>CM039673.1:412351069-413629569 GCA_022496015.1 Hordeum marinum
CGCCACCATCCTTGTCGTTGTTGGTCAGGCCGATGTAGGGTGGGGGCGTCCAGAGGTGGAGCGGTGGCCTCCAGAATGAGCCGGGCGTGTGCTGTGCAGGTGGCGCCGGTGGTGGTGGTGGTGACCACAGCACCCATGCACACTCCTCTCGTGGAGGTGGGCACGACCGCTCGCCGGGACGGGGGGAATGGGCACCCGATATGGGCTCAGATGCCACCCATTGGGGAGGTGGGCATCTGACCATGGCAGCGGGGTGCTAGTCTCCCAGTAACGGTGGCAGATCACAACCTTGAGGTAGGCCCAGAAACATGGCACGGCCGCCGGATGGGAGATGGAGAAGGATGCCCGTAAGGTGGAGTGGCTGTCTACGCTTCCATACGAGGCGAACGACGACCCCGCCTCATGGTCGTGCTTGGTCTTCTTGTCGGGGTGCCACTTCCAGAACCCCATGGCCTACAGGGAGCGAGGAGGACGGCGGCGCTAGGCTAGGGTTTGGTGTGTGTGGTGGAGGAAGCAATGAAGATGGTGGGGAAGTGGATGGGGTTGGGGAAGTGGAAGTGGCAGTGGAAGTCCACGACTTTGCCATAAAAAAGACGTGGCCGGGGCCGTCTAGCTGGCTGACATGCGGGCCCTCCCATTAGTGTGCATTTATTATGTTCGGTGGGAGTTAGTTGGGTGGCTGACACACGATACAGAGGCAGACTACAAGAGGCCACATGCCCGTCTGCTCTCTGTCCGTCTGATCGCAAAGCCGAACCAAGTTTGCGCCCATGATGGGGTGAACTGGACCAGAAACACGTGTATTTTGTGGATAGGGTAACGCGTTGGGCCGACTCGTGTCGGGACTCCGATCCTAAGCCATACGAATCTAGAATGTAAGACATCATATCACTTTACGGCCTCACACACGGTAATCTTCACAGTTGCCACCTTACCTTGACCGGGACCACTTGCACCTTTTGGCTCACGTATATGAATATGTCGCTGACAATCATATGTCAGAGAACCTGGGTCGACATGACTAGTTATAGACCCAAGTGCCACAACCGTACAGGAACATTCATACATAATCTAACAATGCAGGTGTCGGTCATCAACGTGTGTAAACGAGTCGTAGCAATGCTATAATGACTCCATTACACCATGTGACATTTCACCATAGGTACGGACACAACAACAAAGAAGGATACATGTTGGTCAATCAATGTGTCCGGAATAATAGCAAGCTACCACGGCTCAGTGGAAGCACAAAGATGCATTTCCCTGTAAAGAGGGCTACTAAAGGCATACAACTAGGTGTTGAATCCCACACATATCCCACCAGGGCCATCATAATCTCCTCGTGCCCTTGCACAAGGCAA
The DNA here is from genome assembly GCA_022496015.1 of Hordeum marinum. Lineage (NCBI taxonomy): Eukaryota > Viridiplantae > Streptophyta > Magnoliopsida > Poales > Poaceae > Hordeum > Hordeum marinum. The sequence continues at coordinate 412,352,431 of CM039673.1, forward strand.
GATGTCGTGATTCCACTAAGGGATCCTTGAGGGAGGTCACTGAACCCATACAAATGGCAACCCTTGGGGGCGGTCACTGACCCCCTAAACTTTGGTAACCCTTGGGGGCGGTCACCGAAACCCATACAAATTGCTCGGGGCAATCTCCAAAACCTAATTTGAGACCCCAACGCTTGCCCGAAGCTTTACACCACAATGATTGAGCTCCAAGGCACCACAAACCGTCTAGGTGACAAAGGACCCAAGATGCACAAGCTATAGGGTTCCCAAACACCTAAGAGTAATAAGCTTCTCAAACTTCACTGCCACGTACCGCCATGGAGAACTCAAACTGATGCAAGTAATGCAATGTCATGAACACACGAAGTGGTAAAGTACCTCACTCCCAAATCCCACCACCACAACAAGAGTTATGGAGGAATATGAGAGCAAGAACAAGGATCTCGCAAAGAACTCCAATATCTAGATCTAAGGGGTTCCCCTCACATAAAGGAGAAAGTGATTGGTGGAAATTTGGATGTAGATCTCCCCTCTCTTTTCCCTCAAGAACTAGTAAGAATCATTGGAAGGATTGAGAGAATGCAAGCTTGAAGAAGGTCAACAATGGGGGACAAACACGAGCTCAAAGGATATTTTCCATTTGACGAAGACCCCCTTTTATAGGCCCCCCAAATCTAATCATTATGTACATAAATTGTGCACAAGCGGTACTGCCGCTCGGCTGAGCGGTACTATCGCTTGGTGTGGTAGTTCTAGGAAAAGTGTGCAAATGGCAAAAACCTCGAGGCGTTAGTGCCGCCAAAGCGGTACTACCGGACGACCCAACGGTACTACCGCTGGGGACGCAATACCAAGGTAACAATGGTAGTAGAGTGAGAGGAGGGCGGTAGTACTAAAAGGACGTGGATGTCGCCTAGAGAGGGGGGGGGGTGAATAGGCACTTACAATAATTATGGTTTATGCTTGAACAAATGCGGAATAAAACTATCGTTTAATTAGTCAAGCACAAAACCTAAAACAACTAGGCTCACCTATGTGCATCAACAACTTATGCTAAGAAAGATAGACAACTAAGTGATAGCAAGATATATAACAAGAAACAATATGGCTATCACAAAGTAAAGTGCATAAGTAAAGGGGCTCGGGTAAGAGATAACCGAGGCACGCGAAGACGATGATGTATCCCGAAGTTCACACCCTTGCAGATGCTAATCTCCGTTCAGAGCGGTGTGGAGGCATAATGCTCCCCAAGAAGCCACTAGGGCCACTGTAATCTCCTCACACCCTCGCACAATGCAAGATGTCATGATTCCACTAAGGGACCCTTGAGGGTGGTCACCGAACTCGTACAAACAAGGTTGGGGCAATCTCCACAACTGAATTGGAGTCTCCCAACGACACCAAGAAGCTTCACCACAATGGATTGTGGCTCCGAGGAGACCTCAAATGCTCAAGGCAATCTTCACAACCTAATTGGAGACCCCGAAGCTTGCCCGGAGCTTTGCACCACAATGATTGAGATCCGAGGCACCACCAACCGTCTAGGGTGCCAAAGCACCCCAGAGGAACAAGCTCTAGGGTGCTCAAACACCCAAGAGTAATAAGCTTCTCAACTTCTCACTTCCACATATCACCGTGGAGAACTCAAACCTATGCACCAAATGCAATGGCAAGGGCACACGGAGTGCCGAAGTCCTTCTCTCCCAAATACCACCAAAGCAACTAATGCTAGGGAGGAAAATGAGAGGAAGAACGAAGAATAACACGAAGAACTCCAAGATCTAGATCCAAGGGATTCCCCTCACTTAGAGGAGAAAGTGATTGGTGGAAATGTGGATCAAGATCTCCTCTCTCTTTCCCTCAAGAACTAGCAAGAATCATTGGAGGGATTGAGAGTTAGGAAGCTCGAAGAAGGTCAACAATGGGGGGAAAACTCGAGCTCAAAGGATAAGGTTCAATGGGGAAGAAGAACCCCTTTTACAGGTGGGGAAAAATCCAACCGTTATGCTCACAGCCCGCACAGAGCGGTACTACCACTCCAAGGAGCGGTACTACCGCAAAGGGTAGCGGTACTACTGCTTGCAAGCGGTACTAAAAAAATACATCCGTGCCTATCACCGGTGGACAAAACTTGAGATTTTGGTCCAGAGCGGTAGTACCACTCTTGGAGCCGCGGTAGTACCGCTCCGGAGCGGTGGTCAAAAATTACATCCTCTCTAGCCGCGGTAGTATCGCTGCAGCCTTTTAAGAACACCAAAATTGCCACAACTTTTGCAAACGGACTCCGAATTCGGTGAAACAAAGTTTGTTGGAAAGCTAACAAAATGGGATAACACAATCTTGATATAAATATCAATAAGAATCAAATGAGAGAAGGCCCATAAGAAAATGGTGAGAACCCTTCCTCGGATAAGACCGGTAAAACCTCCAACATCGAAAACGCAATAGAAGAAGCATATGAAATCCGTTTTCGATCTACTAGAGCTTGTCACGAAGATAAACACAAGATATAAAACCTCGAAATGATAAAATACAAATAATAATCAAGAAATATGATGCAAGGATGCAATGGTTTGAGCTCTTTACGGACGATACGATCAAGCTACTCACTTGAGAGCCCCCCTTGATAGTACGACTATCGATCCTATAACCCGGTCTCCAAACTATCACCATGATACCTGTAAAATAGAAAACCTATCAAGGGCAAACCTTTCGTGATCTGGATGATGACTATCTTGACTCCCTCAAGTTGGACCACCTTTCGTGATTGCGTTGGCTCGATGAAGGCTAGTTGATTTCTCCCCATACTCCACTATGGGTGAGTCACTCTTTGGCACACGTTCACAAGTCCATTGTCACCACAATGGACGGCAAGCTACAAGCATAATTTCTTCGTGATGCTTCACTTGAACTTGCACATCGCAACCTTGATGACGACCACCACTTGATGTCATCTTCCATGGGTTGTATGGGATCTTACTCTCGATGCAATCCCATGGAAAAATACCCAACCCTACAAAGAACACTCACATAGACCATGGGTTAGTATACAAAAGCGTAATGGAAAATGCTTACCATACCGTAGGATCACTTGATCCTTCTCGGTACATCTTGTATGCTTTGTGTGTTGATCAACTTGATTAACTCTTTGACTTAGTATTGATCAACCTTGTATCTTATCTTTTCTCTTCATAAAGATGATGTCTTGAAGGTAAACATGAATGCTCACACAGTCTTGTTCTTAAAGACATGCTTGTAGTAAGTTCAACTCTTACATGACCAATCTTTGGATAACATCTTGAATACCACCTTGGTCACCATATAAACTCCTTGAAACCAATAGACGGACTTCAAGAAGTACCTACGGATAAATCCTTAGAATATAACTCAAGGCAACCATTAGTCCATAGGGATTGTCATCAATTACCCAAACCCACACATGGAGAAATGTGCTCTTACAATCTCCCCCATTTTGGTAATTGATGACAACCACTTTCAAGAGAGTTTATATAAGGAAATAAGCACAACCAAGCACACACAAATGCAAAGAAATGCATGGATGTGAGATGCAAATGCCTAAGCAATAAAAGCAAAATTCTCTAAGCTTTCCAAACTAAACTCTCTAAACTTCTCCCCCATTGACATCGATTTCTAAAATGGGCGAAAAGCTTAGAAAGCCAATATAATAGGTGTTCCTCCAAAAGGTTATTATTTCTCAAAATATGTGTGCAAAGAAATACACAAATCCAATGATAAGTAGTTGGAGAAAGACAAACTATATTGAGAACCCAAAGATTGCAAAAAGGATCGTATGGCACAAAGACATACACCAGAGTGAAGCAAGCAATCAAAAGATACTAATTGGAACAATCAATCACATGGACCTACGAGTCACATGAATAAAAGATATTATGATATGGTCAAAAGAGTGTTTACAAAGAAACTAGAGGAGCTCCCCATGATTTGTGCACAATGAAGAATTTTTTGTATCTGAATGTAAGTGCCCAAAATAGGATCATGACTCCCCCAAAAATAAATATAAACACACAACAAAGTGCAAGCAAGTAGATAAGCCAATAAGCAAAGTACTTGCACCAAACATATGGTTGAGCAATAGGTAGAAGAGGTTAAAGAATAGGCTCAACCAAAATGATGTGTGTGAGTCATGGAAAAGCACTTGAGAGGACTAATATAAGGATGAGCATTAAGCATCAACATAGTATTGATGAAATGAGACATAAAGTGCAAGACATATCCTTCCCACACACAAACTACTAGCTATTGGGTTCACAAGCTTACTAAGAAGAAAATTAAGAACCAAAGCTTGTGACAACCCCTGGTGAAGATAGAAAATAATAGCCTTGTCAAGAGGAGGGATACAAATCGAGATGGAAAAACCCTCGTGAAGACAAGCACGAGGAAAATAATCTTTACCAGCAAAGAGTGCATCAAGATGCAAGGATATAAGATCCGCACTCAACACAAATTCTTTCACGAAACCACCAAGGAAATAAAAAGGGAATTCAATGGTGGACATGAAAGAAAAGTGGATATCAACTAGAGATGTAACTTGTCTCATGTGTATAAGATTCTAGGTAGAGGACAACCATGATGATATATCCACAAAGAATGATGTGCACACAAAATAGTTACAAGAAGGAATGGACAAGATATCCAAAAGGAAGTCATAAATATACCAATAAGATCTTTGCTTGAAAGCATGGCACATGGCCTAGTATTTTCTTATTGTACATAAATGAACTCCCAACATACGAACATCAAAGACATCACAACTAGCAACAAGAGATCATCTTTGGGATGCTTTGAGAAAGGAAACAAGTATCACAAGAATGAATCAAGAACTTCATGCCATGATGCAACCTACACAAGGTTGAATGAAAGAAATGTATGCATTAAGTAGATACTTGTTACCGAGATAGCATTGGATGATGTAGTAGACAATGGTTCATCGATCATCTAGTACGGCTCCAATAAGCACATGGTGTCAACACCTTCTTTGTAAGTGAGCCGAGTGTCCAATGTATCTCCAATTTTTCCTAGAACAACACCACAAACAAATTGGTACCCAAACTCATTGGGACCAAAATGTTAGTGGACCAACAATACATCGGACAAAACTCCACATAAATATGTGCATATAGATATGAAATTGAATTTCATGCACACTTTAGCCAATTTATGTCATAGTGGAGTCTCCCCTATATATTGGGTCAAGGAAAGAGAACATGCCAACGAAAGTACATGTAGAAAATATGCATGCTCAAGGCTTTCAAGAATCAAATCAACATGCAGTTGATAAGATACTAAAAGATAGGGTATCAAGTGAAAATAAGATACCAAATGAAAAATTATCACTTGACGGATACCAACTAAAAGATACATCAAGGAATGAGATATCCATTGACACATGCAAAATAGAAGCAAACAAGATACCAATTAAAGGAAAACAAGAGGTATCAAGTTCCCAAAAGAGATCTAGGTTCCAAACAAACCAAACCCTCCACAAATTTTCATGATGGCACAAAGCACCATAGAGAGAATGCTTGCCTCCCACCAACACACACTTTATGAAGATCAAAAGATTTTATGATGAACACATAAAGAGAGTGTTCTAAAGAAAATAGGATAGCTCCCCCAAGAGATGTGCATTATATAGAATTTGCATGTGAATAGAAAATGCACACGATGGGATCATCACTTTCCCTATATCTATAGAAACACCAGACATGCTCAAAAAGATCCACAAGAGGCAAGGAAGACAAACGATAAATATAATCCTATGTAAAGATCATTAGCAATCTCTACCACTTAAAAGGAACACCAATTGTCAAGGACAAGAAGTATTTGGAAATAATTCCATTGGTAGATTGCAAATAGATCCAACATCATATTTACTCGTAAATCATAAGCAAATGACACTTTTAGAGCTAACATGCCACCTAGGAACAAGATAGATTATAATATCAACTCTAAGTGGCAATATCTCAAATGTACACATTCTCTAGGCTTGTAATATGCACATAGTATATTGCTCCCCCCATAATGTGGTAACCCAACGTTATTAACAAGTGGCAAATGAAATCCAACAAGAGATGATTAATGGACCATTTATAATTTGAATTTCTCATGAGAAGACACACCACATAGAAGCTAGATAATCTTGTAATATCAATACTAAGTGGTATTCCTCATGTACACACATTTTGAGGATCGTGAAGTGCACAAATCACATTACTCCCCCAAAATGGGATAATCCATTAATCTCTCAAAAGAGCCAACTAAGATACAAACAAAATGCAAAAAGGCTCAACACAAGACTCACACATACATGATGTGCAACCCATAAGACATACTTGATTACTCAATATAAACAAATAGGAATCACAACATATACAAACACATGCAAGGTACAAAACCACAACATGCAAAGGGACAAGTAACTATCAATGTAAACAATTTAAGTACAATTTACTGCAAGGAGGAACATTGGTATGTGATAGACACTTTATGATCCACATGACTTGGCTTGAGACAATATGAATGAAGAAGAACCCTTAACTCTTCATAATGTAGCCAAGTCACCAATGCCCTCCATCAATACCTATTGATAAAGTTGAGCTTGTTGGTCCCCAACCAAGTTGGATCCTAATAGGTTAGTCACAATAGGCTTGGCTACCCGAATGGTTCTTTTCTTGACACCACTTTGAGTACCAACACATTTGGCAGACACATTGCTAAGCTTATCCTTCCTAAGAGAATATATATCATCAATAATGATTGGGTTGGATAAATTACCTTTGGTGCAAGAAGAAGCAAAGTGACCCTTCTCACGACATAAGTAGCAACATTTACCCTTTGCTTTCTTCTCAATTGATTTCTCAACTTGAAGAGCGATGACTTGGGTCTTCTTGGGAAGAGGCCTTTCTTCAACTTGTGGTTGAGCATGAGATTGAACTTGTGGCCGCTTCCCTTGTTGCTTGTTAGTTTGGGGCTTCTTCTTTAATGGGCAAGATCTAACATGGTGCCCTTCAATTTTGCACTTGAAGCAAATAATCTTGGCCGAATTCTTGACTTGTTCTTGGCCCTTCTTCTTGTAGTTCGTGGACATCTTCTTCTTCTTGGAGTTGAATCCAAGTCCACCTTTGTCATTTGGGAGTTTTTGCACACTCAAGATATTGTTGAGTGTGGACTTCCCTTCATGACTCTTTTCCAAGTCTTTGTTCAAAGAAGTGACTTGGGCCTTGAGCTCATTGATTTTCTCTACATGGTTAGAATCAACACAAGTGCTAAAGGAAGTATAAGCTTCATCGTTAGAGCAACAAGGCAAGGAAAGTAATTCATCACAAGATGTACCAACATTATGAGTAGATGAACTACGAGGACTAGCACATGGCAATAAAGCATTTCTACTAGATCTAGTGCTAATGTCCACATGAGGCTCACTAGATGTTACCTTAGTAGTACTAGCCTCATGAGCTATCTTTAGCACATTATGAGATACTAGAAGATCGCCATGAGAGCTAGAAATCTTTTCATGACTTTCTTCCAATTTCCCATAATTGCTAGATAGCAACTCAAGTTGAGCCCTTAACTCAACATTCTCCTTTAATATGGATGCTTCACAATAAATAGAGTTAGTAGCACAAGCATCATCATTAACAACAAGAGGAGAAGGCAACTTGGCAAGCTCTTTAGCATATGAAACTTTAAGTTGAGCATGAGACTCGGTGAGTTCAATGAGCAAACTCTTAACGACCCTTGAGCCATTTTCGAGGTGATCAAAGTCCTCAAGGAGTTTAGCATGTGCAACTTCAAGATTATCATTTTTAGTTCTAAAATCATTAGCCACCTTGAGAGCTCTTTCATGGGATTCCTTTAATCTAGATAATTCTAGAGCAAAGACCTCCTCAAGAGATTCCTTGGTGATTTGTTCATTTTCAAGAGCTTGAGATAGCTCCGCGATCTCATTAGCGTAATCACGTTCATGACCTTCCATTTTCTCAATAGTGGCCTCATGCTCCTCGAGATGAGCTTCCAACTCTTCAATATATTTCTTGCCCTCAATGGCAATAGACATGATTTCCACGAAGTTGGAGCGAGCAATATTATTCTTATGAAGAGCTTTAAAAACCATTTCTCCCTTAACTTTTAAGGAATAAATATTATCACTCTCTTCATCATTATCATCAACATCATCATCGTGAGATATATTGGGATTCAAAGTAGGAGATACCTTTGAAGTCTTAGCCATAAGGCAAAAGTGAAACAATAGATGATGATGTAGGATCCCTTGAAGCACCATTCAACACCACATCTTGTTCCATGAAGTGTTGGGTATCCTCAACATTGTTAGCACAACAACTCGAGGATATAGATACATTTTTATCATGGCAACAAGATATAGCAAGCATATCATCATGAGATTTAGTCAAGCAATTTACACATGATATGCAAGGACTATCAACACAAGCATGTAAAACATTTAAAGTGTTCGAGGTGTTAAAGTCCAAAGATGAAGCATTGCAATAAGATACTGAAGAATTATTATCAACAATAAGCCCACTATCATCATTACAATGATCATCACTACTCACCATATAATTACCTTGTGCCAATCCACATGTAGGTGAAGTAGATGAAGTTGAGAAGACAACACGACCGGAGGTGAAGGGAGAACAATCATCCCAACAAATCTTGGAATCACCAAATTTATCTTGAAGCTTTGTCCACAACTCACGAGCATCCCGGAATGGCATGAGTTCAAATATAACTACATTGCTCAAAGCATAAAAAAGCACATTAGAAGCTTGAGCATTGAGATAAGAGTTTTTCTCATCCTCTAAAGATATGTGTTGAGAATCCTTTGGAGGAGAAAAACCCCATATCTACAATTTTCTCTAAATTCGGGTCCATGACCCTAAAGTGATTAAGCATGCGAATTACCCAAACAACAAAATTTGTGCCATTGAAACTAAGAGTGTTAGAGAATCCTAATCCCCTAGTCAACATCCTTACTCTATAGGTTGTTAAACCTAATAATGAGAGACCTAGCTCCGATACCAATTGAAAGGACGTGGATGTCGCCTAGAGGGGGGGGGGGTGAATATGCGCTTTAAAATAATTACGGTTTAGGCTTGAACAAATGCGAAATAAAACTATCGTTTAATTAGTCAAGCACAAAACCTAAAACAACTAGGATCACCTATGTGCACCAACAACTTATGCTAAGCAAGATAGACAACTAAGTGATAGCAAGATATATAACAAGAAACAATATGGCTATCACAAAGTAAACTGCATAAGTAAAGGGGCTCGGGTAAGAGATAACCGAGGCACGCGGAGATGATGATGTATACCGAAGTTCACACCCTTGCGGATGCTAATCTCCGTTCAGAGCGGTGTGGAGGCACAATGCTCCCCAAGAAGCCACTAGGGCCACCGTAATCTCCTCACACCCTCGCACAATGCAAGATGTCATGATTCCACTAAGGGACCCTTGAGGGTGGTCACCGAACCCATACAAACAAGGTTGGGGTAATCTCCACAACTGAATTGGAGGCTCCCAACGACACCAAGAAGCTTCACCATAATGGATTGTGGCTCCGAGGTGACCTCAAATGCTCGGGGCAATCTCCACAACCTAATTGGATACCCCAAAGCTTGCCTGGAGCTTTGCACCACAATGATTGAGCTCCGAGGCACCACCAACCGTCGGCGCCAAAGCACCCAAGAGGAACAAGCTCTAGGGTGTTAAAAAACCCAAGAGTAATAAGCTTCTCAACTTCTCACTTCCACGTATCACCATGGAGAACTCAAACCTATGCACCAAATGCAATGGCAAGGGCACACGGAGTGCCCAAGTCCTTCTCTCCCAAATACCACCAAAGCAACTAATGCTAGGGAGCAAAATGAGAGGAAGAACGAAGAAGAACACGAAGAACTCCAAGATCTAGATCAAAGGGGTTCCCCTCACTTAGAGGAGAAAGTGATTGGTGGAAATGTGGATCAAGATCTCCTCTCTCTTTTCCCTCAAGAACTAGCAAGAATCATTGGAGGGATTGAGAGTTAGGAAGCTCGAAGAAGGTCAACAATGGGGGGCAAACTCGAGCTCAAAGGATAAGGTTCGATGGGGAAGAAGACCCCCTTTTATAGGTGGGGAAAAATCCAACTATTATGCTCACAGCCCGCACAGAGCGGTACTATCGCTCCAAGGAGTGGTACTACCGCAAAGGGTAGCGGTACTACTGCTTGCGAGCGATACTAAAAAAATACATCCGTGCCTACCACCGGTGGACAAAACACGAGATTTTGGTCCGAAGCGGTAGTAAAAAAATTACATCCGCTCTAGCCGCAGTAGTATCACTGCAGCCTTTTAAAAACACCAAAACTGCCACAACTTTTGCAACTGGACTCCGAATTCAATGAAACAAAGTTTGTTGGAAAGCTAAAGACATGGGCTAACACAATCTTGATAGAAAATAAATAATAAGAAAATGAGAAAAGGCCCATAAGAAAATGGTGAGAACCCTTCCTCGGATAAGACCGATAAAACCTCCAACACCGAAAACGCAATAGAAGAAGCATATGAAATCCGTTTTCGATGTACTAGAGCTTGTCACGAAGATAACCACAAGATATAAAACCTCAAAAGGATAAAATACAAATAATAATCAAGAAATATGATGCAAGGATGCAATGGTTTGAGCTCTTTACGGACGATACGATCAAGCTACTCACTTGAGAGCCCCCCTTGATAGTACGACTATCGATCCTATAACCCGGTCTCCAAACTATCACCATGATACCTGTAAAATAGAAAACCTATCAAGGGCAAACCTTTGCCTTGCACAAAGTCTACTTGAGCTAGATGATGACTATCTTGACTCCCTCAAGTTGGACCACCTTTCATGATTGTTTTGGCTCGATGAAGGCTAGTTGATAGCTCCCCCATACTCCACTATGGATGAGTCACTCTTAGGCACACCTTCACAAGTCCATTGTCACCACAATGGACGGCAAGCTACAAGCATGATTTCTTCGTGATGATTCACTTGAACTTGCACATCGCAACCTTGATGACGATCACCACTTGATGTCATCTTCCATGTGTTGTATGGGATCTTCCTCTCGATGCAATCCCATGGAAAAATACCCAACCCTACAAAGAACACTCACGTAGACCATGGGTTAGTAAACAAAGTGTAATGGACAATGCTTACCATACCATAGGATCACTTGATCCTTCTCGGTACATCTTGTACGCTTTGTGTATTGATCAACTTGGTTCACTCTTTGACTTAGTCTTGATCAACCTTGTATATTATATTTTCTCTTCATAAAGATGATGTCTTGAAGATAAACATGAATGCTCACACAGTCTTCTTCTTAAAGACATGCTTGTAGTAAGCTCAACTCTTACATGACCAATCTTTGTATAACACCTTGAATACCACCTTGGTCAAAATATAAACTCCATGAAACCAATAGATGGACTTCAAGAAGTACCTACGGACAAATCCTTAGAATATAACTCAAGGCAACCATTAGTCCATAGGGATTGTCATCAATTACCCAAAACCACACATGGAGAAATGTGCTCTTACAAGTACCTTGCCCCACTGTCGTCCTTCAACAGCTGAAACGAATAAGAGACCAGTACCACAAAATAAGCGGTGGTAGCAACGATACTAGTGAGCGGTAGTACCGCGCCTATTACCGTGCTACTACCATGAGTGGAAAGCATACCAACAAAACCTTCAAATAAGCGATAGTATCAGCGATAGTACATAGCAGAAGTACCGCCTCAACGTTACTACTTCCTGAGCACTAAAAACTATCCTGAGAATGAAACTGCATAACTTTCACATACGAGCTCCGAATTGAGCAAACTCAAGCTTGTTGGATAGAGGGCGACAAGAGCTAGGGAGAATAAATGCCAATAGGATAAGGAAGATGACCTTACCACATATGATCTCGCAAAATCTCTAACAATGAAAGCGCAAAGATGATGCATACGAAATCCGTTTTCGATGAACTTAAGCTTATCACGATGAAGACCATAAGCTCCAAAACTCACACAGTGAGAAGATAAACAAGAACTAAGAAATATGATGATGCCAAGAATGCAATGGTTTGAGATGTCTACAAATGATATGCTCAAACTACTCACTTCAGAGCCCCTCTTGATAGTACAACAATCGATCCTATATTCCTATAACCCGGTCTCCCAACTAACACCATGAAATCTATAAAATAGAAAACCTATCAAGGACAAACCTTTGCCTTGCTTATAGTCCACTTGAGCTAGATGATGACAATCTTGTCCTCCTCAAGATGGACCACCTTTGTTGATTGCACCGTCTCGATGAAGAATAGTACATTTCTCCCTCATACTCAACTATGGGTGAGCCTCTCTTCGACACATCTTCACATGTTCATTATCACCATAATGGATGACATGCTTCAAGCATGTGATCTTTTCGTTATGCTTCACTTGAAATTTCACACTACAACCTTGATGACGATCACCACTTGATGTCATATTCCATGGGTTGTAAGAGATCTTCTTTTCGATACAAGCCCATGGAATGATACCTAACCCCTCATAGAACTACCACAGAAATAGATCATGTGTTAGTACAGAAAGTGCGATGGACAAGAGATCACTTGATCCCACACGATACATCTTCTATGCTTTGTGTGTTGATCAACTTGAATCCACTATTTGTACTTATTTCTTGATCAACCTTGTGTCTTATATTATGACCAATCTTTGGATAAATCCTTGAATATCACCTTGGTCATCACATAAGCTTCTTCAAACCAACAAATGGACTTCAAGAAATGCCTATGGACAAATCCTTCGAATATAACTCAAGGCAACCATTAGTCCATAGAGAATGTAATCAATTACCAAAACCACACATGGGGGCACCATGCTCTTTCACTTGGCCCGACCGATAAAAATTGCCAACATGTCTTCCACTATGTTGAACAAAATAGGAGACATCTAGTCTCCTTGTCTTGGCCCTTTTTATGTCTGGAAATAATGACATGTGTCATCATTTATCTTAATCCCAACACTGCTTTTTCAACAAAGGATTCGACCCGTTTCCTCCAGGAACCGTCAAAACCATTCATACGTAAGGCATGTTGGAGGAACGACCATTTAACCTTATCACACACCTTCTCGAAATCCACTTTGAAGATTACCCCATCTAGTTTCTTCGAGTGGATTTCATGCAACGTTTCATGTAAGACAAGCACACCCTCTAGTATGTGTCTGCCCAACATGAAAGTCGATTGAGTTGGTTGTACCACACTATGTGCAATCCGCGTCTATAGGTTCTTCCCAACCTGTAGTAAATATCTTGAAGCTCACATTAAGCATACATATTGGTTTGAACTGCTCAATATGAATTGCCTCCTCCTTCTTTGGCAACAACGATATCGTTCCAACGTTTAGGTGGAAGAGTTGAAGTTGGCCATTAAACAGGTCATAGAACATAGGCATGGAGTCACTCTTAATGATATGCCAACATCTCTTATAAAACTCTGTTGGGAAACTGTCGGGGTACGACACCTATGGGATCGCGTGGATCCCTTTGTGGTTCGACACGAAGACGGTATGCGCAAAGAGCAGATTTGACGAGCAGCACGAGGGGAGATTTTTACCCAGGTTCGGGCCGCTGAGAAGTGTAAAACCCTATTCCTGCTTTGGTGTATCATGAGTGTTTGAGTTCTAGCTATAGGAGCACGATGAGATGAACGTACACAGCCGCTACACGTGTGAGCCAGAAGATCCTCCAAAAAGCCCTTTTCTGTAACGCCTTGGGCCTCCTTTTACATGACTAAGGGATCTCCAACTATGGCGTACAATACATACACGAGGTGTACAGTTGCTACAGTGCTATCATACCTAACACTGACGGTGTAGGACAAATGCATTTAATGCTTTGTTAGGTGTCCTTGACCTTCTACGGGACGGAACAGGAGCCCGTCCCATCGGCACCGCTTAGCCCCCTCCATCGCCAGCGTCTTGACACGTATCTAGGTGGGACCACACCTGGTCTTTGCGCTAGCAGGATGGCGAGGTCTTGCCAGGTGCACTTCTTGCCAGGGCTTCGTAAGCGACTCCGACAAGATCTTGTCGGGGTTCCAGCCTTTGGCCTTTGGTCTTGTGATTGTTGACTTGATCGTTTTCTTGACGTCTTTGCACTTGCTTCTAGCAGTCCCCTGGTAGGCCTTGCCGCTGGTGTGGCTACAACTGCCCGTGCACGAGTATGGGGTACTAAAATCCCAAACTTTAGTACACGGACAGGAGCCCCCGGGCCTAGGCCACACACGAGTGCGAGGCGTTGTTGGGCTAGGCCCAAATAGTGCATGAGCACGCGTGGTAGGAGCCTGCGGTTGTAATCATTCCGCTTACTGCGCCTCCCCACGACGCACGCTAAGTGTGCGACATGGGATACGTGCGCGGAGCGGCCATTTCCCGTTCATTAGTAAAGAGGCATCCTCACATCTTCCCCATAAAAAGGATCCGCTGAAGCGCTTGCTCATTTACTTCCTGTCTTTTCCAATCTGGAAACCGCCGTCATCTCCTTCCTCGAGCCCAAAACAAAGCTTCTCCCATGCAACCTCCGCTCCCACAGTCACCATGCCTCCCAAGACGATCAAGGGCAAGGGAACAAAACCCGCAGTCATGGAGGTCGATCTGGCGAAGATGCGAAAGGAGCGTGTCGTCTTCCCTCTGGTGCTCGATGCGGTTGCCTTGAAGGAGCGATACCAGAACATGTGGGTGAAGGAGACGAAGGCTCACCTTGCTACTCCCATGAGTCCAGGTTCCTCCAAAGGTGGACAAGATTAATTCCCCTTTTGGAAGTCTTGCCCTCCGCGCAGTGCTGGTCCAGGAGGGGTCAGGCTGGGCTTCTGTCGGGGGCTCTTCCTATCTCTTTCTTCTTGTAATTTGCCCCTAGAGGAGAAAGTCAAATAAAGATGTACTTAGGAAGAGACGCCATCTCATGTAAATTTCATTCCTTTTTGAAAGAATGCATGTTATTCCTCTTGTTAGATTTCTTCCTGTATGGTACACTCCCTACGCTTTATCAGAAGCTTGCCGGTGCACGCAACCCCGCTATGGGCGCTTTGAGGAGCGGATCCTTAGCAGCCTGCTGGCGGTGCCGCTGCCGGCAAGATACTTTGACATTTTTAGTGCAGCCACTTAAGCTGTTGAGCGGGCTCGAAACAGAGTAAGGGCGCAACTGATCATGAAAAGGCTACATTGACGTTTTCTGTGCAGCCACTTAACCTGTTAAGCGGACTCGAAACAGAGTAAAGGCGCAGCCGACCATGACAAGGTTCCTTGGCGTGCAGGTTTCCCATACAAAAGTTGAAATCGTCCAAGGAAAATAACTTTACAGTAAAAAAAATTCTTAGAGTTTTGCAACTTAGCTTTTTGTTGCAATACTCCTACCTACAAGATGCCAACTCTGAACATCGCCAGTAGGTGTCCATACCATCTCTCATCCCCCCGGCAAACTTGCACGCGAGAGAACCTTCTATCCTTTAAGGAAAAGAAAGAAGAGAAAATAGAGATATGGAACCTTGGCGGTTTGTTAGTACTTGCTGAGATAAACATAATGCAACATCTCAGATGAACATGCATATAAGTAAAAATGGAAATCGACAAGAGTTGTAGAATGCTTGATCTTATTCAACTATGCACAGGGTCTGCGCCTGGCTTTGTACAAAGGATTACATGCCTCGCTAACAAGACTTGTACAAAAGGTGGTTGCCAGGGGACCCGACAACCGCGCCTTATGGATATAACTTACGAAGATGTTTGATATTCCAGGAGTTGCTCACCAGAACGCCATCTTCGGTCTCCAGGTGGACTACGCTAGGCCTGGTGACTCGTACTACCTGATAAGGGCCTTTCCAATTTGGCGTCAACTTGTTTGAATTCTTGGCCGACTGAACGCACCGAAGAACAAGGTCGCCTTCCTCAAGACTTCGGGCATGAAATTTGCGGCTATGGTAATGGTGCAAAGCTTGCTGGTAGCATGTAGCTCGCACAACAGCCTGAAGATGATCTTCATCAAGGAGTGTTACGTCATCTTGTCGCAACTGCTCTTGCTCAAGCTCATCATAAGCGAGCAGTCGAGCTGACCCGTATATCAATTTCATGGGGAGAAATGCTTCTGCCCTGTATACTAGGGAGAAGGGTGTCTGGCCGGTGGCTCGATTTGGTGTCATTCTGATTGACCAAAGAACCGCCGACATCTCATTATTCTAGCCTCTTCCGCACTTTCACAGCATGTCGAAAGTTCTTGTCTTAAGTCCTTGCAGCACTTCAGCATTTGCCCTTTCCAGTTGGCCATTGCTCCTCGGATGAGCAACAGAAGCAAAACAGATCTTGCTGCCAAGGTCTTAGACATACTGCATGAAGGTGTGGCTGTTGAAAATATGCCCTAAAGGCAATAATAAATTGGTTATTATCATATTTCCTTGTTCATGATAATTGTTTATTATCCATGCTATAATTGTATTGATCGGAAACTCAGATACATGTGTGGATACATAGACAACACCATGTCCCAAGTATGCCTCTAATAGACTAGCTCGTTCATCAAAGATGGCTATGGTTTCCTAGTCATGGACATGAGATGTCATTTGATAACAGGATCACATCATTAGGAGAATGATGTGATGGACAAGACCCAAACTACAAACGTAGCATATGATCGTGTCAGTTTATTGCTACTGTTTTCTGCATGTCAAGTATCTGTTCCTATGACCATGAGATCATGCAACTCACTGACATCGGAGGAGTACCTTTTGTGTATCAAACGTCGCAATGTAACTGGGTGACTATAAACGTGCTCTACAGGTATCTTTGAGGGTGTCTGTTGGGTTGGCATGGATCAAAACTGGGATTTGTTACTTCGTGTGACGGAGAGATATCTCAGGGCCCACTCGGTAATACAACATCACAATAAGCCTTGCAAGCAATATGACTAAGTGTTAGCCACGGGATCTTGTATTACGAAACAAGTAAAGAGACTTGCCGGTAACGAGGTTGAACTAGGTATGGAGATGCCGACGATCGAATCTCGGGCAAGTAACATACCGAAGAACAAAGGGAACAACATACGGGATCAACTGAATCCTTGACATAGAGGTTCGACGAATAAAGATCTTCGTAGAATATGTAGGAACCAATATGGGCATCTAGGTCCTGCTATTGGTTATTGACCGTAGAGGTGTCTCGGTCATGTCTACATAGTTCTCGAACCCGCAAGGTCTACACACTTAAGGTTCGGTGACGTTTCGGTAGTATAGAGTTATGTATGGTGGTGACCGAAGGTTGTTTGGAGTCCTGGATGAGATCTCGGACGTCATGAGGAGCTCCGGAATGGTCCGTAGGTAAAGATTGTTATATATGAAGTTCTGTTTTGGTCACCGGAAAAGTTTCGGGCTCATCGGTAGTGTACCGGGAGTGCCGGGAGGGTATCGGGGGACCATCGGGAGGGGTGTCACGCCTCGGGAGGCCTCATGGGCTATGGGAGGATACAAACCAGCCCCTAGTGGGATGGTCGAAGCCTCCACTAAAGCCCATGAGGTTTGAGAAGGAAAAAATCCAAAGGTGGAGAGGTGGAAAGAGTCTCCAAGTGGAAAGGAGGAATCCTACTCCTAATAGGATTGGAGTAGGACTCCTCCACCTCCAATTTCGACCAAACCTTGAGGTTTTGAGGATGCCTCCTCCCCTCCCTCCCTCCTATATATACTAGAGGATTTATAGGGGAAAGCTAACCCTAATAGCCACGTGCTACTCTCTCCTCTAGATCGTAGTTTCTCCTCTAGATCGGTTTCAACGGTGCTTAGGCGAAGCCCTGCTGGAATAGTTCCACCACCATTGCTGCCACGTCGTCGCGCTGTCGGAGAACTCACCTACCTCTCCGCTCCCTCTTGCTGGATCAAGAAGGCGGAGATCGTCATCGAGCTGTACGTGTGGTAAACGCGGAGGTGCCGTCCGTTTGGCACTAGATCGGAAGGACCATGATCAAGATCGCGAGACGATCGTGGTGGGATCGCGGGACAGATCATGATTGGATCGCGAGATGGATCATGATGGGATCGTGGGACGCTCGGCGATTTGGATCGCGAAGATGTTCGACTACATCAACCGCGTTTCTTAACGCTTCCCGCTTAGTGATCTACAAGGGTATGTAGATCCACTCTCCCTCTCGTAGATGCTCATCACCATGGATAGATCTTGCGTGTGCGTAGGAATTTTTTTTGTTTCCCATGCAACGTTCCCCAACAGTGGCATCATGAGCTAGGTCTATGTGTAGATGAAATCTCGAGTAGAATACAAAGGAGTTTGTGGGCGTTAATGCTTAGATTGCTTCCTCCCTTGGTCGTGTTTTGGTTCAGCGGTATTGTGGGACGAAGCGGCCCGGACCAACCTTACTCGTATGCTTACGAGAGACCGGTTCCATCGACTGACATGTAACTTCGTTGCACAAAGATGGCTGGCAGGTGTTTGTTTCTCCTACTTTAGTTGGATCAGATTCGACAAAGGCGGTCCTTGAGAAGGTTGAAAAGCAACTTATGTATCACCGTTGTGGTTTTGCATAGGTGAGAATTGTTCTTGCTAGATACCCGTAGCAGCCACATAAAACTTGCAACAACAATTAGAGGACGTCTAACTTGTTTTTGCAGGGTATGTTATGATGTGATATGGCCAATTACATGATGAGATATATGTGATGTATGAGATGATCATGTATTGTATAGAATATCATGACTTGCATGTAGATGAGTACGACAACCGGCAGGAGCCATAGGGTTGTCTTTAATTATTGTATGACCTGCGTGTCAATCATTAAGTGCTATGTAATGCTTTACTTTATTGCTAAGCGGTAGCAATAGTAGTATGAGCATGGTGGGCGCGACAACCCCGATGGTGACACAATGATGGAGATCATGATGATGAAGATCATGGTGTTATGCCAGTGACGATGGAGATCATGCCGGTGCTTTATAGATGGAGATCAAAAGCACAAGTTCATGGCCATATCATGTCACTTATGATTTGCATGTGATGTTAATCCTTTTATGCACCTTTTTTTTGCTTAGGACGACAGTAGCATTATAAGGTGATCCCTCACTGAAATTTCAAGATAAATTGTGTTCTCCCCGAGTGTGCACGTTGCAAAAGTTCGTCGTGTCGAGACACCACGTGATGATCGGGTGTGATAGACTCTACGTTCACATACAATAGGTGCAAGCCAGTGTTGCACATGCGGAACACTCGGGTTAAACTTGATGAGCCTAGCATGTACAAACATGGCCTCGGAACATAAGAGACCGAAAGGTCGAACATGAGTCATATAGTAGATATGATCAACATGATGATGTTCACCATTGAAACCACCTCAACTCACGTAATGATCGGACTTGAGTTGGTGAATTTGGATCATGTATCACTCGAATGACCGGAGGGATGTCAATTTGAGTGGGAGTTCTTGAGTAATATGATTAATTGAACTCATTATCACAAACATAGTCAGTAGTGTCTTTGCAAATTATGTTGTAGATTACTAGCTCCCGTTGTAGCTCCCTTGAATTTTTATATGTTCCTAGACAAATAGAGTTGAAACATGATGGTAGCAATATTGCGGACTGGGTCCGTGATCTGAGGATTGTCCTCATTGCTGCACAGAAGGCTTATGTCCTTAATGCACCGCTTGGTGCGCCACCCCCTCTAGCGTCATTTGTAGATGTTGTGAACATTTGACAGGCACGTTCTAATGACTACTTGATAGTTTAGTGCGTCATGCATTAAGGCTTAGAATTGAGGCTCCAAAATGTTTTGAACGTCACAGAACATATGAGATGTTCTAAGAGCTGAAATTGGGATCTCAGGCTCGTGCCCGTGTTGTAAGATATGAGATCTCCAACAAGATTCTTTGCCTGCAAGATGAAGGAGAATAGCTCAATCGTTCAAGTGCTCAGATTGTCTGGGTGCTACAATCGCTTGAATCAAGTGGGAGTTGATCTTCCAGATAAGAAAGTGATTGATATAGTTTTCCAAATCACTGTCACTAAGCTACTAGAGCTTCGTGATGAACTATAAAATGCCAGGGATGGAAATAATGATCCCTGAGCTATTCGCGATGTTTGACACCGCGAAGGTAGAAATCAAGAAGGAGCATCAAGTGTTGATGGTTAGTAAAACCACTAGTTTCGAGAAGGGCAAGGGCAAGGAGGGAAACTTCATGGATGGCAAGTCAGTTGCTGCTCCAGTGAAGCAACCCAAAGTTGAACCCAAACCCGAGACTAAGTGCTTCTATTATGAGGTGAGCGGTCGCTGAAGGGGGACAACCCTAGATACTTAGTAGATAAGAAGGCTGGCAACATCGACACAAGTGTATTTGATATACTCGTTATTGATGTGTACCTTGATAGTACTCCTAATAGCACCTGGGTATTGGATACCAGTTCGGTTGCTAAATGTTAGTAACTCGAAGTAAAAGCTATGGAATAAACGGAGACTAGGTAAGGGTGAGGTGACGATGTGTGTTGGAAATGTTTCCAAGGTTGATGTGATCGACATCGCACGCTCTCTCTACCTTCGGGATTAGTGACGAACCTAAATCAATGTTATTTGGTGTTTTGCGTTGAGCATGAACGTGATTAGATCGTGTTTATTGCAACACGGTTATTCATTTAAGTTAGAGAATAGTTATTATTCTGTCTACATGAATAATACCTTCAATGGTCATGCACCACGTGAGAATGGTTTGTTGAATCTTGATCATAGTAATACACATGTTCATAAAATTGATGCCAAAAGATACAAAGTTAATAATGATAGTACCACATACTTGTGGCACTGCCGCTAAATGTCATATTGGTATAAAGCGCATGAAGAAAATCCATGTTGATGGATCTTTGGACTCATTCGATTTTGAATCGGTTGAGACATGCGAACCATGCCTCTTGGGCAAGACGACTAAGGACCCCGTTTTCCAGATTGATGGAGTGGGCAAGTGATTTATTGGAAATGCTACATGTTGATGTATGCAATCCAATGAGTCTTGTAGCGTGTGGTGGATATCGTTATTTTCTTACCTTCACTGATGATTTGAGTAGATATAGTGTATGTTTACTTAATGAAACACAAGTCTGAATCGTTTGAAAAGTTCAAGAAAATTCAGAGTGAAGTTTAAGATCATCGTGACAAGAAGATAAAAATGTTTGTGATATGATCGTGGAGGTGAATATCTGAGTTACGAGTTTGGCATACAACTTTAGACAATGTGAAAGTCGTTTCCCAACTCACGCCACCTGGAACACCATAGTGTGATGGTGTGTCCGAACATCATAGTCGTGCTCTATTGGATATAGTGTGATGGTGTGTCCGAACATCATAGTCACTGAAGCGGAACAACCCTAGATACTTGGTAGATAAGAAGTCTGGTAACGTTGACAGAAGTATATTTGATATATGTGTTATTGATGTGTACCTTGCTAGTACTCATAGTAGCACCTGGGTATTGGATACTGGTTCAGTTGCTAAATGTTAGTAACTCGAAATAAAAGCTACAGAATAAACGGAGACTAGCTAAGTGTGAGGTGACGATGTGTGTTGGAAATGTTTCCAAGGTTGATGTGGCCAACATCGCACGCTCTCTCTACCTTCGGGATTAGTGACAAACCTAAGTAAATGTTATTTGGTGTTCGCGTTAAGCATGAACATGATTTGATCATGCTTACTGCAACACGGTTATTCATTTAAGTTCGAGAATAATGGTTATTCTGTTTACATGAATAATACCTTCAATGGTCGTGCACCCAGTGAGAATGGTTTGTTGAATCTTGATTGTAGTAATACACATGTTCATAACATTGATGCCAAAAGATACAAAGTTAATAATGATAGTACCACATACTTGTGGCACTGCCGCTAAATATCATATTTGTATAAATCGCATGAAGAAACTCCATGTTGATGGATCTTTGGACTCATTCGGTTTCGAATCGTTTGAGACATGCAGACCATGCCTCTTGGGCAAGATGGCTACAGACCCCGTTTTCAATATGATGGAGCGGGCTAGTAACTTATTGGAAATGATACATATTGATGTATACGGTCCAATGAGTGTTGTAGCGTGCGGTCGATATCATTATTTTCTTACCTTCACTGATGATTTGAGTAGATATATATTTACTTAATGAAACACAAGTCTGAAGCGTTTGAAAAGTTCAAACAGAATCAGAGTGAAGTTTGAGATCATTGTGACGAGAAGATAAAATGTCTACGATATGATCGTGGAGGTGAATATCTGAGTTACGAGTTTGGTATACACCTTAAGACAATGTGAAAGTTGTTTCACAACTCAAGCCACCTGGAACACCATAGTGTGATGGTGTGTCCATACGTCGCAGTCGTGCTCTATTGGATATGGTGTGAATTATGATGTCTCTTATCGTTTTGCCACTATCGTTTTGGGGTTATGCATTAGAGACAACTACATTCACTTTAAATAGGGCACCATCTAAATCCGTTGAGATGACACGATATGAATTATGGTTTGATAGAAACCTAAGTTGTCATTTCTTAATGTTTGTGGCTGCGACGCTCAGTGAAAAAGGTTTTCACCTAATGAGCTCGAACCCAAAGCGGACAAATGCATCTTCATGGAATACCCTAAGAACAGTTGGGTATACCTTCTATCTCAGATATGAGTGCAAAGTGTTTGTTGCTAAAAATGGGTCCTTTCTTGAGAAAGAGTTTCTCTCGAAAGATTGAGTGGGAGGAAGATAGAACTTGATGAGGTTGTTGAACCTTTGTTTCAACCAGAGAGTAGCGCAGTGTAGAAAGTTGTTTCTGTGGAGCCTACGTTAGTTGAAGAGGAAGTTAATAATGATGATCATGAAGCTTCGGATCAAGTTACTATTGAACCTCGTAGGTTGACAAGGACGCATACTGCTCCTGAGTGGTACGGCAACCCTGTCTTAGAGGTCATGTTGTTGGACAACGATGAGCCTACGAGCTTTGGAGAAGCGATGATGGGCCCGAATTCTAACAAATGGCTAGGAGCCATGAAATCCCAGAAAGGATCCATGTATGAAAACCAAGTATGGACTTTGGTAGACTTGCCCATTGAACGACAGGTCGTTGAGTACAAATGGACCTTTAAGATGAATACAAACGCTGATAGTGAATGTCACTATTTGTAAAGCTCGACTTGTCGCAATGAAGTTTTCGCGAAGTCCAAGGAGTTGACTACGATGAGACCTTCTCACTCGTAACGATGCTAAAAGTCTGTTGGAATTATGTTAGCAGTTACTACGTTTTTCAATTATGAAATCTGGCAGATGGATGTCAAAACATCATTTCCTTCCTTGAGAAAAGGTTGTATGAGATACAACAAGAAGGTTTTTGTTAGTCCTAAGGATGCTAAAAGGTGTGCAAGCTCCAGTGATCCTTCTATGGACTGGAGCAAGCATCTCGGAGCTGGAATATACGCTTTGATGAGGTGATCAAAGTTTTTGAGTCTATACAAAGTTTATGAGAAACTTGTATTTACAATAAAGTGAGTCGGAGCACTATCGAATTTTTGATAAGCATATGTGGTTGACATATTATTGATCGAAAATGATGTAGAATTTCTGGAAAGCATAAACGGTTGTTTGAAAAGAGTTTTTCAAAGGAAGACCTAGATAAAGCTACCTGATTGTTGAGCATCAAGATCTATAGGGATAGATCAAGATGCTTGATGAGACTTTCAATGAGTACATACCTTGACAAGATTTTGAAAGAGTTCAAAATGGATCAGTCAGAGAAAGAGTTCTTGCCTGATCTGTAAGGTGTCAAGTTGAGTAAGACTCAAAGCTCGACCACGACAGAAGGAAGAGAAAGGACGATGGTCATCCCCTATGCTTTCTCCATAGGCTCTATATAGTATGTCATGCTGTGTACCGCACTTGTGTGCCTTTCCATGAGTCCGTCAAGGGGTACAAAAGTGATCAAGGAGTGGATCACTGGACAACGGTCAAGATTATCCTTAGTAACTAAGAGACTAAGGAAATGTTTCTTGATTATGGAGGTGATAAAGACTTTGTCGTAAAGAGTTATGTCGATGCAAGCTTTAACACCAATTCGGATGACTCTTAGTAGCAATCCGGATACGCATAGTGGAGCAGCCATTTGGAATAGCTCCAAGTGGAGTGTGGTAGCAGTGTCTACAGTATGACATAGAGATTTTCAAAGTACACATGGATCTGAATGTCGCAGACCCGTTGACTAAAAGTCCTCTCTCACATGCAAAGCATGATCGAGCCCCAGAACTCATTGGGTGTTAGATTCATAACAATGCGAATCACATGGTGATGTGAACTAGATTATTGACTCTAGTGCAAGTGGGAGACTGTTGGAAATATGCCCTAGAGGCAATAATAAATTGGTTATTATCATATTTCCTTGTTCATGATAATCGTTTATTATCCATGCTATAATTGTATTGATCGGAAACTCAGATACATGTGTGGATACATAGACAACACTATGTCCCTAGGATACCTCTAATAGACTAGCTCGTTGATCAAAGATGGCTATGGTTTCCTAGTCATGGACATGAGATGTCATTTGATAACGAGATCACATCATTAGGAGAATGATGTGATGGACTAGACCCAAACTACAAACGTAGCATATGATCGTGTTAGTTTATTGCTACTCTTTTATGCATGTCAAGTATTTGTTCCTATGACCATGAGATCATGCAACTCACTCACATCGGAGGAGTACCTTTTGTGTATCAAACGTCGCAACGTAACTGGGTGACTATAAAGGTGCTCTACAGGTATCTCCGAGGGTGTCTGTTGGGTTGCCATGGATCAAAACTGGGTTTTGTTACTCCGTGTGACGGAGAGGTATCTCAGGGCCCACTCAGTAATACAACATCAAAATATGCCTTGCAAGCAATATGACTAAGTGTTAGCCACGGGATCTTGTATTACAGAACGAGTAAATAGACTTGCCGGTAACGAGGTTGAACTAGGTATGGAGATGCCGACGATCGAATCTCGGGCAAGTAACATACCGAAGAACAAAGGGAACAACATACGGGATTAACTGAATCCTTGACATAGAGGTTCGACGGATAAAGATCTTCATAGAATATGTAGGAACCAATATGGGCATCCAGGTCCCGCTATTGGTTATTGACCGTAGAGGTGTCTCGGTCATGTCTACATAGTTCTCGAACCCGCAGAGTCTGCACACTTAAGGTTCGGTGACGTTTCGGTATTATAGTGTTATGTATGGTGGTGACCAAAGGTTGTTTGGAGTCCCGGATGAGATCCCGGATGTCATGAGGAGCTCTGGAATAGACCGTAGGTAAAGATTGATATATAGGAAGTCCTGTTTTGCTCAGCGGAAAAGTTTCGGGCTCATCGGTAGTGTACCGGGAGTGCCGGGAAGGTACCAGGGGACTATCGGGAGGGGTGTCACGCCCCGAGAGGCCTCATGGGATATGGGAGGAGACAAACCAGCCCCTAGTGTGCTGTTCGAAGCCTCCACTAAAGCCCATGAGGTTTGAGAAGGAAAAAATTCAAAGGTGGAGAGGTGGAAAGAGTTTCCAAGTGGAAAGGAGGAATCCTACTCCTAATAGGATTGGAGTGGGACTCCTCCACCTCCAATTTCGACCAAACCTTGAGGGTTTGAGGCTGCCTCCTCCCCTCCCTCCCTCCTATATATACTAGAGGATTTAGAGGGGAAATCTAACCCTAATAGCCACGTGCTACCCTCTCCGCTAGATCGTAGTTTCTCCTCTAGATCGGTTTCAGCGATGCTTAGGCGAAGCCCTGCTGTAGTAGTTCCACCACCATCGCCGCCATGCCATCACGCTACCGGAGAACTCATATACCTCTCTGCTCCCTCTTGCTGGATCAAGAAGGTGGAGATCGTCATCGATCTGTACGTGTGCTGAACGCGGAGGTGTCGTCCGTTCAGCACTAGATCGGAAGGACCGTGATCAAGATCGCGAGACGATCGTGATGGGATCGCGGGACGGATTGTGATTGGATCACGAGACGGATCGTGATGGGATCACGGGACACTCAGCGATTTGGATCGTAAAGAAGTTTGACTACATCAACCGCTTTTCTTGATGCTTCCCGCTTAGCAATCTACAAGGGTATGTAGATCCACTCTCCCTCTCGTAGATGCTCATCACCATGGATAGATCTTGCATGTGCGTAGGATTATTTTTGTTTCCCATGCAACATTCCCCAACAGCAGCTTGTGAACTGTGTGCCATTGTCTATGATGACCCTGGTTGGTACACCAAAACAGCAAACTAGCCCTTTGAAGAACTTGACGGCTGACTATGTTGTCACCTTTGTCACTGCTTCCACTTCCGGCCACTTTGTGAACTTGTCGATCGCGAAGTACAAGTACTCAAAGCCCCCAGTAGCACGGGAAGGGGCCCAAGATATCGAGCCCCCAGACCAAAATTGGCTAGGAGAGAGAGATTGTCTAAAGAGCTTGAGCTGGTTGATGTAGTTTCTTTGAATGGACCTGGCATGCGTCACACTTGGTTACTAGTGCAGTTACATCCTGGAGAGCAGTGGGCCAAACGAAACCTTGCCGGAATGGCTTACTGGCAAGATCTCTTGATCCTATGTGGGAGCCACATATGCCTCCACGTATCTTTGCCAACAGCTCCAGTCCATTCTCCCGAGGAATGCACTTCAATTTCACACCGTACGGTCTCTTTCTGTACAGGACATTGTCCACAAACTTGTACATATTAGACTGACGGGCTACTTTCTCCGCTTCTTCCTGTTCCTCAGGGAGTTCTCCTGTTTGAAGGAACTGAACAATGTGTTGTGCCCACGCTGGAGCCTGGGGCTCGACGGCAAGGACTAAAGGCATGTCTTCTGCGGTGGGAGCACTCGTATCTACAGCAAGGGCTTGAGGCCCTGTCGGAGCCTATTGCTCCCCGGCAAGCTTGGCATTGCCCCCATCAACTTCCTTGCCGGCAGCTTCTGGGAGCTCTGCGGGAAAGCACTAGCCATAATTCAACTTCCTTCTCTTGTTTTGCTTCGCTGACGGTGCTACGGATGGCTGAGTCAATTGGAGCACAAAGGTCCCTGGTTATACAGGTAACTTGAGGGCACCACGCTTTGACAGCTCGTAGGCAACGCTGTTCTCTGCATGGGGAACATGCTCTCTTTGCAGACCATCAAAGCATTCCTTCAACTTCCTCACCTCATCTACATAGGCTTCCATCAACGAGCTCTGATAATCTTTGTTGACTTGCTTGACAACAAGCTGTGAATCACCTCTAGCAATGAGCTTCTTGATCCCAAGGTCCGCCGTGATCCTGAGACCGGGAAGCAGCCCTTCATATGCTGCGGTGTTGTTCGTCGACCTCTCTCGGGGAAAGTGCATCTGAATTACATATTTGAGGTGCTCTCCAGTGGGTGCGACAAGCAGCACGCCAGCACCATCTTCTTGCAGGGAGAAAGCCCCATCAAAATACATAACCCATTCTTGACTTGTTTCCTTGCCGGGGAGGGTCATTTCTTCGATCTCTTCGTCTGGCGTTGGAGTCCATTCTATAGTGTATTCTGCCAAGGCTCTTCTCTCGATAGTTGAGGTACTTTCAAATCTGAGACCAAAGCTTGATAGTTCCAAAGCCCACTCCACAATCCTGCCGGTCGCATCTGGATTTCGTAGAATCCGTTGCAACAAAAAGAGAGTGACAATGGTGATCTCATGTGCTTGGAAATATTGGCACAACTTCCTTGAGACCAGAAGGAGGCCGAAGAGCAACTTCTGCACACCAGAGTATCTTTACCTAGCCCCCTGCAAAAGGGAACTAGCAAAATAAACTGGGTGCTGCACCATCTTCTTCTTCTGTATGGCTTCATTCATCTGCTCAGATCCTGCCTGGCTGGCACCAGACTCTGCTGGGCAAAATCCTGGCTCGTCGCTTGGTGGTCCTGCCTCTGTTGCTGCTTCTTCGTCGACTTCTCTCTGTGCCACTAACGCGGCACTAACCACTTGATTCATTACCGCCAAGTATAGCAACAACGGCTCTTGTGGTTTAGGTGCGACTAGTATTGGCGGAGAGGAGAGGTACCTCTTCAAATCCTGCAGCGTTGCCTCCGCTTCCGGAGTCCACTTCATTGGACCTGCCTTTTTCAAGATTTTGAAAAATGGCAGGGCGCGCTCAGTAGATTTTGAAATGAACCTACTCAGAGCCGCAACGCAGCTGGCAAGACGAAGCACATCCTTGACGCATCTTGGTGCTTCAATCTGCTCGATCGCCTTGATCTTGTCGGGGTTCGCCTCGATCCCACGCTGAGACACAAAGAACCCGAGAAGCTTGCCGGACGGAACACCAAACACACAATTTTCAAGATTGAGCTTCAAATTGATCTTGCATAGATTTGCAAACGTATCTTCTAGATCTTGTATAAGTGTTGCTTTGTCCTTGGTTTTAACCACTATGCCATCCATATAAGCTTCCATATTTCTATGTAGTTGAGGCCCAAAACCAATCTGGACTGCTCTTGCAAATATTGAACCAACACTTTTCAACCCGAAAGGCATACGCACGAAGCAATATGTACCACATGGGGTGATAAATGCGGTCTCCTCTTCGTCTTCCTTAGACATGAAGATCTTATGATATCCCGAATAAGCATCAAGAAATGATAGCAGATCACAACTTGCAGTGGAGTCCACAGTCTAGTCGATGCGCGGCAAGGGGAAAGGATCTTTTGGACAGGCCTTATTGATATCTGTATACTCAATGCACAACCTCCATTTCCCATTCGCCTTGCGCACTACAATTGGATTGGCTAGCCATGTTGGATGAAGCACTCCTTTAACCAAACCTGTCGTTTCCAACTTCCTAATTTCCTCAGCAATAAATTATTGCCGCTCCAAGGCTTGCTTCCTAACTTTCTACCCGACGGGCCGTGCATGAGGACAGACAACAAAGTGGTGCTCAATTACCTCCATAGGAACGCCGAGGACATCACATGGTTGCCATGCAAACACATCGACATTCGCCCGCAGGAAGGCAATGAGCGCACTTTCCTATTTGTTGTCGAGGGTGGAACTTATGGTGAAAGTTCCTCCCGTACCATCCTCTTTGACGGGAACCTTTTTGGTTTTTGCTGGAGCTGCCTTAGGTTTCTTGTTCTTGCTGGTGGAGCTCTCTCGCACATCGTCAATAGGAGCACAACACTCTGAAGAGGTGCACTTGCCAGAGTGTGTACCAGAGGTCCTGCCGGTCTTCTTCCCCCCAGGAGCTTCAATGGCAGGAGCAGGTACCTTGGTGGTAGGTGCATCAACTGCTTCCTAGTAAAGTTGGTCGATGCAGATAAGTGCATCCTTCTTGTTAGAGTTGATTGTGATGACACTAATCGGCTCGGGCATCTTCAATACATTGTAGGCGTAGTGCGATGCCGCCATAAAATTGGCCAACACTGGGCGGCCAAGGATCCCATTATATGGCAATGGAATCTTGGCGACGTCGAAAACAACCTTGTTTGTCCTGTAGTTCATGTCACTACCATAGGTTACCGATAGTGCGATCTTGACCTTCGGCTGACTCCTCCCTGGATTGATCCCGTGAAACGTGCCCGTCTCCTCGAGATCTTCATCATGAATTTGTAACCTTTTGATCACATCAGGCGATATCAAGTTCATACCGGCCCCACCGTCAACTAACATTTTCATCACCTTGAGGTTGCAAATTGTTGGCGAAACCAGCAACGGCAGACACCTGACCGCAGTTGTGCGATCAGGGTGGTCCTCAGCATAAAAAATGATAGGCGTGTGGGACCATCTCAATGGTTTCTGGGCTTCGACAGATGGTTCTGTCGCATTAATCTCGCGCGCCCACTGTTTAAGTTTGCGGCGAGAAGAATGCAACAAGGTGCCTTTGTCGACACACATGATGTTTGTAGCCCTTTGAAATTTGTGTTCGCTGGACTCGTCGTTCTCTTTGTTGCCATCGTCATTCCCCTCTTCCTTGTTGCGGCCTCGAGCGGGACTCTCCTTCTATTGCTTGGCCTTGCCGCGATGACCTCCTCTGCCATCGTGTTTCTTGCCGGACCCCTCTGCACCATCTTGTGCCTTCTCCTTATCTCGCTCACGTATTCGGCTTTCTGAATCTTGACAAGTTGCTCAACTTGCGGGGAGTTTTGGAGACCGTGGCCCTTGGTGTGATGCATCTTGTAGTATTGCTTGTCGGAGCCCTACGGCCTGTCGGTAGCCGCCAAAGCGTGACAAGAGATGCACCCGGCAACATCCTTGTCGGGGCTATCAACTTTAGTCTTCTTGGCGGTTTTGAGGTTGCCGGATTCCTCGAGGACAAGAACGGCCCTGTCCTTGCATTTCTTGTTCCGTCGTTGGCCTTTCTTTGCCGGGGTGACGGTGTCTTCGTCTTTAGAGTCGACTCCAGCGCCAGCATCCTCACCAGGGAGCCTCCTCCCTTCTTAAAATTGAGCACATCTATCAGCCAAGGCATTGAGCTCGGCAACATCCTTGACCTTGTTCATCGCCAGCTCTTCGCGCATCCTGCGGTTAACAGCAGCAGGATGAACATCTGGGATGTTATGATGTATACGGTTGAATCTCTGAATGTACTTGTGCAAGGTTTCGCCTTCTTTCTAGGGAATGAGATGCAAATCACTTGCTTGGCTAGGAGCTTGGTGGCCTCTGGTAAAAGCGCCAACAAACTCATGACACAAATCTGTAGGGAGACATAGTAGTAGATCAAAAAATTCCTACGTGTTCACCAAGATGCATCTATGGAGAAACCAGCAACGAGTGGGGAGAGTGCATCTTCATACCTTTGAAGATCGCAAAGCGGAAGCGTTACTAGAATGCGGTTGGTGGAGTCGTATGCACAGCGATTCTGATCGCGGTGGAATCTGATCTAAGCGCTGAACAACGGCGCCTCCGCGTTCAACACACGTGCAGCCCAATGACGTCACCTATGCCTTGATCCAGCAAGGAGGAAGGAGAGGTTGAGGGAGAGCTCCGGCAGCATGACGGCATGGTGACGGTGGATCTGCGTGGCACTCTGGCAGGGCTTCGCCAAGCGCTATGGAGAACGAGGAGTAGGAGGAGTAGGGCTGTGCCGAGGGAGAGAGAGATCCGTGTCTCTGGCAGCCCCAAACCCTCCACTATATATAGGAGGAGGAGGAGGGAGGGCTCATCCCCTAGGGTTCCCACCCAAGGGCTGCGGCCGGCCCTAGATGGCCATCTGGCCGGCGGCCAGAGAGGAAGAGGGGAGGGGCGGCGCCTTGTCCATCACATCATTCTCCTAATGATGTGATACAATTATCAACGACATCCAATTTTCATGGTCATGAAACCATCACCATCTATTGATCAACGAGCTAGCCAACTAGAGGCTCACTAGGGACATGTTGTGGTCTATGTATTCACACATGCATTACGGTTTCCAGTTAATACAATTATAGCATGAACAATAGACAATTATCATGACCAAGGAAATACAATAATAACCATTTTATTATTGCCTCTAGGGCATATTTCCAACAGTCTCCCACTTGCACTAGAGTCAATAATCTAGTTATATTGTGATGTATCGAACACCCATAGAGTTCTAGTGTTGATCATGTTTCGCTCGTGAGAGAGGTTTAGTCAACGAATCTGCGACATTCAGATCCGTATGTACTTTACAAATATCTATATCTCCTTCCTGAATGTAATCACGAATGGAGTTGAAGCGGTGTTTGATGTGTCTTGTCTTCTTGTGAAACCTGGGCTCCTTGGCAAGGGCAATAGCTCTAGTGTTGTCACAAAATAGAGTCATCGGGCCCGACGCATTGGGAATCACCCCTAGGTCGGTGATGAACTCCTTCATCCAGACTCCTTCCTTTGCCACTTCCGAAGCAGCTATGTACTCCGCTTCACATGTAGATGCCGCCACGACGCTTTGCTTGCTGCTGCACCAGCTGACTGCCCCTCCGTTCAAAATATACACGTATCCGGTTTGTGACTTGGAGTCATCCAGATCTGTGTCAAAGCTAGCATCAATGTAACCCTTTACGACAAGCTCTTCGGCACCTCCATATACGAGAAACATGTCCTTGGTCCTTTTTTGGTACTTCAGGATATTCTTGACCGCTGTCCAGTGTTCCCCTCCGGGATCACTTTGGTACCTCCCTACCATACTTATGGCAAGGTTCACATCAGGTGTCGTACACAGCATGGCTTACATAATAGAGCCTATGGCTGAAGCATAGGGGATGCCACTCATCTGTTCTCTATCCTTTGCCGTGGTCAGGCATTGAGTCGTACTCAATCTCACACCCTGTAACACAGGCAAGAACCCCTTCTTGGACTAATCCATATTGAACTTCTTCAATATCTTGTCAAGGTATGTGCTTTATGAAAGACCTGTGAGGCGTCTCGATCTATCTCTATAGATCTTGATGCCTAATATGTAAGCAGCTTCTCCAAGGTCCTTCATTGAAAAACACTTATCCAAGTAGGCTTTGCGCTTTCCAAAAGTTATATATCATTTCCCATCAACAATATGTCATCCACATATTATACGAGAAATGCTACAGAGCTCCCACTCACTTTCTTGTAAATACAGGGTTCTCCATAAACCTGTATAAACCCAAATGCTTTAATCACCTCATTAAAGAAAATGTTCCAACTCCGAGATGCTTGCACCTGCCCATAGATGGACCGCTGGAGCTTGCATACCTTGTTAGCATATTTAGGATTGACAAAACCTTCCGGCTGCATCATATATAGTTCTTCATTAAGGAAGCCATTAAGGAATGCCGTTTTGACGTCCATTTGCCAGATCTCATAATCATAAAATGTGGCAATTGCTAACATGATTCGGACGGACTTCAGCATCACTACGGGTGAGAAAGTCTCATCGTAGTCAACTCCTTGAACTTGTCGATAACCCTTAGCGACAAGCGGAGCCTTATAGACGGTCACATTACCATCCGCATCAGTCTTCTTCCTAAAGATCCATTTATTTTCTATGGCTCGCTTATCATCAGGCAAGTCCACCAAAGTCCATACTTTGTTCTCATACATGGATCCTATCTCGGATTTCATGGCTTCAAGCCATTTGTTGGAACCCGGGCCCGCCATCGCTTATTCATAGTTCGAAGGTTCACCATTGTCCAACAACATGATCTCCAGGACAGGATTGCCATACCACTTTGGCGCGGAATGTGTCCTAGTGGACCTTCGAATAGCAACTTGATCTGAATTTTCTTGACCGTCATCATTAACTTCCTCTCTAGCCGATGCAGGATCCACAGAAACAACTTTCTGTGCTGCGCTACTCTCCGGTTCGAGTGGAGGTACAATTACCTCATCAAGTTCTATTTTCCTCCCACTTACTTCTTTCGAGATAAACTCTTTCTCTATAAAGGATCCATTCTTGGCAACAAAGACTTTGCCTTCGGATCTGAGGTAGAAGGTATACCCAATAGTTTCTTTGGGGTATCCTATGAAGACGCACTTTTCCGCTTTGGGTTCGAGCTTCTCAGGTTGAAGTTTCTTCACATAAGCATCGCATCCCCAAACTTTTAGAAACGACAGCTTAGGTTTCTTTCCAAACCGTAATTCATACGCTGTCGTCTCAATGGACTTTGACGGTGCCCTATTTAAAGTGAAGGCGGCAGTCTGTAATGCTTATCCCCAAAATGATAGCGGTAAGTCGGTAAGAGACATCATAGATCGCACCATATCCAATAGAGTGCAATTATGACGTTCAGACACACAATTTCGCTGAGGTGTGCCAGGCGGCATGAGTTGTGAAACAATTCCACATTTCCTTAGGTGTGTGCCAAACTCATGACTTAAATATTCTCCGCCACGATCAGATCGTAGGCACTTTATTTTCCTCTCACGTTGATTTTCTACCTCAGTCTAAAATTCCTTAAACTTTTCAAAGGTTTCAGACTTGTGTTTCATTAAGTAGACATACCCATATCTGCTCAAGTCATCAGTGAGGGTGAGAACATAAGGGTAGCCACCACGAGCCTCGACGCTCATTGGACCGCATACATCAGTATGTATTGTCTCCAACAAGTCAGTTGCTCTCTCCATTGTTCCGGAGAACGGAGTCTTGATCATCTTGCCCATGAGGCATGGTTCGCACGTGTCAAATGATTCAAAATCAAGAGACTCCAAAAGTCTATCAGCATGAAGTTTCTTCATGTGTTTGACACCAATATGACCAAGGCGGCAGTGCCACATGTAAGTGGGACTATCGTTATCAATCTTACATCTTTTGGTACTCACACTATGGACATGCGTAACATCACATTCGAGATTCATCAAAAATAAACCATTGACCAGCAGGGCATGACCATAAAACATTTCTCTCATATAAATAGAACAACCATTATTCTTAGATTTAAAAGAGTAGCCATCTCGCATTAAGCGAGATCCAGATACAATTTTCATGCTCAAAGCTGGTACTAAATAACAATTATTAAGTTTTAAAACTAGCCTCGAAGGTAGATGTAGAAGAAGCATGCCGATGGCAATCACATCGACCTTGGAACCATTCCCGACGCGCATTATCACCTCGTCCTTCGCTAGTCTCTGCTTATTCCGCAACTCCTGCTTGGAGTTACAAATGTGAGCAACTGCATCGGTATCAAATACCCAGGAGCTACTATGAGCGCTGGTAAGGTACACATCAATAACAAGGATATCACATATACCTTTAATGTTGCCGTCCTTTTTATCCGCTAAGTACTTGGGGCAATTCCGCTTCCAGTGAATGGTACCCTTGCAATAAAAGCACTCAGTCTTAGGCTTGGGTCCATTCTTGTTCTTCTTCCCGGCAACTTGCTTACCGGGCACGGCAACTGCTTTGCCATCCTTCTTGAAGTTCTTTTTACCCTTGCCTTTCTTGAAACTAGTGGTCTTATTCACCATCAACACTTGATGCTCCTTTTTGATCTCGACCTCTGCTGATTTCAGCATCGAGTACAACTCAAGAATGGACTTCTCCATACCCTGCATGTTGCAGTTCATCACAAAGCTCTTGTAGCTAGGTGGAAGCGACTGGAGGATTCTGTCAATGACCGAGTCATCCGGAAGATTAACTCCCAGCTGAGTCAAGCGGTTGTGCAACCCAGACATTTTGAGTATGTGCTCATTGACAGAACTATTTTCCTCCATCTTACAACTGAAGAACTTGTCGGAGGCATCATATCTCTCGACCCGGGCATGAGCTTGGAAAACCAATTTCAGCTCTTGGAACATCTCATATGCTTTGTGTTTCTCAAAAAGCTTTTGGAGCCCCGGTTCTAAACTGTAAAGCATGCCGCACTAAACCAGGGAATAATCATCACAACATGACTGCCAAGCGTTCATAACGTCTTGGTCCGCCGGGAAAATGGGTGCGTCACCTAGCGGTGCATCAAGGACATATCTCTTGGAAGCTATGAGGATGATCCTCAAGCCATGGACCCAGTCCGCATAGTTGCTTCCATCGTCTTTTAGCTTGGTTTTCTCTAGGAACGCGTTGAAGTTGAGGGCAACATTAGCGTTGGCCATTGGATCTACAATATAGATTGTAAAGACAATTTTAGACTAAGTTCATGATAATTAAGTTCACATAATCAAATTATTTAATGAACTCCCACTTAGATAGACATCTCTCTAGTCATCCGAGTGACACATGATCCACGTCAACTAGCCCGTGTCCCATCATCACGTGAGACGGACTAGTCATCAATGGTGAACATCTCCATGTTGATCGTATCTTCTATACGACTCATGTTCGACCTTTCGGTCTCCCGTGTTCCGAGGCCATGTCTGTACATGCTAGGCTCGTCAAGTCAACCTAAGTGTATTGCGTGTGTAAATCTGTCTTACACCCGTTGTATGCGAACGTTAGAACCTATCACACCCGATCATCACGTGGTGCTTCGGAACAACGAACCTTAGCAACGGTGCACAGTTAGGGTGAACACATTCCTTGAAATTTCAGTGAGATATCATCTTATTTAGGTACCGTCGTTCTAAGCAAATAAGATGTAAACGTCATAAACATCACATGCAATCAATATAGTGACATGATATGGCCAATATCATCTTGCTCCTTTGATCTCCATCTCCGGGGCACCATGATCATCACTGTCACCGGCACGCCACCATGATCTCCATCATCATGATCTCCATCATCGTGTCTTCATGAAGTTGTCTCGCCAACTATTACTTCTACTACTATGGCTAACAATTAGCAATAAAGTAAAGTAATTACATGGCATTTATGATTGACACGCAGGTCATACAATAAAATAAGACAACTCCTATGGCTCCTGTCGGTTGTCATACTCATCGACATGCAAGTCATAAATCTTATTACAAGAACATGATCAATCTCATACATCACAATGCATCACATCACATCCATTGTCCATATCACATCACAAGGCATATGCTACAAAAACAAGTTAGACGTCCTCTAATTTGTAGTTGCAAGTTTTTACGTGGCTGCTATAGGTTTCTAGCAAGAACGTTTCTTACCTACGCCAGAACCAAAACGTGATATGCCAATTGCTATTTACCCTTCATAAGGACCCTTTTCATCGAATCCAATCCGACTAAGGTGGGAGAGACAAACACCCGCTAGCCACCTTATGCAACAAGTGCATGTCAGGCGGTAGAACCGGTCTCACGTAAGCGTAAGTTGGTCCGGGCCGCTTCATCCCACAATACTGCCGAATCAAGATAAGACTAGTAAGGGTAAGAAAATTAACAAGATCGACGCCCACAACACCTTGTGCTCTACTCGTGCATAGATTCTATGCATAGAGCTAACTCTGATACCACTATAGGGAGACGTAGTAGTAAATCAAAAAAATTCCTACGTGTTCACCAAGATCCATCTATGGAGAAACCAGCAACGAGTGGGAAGAGTGCATCTTCATACCTTTGAAGATCGCAAAGCAGAAGCGTTACTAGTACGCGGTTAGTGGAGTCGTACTCGCAGCGATTCAGATCGCGGTGGAATCCGATCTAAGCGCCGAATAACGACGCCTCCGCGTTCAACACACGTGCAGCCTAGTGACGTCTCCTATGCCTTGATCCAGCAAGGAGGAAGGAGAGGTTGAGGGAGAGCTCCGGCAGCACGACGGCGTGATGACATTGGAGCTGCATGGTACTCCGGCAGGGCTTCGCCAAGCGCTACGGAGAACGAGGAGTAGGAGGAGTAGGGCTGCACCGAGGGAGAGAGAGATCCGTGTCTCTGGCAGCCCCAAACCCTCCACTATATATAGGAGGAGGAGGGAGGGAGGGCGCAGCCCCTAGGGTTCCCACCCTAGGGCTGCGGCCGGCCCTAGATGGTCATCTGGCCGGCGGCCGGAGAGGGAGAGGGGAGGGGCAGCGCCCTAGGTGGGCCTTAGGCCCATCTGGGCAAGGGTTTTCCCCCTCTCCTCTTGTGCTGCGCCTTGGGCCCTTGTGGAGGGTGCACCAGCCCACCTATGGCCCATGCAGCCCTCTGGTGCCGGTGGCCCCACTTGGTGGACCCCCGGAACCCTTTCGGTGGTCCCGGTACGTTACCAGTGATACCTGAAACACTTCCGGTGACCAAAACCTCACTTCCTATATATGAATCTGTACCTCCGGACCATTCTGAAACTCCTCGTGATGTCCGGGATCTCATCCGGGACTCCGAACAACCTTCGGTAACCACGTACACTATTTCCCTATAACCCTAGCTTCATCAAACCTTAAGTGTGTAGACCCTATGGGTTCGGGTGGCATGTAGACATGACCGAGACACCTCTCCGGTCAATAACCAACAGCGGGATCTAGATACCCATGTTGGCTCCCACATGCTCCATGATGATCTCATCGGATGAACCATGATGTCGGGGATTCGATCAATCCCGTATACAATTCCCTTTGTCTACCGGTATGATACTTGCCCGAGATTCGATCATCGGTATCCCTATACCTTGTTCACTCTCGTTACCGGCAAGTCTCTTTACTCATTCCGTAACACATCATCCTATGGCTAGCTCCTTAGTCACATTGAGCTCATTATGATGATGTCTTACCGAGTGGGCCCAGAGATACCTCTCCGTCACACGGAGGGACAAATCCCAGTCTCGATTTGTGCCAACCCAACAGACACTTTTGGAGATACCCGTAGTATACCTTTATAGCCACCCAGTTACGTTGTGATTTTTGGCACACCCAAAGTATTCCTACGGTACCCAGAAGCTGCACAATCTCATGGTCTAAGGAAACGATATTTGACATTAGAAAAGCTTTAGCGGAAGAACTACACGATCTTGTGCTATGCTTAGGATTGGGTCTTGTCCATCACATCATTCTCCTAATGATGTGATCCTGTTATCAACGACATCCAATTTCCATTGTCATGAAACTGTGACCATATATTGATCAACGAGCTAGCCAACTAGAGGCTCACTAGGGACATGTTGTGGTCTATGTATTCACACATGCATTACAGTTTCCGGTTAATACAATTATAGCATGAACACTAGACAATTATCATGAACAAGGAAATATAATAATAACCATTTTATTATTGCATCTAGGGCATATTTCCAACAAGATCTGCCTAGGAAGAAATGGAATTCTCCGGCAGATGCATCAACCATGACCTAACGTTGGGCTTGAGTACCAAAGGGAAGTAGTTGGCGAGTATCTTGTCGCCGCGAGCCTTGGCAGCCTGCACCGCAATGGTGTAGATGCTCAAGAACTCCGACGGATGAGTCTTGCCATCGTACTTCTCCGACCTCCGGCTTGAACGTACGGGAATTGGGCCACTGGACTTGCCGCAACTCACGAGTAAACAGTGGACAACCCACATCATAAGGTAGATCGACAGGATACCCTAGCGCGGGCTTGTCTACAGTGGGCCCTGCACGCCTATCAGATTGATGGCGTGCTTCCCGCCGCCACTCTATGGTAGTCCGAGCGTCTTCTTTGCTTCGCTCCAGAAGAACTTGACGTTGACCGCGGCGAGTTCGTAGGTCAGACGACGTCGTTGAATTGTCTTCACGGGCGTCGACCCGTCGACTCGGTGACCGCCGTTGTCGCCGCGAAGGAGAGTGCACCATGGTCGTGCCACTTCCGGCCTTATCGCCATTGGTGTGTGCTGACTCGATGGACCGCCGCTACGAAGGCTCCGCCTGCTGCAACCCATCTCTATCAGCAAAGCTGACGAGGCTTTGGATAGTAGCTCTCCACTCATCAAGCTTCTCCGCAGCAGGAGGAAAATTCAGGAGTAGCTTTGCTCGCACCAATGCTTCTGCTGATGTAGTTGGCAGCGCAAGTGTGAAGAACATGAGGTGCTCTGACTCCTAACCGTGTTAGAAGGAGATCCATCACAGTCCCGTGACCGTGTGCCACTTCCACCAGCGTTTTGGCGTGCATGCTGGTCCTGTGCATATCGGGAGTGATGCTCAGGAGTCTTTCCATGGGGGTGCTTAGAACCACCGACGTCATGGCACTGCTCATCGCGTGCGACCCGAGAAGGTCGCGGCACATGCGCCAGCGTGGGTGTCTTAGAAGACGCCCTTCCATCCCTGGCGTTCACTGCACCTCCTGTAGCAGCACAACTCCGTCTTGAGATCTAGTGACGTGTGGGTTGTCATCATCGCTGCGAACGGTGTCGCTGGCTTGGTCTTGATCACCAGAACATCATGGAGGCTCAAGACCTCCGCCTCCTCCGATCGCATCCACACCGTCGCCTTCCCGAGTGGCTACAGGCGCAGCGGACATGGACGTATCAACTGCCGTAAAGCCCTTCTTCTTGGGGGCCATGGCGATAAAGATGATGAAGAAACTGGTGCACTGATCGTTAGATCGGGTTCACATAACCCTTCCCCCTACCTGGCGCGCCAAAGATGTCGGGGTACGACACCTATGGGATCGAGTGGATCCCTTTGTGGTTCGACAGGGAGACGGTATGCAGAAAGAACAGATCTGACGAGCAGCGCGAGGGGAGATTTTTACACAGGTTCATGCCGCTGAGAAGCATAAAACCCTACTCCTGCTTTGGTGTATTATGAGTGACGAGGATATGTACCTAGGGTAGGGTCCTAGGCATGGCCTACATACCCTACCTAAAGACACTACATTGGAGGACTTGAAGATCAAGCATAAACTTCCGACTGGATTCCATGAGACGTACAAGTCACTCGACAGGCTATCCACTCGGAGACTCCTTCCATCACTTAGCAGTCATGTGTCACTCGGAAGACCTCGTTCTCACTCGATGCTAGAAGACTAGGAGCCACCGTCAAGATCCCAACGGGCAGACGTTGGTCCAATCGCCATTAATAGCTTTTATTACGTATGTTACCAGTAACTGCAGACTTTAACCCCACGATCGGACCCTTAGATGCTGGGTAATTATGAGGGGCAACAAACTCTATATAAGCCGCCCCTCCCCTCCTGCACAAGGGTTCGCAACCATTGTAATCTCAACATTCCACACAACATAAGCACCCGAGCACTGAGACGTAGGGCTGTTACCTCCACGAGAGGGGCATGAACTCATACATCCGTGTGTACACCCTTGCTGTAGCTAGGACTCTGCCCTCTCCTTATGTACCCCTACCATC
Organism: Hordeum marinum; assembly: GCA_022496015.1. Lineage (NCBI taxonomy): Eukaryota > Viridiplantae > Streptophyta > Magnoliopsida > Poales > Poaceae > Hordeum > Hordeum marinum. Next base: position 412,393,123 of record CM039673.1, read on the forward strand.
TACTGTCAGGCTCGTTCCCACGACAGTTGGTGCCCAACGTGGGACGGGCGTCTAAGCGACTTCCGACGAGGTTGCATTTTTCATCCTTCGACATGTCTTCCGGCGGAGTTTTTGCTCTGGGCCACAAGATCCATTTTGGAGTGCTCACCTTCATCGCCGACGATTTGGCATGGCTCCAGGAAGCGCCTCTCGATGTCGAGGCGCTCCCGGTCCGTGGGGCTGCACACTTCCGTGTGAGTTCCTGCGGCGTGTTGCTGCGTCAGCCCTCGACTCCTTACTCGTCCGCTCCCCTCGCTGTTCGCAGTCGCAAGTGGTCCGGCCGCTCACGACTTTAGCACTGGGTCAAACACGCAGTGGCGTGTCAAACTTCTTCTCCGCAGATTGCAGCACTCGAGCCCGCCGAGTCCCTTCACAGCATGTTCGAGTCGGATTCTGATCCATCCGACATGCCTTCCGAGTGTGAAAGCTGCGATCCCGCAGTGCAGGTCTTGATGGTGGACTCTCATCAGAGTTCACCGCCTGGCTTTGGCCGTGGCAGGTGCGAGGCTGGCGGTCCATCGAATGACCAGCCGCGCTACGAGGAGGAGGTTCTTCATACTCCCATCGTCGGCGCGACTGTCGAGGCTCAAGCTTTGGAGGCCGCACACATTCGTCTGGAAGAGCTCCAGGCAGAACTTGATGAGCATGCTCGCCAGCGCCCGCCATGTCCCAGTCGACGTCAGCGACAGCTGCTTCCGACTGGATCTCACGACGATGTTGAGGTATATCAAACTCCTGTGTTAAATGTTGTTGTTGCTGCTAGGATAGCAGATTCCATTCAGCCGTCACGGTCAGAGGCTGGAAGAGGGTTGATGCAGAGCAGAGCACTAATAGATGCAGCGCAGCGTTAGAATTCAATAGTTTCTCAGTCCCGCAACAGGATTCACAGCAATTCACCCAGGGCGGAGACCGTCCAGTCAGCACACAACCCTGGATCGCCCTTGCGTCGTTGGGGCGGTGGTTTCCGTGAAGAGCAGGTCAGAGATCAGTTTCACCGCGAAGACCACCGTCGAATGCCCACTCCTCCGCGGAGTGGTCTGTACGTGCCCCGGCGCCAGGACGATAGGCGCTCCTTCGATGATGAGCAGAATGCAGGTTTTGACGCCCGTGACCTCCTCGTTCAGAAGCGGATTGACAAGGGCAGAGCCCACAGGGAAGGACACGACAGAGATTTTTCGAGTGGTAGCTCAGCTGTGGTTTCTGGTCCTGAGTGTTTCAGCAGAGCCATACGTTCTGCAGAGATTCCCCCAACTTCAGGTTGGCGGCGAGGATCGGAAAGTTTACTCGTGAAACAAAGCCAGAGACTTGGTTAGATGATGACCGAGTGGCTGTGCAAATTGGTGGCAAAAATGACAATGTTGCAATGAAGCACCTGTCCTTGATGTTAGATGGTTCAGCTCGAGCTTGGCTGAATCGTTTGGCTCCTTCCAGTATACATTGCTGGGAGGATCTTGCCCGAGTGTTTGTCCAAACCTTTGAGGGCACCTGCAGGCGTCCGGCAGGTCTGGTCGACTTACAACACTGTGTCCAGAAGCCCAGTGAAACTTTGAGAGATTATATTCAGCAGTGGTCCACTCTACATCATACAGTGGAGAATGTGTCGGAACACCAGGTTGTTTGTGCGTTCAAGGCCGGTGTGAGATACAGAGAGGTATATCTGATGTTTGGGCGAACGGGTGATACTTCACTCAGCAAGATGATGGAAATCGCCACTCGGTACGCCAATGGCGAGGAAGAAGACCGGCTCCATAGTGGCAAAGGAAAGACAGTCGCCAATCAGGCTGGTGGCAGTAACAATCGGAAACAGAAGCGAAAAGCTGAAGATCCGGTTCAAGCAGAAGCAGCAGCACTAGCAACTCAATCAAAGAACAAGGGCAAAGCTAAAGCACAGTATGCCCCCAAGAAAGGGGAAAATCAGTCAGGAACTGATATCATGGATCAGCCGTGTGTAATTCACACGAGAAAAGATGCGGAAGGCAATGTGATTTTGCCCAAGCACACCACTCGACAGTTTCGGACCCTTATCCAGCAATTCAATGGGGACCTGCCGAGTGATAAATCTCTTGAGAAGGGTGACAAAGATGAAGATAAAGAAACATTCCCGGGTGTCACTGCTACACTGGTGATCTTTGTTGATGTCGAGAGCAAGAGTCGTTTGAAAGTCATCAATAGAGAAATCAACATGGCTGTGCCAGATACCCCCACCTACCTCAAGTGGTCCTAATATGCTATCACATTCGACCAGACAGACCATCCTGCTCATGTGGCCACTCCCGGTCGACATGCTCTGGTAGTTGATCCGATGGGGGGGCAGTCGACTTAGAAAGGTCCTCATGGACGGTGGCACGGCCTGAACATTCTCTATGCGGATACCCTGAAAGGGATGGGCATTCCGATGTCCCGTCTGAGTGAAAGCAACATGCAGTTTCATGGGTCATCCCAGGAAAGAAGGCCAAGTCACTCGGCCAGATAGCATTGGATGTGACATTCGGGAATGACAAAAGTTTCCGAAAAGAAAAGTTGACGTTTGAAGTCGTGGATTTCCAGAGTGCTTACCACGCCAATTTGGGTTGACCTGCGTATGCACGCTTCATGGCCCGACCATGTTACGTGTACCTCAAGTTGAAGATGCCAGGCCCTAAGGGCGTGATCACGGTCACCAACAATCGACAACGGGCCGAAGAATGCCTCCAGCAAGGCTCCAAGATCGCCGATCACCAGATGGCCATGGTTGAGTTGGAGGAGTACAAGAAAACCAGTGATCCTACTAATTTGCTCCGCGCAAAGAAGCCGGCTTCCGAGTCGGCATTTTAGTCGGCAGGGGAAGTGAAGAAGGTACATATCCACCCCGATGGATCCTACTGCTGCCCCGACGAATATCTCATCAACACTCGACAGTAAATAGGAAGCCGAGCTCATCCAGTTCCTCCATGAGAACTGGGATATCTTCTCATGGAAGCCTGCTGACATGCCGGGGATTCCCAGGGAGCTGCCTGAGCATCGTCTGTGAGTGGATCCGAAAGCCAAACCCGTCAGGGAGCATTTGCGTCGGTCAGCGGCGGAGAAGCGCAAGGCAATCGGAGAAGAAGTGGCCCGTCTCTTGCAAGCCAAGTTTATTCGGGAGATTTACCACTCCGAGTGGCTCTCGAATGTTGTGATGGTGCCAAAGAAAGATAAGTCGTTGCGCATGTGCATCGACTTCAAACATCCCAACAAGGTGTGCCCGAAAGATCATTTTCCGCTCCCCCGCATAGATCAATTTGTTGACTCGACTGCTGGGTGTGAGTGTCTATTGTTTTTGGATGCTTACTCTGGGTACCATTAGATCCGTCTATATGGCCCGGACGAAATAAAGACAGCCTTCATCACCCCATGCAGGTGTTTTTGTTACATCGCTATGCCTTTTGGTCTCAAGAATGCTAACGCTACTTTTATGCGCATGATTCAGAAATGTTTACTCGACCAGATCCCTCGGAATGTCAAGGCATACATGGACGATATAGTGGTCAAGTCCCGCAAAGGTTCCGACCTGCTGGCTGACTTGGCCGAGACATTCGCCAATCTGAGGCGATTCGACATAAAGCTGAATCCGGCCAAATGTACTTTCGGCATCCCTGGCGGCAAGTTACTCGGTTTTTTCGTTTTCGAGCGAGGAATTGATGTCAACCCTGAGAAAATCAGTGCCATTACCCGAATGAAGACTCCCGTGCGAGTGCACAATGTTCAGAAGCTCACAAGTTTCTTGGCAGCATTGAGTCGATTCATTTCTCGTCTTGGTGAGAAGGCCCTCCCTTTATATCAATTGATGAAGAATTCCGACCCGTTCGAGTGGACTCCCGAAGCCAAAGCAGCATTTGTTGAGATCAAAGCTCTGCTCTCCACCTAGCCGGTGCCTGCCGCTCCTGCCAGCAAAGAGCCCTTGCTCCTGTACATTGCGGCCACAAATCAGGTCATTAGTATAGTGCTAAATGTCGAGCGGGAAGAGGAGGGTAAAGCTTATAAAGTCCAGCGGCTAGTCTATTATGGCTCAGAAGTTTTGTCCCCCTCAAAACAAATATATCCACACTATCAGGAGCTGGTTTATGGTATTTACCTATCAGCGAAGAAGGTGGCGCATTATATCCAAGACCACTCGATTTCAGTCGTTAGTGATGCTCCTTTGTCCGAGATTTTCAATAATCAAGACGCATCAGGTCGAGTGGCTAAACGGGCAATCAAGCTTGGACACTTTGACATCAGATTCGAAGCCAAAAAAGCAATCAAGCCCCAAGCATTGGCAGATTTCATGGCCGAGTGGATTGAACAGCAACATCCTATCAAAGTTCACTCGGCGCATTGGACAATGTTCTTTGACGGCTCTAAAATGTTGAATGGGTATGGTGCTGGTGTTGTCTTAATATCTCCCAGGGGCGACAAGCTCAGCTATGTCTTGCAAATTTACTTTGAGTCCTCCAACAATGAGGCAGAGTATGAAGCACTTTTGTATGGGTTACGCATGGCTATCTCGCTCGACATCAAGCGCCTGATGGTTTATGGCGACTCAGATCTGGTGGTGAATCAAGTGATGAAAGAGTGGGATGTTTGAAACCCCGCTATGACTGGATACTGCAATGCAGTCCGAAAGTTGGAGAAGAAATTCGAAGGCCTGGAACTTCATCATTTTCCCCGACTGAAAAATCAGGTGGCTGATGAGCTATCCAAGATTGGGTCCACTCGACGGCCTATCCCTAGCGGTATGTTCTTAGAGCACTTGCACACTCCTTCGGTTCAAGAAGATCCCTTCACCGAAGAGCCCCCACAAGGTTTGAGTTCCACTGACACGACAGAAGTCGATGTCCCTGCAGTAATTGATCTAGTCATGGAGATTCTAGTTATCACTCCCGATTGGATGGTGCCTTACATTACCTATATCCTCAAACAAGAGCTCCCTAAAAATGAAACAGAGGCTCGATAGATTGTGCGCAGGTCCAAGGCTTTCACTGTGATGGGAGATCAACTATTCAGAGAGAGTGCGACTGGCGTTACACATCGCTGCATTTCCCCCGAGGAAGGTCGAATAATTCTGGACGAGATTCACTCGGGAACTTGCGGCCACCATGCGTCCTCAAGGACGATTGTCGCTAAAGCATACCGAGCTGGTTTTTACTGGCCACGAGCTAATGAGATGGCTAAAGACATCGTTGATCATTGTGATGGTTGCCAGTTCTATGCAAACTTGTCACACAAGCCGACATATGCTTTGAAGACAATTCCTCTTGCCTGGCCATTTGCTGTTTGGGGACTCGACATGGTTGGTCCCTTTCGACCCGGAAAAGGCAGATTCACTCACTTGCTGGTAGCAGTCGACAAATTCACCAAGTGGATAGAAGCCAAGCCAATCAAGAAGCTGAACTCCCGCACGGCGGTCACATTCATGAGGGAGATAATTTATCGATACGGCATTCCACACAGCATCATCACAGACAACGGCACTAATTTTGACTCGGAAGAATTCAGGAACTTCTGTAACTCCCAAGGCACCCGAGTGGATTATGCATCTGTTGCACATCCTCAAACCAATGGACAAGTCGAGCGGGCTAATGGTCTCATCCTGCAAGGTCTGAAGCCTCGTCTCATGCGCGATTTGGATCATGCTGCTGGAGCCTGGGTAACTGAGTTGTCGTTTGTTTTGTGGGGTCTGAGGACGACGCCCAATCGGTGGACTAGACGGAATCCTTTCTTCTTGGTCTATAGTGCTGAAGATGTCTTGTCGAGTGACTTGTTTAACAATTCTCCTCAAGTGGAACTATATTCTGAGGCTGAAACCGAACAGGCTAGGCAGGATGGAGTAGATCTTTTGGACGAAGAACGAGAGATGGCTTTGATCCGGACTATTGCCTATCAGCAGGATCTGCGGTGCTTTCATGCATAGAATGTCAAGAGTTGGTCATTTCACAAGGGAGACTTGGTGCTCCGAGTGAATCAACATCGACCTCACAAGCTTGCTCCTGCATGGGAAGGTCCTTTCGTCGTCACTAAAGTGCTTAACAACGGAGCCTATCATCTGTATAATCTCATGAAGCGGATAGACAAGCCACGAGCCTGGAACGCAGATCTGCTCCGGCGTTTTTATACTTAAGAGACAGAAGAATCTTCTGATGTAATAAGAATACTCCATCAATGCAATTCAAATTTCTACAATATATATTGTCGATTCCAATCGTACAGTTTCATATTTGGGAATACTCCAAGTGATGAGAAATCCTCACACTCGGGGGCTTAGCTGCGAACATGTTTCGCCTAAGTTAAAAACCTATCGGGTGAATAGCAGTCCATTCACCCAACAGCTTAGCTATGAATTGACATTCACCTAAGTTCTAAACTACACTGAGTGAGGAGTAATCCTCACACTCGAGGGGCTTAGCTACGAACATGTTTTGCCTAAGTTAAAAACCCTATCGGGTGGATAGTAGTCTATTCACTCGACGGCCTATTTGCGAACCCGTTTTGCTTAGGTGCAAAAATACTCCAAGTGATGAGCAATCCTCACACTCAGGGGCTTAGCTGCAAACATGTTTTGCCTAAGTTAGAAACCCTGTCGGGTGGATATCAGTCCATTCACTCGACGGCTTAGCTACGAATCGACATTCGCCTAAGTTCTAAACTACTCCGAGTGATGAGCAATCCTCACACTCGGGGGCTTAGCTGCGAACATGTTTTGCCTAAGTTAAAAACCCTGTCGGGTGGATAGCAGTCCATTCACTCGATGGCCTATTTGCGAATCCGTCTTCGCTTAGGTTCAAAAATGCTCCGAGGATGAGCAATCCTCACACTCGGGGGCTTAGCTGCGAACATGTTTCGCCTAAGTTAAAAACCCTATCGGGTGAATAGCAGTCCATTCACCCGACAGCTTAGCTATGAATCGACATTCGCCTAAGTTCTAAACTACTCCGAGTGAGGAGTAATCCTCACACCCGGGGGGCTTAGCTACGAACATGTTTCGCCTAAGTTAAAAACCATGTCGGGTGAATAGTAGTCCATTCACTCGATGGCCTATTTGCGAACCCGTTTTGCTTAGGTTCAAAATACTCCGAGTGATGAGCAATCCTCACACTCAGGGGCTTAGCTGCGAACATGTTTCGCCTAAGTTAGAAACCCTGTCAGGTGGATATCAGTCCATTCATTCGACGGATTAGCTGCGAATCGACATTCGCCTAAGTTCTAAACTACTCTGTATGATGAGCAATCCTCACACTCGGGGGCTTAGCTGCGAACATGTTTCGCCTAAGTTAAAAACCCTGTCGGGTGGATAGCAGTCCATTCACTCGATGGCCTATTTGCGAATCCGTCTTTGCTTAGGTTCAAAAATGCTCCGAGGATGAGCAATCCTCACACTCGGGGGCTTAGCTGCGAACATGTTTCGCCTAAGTTAAAAACCCAGTCGGGTGGATAGCAATCCATTCACTCGATAGCTTAGCTGCGAATCGACATTCGCCTAAGTTCAAAAATAACTCCGAGTAATGAGCAATCCTCACACTCGGGGGCTTAGCTGTGAACATGTTTCGCCTAAGTTAAAAACCCTGTCAAGCGGGTAGTAATCCATTTCACTCGACAACCTATTTGCGAATCCGTCTTTGCTTAGGATCGAAAATATCCCGAGTGGTGAGCAATCCTCACACTCGGGGGCTTAGCTGCGAACATGTTTTCGCCTAAGCCTAAAAACAAACTCAGTCGAACACGCAATTAAAGCCGAATACGGATAAAATCCAAAGGTTAAATCGCGGATAAATGTTTCGTAAAGAAGCAAATGTGCTCAATCCTAAGGCCTGAATGAAGTTTTAAGGGATACAATTCCACTCGGCATACCGAGGCGAATAAAAGTGTTTCTTCCAAAGGTCAAAGTTTTTTAAGCATTTGGTGGGCTGGCTGGCTCGACAAAAGTGTCCAAGTCGATGCCGTCTACGATTTTGGTGGCTACTTCGATGAAGGTTTCCATGAAGTCCTCAAACTGGAGTTTCCTCGTGTTAACCACCCGGAGCTCCTTCAGCTTCACTTCCCTCAAGCCCCTGCAATGGACCCTGATGAGTGATAGCGCCACGTCGTCCCCATAGCGAGCAGCAGATTTCTTCCAGGCCTACACTCGACTTGGAAGTTCGTTCAGGCGAGCCATCATGGAGTTGAGGTCGAGCTGAAGGGTGCCCTCAGGCCATAGCTCCTTGTCAATTCTCTCCATTGTAGATTTCAGTCGGACAAGATACGCCTGAACACCCTGGAGCCGGAAATTGAGTCCGAGCATGTTCATGGCCACTGCGTTTGCGACAGGTGACTTAGTGGGATCAAGATTGGGCTCAACCTCCTTTTTCTCCTTCTCAAAGTATTGGCAGAATTCTGTTGAAGAGTGGCAATGGGAGGAGAATCGGTGAGCTATGACCTTCAAAGATTTTACAAACTTCAGTCGACAAGAAACACTCACCGTCGAGCAGGATGTACATCTTCCTCGAGAATTCGCCCAAGTGCTTCTCCAGGCTGTTGCTCCTTTTTTCAGTTGCTCGGCCCTTTTGACAAGGTCCACGTGCTCCTGCTTCGGCTTTGCGTTCTCCTCCTCCAGCTTCTTGGCGGCCGCCAGCTTCCGATCTGTAGCTTCGGTCTTATCCCTGGCCACCCATTGGGCGTTGACGAGTGTTTTGTCCTTCTCCTCCTGTGCCTTCTTCATGGAATCTAAAGAAATAACATTGTTGAGTCGCGCTTGGAGTCGACGATTTGCATTGCGCACGTCTGTTCTAGTGAGAGCACTCGGTTCAAAACATGAAAAGTGAAGATGGGAATGCAGAAAGTCGACAGTAATTACTTCCCAGAGACTTCAGCTCAGCACGCGCTCGCTCCAGAGCATTGTTGGAGGCTTCCAGATCCACACGCAGCCGATTCCTCTCATCCTCAAGATCCTTGTACTGCGTCCCAAGTTCGCAAGCCCTCTAAAGCCAGCAAAGAAAGAAATTCAATCGGCAAGTAATGCCAAGGGCGGTCGACTGGGCTATGAATATCGTCGAATGACTGTCTTACTACCTTGGAACATTGTCATATAATGGTTGACCTATGATGTCCATGAAGCCCATGTCCAGGGGAAGAAGAATTCAAGCAAAAAGTCCACCCGACATGTCGAGTGGCCCTGGTGCTCCGCGTGCTGTAAACAAATTCAAAGCAGTCTCTATTAAGACCCCTGCCGGTGCAAGCACTCGACAGCGGTCTCGGGGACTACACCCAGTGGGTGCACTTAGCGTGCCCCCACTGGATCCGCCAATTCTCGATCAGTCGAGTGGCAGAAAATATCCGTCACTCTGTCCATCGAGTGACACGCCCCTCCCCACTCTATGAAGTGCAGCCTATCCTTATGTAGCATCATATCATGGTTTGTCAATGATATCCATGGTACCTACAAAATAGCTGCGGAGTGGTGCGACCAAGGGCAAACGTATCAAGCATACGACAAGCTCTAAGACCCCTACCGATGCAAGCACTCGACAATGGTCTCGGGGACTACACCCAGTGGGTGCACTCAGAGTGCCCCCACTGAGACGGTTAACACTCGATCCGTCGACTAACTCATCAGAAAAAAATGCATTCGACATGTCGAGTGACTCTAGTACCACACGTACTATCGATCCAAATCCTACTCGACTAAGACCTGACCTATTCGAGTGGAGAAATTTCCAACATTCTACGAGTGGACAATAAGCACCCAATGGGTGTATAGTCAAGAAAAGACAGGAATTCAATCGGAAATGTACTTACAATCGAACTTACTCGGACATTGGTGCGGAGGGTTGCACTGACATCGTAAGCCAGCTTGTTGGCCTCGTACGCCTCTTTAGTTCGCAGCGTTATCTGCTCTGCCTAGATCTTAACCTCCTTCGCAGCTCCGGTCTGATCTTCCGGGACGTGACACAGAGAGAAAGCTATCATAGGCGGGATCGGCATAGTTGTTGGGGCAGCTGAAGCAGTCTGAGCAGGTCCGGTGGGAGTCGATGTCACGATGGTCAAGACAGCTGGAGGGGCACTGGATGGAGGTACTGCAGGTTCAGCTCTGATTTGTGTCGAGTCACCCATCCCCTGGGAGGATTCTGCAGTTAAACGCCGAAGCGGCTGCTCTGATGAAGCTCTTCGAGTGTGGACGCGTGGGATGTCTGGGTGTTCCTCATCATCTTCCACTTGAATGACCTCTGCAACGTCAATCGACAGTGTTAGCTTTTGCAAATGATGAATCCCATCTGAGTGAGTCAAAGACTTGTTTACCTCTGTGAGAAGTTGCAGCATCAGTAGTATCAATGTCCATTGCTTCTCCATCTTGGGGAGGTGATGATAAAGAAGTAGCAGCTCTGAGGGATCAAACAACACTCGGTTAGCAACAACGCAAGGTCACAGTCGACAGAAAGAATTTGAAAATAAATACTTACGTGGAGACAACAGGTACAACCATCCTCATGCGAGGCAGGGCCTTGCGAGGTTTGGTCGTGATTTGCTTGGGTTGCTTGGCCAACCTCTCACTCGACTCAATAGTTGAAGGGCGTCTCCGCTTCGGGTTCTTTTCACTAGGGCATGGAGCCCTGTCCTCAACAGCTGCTGGATCCTGGCGGGACTTGGAGCGGCCTTCATGCCGGGGAGGTGACTCGACTTCTTCCTCTTTGCCGGAGTCCTCATATTCATCCTCAAAGTCAGAGGGACCGTCGCCGTCCATGCTGCCACCCTTGCTCACTATGCCGTCTTTAGGTTGGTTCCCATTGGGAACTGGCGAGTGCAAGTTTGTCCATTCCTGCATAATTCCAACAAGGAAGTCAGTCTAAAAATCAATGTATGTCACTCGACAATACAAGCACTTCAGTCGACAAAGTGCAACTTACAAGATTCTTCGGCGGGTTTTCGGCTGAGTAAGGTAGGAACCTTTTGGGTCCCACGGGTTTGTCGCATGCCCCGGTGATGCTGCGAAGCCACTGCTTGACAGTCTTTTGCGGAACCTCCTCTGGATGAGTCCTAGTCGAGTCCTCTGGGCCTGCATAATGCCACATGGTGTGATCTCTGGCTTGGAGAGGCTGAATCCGTCGACTGAGAAAAGTCTCTAACAGATCTAGGCCAGTCACTCCACCTCGGACCAATTTCACCATGGCGTCCACCAAGGTCGCCACCTGATCCTGTTCCTCTTCAGTCATCTTTAGGGACTTGGGGGCAGCGGGGCGGTCAGATGTGTAGGGGGGAAGGCCAGTCCACATGTTGGGTGAAGTTGCATCCTTGCAATAGAACCAAGTCGACTGCCAGCCTCTAACGGATTCAGGGAAAGTTATGGCAGGGAAAGAACATTGCGCTCTCTTCTGAATCCCCAAACCCCCACACAACTGCAACACATGAGTTTTTCCATCCGACGGGTCTACTTTCTTCACCGTCTGAGATCTAATCGTTACAATGTGCTTAAAGAGTCCCAAGTGGGGAGGACACCCCAGGAAGCACTCGCACAAAGTTACAAACGACGACAAGTACGTGATGGTATTCGGTGGGAGATGATGTAGTTGAGCGCCAAAGAAATTCAAGAACCCTCTAAAGAACGGATGAGGGGGCATGGAGAAACCTCTTTCGACATGGGAGAGGAGGAGGACTCGCTCTCCGTCACGCGGCTCCGGCTCGCGCTCTCCCTCGGCAGCCTCCAAGCTCCTTCTACCATGAGCACGTCGGAAACCAAGCCGTCGATGTCCTTGCAGGTGACCACCGAAGGGAGGAAGTCACCCTGCATCCATCCCGGCAGCACGGTGAACCGGGCAGTCGAGGGCTTCTTTCCCTTGACCTTCGTCGCCCCCTTCTTGGCCCGCTCCAGCTTCTCCGTCGTGTTCTTCGTCATCGGCGCAGCGGCGCTCGTCAGGGAGGAACGGAGTGGGGCGCTGGAGGCAGAGGAGGCGGAGGAAAGGAGAAATAAGGGCGGAGGTACTGTGCGAATCGTGGCGTGCGGAACTTTATACTCCGCCGAGTGTCTCGCTGACCAGTGGGCCCGGGAGATCACCGAACATGCCAACCGCTGAGGGCGCCCAGTACGTGGCGATATGACCGGTGCGAGAATCGGGCGTCGTGCCTCCACTTGCCCTGATCATGGCATCATCATCGCACGTGCGCGCTTCCCAAATTTTCATATCCCGCAAAATCCAGATCTGAATGACCGACCCGTCACCTCCAAAGATGCTTTCAGTTCACTCGGAGCAAAATAGGCATTGAACATCCACTCGTACACTTTCAAGGCTAAATGGATCCGGGCGAATGGAGAAGAGTTCAATCGATGCAAGTTTCGTTTAAGCCTCGAATATCATTCAGAAGATTTGGCGTGTTGATCCTGAATTGACGTTAATACTCAGAGTTCAATCGATGCAAGTTTTGTTGAAACCCCGAATATCATTCGGAAGATTTGATGCCCTAATTTGAGATTGGCATTGATACCCCCATTTCACCACTCAAACCCTGATCCATTTGGGGGCTAATGACGAGGATATGTACCTAGGGTAGGGTCCTAGGCAAGGCCTACATACCCTACCTAAAGACACTACATTGGAGGACTTGAAGATCAAGCATAAACTTCCGACTGGATTCCATGAGATGTTCAAGTCACTTGACAGGCTATCCACTCGGAGACTCCTTCCTTCACTCGGCAGTTGTGTGTCACTCGGAAGAGCTTGTTCTCACTCGACACCAGAAGACCAGGAGCCACCATCAAGAGCCCAACGGGCAGACGTTGGTCCAATCATCATTAATTGCTTTTATTACGTACGTTACCAATAACGGCAGACTTTAACCCCATGATCAAACCCTTAGATGTTGGGTAATTATGAGGGGCAGCGAACTCTATATAAGCCGCCCCTCCCCTCCTGCACAAGGGTTCGCAACCATTGTAATCTCAACATTCCACACGACATAAGCTCCCGAGCACTGAGACGTAGGGATGTTACCTCCACGAGAGGGGCCTGAACTCATACATCTGTGTGTACATCCTCACCGTAGCTAGGACTCTGCCCTCTCCTTACGTACCCCAACCATTTACTGTCAGGCTCGTTCCCACGACAATGAGTGTTTGAGTTCTAGCTTTAGGAGCACTGTGTGATGAACATACATAGCCGCTACGCGTATGAGCCAGAAGATCCTCCAAAAAAACCCTTTTCTGTGACGCCTTGGGCCTCCTTTTATATGACTAAGGGGTCTCCGACAGTGGCGTACAGTACATACATGAGGTGTACAGTTGCTACAGTGCTACAATACCTAACATTGATGGTGTAGGAAAAACACATTTAATGCTCCGTCAGGCGTCCCTGGCCTTCTACTGGACGAGACAGGAGCCCATCCCATTAGCACCGCTTAGATCCCTCCATCGCAAGCGTCTTGACACGTATCCAGGTGGGACGACACCTGATCTCTGCACAGGCAGGATGGCGAGGTCTTGCCGGGGCTCTGTAAGCCACCCCGACAAGATCTTGTTGGGGTTCCAGCCTTTGGCCTTCGGTCTTGCGATTATTGACTTGATCGTTTTCTTGACGTCTTTGTACTTGCTTCCAGCAGTCCCCTGGTAGGCCTTGCCGCTGGTGTGGCTACAACTGCCCGTGCACGAATATGAGATACTAAAATCCCAAACTTTAGTACACCGACAGAAACCTTCCAATCACGGTGCCCTATTACTCTTCATATGTGTTATCATCTCAGACACCTCTTTCTCAGTGAGTGGTGCAGACAAATCTCAATCTTGCCTGCCCCTAACTGCGGTAAATCCCCAACCATACACTCATCGAGCGAGACAAAATTGTCCCCCGATGCTCCAAATATTTTTTGTAATAACCGGAGATGTACAATTTTAGGTTCTCATCCCCTACAACTTTACCCTCATCCCGTTCGAGCTGAATTTTCTTATTCTTTCCATGCTTTCCATTTGCAATCATATGGAAAAACTATGTGTTGTCATATCCTTCGACAACCTGCCTCACCTTCGCTCTTAGTTCCCATTTAATTTCTTCTACTCTAAGGAGTACATGTAGCTTCTCCTCGGCCTCTATCTTAGATGCCCGCTCATTCGCATCTAGTAGGATAGATTTGGCTTTCAAGTCTAACTCGTTTATAAGGTGGATAAGCTTCTCTTTTTCCACTTTATAAATCATACTTTCATTTTTTTTCCTAGCCGCGCAAGAACTGACGCAAATGTTTGATTTTATTTTACCATATATCCATATTTGAATTAAAATCTGTCACCATGGCCCGTTACCGGGCAATAGGATCAATAAAGCCCTCTCTCTCCAACCATGCTATTTCAAAAGAGAAGACATTTTTATTGCCCATATGGGTTGCCTCCCCAGACTCAATGAGCAACTGGCTATGATCGAAAATTCCCCTCTGTGACGTTTGCATCGTTATCCACTCTACATTGGCAAGAAATCGATTCAACTTCTGGTAAGTTGGATTCTACAAAGTGTTCGCCCACGTGAGATGTCTGTCGGTGAGGTCAATCTCCCTCATGTCCATACTTTCGATAATAATATTAAACATAAACGACCATCTTTCATCAAAGTTGTCACTATTTTTTTACTCTCTCCTCCTAATTATGTTGAAATCTCCTCCTACGAGGATAGTTAACCTTGCATCCTCACAAACCTGCACAAGGTCAGCCAGGAAGTCAGGTTTAAATTGAGGTTGTGCTGCTCCATAAACGCCAACTAACGCCCATCTGAACCCATCAATTTTCAAATGCATTCGAAATTTAACGACAAAGTCTACAAATACGACATTCACCACTTCTAGTGATTCACACTTGATCCCAAGTAAGATCCACCACATATTTCCCGTGGTGGTAGACAATCCCAATCAAAATCAACACCATCGAATACTGTGTTAAGAAATTGCAACGTAAAATTGTCCCTACTCATCTCGAGTAAAGCAATAAAGTCCAATTTTTGTTCTATTGAAGTTTCAGCCAGGGACCTTCTTTTAGCCAAGTCCGTCAGACCTCTGCTATTCCAAAAGATTTTTTCATTTACATGATGGATTTTCCGTTTGATTTTTTTAATGTCACTAGGGGAGGACAAGGCCCTCCACCTGAATGTATTGCATTTTCTCATACTGTTTTACACGCCTCCAAGGACGAGGGAGCTACATGGCAGGAAGGGAGAAGTATGCTAGGGAGAGAATGAGGAGGGGGAGGAGGGAGAGAGGGAAGGGGGAATAACACTACTATGCCGGGGAGAATGCACAGAGCCACACGTCGGTATCCGAGGGATCCGCCCTGTCCAGACGCCCACGCCAAAGGACGATGTCCTCCCTACAACAACTAAGTATCTGAGCCATGGACGGAGCCTCGGCCCGGAAAACCACCGCATTCCGGTGTTTCCATAGCTGCCAGCAGCACAAAAGCTTGAAGGTAGAATCCGAGGCCCCCCTGACCGTCGGGTCGATCTCGAGGGAATGGAGCGCCCCTGCATCACATACAGACCCGTGAACATCGACCCCCACCGTCATCTAGAATGACCGGGCGAACGAGCAACCGAAGATCAGGTGATCCGCCGTCTCGAGAGCATCGCCATAGATGGGCTAGCCAGCCACGCTCTCCTTGACAATGGTCTTTCTTAGGAGGACATCCTGCATTTGAATCCGCTGGAGAGAGAGAAGCCACCTGAAGGAGCAAACCCAAGACGGGGCCCGGGATGTCCAAACAAAGTCTGCACTCGGCGCGCGTACGCCCCCAAATAGCTCCAAGGCATACACCACACCCGTGACCATGTGCCCGTGTGCCGCGGAGCAGAGCGCGGGGCGTTGATCGTCATCGCCATCGCATGGGGTGTGCGCCCATCAGGTCCAAGAGAGCACCCCGCTCCGTGGCACCGATGACAATGAGCCTAGGCATGAGGACACGATCTTGCCCACGCGTCCGGACCTCCCACATGGTCGCCTCCGCGTCCATCGCATGTGACAAGAGGGCCGGAAAAGCAATGGCAATGACATCACACGAGAGTCAATAGTCGAACCAGAAGGAGGTTCTTCTCCCATCCCCCATCGCCACCCGGGAGAGACTATGGTAGAGGGGGTAGCAGCGCACACAATGCCCTCCCATGCTCACCAGCATTCCGAAGAGAGGCAGAGTGAAGCAGTGAGCGGACGTTGAGCGCTGCCCACACCCACGCTGCCTAGCGCGATGACGACGCGCTCGTGTGCAGTCGGTGCAACATCCTCAACAGCAAGCACATGTTCTGAGTGGAGAGGTCGCGCACTCCCAGGCCACCCTCTGCCTTCGCTCGACAGACCTGCTCCCAAGCGACCAGGCACTACGCCTTGGTGGCCTGATCGGTCGCGCCCCAAAGAAAGGCGCGTCGAAGCCGGGCTAGCTCCGCGATCACTGCCGGCGGTAGTTGTTGGAAATATGCCCTAGAGGCAATAATAAATTGTTTATTATCATATTTCCTTGTTCATGATAATCGTTTATTATCCATGCTATAATTGTGTTGATCAGAAACTCAGATACATGTGTGGATACATAGACAACACCATGTCCCTAGTATGCCTCTAATAGACTAGCTCGTTGATCAAAGATGGTTATGGTTTCCTAGTCATGGACATGAGATGTCATTTGATAACGGGATCACGTCATTAGGAGAATGATGTGATGGACAAGACCTAAACTACAAACGTAGCATATGATCGTGTCAGTTTATTGCTATTGTTTTCTGCATGTCAAGTATTTGTTCCTATGACCATGAGATCATGCAACTCACTGACACCGGAGGAGTGCCTTGTGTGTATCAAACGCCGCAACGTAACTGGGTGACTATAAAGGTGCTCTACAGGTATCTTCGAGGGTGTCTGTTGGGTTGGCATGGATCAATACTGGGATTTGTTACTCCGTGTGATGGAGAGGTATCGCATGGCCCACTCGGTAATACAACATCACAATAAGCCTTGCAAGCAATGTGACTAAGTGTTAGTCACGGGATCTTGCATTACAGTCGAGTAAAGAGACTTGCCGGTAACGAGGTTGAACTAGGTATGGAGATACCGACGATCAAATCTCGGGCAAGTAACATACCGAAGAAAAAAGGGAACATCATACGGGATTAACTGAATCCTTGACATAGAGGTTCGACCGATAAAGATCTTCGTAGAATATGTAGGAACCAATATGGGCATCCAGGTCCCGCTATTGGTTATTGACCGTAGAGGTGTCTCGGTCATGTCTACATAGTTCTCGAACCCGCAGGGTCTGCACACTTAATGTTCGGTGACGTTTTGGTAGTATAGAGTTATGTATGGTGGTGACCAAAGGTTGTCCAGAGTCCCAGATGAGATCCCGGACGTCACAAGGAGCTTTGGAATGGTCCGGAGGTAAAGATTGATATATAGGAAGTCCTGTTTTGGTCGCCGGAAAAGTTTCGGGCTCATCGGTAGTGTACCGGGAGTGCCGGTAGTGTACCGGGGGACCATCGGGAGAGGTATTTCGACCCAAGAGGCTACATGGGTTGTGGGAGGAGGTAAACCAGTCCCTGGTGGGCTGGCCTAAGCCTCCTCTAAGGGCCCATGCGGTTGGATTGGTTTGAGAAGGAAAAAAATCCAAAGGTGGAGAGGTGGAAAGAGTTTCCAAGTGGAAAGGAGGAATCCTACTCCTAATAGGATTGGAGTAGGACTCCTCCACCTCCAATTTTGACCAACCCTTGAGGGTTTGAGACTGCCTCCTCCCCTCTCTCCCTCCTATATATAGTAGAGGATTTAGAGGAAAAAGCTTACCCTAATAGCGTCGTGCTACCTCTCCTCTAGATCGCAGTTTCTCCTCTAGATCAGTTTTTAGCGGTGCTTAGGCAAAGCCCTACTGGAGTAGCTCCACAACCATCGCCGCAACGCCGTCGCGCTGCCGGAGAACTCATCTAGATCTCTGCTCCCTCTTGCTAGATCAAGATGGCGGAGATCGTCATCGAGCTGTACGTGTGCTGAACGCGGAGGTGTCGTCCGTTCGGCGGTAGATTGGAATGACCGTGATCAAGATCACGAGAGGGATCGTGATGAGATCACGGGACGGATGATGCGTTCGCGGGACGGGTCATGATTGGATCGCGGGACGGATCGTGATGATATCGCAGGTGTCTCGGCGATTTGAATCGCGAAGACGTTCAACTACACCAACCGCGTTTCTTAACGCTTCCCACTTAGCGATCTACAAGGGTATGTAGATCCACTCTCCCTCTCGTAGATGCTGATCACCATGGATAGATCTTGCATGTGTGTAGGAATTTTTTTGTTTCCCATGCAACATTCCCCGACAGTGGTATCACAGCTAGGTCTATGTGTAGATGAGATCTCGAGTAGAACACAAAGAGTTTGTGGGCATTGATGCTTAGATTGCTTCCTACCTTGGTCGTGTTTTGGTTCAGCAGTATTGTGTGACGAAGTGGCCCGGACCAACCTTACTCGTACGCTTACGAGAGACCAGTTCCATCGACTGACGTGTAACTTCGTTGCACAAAGATGGATGGCGGGTGTCTGTTTCTCCTACTTTAGTTGGATCGGATCCGACTAAGGCGGTCCTTGAGAAGGTTGAAAAGCAACTTACGTATCACCGTTGTGGTTTATGCATAGGTGAAAATTGTTCTTGCTAGATACCCGTAGCAGCCACGTAAAACATGCAACGATAATTAGAGGATGTCTAACTTGTTTTTGCAGGGTGTGTTGTGATGTGATATGGCCAATTACATGATGAGATATATGTGATGTATGAGATGATCATGTGTTGTATACAATATCACGACTTGCATGTTGATGAGTATGGCAACCAGCAGGAGCCATAGGATTGTCTTTAATTGTTGTATGACCTACGTGTCAATCATTAAGCGCTATGTAATGCTTTACTTTATCCCTAAACGGTAGCAATAGTAGTAGAAGCATGGTGGATGCGACAACCCCCGATGGAGACACGTTGATGGAGATCAAGATGATGGAGATCATGGTGTCATGCCGGTGACTATGGAGATCATGCCAATGCTTTCAAGATGGAGATCAAAAGCACAAGTTCATGGCCATATCATGTCACTTATGATTTGCATGTGATGTTAATCCTTTTATGCACCTTGTTTTGCTTAGGACGATGGTAGCATTATAAGGTGATCCCTCAATTAATTTCAAGATAAATTGTGTTCTCCCTGTGTGTGCACCGTTGCGAAAGTTCATCGTGTCGAGACACCATGTGATAATCGGGTGTGATAGACTCTACATTCACATACAACGGGTGCAAGCCAGTGTTGCACATGCAGAACACTCGGGTTAAACTTGACGAGCCTAGCATGTACAGACATGGCCTTGGAACACAAGAGACTGAAAGGTCGAACATGAGTCATATAGTAGATATGATCAACATGACGATGTTCAATTTGAAACCACCTCAACTCACGTGATGATCAGACTTGAGTTGGTGAATTTGGATCATGTATCACTCGAATGACCGGAGGGATGTCAATTTGAGTGGGAGTTCTTAAGTAATATGATTAATTGAACTCATTATCATGAACATAGTCAGTAGTGTCTTTGCAAAATTATGTTGTAGATTACTAGCTCACGCTGTAGCTCCCTTGAATTTCTATATGTTCCTTGAGAAATAGAGTTGAAATATGATGGTAGCAATATTGCGGACTGGGTCTGTGATCTGAGAATTGTCCTCATTGCTGCACAGAAGGCTTATGTCCTTAATACACCGCTCGGTGCGCCATCCCCTCTAGCGTCGTCTGTAGATGTTGTGAACATCTGACAGGCACGTTCCGATGACTACTTGATAGTTTAGTGCGTCATGCATTACGGCCTAGAATTGAGGCTCCAAAACGTTTTGAACGTCACGGAACATATGAGATGTTCTAAGAGCTGAAATTGGGATCTCAGGCTCGTGCCCATGTTGTGAGATATGAGATCTCCAACAAGATTCTTTGCCTGCAAGATGAAGGAGAATAGCTCAATTGTTAAGCATGTGCTCAGATTGTCTGGGTGCTACAATCGCTTGAATCAAGTGGGAGTTGATCTTCCAGATAAGATAGTGATTGATATAGTTCTCCAAGTCACTGTCACTAAGCTACTAGAACTTGGTGATGAACTATAAAATGCCAGGGATAAAAATAATGATCCCTAAGCTGTTCGCGATGTTTGACACTGCGAAGGTAGAAATCAAGAAGGAGCATCAAGTGTTGATGGTTAGTAAAACCACTAGTTTCGAGAAGGGCAAGGGCAAGAAGGGAAACTTCATGGATGGCAAGTGAGTTGCTGCTCCAGTGAAGCAACCCAAAGTTGAACCCAAACCCAAGTCTAAGTGCTTCTATTATGAGGTGAGCGATCGCTGAAGGGGGACAACCCTAGATACTTGGTAGATAAGAAGGCTGGCAACGTCGACACAAGTGTATTTGATATACGTGTTATTGATGTGTACCTTGCTAGTACTCCAAATAGCACCTGGGTATTGGATACCAGTTCGGTTGCTAAATGTTATTAACTCGAAGTAAAAGCTATGGAATAAACGGAGACTAGATAAGGGTGAGGTGACGATGTGTGTTGGAAATGTTTCCAAGGTTGATGTGATCGACATCGCACGCTCTCTCTACCTTCGGGATTAGTGATGAACCTAAATCAATGTTATTTGGTGTTTTGCGTTGAGCATGAACGTGATTAGATCGTGTTTATTGCAACACGGTTATTCATTTAAGTTAGAGAATAGTTGTTATTCTGTCTACATGAATAATACCTTCAATGGTCATGCACCCAGTGAGAATGGTTTGTTGAATCTTGATCATAGTAATACACATGTTCATAACATTGATGCCAAAAGATACAAAGTTAATAATGATAGTACCACATACTTGTGGCACTGCCGCTAATTGTCATATTGGTATAAAGCGCATGAAGAAAATCCATGTTGATGGATCTTTGGACTCATTCGATTTCGAATCGGTTGAGACATGCGAACCATGCCTCTTGGGCAAGATGACTAAGGACCCCGTTTTCCAGATTGATGGAGTGGGCAAGTGATTTATTGGAAATGATACATGTTGATGTATGCAATCCAATGAGTCTTGTAGCGTGTGGTGGATATCGTTATTTTCTTACCTTCACTGATGATTTGAGTAGATATAGTGTATGTTTACTTAATGAAACACAAGTCTGAATCGTTTGAAAAGTTCAAGCAAATTCAGAGTGAAGTTTAAGATCATCGTGACAAGAAGGTAAAAATGTCTACGATATGATCGTGGAGGTGAATATCTGAGTTACGAGTTTGGCATACAACTTTAGACAATGTGACAGTCGTTTCACAACTCACGCCACCTGGAACACCATAGTGTGATGGTGTGTCCGAACATCATAGTCGTGTTCTATTGGATATGGTGCGGGCTATGATGTCTCTTATCGTTTTGCTACTATAGTTTTGGGGTTATGCATTAGATACAACTACATTCACTTTAAATAGGGCACCATCTAAATCCATTGAGATGACACCGTGTGAATTATGGTTTGATAGAAACCTCAGCTGTCATTTCTTAATGTTTGGGGCTACGACGCTTGTGTGGAAAAATGTTTTCACCTAATGAGCTCGAACCCAAAGCGGACAAATGCATCTTCATAGATTACCCTAAGAAGAGTTGGGTGAACCTTCTATCTCAGATCCAAGCATAAAGTGTTTGTTGCTAAAACGGGTCCTTTCCCAAGAAAAAGTTTCTCTCGAAAGAATTGAGTGGGAGGAAGATAGAACTTGATGAGGTTGTTGAACCTTTGTTTCAACCAGAGAGTGGCGCAACGCAGAAAGATGTTTCTGTGGAACCTACGTCAGTTGAAGAGGAAGTAAATGATGATGATCATGAAGCTTCGGATCAAGTTACTATCGAACCTCATAGGTCGACAAGGATGCGTACTGCTCTTGAGTGGTACGACAACCCTGTCTTGGAGGTCATGTTGTTGGACAACGATGAACCTACGAGATATGGAGAAGCGATGATGGGCCCGGATTCCGACAAATGGTTAGAGGCCATGAAATCCGAGAAAGGATCCATGTATGAAAACCAAGTATAGACTTTGGTAGACTTGCTCATTGTACGGCAGGTCATCGAGTACAAATGGACCTTTGAGATGAAGACAGACACTGATGTAAAATGTCACCATTTATAAAGCTCGACTTGTCACAAAGAAGTTTCCGACAAGTTCAAAGAGTTGACTGCGATGAGACTTTCTCACTTGTAGTGATGCTAAAGTCTGTTGGAATTATGTTAGCAGATGCTGCATTTTTCAATTATGAAATCTGGCAGATGGATGACAAAACATTGTCTCCTTAACAGTTTACTTGAGGAAAAGTTGTATGTGATACAACCAGAAGGTTTTGTCAGTCCTAAGGATGCTAAAAGGTGAGCAAGCTTCAGTGATCCTTCTATAGAGTGAAGCAAGCATCTTGGAGTTGGAATATACACTTTGATGAGGTGATCAAAGTTTTTGAGTCTATACAAAGTTTATGAGAAACTTGTATTTACAATAAAGTGAGTGGGAGCACTATAGAGTTTCTGATAAGCATATGTGGTTGACATATTGTTGATCGGAAATGATGTAGAATTTCTGGAAATCATAAAGGGTTGTTTGAAAGGTGTTTTTCAAAGGAAGACCTAGATAAAGCTACCAAATTGTTGAGAATCAAGATCTATAGAGATAGATCAAGATGCTTGATGAGACTTTGAATGAGTACATACCTTGACAAGATTTTGAAAGAGTTCAAAATGGATTAGTCAGAGAGAAGTGTTCTCGCCTGCTTTGTAAGGTGTGAAGTTGAGTGAGACTCAAAGCTCGACCACGGCAGAAGAAAGAGAAAGGACGAATGTCATCCCCTATGCCTTAGCCATAGGCTCTGTATAGTATGCCATACTGTGTACTGCACCTGTGTGTGCCTTGCCATGAGTCCGTCAAGGGGTACAAGAGTGATCCAGGAGTGGATCACTAGACAGCGGTCAAGATCATCCTTGGTAACTAAAAGACTAAGGAAATGTTTCTCGATTATGGAGGTAAGAAAGAGTTCGTCGTAAAGAGTTACGTCGATGCAAGTTTGACACCAATCCGGATGACTCTAAGTAGCAATCCAGATACGTATAGTAGAGCAGCCATTCGGAATAGGTCCAAGTGGAGTGTGGTAGCAGTGTTTACAGTTTGAAATAGAGATTTGCAAAGTACACACGGATCTAAATGTCGCAGACCTGTTGACTATAAGACCTCTCTCACACGCAAAGCATGATCGAGCCCAAGAACTCATTGGATGTTAGATTCATAACAATACGAATCACATGGTTATGTGAACTAGATTATTGACTCTAGTGCAAGTGGGAGACTGTTGGAAATATGCCCTATAGGCAATAATAAATTGGTTATTATCATATTTCCTTGTTCATGATAATCGTTTATTATCCATGCTATAATTGTGTTGATCGGAAACTCAGATACATGTGTGGATACATAGACAACACCATGTCCCTAGTATGCCTCTAATAGACTAGCTCGTTGATCAAAGATGGCTATGGTTTCCTAGTCATGGACATGAGATTTCATTTGATAACGGGGTCACGTCATTAGGAGAATGATGTGATGGACAAGACCCAAACTACAAACGTAGCATATGATCGTGTCAGTTTATTGCTACTATTTTCTGCATGTCAAGTATTTGTTCCTATGACCATGAGATCATGCAACTCACTGACATCGGAGGAGTACCTTGTGTGTATCAAACATCGCAACGTAACTGGGTGACTATAAAGGTGCTCTACAGGTATCCCCGAGGGTGTCTGTTGGGTTGGCATGGATCAAGACTGGGATTTGTTACTCTGTGTGACGGAGAGGTATCTCAAGGCTCACTCGGTAATACAACATCACAATAAGCCTTGCAAGCAATGTGACTAAGTGTTAGTCACGAGATCTTGCATTACGGAACGAGTAAAGAGACTTGCCGGTAACAAGGTTGAACTAGGTATGGAGATACCGACGATCGAATCTCAGGCAAGTAACATACCAAAGAAAAAAGGGAACATCATACGGGATTAACTGAATCCTTGACATAGAGGTTCGACCGATAAAGATCTTCGTAGAATATGTAGGAACCAATATGGGCATCCAGGTCCCGCTATTGGCTATTGACCGCAGAGGTGTCTCGGTCATGTCTACATAGTTCTCGAACCCGCAGGGTCTGCACACTTAATGTTCGGTGATGTTTTGGTAGTATAGAGTTATGTATGGTGGTGACCGAAGGTTGTTCGGAGTCCCAGATGAGATCCTGGACGTCACAAGGAGCTCTAGAATGGTCCAGAGGTAAAGATTGATATATAGGAAGTCAGTTTTTGGTCGCCGGAAAAGTTTCGGGCTCATCGGTAGTGTACCGGGAGTGCCGGGAGTGTACCGGGGGACCATCGGGAGAGGTATTTCGACCCAAGAGGCTACATGGGCTGTGGGAGGAGGTAAATCAGCCCCTGGTGGACTGGCCGAAGCCTCCTCTAAAGGCCCATGCGGCTGGAGTGGTTTGAGAAGGAAAAAATCCAAAGGTGGAGAGGTGGAAAGAGTTTCCAAGTGGAAAGGAGGAATCCTACTCCTAATAGGATTGGAGTAGGACTCCTCCACCTCCAATTTCGACCAACCCTTGAGGGTTTGAGGCTGCCTCCTCCCCTCCCTCCCTCCTATATATAGTAAAGAATTTAGAGGAAAAAGCTTACCCTAATAGCCACGTGCTACCTCTCCTCTAGATCGCGGTTTCTCCTCTAGATCAGTTTTTAGCGGTGCTTAGGCGAAGCCCTGCTGGAATAGTTCTACCACCATCGCCGCAACGTCGTCGCGCTGCCAGAGAACTCATCTACGTCTTTGCTCCCTCTTGCTGGATCAAGAAGGCAGAGATCGTCATCGAGCTGTACGTGTGCTGAACGTGGAGGTGCCGTCCGTTCGGCGATAGATCGGAAGGGCCGTGATCAAGATCGCGAGACGGATCGTGATGAGATCACGGGACGGATCATGATGAGTTCGTGGGATGGATCATGATTGTATCGTGATGATATCGCAAGATGCTCGGCGATTTGAATTGCGAAGACGTTCGACTACACCAACCGCGTTTCTTAATGCTTCCCGCTTAGCGACCTACAAGGGTATGTAGATCCACTCTCCCTCTCGTAGATGCTCATCACCATGGATAGATCTTGCATGTGCGTAGGAACATTTTTGTTTCACATGCAACGTTCCCCAATAGTAGTCTCATAGCTGCCATCGCATAGGTAGGCAGGGCATTAAGGACCGCACTGATTAGAACAAGACGGCCAGCGGGGGAGAAGAGTCGCGCCCTCCAGCCCACCAGATACCTATCCACCTTGGCAAGCATGGGGAGAAAGTCAACAAAGCTGAGCTTCTCCCAGGAGAGCGACATGCCCAGGTAACCCTGGGGGAAGCCCTGGACAGAGCACCGACAACCTCACTGAGCACCTCGTCCGCGACATGCATGGGGACAAGAGTGTTCTTGCTAAAGTTGATGTCGAGGCCAGTAGCCGCAGCAAAGTCATCAAAGATGCCACAGAGGCCAGTAGCCGCCCCCGGACACGCCCGGAGGATCACTAGGGTGTCGTCAGCGTACTGAAGCACAAGGGGAGGTTTATCGTCGACAAGGGGATAACGCAAGGCATCATCCTGCTGGATCAGCCACTGGAGCACATCGGCGATGATGAGGAAGAGGTAGGGCGAGATCGGGTCCCCCTGGCGCAGCCCACGGTGGAGCGCGAACCACCTGCTCGACACGCCATTGAGTAGGACGGCAGGCCGAGAAGAACAGAAGATCTCGTCAAGCCAGGAGCACCACCGCTCGGGGAAGCCACGCACCTCCATCACCCTGCGCAGTGCACCCCAGTCCACAGAGTCAAAAACTTTGGCGAAGTCGAGCTTATAGACCAGGGCGGGGGCCTTGCGTCTGTGGCAACATTGGATCATCTCGACCGCATAGACAAAGTTCTCAGAGATACTCCGCCCTGCCAAGAAACCAGATTGGTTGATGTCGATGATGGCTCCAATCTGCCGTTGGAGCCTCGAAGTGAGGCCGCGGCAAAGGATTTTTACATCCTCGTTCTGCAGTGACACCAGACGGAAAGCACCTGGTGTCGGCACGCCCTCGCCCTTGGGTAGAAGGGCGATGTACGTCCGGTTGATGGCATCCAGGCATGTCGTCCCAGCGTGGACCGCGTCGAAGAGGGCCAGCAGGTCGCCGGACACAGCCCCCCACGTAGCCTATTTCCGTTTGAATTTTACTCTCGTGCTTCTGCAATCATGTCATCATCCACATGATAAACCTTCTTGTTCGAGGATACATGATAAACCTTCTTGTTCGAGGATCTTTTTGGTTTATCCTGCATCTCCCCGAGTCCTTATGAGTCGAATACCCCTCTGCAATCATGTCATCATCCACATCATCTATCACACTTGTGGGCACCGAGTTGTCGCACAAGCTCTCTAGTGTCCTAACCCCAAGTGCATTGGTGTTCATGTATCTGTCATTTATAGCTTTCGTCAGCTCCTCACCAGCTGGAAAATCATGCAGACAAACCAAGAGGCAGAAAACTTTGAGCTTGGAGTGGAGCTGATCAAGAACGTGTCGAGACACGGTGGGCTCCAACAACACCTAGGATTGGACTGGCTAATCTTTTCCTTACACAAGCTTATGTGATTTACTCCATTTTAGCCGAATGTATCTGCTTACCCTGTGGTTTGTATAAATTCGTATGAGTTTGATGCTTGAAACTTGTTGTGCTCTAATCTTATGCTATAGCTTGCTGGTTCTAACATCTAGGAGCCCCGTGTGGACGTGTGGTCATGTTTGGAGTTTTTGTAAAGTAGGGTCTAGTATATTGTCCTTATACACGTATTTGTATATGTATGTAATTGTAGTTGTGCTCATCTATATATTGAGACGTGAGGCTGGATGTCATAACCCACGCAAAACCCTAAACCTTATGTTTCAACTTGGTATTAGATAGGTCAGGCCGCCGCCGCAAGTCTCTCGTGCCGCCGCCCGCTCCTCTCTTCGTGTAGCCGCCACGCTTCCGATCGCTGCTGCTGCGCGTGCCTTCTTCCACGTCGCCGCCGCGTCTTGCTATTTCACGTATGCGCATCCACAGGAATTCATCCATCTGCTTGCTTGCTAGCTAGCTAGCTTTGCTCGTACGCTGCCGCTGCTTGCTACTTCACATACGCTGCCGCCGCTTCTGATCGCTGCCGCCACGCGTGCCGTCTTCCGCGACCACCGCCGCGTTTTTGCTCCGCTGCCGCCATGCGTTGTCCCATCCGCGCCACCGCTGCGATGTCGTTCGCTGCTATGTCCGTCTCCCAAACCGCCGGCTCCATCATCTCTTTCCCCGTCGCCTCAATCCCTGCCGCGCTCGCCGTTCCGACGATCTCCGTCTGTTTCGGTCGCCACAACTTCATGCTCTGGGGGGCATCGCCAGCACCATTCTTGCCGGTGCCAACCTCCACGGACACCTCGATGGCACCAAGGCGGCACTGGCCAAAACACTCGTTGTCGGCACCAGCGACGCTGCTACCACCGTCGCCAACCCGGAGTACCACCAATGGTGGGTTCAAGATCAACGCGTCAAAGGGTTCCTTCTCACCTCCATGGATGAGGATATTGCATGCCAATTCATTGGTTGCGAGTCGGCGCATGCGGTATGGACAGCCGTTGCTGCCATGTTCGGTGCCCAGAGTTGTGCCAATGTCCGCCACATCCGGCGGCAACTTCAGTCGCTGAGGAAGGACGATCTGTCTGCCACGGAATACATGCACAAGATGAAGGCCCTGGTCGACACTTTGGCCGCCGCCGGCTCTCCGATCCGTGATGATGAGCTTATCGATCACATCCTCACCAGCCTCGGCTCCGCCTACAACTCCATCGCCGCCTCCTTGGGCGTGAGTAACACACCCATGCCCTACTCCAACTTTTACTCATTGGTTCTGTCCTTCGAGGCGCTGTAGGCATAGCAGAGTGTAATGGAGGGGTGGTCTCCCTCCGCGAACGCCGTGTCCCGTTCGGGTTCGTACGGCACGGGCTGACGCACGCCCTACTCCGATCTCTATCCCTCCCATGGTGGGGGGCGCCCGGCTGATGGACATGGCCAGCCAGTGCAGAACCGCCAGGGCGGTAATGACGGCAACACCGGCGGCCATGACCGCAACACTGGTTATGCTGGCAATGGCCGGCAAGGTGGAGGGGGCAACGCCGGTAACAACAGCAGAGGAGGTGGGCGTCGCAACCGCTGGCGTCCCCGATGCCAAATTTGCAAGAACTGGGGCCATGAAGCCGACGATTGCCGCAAGCGCTATGATCAGGATCACAACTCCCGCTCCGCAAACTCGGCCTCCACCAACACCGTCGACTTCCCTTGGGTGCTGGATACCGGGGCTACGGATCACTTGACTAATGATCTTGAGCGCCTCCAGGCTCACGAGCGCTATGACGGCAAGGATCAGGTTCAGGTGGCCAATGGTGCAGGTTTGTCTATTTCACACATTGGTCATTCGCGTTTACCCAGTTCATCTCTTAAACTGTGTAACATCCTTCATGTTCCACACATCAGCCAGCATCTTCTCTCTGTTTATCGTCTTCTTTGTGATAATGACGTCTTTGTTGAATTTCACCGTCATTTTTTCCTTGTTAAGGACAAAGCAACCAGACGCGTCATCCTTCATGGTAGAAGTTACGGGGGGGTCTATCCGGTCCCCTTCGCTCGTGCGTCATCTTCATCGTCTCGCCGTGCCTCCTCCGGTATTCAAGTTTCATCGTCGCAATGGCATCAACGTCTTGGTCATCCTACAAATAATGTGGTCACTTCCATCGTTCGGAGTCATGAACTTCCGTGTTCTAGTTCCAATAATTCATCGTTAGTCTGTGATGTCTGTCAGCGTGCTAAGAGTCATCAACTCCCTTATTCTACTTCGTTTCATATCACTACTGTACCTGTTGAATTAATACATTCAGATGTTTGGGGTCCCGCTCTTGCTTCGTTGGGAGGGTAAAAGTATTATGTTAGTTTTATTGATGACTACACGCGCTTCACCTGGATTTATTTACTTAAACACAAGTCTGATGTTGAGCAAGTTTTCTACAACTTTCAGGCTCATGTCGAACGCCTTCTGGATTATAAAATCAAGGCCGTTCAGTCCGACTGGGGTGGTGAATACCACAAACTCCATCGCTACTTTCAACGCACGGGCATCTCTCACCGAGTGTCGTGTCCACATACCTCTCAATAGAACGGTATTGCCGAGCGCAAACACCGACACTTGGTCAAGACCGGTCTTGCCTTGCTTGCGCACTCCTCCCTTCCCCTTCGGTTTTGGAATGAGGCTTTTCTTACGGCATGTTACCTCATCAACCGCATGCCCACTCCGGTTCTTAACAAGGACACACCTCTGTTTCGTCTGTTTCATGTTCAGTCCAACTACTCCTCCCTTCGGATTTTTGGGTGTGCTTGCTGGCCTAGTCTCCGCAAGTATAATGCTCACAAGCTTGAGTTTCGGCCAAGATGTGTGTTTTCCTTGGCTATAGTCCTTTGCATAAGGGCTATAAGTGTCTTGACCGTCCTTCCGGTCGGATATACATCACTCGTGATGTTGTTTTCGACGAGACTGTGTTCCCTTACTCTCAACTCGGCGTTTCGGTTGATCCTGCTTCTCTTGAACATGCCCTCACTTTTCCTCCGATGAACCGGTTCCGGATGTCCATGTGCGTAAATATGACCTGTCCTATTTGTCACCTAACTTGTCTTTTGCAGGTGATATTGCCTTGAGTTTCCCCCAAGTACATGTTGCTGCTCCGAAGCCTCCTGATGCGCCCGACGTGCATGTCCCGTCGCCCGAGGCAGGCACGGCGCCCGATGGCGTACGGACGCAGCTGGGTCGCCATCCTTGCCCGGCACGGCTGGGTTGCCACCCTCGCCCGGTCCATCGCCCGGGCCGCCACCCTCGCCTAGGCCGGTCCAGCACACCATCGTCTCTCGGCCCGTGTCGCCCCTTGCTGAGGTCCCCTCAGTCGCGACACCCTCGACCGAGCCCTCGTCGCCGTCGTCTTCTCCTACCGGTGATGCAGCTCCGACGCATGCTATGGTTACACGATATCGTGATCATACGCGCCAGGAGAAATCTTACACTGATGGCACGGTTCGGTATGACCCTCGCCGCCGTGCCTTCTTCGCTGCGCCGGTTTCCCATCGTGATGCTCTGGGTGAACCTGCCTGGCGTGCCGCCATGTCCGGGGAGTTTGTTGCTCTCCGTCACACTAACACCTGGGTGTTGGTGCCTCGGCCACCTGGTGTTAATATTGTGAGCTGCAAGTGGATTTTCAAAACCAAGCATCGTCCGGATGGGTCTGTTGATAAGCACAAGTCTCGTCTTGTTGCTTGCGGTTTCACTCAACAGCATGGGATTGACTACGGAGATACTTTTAGCCCGGTGGTGAAGCCTGCCATGGTTCGCTTGGTTCTGTCTCTTGATGTGTCTCGTGGTTGGAGCCTCGGACAGGTTGATGTGAGCAATGCCTTTTTACATGGGTTCTTGGCCGAAGATGTGTACATGCAGCAGCCGCCTGGGTTCGAGGATGCCACTTATCCCTCTCATGTCTGCAAACTTCAACGGTCTATTTATGGTCTCAAGCAGTCGCCTCGTGCCTGGTATGCTCGTTTGAGTCAGCGCCTTTCGTAGCTCGGTTTTGTTGCCTCCAGATCAGATGCATCTCGGTTCATCTTCTCCCAGGGTGCTATACAGATATACATGTTGGTGTACGTTGATGATATTGTGATTGCTGGCTCTACCCCCGCCGTGGTGGATCGTCTTGTGCAGTCGTTGTCTACTAGCTTTCCCATCAAAGATTTGGGTCGCCTCGAGTACTTTCTTGGTTTGGAAGCGTCCTTTCATTCAGGGGGCATGGCCTTGACGCAGAGAAAGTATGCTTTGGATCTTCTTCATTGCGTCAACATGGAGAACTGTAAGGCCACTTCCACTCCGCTTGCTACTTCCGAGAGTCTCTCACGTCATAGTGGTGCACTACTGGGTAGAGATGACTCCTTTCGATATCGCTGTGTGGTTGGAGCACTTCAGTATTTGACCCTCACTCGTCCTGATATCTCCTTCGCAGTGAACAAAGTGTGTCAGTTCCTGTCTCAGCCAACGAAGGATCATTGGGAAGCAGTCAAGCGTATTCTAAGATATGTCAAAGGTACGCTAGACATGGGACTACGGATTCGTAAGTCCAGATTTACTGGAGTGAGTATATTCACTGATGCAGACTGGGCCGGCTGTGTTGATGATAGGCGCTCCACTGGTGGTTTTGCTATATTTGTTGGACCTAACCTTGTATCTTGGAGCTCGAAGAAGCAACCCACTGTCTCGAGATCAAACACCGAGGCAGAGTATAAGGCATTGGCCAATGGCGCGACTGAAGCCATTTGGATAGACTCAGTTCTCACAGAACTTGGAGTCCCACGTCAGCGCACTCCTATATTGTGGTGTGATAATTTAGGGGCAACTTACCTGACAGCGAATCCAGTGTTTCATGCTCGGAGCAAAAACATTGAGATTGATTTCCATTTTGTGAGTGAACGAGTAGCTGCTTGTGAATTGGAAGTCGGGTTTGTTTCTACAGATGATCAGTTAGCGGATGTATTTACTAAACCCGCTACTACACAGATGCTAGACCGTTTTAGAACCAGTCTGAATCTTGTATGTAGTTCAGACTGAGGGGGCATGTAAAGTAGGGTCTAGTATATTGTCCTTATACACGTATTTGTATACGTGTGTAATTGTAATTGTGATCATTTATATATTGAGACGTAAAGTTGGATGTCATAACCCACGTCAAAACCCTAAACCCTGTGTTTCAACTGTTTTTGCCTTTGCTGAGGCGATTTTGCCCAGCTGTGCCGGTGACGCCTCTCTCTGGATTGTTTCTCTGTTGTCCTGAAAACATTTGGGGGATTCCTTTATAGAAATCGACGAGGGGGCTCGTTGTTTACAAAAAAAAAATGTTTTCCTAGCTAGATTACGCGGCAGCAGGTGGCAAAACTCTCGACCTAGAGAAACGAGAGAGAAAAACAAGCGAGCATGCACGCCTCACTGAACGTCGACACCCTGGACTGACCGGGCCCGTGCGTCCTCTGAATTTCCGAAAGACTGCGAGGATGAGATGAGGCCTCCTCTTCCGGGAGAGTTCCATGCCGCCGGCTCTCAAGCCGATCAGACGAGCATGAGCCGCTCTGTCTGCAGCCCCCGGGTAATAATCGGCGGCGTCAGGGGCCGGCACGTGATCCGAGGCAGGAGCCGGCGGCCGAGGGCAGGAGCCAAGTGGCCGGCGTCGCACGCCAAGGCGCCGCATTTAGCGCGCCCCAACCACCGTGCCGTGCGTCTCCCGATCCACCCGTCGACGGACCCGCTTTCCACCCATTTAACGCGATCCGTTTCGGGTGGTCCTTCCTCCTCCCTCCTCCGGTAGCCAGCCAAGCTAGCTGTCTCCCGCCCGCTAACCCACTTACCCCACTGCCGTCCGGCGCTCCCCTGCTGAGTGTGGTTGTGAGAAAGCTAGCGAGAGTTCAGCCTGGCCTCCGGACTCTATAAGAGGAGCCAGAGGGCGCTCGCCACCTTTCGTGTCTGTCCACGACGTATACGCGCCTTGCCAAGTCGCAGCCAGCCACCCACTGGAGCTCGCCAGTTCCATAGCTAGTCGTGCGACACGAGTCGTCGCGCCCAGGTCCGCCATGGACGCTTGCTCTCCGGTCCTCGCCGTCGTCGCGGCGCTCTTCCTCCTCATCGGGGTGCCGACGGCGTCCGCCGCGCGCGCCTTCTTCGTGTTCGGCGACTCCCTCGTTGACAACGGCAACAACAACTACCTCATGACGACGGCGCGCGCGGACGCGCCGCCCTACGGCATCGACTTCCCCACGCATATGCCCACGGGGAGGTTCTCCAACGGGCTCAACATCCCCGACATCATCAGTACGTTGCCTCCATCCTCTAGCTAGCTCAGCTAATTACATTACACGCCATGCATTTCTTTCTCCATTTCCTACGACAACGCGCTGACACATGTTGATCAGGCGAGTACCTCGGGGCAGAGCCGGCGCTGCCGTACCTGAGCCCCTACATGCGCGGCGAGAACCTGCTCGTCGGCGCCAACTTCGCGTCCGCCGGCGTCGGCATCCTCAACGACACAGGCGTGCAATTCGTAAGCTCCGACGCACGCACTTCACTCTTAAATCATCTACGTGTTCCAGAATAACGCAACGGAGGACATGACAATGGTGTGTGCGTCCGTGCAGGTGAACATCATCAGGATCGCGCAGCAGCTGCAGAACTTCCAGGACTACCAGCGGAGGCTGGTGGCGTACATCGGCGAGGACGCGGCGAGGGAGCGCGTGAGCCAGTCGCTGGTGCTCATCACGCTCGGCGGCAACGACTTCGTCAACAACTACTACCTGGTGCCCTTCTCCGCCAGGTCCCAGCAGTTCGAGATCCACGACTACGTCCCCTTCATCATCTCCGAGTACAAGAAAGTCCTCGCGGTAATAATCAACCTTCATTTACTTACCACTAATTAACTCCCAAACATACAACATAATTTCTGCTCCAAACCATACTTGCATTTGTAAGAAACAAAGGTGTACACTCCATCCAAAATGCCCAAGATATACCCAAACATTTTTTTGAAAGACATACCAAAACATGCGTTAACATATTCCAAAAAAACATGACTAGCATTCAAGGAGAAAAACTGTGAGGACGTTTTTTGTCTTATATTTCGTCAGTATGGTGTACAAGAGTGGTAGGCCTAAAGTTCCCAAAACTAGATGACGAAACGAAATGCTTGCTGCATGGGCTAGAACCTAGAACAGTAGTGGAGAGATGGGCGGCAGCACCGCACCGGTGAACACTTGTTTGCAGCGGGGTCGTTTTTGGGTGGTATGTTCAGCAAACAACACAAACTGGCACGGCCTGTAGGCGTTCTGCACGCCGGATTCAGAAGCACACTGTTTCCGGCAATGTTTGGCCCATGAGGCGAGATGGCGATTTTATTCATGGTTGATAGCCAGTTTCAGTAGCTGTCTGAGCCTCTGAGGCACCTTCACTGTGGAGGCCGAATCCATACACAGTATCAAATTTATTAGCTCGCACTTAAGCACTGCTGGTAAGATCATCTCATTTCTAGATTAGGAGTGCTGCTCCTATTTCATAGTGCAGCTACAGATTAGGCATCACCAACTTAATAGTAGTATAAGAGCTGTGGGAACACACTTGGACAACATTGTTAAACAGCAATAGGATGTGTTGCACGTACAGTACCTCCAAAGCACCGCAGTATTTACATTACGTGGAGCTACAGAGTAGTGCTCCTACATTGAAAGGGTTCGTAGCAGATCTCCTTGCGTTGGTGCAGATCTGAAATCCTTGACGTTTATGGCTCGTTCATAGGCTCCAGTGACAGTAGGCCTCAACATTTGGCACTGCCCTGCCGAGTTTCCCAACCGAGAAAACCCAGTTCTTACCGTAGCCCGTAGGGAGGGAGGGAGGGTTGCAGTAGCGTGTCTGTCCTTGATGCAATGCATGCATGTTGGATGTTGCCACCAACCACTCTGCCCATGCAATCAATATAGGCCAACCAGTGGACAGCAGTCCAGTACACACGGTACACGCCCGCGCCACGCCACCCTCATCTCTCTCCGCAGTAAAAGAGCAGCAGGCTCGCGTTTTAGTACCGTGTACTGTTTGTAGTAGTACCCATGAGACGTTGTCACGACGTATTTACTCTTTGCCACATGCAACAACAGTGGCGCTCGATCGACCGTGCATGCACTTTCGTCTTCGTCTTCGTCTTCGTCTTCGTCTTCGTGTGCACTAGTACTACCATGCATGCATGCATGCATGCATCGTTTCAGCTACGTGTAGGGAGTAGGGTAGAGGCTTGGTTTGGCTTGGGGGGCCAATGCCAATGCCATGCATGCAACTCTTGGCTGCTTGTCTCGTCTTTGCACTGCACCAAAAGGAAGTGGCTGACCGTGTGTGTGTGTGCGCGTGCGTGCGTGGAAACAATGGGATGCAGAGGCTGTACGAGCTGGGCGCCCGCCGCGTGATCGTGACGGGGACGGGAATGATTGGGTGCGTGCCGGCGGAGCTGGCCCTGCACAGCCTCGACGGCTCCTGCGCGCCGGACCTCACGCGGGCCGCCGACCTCTTCAACCCGCAGCTGGAGCGGATGCTGACGGAGCTCAACGGCGAGGTCGGCCACGACGACGTCTTCATCGCCGCCAACACCAACAGGGTCAGCTTCGACTTCATGTTCAACCCGCAGCAGTACGGTACGTATGTTCTCCAACTCTCCATCAACCAAAATCCTTGCATGCTGGCAATTGGCATGGCATGCACATCCGTGAAAGAAAGAAAAAATAACGATGCATGCATGCATTCGTCATCAATGGCAGGGTTCGCGACGGCCAAGATCGCGTGCTGCGGGCAGGGCCCGTACAACGGGATCGGGCTGTGCACGCCGGCGTCCAACGTGTGCGCCAACAGGGACGCGTACGCCTACTGGGACGCCTTCCACCCCACGGAGCGGGCCAACCGGATCATCGTCGCCAACTTCATGCACGGCACCACCGACCACATCAGCCCCATGAACCTCAGCACCATCCTCGCCATGGACAACGCCAGGAACTAGCCTCACTGTGCTAGCTGCTTGCTACTAGGGCTAGTCCATGGATCTGTGCCGCCGACCTAGCTACATATATATAGCACCATATATCTATACGGTGCTTAATTTGTTATTGGGTCTCTCCGTATGAGCCTGGAGCTGGTGGTCAAAAGTTTTTGATGGGTCCTTCTTCATTGGTTTAGTTGAGACTTGAGAGTAATTTGGGTGTTGATTAAGATTGTTTATCTTCTGTTTTGTTGCTCCAGATTGTTTAGCAGAGCTAGTGGCTAGGAACTTGTAAGACAGTGGTTTATGCTGGAATGATTGATCCAAGAATTCCTTGTAGCTTGTCAACCTCTTAATATTTTTTCCAATAGGGATTTGCTACGTACTATGTTATGTTTTACTGTGAATCTTGTGCTGGCTCGTTCATCGAGTGAGTCTAACCGAAGAAGTTTCACCGTAGTCACTGGTAAAATCACTGAACACAAATACTCCAGTCCAATGTAAGATCTCAGCTGTCGACATGGGGACCGAATAAACAGAGCAGGGCAGATGATACTACATGATTCAGAATTCAGAGCAGTGCACACTTCACCAGAAAAAAACCCTCAGGGCCTCAAATTCCCACCTGATCATTCCATGCCTTCCCAGTTCCAATAACCAATCAGACGAGGAGGTGCTTGTTTTTTACTATGTCCGATTTCCGGTAATATTGCTCAGAAGCTGCAGAACAACACACCCGGTATGCACGGTGGCGGCTGCACTTGCACTTCAGAACCGTGACTATGATTGTACTTCAGAACTGTCGTTTTGAATTTACGTTCAGTAGGCATGTTGTTTTCTTGTTCAAGCAAGAGAAATGCAAGCTGGGAAGTTTGAATCATTGGTTTTGTAATGGGTTCAGCAAAACTGCATATTCAGGCAACGTAGAGGAGAATGGACTAACAAACTTAAAATTCAGATAACTCATAGTGCATATCACCCTTTGGGAGCTAGACTCCTAGTAGGGGGTGTTTTACTGCGAATATTTTGCTTGGTCGTTCATCGAGTTTAACCGAAGAAGTTTCACCATAGCCACTGGTAAAATGAATGAACATAAATACTCCAGTGTAGATCTGAACTGCCGAAATATAAACAGAGGAGGGCAGAGGATACATGATTCAGAATTCAGAACAGTGCGCACTTCACCGATATAAAAATTCAGGGCCTGAAATTCTCACCTGATCATTGCCATGCCTTCCCAGTTCCACCAATAAGACGAGGAGGTGCTTGTTTTTTATGTCCGGTTTCCAGTCTTATTGCTCAGAAGTTGCAGAACACTCACACCCGGTATGCGCAGCGGCGCCTGCACTTCAGAACCGTGACTTTGATTGAACGGCCTGCATTTCAGAACTGCGGTTTTGATTTCCACATGCCGTATGTGTGATTTCATGGTGACCTGAATGATTCCATGCCGTGGGTGTGTTGTTTTCTTGTTCAAGCAGGAGAAATGCACAGTTGGGAAGTTTGAAGCATTGGTTCCGTTTGGGATCAGCCAAACTGCATATAGGGTAATGCAGAGGGAAATTAATTATTTCAATTAAAATTCAGATAATTCATACAGATCACCCTTCGTCGCTACAATTCTAATCAGCGAGTTGCTACTAGGTTTCCCATGAGCCCTCCACCAAGTTCATAGTGCTTGGCTGAGGAAAACTCTGCTTCTTTGGCTAACTTCTCCAACTCCTCCCCTGGACAACAGATAAACAAAGACAAGCTTGATGTAAATAAGGGAGGGTGATAAAATCGTGAAGCAGTACATAGTCATCGGTGAAATGGCACATACCACTCCACTGTTTGGAACAAGAGAATTCACTATTTTCTTAAAAGAAGCAGAATGATATGTACATTTATAATTTTATATAATGTCATGGTATTGCGCGTGAAGGAAATAGATGGTGTACTTGTGCTATCAGAGTGGCCAAGTTTTGAGATGCACCTGCCTTGTTTTATTCCTTTTTCTAGGTGCGCTCTAGTTTAGTTCTGATATAAACATTATGTTTTACTTGATGACGTGATATATTTTCTGTGTCATGGAAGTTTTCACAGGAACAAACATCATGTTCAAACCTGTAAGATACTGTGCAATCGAACTTTTCAAGTACTTGTACTCTTCAGTAAGTCCATAGCTACTAGCCAGAGGAACCACAACATTATCGATCGCCCAACTCTGTCCAAGAAAAATATCAATTTAGTTAATGAAGGTTGTAGGATCAGTTCCAAACATGTGACTGCATGTGATTTTGCTAAAATGTCATAGTACAAGAGTGGATGATTGGTCTTTGTTAGGGAAGTTGAACAGACCAATTCATCTGTATCATGCATCCAAGATGGGCTGAAATTTTACCTGTAACGATGCCGTGAAAAATGATGAACTCTTGTTAAAATCTAGAACAGATGCTCGTGATCCTGCAGCCCAGGAAACCAAATCATGAGAATCCACGCTGAACTGGAACATAACTTGAATCGCACACCCGACCTGGTTTTAGGATTCTAAGAATCTCTCGCATTGCTTTGGGTTTGTCCACCACATTGCGCAATCCATAGCCAACCGTAACAGCATCAAAGTAACGGTCCGTGAAAGGTAAATCAAGTGCATCCCCCTCGATCCATCTGCGACAAAGCATGTCTTAGCTTACCACATAGGTTGTTAAGCTGATCAAAACAAAAACACATTCTGCATATCCTCAAAAAAACTCCAAAAAGCTGCACATAGCAGGGATTTCAGAACTCCCAAGCTCTCACATTGGGGGTGCTCACTTGATGTTCTTGTAGCAAGCCTTCCAGCGTTGGTCCTGGCGGCAAGCAGCAGTTTGCAGCTGCTGCCCTGAGAAATCCACACCCATCACCTGTGACATTTGAGAGGCTCGACCATGAGATAGATTGCCAACCCCACCAAAATTGCTTGGATATTCTGAAGTTCTGAACCCTGAAGTCAATCCGACATTTCAGTAGAGTACCAACCTCTCCATCCAGGCCGACCTTCTGAGACAGAAGGAACGCCAAATCCCCGCTCCCGCAGCAGAGATCAAGAACCCGATCCCCTCTCTTCGCCCTGATGTTCAGAAAACAGAAAAATTTCCCATCAACCAGTTGCCTTCTGAATTCACATTGCCGCGACTAGCACTGGCGACGTACATACTTGGACCAAGAGACGCAGATGCGCTTCCACGTCCGGTGCTGCCCCAGGCTGAGCACGTCGTTGAGCTGCAAGGAACGCGGCACCGCGCCGTCGTCAGCATTTGCCAATGCAGCGGAAAGGGGGAGGGGAGCGGGAAGTACGGACATGGTCGTAGACGGGGGCGATGCGGCTGAAGAGGGCCTGCCGCTCGTCGGCCGCGGAGGAGCAGCGCACGGCGACGGAGCCGCGGCGGCGGTGTCGTCTGCCGCCGGCGTGGCTGGACGCCGTTGCCGTCGCCGCGGCGGTCACGGGAATCGCCGCGGCTAAGGTGCCCATCGGTGTCCGTTTGCTCGCCCCCGCCACATGATTAGGATAGGTTTACAAAGTATGACTAGGTTTGACTGATGAACATTGACTCTTTTGCCCCTGCCGCTCAAGCTCAACGATCTGGGAGCTCTCCACTCTCGCCGCCGCCGCCGCCGAGGGCTGCATCCCGGGGGAAAGCGAGGGTCTGGGGATGGATGTGGGGTCCTGCCACCTCGGCGGCAACGCTGACGCGGTGGAGTTCTGCCCGCACCGCCCCTTCCGCCACATCCTGGCGGCCGCCACGTACACGCTGCAGGAGCAGGCCGGGGAGGGGCAGCAGCAGCAGGACCGCGCGGGCACCGTGTCGCTCTTCTCCGTCGACGCCGGCGCGGAGGACGAGGCCCGGAGGCTCCGGCTGCTCCACACGGTGGAGACCGCCGGCGTCTTCGACATGAAGTGGAGCCCCACGGCGCCGCTGCTCGCGCAGGCCGACGCCCACGGCCGCCTCGTGCTCCGGCGCCTCGAGCATGAGGACGGCTCGGACGAAGGTGCTGCTTACTACTGCTTTTACTATCTTATATAATAACATACATGTTATGTAAAAACTAGCGCATGACCAGATTCTGGTTACCAATGTCCATACTAAAGGCGTAGTTTAATCTGGATTCAGAACAAGCTCTTTGTGTGCTGCCATATTCTGGGAAGGTTGTCATTACTTCGCTGACAACTAGCATAATTGCTGCTGATTGATGATCAAAGTAAAGTTGGGTTGCTCTGCTAGTCTTCTTGAAATGCATTGCTCATATTGTTCATAATATCGCTGTTCGATTAAAAAGTTAGCCTAGTGAATTCCATACCGATGTCGGCGAACTGGTGTATCTATAAAGTGTAAACACTTCATATATGTAATATGTTGTTATGTCTACAAGTACATCCTGAGGGCTGATACAAGTGCTTTGCATGACCATTTTACACAGGTGTTGTTCTCACAGATGTCTCTTCTGGAAACATTTCTTCATCAATGTGCTTGTATGTGGACTGGAACCAAAATGCCGATTCCCTGGCCGTTGGATTATCGGATGGTTCACTGTCTGTGATTC
Source organism: Hordeum marinum (assembly GCA_022496015.1). Classification (NCBI taxonomy): domain Eukaryota; kingdom Viridiplantae; phylum Streptophyta; class Magnoliopsida; order Poales; family Poaceae; genus Hordeum; species Hordeum marinum. Next base: position 412,433,438 of record CM039673.1, read on the forward strand.
CCATGAGAGAAGACCGCCTGGAGGTATCAGAACAATGGACTGCTCATCAGTATGAAGTTTGGACATGTTATTTCGATCGTGCAAGACCACACTTGTTGTACAGTGGATCGGACGACTGCTCTTTCAGTTGCTGGGATCTGCGGGAAAGCCCATCGGATGCCGTGTTTCAGAATAAGAAGTCTCATACTATGGGTGTATGTTGCATTGCTCAGAACCCACTGGAGGGGAATATGCTACTCACTGGAAGCTATGATGAATTCCTCAGAGTTTGGGACATGAGATCAATGATGAAACCTGTGAACGAAAAGTCCCTAAATTTAGGAGGTGGTGTATGGAGGTTGAAATATCATCCTAATATTGCAGACGTCGTATTGGCTGCATGCATGCACAATGGTTTTGCCATTGTTAAAGCAGGGCCTGGAGATGCTACCATAATGGAAAAATATTGCAAGCATGAGTCCTTAGCATATGGTGCAGATTGGCAGACAAGTGAAGCAGCGGAACATAACACAAATTCTTCAGTTATCGCTACTTGTTCATTTTATGACCGCCTTCTCCGTGTGTGGCAACCAGAGAACCTAGTCAACCACCCAACCTTCAAGACGTAAAACATCATTATGCCCAGTTGAAGTTTCAATATGTCATGGACCAACCTATTCCCTGAATGAACCAAATTGATTTCATTCAGGTAGCTCTTTGAATTTATGTTAATTTATTCAAATCATGAGCTTATAGTAGTATGGTGTCTAATTTATAGCTAGCAATTCACAGACATCAGTATTTGTTGTAAGCTTCCACAAAACTTTCAAGCTATCTCTTCATGTTATTTGAGCTCGAACTGTTTTGAAGTTCATCTGGTGCATAGAAGTGCTGATTCAGCAACAATCTAGACATCTATCTGGACGAGGCTCTAACTGAGCTTTTCGCTGGTCATAATTCTGTCTGAAAATTACAGTGTGCTGTACAAAGTGCTTTCTGCAGTAACTTTTCTTTTCGATCACATTCTAATAACGGCTGGAATGGTTGCTGATTTTACTTTTCCAGTGCATGCACTGTTGCAGATATTAACCTACTGCCCAGTATGGTCAACATACTAATCATGATTCTTAGATGTGTTGGATCATTGTTTTCTTGGATGAAATTTGAGGTCGTGGGGTAGTTTCACAGCCTCAGCGGGCCAAAACAAGGACAAAAAAGTTGTTAGTTACTTTTCGGATAAGTTTTGTTAGTTACTTTTCTGATAAGTTAAAAATCTATTGCGGTCTAGTGGTTCTTACTAGTGACTCATGCAGCAATACTCAAACCATGCCTCGGTAGAGCTACTTTATTCTTTTTCGTTTGCATTTTCCCAGAAAGTTCTGAGTCCTCCCTTTGTGCTAATCAAATAGGGCTCAGAAGGTAGGACCCAGAACAGATCAACTGGTCCAGTTTACAGAACTGTTCTGCTCCTATCGGTGAAAATAATGCAGAGATCAATCAATTTTGACATGTACTTGACAGTGGTATAAATTACTATGGGTAATATTTGAAGGTAACTTCAAAGGATGCTTCGATTTGTTTGTGACTTGTTCTGAATTCATTAGAGGCAAATTATCTACAGTAGAATGAGATGCCTTGGTAATATGGACAAGATGAGATCTGTGTCACTTTGAATAAGTGGGAATGCTGGTTGGAAAGTAATAGAAATAAAATAATGAGAATCATATGGTCTGCTTGGGAAGATAAGCGAAGAAAGCTCTAAGGTTTCCCTTCCTGCATCCTTCCTATATGACACCACTAAGTACTAACTGTGACACTAATAAGAACTATCTGTTTCTACATCAGGTCACCAAGAATAGCTGTATTCCGAACATGAGCAATAAAAATAGTGATGTGTTCAGTCTTATATAGCTAAGTAACTTTTGATGTTTTCTGATCTTTATCTTTTAAAAGGATTCGCTATCAATGGTTTGTTTAGCTACCGAGGGAACTTAAGCTTTATTATGCTGTAATGGCTTACACTAGCTGGTTTAGTTGTGCTGCTAGGCCTTCACCTGATATGCACCTGATATATTAATATACCCTTCAGTTGAGCCTTATAGTGTTGTATTGGGCATCCCACTGATTTGCATGAAGCAACTAGACCCAAGACCTAAGAGGCTACGCGACAAATTATTGCTTGAATTTTCATAATCTGAGTTACTGTCTGAAGTAAGATCTCTAGTTTGATCCTACTCATCTTTGCAGCGCTGTTGTATTGAATTGACAATATAGTTGACTTTCCAGGCCTTATCTGCTGATTTCATGGCCTTCTTTGGTTTCATCATGAATGGCTACTCAGGGAATTCTCACCCCTACATGGCTAAACCTAATTTATGGATTAGTCTGGTAAGAATACTGTATCTTATGTTCCAGAGTTTAACTTTGTAAGTAAATACGGGCGTCATTTATCTGCTTTAATCTCCTTGAGCACTAGACAAGAAACCCAGTTTTCGACCCAGAACATGCTAAAAAAATTGAACAGATAATTATAGGGGAGGCCCCATAGTAAAAATTTAGTAAACAAGTACTTCCTCCGTCCCATAATGTAAGACGTTTTTTGGTAAACTAGTGTAGTGTCAAAAAACGTCTTACATTATGGGACGGAGGGATTACTATCTACAAGAAAGGGCTGTACGCATGTGCAGGGGGTGGGGGCGGGGTGTGTGGATATACAGGAGGAGAGAAGAACTAGCTAATCTGATGAGCCAGCATCTTTTAATGAGGAAAGGCCAGGATGCTAAACTAAGGTAGCCTGCTCATCCTTCATTTTGTAAGATAGAAGGAAAAGGCCTCCTTTACTGAGGAAAGGCCAGGATACTAAACTAGAGGGAATATTATAAAAGTTCTAGGTTTCCAAATGTTGCAAGCTGCTACAATAAGGCTTCTCTGAAGAGAGGTTTGTTGAAGGATTCCCTGGCCTGGGAAACCATATTGTCCAAAGGAGAAGAAGGAGCAAGCTGAAGATTAATTGAGGCCCAGCAGCCCCTGCTGAAGGAGCAGTTCCAGAAAAGACGATCGCGAGTTTCAAGGGTCCCCGAGGTACACAAATGCACCTGGAACCGCCATTCGTATGAAAGTTACTTCTTTCAAGCATATCTTTAGTGTTTTCTCTGTCATTAAAGAATAAACAGGGAAAAGCTATGAGTCTGGCTGAGTGTTTGGATTTCCACATCCATGAGGAGATGTTGTAGATTTTGGTGGCAGAATAGTCGTTGCCCCAAGGAAAGGTTCAGGCCTCAGCTTTGTCAGCTCTACAGTGGCTATAGGAATTACCCCCGTAACAGTTGGTAAGAAGTGTTTGTGATAACTTGGTTGAAAACATAGCTCTAGTCAGTGCCTGGAAGGATTTGATAGAATCAACCAGGCACAGCATGTTCCGTTGGCCATTGCCAGTGGTAACCTACCAATCACTATGGTGGGAACCACAAACCTTGGTTCTTGTCTCTGATGTCACTGATTGGTGCATTTCTGTGAGGGCACTCACTATGTGCAGGCCTCAGCCATCTATTAAAAGAGCGAACATTCGGAAAGTTCATTGGATTGCTCCACTTGATTGCGGCCAACGATTAAATCCCACTTTGGTGGAGCAGTGGAGCCCCACGATTGGTGGTAGTGATTTCCTTGCTGTCGTACTGGGAGAACTTGTCCACTGATTATACGTAGTTGGTTTTCTTTGAGGATTTTAATGTATATTCAAGGATGGCCCAGCTGGGGCTCCAGAGTGCTAATCTTACTTGGAAGTTGGAACTGAGATCTGGTAATCATGTAAACTTTAATAGCATCGAGATGGGAGACGGTTTTATTAGATACTTAGAGGACTTTCTACTATACACTCCAGGGTTGGGAAATGCAACACTTCGGATAAGCATGGAGTAGTGGCTGAATAGGAAGGCCACATTGCTCTAACTCCATATTCTAAAAGGCATAGCTTTATAGGTGGAGTGTGCTTCTTCAGCTTTTCGTAAAGGCCTAGGCTACCTTTATACTCTATTTTATAGTAGATTCAGCCCGCATAATCAGTTCCTGAATTTCATTTTGTTGGTAAATATCACTTGCTGAAAGCTTGATGAGGAAGGACAACTGGTAAAGTAGAGGTGCTATTGGATAAAACCGAAATGTCTATTGTTGAAATTATGGGACAACGAGCAAAGATCAGATGAGAAATCAAAGAGATAATGAGGTAAAATCTGTACCTTGTGAAAAGAGATGCTCAAGAAATTGCTGGAATTGGATGTTGATCATAGCTCCTGCGGTACCTTTTTGCAAATGCCCTCCTTTTCTAAAATATAGGTTTAACATTGTTCTCGTGAGTAAATGAATTGTTTTTTGAATGTAGTGGGTCTGGGAATGGAATGGGAATTCTCTAGAGAGAGAATGAAGATGAAATTGACATGTAGGGAGGCAAGGACGGCATCATTGTGAATTCCAGCAATTGAGCACTCGCCACAGTAAAGTTTAGTTTACTCTCATTGCCTTTTCTCCAATAATGCATTGTACGCTGGCCAATTTAAAATGCCACCTTGCAGATTCTTGGTCCTTGCACTATGATTTAGTACCTGGTAAAGCACCTGCAGACATCAGCAGCCTCATGAGCATATAAGGCAGCCCTTCCCTCTCCTCTTGTCCACAGCCCCTACCGACTATGGTAGGCGCATGGCTCGAGCATCTTCATGGCTCTTGAGAGCGGAAGCAGGACCAGCGGGATGAACCGCAAAGCTGAGCTCCTGGGCTGGGAGCGCTTCAGTTTTGCGGTGCCTCTCCTGACCTCTCAGGCAGTCGGCTGAGGTACGCGCGAGCACGAATCGGCAAGTCACAAAACGGCAATGGTGAACTCCTCCAGGAGTCTACCCCCTTTTTATCCTTTTCCCTCCATTCAGTTGTACTGTATCAGGTGGAAGTCGAATAATTGGAATTCTCTTGTGTGTGTGATGGATCCATGGAGTCCTCACTCTTGGGTCCATGTTTCTTTCTTTTCTTTATGTGTATTCTGGAAACACTACTATAAATGGCAGATGTTCATCTTGCAAAAGTACTTTATGGTGTCTTGTTTGATTCTCTTTGTGTTTGCCGCTTCGAAACAAATTGGTATATGCTGGCTGTGCAAGATAAGCTAAGCTACATATTTTGAACTGTGTCGCTCTTTTAAATACGTTGACCCTGCACCGATCTGTGCTGCTATAAATGTAATATTTATATGATGTGCCAAAAACCATTTATATGGAAGATGGCAATAAGATCTAAAACTGACAAGAGAATGGGAGACAGGTGGTGAAAAGTCGTCCCCTTCCGGCTGTCTGGGACTTTAGCATAGTGCAGGTCCTGAATGATATAATGAAAAAAAATCAGCCATGGCGCAAACCAATGATCTTCATTTGTTCCTTAACACGATTCTCCACTTGTATACTCTTTAGTGCAAAGATGAGTCATTTTTTGAGACGGAGGAAGTATTTATTTACGAGCTACTAACAATCAATTTCAAATCCATGCACAGAATATACTCTCTCCATTTCTAAATATAAGACCTTTAAGAGATTTCATTATAGACTAAATATAAAGCAAAATGAATGAATCTATACTTTAAAATATATCTATATACATCCATATGTAGTTAATAGTGCAATTTCTGAAAGAACTCTCAGCTTCCAGTATACGACTTCACACGTTGCATCAGTTATTGTGGCCTCGTATGTACATGAACTACCGGAGAAAAACATATCGGCGCCGCCTTGTGATAATTACCACTCTCTTTGTAGTTGCTAATTGGATCTAACTAACTGAATGCAAGATTTCCTGCTACTTTATCCACCTCTATCACAGAACTGAACTTGGTGAACTACCTGTAAATCCTATCTATCCCTCGCAAGCTAAAGGGACGAACAAAATTCATGTAACCATCCCATCATAGTCTCCATGAACCTTTGTCTGCCCGGAGCAGCGAGGCATACAGCAGCTCGTTCCGAGGTATTGAGAGGCTTGCATATTTATTTGTTTTTTTTATGCATCTTTAAACATTACAAAATAAATTCAATTTATTTGTAATTGTTGGGTTCTTTGTGGTGAAACCAACCCACGAGGATTCAAGACTTGGCATTTCTTATTGCGTTTTTCTGGATTTATTTCAAGCTTTCCTGCGATGTTCGTTCAGTGGCAAGAGAGGTATCCCGCCACCTCGCTGACCCAGCACCTCTCATCGTCGCTCCCCCTGCCTCGTTAACGATGTCTCCCACCTGGCCTTCGCCCACCTTCGCACTCCTATCCACAACCCGACGCCACTCATTCACGCCGCGGTCATGGAGCACGCTGGCAACACAAGCCTAGCCGTTGCGGGCTCTTGGCGCGGGTCTGGATGCATCACCTTCGAATCCGCAGCCGTCCGAGAATATCTCCTCAGCCTCGGCCCCCTCAACTATGGCGGCAACCAGGTCACACTCGAACCGGTCGAGCTGGCGGACCGCACGTTGCCGGTTTTCGATCAGCTCATCGAGGTCAGGGCCGTGGGTTTCCCACACAAGCTCTGGCACGACGCAGGCATCCGGTGGGCTCTCAACAGCCTTGGGGATGTTTGCTCGGTCGACCACTATTGCCTCGAGGGCCGGGACTTCACGGCAGTCCGCGCCCTCGTCATGGTTGACCGACGCAAGCAGCTGCCGGAATCGCTCGACAGCCAGCTCCCTCCAACCAACAACATCAAAGTCGTCACCATCACCAAGCTTGCCACGGTCCTCGACCAGATGGGACCCCTCGACCCGTCGCCTTTCTCCTCCGACTCGGACATCCCACCGGGCGACCGCGCTCCCCCTTTCCACGCGCCACGCGGGCCTAAGGAGGAGCTGCCCCGCGGTCCTCCATCGTCACCTATCTCCTTCAACGTGCCCCCGCCACCCAGCCGCGCTGACGGCTCCGCCAACATGCCCATCCACGTCTCATCGACGACGATGCTCCCGCTGTCCGGGGGCATCCCATCATCATCATTTCGTCCGACAGTGACTCGGTCCCTCCATCGCAGCAGGCCTCGCCTCCATCGGCCTTCGCTGCCTCGGCCGTCGTCGGCTCGTCCTCCACGAAGGCCAGCATCAACCGACCCACGCCACGCCTCCCCATTACCGTCGAGGGCTCTCCTTGCAGCAGCCACCTCCCCTGGCGTCCGACGACGCTGAAGGACTCGATGAGTTCTCTCCTCCCTCCGCCCTGAAGCCGCCGTCTGCGTTTCGCCCGTACGACAGCTCAACCTCCTCTCCCCTGGGCATCGACATGTCCAGCATAGCCTTCTCGGCCGGGGCAATCTCCTCCACTAGTATGATCCCATCACAGTCATGTCCCTCCGCTCACAAAACTAGTGAAAATGTACTCTGCCTAACTATGGACACTCCCACAACGGAAGCTGCAGATCCTCCTTTGCACGAGTCAGTACTCCGCAAGCTGCGTCACAGCGCCAAACGCTCGGTGGACAAGACTATGAGTCTCCGTAGGAGCTCACGCATGGCTGCAAAAGAGCTCCGACACTTCACCGACATGACCACCAAGGCCGTCCGAGCAAGAGCCGCACGCCTCGCTGCCACTGATGTGGAAAAAGCTCTTATGGACGCCATTTGCTCCACCCAACTCGACATACCAGAGGCCCTGCCTGCCTCTGCTGCAGCTCTTGCGAACATTGTCGTGCTCTGCGGTGCGGATGCCACGGCAGTCGCTTCTGTTGCACACGCCGATGACAACAACGACGACGGAGGTGCTGACATCGTCCCATGATAAGCACAATCAACCATGCACGCCTCTGTGGCGTCCGGACGGAGACAACCCGTCACTACCGCGGCCCTACCTCGCGGGCCTACTACTTTCCCTGCGCGTTTGCTTGGAGAGATCCTCTGATCTGCTTCATGTATCCCTTAGTTCCGCGCATATTTTCAGTTCTATGCATGCTCCTTTCTAGTTCGATTACCCTGCTTCTAATTAGGTGTCCAATGTATCATTATGAATAATGCCACTCTATCTATCTGCTCGTGGAATGTAAGAGGACTTGGTGATGGAAAAATATGTTGATATCCTCTCTGAAACTTATCAGTATAAAACCGCATGTCGTGGGAACGAGTCTGACAGTAGATGGTAGGGGTACGAATGGAGAGGGCAGAGTCCTAGCTACGATGAGCGTGTACACGCATGTGTATGAGTTCAGGCCCCTCTCGTGGACGTAACAGCCCTACGTCTCAGTGCTCGGGAGCTCTTATGTCGAGTGGAATGTAGAGATTACAATGGTTGCCAACCCCTGTGCAGGAGGGGAGGGGGGGCTTATATAGAGTCCGCCGCCCCTCATAATTATCCCGCATCTAAGGGCCTGATCGTGGGGTTTAAAGACTGCCGTTACAGGTAACGTACGTAATAAAAGCTACTAATGACCATTGAACCAGCGTCTGCCTGTTGGGCTCTTGATGATGGCTCCTGGTCTTCTGGCGTCGAGTGAAAGCGAGGTCTTCCAAGTGACACGTGACTGCCGAGTGAGTGCGGGAGTCTTCGAGTGGATTACTGTCGAGTGATTTTGAACGTCTCCAGGGATCCACTCGGAAGCTCATGCTTGATCTTCAAGTCCTCCCATGTGGTGTCCTTAGGTAGGGTATGCGGGCCTTGCCTAGGACCCTACCCTAGGTACATATCCTCGTCATTAGCCCCCGAATGGATCGGGGTTTGAGTGGTGGAAGGAGGTATCAACGAAGACCTTGAGTTAGTATATCAAATCCTCCGAATGACATTTGAGATTTCCATGGAACTTGCCTCGATTAAACTCTGAGCCTTAGCATTTATTCAGGATCGACACGCAAAATCTTCCGAATGATATTCGGGTCTTCAACGAAATTTACGTCGACTGAATTCTTCTCCGCTCGCCTAGATCCATTCAGTCTTAAAAGTGTCCGAGTGAATCGAGCGCATCTTGGGGAGGTGACGGGTTGGTCTGATGGGCCCGGATTCTCCGGGATACGAAAATTTGGGAAGCACGCGCATGCGCGGAGATGACGCCACAATCAGGGCTAGTGGAGGCACGACGCCTCGATTCTTGCGCCGGTCATCTCGCCACGCACGAGGCGCCGTCAGCGGTTGGCGTGTGCGGTTATCTCGTGGGCCCACCGACCAGTGAGACACTCGGCAGCATATAAAGCACTCTGAGCCGCGGATTGCACAGTACCTTCCACCGATTCTCCCTCTCTTCCTCCGCCTCCTCTGCTCCCCAGCACAGCACACCGCTCCCCTCCGACCAGAGCCGCCGCTCCGATGACGAAGATCGTGACGGAGAAGCTGGAGCGCGCAAAGAAGGGGATGTCGAAGCTCAAGGGCAAGAAGCCCTCGACCGCTCGGTTCATCGCGCCAGCGGGTTGAATGCAGGGGGATTTTCTCCCCTCTGTTGTCACCCGTGCCGACCTCGAGGGCCTCGTCTCCGACGGGCTAGTGGCGGACGACATCTGGAGGTTGCCGGGGGAGGAGCGCGAGCCGGAGCCGCGCGACGGAGAGCGGGTTCTTCTCCTCTCCCATGTAGAAAGAGGTTTATCCATGCCCCCTCACCCATTCTTCCGGGGATTTCTGAATTTCTTTGGTGCGCGGCTGCATCACTTTCCACCGAACACCATGGCGTACTTGTCTGCATTCGTCACCTTGTGCGAATGTTTCCTAGGGTGCCCTCCTCATTGGGGGTTGTTTAAGCATCTCTTCACGGTCAGATCGCAGACTGTGAAGAAAATCCTTGCTGCCGACGGGAAGACCCACGTGCTCCAGTTGTGTGGAGGCTTAGGGGTCTAGAAAAGACAACGTAGTTCCTTTCCTGCCATTTCTCTTCCTAAATCTGTCCGAGGCTGGCAGTCGACCTAGTTCTACTACAAAGATGTAGCGCCACCCAACATGTCGACTGGTCTTCCTCCATTTTCACCTGACCGACCCACTGCCCCCAAGTCCCTGAAGGTGACCGACGAGGAGAATGTCCAAGTAGGTATCCTAGTCGAGGCCGTGGTTCAACTGATCCGGGGCGGGGTGACAGGCATGGATCTGCTCGAAACGTTCCTCGGTTGACGTATCCAGCCGCTCCAGGCCAGAGACCACACCATGTGGCACTACTCCGGTCCGAGGGACTCGACCAGGATGCATCCAGAAGAAGTTACACAGGGGATTGTCGAGCAGTGGCTTCGGAGCATCACTGGAAATTGTGACAACCCCTCGGGAGCCAAGAGGATCCAGCCTTACTCGACTGAAAACCCACCGAGGAACCTGGTGAGATGTGTAATGTCGACTGATATGTTTATACTGTCGAGTGATGTACTGACTTGTGGTCTGATTCTCTTGTTTGAATTATGCAGGAATGGACGAACATGCACTCGCCCATTCCCAACGGGAACTATGTGCACGACGGCGTGGTGAGTGAGGACGACAGTGTGGATGGCGAAGGACTCTCTGACTCCGAGGATGAATATGAAGATTCCGGCGAAGAGGAAGGAGTCGAGTCGCCCCCTCGTCGCGAAGGCCGCACTAAGGCTCTCAATGACCCCGCAGCTGCTGAGGACAAGGCCTCGGGCCCAAGCGAGAAGAACCCAAAACGGAGCCGCCCCTCAACTGTCGAGTCAAACGAAAGACTGGCCAAGCAGCCCAAGGAAGCCACCTCCAAGCCTCGCAAAGCACTGCCCCGTATGAGGGTGGTCGTACGTGTCGTCTCCACGTAAGTGTTCATTTCCGAATTGTTCTGTCGACTGAAGTCTTGAGTTATATCTGAGTGAAAGCTATCTACTCCATCAGAGCTACAACATCTGTGACCTCGCCTCGTCAAGATGAGGAGGACGTAATGGATGTTGATAGCGCTGATGCTGCCACTTCTCATAGAGGTAAGAAAGTTGTTAGTTTTTCCGAATAGGATTCGACACATGTAGATGTTGATGTTGTCGATTGTTGCAGAGGTCATTCAAGTGGAGGACGATGAGGTGCTGCTGGCCACTTCGCGTGCTCGCACCCGAAGGGCGTCATCGTCGCAAGCACCCCAACGCTCGACTACGGAGTCTTCCCAGAGGAGAGGTGACTCGACGTGACCCAGGGTTGAGTCTGCAACGCCTCCATCGCATGCTCCTCCAAACTTCTCGACCGTCGTGACGTCGGCTCCGACCGGACCTGTTCAGGCTAATCCAGCTGCTCCAGCGACTGCGCCGACCTCAGCTGCGACGGCCTTCCCTCTGCATCGCATCCCGGAAGACCAAACCGGAGCTGCAAAGGAAGCCATGATCCAGGCGGAGCAGCTCATGCTGAGGACCAAGGAGGCGTACGAGGCCAGCAAACTGGCTTTTGACGTTAGCGCAGCCCTCCACACCAATGTCCGAGTAAGTTCGATTGTAAGTCCATTGTCGATTGAATTATTGTCTTTTCTTAGCTGCCGAACACCCACTGGGTGATTGCCGTAGAATGTTTGAACCTCCTCCAGTCGAATAGATCGGATCGTAGTCGAGTAGGATTAGGATTGGTAGTATACGCAGTACTGTTGTCGTTCGACATGTCGAATGTGTTTTCTGACGAGTTACTCGACGGATCGAGAGTTAACCGTCTCAGTGGGGGTGCTCTCAGCGCACCCACTGGGTGCAGTCCCCGAGACCGTTGTCGATTGCTTGCATCGACAGGGGTCTTAGCGTCTATTGTATACATGATACACTTTGTCTTCGAATCATACTACTCCATAGATACCTTGCATGTTTCATGGATATCATTATGAAACCATTATATGACGTTGCATAGGGATCGACTGCACTTCATAGGGTGGGGGAGGTGTGTCGCTGAACAGGTTGAGTGTCATGACAGGGCCGACCTTGTCGAGTGTTTTTTCTGATGAGTTACTCGACGGATCGAGAATTAACCGTCTCAGTGGGGGCGCTCTTAGCGCACCCACTGGGTGTAGTCCCCGAGACCGTTGTCGAGTGCTTGCATCGGCAGGGGTCTTAGAGTCTGTTGTCATACACGTGGTACTAATGTCACTCGACATGTCGAGTGTATTTTCTGACGAATTACTCGACGGATCGAGAGTTAACCATCTCAGTGGGGGCGCTCTTAGCGCACCCACTGGGTGTAGTCCCCGAGACCGCTGTCGAGTGCTTGCATCAACAGGGGTCTTAATAGAGACATCTTTTGAATTTGTTTATGGCGCGCGGAGCGCCGAAGCCACTCGACATGTCGAGTGGACTTTCTGCTTGAATTCTTCCAAAATGGTCATTCGCCGGTGTTCATAACTCAGTCGACTGTCCAACAACCACTTGCTGATTGAACTCCTGTCTTTTGTTGGTTCCAGACGGCTTGCGAACTTGGAATGCAATACAAGGAGATGGAGGTTGAGAGGAACCGGTTGCAGGTGAATCTAGCTGTTGCCAACAACGCCCTGGAGCGAGTGCGTGCTGAGCTGAAGTCTTTGGGAGGTAATTACTGTCGACTGTCAGCATTCCCATCGTCACTTTTCATGTTTTGAACCGAGTGCTCTCACTCGAACAACATGCGCAATGAAAACCGTCGACTCCAAGCGCGACTCAACAATGTTGTTTCTTTAGATTCCATGAAGAAGGCACTAGAGGAGAAGGACAAAGCACTCGTCGACGCCCAACGGGTGGCCAGGGACAAAACTGAAGCTGCAGATCAGAAGCTGGCGGCCGCCCAGAAGCTAGAAGAGAACAACAAGCTGAAGCAGGAGCGCGCGGACCTCGTCAAAAGGGCCGAGCAGCTGAATAAGAGGAGCAATGGCCTGGAGAAGCATTTGGGCGAGTTCTCGAGGAAGATGTATATTCTGCTCGATGGTAAGTGTTGTCTATCGACTGAAGTTTATAAAAAAAATTGAATGTCGTAGCTCACCGATTCTCCTCCCATTCCCCACTCTTCAACAGAATTCTGCCAAGACTTCGAGAAGGAGACGGAGGAGGTTGAGCCCAATCTGGATCCCACCAAGTCTCCTGTCGCAGATGCGGTGGCCATGAACATGCTCCGACTCAATTTCCGGCTCCAGGGCGTCCAGGCATATCTTGTCCGACTGAAGTCTGCAATGGAGAGAATCGACAAAGAGCTATGGCCTGAGGACACCCTTCAGCTCGACCTCAACTCTATGATGGATTGCCTGAACAAACTTCCAAGTCGAGTGCAGGCCTGGAAGAAATCTGCCGCTTGTTGTGGGGCCGACGTGGCGTTATCACTCGTCAGGGTCCATTGCAGGTACGTGAAGGAGGAGAGGCTGAAGGAGTTTCAGGTGGTCAACACGAAGAAACTCCAGTTCGAGGACTTCATGGAAACCTTCATTGAAGCGGCCACCAGAATTGCCGACGGCATCGACCTGGACACCTTCGTCGAGCCCGCCAGTCCGTCTCCCGTTTAAAAAACTTGTCTTTGGAAGAAACAGTTAAATTTGCCTCGGTATGGCGAGTGGATTTGTATCCTTTAAAACCTTGTTCAGGCCTTAGGCCTGAGCACATTTGCTTTCGTACGAAACGTTTATCCGTGGTTTACCCTTTGGATTTTGTTCATATTTGGCTTTCAATCGTCTGTTTGACTGAGTTTTACTTAGGCGAAGCGTGTTCACAGCTAAGCCCCCGAGTGTGAGGATTGCTCATCACTCGTAGTATTTTTGAACTTAGGCGAATGTCGGTTCGCAGCTAAGTTGTCGAGTGAATGGATTACTATCCACTTGACGAGGTTTTTACTTAGGCGAAACGTGTTTCGCAGCTAAGCCCCCGAGTGTGAGGATTGCTCATCACCCGGAGTATTTGAAACTTAGGCGAATGTCGATTCGCGTCTAAGTTGTCGAGTGGATGGATTACCATCGTCTCGACGAATTTTTTAACTTAGGCGAATTGTATTCGCAGCTAAGTCCCCGAGCATGTGGATCGTTCATCACTCGGAGTATTTGGAACTTAGGCGAATGTCGATTCACGTCTAAGCTGTCGAGTGGATGGATTACCATCGTCTCGACGAATTTTTTAACTTAGGCGAATTGTATTCGCAGCTAAGCTGTCGAGTGAATGGATTGCTATCCAGTCGACGAGTTTTTTAACTTAGGCGAATTGTATTCACAGCTAAGCCCCCGAGCGTGAGGATCTCTTATCACTCGGAGTATTTTGAACTTAGGCGAATGTCGACTCGCATCTAAGCTGTCGAGTGGATGGATTACCATCGCCTCGACTAGGCTTTTAACTTAGGCGAATTGTATTCGCAGCTAAGCCCCTGAGCGTGAGGATCGCTCATCACTCGGAGTATTTTGAACTTAGGCAAATGTCGACTCGCATCTAAGCTGTCGAGTGAATGGATTACTACCCACTCGACGATTTTTTTAACTTAGGCGAATTGTATTCGCAGCTAAGTCCCCGAGCGTGAGGATCGCTCATTACTCGGAGTATTTTGAACTTAGGCGAATGTAGATTCACGTCTAAGCTGTCGAGTGGATGGATTACCATCGTCTCGGCGAATTTTTTAACTTAGGCAAATTGTATTCGCAGCTAAGTCCCCGAGCGTGAGGATCGCTCATCACTCGGTGTATTTTGAACTTAGGCGAATGTCGATTCGCATCTAAGCTGTCGAGTGAATGGATTACTATCCACTCGACGAATTTTTTAACTTATGCGAATTGTATTCGCAACTAAGTCCCCGAGCGTGAGGATCGCTCATCACTCAGAGTATTTTGAACTTAGGCGAATGTCGATTCGCATCTAAGCTGTCGAGTGGATGGATTACCATCTCCTCGGCGAGGCTTTTAACTTAGGCGAATTGTATTCGCAGCTAAGTCCCCGAGCGTGAGGATCGCTCATCACTCGGAGTATTTTGAACTTAGGCGAATGTCGATTCGCATCTAAGCTATCGAGTGAATGGATTAGTATCCACTCGACGAGGTTTTTTAACTTAGGTGAATTGTATTCGCAGCTAAGCCCCCGAGCGTGAGGATCGCTCATCACTCGGAGTATTTTGAACTTAGGCTAATGTCGACTCGCATCTAAGATGTCAAGTGGATGGATTACCATCGCTTCGACGAGGCTTTTAACTTAGGCGAATTGTATTCGCAGCTAAGCCCCCGAGCGTGAGGATCGCTCATCACTCGGAGTATTTTGAACTTAGGCGAATGTCGACTCGCATCTAAGTTGTCGAGTGGATGGATTACCATCGCCTCGACGAGGCTTTTAACTTAGGCGAATTGTATTCGCAGCTAAGCCCCCGAGTGCGAGGATTGCTTGTCACTTGGAGTATCCCCAAGTAAATAACTGCACGGAAGGAATCGACGAGGTATCAATAGCAGAGACACAAATTGCATTCATGAAGAACTCTTATTACATCAGAAAATTAATGTCTCAAGTCTAAAATCGTCGAAGCAGGTCTACATTCCAAGCTCGTGGCTCATCTATCCGCTTCATAAGATTATATAAGCGATAGGCTCCATTGTTTAGCACTTTGGTGACTACAAAAGGGCCTTCCCATGCAGGGGCTAGCTTGTGAGGTCGGTGTAGATTTACTCGGAGCACCAAATCTCCTTCATGGAACGCTCGGCTTCTGACATTCCTTGCATGGAAACGCCGCAAGTCTTGCTGATAGGCTGTGGTCCGGATCAGAGCCATACTGCGCTCTTCTTCCAGAAGATCTACCCCATCTTGCCTGGCCTGCTCGGCTTCAGCCTCAGAATATAGCTCCACTCGAGGAGAATTGTGGGCCATATCAGTCGGCAGTATAGCTTCAACGCCATAGACAAGGAAGAAAGGAGTTCGTCCGGTCGACCGATTAGGTGTTGTCCTCAACCCTCACAAAACAGACGGTAGCTCAGTTACCCATGCACCAGCGGCATGATCCAAATCGCGCATGAGACGAGGCTTCAGACCTTGCAGAATGAGACCATTAGCCCGCTCAACTTGCCCATTAGTTTGAGGATGCGCAACGAAAGCATAATCCACTCGGGTGCCTTGGGAGTTACAGAATCTTCTCAATTCTTCCGAGTCAAAATTAGTGCCATTGTCCATGATGATACTTTGGGGAATGCCGAACCGGATAATGATCTCTCTCATGAACGTGACAGCCGTGTGGGAATTCAGCTTCTTGATGGGCTTGGCTTCGATCCACTTGGTGAACTTGTCGACTGCTACCAACAGGTGGGTGAATCCTCCTTTCCCGGGTCGGAAAGGACCAACCATGTCGATTTCCCAAATCGCAAACGTCCAGGCGAGTGGAATTGTTTTCAGAGCAGATGCTGGCTTGTGTGACAGGTTTGCATAGAACTGACAGCCTTCGCAATGATCAACAATCTCCTTAGCCATTTCATTAGCCCGTGGCCAATAAAAACCCGCTCGGTATGCTTTAGCGATGATCGCCCTTGAAGACGCATGGTGTCCGCAAGTTCCCGAGTGGATTTTATCTAGAATCATTCGACCTTCTTCGGGCGAAATGCAGCGCTGGGTGACACCCGACACACTTTCTCTGAAAAGCTGATCTCCCATCACACTGAAAGCTTTGGACCTGCACACAATCTGTCGAGCCTCTGCTTCATCTTCAGGAAGCTCCTGTCTGAGGATATAGGCTATGTACGGTACAGTCCAGTCGGGAATGATAACTAGCACCTCCATGACCAGGTCAATCACGGCAGGAACATCGACTTCAGTCGAGTCAGAGGAGCTTAAGGTTTGTGGGGGCTCTACGGTGAAGGGATCCTCTTGGATCGAAGGAGTATGCAAATGCTCCAGGAACACTCCGCTGGGGACAGGCCATCGAGTGGAACCAATCTTGGATAGCTCATCTGCTGCCTGATTTTTTGTAACATCCCAAATTTTCATTTTGGAATGTTATGAAATATAGCTATGCATCATCATCATTTTGTTTGAATGTATTGAATTTGTTGAAGTTTTTCTTTTGATTTTCTGAAAGGCCATTTCAATTTTCCCATATATTTGTTTCACCTATTTGAAAACCTTTGGAAATGTTCAAAGAAAGAGGGGAGTAACATGACACTCCACACCAGGGGCATCTTGGTGAAATATTTGAGCAATAAAACCAAGGGGTTATTTGAAAGTTTATGTCAAAAGGATTAGGCATTTTTCTGAAAATAAATTTTTAAAAGATATTCAATATGACAGAGGAAAAATGTTTAATAAATATCATTATTTCTCCTCATCATTTTGATATATATATTTCCTATGTTTGGAAATGTTTTGAATGCATTAAAAGAGTTTTTACTGCGCTGGAAATAGAAAAGGAAAGTATTTAAACCGAATCGGGCCGGCCCAAAGTCTTTAACTCCTGAATTCATTTCGAATCGGTCAACCGACGCGCTAACCTCGCCTTTTCTCTCACTGGCACGCGGGACCCACTGTTCGACGGCGTCATCCACGCGCCCGTCTCCTTCCTCGCGCGCGCCACCGTCGCCAGAGATCCCTCTCTCCGGATCTCCCTCCTCTCTCCCTCCCCCGACCCCGCACCACCCCTATAAGAACCCCCTGCCTCTCCTCTCTCCATTCCACCCCGAGCCCCCTCTCTACCTCGCCAGAACGCCACCGCACCACCTCGCCGGACTTCGGTCGATGACCGAACCTCTCCGAGCACGAGGCCGTCGCCTCCGTCGTCCTCAGCCCCGTCTGACGCCATCATTCGACGCCGGTTCTTCGCTGTCGTCGCCTGAGCTCTTCGGACGCCGCCCTCGACCACCGCAGCACCGTCCCCGAACACCTCCGACCTCCGGCCGCCGTCGACCTCGCCAGAACCCCGATCCTCTCCTCTGTAAGCCGCCACTTCCACCCGTAGCCGTCGGATCCGTAGTCAACGATCTAGATTAGATCTATTTAATAAACGAACCGGTATCCTCTACAAATCGGTCGTCCGCTCGTTAACCTCACGCGCACGCGCTAGCAACCAATAGGAAGCTGCCACGTCACCCTGTCCGTTCGATCAGTTTTTTTCTTTTCTTTTCTGTTTTAGAAAACAGAATGTATTCTGTTTTTGTTTTTATCATATCTTATAAAATATTTGGTGTTTTTAGTTGATTCTTTTTGCATTAGTTCACAAATTTGTTGTAGTTTATGTCTGTATGCTTATATTTCATATTTGAACTTTAAATTTTGAATCTAATCAAATTTGTTTAAATTACTAGAATCTGTATAACTAGAGTTGAAAAATATATTTTTGAGTGAATCTTTTTGCCACTGTTTTGTATTAGTTAGACCTATCATTCTAAATAGTTTGAGTATTTTTAGAATAAATTTGGTTACTGTTTAAAAAAACAGAATCTGTTTAATTCTTAATAGATTTTAATTAAATTGATTTTTATTTAAATTGAACCTGAGTTAGTTTAACTTTTGTTTTTAGATTTCATTAGGTTCTGTTGATTCAACATTTAGGTGTATTATTTTCTGTTAATAAAATATATTTTTAAATTGTTTTGTGCTCTAGTTTGAATAGGTACATCTTGTTTTCACCATTTATATTGTTTAGAAAAAAGTTTTGTAATAACTCTTTTTGCACAAAATTATTTTTATAATGAAATAGTTTCTGTTTTCAAATAAAATTTTGTATTTACTTTTCTGTTATCTAAATGCCTAGTTGTTCAAAACAAATTTTGACTTGTTATGTCTTAGTAGAGTTTTGACACCAAAATTTTTAGAGTCTTATACTTTGAGTGATTATTCCTTTTGATTGTGCCTTTGTTTGTTGAAGTATTTGTTTACCTTGCTGTTGAGTGAATTGTATTGTAGTTATGCTTATGGTGTGCTCTTGTTTGATTCTTTAGATCATTCGGAGTGCGAAGCTTGTTATCTAGAGTCACTTGAATACGAGGATCGTCAGCAAGGCAAGTCACTTTGACCATGTAAACCTATGTTTTTATTGCATTAGTTCTTCCATCTTCCCAATTGCATGCAAAGTAGGTAAATTGGAAACATGGCTACTTGTTGTAGTAACATGTGGTAGGTACCCCTCAACCCTTTGACACATTGGCCCCGGGAAACGTTGAATTAAATTTTGCTATGCTATTAGTAGACTTGGTTGGTTGTGTGATTTATGAGAGTTGTGAGTTAATAATTTCAAGACCTACATGATGATCAAGTCTTCAAGAATCCAAGTTTTCAACATACCTCTGGGTGGATGATGGTTGAACGGCGCCCTGGAGAAACCAGTGGTTAGCCTAGATGATGCTGGAGAAGTGCCAGTATTCATGCAGAAAGGTCCACCCAGGCATAAAGAGATGGATGGATGCTTCAAGACCCAAGGCTTACCTGCACAGCCACAAGCCATTATGGGCTCTGGCTTGGTTGGATATTGTGGTGACCCTGGACAGGCAGTGCTACGAGATGTAGAAGAATGATAGGAAAGGATGGGCACCGACAGAGTCTCGGGGAAACCCTTTAGAAGACCATGTTTTGGTCATCCGTTTCTCAAACATCCTGAAGTGCGAGAAATCCAACAGAGGCGATCAAATCTTGTGGGGAACGTGTGCAAAACTCTGCAGAGTACCCAAACCTAATTGATTAGCCGTGTCCACGGTCATGGACAATTTGAGCCAAAGGAACTGAAACTATCTGGAACTCTCAACACAATTAATTACATTGATGTGGGTATTTAATGTCAACTTGGGTATGAGAATTGGTTGGTGGAACCATCTCATTAATCAACCAACATTGTAGTAATTATGCTTTTGCCCTCTCTTGATGTAGGAAAAAAATTTGGCTTTATGCAAAAACTTATTACCTTAACCCTCTCTTTGTGACATTGCCGGCATATTCAATATGCTAACCTACACGGCTGCAACGTATCATGTTGTAGAGTACTTTTCCGACCAGGAGTGAGGATACGCTCTATGCTCGGTGAGATGCCCTTGGAGTCACATGGACTCAACTACCTTTGAAGCTTCCGCAAGATTAGTTTATCTCATGAGTTGGCCTTCAGCCACTTTATTGTAATTCTTATTGTAATAAAGAACTCGATATGAGATTTCGATTAATGAATTCTATGTGATTTCCCTTTGATATATACATTGATGTGTCGTGTGTGTACCAGCATGATCTTGGGATGGTACAGAAACACCGGAGATTCGACCTTTCAGGTCGGGTCGCTACATTTTTAAGTCAAGGAACATGGTGAAGTTCCAGGCCTTCAAATTTCTTCTCCAGCTTCCGGACTGCATTGCAGTATCCGGTCATAGCAGGGTTTCTAACATCCCACTCTTTCATCACTTGATTCACCACCAAATCCGAGTCGCCATAAACCATCAAGCGCTTGACGCCGAGCGAAATAGCCATGCACAACCCATACAAAAGTGCTTCATACTCTACTTCATTGTTGGAGGAATCAAAGTGAATTTGCAAGACATAGCTGAGCTTGTCGCCTCTGGGGGATATCAGAACAACGCCAGCACCGGATCCATTCAGCATCTTGGAGCCGTCGAAGAACATTGTCCAATGCGCCGAGTGAACTTGGATAGGCTGTTGTTGTTCGATCCACTCGGCCATCAAATCTGCCAATGCTTGGGACTTGATTGCCTTCCTGGCTTTGAATCTGATGTCGAGGTGCCCTAGCTCAATTGCCCATTTAGCCACTCGACCTGATGCGTCGCGATTATTGAAAATCTCTGATAAAGGTGCATCACTGACGACTGAGATCGAGTGGTCTTGGAAATAATGTGCCACCTTCTTCGCTGATAAGTAAATACCATACACTAGCTTCTGATAATGAGGATATCTCTGCTTCGAGGGGGACAAAACTTCCGAGACATAATAGACTGGCCGCTGAACCTTATAGGCTTTGCCTTCCTCTTCTCGCTCGACGGTCAGCACTGTACTGACGACCTGATTTGTGGCCGCAATGTATAGGAGCAAGGGCTCTTTGCCGATAGGAGCGACAAGCACCGGCTGGGTGGACAGCAGGGCTTTGAGCTCAACAAACGATGCTTCGGCTTCAGGAGTCTAGTCGAATGTGTCTGATTTCTTCATCAACTGATACAAGGGCAGAGCCTTCTCACCAAGACGAGAAATGAATCGACTTAATGCCGCCAAGCAACCTGTGAGCTTCTGAACATCGTGCACTCGCACGAGAGTCTTCATACGGGTAATGGCGCTGATCTTCTCGGGATTGACATCAATTCCTTGTTCGGAAATGAGAAAACCGAGTAACTTGCCGCGAGGGACACCGAATATACATTTGGCCGGATTCAGCTTTATGTCGAATCGCCTCAGATTTGCGAATGTCTCAGCCAAGTCAGGTATCAGGTCGGGACCTTTGCGGGACTTGACCACTATATCGTCCTTGTACGCCTCGACATTCTAAGGGATTTGGTCGAGTAAACATTTCTAAATCATGCGCATAAAATTAGCACCGGCATTCTTGAGACCAAAAGGCATGGTGATGTAGCAAAAACACCCAAACGGGGTGATGAAGGCTATTTTTATTTCATCTGGGTCAAACAGACGGATCTAATGGTACCCATAATAGGCATCCAAAAACAATAATCGCTCGCACCCCGCTGTCGAGTCAACAATCTGATCTATGCGGGGGAGCAGAAAATGGTCTTTCAGACACACCTTACTAATATGTTTGAAGTCAATGCACATGCGCAACGACTTATCTTTTTTGGGCACCATCACAACATTCGAGAGCCACTCGGAGTGGTAAATCTCCCGAATGAACTTGGCTTGCAAGAGACAGGCCACTTCTTCTCTGATTGCCTTGCGCTTCTCAGCCGCGGATCGACGCAAATGCTCCCTAACGGGCTTGGCCTTTGGATCCACTCGCAGGCGGTGCTCAGCCAGCTCCTTTGGAATTCCCGGCATGTCAGCAGGCTTCCATGCAAAGATATCCCAGTTCTCACGGAGGAACTGGATGAGCTCGTCTTCCTATTTGTTGTCGAGTGTCGTCGAGATATTTCTCGGGGCAGCTGTTGGATCCGTCGGGTGGATGTGCACCTTCTTTACTTCACCTGCCGACTGAAATGCTGACTCAGAAGTCGGCATTTTTGCGCGGAGCAAATCAGCAAGATCAGTGGTTTTCTTGTACTCCTCCAGCTCGACCATGGCCATCTGTTGATCGGCGATCTAGGACCCTTGCTGGAGGCACTCTTCGGCCCACTGTCGGTTGCTAGTGATCACACCCTTAGGGCCCGACATTTTAAGCTTGAGATACACGTAACACGGTCGGGCCATCAAACGTGCATAGGCGGGTCGACCCAAAATGGCGTGGTAAGCGCTCTTGAAATCCACGACTTCAAACGTCAACTTTTCTTTTCAGAAATTTTTGCTATCTCCGAATGCCACATCCAATTATATCTAGCCGAGTGACTTGGCCTTCTTTCCTGGGATGACCCCATGGATATGCATGCTGCTTTCGCTGAGACGGGACATAGGAATGCCCATTCCCTTCAAGGTATCCGCATACAGAATGTTCAGGCCGCTGCCGCCGTCCATGAGGACTTTTCTGAGCCGAGTCCCCTGCACCACCGGATCAACTACCAGAGCCTGTCGACCAGGTGTGGCCACACGTGTAGGATGGTCAGTCTGGTCGAATGTGACAGCATACTGAGACCATTTGAGGTAGGTGGGGGTGTCTGGCACAGCCATATTGATCTCTCTATTTATGACTTTCAGATGACTCTTGCTCTCGATGTCAGCAAAGATCACCAGGGTAGCAGTGACATCCGGGAAGGTTTCCTTCTCTTTGTCTTCATCTTCTTTTTCAGGAGATTTCCCACTCGACTGGTCTCCCTTGAACTATTGGATGAGGGTCCGACACTGTCGAGTGGTATGCTTAGGAAAAATCAGGTTGCCTTCTGCATCTTTCTTCGTGTGAATCACACACGGCTCCAAGATATCGGTTCCTGGCTGACCCTTCCCCTTCTTGGGGACATACTAAGCTTTGGCCTTGCCCTTGTTTTTCGACTGAGTCGCCAGTGCTGTGGCCTCCACCGGAATTGGGTCTTCAGCCTTCTGCTTTTGTTTCCTATTGTTACCGCCGCCAGACTCGTGTGCAACCGCTTTTCCTTTGCCGCTATGGAGGCGGTGTTCTTCCTCTCCATTGGCATAGCGAGTGGCAATTTCCATCATCTTGTCGAGTGAAATGTCGCCCGTGCGCCCGAACTTCAAATACAACTCTCTGTATCTCACACCGGCCTTGAAGGCACAAACAGCCCGGTGTTCCGACACATTTTCCACCGTATGAAGCTGTTGGGGAATGTCGCATGGGAAACAAAAAAAATTCCTACGCACACGCAAACCTATCCATGGTGATGAGCATCTACGAGAGGGAGAGTGGATCTACGTACCCTTGTAGATCGCTAAGCGGGAAGCGTTAAGAAACGCGGTTGGTGTAGTCAAACTTCTTCGCGATCCAAATCGCCGAGCATCCCGCGATCTAATCACGAACCGTCCTGCGATCTCGTCACGATCCGTCCCAATATCCAATCACAAATGTCCCGTGGCCTTGATCACGATCCTTCTGATCTAGTACCGAACGGACGGCACCTCCGCGTTCAGCACACGTGCGGCTTGATGATGATCTCCACCGTCTTAATATAGCAAGAGGAGGCGGAGAGGAGGAAGAGTTCACCGGCAGCGCGACGGCGCTCCGGCGATGGTGGTGGAGTGATTCCGGCAGGGCTTCGCCTAAGCACCGCGGAAAACCGATGTAGAGGAGCACCGGTGGAACGGGTAGCACGTGGCCATAAATTCTGTGCAAAAACCCTCTATTCCACCAGTATATATAGGAGGAGAGGAGAGGCAGCCTTGGAGCAAGGGCAAGTCCCTCTAGGAGTTGTCCGGCCAAGGTGGAGGAGTCCTACTCCTCCTCCAATCCTAGTAGGAGTAGGATTCACCCTTTTTGCCTTTTTTCCACCTTTTTCTTTAGGCCTTTTTCCTCCTGGCGCCATGGGACTTTTGTGGCTGTTCCACCAGCCCACTAAGGGCTGGTTATTATTCTCCCACATCCCATGGACTCTCTAGGGTCGAAATACCCCTCCCGGAGGTCTCCCGGTACACTACCGTCACTCCCGGTACACTACCGATGAGCCCGAAACTTTTCCGACGACCAAACTGGGACTTCCTATATATGAATCTTTACCTCCGGACCATTCTGGAGCTCCTCATGACGTCCGGGATCTCATCCGGGACTCCGAACAACCTTCGGTCACAACCATACATAACTCTACACTACCGAAACGTCACCAAACCTTAAGTGTGCAGACCCTGCGGGTTCGAGAACTATGTAGACATGACCGAGACACCTCTACGGTCAATAACCAATGGCGGGACCTGGACGTCCACATTGGTTCCTACATATTCTACGAAGATCTTTATCGGTCGAACCTCTATGTCAAGGATTCATTTAATCCCGTATAACGTTCCCTTTGTTCTTCGGTATGTTACTTTCCCGAGAATCGATCGTCGGTATCTCCATACCTAGTTCAACCTCGTTACCGGCAAGTCTCTTTACTCGTTCTGTAATACAAGATCCCGCAACTAACAATTAGTCACATTGCTTGCAAGGCTCATTGTGATGTTGTATTACCGAGTGGGCCCTGAGATACCTCTCCGTCACACGGAGTAGCAAATCCCAGTCTCGATCCATGCCAACTCAACAGACACCATCGGAGTTACCTGTAGAGCACCTTTATAGTCACCCAATTATGTTGCAACGTTTGATACACACAAGGCACTCCTCCGATATCCGTGAGTTGCATGATCTCATGGTCATAGGAACATATACTTGACATGCAGAAAACAGTAGCAATAAACTGACACAATCATATGCTATGTTTGTAGTTTGGGTCTTGTCCATCACATCATTCTCCTAATGATGTGATCCCGTTATCAAATGACATCACATGTCAATGGCTAGGAAACCCTGACCATCTTTGATTAACGAGCTAGTTCACTAGAGGCATACTAGGGACACAGTGTTGTCTATTTACCCACACATGCAATGCGTTTCCAATCAATACAATTATAGCATGGATAATAAACGATTATCATGAACAAGGAAATATAATAATAAACACTTTATTTATTGCCTCTAGGGCATATTTCCAACAGATGCAGGGTGGACCATCGTTGAATATAGTCTCTTAAGGTTTCCCTGGGCTTCTGGAAGCAGTGATGTAAGTCGACCAGACCTGCGGGGCGCTTGCAAGTGCCCTCGAAGGTCCGCACAAACACTTGGGCAAGATCTTCCCAACAATGAATGCTAGAAGGAGCCAAACGATTCAACCAAGCTCGAGCTGGTCCATCCAACATAAGAGGCAGGTGCTTCATTGCGACATCGTCATTCCCGCCGCCAATCTGCATAGCCACTCGGTAATCATCAAGCCAAGTCTCTGGTTTTGTTTCACCAGAAAACTTTTTGATCCCCGCCTCCATTCTGAAGTTGGGGGGAATCTCCACAAAGCGTATAGCTCTGCTAAAACACTCTAGACCAGACACTACAGCTGAGCTACCACTCGGGGCATCTCTGTCATGCCCATCTCTGAAGGCTCTACTCTTGTCGATCCACTTCTGAAGAAGGTACGCGCGGGCATCAAAGTCCTCGTCCCGCTCGTCACCTAAGGAGTGCCTGTTGTCCTGGCGCCGGGGCGCGTATGGACCACTCCACGGAGGAGTGGGCACTCGACGGTGGACTTCACGGTGGTGTTGATATCTGTCTTGCCCTTCACGATAACCGCTGCCTCGACGACGCAAGGGCGACCCAGGACTATGTGCCGACTGAACGGTCTCTGCCCTGGGTGAATTGCTGTGTATCTTGTGACGAGCCTGTGAAACTGCTGAATTCTGGCGTTGCGCTGCATCTAACAATGCTCTGATCTGCAACAACCCTCGACCAACCTTGGACTGGGAAGGCTGAATGGAATCTGCTATCCTAGCAGCAGCAACAACATTAAGCACGGGAGTTCGGTATACCTCGACGCCATCGTGAGATCCAGTCGGGAACTGCTGTCGCTGGCGGCGACTGGAGCGCGGCGGGCGCGGATGGGCACGCTCATCTATCTCTGCCTGGAGCTCTTCCAAACGAACGTGCGCGGCCTCCAAAGCCCAGGCCTCGGCGGTCGCGCCGATGATGGGGGTATGAAGGACCTTCTCATCACGATGCAATTGCACGTTAGACGGGCCACCAGCCTCGTGCTCGCCATGACCAAAACCAAGCGGTGAGCTCTAACGCAAGCCCGCCATCAAGACCTCCACTGCAGGATCACAGCTCTTGCACTCGGAAGGCACGTCAGACGGATAGGAATCCGATTCGAGCACGCCATGGAGGGACTCGGCAGGTTCGAGTGCTGCAACCTGCGAAGAAGCTTGACGCGCCGCTGCGTGTTTGACCCACCGCTGGAGTCGTGAGCAGCCAAACCGCTTGCAACCGTGAACGACGAGAGGAGCCGATGCGTAAGGGGTCGACGGCTGACGCAACAACATGCCGCACGGACTCACGCGTAAATGCGCGGCCCCACAAACCGAGAGCGCCTTGACATCGAGAGGCGCCTCCTGGAGCCATGCCGAATCATCGGTGATGAAAGTGAGCGCTCTGAAACGGATCTCGTGGCCCAGAGCAAAGACACCGTCGGAAGACATGTTGAAAGATGAAAAACGCAACCTCACCGGAAGTCGCTTAGACGCCTACCCCATGGTGGGTGCCAACTGTCGTGGGAACGAGCCTGACAGTAGATGGTAGGGGTACGAATGGAGAGGGCAGAGTCCTAGCTACGGCGAGGGTGTACACGCATGTGTATGAGTTTAGGCCCCTCTCGTGGATGTAACAGCCCTATGTCTCAGTGCTCGGGAGCTCTTATGTCGAGTGGAATGTAGAGATTACAATGGTTGCCAACCCCTGTGCAGGAGGGGAGGGGCGGCTTATATAGAGTCCGCCGCCCCTCATAATTATCCCGCATCTAAAGGCCTGGTCGTGGGGTTTAAAGACTGCTATTACCGATAACGTACGTAATAAAAGCTACTGATGACCATTGAACCAGCGTCTGCCCATTGGGCTCTTGATGATGGCTCCTGGTCTTCTGGTCTCGAGTGAAAGCGAGGTCTTCCGAGTGACACGCGACTGCCGAGTGAGTGCGGGAGTCTTCGAGTGGATTACTGTCGAGTGACTTTGAACGTCTCCAGGGATCCACTCGGAAGCTCATGCTTGATCTTCAAGTCCTCCCATGTGGTGTCCTTAGGTAGGGTATGCGGGCCTTGCCTAGGACCCTACCCTAGGTACATATCCTCGTCACCGCACGACACACTTCTACAATAATCGAAGCTAAATGATATCACTGAACACAAATTCAACTCCTTCTTACCACGCTCCCTAGACCAAAAAATCTATCTACCTGCAGACGGCTCTGCCGGAGGAATTATCTCCGCTTTTAACTCAAAGAATTTCTCTCTAATCTCTCACACTCACCATAACTTTGCCACTTCTGTAACACTCTCATCCCTTGCTCACCCTTTTCCATTCACCATCACTAACGTGTACGCTCCTTCAAACCGCAACCTTAAGCAAGCTTTCTTGGATGAGCTAAAACTAATCAAGGTAGATGACGCTACCCCTTGGCTCATTATAGGAGACTTCAACTTAATCCGCTTTTCTCATGAAAAAAATAACCTCAACTTCCACCAACGTGAAGCTGATGCTTTCAACAGCATGATTAATGAACTTGCATTAATCGAGCTTCCTCTATTGGACCGACGGTTTACATGGTCCAAAAAACGACTAACCCCAACCTTAGAACGTCTAGACAGAGACTTCTTCAACATCGCATGGAATAAGTGTTTTCCCAACACAACTTTTTCATCTTTACCTCGTATCGTCTCAGATCACGTACCTCTAATCCTCAATATTCAAACCACTATGCCACGACTGCGTCACTTCAGATTCGAAATGTCCTGGACCACATCAGCGGCTTGTCATGACATCGTCAAAAAATGCTGGAACAATCAACCCCGCTCGCCCCACTCGCAAAACTCAGACGTTGCCTTGTCAAAGATGCTCAAAAAAATAAGAAGCGCCCTAAAAAAATGGGCCTCCACACGATCGCCTGCCCACGCTCGCGAGATGGCTGCCAAAAAAATCATCAATCTCGTCGATCTTAAAGAGGAGGCTCGACCACTATCGAAAGCCGAACAAATGGTGAGAATTGTCGTCACAAACGCCCTACACTTGGCCGTTTCTGAAAAAATGGACTTCTGGAAACAACGGGGAAAAGTTCGCGTGGCAATCCAAGGTGAGGAAAACACGTAATGTTTTCATGCCACAGCCTCTCAAAGACTTCGTAAGAACACTATCACATCACTCATGAGAGAGGGGACTGAGTTTTACTCCCACAACCAAAAGGCGTACATCCTTAAAGACCACTTCACGGCAATAATCGTCTCTTCGCCTCACACCACCTGGTCTTTCCAACCACAACAATACTACCCACACATGCTACCTCAACTAATCGCACTTGACTCCCCCTTCTCAAAAGAGGAAATAAAGGATGCATTCTTCCAAATCAACCCTCTAGCCAGTACGGGTCCAGATGGCTTTGGGCCACAATTCTACCGGAAATTCTGGAACACTGTAAAAAGACAAATCAACACATTCATGGAAGATTTTCAAACCTTCACGACTCAAACCGAATGCCTCAACAGAGCTCACCTAATCCTTCTGCCCAAGAACGATTATGCAAACACTCCGAACGCCTACCGCCCCATCTCATTTCAAAATTGTCCGATCAAAGCCGTCGCAAAAATTCTCACCAACAGACTAAAACCAATAATACCGATGCTTGTTCATGGTAACCAAACTGGCTTCATGTCACGACGTTGCATCGCAAAAAAATTTGTCTATGCTGCGGACATCATTGGAACCTGCCATAATAGAAAAGCTCCAACCATGGTCATAAAACTGGACTTCAGCAAAGCCTTCGACTCACTATCTTGGGACTCCCTCTCAGCTATTCTACACTGTCGAGGCTTCCTGCCAAAATTTATGGCATGGATTCATGACCTTTTATCCACCGGAAAAACTGCGGTCATGCTAAACGGAATTACCAGAAATTGGATAAATTGCAAAAACGGCCTCAGATAGGGGGATCCAGTATCACCCTACCTCTTCATCATCGTCGCTGATCTTCTTCAACAAATGATCCAACAAGACTGCAACTATCCCACCTCAGCCATCCACTGTTCTTGCACCTACCCCCAACCGTTCTACAATATGCTTACGACACCCTTATCATCACCAAAGCGTCCAATGACGGAGCCCTCCAACTAAAAACAGTCTTCACAACTTTGCCATGGCAATCGGACTCACTATAAACTTCGCCAAAACAACGTTCGTACCTCTACATGTCCATGTTGGAAATATGCCCTAGAGGCAATAATAAATTAGTTATTATCATATTTCCTTGGTCATGATAATCGTTTATTATCCATGCTATAATTGTATTGATCGGAAACTCAGATACATGTGTGGATACATAGACAACACCATGTTCCTAGTATGCCTCTAATAAACTAGCTCGTTGATCGAAGATGGTTTAGGTTTCCTAGCCATGGACATGAGATTTCATTTGATAACGGGATCACATCATTAGGAGAATGATGTGATGGACAAGACCCAAACTATAAACGTAGCATATGATCATGTCAGTTTATTGCTACAGTTTTCTGCATGTCAAGTATCTGTTCCTATGACCAAGAGATCATGCAACTCACTGACACCGGAAGAGTACCTTGTGTGTATCAAACGTTGCAACGTAACTGGGTGACTATAAAGGTGCTCTATAGCTATCTCTGAGGGTGTCTATTGGGTTGGCATGGATCAAGACTAGGATTTGTTACTCCGTGTGACGGAGAGGTATCTCAGGGCCCACTCGGTAATACAACATCACAACAAGCCTTGCAAGCAATGTGACTAAAGTGTTAGCCACAAGATCTTGTATTACAGAACGAGTAAAAGAGACTTGTCGGTAACGAGATTGAACTAGGTATGGAGATGCCGATGATCGAATCTTGGGCAAGTAACATACCGAAGAACAAAGGGAACACCATACGAGATTAACTGAATCCTTGACATAGAGGTTCAACCGATAAAGATCTTCATAGAATATGTAGGAACCAATATGGGCATCCAGGTCCCGCTATTGCTTATTGACCGTATAGGTGTCTCAGTCATGTATACATAGTTCTTGAACCCACAGGGTCTACACACTTAAGGTTCGGTGATGTTTCAGTAGTATAGAGTTATGTATGGTGGTGACCAAAGGTTATTCGGAGTCCTGGATGAGATCTTAGACATCACGAGGTGCTTCGAAATGGTCCTGAGGTAAAGATTGATATATAGGAAGTCCTGTTTTGGTCACCGGAAAAGTTTTGGGCTCATCGGTAGTGTACCGGGAGTGCCGGGAGGGTACCGGGGGACCATCGGGAGGAGTGTCACGCCCCGAGGGGCCTCATGGGCTATGGGAGGAGACAAACCAGCCCCTAGTGGGCTGTCCGAAGCCTCCACTAAAGCCCATGAGGTTTGAGAAGGAAAAAAATCCAAAGGTGGAGAGGTGGAAAGAGTTTCCAGGTGGAAAGGAGGAATCCTACTTCTAATAGGATTACCACTCAAAAAAATACTTCTAATAGGATTGGAGTAGGACTCCTCCACCTCCAATTTTGACCAAACCTTGAGGGTTTGAGGCTGCTTCCTCCCCTCCCTCCCTCCTATATATACTAGAGGATTTAGAGGGAAGAGCTAACCCTAATTGCCACATGCTGCCCACTTCTTCCTCTAGATCTGTTTTTCCTCTAGATTAGTTCTGCGGTGCTTAGGCGAAGCCCTGCAGGATTAGTTCACCACCACCACCACCACGCCATTGTGCTACTGGAGAACTCATCTACCTCTCCACCCTCGCTTTCCGGATCAAGGAGGTGGAGATCGTCATCGAGTTGTACGTGTGCTGAACGCGGAGGTGTCGTCCGTTCGGTGCTAGATCGGAAGGACCGTGATCAAGATGGCAAGACGATTCGTGATTGGATCGCCAGATGGATCGTGATGAGATCGCAGGATGGATCATGATTGGATCGCGAGAGGCAACCGCTTTTCTTAATGCTTCTCGCTTAGCAATCTACAAGGCTATGTAGATCCACTCTCCCTCTCGTAGATGCTTATCACCATGGATAGATCTTGCGTGTTTGTAGGAAAATTTTGTTTCCCATGCAATGTTCCTGATACATCCATTTTGCATCATGTATTCTTGCTGTCATTTATAATGTTTTTATCCATAATAATGCTTTTTTGAGTAGTTCTAATGCCTTTTCTCTCATAATTTGCAAGGAACACACCAAGAGGGAGAATTCCGGCAGCTGGAAATCTGGACCTGGAAAAGCTACGTCAGGCTACCTATTCTGCACAACTCCAAACAAGCTGAAACTTCACGGAGATTTTTTATGGATTATTTAAGAATTATTTGAGCAAATAACTACCAGAGGGGGCCCACCAGGTGGGCACAACCCACCTGGGCGCACCAGGGAGCCCAGGCACGCCCTGCTGGGTTGTGCCCTCCTCGGCTCACCTCCGGTGCCCATCTTCTGGTATATAAGTCATGTTGACCAAGAAAAAATAAGAAGGAGGCTTTCGGGACGAAGCGCCGCCGCCTATCGGCAGAACTTGGGAAGGAGCACTTTTGCCCTCCGGCGGTGCGATTCCGCCAGGGGAACTTCCCTCCCGGAGGGGGAAATCATCGTCATCATCATCACCAACAACTCTCCCATCTTGGGGAGGGAAATATTCATCAACATCTTCAACACAACCAACTCCTCTCAAACCCTATTTCATCTCTTGAGTTCAATCTTGTTACCGGAACTATAGATTGGTGCTTGTGGGTGACTAGTAGTGTTGATTACGTCTTGTAGTTGATCACTCTATGGTTTATTTGGTCGAAGATTATATGTTCAGATCCATTATGCTATTTAATACCCCTCTGATCTTGAGCATGATTATTACTTGTTAGTAGTTACTTTTGTTCTTGAGGTCACGGGAGAAATCATGTTGCAAGTAATCATGTGAATTTGGTATGTGTTCGATATTTTGATAGTATGTATGTTGTGATTCCCTTAGTGGTGTCATGTGAACGTCGACTACATGACACTTCACCATATTTGGGCCTAAGGGAATGCATTGTGGAGTAGAAATTAGATGATGGGTTGCGAGAGTGACAGAAGCTTAAACCCCAGTTTATGCGCTATTCCGTAAGGGACCGATTGGATCCAAAAGTTTAATGCTATGGTTAGAATTTATTCTTAATACATTTCTCGTAGTTGCGGATGCTTGCGGGAGGGTTAATCATAAGTAGGAGGTTTGTTCAAGTAAGAGCAGCACCTAAGCACTGGTCCATCCACATATCAAATTATCAAAGTACCGAACATGAATTAAACCAACATGATAAAGTGACTAGATGAAATTCCCATGTACCCTCAAGAACGATTTGCTTATCATAAGAGACCGCTTTGGCCTGTCCTTTGCCTCAAAAGGATTGGGCTACCTTGCTACACTTTTGTTACTATATTCGTTACTTGCTTGTTACAAATTATCTTGCTATCAAACTACTTCGCTGCTCACAATTTCAGCACCTGCAGACATTACCTTGTCATTTCCTTTTGCTCCTCGTTGGGTTCGACACTCTTACTTATCGAAAATAGCTACAATTGATCCCCTATACTTGTTGGTCATCAAGGCTATTTCCTGGTGCCGTTGCCAGGGAGCGAAGCGCCTTTGGTAAGTGGAATTTGGTAAGGAAACATTTATATAGTGTGCTAAAATTTATTGTCACTTGTTACTATGGAAAACAATCCTTTGAGGAGTTTGTTCGGGGTATCTTCACCTCGTCCGGAACCACAATTAGCTACCCCTCAACCTACTGCACCTACTGGAAATATTGAATATGAAATTCCTTTGGGTATGATAGAACAACTGCTAGCTAATCCTTATGCAGGAGATGGAACTGAACATCCTGATATGCACTTGATATATGTGGAACAAATTTGTGAATTGTTTAAGCTTGCAGGTTTACCCAGGGATCAAGTTATGAAAAATGTTTTCCCTTTATATTTGAAGGGAAAAGCATTGGCATGATATAGGCTATGCGATGATATTGGATCATGGAATTGGAATCATTTGAAATTGGAGTTCCACCAGAAATTTTATCCTATGCATCTAGTTCATCGTGATCGGAATTATATATATAATTTTTGGCCTCGTGAAGGAGAAAGTATCGCTCTAGCTTGGGGGAGGCTTAAGTCAATGTTATATTCATGCCCCAATCATGAGCTCTCAAGAGAAATTATTATCCAGAATTTTTATGCTCGGCTTTCTCGTAATGATCAAACCATACTTGATACTTCTTGTGTTGGTTCTTTTGTGAAGAAGACTATTGAATTTCGGTGGGATCTTTTGGAAAGAATTAAACGCAACTCTGAAGATTGGGAACTCGACGAAGGTAAAGAGTCGGGTATTAAACTTAAGTATGATTGTGTTAAATCTTTTATGGATACCAATGCTTTTCAAAAGTTTAGCACTAAATATGGACTTGACTCTGAGATAGTAGCCTCCTTTTGTGAATCATTTGCTACTCATGTTGAACTCCCTAAGGAGAAGTGGTTTAAATATCACCCACCTGTTAAAGAAGAAATTAAAAAACCGGCACCAGTTAAAGAAGAAACTACACTCTATAATGTTGATCCAGTTGTTCCTTCTGCTTATATAGAGAAACCACCTTTCCCTGTTAGGATAAAGGAACATGCTAAAGTTTCAACTGTGGTTAACAAAATCTATATTAGAACACCTAAACCTGAAGAACAAATTAAAGTAGAACCTAGCATTGCTATGGTTAAAGATCTCTTGGAAGAAGATATTGATGGGCATGTTATTTACTTCTGTGAAGAAGCTGCTAGAATTGCTAAACCTGATAGAAAAAATAACCATAGACCTGTTGTGGGCATGCTTGTTATTTCGGTTAAAATAGGAGATCACTGTTATCATGGTTTATGTGACATGGGTGCTAGTGTGAGTGCTATTCCTTACACTTTATATGAAGAGATTATGAAAGACATAGCACCT
Organism: Hordeum marinum; assembly: GCA_022496015.1. NCBI lineage: Eukaryota > Viridiplantae > Streptophyta > Magnoliopsida > Poales > Poaceae > Hordeum > Hordeum marinum. The sequence goes on from CM039673.1 coordinate 412,467,506, forward strand.
GCTGAGATTGAAGAAATAGATGTTACTATTAAACTAGCTAATAGAGACACTATATCACCAATTGGGATTATTAGAGATGTTGCAGTCTTGTGTGGGAAAATAAAATACCCTACTGATTTTCTTGTTCTTGGTTCCCCACAAGATGACTTCTGTCCCATTATCTTTGGTAGACCTTTCTTGAACACAGTTAATGCTAAGATAGATTGTAAGAAACAAACTGTGGGAGTTAGCTTTGGTGATGAGTCTCATGAGTTTAATTTTTCCAAGTTTAGTAGAAATCGTCATGAAAAAGAATTGCCTAGTAAGGATGAATTAATTGGTCTTGCTTCTATTACTGTACCACCTACTGATCCTTTAGAACAATATCTGCTAGACCATGAAAATGATTTACATATGCATGAGAGAAATAAAATAGATAAAGTTTTCTTTGAACAACGTCCTCTGCTTAAACACAATTTACCTATTGAAACTCTTGGAGGTCCTCCTCCACCTAAAGGTGATCCTGTGTTTGAATTAAAACAATTGCCAAACACTTTGAAATATGCTTATCTTGACGAAAAGAAGATATATCCTATTATTATCAGTGCTAACCTTTTAGAACATGAAGAAGAAAGATTATTGAAAGTTCTAAGGAAGCACCGGGCTGCTATTGGATATACTCTTGACGATTTAAAGGGCATTAGTCCCACTCTATGTCAGCACAAAATCAATATGGAACCTGATGCTAAACCAGTTGTTGATCACCAACACAGGTTAAATCCGAAGATGAAAGAGGTGGTAAGAACAGAAATATTAAAACTTCTGGAAGTAGGTATAATCTATCCTATAGCTGATAGTAGATGGGTAAGTCCTCTTCATTGTGTTCCTAAGAAAGGAGGTATTACTGTTGTTCCTAATGACAAAAATGAACTTATTCCACAAAGAATTGTTACAGGCTATAGAATGGTAATTGATTTTAGAAAATTAAACAAAGCAACTAGAAAAGATCATTACCCTTTGCCTTTTATTGATCAAATGCTTGAAAGATTATCTAAGCACACACACTTTTGCTTCCTTGATGGATTTTCTGGCTTTTCACAAATACCTGTATCACAACCTAATCAAGAAAATACCACTTATACTTGTCCTTTTGGAACCTATGCTTATAGAAATATGCCTTTTGGTTTATGTAATGCACCTGCTACCTTTCAAAGATGCATGATAGCTATATTCTCTGATTTTTGTGAAAAGATTATTGAGGTTTTCATGGATGACTTCTCTGTTTATGGGAAGTCTTTTGATGATTGTTTAAGCAATCTTGAGCGAGTTTTGCAGAGATGTGAACAAACAAATCTTGTCTTGAATTGGGAGAAGTGCCACTTTAGGTTAATGAAGGCATTGTCTTGGGTCATAAAATTTATGAAAGAGTTATTGAAGTGGACCAAGCTAAGGTTGATGCAATTGAGAAAATGCCATGTCCTAAAGATATAAAAGGTATTCGTAGTTTCTTAGGTCATGCTGGTTTCTATAGGAGATTTATCAAAGACTTTTCTAAAATTTCTAGGCCTCTTACTAATCTCTTGCAAAAGGATATCCCTTTTGTTTTTTATGATGATTGTCTTAAAGCCTTTGAAACACTCAAGAAAGCCTTAATTACTGCACCTATTGTTCAACCCACCTGATTGGAACTTGCCTTTTGAAATTATGTGTGATGCTAGTGATTATGCTGTTAGTGTTGTTCTAGGACAAAGAGTTGATAAGAAATTGAATGTTATTCATTATGCTAGTAAAACTCTAGACAGTGCTGAAAGAAATTATGCTACTACTGAAAAAGAATTCTTAGCAGTTGTGTTTGCTTGTGATAAATTTAGACCTTATATTGTTGATTCCAAAGTAACTGTTCACACAGACCATGCTGCTATTAAATATCTTATGGAAAAGAAAGATGCTAAACCTAGACTTATTCGTTGGGTTCTCTTGTTACAAGAATTTGATTTACATATCATTGATAGAAAAGGAGCTGAGAACCCCATAGCTGATAACTTGTCTAGGCTTGAAAATGTGCTTGATGACCCACTACCTATTGATGATAGTTTTCCTGATGAGCAGCTAGCTGCAATAAATGTTGCTAATAGTACTCCTTGGTATGCTGACTATGCTAATTACATTGTTGCTAAATATTTACCACCTAGCTTTACTTACCAACAAAAGAAAAAATTCTTCTATGATTTAAGACATTACTTTTGGGATGACCCACATCTTTATAAAGAAGGAGTAGATGGTATTATTAGATGTTGTGTACCTCAGCATGAACAGGGACAAATCCTACGGAAATGTCACTTCGAGGCTTATGGAGGGCATCATGCTGGAGATAGAACTGCTCATAAGGTATTGCAATCTGGATTTCATTGGCCTACTCTCTTCAAGGATGCCCGTAAGTATGTCTCATCTTGCAATGAATGTCGAAGAATAGGTAATATCGGTAAGCGTCAATAAATGCCTATGAATTATTCACTTCTTGTTGAACCATTTGATGTTTGGGGATTTGATTACATGGGACCTTTTCCTTCCTCTAATGGGTATACACATATTTTGGTTGTTGTTGATTATGTTACTAAATGGGTAGAAGCTATTCCAACCAGTAGTGCTGATCACAACACCTCTATTAAAATGCTTAAGGAAGTTATTTTCCCAAGGTTTGGAGTCCCTAGATATTTAATGACTGATGGTGGTTCACACTTTATTCATGGTGATTTCCGTAAAATGCTTTCCAAGTATGGTGTTAACCATAGAATTGCATCACCCTATCATCCTCAGTCTAGTGGTCAAGTTGAACTTAGCAATAGAGAAATAAAATTAATTTTGTAAAAGACTGTCAATAGGTCTAGGAAGAATTGGTCTAAGAAATTAGATGATGCACTTTGGGCTTATAGAACAACATATAAAAATCCTATGGGTATGTCTCCTTATAAAATGGTTTATGGAAAAGCTTGTCATTTGCCTCTTGAGTTAGAACATAAAGCATTTTGGGCAGTTAAAGAGCTCAATTATGATTTCAAACTTGCTGGTGAGAAGAGGTTATCTGATATTATCTCATTAGATGAATGGAGAACCCAAGCTTACGAAAATGCAAATTTATTCAAAGAAAAATTCAAAAGATGGCATGACAAAAGAATTCAAAAGCGTGAGTTTAAAGTCGGAGAATATGTTCTTTTGTACAACTCTCGTTTTAGATTTTTCTACAGGGAAGCTCCTCTCAAAATGGGAAGGCCCATATGTCACCGAGGAGGTCTACCGGTCTGGTGCCATCAAAATAAATAATTCTGAAGGTAACCTGAAGGTTGTCAATGGACAATGAATAAAGCATTATATCTCAGATACGCCTATTAATGTTGAAAGTAATATTATCCAAACTTTGACACCGGAAGAACACATAAAAGAGTCCTTCCGGAACACTCCAGAATCATGAAAATAAGGAGGTACGTGATACGGTAAGTAAACGAACTCCGAAAAATCCGCAAAAATATTTTCTGTCAGTTTTGGAATATTTTAGAATTTTGGAAATAAATAAACTCCCAGGAAGCGTCCCCTGATGGGCACAAGACAGCAAGCCTGGCGCGCCCAGGTGGGTTGTGCCCACTTGGGACAGCTTCCGTACTCCGTTTTTCTTCATGTACTTGTCCTCCAAGATAAAAAAAATCTATATATACTTCCCGAACCTGTTGATCACCGTATCGCGGAGAAATCCTCTGTTCTCTTTTTCCCTTGTTGTTTTCTGTCAAATCCCATCTACCATGGCTGCTTCAAGCTCCTCCAAGGACAAGTACTTCAAGAACATCATCAACGCATATCTTCGGGAGGTGGTGTAGCACCCTCAGGTCATTGAGATGCATGAGGGGGTGCTGGACCTTCGCGATGTGCCCTGTCCCAAGGGGACGGGAACCGTGGAGTATAGGCTTGAAGCTGTGGAGCAAGATATCTTCCGGTGCAAGGGGATGGTGGAGCGTGGACTCCATGCCAATCACCTCATGATCACGGACCTTTCCCGTGATCTCAAGGTGGATGTCAAGCCCATGAAGGACATCGTATTCACCTTCAACGAGAAAATCAACTTCCTCCAAAGCCAGATCTATGAACTCCAGAACCAAGTCTTTGAATATGAGGCAAGGTTTGAAGGTATGAGTTTGGCTGCTAGTTGCAGGACCCGTGAGACTCACTCTTCCTCTCATGATGGTGGACCACTGCCATGGAAATCTGAGGACAAGACTTCTACTTCACCACCATCATCTTCTTCACCACCAAAGGAGAACTGAGTATCGGGTATGGGCACTCCCCTTGGCTTCCGCCAAGCTTAGGGGAGGTGCCCCGGTATCGTATCATCCCACTATATTTTTTGCTTTTACTTATCTTAGTTCAATCTTTTGCCTAGATGGAATAAAGTTTAGTTCGATCCTTTCTTATTTGAGAGTTTGCTTAGTGATCTATCATTGTAATCGTGTGCAAGTTATATGATAAAGTTTAGTTCGAGTTTTTGCTTTCTTTACTTTCATTTTGCAAATAAAGAAAAAGAAATAAGAAATAAATGAAAGAAAGGAAATAAATCAATAAGATCATATACTAATCCTATGGTAGGTGATGGCAGCACATAAGGAAAAGTATAAGTAAGAAATTTTATTAGAGATTGACAAACATAGCATTAGTCAATGATGCAACTCATGAAAGAATTAATAAGGGAAGAGAAGATTCACATATAAATATACTATCCTAGAAATCTTTTGTGATTGTGAGACCTCATCAAAATATTATATGCCAAAATTGTTGACGTTGGACAAGGAAGACAACTTAATGGTTTATGTTTGTTTACATTCACGTAGAAGTTATATTGTCATAGATCCTTTAACATGTGATGCTTTCCCCCTACCTTTGCTAGCCAAAAATTCCACACTAAGTAGAGATACTACTTGTGCATCCAAAAATCCTTAAACCCAAATCCTATTTTCAAGAGTCCACCATACCTACCTATGGATTGAGCAAGATCCTTGAAGTAAGTTGTCATCGGTGCAATAAGGCAATAAAAATTGCTTCTAAAAGTGCAAGATCATTTAGTGTAAGAGAAAATTGAGCGTTGTACGAACTTGGATGACAAAGAATAAAAGATACAGACTGCATAATAAAGTTTGTCATCTTAAGGGGCAATACAATGTGATGTTCTCTTGCACTAAGGGATTGAGCATACAAACAAATAAGCGCATGACAACCTCTGCTTCACTTTGCGAAGGGCCTATCTTTTACTTTTAGGCAAGAGTCAAAGTTTTTCTCTCTTCCTTTTATTTTTCTCCTTTGGCAAGCATCATGTGGTGAGGAAAGATCTAGGCACATATGTCTAGTTGAATATAGATAGCATGAGTTATTATTGTTGACATCACCCTTGAGGTGAGGATGTTGGGAGGCAAAACTATAAGCCCCTATATTTCTATGTGTCCGGTTGAAACATTTTGCTCATGGGTACGAGGCGAGTGTTAGCAATCATAGAAGACTATATGATGGTTGATTATGTGGACTTGCCTGAAGGCTCCGATACGTGACCCTTCCTGAAAAGATGATGAATTGTAGTTGCAAAGTTGACTGAGAACATAGTTTGTTGGTTTCTAATAGAGTTTTTGCTTTATACTTCGATTGTGTGATGAACTATTACTTATTCATGAGAAGTATATGATAAAAGTTCTATGATAAAATTCCTATGTTTAATTTTGTTGCTGTTATAATAATCAACATGATGCTTCTATGTCTGTATTTTGTTTTTATCGACACCTCTCTCTCAAAGCATGTGGTCATGTTTTTCGATTTCGGTTTTCGCTTGAAGACAGGCGAGGTCTAAGCTAGGGGGAGTTGATACGTCCATTTTGCATCATGTTTTCTTGTTGTTATTTATAATGTTTTTATCCATAATAATGCTTTTTTGAGTAGTTCTAATGCCTTTTCTCTCATAATTTGCAAGGAACACACCAAGAGGGAGAATTCCGGCAGCTGGAAATCTGCACCTGGAAAAGCTACGTCGGGCTACCTATTCTGCACAACTCCAAACAAGCTGAAACTTTACGGAGATTTTTTATGGATTATTTAAGAATTATTGGAGCAAATAACTACCAGAGGGGGCTCATCAGGTGGGCACAACCCACCAGGGCACGCCAGGGAGCCCAGGCGCGCCCTGGTGGGTTGTGCCCTCGTCGGCCCACCTCTAGTGCCCATCTTCTGGTATATAAGTCATGTTGACCTAGAAAAAATAAGAAGGAGTCTTTCGGGACGAAGCGTTGCCACCTCGAGGCGGAACTTGGGCAGGAGCACTTTTGCCCTTCGACGGAGCGATTCCGCCGGGGGAACTTCCCCCTGGAGGGGGAAATCATCGTCATCATCATCACCAACAACTCTCCCATCTTGGGGAGGGCAATCTTCATCAACATCTTCAACAAAACCAACTCCTCTCAAACCCTAGTTCATCTCTTGAGTTCAATCTTGTTACCGGAACTATAGATTGGTGCTTGTGGGTGACTAGTAGTGTTGATTACGTCTTGTAGTTGATCACTATATGGTTTATTTGGTGGAAGATTATATGTTCAGATCCATTATGCTATTTAATACCCCTCTAATCTTGAGCATGATTATTATTTGTGAGTAGTTACTTTTGTTCTTGAGGTCACGGGAGAAATCATGTTGCAAGTAATCATGTGAATTTGATATGTGTTCGATATTTTGATAGTATGTATGTTGTGATTCCCTTAGTGGTGTCATGTGAAAGTCGACTACATGACACTTCACCATATTTGGGCCTAAGGGAATGCATTGTGGAGTAGCAATTAGATGATGGGTTGCGAGAGTGACAGAAGCTTAAACCCCAGTTTATGCGCTATTCCGTAAGGGACCGATTGGATCCAAAAGTTTAATGCTATGGTTAGAATTTATTCTTAATACTTTTCTCGTGGTTGTTGATGCTTGCGGGAGGGTTAATAATAAGTATGAGGGTTGTTCAAGTAAGAGCATCACCTAAGCACCAGTCAACCAACATATCAAATTATCAAAGTACCGAACACGAATTAAACCAACATGATGAAAGTGACTAGATGAAATTCCCGTGTACCCTCAAGAACGCTTTGCTTATCATAAGAGACCGCTTTGGCCTGTCCTTTGCCTCAAAAGGATTGGGCTACCTTGCTGCACTTTTGTTACTATATTTGTTACTTGCTTGTTACAAATTATCTTGCTATCAAACTACTTCGCTACTCACAATTTCAACACTTGCAGACATTACCTTACTGAAAACTACTTGTCATTTCCTTCTGCTCCTCGTTGGGTTCGACACTCTTACTTATCGAAAAGAGGTACAATTGATCCCCTATGCTTATGGGTCATAAGTTCCCCAATAGTGGCATCATGAGCTAGGTCTATGTGTAGATGAGATCTCGAGTAGAACACAAAGGAGTTTGTGGGCGTTGATGCATAGATTGCTTCCTCCCTTGGTCGTGGTTTGGTTCAGCGGTATTGTGGGATGAAGCAGCCCGGACCAACCTGACTCGTATGCTTACGAGAGACCAGTTCCATCGGCTGACGTGTAACTTTGTTGCACAGAGATGGCTGGTGGGTGTCTGTTTCTCCTATTTTAGTTGGATCGGATTCGACAAAGGCGATCCTTGAGAAGGTTGAAAAGCAACTTATGTATTACCGTTGTGGTTTTTGCGTAGGTGAGAATTGTTCATGCTAGATACCCGTAGTAGCCACAAAAAACATGCAACAACAATTAGAGGACGTCTAACTTGTTTTTGCAGGGTATGTTGTGATGTGATATGGACAATTACATGATGAGATATATGTGATATATGAGATGATCATGTTTTGTATACAATATCACGACTTGCATGTCGATGAGTATGGGAACCAATAGGAGCCATAGGGTTGTCTTTAATTATTGTATGACATACGTGTTAATCATTAAGCGCTATGTAATGCTTTATTTTATCGCTAAGCGGTAGCAATAGTAGTAGAAGCATGGTGGGTGTGACAACCCCGATGACGACACATTTATGGAGATCAAGATGATGGAGATCATGGTGTCATGTCGGTGACGATGGAGATCATGCTGGTGCTTTAAGAATGGAGATCAAAAGCACAAGTTCATGGCCATATCACGTCACTTATGATTTGCATGTGATGTTAATCCTTTTATGCGCCTTGTTTTTCTTAGGACGACGGTAGCATTATAAGGTGATCCCTCACTAGAATTTCAAGATCAATTGTGTTCTCCCCGAGTGTGCATGGTTGCAAAAGTGTTGGAAATATGCCCTAGAGGCAATAATAAATTAGGTATTATCATATTTCCTTGTTCATGATAATCGTTTATTATCCATGCTATAATTGTATTGATCGTAGACTTAGATGCATGTGTGGATACATAGACAAAACCATGTCCCTAGTATGCCTCTAATAGACTAGCTCGGTGATCAAAGATGGTTAAGGTTTCCTAGCCATTGACATGAGATGTCATTTGATAACGGGATCACATCATTAGGAGAATGATGGGACGGACAAGACCCAAACTACAAACGTAGCATATGATCGTGTCAGTTTAATGCTACTATTTTCTGCATGTCAAGTATCTGTTCCTATGACCATGAGATCATGCAACTCATTGACACCGGAGGAGTGCCTTGTGTGTATCAAACGTCGCAACATAACTGGGTGACTATAAAGGTACTCTATAGGTATCTCCGACGGTGTTTGTTGGGTTGGCATGGATCAAGACTAGGATTTGTTACTCCGTGTGACGGAGAGGTATCTCAGGGCCCACTCGGTAATACAACATCACAACAAGCCTTGAAAGCAATGTGACTAAGTGTTAGTCACGGGATCTTGTATTACGGAACGAGTAAAGAGACTTGCCAGTAACGAGGTTGAACTAGGTATGGAGATACCGACGATCAAATCTCGGTCAAGTAAACATACCGAAGAACAAACGGAACATCATACGGGATTAACTGAATCCTTGACATAGAGGTTCGACCGATAAAGATCTTCGTAGAATATGTAGGAACCAATATGGGCATCCAGTTCCCGCTATTGGTTATTGAACGTAGAGGTGTCTCGATCATGTCTACATAGTTCTCGAACCCGCAGGGTCTGCACACTTAAGGTTCGGTGACGTTTCGGTAGTATAGAGTTATGTATGGTGGTGTCCGAAGGTTGTTCGGAGTCCCGGATGAGATCCCGGACATCACGAGGAGCTCCGGAATGGTCCGGAGGTAAAGATTGATATATAGGAAGTCCCATTTTGGTCGCTGGAAAAGTTTTGGGCTAATCGGTAATGTACCGGGAGTGCCGGTAGTGTACCGGGAGACCACCGGGAGGGGTATTTCGACCCAAGAGGCTTCATGGGCTGTGGGAGAGTAAATACCAGCCTTTTGTGGGCTCGTGGAAGTCCCACACAAGGCCCATGCGGATGGGAGAAAAAGCCCAAAGGGAAAAAGGTGGAAAAAGGCCAAAAAAGGAGGAATCCTAGTCCTACTAGGATTGGAGGAGGAGTCCTCCTCTCCTCCCCACTTTGGCCGACCCAAGGGCTGGCTTTTTGCATACAAGCCTCCTCCTCTTCTCCTCCTATATATACTAGAGGATTTTAGGGTTTTGGCACCGAATTTTCAGCCACGTGCTACCCGTTCCTCTAGTGCATAGTTTCTCCTCTAGATCAGTTTTCTGCAGTGCTTAGGCGAAGCCCTGCCGGAATAGCTCCACCACCATCGCCGCAGCACCATCACGCTGCCGGAGAACTCTTCTAACTCTCCGCTCCCTCTTGCTGGATCAAGAAGGCGGAGATCGTCATCAAGCTGTACGTGTGCTGAACGCGGAGGTGTCGTCCGTTCGGTGCTAGATCGGAAGGACCATGATCAAGATTGCGAGACGGGTCGTGGCGAGATCGCGGGACGGATAGTGATGAGATTGGGGGATGGATCATGATGATTTTGCGGGACAGATCATGATGAGATCGCGGGACGGATCGTGATGAGTTCGCGGGACGGATCGTGATTGGATCGCGGGACGCATCGTGATGAGATCGCGGGACGCTCGGCGATTTGGATCGCGAAGACGTTCGACTACACCAACCGCGTTTCTTAACGCTTCCTGCTTAGCGATCTACAAGGGTATGTAGATCCACTCTCATCACCATGGATAGATCTTGCGTGTGCGTAGGAAATTTTTTGTTTCCCATGCAACGTTCCCCTACAGTGGCATCATGAGCTAGGCCTATGTGTAGATGAGATCTCGAGTAGAACACAAAGAGTCTGTGGGCATTGATGCTTAGATTGCTTCCTCCCTTGGTCTAGTTTTGGTTCAGCGGTATTGTGAGATGAAGCGTCCCGGACCAACATTACTCGTACGCTTACGAGAGACCGGTTCCCTCAAACGCAACTTGTTGCATAGATGGCTTGCGGGTGCCAGTTTCTCTCACTTTAGTTGGATCGGATTCGACAAAGGCGGTCCTTGAGAAGGTTGAAAAGCAACTAGTGTATCACCGTTGTGGTTTATGCGTAGGTGAGAGTTGTTCTTGCTAGATACCCGTAGCAGCCACGTAAAACATGCAACAACAATTAGAGGACGTCTAACTTGTTTTTGCAGGGTATGTTGTGATGTGATATGGCCAATTACATGATGTGATATATGTGATGTATGAGATGATCATGTGTTGTATAGAATATCACGACTTGCATGTCGATGAGTACGGCAACCGGCAGGAGCCAAAGGGTTGTCTTTAATTATTGTATGACCTGCGTATCAATCATTAAGCGCAATGTAATGTTTTACTTTATCGCTAAACGGTAGCAATAGTAGTAGAAGCATGGTGGGCGTGACAACCCCCGATGGCGACACGTTGATGGAGATCAATATGATGGAGATCATGGTGTCATGCCGGTGACGATGGAGATCATGCCGGTGCTTTCATGATGGAGATCAAAAGCACAAGTTCATGGCCATATCATGTCACTTATGATTTGCATGTGATGTTAATCCTTTTATGCACCTTGTTTTGCTTAGGATGACGGTAGCATTATAAGGTGATCCCTCGCTTAATTTCAAGATAAATTGTGTTCTCCCCGAGTGTGCACCATTGCGAAAGTTCTTTGTGTCGAGACACCACGTGATGATCGGGTGTGATAGACTCTACGTTCACAAACAACGGGTGCAAGCCAGTGTTGCACATGCAGAACACTCGGGTTAAACTTGACGAGCCTAGCATGTACAGACGTGGCCTCGGAACACAAGAGACCGAAAGGTCGAACATGAGTCATATAGTAGATATGATCAACATGATGATGTTCACCATTGAAACCACCTCAACTCACGTGATGATCGGACTTGAGTTGGTGAATTTGGATCATGTATCACTCGAATGACTGGAGGGATGTCAATTTGAGTGGGAGTTCTTAAGTAATATGATTAATTGAACTCATTATCATGAACATAGTCAATAGTGTCTATGCAAATTATGTTGTAGATCACTTGCTCGCGTTGTAGCTCCCTTGAATTTTTATATGTTCCTAGAGAAATAGAGTTGAAAGATGTTGGTAGCAATATTGCGGACTGGGTCCATGATCTGAGGATTGTCCTCATTGCTGCACAGAAGGCTTATGTCCTTAATGCACCGCTCGGTGCGCCAACCCCTCTAGCGTGGTGTGTAGATGTTGTGAACATCTGACAGGCACGTTCTGATGACTACTTGATAGATTAGTGCGTCATGCATCACTGCTTAGAATTGAGGCTCCGAAACGTTTTGAACGTCACAGAACATATGAGATGTTCTAAGAGCTGAAATTAGGATCTCAGGCTCGTGCCCATGTTGCGAGATATGAGATCTCCAACAAGAGTCTTTGCCTGCAAGATGAAGGAGAATAGCTCAATCGTTGAGCATGTGCTCAGATGATCTGGGTGCTACAATCGCTTGAACCGAGTGGGAGTTGATCTTCCAGATAAGATAGTGATTGATATAGTTCTCCAAGTCAGTGTCACTAAGCTACTAGAACTTGGTGATGAACTATAAAACACCAGGGATAGAAATAATGATCCCTGAGCTGTTCACGATGTTTGACACCGCGAAGGTAGAAATCAAGAAGGAGCGTCAAATGTTGATGGTTAGTCAAACCACTAGTTTCGAGAAGGGCAAGAGCAAGGAGGGAAACTTCATGGATAGCAAGTCAGTTGCTGCTCTAGTGAAGCAACCCAAAGTTGAACTCAAACCTGAGATTAAGTGCTTCGATTATGAGGAGAGCGATCGCTGAAGCGGAACAACCCTAGATACTTGGTAGATAAGAAGGCTGGCAACGTCAACAGAAGTATATTTCATATACGTGTTATTGATGTGTACCTTGCTAGTACTCCTAGTAGCACCTGGGTATTGGATACCGGTTCGGTTGCCAAATGTTAGTAACTCGAAATAAAAGCTACGGAATAAACGGAGAACTAGCTAAGGGTGAGGTGACGATGTGTGTTGGAAGTGTTTCCAAGGTTGATGTGATCGACATCGCACGCTCTCTCTACCTTCTGGATTAGTAACAAACCTAAATAAGTGTTATTTGGTGTTTTGCGTTGAGCATGAACGTGATTAGATCGTGTTTATTGCAACACGGTTATTCATTTAAGTTAGAGAATAATGGTTATTCGGTTTACATGAATAATACCTTCAATGGTCATGCACCCAGTGAGAATGGTTTGTTGAATCTTGATCGTAGTAATACACATGTTCATAACATTGATGCCAAAAGATGCAAAGTTAATAATGATAGTACCACATACTTGTGGCACTGCCGCTAAATGTCATATTGGTATAAAACGCATGAAGAAACTCCATGTTGATGGATCTTTGGACTCTTTCGATTTCGAATCGGTTGAGACATGCGAACCATGCCTCTTGGTCAAAGATGACTAAGGACCCCGTTTTCTGGTTTGACGGACCGGGCAAATGATTTATTGGAAATGATACATGTTGATGTATGCAATCCAATGAGTCTTGTAGCGTGCGGTGGATATTGTTATTTTCTTACCTTCACTGATGATTTGGGTAGATATAGTGTATGTTTACTTAATGAAACACAAGTCTAAATCGTTTGAAAAGTTCAAGCAAATTCAGAGTGAAGTTTAAGATCATCGTGACAAGAAGATAAAAATATCTGCGATATGATCATGGAGGTGAATATCTGAGTTATGAGTTTGGCATACAACTTTAGACAATATGAAAGCTGTTTCACAACACACGCCACCTGGAACACCATAGTGTGATGGTATGTCCGAACGTCATAGTCGTGCTCTATTGGATATGGTGCATGTTATGATGTCTCTTATCGTTTTGCTACTATAATTTTGGGGTTGTGCATTAGAGACAACTACATTCACTTTAAATAGGGCACCATCTAAATCTGTTGAGATGACACCATGTGAATTATGGTTTGATAGAAACCTAAGCTGTCATTTCTTGATGTTTGGGGCTGCGATGCTTGTGTGGAAAATGTTTTCACCTAATGAGCTCGAACCCAAAGCGGACAAATGCATCTTCGTAGAATACCCTAAGAACAGTTGGGTGAACCTTCTATCTCATATCCAAGCATAAAGTGTTTGTTGCTAAAACGGGTCCTTTCCCGAGAAAAAGTTTCTCTCGAAAGAATTGAGTGGGAGGAAGAGAGAACTTGATGAGCTTGTTGAACCTTTGTTTCAACCAGAGAGTAGCGCAACGCAGCAAGATGTTTCTGTGGAACCTACGTCAGTTGAAGAGGAAGTAAACGATGATGATCATGAAGCTTCGAATCAAGTTACTATCAAACCTCGTAGGTCGACAAGGATGTGTACTGCTCCTGAGCGGTACGACAACCCTGTCTTGGAGGTCATGTTGTTGGACAACAATGAACCTACGAGCTGTGGAGAAGCGATGATGGGCCCAGATTCCGAAAAATGGTTAGAGGCCATGAAATCCAAGAAAGGATCCATATATGAAAACCAAGTATAGACTTTGGTAGACTTGCTCATTGGACGGCAGGTCATTGAGTACAAATGGATCTTTAAAATGAAGACAGACGCTGATGCTGAATGTCACCATTTATAAAGCTTGACTTGTTGCAAAGAAGTTTCCAGCAAGTTCAAGGAGTTGACTGCGATGAGACTTTCTCACTCGTAGTGATGCTAAAGTCTGTTAGAATTATGTTAGCAGTTGCTGCATTTTTCAATTATGAAATCTGGCAGATGGATGCCAAAACATCGTTTCCTTTCTTGAGGAAAGGTTGTATGTGATACAACCAGAAGGTTTTGTCAGTCCTAAGGATGCTAAAAGGTGTGCAAGCTTCAGTGATCCTTCTATGAACTGAAGCAAGCATCTCGGAGTTGGAATATACACTTTGATGAGGTGATTACAGTTTTTGAGTCTATACAAAGTTTACGAGAAGCTTGTATTTACAATAAAGTGAGTGGGAGCACTATAGAGTTTCTGATAAGCATATGTGGTTGACATATTGTTGATCGGAAATGATATAGAATTTCTGGAAAGCATAAACGGTTGTTTGAAAAGATTTTTTCAAAGGAAGACCTGGATAAAGCTACCTAATTGTTGAGCATCAAGATCTATAAAGATAGCAAGATACTTCATGAGACTTTCAATGGGTACATACCTTGACAAGATTTTGATAGAGTTCAAAATGGATCAGTCAGAGAAAGAGTTCTCGCCTGATTTGTAAGGTATAAAGTTGAGTAAGAGTCAATGCCCAGTGACTGCAAAAGATAGAGAAAAGATGAGTGTCATCCCCTATGCTTCAGCCATAGGCTCTATTATGTATGCAATGTTGTGCACAAGACCCGATGTCAGCCTTGCCACAAGTATGGCCGAAAGGTTTCAAAGTGGAGTGTGGTAGCAATGTTTACGGTTTGACATAGAAATTTGCAAAGTACACACGGATCTGAATGTCGCAGACCCGTTGACTATAAGACCTCTCTCACATGCAAAGCATGATCGAGCCCCAGAACTCATTGGGTGTTAGATTCATAACAATGCAAATCACATGCTGATGTGAACTAGATTATTGACTATAGTGCAAGTAGGAGACTGCTGGAAATATGCCCTAGAGGCAATAATAAATTAGTTATTATCATATTTCCTTGTTCATGATAATCGTTTATTATCCATGCTATAATTGTATTGATCGGAGACTTAGATGCATGTGTGGATACATAGACAAAACCATGTCCCTAGTATGCCTCTAATAGACTAGCTCGGTGATCAAAGATGGTTAAGGTTTCCTAGCCATTGACATGAGATGTCATTTGATAACGGGATCACATCATTAGGAGAATGATGGGATGGACAAGACCCAAACTACAAACGTAGCATATGATCGTGTCAGTTTAATGCTACTATTTTCTGCATGTCAAGTATCTGTTCCTATGACCATGAGATCATGCAACTCACTGACACCGGAGGAGTGCCTTGTGTGTATCAAACATCGCAACATAACTGGGTGACTATAAAGGTACTCTACAAGTATCTCCGAGGGTGTCTGTTGGGTTGGCATGGATCAAGACTGGGATTTGTTACTCCGTGTGACGGAGAGGTATCTCAGGGCCCACTCGGTAATACAACATCACAACAAGCCTTGAAAGCAATGTGACTAAGTGTTAGTCACGGGATCTTGTATTACGGAACGATTAAAGAGACTTGCCAGTAACGAGGTTGAACTAGGTATGGAGATACCGACGATCGAATCTCGAGCAAGTAAACATACCGAAGAACAAAGGGAACATCATACGGGATTAACTGAATCCTTGACATAGAGGTTCGACCGATAAAGATCTTCGTAGAATATGTAGGAACCAATATGGGCATACAGGTCCTGCTATTGGTTATTGACCGTAGAGGTGTCTCGGTCATGTCTTCATAGTTCTCGAACCCACAGGGTCTGCACACTTAAGGTTCGGTGACGTTTCGGTAGTATAGAGTTATGTATGGTGGTGACCGAAGGTTGTTCGGAGTCCCGGATGAGATCCCGGATGTCACGAGGAGCTCCGGAATGTTCCGGAGGTAAAGATTGATATATAGGAAGTCCCATTTTGGTCGCCGGAAAAGTTTCGGGCTAATCGGTAATGTACCGGGAGTGCCGGTAGTGTACCGGGAGACCACCGGGAGGGGTATTTCGACCCAAGAGGCTTCATGGGCTCTGGGAGAGTAAATACCAGCATTTTGTGGGCTGGTGGAAGTCCCACACAAGTCCCATGCGGCTGGGAGAAAAAGCCCAAAGGGAAAAAGGTGGAAAAAGGCCAAAAAAGGAGGAATCCTAGTCCTGCTAGGATTGGAGGAGGAGGAGTCCTCTCCTCCCCACTTTGGCCGACCCAAGGGCTGGCTTTTTATCAGCCAAGCCTCCTCCTCTCCTCCTATATATACTAGAGGATTGTAGGGTTTTGGCACAGAATTTTCAGCCACGTGCTACCCGTTCCTCTAGTGCATAGTTTCTCCTCTAGATCGGTTTTCTGTAGTGCTTAGGCGAAGCCCTGCCGGAATAGCTCCACCACCATCGCCGCAGCGCTGTCACGCTGCCGGAGAACTCTTCTACCTCTCCGCTCCCTCTTGCTAGATCAAGAAGGCGGAGATCGTCATCAAGCTGTACGTGTGCTGAACGCGGAGGTGTCGTCCGTTCGGCGCTAGATCGGAAGGACCGTGATCAAGATTGCGAGACGGATCGTGACGAGATCGTGGGACGGATCGTGATGAGATCGCGAGACGGATCGTGATGAGTTTGCGGGACGGATCATGATGAGATCGCGGGACGGATCGTGATGAGTTCGCAGGGACGGATCGTGATTGGATCGCGAGATGGATCGTGATGAGATCGCGGGACGCTCGGCGATTTGGATCGCGAAGACGTTCGACTACACCAACCGCGTTTCTTAACGCTTCCCACTTGGAGATCTACAAGGGTATGTAGATCCACTCTCCCTCTCGTAGATGCTCATCACCATGGATAGATCTTGCGTGTGCGTAGGAATTTTTTTGTTTCCCATGCAACGTTCCCCTACAGAAAGTTCGTCGTGTCGAGACACCATGTGATGATCGGGTGTGATAGACTCTACGTTCACATACAACGGGTGCAAGCCAGTGTTGCACATGCAGAACACTCAGGTTAAACTTGACGAGCCTAGCATGTACAAACATGGCCTTAGAACACAAGAGACCAAAAGGTCGAACATGATTCATATAGTAGATATGATTAACAACATGATGTTCATCATTGAAACCACCTCAACTAATGTGATGATCGGACTTGAGTTGGTGAATTTGGATCAAGAATCACTCGAATGACCGGAGGGATGTCAATTTGAGTGGGAGTTCTTAAGTAATATGATTATTTGAACTCATTATCATGAACATGTTGGTAGACGTAGTAGTAAATCAAAAAAATTCCTACGTGTCACCAAGATCTATCTATAGAGAAACCATCAACGAGTGAGGAGAGATTGCATCTTCATACCTTTGAAGATCGCTAAGCGGAAGCGTTACAAGAATGCGGTTGGTGGAGTCGTACTCGTAGTGATTCAGATCGCTGTGGACTCCGATCTTAGCGCCGAACAACGGCGCCTCCGCGTTCAACACACGTGCAGCCCGGTGACGTCTCCTACGCCTTGATCTAGCAAGGAGGAAGGAGAGGTTGGGGAAGAGCTCCAACAGCAGCATGACAGCGTGGTGGTGGTGGTGGAGCAGCAAGGTATTCCGGCAGGGCTTCGCCTAAGCGCTGCGGAGGAGGAAGAAGAGAGGTAGGGCTGCGCCGTGGGAGAGAGAGATCAAATCTTGTCTCAAAACAGCCAAAACCTCAAGTATATATAGGAGAAGGGAGAGG
The DNA here is from genome assembly GCA_022496015.1 of Hordeum marinum. Lineage (NCBI taxonomy): Eukaryota > Viridiplantae > Streptophyta > Magnoliopsida > Poales > Poaceae > Hordeum > Hordeum marinum. The sequence goes on from CM039673.1 coordinate 412,485,388, forward strand.
GAGGGCTGCCTTGGCCCCTCCTCCAAGGAGGAGAGCTTCAGCCGAAGCTAGGGAGGTGTCCACCTCCCACAAGGGAGGTGGATCTCTTCCTTTTGAATCTCCTTAGCCTTATCTCCTTATCCCTAGCCGCATGGGCCTTTCCGGAAGGACTTGTCCAGCCCAATAAGGGTTGGTACACCTCCTCTAACAGCCCACGAAGTCCTTTGGTCGTCACACCCCTCCCGGGGGTCCTCCGGCACCCTCCCGGCACTCCCGCTACACTACCGATGAGCCCGAAAACTTTCCAGTGACCAAAACAGGACTTCCTATATATCAATATTTACCTCCGGACCATTCCGGAGCTCCTCTTGACGTCCGGGATATCATCCGGGACTCTGACAACCTTCGGTAATCACGTATACCATTTCCCTATAACCCTGGCATCATCGAACCTTAAGTGTAGACCCTACGGGTTCGGGAGACACGTAGACATGACTGAGACACCTCTCCGGTCAATAACCAACAGCGGGATCTGGATACCCATGTTGGCTCCCACATGCTCCACGATGATCTCATCGGATGAACCACGATGTCGGGGATTCAGTCAATCCCGTATACAATTCCCTTTGTCCATCGGTATGATACTTGCCCGAGATTCGATCGTCGGTATCTCTATACCTTGTTCAATCTCGTTACCGGAAAGTCTCTTTACGCGTTCCGTAATACATCATCCCGTGGCAAACTCCTTAGTCACATTGAGCTCATTATGATGATGTCTTACCGAGTGGGCCCAGAGATACCTCTCCGTCATACGGAGTGACAAATCCCAGTCTCGATTCGTGCCAACCCAACAGACACTTTCGGAGATACCCGTAGTGCACCTTTATAGCCACCCAGTTACGTTGTGACATTTGGCACACCTAAAGCATTCCTACGGTATCCGGGAGTTGCACAATATCATGGTCTAAGGAAACGATACTTGACATTGAAAAACTTTAGCAGACGAACTACACGATCTTGTGCTATGCTTAGGATTGGGTCTTGTCCATCACATCATTCTCCTAATGATGTGATCCCATTATCAATGACATACAATGTCCATGGTCATGAAACCGTGACCATCTATTGATCAACGAGCTAGCCAACTAGAGGCTCACTAGGGACATGTTGTGGTCTATGTATTCACACATGTATTATGGTTTCTGGTTAACACAATTATAGCATCAACAATAGACAATTATCATGAACAAGGAAATACAATAATAACCATTTTATTATTGCCTCTAGGGCATATTTCTAACAGTTTCCCACTTGCACTAGAGTCAATAATCTAGTTACATTGTGATGAATTGAACACCCATAGCATTCTGGTGTTGATCATGTTTTGCTCGTGAGAGAGGTTTAGTCAATGGATCTGCGACATTCAGATCCGTATGCACTTTACAAATATCTATATCTCCCTCCTAAATGTAATCACGGATGGAGTTGAAGCGGCGCTTGATGTGTCTTGTCTTCTTGTGAAACCTGGGCTCCTTCGCAAGGGAAATAGCTCCAGTATTGTCACAGAATAGAGTCATCGGGCCCGACGCACTTGGAATTACTCCTAGGTCAATGATGAACTCCTTCATCTGGACTCCTTCCTTTGCTGCTTCCAAAGCAGCTATGTACTCCGCTTCACATGTAGATGCCGCCACGACGCTTTGCTTGCTACTGCACCAGCTGACTGCCCCTCTGTTCAAAATATACACATATCCGGTTTGCGACTTGGAGTCGTCCGGATCTGTGTCGAAGCTAGCATCGACGTAACCCTTTACAACGAGCTCTTCGGCACCTCCATATACGAGAAACATGTCCTTTGTCCTTTTCAGGTACTTCAGGATATTCTTGACCGCTGTCCAGTGTTTCGCTCCGGGATCACTTTGGTACCTCCCTACCAAACTTATGGCAAGGTTCACATCGGGTCTGGTACATAGCATGGCATACATAATTGAGCCTATGGCTGAAGCATAGGGGATGACACTCATCTCTTCTCTATCCTTTTCCGTAGTCGGGCATTGAGTCATACTCAATCTCACACCTTGTAACACAGGCAAGAACCCCTTCTTGGACTGATCCATATTGAACTTCTTCAATATCTTTTCAAGGTATGTGCTTTGTGAAAGACCTATGAGGCGTTTCGATCTATCTCTATAGATCTTAATACCTAATATGTAAGCAGCTTCTCCAAGGTCCTTCATTGAAAAACATTTATTCAAGTAGGCCTTTACACTTTCCAAAAGTTCTATATCATTTCCCATTATCAGTATGTCATCCACATATAATATGAGAAATGCTACAGAGCTCCCACTCACTTTCTTGTAAATACAGGGTTCTCCATAAACCCGTACAAACCCAAATGCTTTGATCACCTAATTAAAGCGAATGTTCCAACTCCGAGATGCTTGCACCAGCCCATAGATGGAGCACTGGAGCTTGCATACTTTGTTAGCATCTTTAGGATCGACAAAACCTTCCGGCTGCATCATATAAAGTTCTTCCTTAAGGAAGCCATTAAGGAATGCCGTTTTGACGTCCATTTGCCAGATCTCATAATCATAAAATGCGGCAATTTCTAACATGATTCGGACAGACTTTAGCATCGCTACGGGTGAGAAAGTCTCATCGTAGTCAACTCCTTGAACTTGTCAATAACCCTTAGCGACAAGCCGAGCCTTATAGACGGTCACATTATCATCCGCGTCAGTCTTCTTCTTAAAGATCCATTTATTTTCAATGGCTCGCTTATCATCAGGCAAGTCCACCAAAGTCCACACTTTGTTCTCATACATGGATCCTATCTCGGATTTCATGGCTTCAAGCCATTTGTTGGACCCGCCATCGCTTCTTCATAGTTTGAAGGTTCACCATTGTCTAACAACATGATCTCCAGGACAGGGTTGCCGTACCACTCTGGTGCGGAACGTGTCCTAGTGGACCTTCGATGTTCAATAGTAACTTGATCTGAAGTTTCATGATCATCATCATTAACTTCCTCTCTAGCTGGTGTAGGCTCCACAGAAACAACTTCCTGTGCTGCGCTACTCTCCGGTTCGAGCGGAGTTACAATTACCTCATCAAGTTCTATTTCCTCCCACTTACTTATTTCGAGAGAAACTCTTTCTCGAGAAAGGATCCATTCTTAGCAACAAAGACTTTGCCTTCGGATCTGAGGTAGAAGGTATACCCAATAGTCTCTTCGGGATATCCTATGAAGACGCACTTCTCCACTTTGGGTTTGAGCTTCTCAGGTTGAAGTTTCTTCACATAAGCACCGCATCCCCAAACGTTTAGAAATGACAGCTTAGGTTTCTTTCCAAATCATAATTCATATGGTGTCGTCTCAACGGATTTTGACGGTGCCCTATTTAAAGTGAATGCGGCAGTCTCTAATGCATATCCCCAAAATGATAGCGGTAAGTCGGTAAGAGACATCATAGATCACACCATATCCAATAGAGTGCGATTACGATGTTCAGACACACCATTTCGCTTAGGTGTGCCAGGCGGCGTGAGTTGTGAAACAATTCCACATTTCCTTAGGTGTGTGCCAAACTCGTGCCTTAAATATCCTCCACCACGATCAGATCGTAGGCACTTTATTTTCCTATCACGTTGATTATCTACCTCACTCTAAAATTCCTTGAACCTTTCAAAGGTTTCAGACTTGTGTTTCATCAAGTAGACATACCCATATCTGCTCAAGTCATCAGTGAGGGTGAGAACATAACGGTAGCCACCACGAGCCTCGACGCTCATTGGACCGCATAAATCGGTATGTATTATTTCCAACAAGTTAGTTGCTCGCTCCATTGTTCCAGAGAACGGAGTCTTGGTCATCTTGCCCATGAGGCATGGTTCCCACGTGTCAAATGATTCAAAATCAAGAGACTCCAAAAGTCCATCAGCATGGAGCTTCTTCATGCGTTTGACACCAATATGACCAAGGCGGCGGTGCCACATGTAAGTGGGACTATCGTTATCAACCTTACACTTTTTGGTACTCACACTATGGACATGTTTAACATCACGTTCGAGATTCATCAAAAATAAACCATTGACCAGCGGGGCATGACCATAAAACATTTCTCTCATATAAATAGAACAACCATTATTCTCAGATTTAAATGAGTAGCCATCTCGTATCAAGCAAGATCCAGATACAATGTTCATGCTCAAAGTTGGTACTAAATAACAATTATTAAGGTTTAAAACTAATCCCGAAGGTAGATGCAGAGGTAGCGTGCCGACGACAATCACATCGACCTTGGAACCATTCCTGACGCGCATCGTCACCTTGTCCTTCGCCAGTCTCCGCTTATTCCGCAACTCCTGCTTGGAGTTACAAATGTGAGCAACTGCACCAGTATCAAATACCCAGGAGCTACTACGAGTGCTGGTTAGGTACACATCAATAACAAGTATATCACATATACCTTTAATGTTGCCGGCCTTCTTATCCGCTAAGTACTTGGGGCAGTTCCGCTTCCAGTGACCTGTACCCTTGCAATAAAAGCACTCAGTCTCAGGCTTGGGTCCATTCTTGTTCTTCTTCCCGGCAACTTGCTTACCAGGCGCGGCAACAGCTTTGCCGTCCTTCTTGAAGTTCTTCTTACCCTTGCCTTTCTTGAAACTAGTGGTCTTATTTACCATCAACACTTGATGCTCCTTTTTGATCTCGACTTCCGCTGATTTCAGCATCGAGTACAACTCAGGAATGGACTTCTTCATCCCTTGCATGTTGTAGTTCATCACAAAGCTCTTGTAGCTAGGTGGAAGCGACTGGAGGATTCTGTCAATGATCGAGTCATCCGGGAGATTAACTCCCAGCTGAGTCAAGAGGTTGTGTAGCCCAGACATCTTGAGGATGTGCTCACTGACAGAATTGTTCTCCTCCATCTTACAGTTGAAGAACTTGTCGGAGACGTCATATCTCTCGACCCGGGCATGAGCTTGGAAAACCAGTTTCAGCTCTTGGAACATCTCATATGCTGCGTGTTGCTCAAAATGCTTTTGGAGCCCTGGTTCTAAACTGTAAAGCATGCCGCACTGAACAAGGGAGTAATCATCACAGCGTGAATGCCAAGCGTTCGCAACGTCTTGCTCTGCAGGGAGAATGGGTGCGTCACCTAGCGGTGCATCAAGGACATACAATCTTTTGGAAGCTATGAGGATGATCCTCAAGCTACGGACCCAGTCCGCATAGTTGCTTCCATCATCTTTCAGCTTGGTTTTCTCTAGGAACGCGTTGAAGTTGAGGTTGGCATTAGCGTTGGCCATTGGATCTACAATATAGATTTTAAAGACAATTTTAGACTAAGTTCATGATAATTAAGTTCACATAATCAAATTATTTAATGAACTCCCACTTAGATAGACATCTCTCTAGTCATCCAAGTGACATATGATCCATGTCAACTAGCCCGTGTACGATCATCACGTGAGACGGACTAGTCATCCATGGTGAACATCTCCATGTTGATCGTATCTTCTATACGACTCATGTTCGACCTTTCGGTCTTCCGTATTCCGAGGCCATGTATGTACATGCTAGGCTCGTCAAGTCAACCTAAGTGTTTCGCGTGTGTAAATCTGGCTTACACCCGTTGTATGCGAACGTTAGAACCTATCACACCTGATCATCACGTGGTGCTTCGGAACAACGATCCTTAGCAACGGTGCACAGTTAGGGTGAACACATTTCTTGAAATTTTATTGAGAGATCATCTTATTTACTACCGTCATTCTAAGCAAATAAGATTTAAACATGATAAACATCACATGCAATCAATATAGTGACATGATATGGCCAATATCATCTTGCTCCTTTGATCTCCATCTTCGGGGCACCATGATCATCACTGTCACCGGCATGACACCATGATATCCATCATCATGATCTCCATCATTGTGTCTTCATGAAGTTGTCTCACCAACTATTACTTCTACTAACATGGCTAACATTTAGCAATAAAGTAAAGTAATTACATGGCGTTTATGATTGACACGCGGGTCATACAATAAAATAAGACAACTCCTATGGCTCCTACCGGTTGTCATACTCATCGACATGCAAGTCATGAATCCTATTACAAGAACATGATCAATCTCATACATCACAATGCATCACATCACATCCTTTTGGCCATATCACATCACAAGGCACATGCTGCAAAAACAAGTTAGACGTCCTCTAATTCGTAGTTGCAAGTTTTTACGTGGCTGCTATAGGTTTCTAGCAAGAACGTTTCTTACCTATGCCAAAACCACAACATGATATGCCAATTGCTATTTACCCTTCATAAGGACCCTTTTCATCGAATCCAATCCGACTAAGGTGGAAGAGACAGACACCCACTAGCCACCTTATGCAACAAGTGCATGTCAGGCGGTGGAACCGGTCTCACGTAAGCGTACGTGTAAAGTTGGTCCGGGCCGCTTCATCCCACAATACCGCCGAATCAAGATAAGACTAGTAGTGTTAAGAAAATTACCAAGATCGATGCCCACAACTGCTTTGTGTTCTACTCGTGCATAGATTCTACGCATAGACCTAGCTCATGATGCCACTGTTGGTAGACGTAGTAGTAAATCAAAAAAAATCCTACGTGTCACCAAGATCTATCTATGGAGAAACCAGCAAGGAGTGAGGAGAGATTGCATCTTCATACCTTTGAAGATCGCTAAGCGGAAGCGTTACAAGAACGCGGTTGGTGTAGTCGTACTCGTAGCGATTCAGATCGCGGTGGACTCCGATCTTAGCGCCGAACAACAGCGCCTCCGTGTTCAACACACGTGCAGCCCGGTGAAGACTCCTACGCCTTGATCCAGAAAGGAGGAAGGAGAGGTTGGGAAAGAGCTCCAACAGCAGCACGACGGCGTGGTGGTGGTGGAGCAGCAAGGTATTCCGACAGGGCTTCGCCTAAGCACTGCGGAGGAGGAAGAAGAGAGGTAGGGCTACGCCGTGGGAGAGAGAGATCAAATCTTGTCTCAAAACAGCCAAAACCTCAAGTATATATAGGAGTAGGGAGAGGGAGGGCTGCCTTGTCCCCTCCTCCAAGGAGGAGAGCTTCGACCGAAGCTAGGGAGGAGTCCACCTCCCACAAGGGAGGTGGATCTCTTCCTTTTGAATCTCCTTAGCCTTATCTCCTTATTCCTAGCCGCATGGGCCTTTCCGGAAGGACTTGGCCATTCCAATAAGGGCTAGTACACCTCCTCTAACAGCCCACGAAGTCCTTTGGTCATCACACCCCTCCCAAGGGTCCTCCGGCACCCTCCCGACACTTCCGGTACACTACCGATGAGCCCGAAAACTTTCCGGTGACCAAAATAGGACTTCCTATATATCAATCTTTATCTCCGAACCATTCCGGAGCTCCTCATGACATTCGGATCTCATCCGGGACTCCGAACAACCTTCTGTAATCACGTATACTGGTTCCCTATAACCCTAGCGTCATCGAACCTTAAGTGTGTAGACCCTACGGGTTCGGGAGACACGTAGACATGACCGAGATACCTCTCCGGTCAATAACCAACAGTGGGATCTGGATACCCATGTTGGCTCCCACATGCTCCATGATGATCTCATCGGATGAACCACGATGTCGAGGATTCAGTCAATCCCGTATACAATTCCCTTTGTCTATCGGTATGATACTTGCCCGTGATTCGATCGTCGGTATCTCTATACCTTGTTCAATCTCATTATTGGCAAGTCTCTTTACTCATTCCGTAATACATCATCCCGTGGCTAACTCCTTAGTCACATTGAGCTCATTATGATGATGTCTTACCAAGTGGGCCCAGAGATACCTCTCCGTCACACGGAGTGACAAATCCCAGTCTTGATTCGTGCCAACCCAATAGACACTTTCGGAGATACCCGTAGTGCACCTTTATAGCCACCCAGTTACGTTGTGACGTTTGGCACACCCAAAGCATTCCTACGGTATCCGGGAGTTGCACAATCTCATGGTCTAAGGAAACGATACTTGACATTGAAAAGCTTTAGCAGACGAACTACACGATCTTGTGCTATGCTTAGGATTGGGTCTTGTCCATCACATCATTCTCCTAATGATGTGATCCTGTTATCAATGACATCCAATTTCCATGGTCATGAAACCGTGACCATCTATTGATCGACGAGCTAGCTGACTAGAGGCTCACTAGGGACATGTTGTGGTCTATGTATTCACACATGTATTATGGTTTCCGGTTAACACAATTATAGCATGAACAATAGACAATTATCATGAACAAGGAAATACAATAATAACCATTTTATTATTGCCTCTAGGGCATATTTCCAACAGAACATAGTCAGTAGTGTCTTTGCAAATTATGTTCTAGATTACTAGCTCACGTTGTAGCTTCCTTGAATTTTTATATGTTCCTAGAGAAATAGAGTTGAAAGATGATGGTAGCAATATTGCGGACTAGGTCTGTGATCTGAGGATTGTCCTCATTGCTGTAGAGAAGGCTTGTGTCCTTAATGCACCGCTCGGTGTGCCACCCCCTCTAGCGTCGTCTGTAGATGTTGTGAACATCTGACAGGCACGTTCCGATGACTACTTCATAGTTTAGTGCGTCGTGCTTTATAGCTTAGAATTGAGGCTCCAAAAACGTTTTGAACATCACGGAACATATGAGATGTTCTAAGACCTAAAATTGGGATCTCAAGCTCGTGCCCATGTTGTGAAGTATGAGATCTCCAACAAGATTCTTTGCTTCCAAGATGAAGGAGAATAGCTCAATCGTTGAGCATGTGCTCAGATTGTTTGGGTGCTACAATCGCTTGAATCGAGTGGGAGTTGATCTTCCAGATAATAAAGTGATTGATATAGTTTCCAAGTCACTGTCACTAAGCTACTAGAGATTCATGATGAATTATAAAATGCCAGGGATGGAAATAAGGATCCCTGAGCTATTCGCGATGTTTGACACCGCGAAGGTAGAAATCAAGAAGGAGCATCAAGTGTTGATGGTTAGTAAAACCACTAGTTTCGAGAAGGGCAAGGGCAAGGAGGGAAACTTCATGGATGGCAAGTGAGTTGCTGCTCCAGTGAAGCAACCCAAAGTTGAACCCAAACACGAGACTAAGTGCTTCTATTATGAGGAGAGCGGTCACTGAAGTAGAATAACCCTAGAAACTTGGTAGATAAGAAGGATGGCGACATCGATAGAAGTATATTTGATATACGTGTTATTGATGTGTACCTTGTTAGTACTCCTAGTAGCACCTGGGTATTGGATACCGGTTCGGTTGCTAAATGTTAGTAACTCGAAATAAAAGCTACGGAATAAACGGAGACTAGCTAAGTGTGAGGTGACGATGTGTGTTGGAAATGTTTCCAAGGTTGATGTGATCAACATCGCACGCTCTCTCTACCTTCGGGATTAGTGACAAACCTAAATAAATGTTATTTGTTGTTTGCATTAAGCATGAACACGATTAGATCGTGTTTATTGCAATACGGTTATTCATTTAAGTGAGAGAATAATGGTTATTCTGTTTACATGAATAATACCTTCAATGGTCATGCACCCAATGAGAATGGTTTGTTGAATCTTGATCGTAGTAATACACATGTTCATAACATTGATGCCAAAAGATGCAAAGTTAATAATGATAGTACCACATACCTGTGGCACTGCCGCTAAATGTCATACTGGTATAAATCGCATGAAGAAACTCCATGCTGATGGATCTTTTGGACTCATTCGGTTGAGACATGCGGACCATGCCTCTTGGGCAAGATGACTAAAGACCCCGTTTTTAGTATGATGGAGCGGGGCGAGTAACTTATTGGAAATAATACATGTTGATGTATGCGATCCAATGAGTGTTGTAGCGTGAAGTGGATATCGTTATTTTTCTTACCTTCTCTGATTATTTGAGTATATATGAGTATATTTGCTTAATGAAACACAAGTCCGAAACGTTTGAAAAGTTCAAACAAATTCAGAGTGAAGTTTTAAAGATCATCATGACAAGAAGATAAAAATGTCTATGATATGATCGTGGAGGTGAATATCTGAGTTACGAGCTTGGCATACAACTTTAGACAATGTGAAAGTTGTTTCACAACTCACGCCACCTGGAACACCATAGTGTGATGGTGTGTCTGAACGTCGTAGTCATGCTCTATTGGATATGGTGCGAACTATGATGTCTCTTATCGATTTGCCACTATCGTTTTGGGGTTATGCATTAGAGACAACTACATTCACTTTAAAAGGACACCATCTAAATCCGTTGAGATGACACCGCATGAATTATGGTTTGATAGAAACCTAAGCTATCATTTCTTAATGTTTGGGGCTGCGACCCTTGTGTGAAAAAAAGGTTTTTCACCTAATGAGCTCGAACCCAAAATGGAGAAATGCATCTTCATGGAATACCCTAAGAACAGTTGGATATACCTTCTATCTCAGATCCGAGCACAAAGTGTTTGTTGCTAAAACGGGGCCTTTCTCGAGAAAGAGTTTCTCTCGAAAGAATTGAGTGGGAGGAAGATAGAACTTGATGAGGTTGTTGAACCTTTGTTTCAACCAGAGAGTAGCGCAGCGCAGAAAGATGTTTCTGTGGAGCCTACGTTAGTTGAAGAGGAAGTTAATGATGATGATCATGAAGCTTCGGATCAAGTTACTATCAAATCTCGTAGGTCGACAAGGACGCATACTGCTCCTGAGTGGTACGGCAACCCTGTCTTAGAGGTCATGTGGTTGGACAAAGATGAACCTATAAGCTGTGGAGAAGCGATGATGGGCCCGAATTCCAACAAATGGTTAGAAGCCATGAATTCCAAGAAAGGATCCATGTATGAAAACCAAGTGTAGACTTTGGTGGACTTGTCCGTTGGACGGCAGGTCGTTGAGTACAAATGGACCTTTAAGATGAAGACAGACGTTGGTGGTGAATCTCACCATTTATAAAGCTCGACTTGTCGCAAAGAAGTTTCCGACAAGTTCAAGGAGTTGACTGCGATGAGACTTTCTCACTTGTAGCGATGCTAAAGTCTGTTGGAATTATGTTAGCAGTTGCTGCATTTTTTCAATTATGAAATCTGGCAGATGGATGTCAAAACATCATTTCTTTCCTCGAGGAAAGGTTGTATGAGATACAACCAGAAGGTTTTGTCAGTCCTAAGGATGCTAAAAGGTGTGCAAGCTCCAGTGATCCTTCTATGGGCTGGAGCAAGCATCTCGGAGTTGGAATATACGCTTTGATGAGTTGATCAAAGTTTTTGAGTCTATACAAAGTTTATGAGAAACTTGTATTTACAAAAAAGTGAGTGGGAACACTATAGAATTTCTGATAAGTATATGTGGTTGACATATCGATCAAAAATAATGTAGAATTTCTGGAAAGCATAAACGGTTATTTGAAAAGAGTTTTTCAAAGGAAGACCTGGATAAAGCTACCTAATTATTGGGCATCAAGATCTATAGAGATAGATGAAGATGCTTGATGAGACTTTCATTGAGTACATACCTAGACAAGATTTTGAAAGAGTTCAAAATGGATCAGTCAAAAAGGACTTCTTACCTGGTTTGTAAGGTATGGAGTTGAGTGAGACTCAAAGCTCGACCACGGCAGAAGAAATAGAAAGGATGAAGCTTGTCCCCTATGCTTTACCCATGGGCTTTTTATAGTATGCCATGTTGTGTACCGCACTGTGTGTGCCTTGCCATGAGTCTGTCAAGGGGTACACGAGTGATCCGGGAGTGGATCACTGGACAGCGGTCAAGATTATCCTTAGTAACTAGAGGACTAAGGGAATATTTCTCAATTATGGAGGTGATAAAGAGTTCGTCGTAAAGGGTTACGTCGATGCAATCTTTAACACCAATCCGGATGACTCTTAGTAGCAATCCGAATATGTACAGTGGAGAAGCCATTTGGAATAGGACCAAGTGCAGTGTGGTAGAAGTGTTTATAGTATGACATAGATATTTGTAGAGCGCACACGAATCTGAATATCGCAGACCCATTGACTAAAAGACCTCTCTCACATGCAAAGCATGATCAAGCCCCAGAACTCATTGGGTGTTAGATTCATAACAATGTGAATCACATGGTGATGTGAACTAGATTATTGACTCTAGTGCAAGTGGGAGACTATTGGAAATATGCCCTAGAGGCAATAATAAATTAGTTATTATCATATTTCCTTGTTCATGATAATCGTTTATTATCCATGCCAGAATTGTATTGATCCGAAACTCAGATACATGTGTGGATACATAGACAACACCATGTCAATAGTATGCCTCTAATAAACTAGCTCGTTGATCGAAGATGGTTTAGGTTTCCTAGCCATGGACATGACATGTCATTTGATAACGGGATCACATCATTAGGATAATGATGTGATGGACAAGACCCAAACTATAAATGTAGCATATGATCGTGTCAGTTTATTGCTACAGTTTTCTACATGTCAAGTATCCGTTCCTATGACCATGAGATCATGCAACTCACTGACACCGGAGGAGTACCTTTTGTTTATCAAACGTCGCAACGTAACTGGGCGACTATAAAGGTGCTCTACAGGTATCTCCGAGGGTGTGTGTTGGGTTGGCATGGATCAACACTGGGATTTGTTACTTCGTGTGACGGAGAGGTATCTCAGGGATCACTCGGTAATACAACATCACAACAAGCCTTGCAAGCAATGTGACTAAAGTGTTATCCACGGGATCTTGTATTACGTAATAAGTAAAAGAGACTTGCCGGTAACGATATTGAACTAGGTATGGAGATGTCGACGATCGAATCTTGGGCAAGTAACATGCCGAAGAACAAAGGGAACAACATACATGATTAACTGAATCCTTGACATATAGGTTCAACTGATAAAGATCTTCGTAGAATATGTAGGAACCAATATCGGCATGCAGGTCCAGCTATTGGTTATTGACCGTAGAGGTGTCTCGGTCATCTCTACATAGTTCTTGAACCCGCGGGATCTGCACACTTAAGGTTCGGTGACGTTTCGGTAGTATAGAGTTATGTATGGTGGTGACCGAAGGTTGTTCGGAGTCCCGGATGAGATACTGTACGTCACGAGGTGCTACGGAATGGTTTGGAGGTAAATATTGATATATAGGAAGTCATGTTTTGGTCACCGGAAAAGTTTCGGGCTCATCAGTAGTGTACCGGGAGTGTCGGAGGGTACCGAGGGACCATCGGGAGGGGTGTTACGCCCCGAGGGGCCTCATGGGCTGTGGGATGAGACAAACCAGCCCCTAGCTATCTGGCCGAAGCCTTCACTAAATCCCATGAGGTTTGAGAAGGAAAAAATCCAAAGGTGGAGAGGTGGAAAGAGTTTCCAAGTGGAAAGGAGGAATCCTACTCCTAGTAGGATTGGAGTAGGACTCCTCCACCTCCAATTTCGACCAAATCTTGAGGGCTTGAGGCTGCCTCCTCCCCTCCATCCCTCCTATATATACTAGAGTATTTAGAGGAAAGAGCTAACCCTAATTGCCACGTGCTGCCCTCTTCTTCCTCTAGATCTGTTTCTCCTCTAGATTAGTTTTGCGGTGCTTAGGCGAAGCCCTGTAGGATTAGTTCACCACCACCGCCACCACGCCGTTGTGATGCTAGAGAACTCATCTACCTCTCCACCCTCGCTTGCTGGATCAAGGAGGTGGAGATCGTCATCGAGCTATACGTGTGCTGAACGCGGAGGTGTCGTTCGTTCGGCGCTAGATCGGAAGGACCGTGATCAAGATCGCGAGACAATTCGTGATTGGATCGCAGGACGGATCGTGATGAGATCATAGGACGGATCGTGATTGGATCGCGGGATGGATCATGATGGGATCGCGGGACGCTCGGCGATTTGGATCGCGGAGACGTTCGACTACATCAACCATGTTTCTTAACGCTTCCTGCTTAGCGATCTACAAGGGTATGTAGACCCACTCTCCCTCTCGTAGATGCTTATCATCATGGATAGATCTTGCATGTGCATAGGAATTTTTTGTTTCCCATGCAATGTTCCCCAACAGTCCAAACCAATATAGTGGACTCCATCGCCTCAACACTGCAATGCACAACCTCAGCATTCCCACAGATCTATCTAGGCCTACCCTTAGCACCCACACGCCTTCCAGTGAACGCCTTCCTGCCCATTATAGAATGATGTAGAAAATTCTTGTTAGGTTGGCGAGCAAAAATCCTATCTAAAGGGGACAGACTAATTTTACTATCGGCCATCCTCGACTCCATCCTAGTATACTTTATGTCTGTCTTCCTCATCCCTAAAAGTGTCCTAAAAACCATAGACTCCATCCGGCGAGCCTTCTTATGGACCGCAGAGGAAACATGCACTGGTGCACAATGCTTAGTTGCCTGGAAAAATGTGTGCAAACCAAAAAAGTTTGGTGGTCTAGGTCTAAAAAACCTTCATACACAAAACAATTGCCTACTAATGAAATTTCTTGTAAAAGCACTACTCCCATCTCAAGAGCCTTGGATAGACTGGCTCGCCTTACAACACCCAAATGTTTTCATTGCCTCACAAAACAACCACTCATTTATTGGCAAAACTATAAACCAACAATTACCTGCACTACACGCCATCTCCTTTGTCATCACAAATTCGAGCACTAACACATATTTTTGGCTAGATATTTGGCTACATCAGAAACCACCTGCTGCTTTGTACCCATGCCTTTTATCACACACCACTACTCCACTTGCTCATGTGGCTACTGTTTGGAACCTTTGTTTAGAATCAATCCTACGGAACTGCCTAACATCTAATGCCGCTATCGAGTTGTGCTCCTTGTTGTCTCTCATGCAGGATTTCTAGGTATCGTCAAGACAGGACGAGCGCTGCCTTCCCTTCTCCACCAAGGCCTCCTATGAACTGACCATGTCTGACAACGACGATGACACGCATGCAACGTCCATCTGGTCCTCTTGTGTTTCCAACCGTGTAAAGATCTTTGCATGGCTCTTGTTCCGCGGTCGACTCAACTCCAAGATCAACCTTCTCCGCAAGCATATCGTCTCGGACTCACTATGCCCATGATGTGGGTTCGATGGCGAAACAGGAGACCACATCTTCATCCACTGCCTGCTCGCGCAGCGAATATGGCAAATGATTGGCATCACAACTACCGACACCATTGATGATCTTTGGGGCTGTTGTCTATGTTGGAAATATGCCCTAGAGGCAATAATAAATTAGTTATTATCATATTTCCTTATTCATGATAATCATTTATTATCCATGCTAGAATTGTATTGATCGGAAACTCAGATACATGTGTGGATACATAGACAACACCATGTCCCTAGTATGCCTCTAATAGACTAGCTTGTTGATCAAAGATGGTTAAGGTTTCCTAGCCATGGACATGAGATGTCATTTGATAAAGAGATCACATCAGTAGGAGAATGATGTTATGGACAAGACCCAAACTATAAACATAGCATATGACTGTGTCAGTTTATCGCTACAGTTTTTTGCATGTCAAGTATCTGTTCCTATGACCATGAGATCATGCAACTCACTGACACCGGAGGAGTACCTTGTGTGTATCAAACGTCGCAACGTAACTGGGTGACTATAAAGGTGCTCCACTGGTATCTTCGAGGGTGTCTGTTGGGTTGGCATGGATCAAGACTGGGATTTATTACTCCGTGTGACGGGGAGGTATCTCAGGGCCCACTCGGTAATACAACATCACTATAAGCCTTGCAAGCAATGTGACTACAGAGTTAGCCACGGGATCTTGTATTACGGAATGAGTAAAGAGACTTGCCGGTAACGAGTAGGTATAGAGATACCGACGATCGAATCTCGGGCAAGTAACATACCGAAGAACAAAGGGAACAACATACGGGATTATCTGAATCCTTGACATAGAGGTTCGATCGATAAAGATCTTTGTAGAATATGTAGGAACCAATATGGGCATCCAGGTCCCGCTATTGGTTATTGACCGTAGAGGTGTCTCGATCATGTCTACATAGTTCTCGAACCCGCAGGGTCTGCACACTTAAGGTTCGATGACGTTTTGGTAGTATAGAGTTATGTATGGTGGTGACCAAATGTTGTTCGGAGTCCCGGATGAGATCCCGTAAGTCACGAGGAGCTCCAGAATGGTCCAGAGGTAAAGATTGATATATAGGAAGTCCTGTTTTGGTCACCGGAAAAGTTTCAGACTCATCGGTAATGTACCGGGAGTGTCGGGAGGGTGTCGGGGGACCATCAGGAGGGGTGTCCCGACCCAAAGGACCTAAGGGGCCATGGGAGGAGTCAAACCAGCCCCTGGTGGGCTGGCCGAACCCCGCACTAAGTCCCATGTGGCTAAGGGTGGGAAAAACCCAAAGGTGGAAAGGTGGAAAGAGTTTCCAAGTGGAGAGGAGGAATCCTACTCCTAGTAGGATTGGAGTAGGACTCCTCCACCTCCAATTTCAATCAAACCTTGAGGGTTTGAGGCTGCCTCCTCTCCTCCCTCCCTCCTATATATACTAGAGGATTTGGAGGGGATAGCTAACCCTAATTGCCACGTGCTTCCCTCTTCTTCCCTAGATCAGTTTCTCCTCTAGATTAGTTCTGCGGTGCTTAGGCGAATCCTTGCAGGATTAGTTCAACACCACCGCCACCACGGCATTGTGCTGTGGAGAACTCATCTACCTCTCTGCTCCCTCTTGCTAGATCAAGAAGGCGGAGATCGTCATCGAGCTGTATGTGTGATGAACGCGGAGACACCGTCCATTCGGCGCTAGATCGGAAGGACCGTGATTAGGATCGCGAGACGATTTGTGATTGGATCGCAGGACGGATCGTGATGGGATCGTAGGACAGATCGTGATTGGATCACGTGATGGATCATGATGGGATCGCGCGATGCTTGGCAATTTGGATCGCGAAGACGTTCGACTACATCAACCACGTTTCTTAACGCTTCCCGCTTAGCAATCTACAATGGTATGTAGATCCACTCTCCCTCTCATAGATGCTCATCACCATGGATAGATCTTGCGTGTGCGTAGGAACTTTTTGTTTCCCATGCAACGTTCCCCAACAGTGGCATCATGAGCTAGGTCTATGTGTAGATGAGATCACAAGTAGAACACAAAGGAGTTTGTGGGCGTTGGTTCTTAGATTGCTTCCTCCCTTGGTCGTGTTTTGATTCAGCGGTATTGTGGGATGAAGCGGCCCGGACCAACCTTACTCGTATGCTTACGAGAGACCGGTTCCATCGACTGACGTATAACTTTGTTGCACAAAGATGGCTGGCGGGTGTCTGTCTCTCCTACTCTAGTTGGATCGGATTCGACAAAGGCGGTCCTTGAGAAGGTTGAATAGCAATTTGAGTATCACCGTTGTGGTTTATGCGTATGTGAGAATTGTTCTTGCTAGATACCCGTAGCAGCCACGTAAAACTTGCAACAACAATTAGAGAACGTCTAACTTGTTTTTGCAGGGTATGTTGTGATGTGATATGGCCAATTAAATGATGGGATAGATGTGATGTATGAGATGATCATGTTTTGTATAGAATATCACGACTTGCATGTCGATGAGTACGACAACCGGCAGGAGCCATAGGGTTGTCTTTAATTATTTTTGCCTTTTTTGCTTTACTTTGTTGCTATGAGTTAGCAATAGTCGTGGGAGCAACCTTCAGCGTGGCAACCCTGATGGCGACACGTTGATGGAGATCATGGTGTCATACCGGTGACGATGGAGATCATGCCGGTGCTTTGAAGATGAAGATCAGAAGCACAAGTTCATGGCCATATCATGTCACTTATGATTTGCATGTGATGTTAATCCTTTTATGCACCTTGTTTTGCTTAGGACGACGATAGCATTATAAGGTGACCCCTCACTTAAATTTCAAGATGAATTGTGTTCTCCCCGAGTGTGCAATGTTGTGGAAGTTCGTCGTGTTGAGACACCACGTGATGATCGGGTGTGATAGACTCTGCGTTCACATACGGGTGCAAGCCAGTGTTGCACGTGCGAAACACTCGGGTTAAACTTGACGAGCCTAGCATGTACAGACATGGCCTCAGAATAGAAGAGAACGAAAGGTCGAACATGAGTTATATAGTAGATATGATCAACATGAAGATGTTCACCATTGAAACCACCTCAACTCACGTGATGATCGGACTTGAGTTGGTGGATTTGGATCATGTGACACTCGAATGACCCGAGGGATGTCAATTTGAGTGGGAGCTAGTAATTTGATTAACTAAACTCATTATCATGAACATAGTCAAAATGTGTTTGCAAATTATGTTGTAGATTACTAGCTCGTGCTGTAGCTCCCTTGAATTTTTATATGTTCCTAGAGAAATAGAGTTGAAAGATGATGGTAGCAACAATGCGGACTGGGTCCGTGATCTGAGGATTGTCCTCATTGCTGCACAAAAGGCTTATGTCCTTAATGCACCGCTCGGTGCGCCACCCCCTCAAGCAGCGTCTGTAGATGTTGTGAACATCTGACATGCACGTTCTGATGACTACTTGATAGTTCAGTGCGTCATGCATTAGGCTTAGAACTGAGGCTCAAAAACGTTTTGAACGTCACGAAACATATGAGATGTTCTAAGAACTAAATTTGGGATCTCAGGCTCGTGCCCGTGTTGAGAGGTATGCGACCTCCAACAAGATTATGCAAGATGAATGAGAATAGCTCAATCGTTGAGCATGCGCTTAGATTGTCTAGGTACTACAATCGCTTGAATTGAGTGGGGGTTAATCTTCCAGATAAGATAGTGATTGATATAGTTCTCCAAGTCACTGTCACTAAGCTACTAGAGCTTCGTGATGAACTATAAAATGTCAGAAATGGAAATTATGATCCCTAAGCTATTCGCAATGTTTGACACCGCGAATGTAGAAATCAAGAAGGAGCATCAAGTGTTGATGGTTAGTGAAACCACTAGTTTCGAGAAGGGCAAGGGATAGGAGGGAAACTTCATGGATGTCAAGTCAGTTGCTGCTCTAGTGAAGAAACCCAAGGTAGAACCCAAACCCGAGACTATCTGCTTCTATTATGAGAAGAATAGTTGCTGAAGCGGAACAACCCTAGATACTTGATAGATAAGAAGGCTGGCAACATCGACAGAAGTATATTTGATATACGTGTTATTGATATGTACCTTGCTAGTACTCCTAGTAGCACCTGGGTATTGGATACCAGTTCGGTTGCTAAATGTTAGTAACTCGAAATAAAAGCTACGGAATAAACGGAGTCTAGCTAAGGGTGAGGTGACGATGAGTGTTGAAAGTGTTTTCAAGGTTCAAGTGATCACCATCACACGCTCTCCCTACCTTCGGGATTAGTGATGAGCCAAAATAAATATTTGGTGATTGCGTTGAGCGTGAATGTCATTAGATCACGTTTATTGCAATACGGTTATTCATTTAAGTTAGAGAATAATGATTATTCTACTTATATGAATAATACCGTCAATGGTCATGCACCCAACGTGAATGGTTTATTGAATCTCGATCGTAGTAGTACACATATTTATAATAATGATACAAAAAGATGCAAGTTAGTAATGATAAGTACCACATTCTTGTGGCACTGCCGCGAAGGTCATATTGGTGTAAAGCTCATGAAGAAACTCCATGTCGATGGATCTTTTGACTCGCTCGATTTCAAATCGGTTGAGACATGCGAACCATGCCTCTTGGGCAAGATGACTAAGACCCCGTTTTCCGGTATGATGGAGCGGGCTGGTGGCTTATTGAAATTGATACATGTTGATGTATGTAGTGTTGGGGAACGTTGCATGGGAAATAAAAAATTTCCTATGCACACGCAAGATCTATCTATGGTGATGAGCATCTACAAGAGGGAGAGTGAACCTACATACCCTTGTAGATCTCTAAGCGGGAAGCGTTAAGAAACAAGATGGATCGTGATGGGATCACGCGACGCTCGACGATTTAGACCGCGAAGACGTTCGACTACATCAACCGCGTTTTCTAACGCTTCCCGCTTAGCGATCTACAAGGGTATGTAGATTCACTCTCCCTCTCGTAGATGCTCATCACCATGGATAGATCTTGCGTGTGCGTAGGAAATTTTTTGTTTTCCATGCAACGTTTCCCAACAGTCTACCTCACCAAGTAGACATGGTCATTGGCACTCAATTCTCCTCATTATTCTATGGATGATTTGGGACTCCAGAAATGCTATGACCTTCAGGCAGGAAAACCACCACAACATCTACAGGCGAATCGTTGATGATCTCATGCTCTGGACACATAGGATCAAGAAACCACAGCATAAACAGGCCGCCACCTCGTGGCGTTCCTATCTCTTACCACGTTTACCACGTGCTTATGTAATTCACTTTGTAATCTGACCAACATTGGGTTACAAATTTGAGAAATATATTCAGGTGGGGAGCCCCCCGGTGATTTAAAAAAAATCTACGAGACATGCGTGATGACTTCCTTAATTTTAAGATGTTGTGTCGGTTTAGTATCTCGGATATGCTCGTAAAGATAGGGTGTGAGTGCATACGGTTAGGATTTAGGAATGGATCTACGTGAGCATATGGGATAGTAACGTGTTAAAAACAATATTCCAACTCAAAACAAATTAAAAGGATAGGACATAATATGACTTATCCATTACAAAAGAGTTGGATGTTTATAATATTATGGTAAGATATTTTTCCTAAACTCTAGTTATTGTGGTTTATTTTTAGGAGTCGGAATTGAAATAAAAAGGGTTTCAAAACAATGTTGGGCTCTGCCATTACAGTTCACGCGTGAACCAACTCTTTTTATTATTCTTTTCTTCTTTTCCACTTCTTCATAGCGAATACAATTCAAAAAACTTCTTAATTTTTTAGGGAAAAAAACTTCTTCGCAGTGAATATAAGAGTAAGTATCAAGGGTGCGATTTTTTGGAGGCCGGGCTCCAGTGAGCCCTTTTTTGAAAATCATATTTCCGAGTTTCAAAAAAAAATTCCGTGAAAACTTATACATATTCGTGATGGATCTGAAAATTTTCATTCAAAAATATTATGATTTGCATGCTTTGCAAAACAAACAAAATCTAGGCCCACCAACAAAAACAAATTGACCCATTATCATTTACATATTTGTTTTTTTGTACACACCACGTATGAAACTATATTGTTCTGAAACTTTTTCCGGACGTGTTAAGCATGTATTTGTAAATGTATATCAAAAAATTCATTTTTTTACATTGTGTAAATATGTTTTTAAAAAACCGAGCTCACTGGAGCCCGGCCTCCATTGGGCATTAGCGTAAGTATCAGGTGCTCCATGGACACAAGTGCTGGCCTGTTGGATTTCAGACCGAACAGATTGTTGGACATATGCCTAATTTTCAGACATTTGGGGCTTGGGGGGCCGAACCCTAACTTAAAGTGCTGCTGCTGCGGCGGCGGCGGCGGCGGCGGCGAGCATACCAGATGGCAGGCCTGGTTAGCAATCTCAACCCAAGAAAGGAGAGATCGATGGCGGCTGGAGGCGAGGTGCTGACGCCTCGTGAGTTGGGGATGGAAGAGATGGTTTTTCCCGAAGCAGAGATCCTGAGGATGGAGATTGCGTCCCTGGTGAACTTGCTGCGGGAGAAGCAGTCTGACGTTCTTTCGCTCGATCCTGAGACAGTGAGGAAAATCAGGTCCCTGAGGAGCGAGATCCTGGTGCAGAAGAAGGAGATTATGGCCGATCACGACAGCATGGATCTGCCCAACTCCGATACGCAGAGTGCGAGTTCCCAAGTCAGTTGCGAACAGAAGGAGATCGACTCGGAGAAAATCAAACCATCCTCCAGATTCGAATCCAACTTCGAGCATGTATATTTGCCCTACGGTGGTGAGGACGAAGGCAAACCCAGCACCCACTGTCTTGACCAGAGGAGCAAGGAAGAGGTGGATGAATCTGCAACAGGTTTGCCAATGGGGCTTTGTAAATCAAACACGGAGACGCACCAGATGGCTGATGATAGCCAGATGACAGATGACAAAGATGAACATTTTGTGCCAGCAGATCTGACAAGTGGTCTTTCCAACCAGATGACTGTGCACTGTTATGAGAACCAGAGTACTGCGGAGTACATGGAGATGATTGGTCTCACGGTGGACAAAGCCCAATCAAGCATGGAGACGCATGTGTTGAGGATGATGGACCAAGGAAAATCAAGCAGTGAAGGCCAATCAAGCCTGGAGATGCAAGGCGAATCAAGTAACGAAGGCAAATCCAGCACTGAGACGCGTGCCTCGAGGATGATGGACCAAGGCAAAAAATCAAGCTTTAGGATGGTGCTGGATTGCCATGAGAATGGTATGCCCAACTTGTGCAAATATTACGAGATGCTCGAATGTGAGAATGCGAAAGAGGAAGATGAGGAGATGACCGCGGAGGGTGTAAGGATGCGTAACAAATTCCGTAAGGAGCTATTAGAGATGGAGGCTGGCTTACACAAGGACCGGGAGCAGGATCAAAAGGACACACTGAGGTGGGAGCAAGACCAAATTGACACACCGAGCTGTTACACAATGGACCCGACCCCCTTCTCACTTCAGGACGAGGCAGAGGAGATTGAGGAGGCGGAGGAGACGGAATCCACAAAATCAGACACGGAGGAGATAGAGATGGAGGACAAGTTGTTTGCTTTAGAGCGTAAAGGCTGGGAATCTGCATGGGGAGACGACTGCGGTGACTTCGAAGACAGGACTTCGAAGACAGGAGTAAGTAAACATAAACATCCATCGATTCATTCCCGTCTCATTAGTCTTTCAAAACAATGGCAACACAGTCAGATTCGTCCCTTCCTATCTTCTTTCCTTGCATGAGTAAGCAAAATAATTGATGTTACAACATGTCTTAACACTTGGATTAACTTGCTACTGCAGCCGTATTGAGTCCTATGCTCTTTACACATTGCACGCCAGGATTGATCCCGTACGCTGCTCGCTCTGTGAGCACCTTGCAAATCTACTCCGTGAAGATTGTTGGAACAGATGGAAAGTTGAAGTTGCCACTCCATGTGTATGGGATCGTCGCTGCCGGAGATGCCGTGGACTACAACCGCAACATTCTCTTCTCCCGGCGAAGGGAAAACTGCCAAAAACTCACTCGGGAGGTATGCAACATATTCCATATTTCTCTTAATCCCCCCCCCCCCCCCCTTTCTTCCTGCGTGTGTATTTGTTCATTCGATTCGATTATAACGATGATTATGATCCTTGCAGGATCCTTTTTTGCGCTTGACTGGCCCGTCCCGTGCAATTGTGGCTGTGGACCATGTTGATTTCGAGGTCCAACTGAAAGTGAAGGGCTCATCAAGGTCTCGCGACAGAGCATTGATAAGTCATTGCTTTACTTACGCTGGTGGTTACCATGAAGATTTACATAGCACGTTCTCCAGCAACTGCTTCTGCACAGTAGAGTTGAGCTTGGAGCGACTTACAGAAACAGTCCAGGCTACTATCTTGAGTGCGCGTGTCGTTGAAGGGGCGCCTTGGCCTTTTGAACATGGCGGCCGGATCATGTGCTCCTCGCCACCACAGGAAGTTACGGACTCCCTATCCAGGCAAGTTGTGTTGGTTGATTCTCGTCGTTCTGATGGCGGTGGAGAAATGCCAATGGGCTCAGATGGCTACCTTGATCTGTCGAGGCATGTTGTTTCTGTAGAACTTGAAGAAAGCCTGCAGTTTGTCATACAAGCCTACTCACAGTCTGGCGATGCTATTGCTAGACAAGGTAGTGTCAAGTTCAGGACCAAATACTGCAACGTAAGTCAAGCGATATGTGAGATTGGTGACTCTATTGTGGAGATAACTGTCGCTTGGTCCCAAATTCTTAAGAACAAGAGGGATATCCTCTTCGAAGGACATGTTTGATGGCTCTTGTGCCGTGGATGTTCTGAACTGCAGAATTATTTGTCTTTGATTAGTATAAAACCTGTCCTGTACCTGTTGCCCAATTGTATCTGTTTTTGTCTTGGATGTGGTTTACAAAACTGCAGAATTAATCCTCTTCAAATTAGTTATTAATCTGTCCAACTATCTGTGTGTCAACTAATGTTATCCAACTATTTGTGTCTATCATTAACTTATTATGCTTTTTATATGAAGTATTACCTCTGTAAACTAATACGAGACATTTTATAGATCACTATATAAAGTAGTGATCTAAAGAGTCTTATACTCCGTATTACTTTACAGAGGGAGTAGTATCTACAATGCCGCCGCCTTGTAATGTAATATTATTAGCCGCCAACCGGGTCTAATTAACTATCTAAACGCATGATTTCCTGCTAGTTCATCCACCTCTAGTCACAGAACAACTGAACTTCGTGAACCGCCCGTAAATTCCATCTACCCCTCGGCAAAGCTAAAAAGGAGAAACAAAATCCATGTAAAACCACCCCTATCAATATCATAGCCTCCAGGAGCCTTTGCCTGCCTGCAGCAGGGAGGCATAGAGCAGCTGGTTCCACGTGTCCGGCACGCCCGGCAGGCACCAGTGGCTGCAGTCCTGCTTGCTCACCGCCGCCAGCCGCTCCTCCTCCGTGGCGTAGCGCGCCCGGTACACCGACGGGTGGCCGTCCTTGCGGTAGTCGGTGAGCCGGCTGATGTTGAGGTATATCACGGGGGTCTTCATCCGGCCCATCACCTTCTCCAGTATCCTCATCCTCTCCGGGTACTCGGTGAGGTACGTCTGGTTGAAGATCGGCTCCGTCTCCCTGTGACACCTCCCTCCCGAATTCCACTGCCCTCCCCTGCACTCAAATGGGTCAGGAGAGTGAGATTCATTGTGCCGATGATCTAACGGTTGTGGTGACAATCTCTTGGTAATAATTATGTACCTGAAGTGTGTTAGGGAGAATCCTCTGAAGACGACCTGGGTTCTTGCTGGGTCAATGTTCTTGTCGACCCATTTGGCCCATGTGGTCAGAGCCTTCCTGTATGCTTCCATCACCTCAAGGCTGGGGTGCACATGGTTGCCTTCTTGGTAGTAGTTCAGCCTGTGGAGTCATGGACAGATGTTTTTTTTTATCAATCAGGATGTAAGCAGATTGACTAGCAGAGAGAGAGAGAGACAGAGATCGGCTACAGAGTACAGACCCTTTTGATGTCTTGGGGTGAGTCCACCAGTGCCCGGTGTTGATGACGACGATGTCGGCGGTCTGGTACGCCGGAGTTGTCGCGTCTAGCTCGTCCAACCTCAGTTTCTCGTCGAGCACGCTGCCGTTTGGGCCCTCGCGGACCGTCTCCTTCACCAGAAATGTCGATCTTATGAAATCGACGGAGCAATTGTAGTCCTGCAATCAAGTAGTAGTACCATTAAGTAGTTGGATTATTGACAAGATTCTACTGAGCTTCGATCTCTTTCTCTGTTTTTTAATGTGAGATGAGAAAAGAAAAGAAACAAAAAAAAACAGTTGATATTCGATGAGGCGGCCTATACGTACCCTGAACTTGAAGGAGTAGTATCCTCTGGTCTTGAACTGGTTCTTCCCCGACCTCTCGTACACGTTCTTCTTGTTCCTGACGCCATGGCGGAGAGTGCAGACCAGAGACTCCCACATGTTGCGGTTCAGCGAGTCGCCGACGAATATGATCCTCTGGCCCCGCAGCCTCTCAAGGAAATCAGTCACGTTCATCCTGGCCAAAGCAACGAGAGAAGATAATTAAGTTTTCGAATCACAGAGTGGAACATTTGTTACTTATGACAAGAAGAAGCTAGTTGGGGGATGCAGCATGCACCTGGGAATGTTGCAGCCGGTGGGCTGCCACCTCCAGTTGAGGAAGCCGGTGTCCTGCCGGCCGTTCTTGTGGCAGTTGAAGTCGTCGTCGATGTGGGGGCACGACCGCGGCGGGTAGAAGGCGTGGTTCTCCTCCCTCACCCATCTCCCGCTGAACAGATCGCACTTGGCGAAGGTGACCAGGTCCTGCACGCCCGACGTCCACACCACCCGGTGGTTGCCGGGCCCGACGGCCACGCTGGTGTTCGCGGCTGCCGTGACGGTGCCCGTGCCGACGCCCTCGCTGTGGTCGGCGGCAGACGTCCACACTGCCCGGTTGTTGCCTGGCCCGACGGACGCGCTGGTGTTCGCGCCTGCCGCGACGGTGCCGGTGCCGGTGCCGTCGCTGTGGTCGGCGGAAGACGCCCACACCGCCCGGTTGTTGCCTGGCCCGATGGTAACGCTGGTGTTCGCGTCTGCTGTGCCGGTGCCGGTGCTGTTGTTGTGGTCGGCGGCAGCTCCTTCCTGCACCGGGTGGACGAACTCCTTCCGTCGCCTGATGGAGCGCTGCTTGTGCCTCGCCATGGCCGCTCTCTTGCGCCTGCGTCTGTCCTCCTTTCGCTGGCCCGTCGGTGTTGATGGCAACGCTGCTCGCCGCGTCGAGTTCGGCAGTGCATTGTCGACGCTGGCGTTCGCGTTTCGATCTTCCTTACTCGAACGCACAACCGTGTCGGTAGAGTTGCCGGTGGCGCCGTCGGAGTCCGCGGGCTCGTCGGGAGCGCCGATGATGGGTTTTCCGGTGGAATTCGCTGCATCCGCTCTCCGCCACGGCGGCGTTGCGGTTACCTCTTGCGCTTTCGTACCGTTGCCGACGGGATCCACGTCCGATCCGCTGATCGTGGCGTTCCCGGCGTTATAGAGGGGACCCTGCGCTTTTCCCATATCCTCCGGCACCAATTCCGGCTGCCCCGAGACATCGGCCGGAGCCCAGTCATCATCGGAGTTGTTGCTCTGCACTCGACGCAGAGCCACCACGGTTGCATTGCGCGCGCTGCTCTGCCGAGCAGTGCCAGTGCTGCTTACATTATGAGGAACGGGAGGGTGGTGAGGAAGCCGCTTCGTCGACGACGTAGGCGTCGACGTGTTCGACGACAGCAGCGCGCCGGACGCCGCCGAGGAGCCCGTCGGAGTGGGGAAGGAGTCCTCGGGGGAGGGGCGACCGGTGATGGAGACGTAGAAGAAGGCGATGACTAGCACGCCGGAGAAGCAGGCCAGCACGGCCTTGGTGCTAACGTACGGCCCGCCGCCGTGCTTACCGCCGGCGCCGCTGCCTCGCTTGTGGCCGGTGGCGAGGGAGGAGGAGGAGGAGGACGGGGAGAGGAGGCCGTTGAGCTGCGCCTGGAGGGAGCCGCTGCTGCCCCCGCCCCCGCTGCCACCGCCACCGCTCCGGTCAAGCACGGACAGCCACGCCTTCCTCCAGCCGGCCATTGTTGCCGGTCAGCGATCGCCGATCACTCGCTCACTCCAGTACGTGCTCTACTGGTCAGTGTGACGGTTACCAACTGCCGGCAGGAGCGGATCTCGATGGGCAGGCTCAGAGTTTATGGAAGTCCGTTGCGGACCGGTTCGGCCCAAGTCCGCGCGGAGCGTTGCCATCAACTGGGCCTAGCCCACAAATGTCCCGGCCCAGATAATCTCTCGTTTTCTAGGGTTCGTTCGCCCGCAATACCCGGCCCAGCCCGCGTATATATACACGACCATGCCGATCCACACGGATGTCGCACCCCATTGCCATTCCAACTGACCAGGCGCCTGCCTCCGCCACCTTTTGCGAACTTTCCCCGCTCTACCAGTCGGCCATGGCCTGCGGCGGCGGCATTTTCAGCCGGGCGCTGGGCTACGTCGTCAACGAGTTCCTCGTCCAGGGCCTTGCCAACAAGTAATGCTCGACCCCCCCCCCCTTCCCCCGATCCCTCTACTTAGATTAGATCTATCCGTCGTAATTTGTTTTTTGGTTTGATGTCGTTCGGATTGGTAGCGCTTCGTCATCTGGTCCTCGGGAGGATCGGTTCTCCGGTCGGTTCCCGGCGGACTCGTTCCCTTGAAGCCACATCGTCTCGTTGTATCGTGGGCTTGCCCTCTCGTGTGCTCTTCGTATATTGGATTACCTACTATGGCGCAGGGCGCAGCAGGCTCTTACATACATGCCACTGTTGTTGATTTGCTCTAGCATGTAGGAACACGGTCAAGCTTTATTTTGGGCCAAATCCCTCAAATTCGTAGGGTTGTGTACGTACGTGACGGTGATGAGCCTTTACAGACCTGTAATGATTCTTGCGAGCATGATCGCTTGATTCAAAGAACATCTAAGGGACTGAGTCGCCTTGTAATAAACCAAAGGGGCGATGTCGTGTGAATTTTGTTATCAGAGCTGTTGGCTTTGATAGTCTTGTTATGTTTGATTGTCTCGGAGATGACGTAGTAGGCATGTCAACAGTGATGAGTTCTTGCAGACCTGTAATGATTCTTGCGGAAATGATCGCACAGTTCAATGAACATCTAAGGGACTGAGTTGTTATGCAAAGTTTGCATTACATTTGTGTGCTGTGTTTCATTCCTTGTTTGCCCAACAGTTACTGTATGTGTTTAAATGGATTATAGTATGTGTTTGTCTGACTATATTCAAGGTTTTGTTGTCCCCTTCAACAAAATGGTGAAGATTTATATTTGATCTCGTTCGTAACTGTCTGAATTGTTATGGAGGACGGTGGAGATTTATAGTTGTTCTCGTTCGTCGTAACTAGCATTTGTCTGCCTTGCCGACTACCCAAATTCTGAGTCCTCGTATCACATTATCTTCTTGGTTGGCCGTTTTATTTTGTTTATTTGGCCGATGATTAAACTAAACTAATAGACAAGCATATGTCTCAACTCTCTTCATGTGGAAAGCATAGTTATCAATGAGGTCTAACTCTGTTTGTTTCTGTACTTCCTTTTATCGGCCTGCGATGATTATTAAGTGCATAGTTCAGATGACCAACTGTGATTACCTGAACAAAATAGTCTTTTCGGTCCTAGCTGACGACCTTTGTCTGCCTGTTTAATTTCGATTAAAATCACATTTTAGAAATCATTACCTAGCTAGTTAAATTATTTTAATTTGATCAAGGACACTAAAGAGAATGTTATGTCAGCAAATCCATGCGAGCTGCGCCACATAGCCAAGGATTCATTTGGCCGAGTTGCCTTCGACTTCTGATGCATATAAAGATGATTTGATGTCGGCAATTAATTTTCAAGAGGATGATGATTTCATATTTGTCGCCCCAGTCTTAGGGTCTGCTTTGGTGGATCTGTGCTGATTGACATACTTCTGAATCTGATTCTGTAAATGAATTTAAAAAGAAAATGTGATTGCCTTAGCTCCTCATAACTGGTGTGAGTTCGTGTTCTGTACTTTGGATGAGGCGGAGCTTCTTTGAGTTCTTCTTTCTTGTGATCTTATTAAATTTTATTCTGATGTTCAGGAACCAAACTCTTGCATCTGCCTTATGAAGTATTTTTATCTGCTTTGTTTAGATACCACAGTCTCCTTGTTCTTGATTTCTGTTTCTTTTTTTACCTGCCTTGGTTTGCTGTTGTTTCTGAGTAAGATGTTTTTCTATCTGCTTTATTTAGATACCACTCAGGCACTCACTCTCTTGCATGTTGCTGATATCTACTTATATGAACAAATCAATCCTGAAAGGCAAGCTGTGGCACTTTGCCAATAATTCATTTGGCTGAACTGCTTTAAACTTCTGCTACTTTTAATGACTGTAGGAAATATGTTTTAGTGTCAACAATGAATATCCAAGAGGATGATGATTTCATATTTGTCGCCCCAGTCTTAGGGTCCACTTTGGTGGACCTGTGCTGATTGACTTTTGAATCTGACTCTGTAAATGAAATTTTTGATATTCCTTTAAAATTCTGATTGCCTTAAACCGGTGCTTTTGGATGAGGAGGTGCTTCTTGAGATTTTCTTGTGTCCTTTTTTTTGAATAATTTAGGTTGCTTACAACATATATCATGTGGTGATTTTCTTGTGTCCTTGTTATATTTTACTTTGATGTCTAGGAAGCACTCTAACTATCTGCTTTGTTTAGACACCTCAATTTCCCTTGATTTCTGTTAGTTTCGTTTTACTTGCCTTGCTGTTTGTTCTGAGTAAGATATTTTTTACCGTGCAGCCGTGCCTTCCAGAGGTTTGCTGTGAGGACCAACAGGACTTTCGAGAATCTCTCATCCAGAGGTAGCATCACTACACTGGTTTCTTATTTACGTGAATGTTGCCCATTTCATGTTTCACCAATTTTGGTTCAGTAGGTTTTAGAATTTCTTGGCAGAAAGTTACAATCACTGGTTTCTATACTGAATTTATATGTGAAGTCATTTTGTTTGTGATAGGAAATTTGTATACTGAATTGATTTTATTTTTTCTGTTTTAATGATGCAATACAACATGTTTTGTATGCTCATATTGGTGTTTCATCGTTGAATATATATGGGTTCAATTTAATGCCTTATTTGTGCTAATAATAAGCTGGTAATTTTTGCTTCTCGCTCGTCAGTTAAACAAGTGAGGGAGGAGGTGTCAGAGCAAGTGAGGGATTCTCGTGGGCAAGATAATGTGAGTTAAACCAAACCTTTACGTGGTAAACTATTGCGGTTGTTGTTTCAATTGCAGGCGACTGAATAGATCTTTGTTTGCAGCGCTTCAAGGAGTGATGCCGACTCCAAGCCGTGCATCAAGTTGCCAACTGTACAATCCTGCTATCAGCGTTCCGGTCATCTTTTCTTGTCCTGGTTTTGGATACCATCCTCAAGTGGCCTTTGTATAAAATCTGAATGCAAATGATCTTATTTTCTATGCAGAATGTTTTTTTAGAAAGAATTATCTAGAACTAGACGCAGAACATTATTCTATTTCTGTAGCCTGCCAGAACATTCTATAGAGGGATTCTCCTTGGCTGAGCCTCAGTTCGAATTTCTATGCTTTATAATGTTATTTTATGATTAATATTCGCAGTCTGTGTGCTGTTATGTCCCTAGCTAGTTAATCTATGTAACTCTGATTGCGTTGATATACATGAAAGATGATCGCGCTCATTTTGTTGTTTGTTCGTCCGACCGGTTTACTATATTTATGATGTGAATATAAACTACGGTCAACGTATATTAAAGTGGGATTTTTGTATGGTTTTCCTTTGGTTGGTGACGTTGGTCCTTGCTTGTTTGTTCTCCTGTTGGCTTACCTCCAGTTCTGAAGATCGCTGTTTGTAATGATTCTGAAGAAATCCTCACCTGGTTTTGGTGTTGTTTCATCCCTGACGATGTGAACTACTCGGCTTGGATGAAAATCCAAACCCTTTTTTGGACTGGGTGCCAATGACGCACTTGGTTTAGGGTCAGGACATCTCCAATAAAAAAAATGCAAATTTGGAGATGTAAAAATTTACATCCTTAAAAAGTGCCTTTTGCATCTCAAAAAAGGGTCACTCCAAAAGAAGTGCAAAAAAGTGCTTTCCTGCGATGCAACTTTGGCTTTGACATCAACCTCGCGCCGGTGGTGTCCTTATTACTGGTGATTATATCTGGCCATGGGCTGGGTTGGGCCTAAAAAAGCCCATGACAAAAAACACAGGCCTGGCCTAGGCCCTGTCATCGGACCTACTTTGAAGCCCAAGCCCGGCCCATCTGTCGAAAAGCCCGTTGGACCGTGGGCCGAGCCTTTTTCTTAAAATCCCAATATGCCAAGCCTGCCCCGACCTTGTTGGTGGGCTCAAAACTCAGGCCCAAGCCTGGCCCACGGGCAAGCCTAGAGGGCCTAGGCCCTGGGTTTTGGGGCCGGCCGGGCCGGGCCTGAGATGTAGGTATACCGGTGATGTTTGAGTCTGGGTGAGTGTAGCTTTGCATGGTGATCATGCTCTCGTGGTGTCTCTGAACAACTTGGGCGTAAGTTATCACCTCAGCTTTTGGGGGAGCATTTCCATCTTTTGATGGATTGACATCCTTTGTGCTAGCTTGCGGCATGCAAGGGGGCCCTTGCGGAGATGGAGAGGGTCGAGCTTGAGTCTGCTTGCTCCAATGGAGTCATTTGTTGTTTGATTACCTGCATGGACTGTTTGGCATGCATAGCACGAACATTAAAACATCTTTGGGCATGCATCCACGGAAACACTCAAATCAGCCGTTTTTCTGGAGCCCTAGGCATGTGGGTGTGGGCGATTGCACGTATGGATGCGGTCTTGAGAAGTCGCATTGTTTTCCGAAGCATCGTCATAAATTACCCTCACCTCCCTCCCTCACCGCTCTCTTCCGTCTTCCCCACTCACACGGGCGGCGGCGACTACCGGACCGACAACAGCGGATCTACGACGACGGCGGCCACCGCAGCGACTACACACCTCCAATGCAGTGCATCGGCAATGGCGGTAAGTTTCTTTGACCTCTCTAGAGTAACTTCATCCAGGACGGGCTAGATTTAAGAGAGCAAGGGAGGGGATTGAACACATTGAGGGTGGGGGTGAACACATCGGTCGATTACATCTAGGGTGGGGATTGGGGTACAACCTACTTGTCTAGCCGCGGCAACCCTAGAGTTGCATCGACCGGTGATGGGGCGTAGGCTTCTTTTCTTCCTCGTCTTCTTCTTCTTCTTCATGTCCGTCTTCTTTCTCATCATCACCGTCAAAGAACGATGGGTCTTGCATGGTCGCCTATCGTCGGCGCCCCGGCCACCATCTGCACCTCGTCGTCTTCCTTCGTCGGATCCACCATAGTTCAAGTCGTCCAATACATCACGGCTCGTTCGTCATTGGGATGGTTGTACTCTTTGTACTTGGTCCACTTGGCCCTTTGTCGAGCGTCGCTGGAGTTGGCCTGATTCATGGCCCACCGAAGGATGTCGACTCACATAGTGTAACGCCCCGGACACACCCGCCGGTAGTCGTTACTCCTGGCGGGATCTAGACTGGCCTCACAGATCAATACTAGTCTTTTCTGCGCACTTTGTCCTCACTCATGCGCATCCGGGACCAACTTCCTGGTCGGTCACCCATCCTAAAACTACTCCAAGCCAAGCACGCTTAACCTGGGAGTTATGTTTGAATTGGCTCCCGGAAAAGAAGGAATTCCTTATTGATATGAGTAGTCTATCATCCCTAATACGCCAGGCTATCACACATAGGGCCCTTCGCTGGGTTAGGAATCAGCGTCTTCAACTCCTTTGTCGTCGCCTTCTTCACCACATCGTCAACCTCCTTGTGCACTTCTTCCATGCTGGTGAAGTTCGAGCACACTCTCATTGTCTCCTCGAACTTAGCACGGTCACCAAGCGAGCACCCGAGGAAGAATGCCCTCCATCCCATGCCCTAGGGAATTGGTTGGGGTTGGAGTTCATGGTGAAGGAAAGGTGGTGAAACAGAGAGAGGTTGAAGAAGGGAGGGGTGAAATTAGAGAGGGTTTGAGTGCGGTACTCGGTAAGAAGAGTCGATAATTATAGGAGCATTAGGCCGATAGTATTGAATGTTGACCTTTGAACTGCGTGTTCTTCATAATGCAGATGGACAAGGGCAAGGATTTCGTGCCGCCATTGGACAAGGTCAAGGACGTCGTGCCGCCAGTGGTGGAGGTGTCAGTGCAAAAACACCCTAACGCCAAGCGGAGGAACTACGGGCACAACCATGAGGAGGCAGTACCAACCCACTTCTGTAAGGTGATCCTTGTTCCGAAGCTAGAGGCTCTGCCTTTGACTGTGGACTTCACCAAGCACTTCCCCGTCGTGCCTACGGAGTTCAGTCTGAAGACGAACACCGGCTGCTCATGGAGGGTCACGGTGAAGGTGGTCGACCGCAGGGTCACCCTTGATCAGGGTTGGGCCACCTTTGTCGCTGTTCACCAGGTCAGGATCGGGTACATGCTGACTTTCAAGATGCTCACCCTCACCAGCATGAAGGTGATCATCTTCAACGACGACGGTGTGGAGGTGGTGATCAAGTGCAAGAAACACGACCAGGACTTCGCCATTATCGCTTAAATGACCTCTCATTCCTAGTGAAGTTGGTTGTTGTTGGTTTAAGACCGTGTGCTGCGATTTAACTTTGAAACTTATTGTACTATGTTTAACTTTCATGTGCGGTTAAACTTTGATGTGTGCTTAATAAGTTTGTTCTGTTCTGGTTACTCCATTTTTTTGCCTCTGGTAACCTCACCACATCAAAGAGGAGGTCACCACACTACTGTCTGGATGTAACCAAACAACCAAACTTGTGTTTTTCCTCAAATCAGGCCACAACGAAACAACATGCCTTCCGTTTCGGCACATGCAGCCTAGAGGGGATGCAACCAACCAATCAACATTGCAGATGTTGGTGTTTAGCCTACATATGCTCAGTCAGGCCCAACTGGATCAAGTATGCAAAGTGCCCAAAACCGATGCGGGTAACCAAACGCATCCTTGTATGTGTGTGGCACATGTTGGTTATTCTTTCTCTCAAGTTTTGACTTCTGCCTGCTTTGGTGTACCGTTGGTGGTGGTGAGCTTCTTTGACCGTGATTACCTTTGTGGTTCATATGTAGAATAGTTTTTCTTTTTTTTTCTAGAGTGACCCTAGGCTATCGAACCCACATGCCTTCGAAAGGTTAACTTCCTACTAAAAGAGTTCTAATTTTCCGGACCAAATCATACAATTTAACGAAAGAACAAATAATACACAACCTTCCTGACAATGGCGCTAGGAAGCTTGGCGCTTGTTAGGTGTATAATCTAACAACAAGTTGGGATCCCAAGTGTAGAAGTCCGTAGCAAGCGATATTTTTTTCCTCAGCTAAAAATTAAGATATCAATTCGTAGAGGTAAATACATCCCGCGACGGGTTAATTTCTGCAACACAATAAAACTTCACCGTGTGTATCCAACAATGCTAATAAGGGTGTCAACCTTGCTAATTGCACAAGCTAATTAAACATAATGTGGTATATAATATTTATTGTATTTTTGGAATAAAACAAAGAGGTAATATTATGGGGAGTCATAAGACTTGCGTCACATGTTCAGTTTGGTGCTAAAACTTTAAAAATACGGTTTTGTGGTCACATAACTTACTCAAGCATGCATATATGGTCACAGTACGCGTATGCGGGTGTATTCATGAGTATGGGCCTACTTGTCAGTGAGCGATTACATTGGGCGAGATGTATTTTTGCACACAACACCTTGAATTTTCTTATTTACAGAAAAAATCAACCATCATGACGCATTTTTGCAAACAAAAAAATCTAACGACATATACAGATATGCACAAATTAACAAGAAAAATAAGTCTGCCAAACTCCAACCGAGGACCAACAAGTTTTACCCAAAACTGTCTAGACACTACAGCAGCCAGGCGTGGATGTTAAATATGGACAACCAACGTATACGTATTAAACTGCAACGCAGGTGAAGCTTAAATGGGTTGTATATATTGCGGCGCATTTTGCACGCGCTATTTTCTTAAGATGTTTGTGCAACATAAGCAATAAAGTTATGTTCAAATATTCATGTGTTAAAAATATTCATGATTAGTATGTAAAAACTTTTAAATATAAATGTGTGTATTATATAAAAAATATATAGTAAGATATTTATAAACCCGAGTATCATAAACATGCGTTTTATATATATGTACTGTATTACATATTTGGTTTTCAAAAATACAATTCAAAAATATTATTTTAATTTTACAAATATTTCAATAATTATACGCACATTTTTATAACTTAGTGTTTGTATAATTAAAAAGATTCATAATTTAAAAGTAAAACTATTTATATGAATATTCTATCATGGCTAATATTTAAATTATGTATCTTTTAATATATGTCATGGATAAAAAATTATACACAAGTGAATATTCATAAATATTTGTATTCATAATTTTATCACTTATGTTTTACAAATATTTGAGCTCCACATAGGTTTCGTTCAGTACATATAGTTTCGTTATCCACGGAGGACTACCAGACCATGGGTTCTAAGTGACTAGACCGTCTCGTGTTTAATCAATTGGTGGTGAGTTCGAATCCAGGTGTTATCTCTTTACTATTAATTTTCGTATATATGTGCACTACTGTGGCCAGGTTTTCCTATAAATAAAAAAAATGAGGATGTGTTGTGCATAAATGTGTCGTTGTGGTTGACTTTTTCTACAAATAATTTGAAGGTGCTATGTGTACAAAATATGTCATGCCAAAGCCATCTCTCATTTACAAGTGGGGCCATACACATGAATATGCCGGATACGCCTATTGTGACCGTATTGCACGTCTGAGTCAAGTTAGATAATCACAAAATCGTATTTTCGAAGTTCTAACACCAAACTGAACGTGGGACGCAAGTTCTATGACTCCCCGTGATATTACGTCTAAAACAAAACTAAAACTAAAAGTGTGTATGAAGTTGTCAGAAGGTGATTCTTATACTAAACATAGATTGGGTTCATAGTCTCACCAAGTGTAAAAGTAGGTCTGGAGGGCTGTGCTTAGACTACTTGACAAATTAAAAACCTAACCTTTTCCCAATTTTAATTCTAGGCAAGTTCTAGCATTTGCTACAAATCAAATGCACCCTACACATGCATGTCTACGAGTATAGCCGCGGAAAGGAAAGACAAGCACATGTAAATAGAGGATAAGGATAGGAAGATCAAACGCAAAATTGACACGGAGATTTTTGGCGTGGTTCCGATAGGTGGTGCTATCATACGTCCACGTTGATGGGGACTTCAACCCACAGAGGACAATGGCTGTGAGAGTCCACTAAGGGCTCCACCCACAAAGGGTCCACAGAAGCAACCTTGTCTATTTCATCATGGCCTTCGTCCACGGAGAACTAGCCTTAGTCGGGGTGTATCTTCACGAAGTAGGCGATGTCTTTGCCCTTACAAACTTCTTGGTTCAACTCCACAACACGAAGTAGGAGGCTACCAAGCGACATCTAACCAATCTAGAAGGCACCACCCTCCAAAAGGTAATAGATGTGGTAGTATGATGAACTCCTTGTTCTTGTGCTTCAAAAGATAGTCTCCTCAATCACTCAGTCACTCTCTCATAGATTTGGCATGGGTAGAAGAGATTGATTGGGTGGAAAGCAACTTAGGGAGGCTAGAAATCAAGATCCATATGGTTGGAGTGGATGATCTTGATCTCAACACATGACTATGTGGCTCTCTCTCAGAAAAATGGATGAGGGAAGTGTTTGTATGTTCTGAGTGCTTTCTCTACGAATGAGAGGTGGTGGAGGGGTATATATAGGCATCTCCAAAAATCCAACCGTTACAACATTATTGCCCAACTCAGTGAAACCGAAGCGAAAACTCGGTTCTATCGACTAGTGTAAAATGTGGCAACTTTGACATTTTTGGTGAAACCGATATACACTACTCGGTCCTACCGATTTTGGCCTGACCAAGGCAGTTTCTCATCTCAGTGACACCGATTCACCAAACTCGAAAATTACGAGTTTAGGAATTAGCTAACCAGAGAGTTGGTCATTAATTCTTGGTCGTACTGAAACCAGTATTGGTTGTACTGAGTTGCTAGGGTTTTGGCTAGGTTCTGTCTTATGGGAAAATCGGTATGGACAAAATGAGAATCTTGGTGGCACCGATTTTGGATGAATGATTTTGGACAGAGAATTTTGTGGGATATTTGATGAGTAATATTTGGTGGCTAATCTCTAAGCACTTGAGCAACTAGATCATCATATTTTCCTCACCCCCTTTTAATAGTATTGGCTTTCCTATTGACTCAAGAGTGATTTCTTACAAAATATAAAATGTAGAGTCTTGTAGCTTGAAGTATGGACAATCCTATTCCTTTCCTTTCCTTGGGGAGGTTCTCCACACAATACTTTAGCCATTCCATCATTGAACTTTTTTCTGAGATATACTTGGTGGAAACATTAGTCCAATGAAATATATGTTGTTATTAATTACCAAAACCACTTAGGGAGAAGTTGTGCTTTCAGTCTCCCTTTTTTAGTAATTGATGACAACATATAGATCAAAGCTTCGACAAAAGATATAATCAATGAATAACATCATCTCTTTGAGAGGTATGTGATAAGAAAGAGCTCCCCCTAAATTTGTGCATTATTTTAAATTTGCATTTGAATGCAGATGCACAGTCGATTAGGTTCATGGGTCACTCTTCCATGTCACATACAACTTGGTGGTGCGCATAAATGATATGAGTGAATAATAATGCACATAACACCAAACATACGTGAATGATCATAACATAAGCAACACATAGATATGACATAGTGGCATCAACCCTCAAAGCGTATGATCAAACACAACGAAGTTTAAGCCATACCATATGATAAACTGTTTTTGAAATCAAAAAGAGCACCAAAAGGCAAAACACTCTCTCTCAAAGCCCTATGATCTATATTACTTCTCCCCTTTTGGTAACAAGTTACCAAAAAAGTTCAAAACATATAGAATCTAAGCGTCGTTCTGGGCCTGATCTCCTCCGATAGATGTTGAAGGATTCAAGAGAAGGGTGTCCGGGAATGCTTCGACAGATGTCCTTTGGGGGGGGTGGTGTAGACACTGGAGGTGCTGAAGGAGCAGACGGAGCAGTAGCTGGTGCTGATGAAGATGGTCTCGACTCAGGAACTGGCATGGCAGACAATCTTGCCTGAGTCTTGAACTGAGTGTTGGTTCGGAGAGGAGGACTATCATCATCTGTGGAGTGGGGACTAGGCACTACATCAACCTCCTGCTTCAGCTGAGTGAAAGTCTTTGTAAGCTCATCCACCTTGTTTTCCAAAGCATGAAACTTGCTTTCCATGATCCGCACAATGTTCTTCTGGTTCTTAAGAATCTGAGTAACATTCTTCTCTATACCTTGGACATATTTGATGAGAAGTGCCATTTGATCGCTCTTTGCCTTGGGCACTTGAGCACTGGTGCCTTTGACTGCCTCTGCCTCTGCATGTGCAGTAGCTGAAGTGGGATGAGAGGGGTCCATCACCACAACATTGTCCTCTAGTTCTGGTTGAAGTGGCATATGAGGATGATCAAGTGCATATACATTCTTCTCCAGCTTGGAGTTGATGAGCATCTGAATGTATGATGCATATCCACATGATCGTTTCTGATTAGTAGTTGTCCTCTTGATTGTCTCTATAATCAAATCCATCACCCTGAATCTGGTGTGGGTGTGTACATGGTGCAACATGTTCATGGAGTACCCCTTGATCATCTTATCATCTCCAGACTTGGGCATGAAGGTATATCTCATGATTGTGTTGGAGGTGGGTAGTTCTGCTTGCAAATGATAGACACAACCAAACTTATGTGTGTTCACATATGCAGCTGGAATAGGAGTGTACATGTGAGCCATGGAGTTATGACTCATCTTGGCTTCAGCGTAGACATCAAGATCTCCTTCTTCTACCTATGGGGCTCCTAAGATGGTATCCCACTCATCCACAGTAGACTGATGTCTGACTCCCTCAGTCATCCATATGATATGACCATCTGGATAGAAATGAGTTGTGGAGTAAAACTGCATAATCATCTCGTCATCCTAAGCTGTGAACTCTCTCCCAACAAAGTTCTCAATATCTATGCATCTGAAGTTGTCCTGCACATTGGGGAAGTAGTCCTCATTTTCCTTGATGTAGGCCCAATCGACATATCTCATGTCACTGACTGTTGGGATCTTGTCCAATAGGGCAGTCTCATAGAAATCCCGTTATTCCTTAGTGTAGAACCTGTAATCAACATCAGTCTTCCTCCTGGAGGCAGATGGGTCATTTTCTCTCCATTTCCTCAACCCTTGATCTCTCCTCTTCTTCATGTCCTCAACAACTAGATGAGCATCATTATGCTCTGGTAGATGAGGTCTGAGCTTCCTCAACAGTGTCAACTCTCCTTCCTCAGATGTTTCTTTGGATGTGGAACTCTTGTTCTTATCAGCAGCTGGAATGTCCCTGGTAGTTCTCTTGGGCTTGGGTGTTGCATGCTTCTTTGGAGCAGTTTGCTTGCTCTTGGATGGAGCCTGTCTAGGCATTGCATCAGCTAGCAATTTCTTCTTATAAGGACGAGGTTTTGCAACTAGTTCTTCCTCTTTCTCTTTTTCCTACTCTACTGGGTCCTCATACATGGAGGTGGGCCTACCAATAACATGCACTATCCTCTTCCTGGATCTCTTCTTCTCTCTTGCCTTCTTGAGCATAGACTTGAAGTCTTTGGGGACTCAAGAGTGAGAGTCATCCCGGCCTTAGCACTCTCTGGTGATCTCATAGCTTTAGAGCTAGCATATTTCTTCCTCACTGGCATCTTAGAAGAAGTGTCCTCATTGGCAGATTTCCTTGCAGCCTTTTCTTTATTGTCTTGCTGCTTCTTGGAGGTTACCTCTTCAGGAATGAAGTCCACATCTTCTTCATATGAATTCAGTTCCCTCCTTGCCCTTGTGGTAGCCTTAGGCAACCCGTGTGAACTGGGAGTGCCTGGATCCTCTGAAGATGAGGAATTAGCTTCTGGGCTAGTTCTAGCATCCATGTCAACACTCTGATCTCTGAAATCATTGTCACTATCTTTTGAGCCTGACATACTAACTCTATGAATAGATGTAGATGAGCAGAAGGGATGAGCATCACAAAGCACAAAAGTTTTGAAAATTTGAGCTAAAAAATGTAGTTTCAGAATTCCGCAACATGTAATTAGGTTCCACCGAGTTTCAATTTTTGGAGCTACCGAGATAGACTTTCTCCTATGACACAAGCTTGGTCACCTTTTTGGTTTCACCGAAACGGGTGACTCGGTCTAACCGAGAAAGTTCTCATAGCCCTAAAAACCAAATTGGTTTTACCGATTCTTTCCACTCGGTGACACCGAAATGCAGGTTGCGAGGCCCTAAACCTAATTTTTTATCTTCTGCTAATCTAAGAGATTTGCTTGGAGGTTGGAGTCATTTCAATCCGTGGCAATAAGAGGAACAAAGTCTAATGTGCATGAATCAGAAAGTGGAGCGCATTGGGGGCCGAAACCTTACCCCTAATTCGGTGAAGGTTCCGCTACGCCGGCGACGACAGGCTTGATTGTCGACAATGACGAAGGAATCCGACGGCGAGGGCGACTGGAGACGAGGTGGAGGTCCATAGATGAGAGCAACGACAACAAAGGGGTGCGGGAGGTCAAAGAGTCAAAGTTTCAATCTCGGGTCCACGGAGTATATATACCATGTTGCTGTCAATGACACCGATTCATAAATTTTGGTGCCACCGAGTTTCTTAACTGCCAGGTTATAGTGAAACTCAGTGAGGCCGAGATTTAGGGATTGGGTTCACCGAGGTTCAAAAATAAGATCAACCCTAATGCTTTAGTGGAACCGAGATTTTGGAGTTGGTTACACCGAATGGCATATGGGAGTTTTTGGAGATTAGCTCTTGTCGAAACGGAACTCCAAGGATTCGAGAAGTGCTTGTTCAAGTTTTGTGATGAAGCATAAATAGAATTTGAGACGAGAAAGCATAGATAGCTAGATGGTGGTACTTAAGAATTCTGTATATCCAATTGGCCAAAGAAAATGAAAGGCGAATAATAACAATTGGATATCCTCGAATGATAAAAGATATGCATAACAACATGCTCACACAATAAAATGTCAAATGAAATATGGAAAAATGCAAAACCGCTCTAGTATCTACCAAGCACTTTGGCGATGACAGAATCATCTATATATGAGTATATTGACTTAGGAGCCAAGTATTAATACTTGATCATAGGTCATACTCATTGTTTAAGCACAAGCGGGGTTACCACTTTTACATAAAGCATTTAATTTGTTCACATCTTTAAGAGATGCTTTGACTCAAGTCTTAGAGTAAAGCTCCCCCTTGATGTGACATCCCCCCAAGGAGGGATAAACTAACCTTGGGTTTTGTCATGGAAGACTTCATGTATGTATTGTAGTAGTGGATGCTCATAGTTGATGAAGATCATCTTGAGTTGGGAGCAACCTTTGTTGTTTCTTACTCTTCTCACCTACATGGGTTAGTCCCACACAGGGAACAAATACAAGGGTATCTATGGACATGGAGTGAAATGCATACATGATGATGTCCATTGATTCAATCATTACCTTGTCCCTTGCTTACATGTGAGGGAATGTGTGACTCCTTGAACTATTGCATAAAGTTGAAGTTGATTGCAAATAGTCCTTGCCAAAATGAATATGAGTGAATTTTGTTGGCGGAGTCACCCCTCAAAGAACTTCTCTAGTTATTATTCTTTAGGACCCACATCAACTTGGTGGGGCTCCTTGGAATTGAAGTAGCACTTCTTGAGGTAGAGCTTGAGTAGCTTTGGGAACCCACTTGACCATGGCTTGGGATTCATCTTCAACTGTGTCAATCTATCCTTGAAGCTTGTCCTTGCCCTTGAGCTTGTGGTCTTGTGGTGGAAGGTCATCTTGGGAGAGTATGTTCACACTTCTCCTTTTGGGGAACAAACTTCAGCTTGGGGTATTGACCTTCTTCCATTCAAATCCATTGGCGTTGAAGTAGCCAATGCCTTGGTTCTTTCGGTATCCTCCATGCATGCGTACAATTTCCTCAAATTTCTTACATCTGACAGGACTTTTGTAGACACCTTTTCTATAATCCCTTTCAATAAATCGTTTTCTTGCACAAGTGTAACTTGGCTAAGAGAATCATTAGTGGAATCAATAGAACTACTAGAAGCAACATCATTGGATTTATCATTTTTGTTTTTGCTACTAGATGAATAACCTTTCTTGCCTTTGTTACTAGTTTGCTTAGGTTTAACTTGTGGAACGAATGTAGACAAGAGTAGCATTTGGCTAGATAAGATGAAGTCTTCTTTCGAAGATCGTCATTGATAGCTTTAAGAAATCCATGTTCTTGCTCTAAATTGAGCTTCTCGAAGCGTAGCTTCTCATGAGTTCTTACAAGCTCTCTATGATCTTCTAGAGCAAAATCATGGGCTAACTTAAGAGTGTTTAATTCTTTATTTAGTCGCTCTATTTCCTTCTTATCATCATCACATGACTTATCTTGACTAGCAGGCTATTATTAAGTTCATTTTGACTAATATCACTAGTTTTATCAAAGAGCAAGTCATCATCTCCAAGTAAGTCATCCTCATCACTATTAAAGTCAATGTATTCGGGGTGTGATACCTTGGGGCACTTATCTGTTGAGTTCTACCATAGGTGCATCACATACAAATTAAAATTTTCCTACGCTCAGAACATCCAAGAACATGCTACGGAGATGGATCACAGATTGTTACCACTGGACGCACAATGTCGTGTAGCGGAAGTAGAGTTGGGGCAGCGCGTCTACGAGGTCTGTCTCCTCGTCGCCTGATCTCCCTCGAACAACAGGTCCGGTCTCCCCCAAACAGCCTGTCATCGATCTCCCTCGTACAGGTTTGCTAGAGCGGCGCAAGTG
This sequence comes from Hordeum marinum, assembly GCA_022496015.1. Taxonomy (NCBI): domain Eukaryota; kingdom Viridiplantae; phylum Streptophyta; class Magnoliopsida; order Poales; family Poaceae; genus Hordeum; species Hordeum marinum. The sequence continues at coordinate 412,528,649 of CM039673.1, forward strand.
CACCACCTCTAACGATATCCGCGCGTGTAGGAGGAACACCGTGCGGCGGACTGCTAGGTCCGAGCACACAGTCAGCAGCGACGAGTGGAGGTGGCTAGTTGCAACTCATGCAAAGCCCTAATGACGACACCGAAGCGATCAACCGGATGGGTGTGCCGCACCTCCACTATATATAGGCATCCGGCTCGAGATCAACTCTTGGGCCTCGCACGGGTCCTAAAGCCCATGTGTTCCTTCCCTTAAGTGTGCGACCCCTTAGGTTCTCATTCACTTGGTCGAGAGTCAGATCACATCCGGCTCGACCAGTCGATAGCGGCCTCTAGCAAAGCATGCCGACTCCAAGTGTCCGATGAAGCTGGTTAGGCGAACCTGTACTTCACAGTTCTATTCCCTTTGCCACACGATATATGTTGTCGTGCTCAAGGCGTCATGGTCATCCTTGTTGCAGCACGACCTCTTTCTCATTCCGGTGAACCCGACCAACACTTTGGATTATCTCATAATCCTCATCACATGGCCATGCTTATCCAGGTTGGATCACCCGAGGGGCCCAGAGTATATATCTCTTGATCGGAGGGGCAAATCCCATCTTGCTCGACCATGCCTCGCAGCATGGGTCTGGACAAGCCCGAAACCTACCTTTGTAACTACGTAGTCATGGAGTAGCGTTTGGTTCTCCCAAAACAAGGCTATCACCATCCCGAGTACATGCGCCAACTCAGGTCTTAGGACATAGAACACATGTTGTACTAGAGACTCACATATGACCTATCACTGCGTCTCATAGTTGGGTCTATCCAACTCAGACCTTATCTCGACTCGGACCCGACTACGCCGAATCTGACCAGATCTTTCTAAGTTCATATTATCCGGCTAGCATCCAATGCTACATGGTCAGTGAGACCGGACCATCCACCGTGTCATATGCTAGTCTAATAGGTTGTGTGTCCACATAGCCCTTTCGACTAGGGACCATTTAGGATAGTCATCATATAATGCATAGTCTCACAAACAAGTCACGTACTTGTTAATACACATCAATGATAATGTCCAAGGACTATCTTTATTCATAAACACATAGGAAATACCATCATACAGATTGCCTCTAGGGCATATCTCCAACATTATCAATGAAGCAACTTCCACTCCCTTCATTTGGTGAATCAAATATGTCATAGGAGTTAGAGGAAACGAGTGCAAGTCCGGAAACACCTTCATCTTGACTATAGTCGGAGTGAGAGTGATAGCTTCTCTCGGATTGGTTGTCGGATTCGAAACCGGTACACATTCACCAACATGAGCTTGATGTCTGCTTCTTGTGTAGCTCTTGGTGTACTTGTTCTTCTCCGAGTCTTTTCTTCTCCGGGAGGGTCTTCGTTCATAACGATCGTCTCTACTCATTCTCTCTCTCCAAGGTGACTCATCTCTTGAGATCTTTCTTCTAGGTAACTCTTCTCTTCTTTTGTGGGGTGGGGGTGCATGCACTCATTGGAGTAGTGTTTGGGCCTTCCATAATTGTAACAATTCTGGTCATGACTAGAGGAACGCTTCTCTTCATATCTTGAGTTGGAGCTTCTCTCTTTGCCTCTACTCTTGTATAACTTGTTGAATTTCTTGACCGTGAGGCTTATCTCTTGATTGGTTACAAGGTTTTCACTTGATGTAGCGGCAGTGTCACTTGAAGCTTTGTATGCACCGCTTGACTTGTTATGAAGCTCTTCTTTATCTTTGAGTGACATCTCATGAGCAAGAATCCTTCCAATGACTTCCATGGGCTTGAGATCTTTATAGTTTGGCATCATTTGGATCAATGTGCACACGGTGTCATACTTCCCATCCAAGGATCTAAGTATCTTCTTGATGATGAATTTGTCGGTCACCTCTTCGCTTCCTAAGCCGACAATCTCATTGGTGATGAGAGCAAGCCTAGAGTACATTTCCGTGACTCCTTCACCATCCTTCATCTTGAATTTATCAAGTTGACATTTTAGCACATCCAACTTAGATTCCCCAACGGATTCAGTACCTTCGTGCATGTCAACCAAAGTATCCCAAATTTCCTTTGCATTCTCCAGACGACTAATCTTGTTGAATTCTTCGGGGCATAGGCAGTTGAATAGAATGTTATATGCTTGAGCGTTGTATTGCAACATCTTTAATTCTTCCGCGGTCGCTTCACGATCCGGTTCCTTTCCATCACCATAGAATTCACCTTGTAGGTCAACATGAACAACAGCCCATACGGCAGGGTTATGACCAATAACATGCATTTTCATCTTCCGCTTCCAACTAGCAAAGTTTGCACCATCAAAATATGTACCTCAACGGTGATAATTTCCCTCACTAGAATCCATACTCTCCTAGGTTGTGAAACCAATGCAATGGTGACCAAAGCTTTGATACCATTTGTAGGATCGAAAGTAGGTCTAGAGGGGAGGTGATTAGACTACTTGACAAATTAAAAACCTAACCTTTCCTAATTTTGATTCTAGGCAAGTTTTAGATTTTTTTGCAAATCAAGTGCACCCTACACATGCATGTCTATGAGTATAGCAGCGGAAAGTAAAGACAAGCACATGTAAATAGAGGATAGGGATAGGAAGACCAAACGCAAAGTTGACACGAAGATTTTGGGCGTGGTTCCGATAGGTAGTGCTATCGTACCTCTACGTTGATGGAGACTTCAACCCACGGAGAGTAGCAGCCACGAGAGTCCACGAAGGGCTCCACCCACAAAGAGTCCACGGAGAAGCAACCTTGTCTATGCCATCATGGCCTTCGTCCATGGAGGACTAGCCTTACTTGGGGTAGATCTTCACGAAGTATGCGATCTCCTTGCCCTTACAAACTTCATCGTTCCACTCCACAACATGAAGTAGGAGGCTCCCAAGCGACACGTAACCAATCTAAAAGGCATCACCCTCCAAAAGGTAATAGATGTGGTAGTATGATGAACTCCTTGCTCTTATGCTTCAAAAGATAGTCTCCTCAATCACTCAATCACTCTCCCACAGATTTGGCATGGTTACAAGAGATTATTTGGTGGAAAGCAACTTGGGGAGGCTAGAAATCAAGATCCATATGGTTGGAGTGGATGATCTTTATCTCAACACATGAGTAGGTGGCCCTCTCTCAGAAAAATGGATGGGGCAAGTGTTTGCATGTTTTGAGTGCTTCCTCTACGAGTGAGAACTAGTGGAGGGGTATATATAGGCATCTCCAAAAATCGAACGGTTATAACATTATTGATCAACTAGGTGAAATAGAAGTGAAAACTTGGTTCTACCGACTAGTGAAAAATGTGGCAACTTTGTCTTTTTCGGTGAAACCGATATACACAACTCGGTCCTACCGATTTTGGTCGGACTAGGGCAGTTCCTCATCTCGGTGACACTGATTCACCAAACTCAGAAATTCCGACTTTAGGAATTAGCTAACCAGAGAGTTGGTCAATGATTCATGGTCATATCAAAACCAGTATTGGTTGTACCGATTTGCTAGGGTTTTGGCTAGGTTCTGTCTTATGGGAAAATCGATCTGGCCTAAATGAGAATCTTGGTGACACCGATTTTGGATGGATAATTTTGTGGGAGATTTGATGGGTAATTTTTGGTGGCTGATCTCTAAGCAGTTGAGCAACCAAATCATCATATTTACCTCACCCCATTTTAATAGTATTGGCCTTCCTATGGACTCAAGAGTGATTTCTCACGAAATATAAAATGTAGAGACTTGTAGCTTGAAGTATGGTCAATCTTATTCCTTTCCTTTCCTTGGGGAGTTCTCCACACAATCCTTTAGTCATTCCATCATTGAACTTTTTCCTGAGATATACTAGGTGGTAACATTAGTCCAGTAAAATATATGTTGTTATTAATTACCAAAACCACCTAAGGAGAAGTTGTGCTTTCAGTAATTCTACAATATATAAAGTGTTGTAAGTAACATAGTCATGTGAAAACATGCACACAATAAAATACTTCATGGTCATCCCACATATATGAGTTTTTATGTCGACGTCCAAATTCTATAGACAAGTCACTCCCTACGTCTATTGCTAGTATTCCACCCTTTGGTTGTGATTATATCTACACCATCCAGGCATTAAGTGTAAATACTGGATACACATGATTGCTTTAAGTATGATGACATACCGTTTATATGACTCATTTTAGTCCTCATACGGACATTTATTTTTAGTGGCAACATTTAAATACAATCTTCTTTCACTTTTGTCACTGTGATATCTTGCAAGATCTAATCCAACTAATGCACACATATTCCTCTACTAGTTAATCATCTAAACTGGCCATCGGGATTGGCAGATTTCTATATTTAAATAAAAGAGAGAGTGAATATTCAAATGGAGAAAAATATATCAAACATGAAAGCATCCATACATCTGAACATAAAGTAATAATTCATCACATGATCAACATCATTGCTAGGGACTACCTTAGATAAACCATAATCATGTAGGACATATCATATGGCTATTGTATTGACCAACAATGTGAAGATATTACATCTTGTCTACTGTCATAAACCCATAGTCTAGGATCACAACTCATCTTGGAGTGTGAGGATCGATGTTGGTGATGATGGAGATAGATTCCCCATTTATGGTGTAGCAAATCGGGGTTGAAAATGAAGATCGCGTCGGAACACAAAGAGACAGTGTAGGAAAAAAATGCATCACTAATCATATGTAGGTTTTGGAGGTATATAAAGCCATTGGCATCCAGAGGCACCCAGGGGGAGCCCCACATGCCCTAGGCGCCTAGGGTTCTCATGAAATTCAAAAAATAATAGAAGAAAGTAATAGTAGGCACCAAATTAATATGTTAGTACCTCAAATAAACTTTGAAAATATTGCATACTTAAAGGACAATAGGCATGAAATATAAAAATATATATGTGTTGGAGACGTATCAATACCCTTGTCCGTTTGATTCGTTTTCAAACTCGGCTGCATCTTCCATGGCATCATCATCATCATGATCTTTGTCCTCCAGCAAGAATCTTGAAACCATCTTTCGATCATGTCCTTATCATGATGAGCCAGCAACTCCTTTTGAAGAGTCGTTGCACCTTGCTCCAGCAACACACGTTCCTCAACATTTTGAAGTTGTGACCATTAATGCATAAGAACATGCATAACAAATGAATTCGACAACAAGCCTACCAAGCTTATGATCAAAGCAAAGCCTATTATGCAGTTTTCTAGATAACACAACATATAGTAGCCATACCCACATTTTGAAGGCTTCTACTGTTAGGATAAATTATCCACTAGAAAAAAATGATTGAAGCATCTAGGTTTAGTATGTGCCCAGGCATTTGCTCAGAACATCCAAATGTATTTCGCCGTTGAACAACCAAAAAAGAGATGATTAATGTTTTCTCTTTCAGAACATAAGCTACATGATTATGTTGGAAATATGCCCTAGAGGCAATAATAAAACGGTTATTATTATATTTCCTTGTTCATGATAATCGTTTATTATCCATGCTATAATTGTATTGATTGGAAACTCAATTACATGTGTGGGTAAATAGACAACACTGTGTCCCTAGTATGCCTGTAGTAAACTAGCTCGTTGATCAAAGATGGTCGAGGTTTCCTAGACATGGACATGCGATGTCATTTGATAACGGGTTGACATAATTAGGAGAATGATATGATGGACAAGACCCAAACTATGAATGTAGCATATGATCGTGTCAGTTTATTGCTATAGTTTTCTGCATGTCAAGTATCTGTTCCTATGACCATGAGATCATGTAACTCACTGACACTGGAAGATTACCTTGTGTGTATCAAACGTCACAACATAACTGGGTGACTATAAAGGTGCTCTACAGGTATATCCGAGGGTGTATGTTGAGTTGGCATGGATCAAGACTGGGATTTGTTACTTCGTGTGACGGAGAGGTATCTCAGGGCCCACTCGGTAATACAACATCACAATGAGCCTTGCAAGCAAAGTGACTAAAGAGTTAGCCATGGGATCTTGTATTACATAACGAGTAAAGAGACTTGTCAGGAACGAGATTGAACAAGATATAGAGATACCTACGATCGAATCTTCTGCAAGTAACATACTAATGAACAAAGGGTACTGCATACGGGATTAAGTGAATCCTTGACATAGAGGTTCAACCGATAAATATCTTCGTAGAATATGTAGGAACCAATATGGGCATCCAGGTCCCGCTATTGGTTATTGGCCGTAGAGGTGTCTCGGTCATGTCTACATAGTTCTTGAACCCGCAGGGTCTGCACACTTAACGTTCGGTGATGTTTCGGTATTGTTGAGTTATGTATGTTGGTTACCGAAGGTTGTTTGGAGTCCTGGATGAGATCGCACAAGGAGATCCAGAATGGTCCGGAGGTAAAGATTGATATATAGGAAGTTGGTATTCGAGTTCCGGAAAAGCTCTGTGACCTGCCAGTTTTGTGACGAGGGTACCGGAAGGGTTCTGGGGGTCCACCGGGAGTGGCCCATCGACCCCAGGGGCCGCATGGGCCTAGGAGGTGACGCACCAGCCCCTGGTGGGATGGGAAGCCAGCCCCTAAGGGCCCCTTGCACAAGGGGTGGAGAAGGCCAAGTGGGGAGGGAGTCCTCCCTCTTGCGCCGCCAAGGGCAAGGGCCCTAGGGGAAACCCTAGGTCGCCCCACCTACCCCTCTCCCTCCTATATATAGTCGAGGTTTTGAGGGCATCCACCACCTGAAAAGCCACGTGCTGCCCTCCCACCTCTAGATCGTCCCTCTCCTCTAGATTAGTTCGGTAGAGCTCGGCGAAGCCCTGCCGGATTAGTTCACCACCACCGCCACCACATCATTGTGCTACCGGAGAACTCATCTACCTCTACGCCCTTGCTTTCTGGATCAAGGAGGCGGAGATCTTCATCGAGTTGTACGTGTGCTGAACGCGGAGGTGTCGTCCATTCGGCGCTAGATCGTGATCGGGTCGTGGGACGGTTTGCGATTTGGATCGCAAAGACGTTTGACTACATCAATCGTGTTTCTTAACGCTTTCCGCTTAGCAATCTACAAGGGTATGTGGATCCAACCTCTCCTCTCGTAGATGCTCATCTCCATGGATAGATCTTGTGTGTGCGTAGGAAATTTTTTGTTTCCCATGCAATGTTCCCCAATAGTGGCATCATGAGATAGGTCTATGTGTTGATGAGATCACGAGTAGAACACAAAGGAGTTTGTGGGCGTTGATATTCAGATTGCTTCCCTCCTTGGTCTTTTCTTGATTCAGTGGTATTGTGGGATGAAGCGTCCCGGACCAACCTTACTCGTCCGCGTATGAGAGGACGGTTCCATCGACTGACATGTGACTTTGTTGCATATAGATGGTTGGCGGGTGTCTGTCTCTCCCACTTTAGTTGAATCAATTTCGACAAAGGCAATCCTTGTATAAGGTGAAATAGCAACTTGTATATCACCTTGTGGTTTTGCGTAGGTAAGAATCGTTCTTGCTAGATATCCATAACAGCCACATAAAACATGCAACAACAAATTAGAGGACGTCTAACTTGTTTTTGCAGGGTATGATGTGATATGATATGGCCAAAGACATGATGAGATATATGTGATGTATGAGATGATCATGTTTTGTATAGAATATCATGACTTGCATGTCGATGATTACGGCAACCGACAGGAGCCATAGGGTTGTCTTTAATTTATTTTCGTCTTTTTGCTTTACTTTATCACTATGAGTTAGCAATAGTTGTAGAAGAAATAGTTGGCGCGGTGAACTCATGGCGACACATTGATGGAGATCATGGTGTCATGCCGGTGACGATGGAGATCATGATGGTGCTTTGAAGATGGAGATCAAAAAGCCCAAGTTCATGGCCATATCATGTCACTTATGATTTGCATGTGATGTTAATCCTTTTATGGACCTTGTTTTGCTTAGGATGACGGTAGCATTATAAGTTGATCCTCACTAAAATTTCAAGTTAAAATTGTGTTCTCCCTGAGTGTGCATCATTGTGAAAGTTCGTCGTTTCGAGACACCACGTGATGATCGGGGTGTGATAGACTCTAGGTTCACATACAACGGGTGCAAGCCAGTGTTGCACAAGCGGAATACTCGGGTTAAACTTGGCAAGCATAGCATCTACAGACATGGCCTCAGAACACAAGAGACCGAAAGGCCGAACATGAGTCATATAGTAAATATGATCAACATGGAGATGTTCACCATTGAAACCACCTCATCTCACATGATGATCGGACTTGGGTTGGTGAATTTGGATCATGTAGCACTCGAATGACCGGAGGGATGTCAATTTGAGTGGGAGTTTTTAAGTAATATGATTAACTAAACTCATTATCTTGAATAGTAGTCTAAGTTGCCTTTGCAAATTTATGTTGTAGATTAATGGCTCGCGCAGTAGTTCCCATGAATTTCAATGCGTTCCTAGAGAAATTCAAGCTGAAAGATGATGGAAGTAACTTTGTAGACTGGGCCCGTAATCTAAGGATTATCCTCACAACTTCCCAAAAGGATTATGTCCTTGATGCACCACTTGGTGAACCACCTGCTCCAGTGTCGTCTACAGACATTGTGAATGCATGGCAGGCATGTTCGGATGACTACTCAATGGCTCAATGTGCTATGTTGTATGGCTTAGTACTAGGACTTCAAAGGCGTTTTGAACATCATGGAATATATGAGATGTTCTAGAAGTTGAAGTTTATTTTTGAGAAGAATGCCCTGATCGAGAGGTATGAAACCTCCAATAAGTTCTATGCTTGCAAGATGGAGGAGAGCGGGTCTCTCAGTGAACACATACTCAGAATGTCTGGATATTCCAGCCATCTGGCTAAGTTGGGAATTGTTCTCCCGCTAGAGGCAATCACCGACAAAGTTCTTCAATCACTGCCACCTAGCTACAAAAGCTTCATGTTGAAACATAACATGCAAGGGATGAACAAGTCAGTCGCCAAGCTGCTTGCGATGCTGAAAGTCGATGAGTCTGAAATCCAAATGGAGCATGAAGTGTTGATGGTCAATAAAACCACTAGTTTCAAGAAGAATGGCAAGGGCAAGAAGGGTAACTACCAGAAGTGTGGCAAAGCAGTTGACTCTCCTATGAAGAAACCCAAGGCTAGACCCAAGCGAGAAACTGAGTGCTTTCATTGCAAGGGAACTAGTCATTGGAAGCGGAACTGCCCAAGTATCTGGCCAACAAGAAGGTGGCCAACACCAAACAAGGTATATATGATATACATGTTATTGATGTGTACCTTACCAACTCTCGTTGTAGTGTCTGGGTATTTGATACCAGTTCAGTTGCTCACATTTGCAACTCAAAGCAGGACTTACGGAATAGAAGGAGGCTGGCAAAGGACAAAGTGACGATGCACGCGGGAAATGGTTCCAAGGTTGATGTGATCGCCATCGGCACGCTCTCTCTTCGATTACCATCGGTATTAGTGATGAACCTGAATAATTGTTATTTAATGCCCGTGTTGAGCATGAACATTATATCTAGATCTTGTTTAATGAGAGATGGTTACTCATTTAAATTAGAGAATAATGGTTGTTCTATTTATACGAGTAATATCTTTTATGGTCATGCACCCAATGTGAGGGGTTTATTCTTATTAAATCTTGATAGTGATGATACATATGTTCATAACATTGATGCCAAAAGATGTAGAGTTGATAGTGATAATACCACTTTCTTGTGGCACTTCCGCTTAGGTCATATTGTTGTAAAACGCATGAAGAAACTCCATGCTGATGGACTTTTGGAGTCACTTGATTTTGAATCACTTGACACATGAGAACCATGCCTCATGGGCAAGATGACTAAAACCCCATTCTTTGGAACAATGAAATGGGCAAGTGACTTGTTGGAAATCATACATGCTGATGTGTGCGGTCCAATGAGCATTGAGGCGCATGGTGGATATTGTTATTTTCCCACCTTCATCGATGACTTAAGTAGATATGGGTATATTTACTTAATGAAACACAAGTCTGAAATGTTTGAAAAGTTCAAGCAATTTCAGAGTGAAGTTGAGAATCATCGTAACAAGAAGATTAAATTCCTACGATCTAATCGAGGAGGAGAATATCTGAGTTATGAGTTTGGCAATCACTTAAGACAATTTGGAATTGTTTCACAGTTGACGCCACCTGGAACACCATAGCATAATGGTGTCTCCGAACATCGTAATCGAACCTTATTGCATTCACTTTAAATAGGGAACCATCTAAATCCATTGAGATGACGCCAAATGAACTATGGTTTGGCAACAAACCAAAGTTGTCGTTTCTTAAAGTTTGGGGATGCAATGCTTATGTCAAAAAGCTTCAGCCTGAAAAGCTGGAACCCAAAGCGGAGAAATGCATCTTCATAGGATACCCAAAAGGGACGGTTGGGTATACCTTCTATCTCAGATCCGAAGGCAAAGTGTTTGTCGCTAAGAATGGGTCATTTCTCAAGAAAGAGTTTCTATCGAAAGAATTGAGTGGGAGGAAGATAGAACTTGATGAGGTTGTTGAACCTTCACTTCAACCAAAGAGTGGCGCAGCGTAGAAAGATGTTTCTATGGAGCCTACATCGGTTGAAGAGGAAGCTGATGATGGTGATCATGAAGCTTCGGATCAAGTTACTATCGAACCTCGTAGGTCGACAAGGACACATACTGCTCCTGAGTGGTATGGTAACCCTGTCTTAGAGGTCATGTTGTTGGACAACGATGAACCTACGAGCTATGGAGAAGCGATGATGGGCCCAGATTCCAACAAATGGTTAGAGGCCATGACATCCAAGATGGGATCCATGCATGAAAACAAAGTATGGACTTTGGAAGTATTACCTGAAGGGCAAAAGGCCATTTAGAATAAATGGATCTTTAAGAAGAAGACAGATGAAGATGGTAATGTCACCGTCTATAAAGCTTGACTTGTGGGAAAAGAGTTTTCACAAGTTCAAGGAGTTGACTATGATGAGACTTTCTCACATGTAGCAATGCTTAAGTCCGTCAGAATCATGTTGGCAATAGCTACATTTTTCGATTATGAAATTTGGCAGATGGATGTCGAAACGGTGTTCCTTAATGGTTTAGTTAAGGAAGAGTTGTATATGATGCAACCTGAAGGTTTTTTCGATCCAAAGAATGCTGACAAAGTTTGCAAACTCCAACGATCCATTTATGGACTGGTGCAAGCATCTCAGAGTTGGAATCTTCGCTTTGATGAGGTGATTAAAGTGTTTGGGTTTATAAAAGTTTACGGAGAAGCTTCTATTTACAAGAAAGTGAGTGGGATCTCTATAGCGTTTCTAATCTCTATTCCTAATTGGAGAGTTGGTAGCTTTCCTTCCGGGTTTATTTTCGTCTGATTTTTTGTCCCTCCTCCCATCAGCCATATTTAGTATTGTATGTATGTGAAAAAATCAATCAAGATTAATTTATAATGAATATTTAAAGATCAAATATGAATTAATTAACCTTACCATATGTTGCTCAATCACATTTATTAATATTTCCATACATCACTAAATTACATTAATTAACATTCTGTTTCAGGTTTTTTCCGTCTCCCCTTCCATCTATGTCTGGTTTTTTCCTCATTAAATCATCATGTATTTTGTAATATATTTATGTGAAATAATCAATCAAGATTATTTTCTAATGAATCTTTAAAGGTCAAATCGGAATTAATTAATCTTACTATAAATTGTTCAATCACATCTTCTCTACTCCTAATGGAGTAGTTGGTACGTAGTCTCGTCCCTTCGTACCCCCTCCCACCCACGATCGAAGGCCCCTCCACCCCCAATATTTATATAGCGAACCGGCCCACATCATTCCTGATTTTTTTGTTCTTACTTTGGAAACAAATCGCTCCACCCAAGACCTTGGTCCTCTCTCCTCTAGGGTTCCAACCCGGTCACAATGCGCCGCCCCCATGACTCATGGGTGCTTACGCCATTGCTCCCGCCCCTAAGACTTTATCCCACATAATCGTCATCTCTCCCGACGACCTTGCGGAGAGAAGTCGATCAAGGTGGAAGTGGTAGTAGCCGGAAATAGCCTGGACGTAGGGAGCGGAGTTGCCTGCAATTGGTGACCTTCCCTAAAGGCATACGGCAGCATGGCAAGCCAATGGTGTTGCGGGCGATGCTCCAGTCGTCCAACACTGTGGCGTGGCTGTAGAGGGGTGACATCAGGTTTATCTATTATGGATTTCGTTCCTCATCGCAGGGGCCAACTGTCAGATCTCGGCGGCCTCCTCCACATCCAAATATTTTCAACGGGCATAGTCGACCCTGATGGCCCTGCCTCCGATCTTGCTCGCCCGGGCATTCAGTTTTTGCGGTCGCCTCAGTCACAGTCGCTCCCAAGCCGAGAGTCCTGGCCTGAGCGAATCAATTTTTGTGAACACGTCAAAATCTCGAATCGGGAATGTTCAACACCCAATCCCCATGTAATTCCTCCTTCCATTGCTCTTGTTTAAATTTTGACGTGTTCACTCACTTTGACCATGACATCCAGGAGTCCACTGCCTCACCCACCTTGGCGAGCATGTACGCATGTACTGAAGCTATGGAGCATCAATAAGACTAACACACTGCATGCAGAAGAACAATGGCCACATGCCCCTGCTCCGTGACGATGCACATGTATCGATGGAGTGCCTAGCTAGGCAGATATTTTGATTCTTCAGGTTCATGTTCATGATATGTTTATTTTTTGAATGCAAAATTTTGTGCGAATGTTCATACGAATCATACAATGATTGTATAAGTTAATGCAAAATTAATAGGGAACATTGGTAATACAAATCCCCTCCACTACCTCTGTTCTTAGTTACTTTGGTCATGATATTTACGTGATGCAAAATGCAGTAGACCCACCATCTATCTGAATCCATTTATTTTTTATTGTTCTTTTGGGATATCCATGATTCTGACTAAAAGGCACATAAATGAGTATTCTGATTCTGGTCTAAGAACATTGGTTCTTATATGTGTCTCCGATCTGAAAGAGTATGTGAACTTTGATGAATACTTCCGCACATTCAAACCATCTTTTTTGAGTTGGACTTCTAAACCATCTGGAAATGCCGACATAGATGAACAATATTTAGGAGGCTACAGACAGTATTGAGGGTGACTTGCTTTTGGTGCTACTAAGACAAGCTCTAGAAATTGGTGTGATTTTTATAAGGTTATGTTTTTTTGGTCTACTTTATTTTATTCAAATGCAGGCTAATAAATAATAAATATCTATATTTCAATTGTGGGCATGTGCATTCATTTATATTCAGGTACCATAATGTATCGAAAATATTATACAGAAGAAATTCAAATATGTGCGCTAAAGGTGACAGTTCTGATGGACTGAGGTCTCCGATGCGGGCGACTAAGGGATTCAACATTGCCGCGCATATCTACTTCATCCTCGGCGTCGAGTGTATGGGCCGGACCTCCTAGCCTTACAGCGCCACAGTCGCTGGGCTTGTATAGTGAGCCAAACATGACGCCGATCGGGCCGTCGGCCTCTCGCCGATCCTCCCCTCTCATTTCATGCTCCTCTACATCGTATTAATATATTTTTGTGTTGGAGATCCTTGATGTCGGGTACAGGCGTGCGCCGACAACATCACCTATAGTTGTCGCCGGTCCTTAAGGTCGACCTCTTGCTGGTCATCGTCCAAAACATGTGCGACCAATTATACAACTTATTTTCTCCTAGGACCATGTGCTCCGAAAGTCCATTGAGTTTCTAAGCAAAGTCTCAGCCTCCAGGATTGTCTACGCAGATCACTATCCACGTAACAAGTCAACTGTGTCTGTGTAAAAATTGTCAACCATGTTTAGAAGGGAATACACATGATCAACTTATTTGGGTATCAAGAATGGTTGAGAAGAAGAGAATACACGGGATAAATTTATTTTCGTGGGTAGGAAAATAATAATCAATCGGTCACAAAAAATTGAAGTAATAATCAAGACTTCAGCCATCCTAGTTTGCCGGATGTTTTCAAAGTACATGTGAATCAGTAGATTTTCCATTGATACACACAAAAAAATTGTTTTATGTGTTGTTTTTATTTAGTTTATTAATTTTCACCCGCGTGTACTTCTTTGAAATAAAGGAGTAAAGAAGAAATATTACTGTTAGTAATGATCAATAATTCACATGCTGGTTTGATTTTCCATGGTAAATCTGTTTGTACCTTCTTTACTACCTAATTGATTTTGGTTCAACCATCATCACGAGTATGCCCGCTACTAGACCTCGATGGCTCCAACCGTATGGACCTACATGTATAATTTGCTCCACCAGTTTATGCCTTCAAGAATAGTTGTGTAAGGCTAAGCATGGACCTTCCATCAGTTCTTGAATTTTATCTGTATGTCGCAGGGTGAGCTTACCACTAGCATAACCATAATGGGATCTTGCCTTTTGGTCGCATTCTCACTTCTAGGCATTTCGTAGCCATATAATCAATCAGAATTATTATGCTAAATACTCCAAGTTGTGTTCCTTGGTAATGCATTGCATTCTGTAGCTGTAAAAGGTCTTTAAATACCGAGTGTAGTAGATTGGAGTGCTAGGGATGTTGATTTTATATTTATGGTTCTCATAATAGACTTTCTTTATTTGCATTTGTATGCATCACATGTGGTAAAAAAATACTCTATATGCATATGTGATACATTCAATTGTCAAATAAAAGAATATTTGAGGGATTGTTTTATCCTGTTTAGGGCATGAGTTTAAGTTCCGGACCGGGTTGCAGAATTTTAAGTACAATCTTGCCACTGTAGTCGGCACGTACTGCCCATCGCATTCGCTGAAATTTTGGTGATGCAATTTTTCTTCATGGTCCAAAAAATATATGTGGAATTCATTTTTGTAGTTTCATGACCATGTAGGAGTGGTGCCCTCTATGTGTGTGTTCGGGGTTGTTCGGCTTGATTGTGAAGCGGATACGTCATTGACTATATATAATATATTAGATATGATTGATCTTGAACCATCATATACATAATATGTATGCCCCTATTGCAATGCCCTGCCTAGTCTTGCAAGTGATCGCCATCTACCAGGTCAATGAATCTTCAGGTTGATGTTGGCATGTGTTGTTGTTGCACTTTCGCAATCATAGATCTACACACCAAATGTACATGAACAATATTCATTGGCGTTCCTCTATTTTTTTCCATATTTTCTGGTTTTTTGATGCAAGACCATTATGTGATCCATCTCACTTGCATGCATGCAGGCTGGAGCATAGACATTGGTTGTAGTATTATCCTTGTCTTATGACTCATGACTGACTGATATGTGATCCCATGACATAACATATGTGGTACCATTGTAGTCACATCCAGTGGTAGTTCTGATTGTTTTCTAGATTACGAGATAAGACCAAGTGCTTCTGTAATTTGGTTGCGGTTTAGATGGGAACCTAAAGACATGTGTCATGCCATGGAGCATGTTTGATTAAAGGGAGTAAGTCAACATACAACTTGTTTCTTACATTTTATTTAGTGAAAATGTTTATTCCTTATGAATCATTTTTTCTACAAATGCAATATACTTATTTTAATATATTAAGAATGGAAGAAATCCGTTACAAGCATTTTACAAAGTTGACGCAGTAGACGTCTGACGGGATACGAGGGTAGGGACTTCGTGAAAGTCGGACTCCACTTAATCCTTTCCAGCTGCTTATTGAACACCAAGCCCTAATTGATACTTAATGATTGTTATATAGGTGAAGGGATCAACCAAGATGCTTCTGCTCATCATAGTATGTCAATGGAAGAATATCCGAAGCAAATCTCAGCCACTTCCCTATTCTCTTTCATTTTTCGTGGGCAGCCAAATTGGCTGAAATAGTTATGGGCAAGGAATATCGTAGCAGTCAAAAGGCTATTTGTTTAATGTGACAATTCTTCAGCGTGTTCCAACCTTTGCATGCCTTAATTATAGAAAAAACTAATCTTATGCTTTCTCCAGTAAGCAGTATACCATACTACAAAATTCTTAACTGGGACTATGAATTTATGATCAGGAAGATTTGAACAGACCTCGCGTTCCTCGCGCCGCTCGATGCCATCCATAGTGGAGGAAGCGATGGCGCGAGCGCAGCTCCTCCTGAAATTCCCCTTGGTGCGGAGAAGCTCGATGAATGGAGAGCCACCATTCAGAGCCTCCTCAGCCTCATAGACAAGCTTCGGCCCACAGGGCCGCCTCAAACCAGTGGTGACGTGCCCGAAGTCGGCGCGACCTCGGCACAGTCCGTGACAGCATCGTCGGTTGCCGACCCGATGGACTAACGCCCACGACGGTTACTCAACAGCATCGTCTGACCCACGGACGCGCCGTGACCAACATCATGTTCTTCGGAATGTGGAAAGGAGGACGCTCGAACCGTGATCGAACGACAACGGGAAGCACGCCTCCAGTCGGACAGGCGCGCGGGACCCACTGTAGACAAGTCCCCGCCGGGGTACCCTGTCAGCCTACCTTATGAGGTGGGATGTCCAGCATTTACTCCTGAGCTGCCGCAAGTCCAGTGGCCCAACACCCGCACGTTCAAACCGGAGGTCCCAAAGAAGTATGACGACAAGACCCATCCATCAGAGTTCCTAAGCGTCTACACCATTGCGGTGCAGGCTGCAGGGGACCGCGACGACAAGATATTGGCCAACTACTTCCCGTTGGTTCTTAAGCCCAACGTCGGGGTGTGGCTGATGCACTTGCCAGAGAGATCCATTGCCTCCTGGGCGAACCTGTGTCACGAGTTTGTTGGCGCCTTCATCGGGGGTCATCAAGCTCCTGGCCAGGAGAGCGACCTGCACATCATCCCCTAGAAGGAAGATGAAACTCTGGGCAAGTACATCCAGAGGTTCAGCCGCATGCACCACAACATCCCAGACGTTCACCCTACCGCTGTTATCAGCGCATTCCATCAGAACGTGTGCAACCGTAGGATGCGGGAAGAGCTAGCAATGAACAAAGTCAGGGACGTCGCCGAGCTTTATGCTTTGGCAGACAAGTGCGCTCGGTCTGAAGAAGGGACAAGACTCCCCGACGAAGATGCCGGCACGGAGGTCAACTCTAAGGACGAACACACCACTACCCCGGCAAAGAAGGGCCGGCGGTAGAACAAGAAGCGCAAGGGAAAGACCATGCTAGCCGTCGAAGGATCCGACAACGCCGGCGCCGCCAAGAAAGGCAAGGTTGATGACCCCGGCAACGATGTTGCCGGGTGCACCTCGTGCCACGCCCTGGCGGCTACCGGCAAGCCTGAAGACTCCGGCAAGCAGTATTACAAGATCCATCGCACCAAGGGCCACGACTTCCAAGACTACCGGCAAGTTGAGCAACTTGCCGAGAAGCAGAGGGCTGAATATAAAAGACGCGACAAGGAGAAGGGTCAAGATGGTACTGAGGGGTCCGGCAAGAAGCATGTTGGCCGAGGAGGCCGCCGCGGCAAGCCCAAGCAACAGAAGGATCAGCCCGCCCACGACCGCGATAAGCAAGAGGGAGATGATGATGATGTCGAAGAGGACGACGAGTCTAGTGAGCATGACTTTCAAAAGGCTACGGAGGCGATGTGCATAGAAGGAGGAGCATCGTCGCATTCCTCTCACCGCCAACTTAAACAGTGGGCGCGCGAGGTTAATGCGGCAGAGCCCTCTATCGGTGCACAAAAACCTCTGAAATGGTCCAACACTCCTATCATCTTTGGTGCCGAGGATCACCTTGATCATATAACTGCGGTCGGGTGCTTGCCGTTGTTGGTCTCGCCAAAAATCCGCAACCTCAAGGTGATGAAGATGTTAGTCGCAGTGGGGCCAGCCTGAACCTAATCTCACCCGAAGTCGTTTGGAGGCTACAAATTCCCGATGAAGATCTCGAGCTGACAGGCGCTTTCCAGGGGGTCAATTACGGAAGGACTCAGCCGAAAGGCAAGGTCACGCTACCGGTGACGTTCGACAGCGATATCAACTTCAGAACGGAGAAGGTCGTCTTTGACGTTGCCGAGATCTCGTTGTTGTACAATGGCATTCTCGGGCGTCCGGCACTGGCCAAGTTCATGGCGGCCACTCACTTTGCTTACAACGTGCTGAAGATGCCCGGATCAATGAGCGTCATTACCATCAACTCCGACAAAAAGAGCGCGCTTATCTGCATCGACCAACTCTACCGGGGCATAGCCACAACACTTGCCACCAAGGCTCTTACTCCTGCCGTTGAAGCTCGCGGGGGGAAGAAGACCGGCAAGGCCTTTGGCGCACATTCTGGCAAGCGCGCCTCTTCGGTGTGTTGCGCTGCTGTTGACGATGTGCCAGAGAGCTCCAACGGCAAGAGCAGGAAGTCCAAGGCAGCTCCACCAGAGACCAAGAAGGTGCCCGCCAAGGAGGACGGAACGGGAGGAACTTTTTCACCATAAGTTCCACCCTTGATGAAAAATAGGAAAGCGTGCTCGTCGCCTTCCTGCGGGCGAATGTCAATGTGTTTGCATGGAAACCATCTGATATCCCCGGTGTTCCCAGGAAGGTGATTGAGCACCACCTTGCCGTCTGTCCACACGTGCGGTCCGTCAAGCAAAAGGTTCGGAAGCAAGCTTTGGAGCGGCAACAGTTTATTGCCGAAGAGATCAAGAAGTTAGAGGCAGCTGGTCTGATCAGAGGAGTACTCCACCCTACGTGGTTGGCCAATCCAGTCGTAGTGCGCAAGGCGAATGGGAAGTGGAGGCTATGCATTGATTTCATAGACATCAACAAGGCCTGCCCCAAAGATCCTTTTCCCTTGCCGCGCATCGACCAGATTGTGGACTCCACCGCCGGCTGTGACTTGTTGTCTTTCCTTGACGTCGATTCCGGTTATCATCATATCTTTATGGACAAGGAAGACGGAGAGAAGACCGCGTTTATCACCCCATGTGGTACGTACTGCTTTTTGCGTATGCCTTTCGGATTGAAAAGCGCTGGTTCTACCTTTGCGAGAGCGGTCCAGATTGGTTTCAGCCCCAGATGCATAGAAATATGGAGGCTTATATGGATGACATAGTGGTCAAAACCAAGGACAAGGCCACACTCATAGCAGACCTAGAAGAGACGTTCGCCAATCTGCGCAAGATCAATATGAAGCTCAACCCCGAGAAATGTGTGTTCGATGTCCCATCCGACAAGCTTCTCGGGTTCTTTGTGTCTCAATGCGGAATCGAAGCAAATCCCGACAAGATCAAAGCAATTGAGCAGATTGAGGCACCAAGACGAGTCAAGGATGTGCGACGCCTTGCCGGCTGTGTTGCTGCTCTGAGTAGGTTCATCTCAAAGTCTGCTGAGTGTGCCCTACCCTTTTCAAAATCTTGACGAAGGCAGGTCCAATGAAATGGACTCCGGAAGCGGAGGCAGCGCTGCAAGATTTGAAGAAGTACCTTTCCTCTCCGCCGGTCCTAGTCACGCCAAAACCACAAGAGTTGTTGCTACTGTACTTGGCGGCAACGAATCAAGTGGTGAGTGCTACACCGGTGGCCGAAAGAGAAGTTGACGAAGAAGCAGCAGCAACGGCAGGGACGCCAAGCATTGAGCTAGGACAGTCTCCGACAAGGTCTGGTGCCGGCAAGGAAGGATCTGCGCCATTGAAAGAGATAGTTCAGAAGAAGAAAGTGGTGCAACGACCAGTCTAATTTGTCAGCTCCTTGTTGCTGGGGGCTAGATCAAGGTATTCTGGCGTGCAAAAGTTGCTCTTCGGCCTACTTATGGCCTCGAGGAAGCTGCGCCATTACTTCCAAGAACATGACATCACCGTTGTCACCCGCTTCCCGCTACAGCGGATATTGAGGAACCCAGAAGCTACCGGCAGGAATGTGGAGTGGGTTGTGGAACTATCAAGCTTTGGTCTTAAGTTTGAAAGAATGTCGACCATTCAGAGCAGGGCCTTGGCGGAGTTCATTGCAAAATGGACCCCTACGCGCGATGAAGAGATTCCAGAGTCAACTCTCCCCGCAAGGAGACTGATCGAGAGTGGATCATGTATTTTGACGGAGCTTTCTCGCTGCAAGGCACTGGTGCCGGAGTGCTGCTTGTCGCATCCACCGGAGAGCACCTCAAATATGTGATCCAGATGGACTTTCCCCGGGAGAGATCAACAAACAACACTGCTGAGTACGAAAGTCTGCTTGCCGATCTCAGGATCGCGGCGGACCTTGGGATCAAGAAACTTATTGTTAGGGATGATTCTCAACTTGTCGTCAGGCAAGTAAACAAAGATTACCAGAGTCTGTTGATGGAAGCTTATGTAGATGAAGTGAGGAAGTTGGAAGAGCGTTTTGACGGCCTGCAAATGGAGCACGTTCCACGTGAAGAGAACAACGTTGCCGATGGCCTGTCAAAATGTGCAACCCTTAAGTTACCCGTGGAACCAGGAAATTTCATGCTCCAACTAACTCAACCCTCCGTGACACCGTCAACTGGACAAGAGAAGAGAAGGAAGTTGAGTTCCAGCAAGTATTTCCCGGCAGAGCTCCCTGAAACCGCCGGTGAGAGAGTTGCCCAAAAGAACAGCAGGCTTGCCGGTGAGTACTATGCTCCGGCAGGGCCATCGGCTCTTGTCGTAGAAACGTATGCTCTCGCTAAGCTTGCCGAGGTGCAGCAGACTCCGGCAAGCCCTCAGGCCCTTGCCATCGAGGCAAATGCTCCCCCGGTAGAGGATACGCCTTTAGTCCTTGTTGTCGAGCCCCAGGCTCGAGCATGGGCACAACATCTTGTCCAATTACTTCAGACAGGAGAACTCCCCGAGGATCAAGAGGAAGCAGAGAAAGTAGCTCGCCGGTCTCATATGTACCAGTTCATGGACAATGTCCTATACAGAAAGAGACCAAACGACATGAAACTCAAGTGCATCTCTCGGGAGGATGGACTGGAGCTGTTGGCAGAGATACACTGAGGCATATGTGGCTCCCACATAGGATTAAGAGCACTTGCTGGAATGGCATTTCAACAAGGTTTCTTTTGGCCCACTGCCCTCCGGGATTCAACTGTGTTAGTAACCAAGTGTGAAGCATGCCAGTTTCATTCGAAGAAACTACATCAAACAGCTCAAGCCCTTCAAACAATCCCTCTCTCCTGGCCATTTTCGGTCTGGGGGCTCGACATCTTGGGTCCCTTTCCCCATGCTGCCGAGGGCTTTGAGTACTTGTACGTGGTGATCGACAAGTTCACAAAGTGGCCAGAAGTGGAAGCAGTGAGGAAGGTGACAACACAGTCAGCCGTCAGATTCTTTAAGGGACTAGTTTGCCGATTTGGTGTTCCCAACAGGATCATCACTAACAATGGCACACAGTTCACGAGCCGCACCTTCGTGAGTATGTCCAAGACCTTGGTAGCAAAATCTGTTTTGCTTCCGTTGCCCACCCGAGGAGCAACGATAGGTAGAGAGGGCTAATGCTGAGGTGCTGCGA
This sequence comes from Hordeum marinum, assembly GCA_022496015.1. Taxonomy (NCBI): domain Eukaryota; kingdom Viridiplantae; phylum Streptophyta; class Magnoliopsida; order Poales; family Poaceae; genus Hordeum; species Hordeum marinum. Next base: position 412,550,129 of record CM039673.1, read on the forward strand.
GGTCTCAAGACAAGAACTGTTGATAGGGTGCACAAGTGCGGAAGAAACTGGATTGGTGAGTTGTCGGTGGTTCTTTGGTCAATCAGGACGACACCAAATCGAGCTACCGGCCAGACACCCTTCTCCCTTTGTCTATGGGGCGGAGGCAGTGCTCCCCACGAAAATCATATATGGGTCGCCTCAAGTGCTCTCTTATGATAAGCTCGAGCAAGAGCAGTTGCGGCAAGACGACGCGACGCTCCTTGAGGAAGACCGTCTTCAGGCTTCTATGAGAGCTGCGCGCTACTAGCAAGCCTTGCGCCGCTACCATAGCCGCAAGGTCAATGTCAGAAGTCTTGAGGAAGGCGACCTTGTTCTTCGGCGAGTTCAGTCCACCAAGAATCCAAACAAGTTGACGCCAAAGTGGGAGGGCCCTTATCGGCTAGTACGAGTCAATAGGCATGGCGTAGTCCGCCTAGAGACCGAGGATGGCATCCCGGTGAGCAAATCCTGGAATATCGAGCATCTTCGAAAGTTCTACCCATGAGGCGCGGTTGCCAGGCCAGCCTCGGCAACCACCTTTTGTACAAGTCTTGCCACCGAAGCATGTAATCCTTGGTACAAAGCCAGGCTCAGACTCTGTGCGTAGATAAATAAATATAAGTGTTCTGCAATCCTTTTCGAAACTCATGTTTACTTATGTGCATGTTTATCTGAAGCATTGCATTGCACTTAATTCCGTCAAGGCCTAACGGACCGCCAAGGTTCCATACGCATATTTTCTCTTCATTCTTTTTCTCAAAGGACAGAAGGATCCCTCGCATGCAGCTTTGTTGGGGGGAAGGATGGTACGGATAACAATGAGCGTGACGTCCCAAAAAAACTCATCGAAAGGAGAAAGGCAACAAAAAGATAAGTTGCAAAAACCCCATGTGAATCCTTGCCGAAAGTTATTTCCTTGAGCGATTTTGAATTTTATATGGAAAACCTACACGCACGGGAACCTTGCCGCGATTGGATGCGGCCTCATTGCGTTCAGGACCGCTCAATGGCTTAAGGGGGTTCGCCCGCACTCCTTGTTTCGTTTCGAGTCCGCTCAAGACCCAAGTGACAGCACTCGCGCCCTTATCCCGTTTTCGAGTAAGGTCGACGCCTTGAACGGCCGCACCAAAGACGCCAAGGTATCTTGCCAACAGTGGCTTCGCCAGCAGGCTGCTAAGGACCCATTCCTCAAAGCGCTCGCCATAGGGCTACACATGTCGGCAAGATTCTTCCAGAAAGGGCGTAGGGAAAATTTCCATACATAGAATCAGTTTAACAAGGAAGATAGCATAGCAATTGTCCAAGACATAGGTAGATAGCATTACATCGGCCTTGCCGAGGATTTAACATGAGATAAATTGTTCTGGATATGTGCAACGACGAGGAGTGGGGCAACTAATCTCGGCGGTCGCCCTCGACCCGCTTGACCTGACTCACCCGCTCGACGATGGGCGCAATGATTTCTTCGAGCGCTTGGACGTCCACACCCTTCGGCAAATGGTCAAGGACATTGTCGAGGTTGAGGTCGGGAATCCTGTATGCCACCTTGATGAGCACCTTGCGGAGGACAGCCTAGTAGAGCCTACGCGATTCATCGCCAGGTGGGCCGCCCGGTCGGAATGGAGCTGCTCCAGGGCCTCGAGTAGGCTGTCGAAGAACATGGTCACCTTGGCTCTCGTAGAGACCCTGTCGTTAGGAGAATACGATGGGCCCTCTAGGCCCATGGCAGACATTTGTTTGTCAAGCTTCCCCACGACATCGACGAGCTTCTCGGTCCAGACTTCCACCCCACGCACAAAGTCTTTGTGGGTATTGGCGATGCTCTCGACAAGCTGCTTCTCGTCGTGGAGCTCCTTGGCCAGAGCCTTCTCCGGAGTATTGGCGGCCTCGACAGTCCCAATCAGCGTGGCCAGCTTCAAGGTCAGATTGTCGATGGACTCGTTGGTCACGGAGAGCTGCTTAGCCCCCTCGGAAGCGGCAACTTGCACCTCCATCAGATTGGCAGCGGCTTTGTTCCGGTCGGCCTCGAGTGACGAGACCTTCGTGCCTTCATCTTCAAGGGCCACCTCCAGTTCCTTCATCCTATCCTCCAGTGAGCTTTTGGCGGTCTCTACAGCCTCGGCTGCGTCGACGACCTCCTTCAGCTTGCCGGTATGTTCTACCGCCAGGGCTCCGAGTGCTTCCTTGTGCCCCTGCTCCAACACCTGGGTCCGCTGCGTGATGAGGTCCTCGAGCTCCACCTCCTTGTCGCGGAGCTTGTCAGCGAGTGCCCTCTCGCGGGCGACGAGGTCTTCCTCTTGGGTGTCAAGCAATATGCGTCGCTCCGTCAAGCGAGCGTCCTCTACGGTGGCCCATTTCTTGACCTCCTCCAGCTTGTTCGGCGTCAGGCTACTGCATATAGAGCTGGCTCCAGCCTTCGCTTAGTTGCGACTGGCCAGTATGCAAATCCTTGGAGGCCTGGGCGTACCAAGCCTGGGTCTCCGCGACGCGTTCCTGGAAACTGGCCTCGGCAGCTTCGAGGACGCAGCCCTGGAGTCGAGTTTCTCCTTCCGGGCACGGTGAAGCGCCTAGAGCTTCCAGAAGTTGTCGCCCATTGACTGGAGGAGCCGCTCCTCCTGGGATTTGCCGCCGGTGTTTGGCTCATCGACGATGTCAAGCCCGGCGGCGATGACAGCCTCTTTGATAAGGACCCCCTCCTCAGGCGGCGTCCCAGTGCTTACCACGCCGGGGATACTGACAAACAGGTTGTCGCCGACCTTGAAGTACTTGCTCGATGAAGGGGCTTCGGACGAGGATAGCTGGCCCTTGACAGCCGTCTCCCCTCCGGCCTCCTCACCAGCCCGCTTAGCGGACTTCTTGGCGGCCTCGAAGCTCGCAGCCTCGGCAGCAGCATTCTTGGCGGCCTCGGCGGCAGCCTTCTTGACGGCCTCAGCCTCAGCGCTCTTGGCAGCTTCTACGGCGGCGACCTTGTCAGCCTCGACGGCAGCGTCCCTCATTGTCTCCTCGATGACAGGATCGACGCCCATTCCCCCCGCCATGGGAATGTCTGGAGATCAAAGAGGCGAACAAAGAAAAGCTAAGGAGGAAGTTTAAGAAGACAAAAAGAAAAGAGAACAAAGGAGAAGGGGAATACCCTCACCTACGACGATTACCGGCAGAGACCCACCAGTGCCAAGACTTGCCGGCCCTCCCTCATCGCGATAGAGCATGCTGGAGGAAGTCCTGGCTGGAGAAAAGTCCTAGGGCGGGGAATCTGGGGCGGTCACCGATGACTCCCCTTGTCGCCGTCTTCCCCCTGCACGTCTGGTGATGTCAGCGGTATAGATGCACATCCCAGCGCCTGCCAGCGGGAAATGAGTAGTGAACTCACGCTGGGGGCTCCGTCGGGGGCTAAGATGCGGGCTAGTCTCTGGATTGGTGGTGTTCACCCTCGGCGCACTTGAGGCACTTGCCGACGACCCCTCAACCGTCGAGGTCTTCGCCCTTTTCATGACCTGCTGCGCCAGCGTTTCCGTGTCCCTATGGAGAAAAACCAAGACAGATTAGCAAGTAAGGAAGGAGACCTGAAGGTTGGGAAAGTACGGCGAGATCCTTACTCTTCTTCTTCCTCCCCCGAGCTAAGGGCAGAAAGGTCGAAGGCGACCTCTGCCGTGGAGCCTCTGGAAGGGGATGGAGCGGTGCCCCTAGACCGCTTGGCCGCGGCAGGTGCGGGCTGCTGGTGGACTTCATGCCACCGCACGGCCTTGTCGGTTGCCCCCTTGCCGGGGGCCACGCTACTCGAAGAAGCTTGCCGAGCTGGGAGCCCGAAGGCAGCATTCCTAAGGACGCACCTTTTCCTTTGAATGAGGGATGGGACCTCCTCGAGCGGATCCTCTTCAGACGCGTCTCTGGCAAGGTAGCCTAGGGCAGACGTGTCGCCTCGCTCCTCGGTGATCTTGCCCTGCCTGACAAGATCTTCGCCCGACGGTACTTCCCCTTTCCCGGCTTCGTCTTCCAAAAAGCCGACGCTGCCGGCCTCCTCAGCAAGCGTCGCTTCTTCCACCCTGCTGATGATGTACGCCAGCTCCTCCTTTGTGGTGTCGTGGACGAGGCCCTCCTCCTTGTGAATGGCCGTCTCCGATAGGTTGCCGAAAAACTCTTGCCCCACCTCCGTGGACTGCTCCATCCAAGTTGCGTCAAGACTGTGGGCATCGAACACCGGCATCATGGCATTGATTCTGCCCAAGGCCGAATTATTGCACAAAGGGGTTACGCCCGCCGGTAGCTCGATTGCTGAGAGGCTCCTGAACAACTTCTCGCAGAGGGCCCTGTGTTGCATGATGGTCAGATTGTGGTTTATCCCGGGGCGCAACCTCATGATGTCCACTGCATTACTAAACTCCCAGGCCGGCCTCCCCTTATTCTACAAGGGAGCGATGCGCCGGCAAAGAAAGTCAGCACCTATCATCTCCATGGAGAGGCTGGCGGCCCTGAGGCGATGAATCCTGGTGGTCACGACCGTGAGACGCCCGTCGCAAGGATCGAGGGCACTCCAGTTGTCCCCGCGCACCATCTTGGTCTCCCACGGCATACAGAAGGGCTAGGGCTTCTCCTCCCGGAGCCAACACCACTTGCCTCGCCGCTCATCCCACCTATCGCAATAAGCCCCTTCAGGGTAGGTCTCCTTGGTTCCTAGCCGAGGAATCCAAGTGACGGTGCCAGAATGCGCTTCGCCTTGCTAGATGCGGGGGGGTGGTGAAATAATGGCATAAGAAGGCGGTGCTGGGGGTCAGTCTGGCAAAGTTTCCGCAGAGGTGTCTGAAAACCGCCATGGAGATTACGGCGTTTGGCATAAAATCCAGGAGTTGGAAGCCGTAAGTAAGCATAAGGTTGATGAAAAAGATCGAGTAAGAGGGGCAGAGCCTGCAGTAAAAGTAATCGGCGAAGAAAGGGTATTTTCTTGGACCTTCCCCGGAAGGACCCAGGCTCACGACGGTGGCGGGGTGCCCTGCCGTCGCAGTCGCCCACGCCCACCGGTACTGCCTCTTCAGGATGCCTAGAATGAGCCCCGACGGTAAACATGCTCCCTCTGCATCTTCGCCGCCTTGTTCTCTGAGACGACCTCCGTGTCCTTGCCCTTGCTGGCTTTGGGCGGCATGGTGATGGCGGGGTTGGAGACCGAGGACGAGGAGTAGGCGGGGGCGGGGGGGGGGCACTAACGGATGCAAGAGGCTCTGCTTTGGGCTCGAGGAGGAAGACAACGACGGTTCTCAGATTGGGAAAGGCGAGAGGTAAATGGGCATCGACTCTGTAGTCTCCTCTTTATGGGGAAGGCGTGGAGCAGTCTCTTTTTATCTAAAATAAGATGACACGAAAATGTTCCGCATGCGCACTGCTGTAACAGCCGCGCCGCGCACGTATCCCACTACCCGCATTCAAAGGGCATCATGGGGAAGCACAGCGAGCGCAATGGTCACATCTGCAAGGGTCTGCCACGCATGCCCGTGCACTGTTTGGGCCCAACAATGCCCCGCGATGTGTATGGCCCAGGCCCGGGGGCTCCTGTCGGTGCACTAGAGTTTTTGGGACATCTAGTGCCCCTTTACTCGTGCACGGGCAGTAGTAGCCGCCCCGGCGGCAAGGCCCAACAAAGACTTACCAAGCATTAGCACAGAAGACTCAAGACTACCGGCAAGACCTTGCCAGGAGGGCCGTAGAGCCTCCAGGCCCCCGGCAAGGCAAGGTCCCAGCAAGGCGAGGCCCCGGCAAGCACCGCCAGCACACAGGACAGGTGTCGATCCACCTGGACACGTGTCGCGGCGTCGACGTTGGAGGGAGCTAAGCGGCGCGGATGAGATGGCCCCCGTCCTGTCCCACTAACAAACTGAGGCCCCTGACGGTGCATTTAATGCTCTTGTCCTACTCCGTTTGGGTTAGGTATGATAGCATTGTGCATCATGTGTGCACACTGTATGCCACTGTTGGGATTCACTTGAGTATAAAAGGAGGCCCAGGGCGTTACAGAAGAGGACTTTTAGACCCGTTGGCTTTTGGGCTTTCGATCAGTTAGGCAGTTAGACCACCAGAGCCCAACAGTTAGACAACTGGAGGTTCCCAAGCTCACGTAGCAGCCGTTCATGGTGCTCCTGTAGCTCGAACCCTAGAACACGATCAATACAACCAAGCGGGAGTAGGGTTTTACGCATCCGTGTGGCCTGAACCTGCGTAAAAACTCCCTGCCCGCGGCTCACCAGACCGGCTCTTTGTGCCTGCATGCCCTCCCTGCCGAACCGAAAGGGGGCCCCGTGGTCCCATAGGTGTTCGTTCCCACAACAAACAATCTTACCGAATGATTGTTTTCATGGCCTTCAAAGAAAGGATATCCTAGAAGTTGAGCACAGATGGAGGGGATTTAGTACTTTTGAGCCAAAAAAAGTAGATGGGGCCTATCCAAGCTATGAATAGTAGGTGGGAAAGTGTTGAAATATTTTGTGTTGCCATGGTTCCTAAATTCTAGGAGGTGTGTTTAGTAACATGTATGGTTTCAATTGCCTAATTTCATGTGTAATAGTTTGCCCGGGAATAGCAAAATGCAATCAAGTGTCTGGTTGTAGAATCTTGGAATAAGGGAACAAAATCCTACATGTGTTTTCTTTAATTAACAGATAATAACAATAGACATGCTTTCATGAGATGATTAGTCTTAAGCAGAAAAATGCATCCATGTGCCACCTATCATTTGTAATGCACACCAAAGAGTTCTATATTTTTGTACCACTTTCTTTATTTTGTGCATTAGATCTTATAGTATATGTGATTGAATTATATTTTCTATTGAAATACATTGCAAATGAAGTGGATTTCAATTAGTTTTTGCATGTTACTGGCTACCTTTTCTATACATGTGAAATATGATATGCAATCAGTAACAACCTACCTACAAGGCATAGTAATGCTATGAATAACCCAGTATCAACTACTGATAATAATATCAACAAAAGAATGTCTCAATTTTTTAAGGCCCGTCGCAACGCACAGGCACTCTACTAGTATTATATGTGGATGACATATTGTTGATTGGAAACAATATAGAATTTTTGGAAGGCATGAAGGAATATTTGAACAAGAGTTTTTCAATGAAGGACCTAGGAGAAGCTACTTTCATATTAAGCATCAAGATCTATAGAGATAGATCGAGATGCTTAATAGGACTTTCACATAGCACATACATTGACAAAGTTTTGAAGAAGTTCAAAATGGATTAGTCCAAGAATGGGTTCTTGCATGTGTTGCAAGGTGTGAAGTTGAGTAAGACACAATGCCTAGTGATTGCAGAAGATAGAGAAAAGATGAGTGTCATCCCCTATGCTTCTGCCATAGGCTCTATCATGTATGCAATGCTGTGCACAAGACTAGATGTCAGCCTTGCCGTAAGTATGTCCGGAAGGTTTCAAAGTGATCCAGGAATGGAGCACTGGACAACGGTCAAGAATATCCTTAAGTACCTGAAAAGGACTAAGGAAATGTTTCTCGTTTATGGAGGTGATCAAGAGCTCATCGTAAAGGGTTATGTCGATGCAAGCTTTGACACTGATCCGAATGACTCTAAGTCTCAAACCAGATACGTATTTATTCTCAATGAGGGAGCAATAAGCTAGTGCAGTTCCAAGCAAAGCGTGGTAGCTGATTCTACATGTGAAGCGGAGTACATTGCTGCCTCGGGGCGGCAAAGGAAGGTGTCTCGATGAAGGAGTTCATGACAAATCTTGGAGTAATGCCCAGTGCACTGGACCCAATGACTCTGTTCTATGACAACACTCGTGCCATTGCTCTGGCCAAGGAACCAAGGTTTCACAAGAGGACCAGACACATAAAGAGACACCTCAATTCCATCTGTGAGTACATCAAGAAGGAGGACATAAATATTTGCAAAGTGCACATGGATCTGAATATCGCAGACCCATTGACTAAACCTCTTCCACGAGCTAAACATGATCAACACCAAAACTTTATGGGTGTTAGATTCATAACAATGTAAATCACATTGTGATGTGAGCTTGATTATTAACTCTAGCGCAAGTGGGAGACTGTTTGAAATATGCCCTAGAGGCAATAATAAAATGATTATTATTATATTTCCTTGTTCATGATAATTGTTTATTATCCATGCTATAATTGTATTGATTGAAAACTCAATTACATGTGTGGGTAAATAGACAACATTGTGTACCTAGTATGCCTTTAGTAAACTATCTTGTTGATCAAAGATGGTCGAGGTTTCCTAGCCGTGGACATGAGATGTCATTTGATAACGGGATCACATCATTAGGAGAATGATGTGATGGACAAGACCCAAACTATGAATGTAGCATATGACTGTGTCAGTTTATTGCTATAGTTTTCTGGATGTCAAGTATCTGTTCCTATGACCATGAGATCATGTAACTCAATGACACCATAAGAGTACCTTATGTGTATCAAACGTCGCAACGTAACTGGGTGACTATAAAGGTGCTCTACAGGTATCTCCGAGGGTGTCTGTTGAGTTGACATGGATCAAGACTGGGATTTGTTACTCCGTGTGACGGATACGTATCTCAGGGCCCACCCAGTAATACAACATCACAATGAGCCTTGCAAGCAAAGTGACTAAAGAGTTAGCCACGAGATCTTGTATTACAGAACAAGTAAAGAGACTTGCAGGGAACGAGATTGAACTAGATATAGAGATACCGACGATCGAATCTCGGGCATGTAACATACCGTTGAACAAAGGGAACTGCATACGAAATTAAAAGAATCCTTGACATAGAGGGTCAACCGATAAAGATCTTCATAGAATATGTAGGACCAATATGGGCATCTAGGTCCCGCTATTGGTTATTGGCTGTAGAGGTGTCTCGGTCATGTCTACATAGTTCTCGAACCCGCAGGGTCTGCACACTTAACGTTTGGTGACATTTCGGTATTGTTGAGTTATGTATGTTGGTGACCGAAGGTTGTTTGGAGTCCCGGATGAGATCTCGGGCGTCACAAGGAGCTCCCAAATGGTCCGGAGGTAAATATTGATATATAGGAAGTTGGTATTCGAGTTCTGGAAAAGTTCCGTGACTTGCCAGTTGTGTGACGGGGGTGCCGGAAGGTTTCTGAGGGTCCATCGGGAGTGGCCCACCGACTCCAGGGGCCGCATGGGCCTAGGAGGTGGCATGCCAGCCCCTGGTGGGCTGGGCAGCCAGCCCCTAAGGGCCCCTTGCGCAAGGGGTGGAGAAGGCCAAGTGGGGAGGGAGTCCTACTAGGACTCCACCTCCCTTATGGGAGGTGGACTCCTCCCTATTGCTTCGGAAAGGGCCCTAGGGGAAACCCTAGGACGCTCCACCTAACCCTCTCCCTCCTATATATAGTGGAGGTTTTGAGGGCAGCCACCACCTGAAAAGCCACATGCTGCCCTCCCACCTCTAGACTGTCCCTCTCCTCTAGATTAGTTCGGTAGATCTTAGTGAAGCCCTGACGGATTAGTTTGCCACCACCGCCACCATGCCGTTGTGCTGTCATAGAACTCATATACATCTCCACCCATGCTTGCTGGATCAAGGATCCAGAGATCGTCGTCGAGCTATACGTGTGCTGAACGCGAAGGTGCCCGATGTCTACTATGCAACCTTCTTCTTGTAGACTCATGTTGGCCTCCAAGCGCAGAGTTTTGTAGGATAGTGGAAATTTTCCTTCAAGTGGATGACCTAAGGTTTATCAATCCGTGGGAGGTGTAGGATGAAGATGGTCTCTCTCAAACAACCCTGTAATCGAATAACAAAGAGTCTCTTGTGTCCCCAACACACCCAATACAATGGTAAATTGTATAGGTGCACTAGTTCGGCGAAGAGATGGTGATACAAGTGTAATATGGATGGTATATATAGGTTTTTTTAATCTAAAAATATAAAAACAGCAAGGTATCAATTGTCAAAAAGTGAGCAAAAATGGTATTGCAATGCTTGAAATAAAGGCCTAGGTGTTGGAAATATGCCCTAGAGGCAATAATAAATTAGCTATTATCATATTTCCTTGTTCATGATAATCGTTTATTATCCATGCTATAATTTTATTGATCGGAGACTTAGATGCATGTGTGGATACATAGTTCTCGAACCCGCAGGGTCTGCACACTTAAGGTTTGGTGACGTTTCGGTAGTGTAGAGTTATGTATGGTGGTGACCGAAGTTTGTTCGGAGTCCCGGATGAGATCCCGGACGTCACGAGGAGCTCCGGAATGGTCCGGAGGTAAATATTCATATATAGGAAGTCCCAGTTTGGTTTCCGGAAAAGTTTCGGGCTCATCGGTAGTGTACCGGGAGTGCCGGTAGTGTACCGGGAGTGCCGGTAGTGTACCGGGAGGCCTCCGGGAGGGGTATTTCGACCCCAAGAGGTCCATGGGCTGTGGGAGAATAATAACCAGCCCTTAGTGGTCTGGGAAAACAGCCACAAAGGCCCATGGCGCAGGAGAGAAAGTCCTAAAGCAAAAAGTGGAAAATCAGCCAATAGGAGGCAATCCTACTCCAACTAGGATTGGAGGTGAAGTAGGATTGCTTCCCACCTCCTATTTCGGCCGACCCAAAGGCTTTGTCTGCCTCTCCTCTCCTCTCCTCCTATATATACTAGTGGATTGGGTGGTTTTTGGACAGAATTTCCGGCCACGTGCCACCCGTTCCACCGGTGCATAGTTTCTCCTCTAGATCGGTTTTCTGCAGCGCTTAGGCGAAGCCCTGCCGGAATTGCTCCACCACCATCACCGGAGCGCCGTCACGCTGCTAGTGAACTCTCTCTCCTCTCCACCTCCTCTCGCTGGATCGAGACGGTGGAGATCGTCATCAAGCTGCACGTGTGCTGAACGTGGAGGTGCCGTCCGTTCGGCGCTAGATCGGAAGGACCGTGATCGAGATCGCGAGACGGTTCGTGATGTGATCACGGAACGGATCGTGATGAGTTCGTGGGACAGATCGTGATCAAGATCGTGAGACGGATCGTGATGAGTTCACGGGACGGATCATGATGTGTTCGCGGGACGGTTCGTGATTGGATCGCGGGACGCTCGGCGATTTGGATCGCGAAGAAGTTCGACTACACCAACCGCGTTTCTTAATGCTTCCCGCTTAGCGATCTACAAGGGTACGTAGATCCACTCTCCCTCTCGTAGATGCTCATCACCATGGATAAGTTTGCGTGTGTGTAGGAAAAATTTTGTTTCCCATGCGGCGTTCCCCAACAGTGGCATCATGAGCTAGGTTGATGGTTCGATGAGATCTCGAGTAGAACACAAAAGGTTTGTGGGCGTTGATGCTTAGATTGCTTCCTCCCTTGGTTGGATTTTGGTTCAGCGGGATTGTGAGATGAAGCGGCCCGGACCAACATTACTCGTACGCTTACGAGAGACCGGTTCCCTCAACGCAACTTGTTGCTTAGATGGCTTGCGGGTGACAGTTTCTCTCACTTTAGTTGGATCGGATCCGACAAAGGCGGTCCTTGAGAAGGTTGAAAAGCAATCTATGTATCACCGTTGTGGTTTATGCGTAGGTGAGAATCGTTCTTGCTAGATACCCATAGCAGCCACGTAAAACATGCAACAACAATTAGAGGACGTCTAACTTGTTTTTGCAGGGTATGTTGTGATGTGATATGGCCAATTACATGATGAGATATATGTGATGTATGAGATGATCATGTGATGTATAGAATTTCATGACTTGCATGTCGTTGAGTACGGCAACCGGCAGGAGCCATAGGGTTGTCTTTAATTATTGTATGACCTATGTGTCAATCATTAAGCGCTATGTAATGCTTTACTTTATCGCTAAGCGGTAGCAATAGAAGTAGAAGCAGGGCTGGCGCCACAACCCCAATGGCAACACATTGATGGAGATCAAGATGATGGAGATCATGGTGTTGTGCCGGTGACGATGGAGATCATGCCGGTGTTTCGAAGATGGAGATCTTAAACACAAGTTCATGGCCATATCATGTCACTTATGAATTGCATGAGATGTTAATCCTTTTATGCACCTTGTTTTGCTTAGTACGGCGGTAGCATTATAAGGTGATCCCTCACTTGAATTTCAAGATGAACTGTGTTCTCCCCGAGTGTGCACCGTTGCGAAAGTTCGTCGTGTTGAGACACCACGTGATGATCGGGTGTGATAGACTCTACGTTCACATACAACGGGTGCAAGCCAGATTTGCACGCGCAGAACACTCGGGTTAAACTTGACGAGTCTAGCATGTACATACATGGCCTCGGAACACAAGAGACCGAAAGGTCGAGCATGAGTCATATAGTGGATATGATCAACATAATGATGTTCACCATTGAAGCCACCTTAACTCACGTGATGATCGGACTTGAGTTGGTGAATTTGGATCATGTATCACTCGAATGACCCGAGGGATGTCAATTTGAGTGGGAGTTCTTAAGTAATATGATTAATTGAACTCATTATCATGAACATAGTCAATAGTGTCTTTGCAAATTATGTTGTAGATTACTAGCTCGCGCTGTAGCTCCCTTAAATTTTTATATGTTCCTAGAGAAATAGTGTTGAAAGATGTTGGTAGCAATATTGCGGACTGGGTCCGTGATCTGAGGATTGTCCTCATTGCTGCACAGAAGGCTTATGTCCTTAATGCACCGCTCGGTGCGCCACCCCCTCTAGCGTCGTCTATAGATGTTGTGAACATCTAACAGGCACGTTTCGATGACTACTTGATAGTTTAGTGCGTCATGCATTACGGCTTAGAATTGAGGCTCCGAAACGTTTTGAATGTCACGGAACATATGAGATGTTCTAGGAGCAGAGATTGTGATCTCAAGCTCGTGCCTGTGTTGCGAGATTTGAGATCTCCAACAAGATTCTTTGCCTGTAAGATGAAGGAGAATAGCTCAATCGTTGAGCATGTACTCAGATTGTCTGGGTACTACAATCGCTTGAATCAAGTGGGAGGTGATCTTCCAGATAAGATAGTGATTGATATAGTTCTCCAAGTCACTGTCACTAAAGCTACTAGAACTTAGTGATGAACTATAATACACCAGGGATAGAAGTATTGATCCCTGAGCTGTTCGCGATGTTTGACACCGTGAAGGTAGAAATCAAGAAGGAGCGTCAAGTGTTGATGGTTAATCAAACCACTAGTTTCAAAAAGGGCAAGAGCAAGGAGGGAAACTTCATGGATAGCAAGTCAGTTGCTGCTCCAGTGAAGCAACCCAAAGTTGAACTCAAACCCAAGACTAAGTGCTTCTATTATGAGGTGAGAGGTCGCTGAAGCGGAACAACCCTAGATACTTGGTAGATAAGAAGGCTGGCAACATCGACAGAAATATAATTGATATACGAGTTATTGATGTGTACCTTGCTAGTACTCCTAGTAGCACCTGGGTATTGGATACCGGTTCGGTTGCTAAATGTTAGTAACTCGAAATAAAAGCTACGGAATAAACAGAGAACTAGCTAAGGGTGAGGTGACGATGTGTGTTGGAAATGTTTCCAAGGTTGATGTGATCAACATCGCATGCTCTCTCTACCTTCATGATTAGTGATGAACCTAAATAAATGTTATTTGGTGTTTTGCGTTGAGCATGAACATGATTAGATCATGTTTGTTCCAATACGGTTATTCATTTAAGTCAGAGAATAATAGTTATTCTGTTTACATGAATAATACCTTCAATGGTCATGCACCCAGTGAGAATGGTTTGTTGAAATCTTGATCGTAGTAATACACATGTTCATAACATTGATGTCAAAATATACAAAGTTAAATAATGATAGTACCACATACTTGTGGCACTGCCGCAAAATGTCATATTGGTATAAAGCGCATGAAGAAACTCCATGGTGATGGATATTTGGACTCATTCAATTTCGAATCAGTTGAGACATGCGAACCATGCCTCTTGGGCAAGATGACTAAAGGACCCCGTTGGATGGAGCGGGCAAGTGATTCATTGGAAATGATACATGTTGATGTATGCAATCTAGTGAGTCTTGTAGCGTGCAGTGGATATCGTTATTTTCTTACCTTCACTGATGATTTGAGTAGATATAGTGTATATTTACTTAATGAAACGCAAGTCTGAATCGTTTGAAAGGTTCAAGCAAATTCAGAGTGAAGTTTAAAGATCATCGTGACAAGAAGATAAAAATGACCGCGATATGATCGTGGAGGTGAATATCTGAGTCACGAGTTTGGCATACAACTTAAGACAATGTGAAAGTTGTTTCACAACTAAATGCCACCTGGAACACCATAGTGTGATGGTGTGTCCGAACATCATAGTTATGCTCTATTGGACATGGTGCGTGCTATGATGTCTCTTGTCGTTTTACTACTATAATTTTGGGGTTATGCATTAGAGACAACTACATTCACTTTAAATAGGGCACCATCTAAATCCGTTGAGATGACACCATGTGAATTATGGTTTGATAGAAACCTAAGCTGTCATTTCTTAATACTTGGGGTTGCGACACTTTTGTGGAAAATGTTTTCACCTAATGAGGTCGAACCCAAGGCGGACAAATGCATCTTCATAGAATACCCTAAGATCAGTTGGGTGAACCTTCTATCTCAGATCCAAGTGCAAAGTGTTTGTTACTAAAACGGATCCTTTCTCGAGGAAAAGTTTCTCTCGAAAGAATTGAGTGGGAGGAAGATAGAACTTGATGAGGTTGTTAAACCTTTGTTCAACGAGAGAGTAGCGCAGCGCAGGATGTTGTTTCTGTGAAGCCAACGTTAGTTGAAGAGGAAGTTAATGATGATGATCATGAAGCTTCAGGATCAAGTTACTATCGAACTTCGTAGGTCGACAAGGATGTGTACTGCTCCTAAGCGGTACGACAACCCTGTCTTGGAGGTCATGTTGTTGGACAACGATGAACCTACGAGCTATGGAGAAGCGATGATGGGCCCGGATTCCGACAAATGGTTGGAGGCCATGAAATCCGAGATAGGATCCATGTATGAAAACCAAGTGTAGACTTTGGTAGACTTGCTCGTTGGACGGCAGGTCGTTGAGTACAAATGGATTTTTAAAATGAAGACAGACACTGATGGTGAATGTCACTATTTGTAAAGCTCGACTTGTTGCAAAGATGTTTGTGACAAGTTCAAGGAGTTGACTACGATGAGACTTTCTCACTCGTAGTGGTGCTAAAGTCTGTTGGAATTATGTTAGCAGTTGCTGTGTTTTCAATTATGAAATCTGGCAGATGGATGTCAAAACATCGTTTCCTTAACGGTTTACTTGAGGAAAGGTTGTATGTGATACAACCAGAAGGTTTTGTGAGGCCTAAGGATGCTAAAAGGTGTGCAAGCTTCGGTGATCCTTCCATGGACTGAAGCAAGCATCTCGGAGTTGGAATATACGCTTTGATGAGGTGATCAAAGTCTTGATGTTTATACAAAGTTTACGAGAAACTTGTATTTGCAATAAAGTGAGTGGGAGCACTATAGAATTTCTGATAAGTATATGTGGATGACATATTGTTGATCAGAAATAATGTAGAGTTTCTGGAAAGCATAAAACGATCATTTGGAAAGTGATTTTCAAAGGAAGACCTGGATGAAGCTACCTAATTGTTGAGCATCAAAATCTATGGAGATAGATCAAGATGCTCGATGAGACTTTCAATGAGTGCATACCTTGACAAGATTTTGAAAGAGTTCAAAATGGATCAGTCAGAGAAAGAGTTCTTGCCTGATTTGTAAGGTGTGAAAGTTGAGTGAGACTCAAAGCTCGACAACGGCAGAAGAAAGAGAAAGGACGAACGTCGTCCCCTATGCCTTAGCCATAGGCTCTATATTATGCCATGCTGTGTACCGCACCTGTGTGTGCCTTGCCATGAGTCCATCAAGGGGTACAAGAGTGAACCAGGAGTGGATCACTGGACAGCGGTCAAGATTATCCTCAGTAACTAAGAGACTGAGGAGACGTTTCTCGATTATGGAGGTGATAAAGAGTTCGTCGTAAGGAGTTACGTCGATACAAGCTTTAACACTAATCCGGATGACTCGTAGTAGTAATCTGGATACGTATAGTGGAGCAGCCATTTGGAATAGTACCGAGCGGAGTGTGATAGCAGTGTTTACAGTTTGACATAGGTATTTGCAAAGTGCACACGGATCTGAATGTTACAGACCCGTTGACTATAAGACCTCTCTCACATGCAAAGCATGATCGAGCCCCAGAACTCGTTGGGTGTTAGATTCATAACAATGCGAATCACATGGTGATTTGAACTAGATTATTGACTTTAGTGCAAGTGGGAGACTGTTGGAAATATGCCCTAGAGGCAATAATAAATTAGTTATTATCATATTTCCTTGTTCATGATAATTGTTTATTATCCATGCTATAATTTTATTGATCGGAGACTTAGATGCATGTGTGGATACATAGACAAAACCATGTCCCTAGTATGCCTCTAATAGACTAGCTCGTTGATCAAAAGATGGTTAAGGTTTCCTAGCCATGGACATGAGATGTCATTTGATAACGGGGTCACATCATTAGGAGAATGATGTGATGGACAAGACCCAAACTACAAACGTAGCATATGATCGCGTCAGTTTATTGCTACTGTTTTTCGCATGTCAAGTATGTGTTCCTATGACCATGAGATCATGCAACTCACAGATATCGGAGGAGTGCGTTGTGTGTATCAAACGTCTCAACGTAACTGGGTGACTATAAAGGTGCTCTACAGGTATCTCCGATGGTGTCTGTTGAGTTGGCATGGATCGAGACTGGGATTTGTTACTCCGTGTGACGGAGAGGTATCTCGGGGCCCACTCGGTAATGCAACATCACAATAAGCCTTGCAAGCAATGTGACTAATTGTTAGTTGCGAGATCTTTTATTACGGAATGAGTAAAGAGACTTGTCGGTAACGAGGTTGAACTAGGTATGGAGATACCGACGATCGAATCTCGGGCAAGTAACATACCGAAGAACAAAGGGAACGTTATACGGGATTAACTGAATCCTTGACATAGAAGTTCGACCGATAAAGATCTTCGTAGAATATGTAGGAACCAATGTGGACATCCAGGTCCCGCCATTGGTTATTGACCGTAGAGGTGTCTCGGTCATGTCTACATAGTTCTCGAACCCGCAGGGTCTGCATACTTAAGGTTCGATGACGTTTCGGTGGTGTAGAGTTATGTATGGTGGTGACCGAAGTTTGTTCGGAGTCCCGGATGAGATCCCGGACGTCACGAGGAGCTCCGGAATGGTCCGGAGGTAAAGATTCATATATAGGAAGTCCCAGTTTGGTTTCCGGAAAAGTTTCGGGCTCATCGGTAGTGTACCGGGAGTGCCGGTAGTGTACCGGGAGGCCTCCGGGAGGGGTATTTCGACCCCAAGAGATCCATGGGCTGTGGGAGAATAATAACCAGCCCTTAGTGGGCTGGGAAAACAGCCACAAAGGCCCATGGCGCAGGAGAGAAAGTCCTAAAGCAAAAAGTGGAAAATCAGCCAATAGGAGGCAATCCTACTCCAACTAGGATTGGAGGTGAAGTAGGATTGCTTCCCACCTCCTATTTCGGCCAACCCAAAGGCTTTGGCTGCCTCTCCTCTCCTCTCCTCCTATATATACTAGTGGATTGGGTGGTTTTTGGACAGAATTTCCGGCCACGTGCTACCCGTTCCACCGGTGCATAGTTTCTCCTCTAGATCGGTTTTCTGCAGCGCTTAGGCGAAGCCCTGCCGGAATTGCTCCACCACCATCACCGGAGCGCCGTCACGCTGCCGGTGAACTCTCTCTCCTCTCCACCTCCTCTCGCTGGATCGAGACGGTGGAGATCGTCATCAAGCTGCACGTGTGCTGAACGCGGAGGTGCCGTCCGTTCGGCGCTAGATCGGAAGGACCGTGATCGAGATCGCGAGACGGTTCGTGATGTGATCACGGAACGGATCGTGATGAGTTCGCGGGACAGATCGTGATCAAGATCGTGAGACGGATCGTGATGAGTTCGCGGGACGGATCATGATGTGTTCGCGGGACGGTTCGTGATTGGATCGCGGGACGCTCGGTGATTTGGATCGCGAAGAAGTTCGACTACACCAACCGCGTTTCTTAACGCTTCTTGCTTAGCGATCTACAAGGGTACGTAGATCCACTCTCCCTCTCGTAGATGCTCATCACCATGGATAGGTTTGCGTGTGCGTAGGAAATTTTTTGTTTCCCATGCGACATTCCCCAACACTAGGGTCCATACTTTCACTAGTGCAAGTTCTCTCAATAATACTGACATAGTTGAATCATAAGTAAATCCCTCACGTGCGACAAAGAGTTCACTGCAAAGTCACAAATAGCGGAGAACAAACAAAGAAATTATTGTAGGGTATGAAACCACCTCAAAGTTATCTTTTCTGATCAATCTTGTGAGCTATCCCTATAAGTGTCATGAACAGCCCTAGAGTTTATACGAAAATAACACCTTAAGATACACATCAATCAAAACCCTAATGTCACCTAGATAATCCAATGTCACCACAAGTACCCATAGGCTTGATTATACGATATGCATCACACAATTTCAGATTCTTCATGTTCAATCCAACACAAAGAACTTCAAAGAGTGCCCCAAAGTTTCTACCAGAAAGTCAAGACAAAAACGTGTGCCAACCCCTATGCATAGATTCCCAAGGTCACGGAACCCACAAGTTGATCACCAAAACATACATCAAGTGGATCAATGGAACATCCCATTGTCACCACAGATATCCCATCGCAAGACATACATCAAGTGTTGTCAAATCCTTAAAGGCTCAATCTGATAAGAAAACTTCAAAGGGAAAAATCAATTCATCACAAGAAGATAGAGAAGGGAAAACTCCATATGATTCATCTATATCAATAATGCTCACGATACATCAAGATCGTGCCATCTCAAGGACACAAGAGAGAGAGAGATCAAATACATAGCTACTAGTGCATACCCTTAGCCGCGAGGGTGAAATACTCCCTCCTCATCATGGAGACCGCACGGATGACGAAGATGGCCTCTGGTGATGGTTTCCCCCTCCGGTAGGGTGCCGGAACGGGCTCCCGATTGGTTTTTCGTGGCTCTAGAGGCTTGCGGTGGTGCAACTCCCGATCTAGGTTTCTTTTCGGAGGTTTGGGTATTATAGGAGTATTTGGCGTTGGTCCCACGTCCAGAAGGTTCTCGAGGAGGTCACAAGCTCGCTAGGCGCGGCCAGGGGGGTGGCCGCGCCTGGCAGGCTTGTGACTCCCTCGGGGCTCTTCTCCGGTATGTGTTTTGCTCCAGTATTTTTTATATTTTCCAAAAATATTCTCCGTAAATTTTCAGCCCGTTCCGAGAACTTTTATTTCTGCACAAAAACAACACCACGGTAGTTCTACTGAAAACAGCGTCAGTCCGGGTGAGTTCTAATAAAATCATACCAAAATCATATAGAATTATTGTAAAAATGGCATGAATATTTCATAAGTTATAGATACGTTGGAGACGTATGAGCATCCCCAAGTTTAATTCCTGGTCGTCCTCGAGTAGGTAAATGATAAAAGAAATAATTTATGAAGTGTGAATGCTAGCAAGTGCACAAGTTTGATCAATGATAATTCCAAACACTTTTTCTAGCATCATTATATATCATAAACAGTAGCTCATCTCATAAAACTTCTCATGATGAAATAACAAGCTATTCACATGTTAAAGTATATACCAAACTATGCTTTCAGTCACCAAACAATTGCAATTCATCTTGTTTTCGTGAAGGGTCTATGTAAGAGCTTTGATTTAGCAAATTCCACATCCTCAACTATAATTTAGCATTCCACGATTGCTAACTCTCAAAGCATATTTTTAGAGCAAATGGCATCCGTCAAACACAGAGAAAGATAGGGGCTTAAAGTTTTGCCTCCCAACTTATTTATCATATAGATAATTGTCAACAATAACAATTCATGATCAAATATATTTAAATGGCCATATATTCTTGGATCATTCCACAACACATGACGCTTGCCAACTAAAGAATAATTGAGGTTGAACTAAGAAGGAATACTATTGACTCTTGCATAAAAGTAAATACATGAAAGTAAAACATAGGCCCTTCACAGAGGGTAGCGGGGATTTCCATATGTGCCAGAGCTCAAGCTTTTAAAACAAAGATGAATAATAATTTTTGAGCGGTATGCTTTCGTTGTCACCATAACAACCGAGAGATCTCAGTATCTTCCATGCTAGATACATTATAGGAGGTTCTCGAACAGAATGGTAAAGTTTTTATCCCCCCTCCACCAATGAATCACACTCCACGGCGAGCCGAATCCACGGGTACCGTCCATACCAACAACATTTCTGGGGGAGTTTTGTTTAATTATTTGCATTTTTTCTTTGATTTCGGTACTGGGAATCCCTATTACCATCCACTTTCTCGTGAATCATAGTGAATCAACACATATAGTGAGAATAACCCACCTAGCATGGAAGATACCGACAGCCCCTAGTCATTATATGACCGAATTGGGCATACAAAACAGAATATTATTTGAAGGTTTAGAGTTTGGCACATGCAAAATTACTTGGAACGGCAGGTAAATACCGCATATAGGTAGGTATGATGGACTCATATGGAACAACTTTGGGTTCAAGGGTGTTAGGATGCACAAGTAGTATTTCTACTTGGTGCGGAAGCTTTGGCTAATATGAGGTGGAAGCAAGCACCACATGTTGGAGGATCCATAAGAATATAACTTCTATACAAATATACCCAAGAATAACTCATTACGGTGTCTTCCTTGTCCAAATTCAACTAATTTTCTCAAGTTTGAAAATAATTAATGGGTATTCACAATCATAGAAGATGTCCAAGATAGTATCTTTATATGTGAAATCTCGCTTCCATCAATATTCTTTCATGAATGGTTCAAGTGACCAATGCAGTGTTTGCTAACTTTCAATAAATTTTACCACCTATACTTATTATATGTGAAGTCATTACTCCCCATGGATAATCATATAAAACATATATAATTATAGACTCATAGGATATAAGTGAAGCACGAGAGTAAATGAAAAAACTACTCCAAAACATATAAGTGAAGATCAATGAGTAGTCAAACAATTAAGTAGCTATGTGAGGACTTCCTCTCTCTCCCTCTCAATAAATATTTTCAGATCTGAGTATTTTATTTAAACGGCAAGCAAAACAAAAATAGAACTCCAAGAATAGCAGACATCATGTGAACGAATAAAAATTTAGGCTCAACATAGGCTAACCGATAGTTGACGAAGAGAGGTGGGATGCGTAGCATCCCCAAGCTTAGATGCTTGAGAGTTCTTGAAATATTTACTTGGGGTGCCTTGGGCATCCCCAAGCTTGAGCTTTTGTATCTCGTTCAATCCTCTCATATCATGGTTTCACCTATTCTCAAAAACTTCATCCACACAAAACTGGAAAAGAACTCGTGAGATAGGTTAGTACACATAATAATAAATCAACTCTTTATGTACTTCTAAGACAAGTTACACAATAATTTTCAAACATTAGGTACTGTATACTATCATTTCCACAATTTTTATTTACCAATATAGGCTATGGAAACTATAGGATAAGTAGATAACAAAACTATGACAGCAATCTGTCCAAAAAGAACAGTCTATAGCAATTTATGAAAACAGTGTACCTATGTAACTCAAAAAATTATGAAAATTTATTACATGCTATAAAATTTATATGAAACACTATGTAAAAATTTCAGAAACTTTCCATGTTCCAGTAAAATATGAAAATTCAAGCACTACAGAAAAAGTTTCTGTTTTTTTACACAGCACACAACAAACATGTAATGCAAGCATCCTAAAGGAAATTCTTGAAACTTTTTATTTAAAGAAAATATTATAAATAACACCTAACAGATAACAACAAAATAAAATGATGCTCCAAGCAAAACTCATATTATGTGTCGAATAAAAATATAGCTCCAAGTAAGATATAGCGATAGTGTTGAAGACGAAAGAGGGGATGCCTTCCAGGGCATCCACAAGCTTAGACGCTTGAGTATTCCTTGAATATTACCTTGTGGTGCCTTGGGAATCCCCCAAGCTTAGGTTCTTGTCACTCCTTATTCTCCTCATATCGGTATCTCACACAAAACTTGAAAACTTCAATCACACAAAACTTAACGGAACTTCGTGAGAAGGGTTAGTGTAGTAAAGATAAATCATTCACTTAGGTACTATCAAGACAAGATTCATAATTGTTATCACATGATACCTACTATATTACATAATTCCCACAATTTATATTACTCAATATAAGCTATAGGAACACTTGAAATAAGCAAACTATGCATGCGAAACACAATCTGTCAAAAACAGAACAGTCCGCAGAGATCTGAATGATCACCATACTTACCTAACTCTAAAAATTCTGAATTAGGAAAACTCTACGAATTTTCATATAAATGTTGTTTAAAAATTACAGAATTTTTTGACGCTCTAGTAAAATCATAATTCATATACTGGACGCAAAACTTTCTATTTTTCCATAGAATCAAACAAGCAAGTATCCACACTATCCCAAAGGCTTTACTTGGCAATTTATTGAAATAAAAGACACAAAACATGATTAATACAGTATCTTAATCATGTGAACACATCAAAACAGAAAGTAAAAGTGTTGGGTTGTCTCCCAAAAAGCGCTTTTCTTTAATGCCTTTTAGCTAGGCATGATGATTTCAATGATGCTCGTATAGGAATAGTAGTTGAAACATGCAAAAGAGCATCATGAATCTCATGACAAGCACATTTAAGTCTAGCCCACTTCCTATGCATAGGGATTTTGTGAGCAAACAATTCATGGGAACAAGAATCAACTTGCATAGGAAGGCAAAACAAGCATAACTTAAAAACCTTGAACACATAGAGAGGAAACTTGATATTATTGCAATTCCTACAAGAATATGTTCCTCCCTCGTAATAGTTTTCAGTAGCATCATGAAGGAATTCAACAATATAACCAGAACATAAAGCATTATTTTCATGATGCACAAGCATAGAATTTTTATTACTACCCACACAAGCAAAATTCTTCTCATGCAAAGTAGTGGGAGCAAACTCAACAAAATAACTATCATGTGACACTTGATTGACATAACCACAATGAATATTATAATCATGATAATAGGTTTCATGGTTGTCATTACTCTTTATAGCATACATGTCATCCCAATAATCATCATATATAGGAGGCATGCCATAATCATAATAGTTTTGCTCATCAAAACTTGGGGGACTAAAAATATCATATTCATCAAACATAGCATCCCCAAGCTTGTGGCTTTGCATATCATTAGCACCATGAATATTCAGAGAATTCATACTAACAATATTCCAATCATCTTCATCACACAAAGATTTAGTGCCAAACATTTTAATAACTTCTTCTTCTAACACTTGAGCACAATTTTCCTTTCCATCATTTTCACGAAACACATTAAAAAGATGAAGCATATGAGGTAACCTCAATTCCATTTTTTTGTAGTTTTCTTTTATAAACCCAAACTAGTGAAAAACAAGAAACTAAAATATTTGATTACAAAATCTAAATACATACCTTCAAGCACTCACCTCCTCCGCAACGGCGCTAGAAAAGAGCTTGATGTCTACGACGCAACCTTCTTCTTGTAGACTCGTGTTGGGCCTCCAAGCACAGAGTTTTGTAGGACAATGAAAATTTTCCCTCAAGTGGATGACCTAATGTTTATCAATCCGTGGGAGGCATAGGATGAAGATGGTCTCTCTCAAACAAATCTGTAACCAAATAACAAAGAGTCTCTTGTGTCCCCAACACACCCAATACAATGGTAAATTGTATAGGTGCACTAGTTCGACGAAGAGATGGTGATACAAGTGTAATATGGATGGTAGATATAGGTTGTTGTAATCTGAAAATATAAAAACAGCAAGGTAGCAAGTGAAAAAAGTGAGCAAAAACAGTATTGCAATGCTTGAAAACAAGGCCTAGGGTTCATACTTTCACTAGTGCAAGTTCTCTCAACAATACTGACATAGTTGAATCATAAGTAAATCCCTCACGTGCGACAAAGAGTTCACTACGAAGTCACAAATAGCGGAGAACAAACAAAGAAATTATTGTAGGTTATGAAACCGCCTCAAAGTTATCTTTTCTGATCAATCTTATGAGCTATCCCTATAAGTGTCACGAACGGCCCTAGAGTTCATACTAAAATAACACCTTAAGATACACATCAACCAAAACCCTAATGTCACCTAGATACTCCAATGTCACCACAAGTACCCATGGGCTTGATTATAAGATATGCATCACACAATTTCAGATTCGTCATGTTCAATCCAACACAAAGAACTTCAAAGAGTGTCCCAAAGTTTCTACCGGAAAGTCAAGACAAAAACATGTGCCAACCCCTATGCATAGATTCCCAAGGGCATGGAACCCGCAAGTTGATCACCAAAACATACATCAAGTGGATCAATGGAACATCCCACTGTCACCACAGATATCCCATCGCAAGACATACTCAAGATGTCGTGGGAACGAACACCTATGGGACCGCGGGGGCCCTTTTCGGTTTGACGGAGGGCGAGATGGCACAAAGAGCCGGTCTGGTGAGCTGCACGCGGGGAGTTTTTACCCAGGTTCGGGCCGCACGGATGCGTAAAACCCTACTCCTGCTTGGCTATATTGATCCTGTTCTAGGGTTCGAGCTACAGGAGCGCCATCCTACGTGACCTTGGGGACCTCCAGTTGTCTACTGTCAGTCTGTCCGGTTGTCTAACTACCTAACCATCCAAAAGCCCAAAAGCCAAAAGCCCTCCTCTATAACACCTTGGGTCTCCTTTTATACTCAAGGGAATCCCAACAGTGGCGTACAATGTGCACACAGGATGCACAGTGCTACAGTGCTATCGTACCTAACCCTAACAGATTAGGACAAGAGCATTAAATGCATCGTCAGGGGCCTCAGTCCATCAATGGGACGGGACAGGGGCCCGTCCCATCGGCGCCGCTTAGCTCCCTCCAACGTTGACGCCTTGACACATGTCCAGGTGGATCGACACCTGGCCTGTGCGCTGGCGGTCCTTGCTGGGGCCTTGCCTTGCGGCAACCTTGCCTTGTCGGGGGCCTGGAGGCTCCGAAGCCCTCCCGACAAGGTCTTGCCGGTAGCCTTGAGTCTTCTGTGATGGTGCTTGATAAGTCTTTGCTGGGCCTTCCTGCCGGGGCGGCTACTACTGCCCGTGCACGAGTAAAGGGGCACTAGATGGCCCAAAAACTCTAGTGCACCGACAGAAGTGTTCTCAAATCCTTAAAGACTCAATCCGATAAGAAAACTTCAAAGGGGAAACTCAATTCTTCACAAGAAGATAGAGAAGGGAAAACTCCATATGATTCATCTATATCAATAATGCTCGCGGTACATCAAGATCGTGCCATCTCAAGAACACGAGAGAGAGAGAGAGAGAGAGATCAAACCTCCTCGTCATGGAGACCGCCAGGATGATGAAGATGGCCTCCGGTGATGGTTTCCCCCTCCGGCAGGGTGCTAGAACAGGCTCCCGATTGGTTTTTCGTGGTTCTGGAGGCTTGCGATGGCGAAACTCCCGATCTAGGTTTCTTTTGGAGGTTTGGGTATTTATAGGAGTATTTGGCATTGGTCCCACGTCCAGAAGGTTTCCGAGGAGGTCACAAGCTTGCTAGGCGCGGCCAGGCGGGTGGCCGCGCCTGGCAGGCTTGTGACTCCCTCGAGACTCTTCTCCGGTATCTTTTCGCTCTAGTATTTTTATATTTTCCAAAAATATTCTCTGTAAATTTTCAGCCCATTCTGAGAACTTTTATTTCTACACAAAAACAACACCACGGTAGTTCTGCTGAAAATAGCGTCAGTCCGGGTTAGTTCTAATAAAATCATACCAAAATCATATAGAATTATTGTAAACATGGCATGAATACTTCCTAAATTATAGATACGTTGGAGACGTATCAGTGCCGTCCGTTCGGTGCTAGATCATGATTGGATTGCGGGACAGCTTGCTGATACTTCTCCAACGTATCTATAATTTTTGATGATGGCATGCTCTAATATTATCTGTTTTGGATGTTTTATATGCATTAATATGCTATTTTATATTATTTTTGGGACTAACCTACTAATCTAGAGCCTAGTGCTAGTTTTTATTTTTTTTCTTTGTTTTTGAGTTTTGTAGATATGGAATATTAAACGGAGTCCAAACGGAATAAAACCTTTGGAAAGAATTTTTCTGGAAGCAAACAAATCAACCAGGCTTGGGGTGCACGACAGGAAACCTTCCAGGAAGCCACAAGCCTGCTAGGTGCTGCCCCCCTAGCCATGCCTAACAGGCTTGTCGTCTCCTGGTAGGTCTCCTAACCCTAACATTTGGCCTATAAATTCCCAAATATTCCCCCAACATCAGAACGAACCACGCAAATACTTTTCCGCCGCCAGAAGCCTCCGTTCCCGAGAGATCCAATCTTGCAGCCTTTTCCGGTAATCTACCGGAGGGGGTTTCGATCACGGAGGGCGTCTACATCAACTCCATTGCCCCTCCGATGATGCGTGAGTAGTCCACCACAGACCTACGGGTCCATAGCTAGTAGCTAGATGGCTTCTTCTCTCTCTCTGATCTTCAATACCATGTTGTTCATGATCTTCATGGAGATCTATCTGATGTAATCCTCTTTTGTGGTGTGTTTGTCAAGATCCGATGAATTGTGAGTTTATGTTCAGATTATCCATAAATCTTATTGGAATCTCCTCTGAATTCTTATATGCATGATTTCATATCCTTGCAAGTCTCTTCGAGTTATTGGTTTGGTTTGGCCAACTAGATTGGTAATTCTTGCAATGGAAGAAGTGCTTTGTTTTGGGTTTAATCTTGCGGTGTCCTCACCCAGTGACATAGTAGGGGTAGCAAGGCAATGGAAGAAGTGCTTGGTTTGGGGTTCAATCTTGCGGTGTCCTCACCCAGTGACATAGTAGGGGTAGCGAGGCACGTATTGTATTGTTGCCATCAAGGGTAACAAGATGGATTTTTCGTCATATCGCTTGAGTTTATCCCTCTACATCATGTCATCTTTCTTAACGCATTACTCTGTTCTTCATAATACTCTAGATGCAGGCAGGAGTCGGCCGATGTGTGGAGTAATAGTAGTGGATGCAGAATCGTTTTGGTCTACTTGATACGAACGTGATGCCTATATGCATGATCATTACCTTGGATAACTACATGATTATTCAATTTTCTATCAATTGCTTGACAGTAATTTGTTTACCCACCATGATATTTTCCTTCGAGAAAGAAGACTCTAGTGAAACATATGGCCCCTGGTCTACTTTCCATAATATACTTTCAGATCTATAAACCAAAAATAATTTACTGCAATTTATTTACCTTTTACTTTCCGTTCTTGTTTACATCTATCTCTATCGGATCTAATCCTTGCAAATAATCGTGAAGGGATTGACAACCCCTTTATAGCGTTGGGTGCAAGAGTTTGATTGTTTGTGTAGGTGCATCCATTGGTGACTTGCTTGTTCCTCCTACTGGGTTGATACCTTGGTTCTCAACAACTGAGGGAAATACTTATCTACTTCGATGCATCACCCTTTCCTCTTCAAGGGAAAACCAACGCAAGCTCAAGAGGTAGCAAGAAGGATTTCTGGCGCCGTTGGCGAGGAGGATACACATCAAGCGTACCAAGTACCCATCCCAAACTCATCTCTTGCATTTACATTATTTGCCATTTGCCTCTCATTTCCTCTCCCCCACTTCTAAAATGATTTTTAGAAAATACCAAAAATATTTGCCTCTTTGTTCGCCCTTCTTTCGTTTGCTTGTGTGCTTGATTGCTTGCTTTGTCATGATGTCTGAGAATATCAAGTTGTGTGACTTTTCCAATACTAATAATAATGATTTTATTAGTACTCCGATTTCTCCCGCCACTAGTGCGGAATTTTATGAAATCAATGCTGCCTTGCTTAATCTTGTTATGAAAGAACAATTTTCTAGCCTTCCTAGTGAAGATGCCGCATCCCATCTCAATACTTTCATTGAGTTGTGTGATATGCAAAAGAAGAAATATGTGGATAATGATATTGTTAAAATGAAGCTATTTCCGTTCTCACTACGAGATCGTGCTAAAACTTGGTTTTCATCTTTGCCTAAAAATAGTATTGATTCATGGAATAAGTGTAAAGATGTTTTTATCTCCAAGTATTTTCCGCCCGCGAAGATCATCTCCCTTAGGAATGATATAATGAATTTTAAGCAACTTGATCATGAGCATGTTTCCCAATCTTGGAAGAGGATGAAATTAATGATTAGGAATTGTCCCGCACATGGTTTGAGTTTATGGATGATTATACAAATTTTCTATGCAGGATTGAATTTTGCATCTAGAAATCTTTTAGATTCAGCCGCCGGTGGTACTTTCATGGAAATCACATAGGAGAGGCTACTAAACTCCTAGATAATATTATGACAAACTACTCTCAATGGCATACCGAAAGATCTCCTACTAGTAAAAAGTGCATGCTATTGAAGAAATAAATACTTTGAGTGAAAAGATGGATGAATTGATGAAATTGTTTGCTAGTAAGAGTGCTCCTATTGATCCTAATGATATGACTTTGTATTCTTTGATTGGAAATAATAATGAATCTATGGATGTGAATTTTGTTGGTCGGAACAATTTTGGTAATAACACGTATAGAGGTAATTTCAACCCTAGGCCGTTTCCTAGTAATTACTCTAATCAACAATTCTTATGGAAATTATAATAAGATGCCCTCTGATCTTGAGAATATTGTTAAAGAATTTATTGGTTCACAAAAGGTTTTTAATGCTACTATTGAAGAAAAACTGCTCAAGATTGATGATTTGGCTAGGAGCGTTGATAGAATTTCCCTTGATATTGATTCTGTGAAAGCTAGATCTGCTCCACCTAAGCATGGTATTAATGAGTCTTTAAAAGTTATGAGAATTTCTATGGATGAAAGTAAAGAAAGAACCGCTAGAATACGTGCTAAGCGTGAATGGCTTGAAAAAGTGTGTTCTCGTGATAATAATGATGAAGATCTTAAAGTGATTGATGTGACTCCTATTGAATCTTTGTTTTCCAATATAAATCTTGATAAATATGGGGCTGGAGATAAGTCTACTTGAGGTAAATAGCGTCTCAATGATTCAGAGTTTATAGATCTTAATGCTAAGATTGATAAAAGTGGGATTGAAGAGGTCAAAACTTTAAATAGCAATCAACCCACTCTTTGGATTTAAAGGAATTTAATTATGATAGTTGCTCTTTGATTGATTGTATTTCCTTGTTACAATCCATGATGAATTCTCCTCATGCTTATAGTCAAAATAAGGCTTTTACTAAACATATCGTTGATGCTTTTATGAAATCTTTTGAAGAAAACCTTGAGTTAGAAGTTTATATTCCTAGAAAGCTTCATGATGAGTGGGAACCTACTATCAAGATTAAAATCAAATATTATGAGTGATATGCTTTGTGTGATTTGGGTGCTAGTGTTTCCACGATTCCGAAAACTTTATGTGATGTGCTAGGTTACCATGATCCTGATGATTGCTCTCTAAATTTGAATCTTGTGAATTCCACTATTAAGAAACCTATGGGAAGGATTAATGATGTTATTATTGTTGAAAATAGGAATTATGTGCCCATCAATTTCATTGTTCTTGACATAGATTGCAATCCCACATGTCCTATTATTCTTGGTAGACCTTTCCTTAGAACGATTGGTGCAATTATTGACATGAAAAAAGGAAACATTAGGTTCCAATTTCCATTAAGGAAAGGCATGGAACACTTTCCTAGAAAGAAAATAAGATTTACTTATGAATCTATTATGAGAGCTACTTTCGGATTGCATACCAAATATGACAATACCTAGATCTATTGTGTTTTGCCTAGCTACGGGCGTTAAACGATAGCGCTTGTTGGGAGGCAACCCATTTTTATTTTTTTGGTTCTGTTTTTGCTTCTGTGTTTGAATATTTCCCACATTATTACTTCTGTAGTAATTTTGTTTTGGTGTTTTAATTAGTGTTTGAGCCAAGTTAAACCTTTGGGTGATCTATGGTAGTTGTTGATTTGATCTTGCTAAAAAACAGAAAGTTTTGTGCTCAGTCCAGAAATTTTCTAAATTTTTCACATAGTTGAATGAGTCTGAAATTTTTACACAAGATTGATATATAAATTGCCCAAGTTTTCCTAATTTGTCCGAATCTTTTGAGTTACAGAAGTATACGAAGTTTTTAGATTGCTACAGACTGTTCTATTTTTGATAGATTCTGTTTTCTTTGAGTTGTTTGCCTATTTTGATGAATCTTTGGGTTGTATCATGGGGTATGAACCATGGAGAAGTTAGAATACAGTAGTTATAACACCAATATAAATAAATAATGAGTTCACAACAGTACCTAAAGTCGTGATTTATTTTCTTATACTAACGGATCTTGCGGATTTTCTGTTAAGTTTTGTGTTGTGAAGTTTTCAAGTTTTGGGTAAAGATTTGATGGACTATGGAATAAGGAGTGGAAAGAGCCTAAGCTTGGGTATTCCCAGGGCACCCCAAGTCATATTAAAGGATGCCAAGGAGCCTAAGCTTGGGGATGCCCCGGAAGGCATCCCCTCTTTCATCTTCAATACATCGATAAATTTACTTGAGGCTATATTTTTATTCACCACATGATATGTGTTTTGCTTAAAGTGTCTTGTATGATATGAGTCTTTGCTTGTTAGTTTACCACAATAATCATTGATGAACACATCTTTTGAGAGATACACACTGAATCATGATTTTATTAGAATGCTCTATGTGCTTCACTTATATCTTTTGAGTTAGGCAATTTTGCTCTATGTGCTTCACTTATATCTTTTAGAGCATGGTGGTGTTTGCATTTTATAGAAATACTTGAACTCTTGTACCTCCCTTATATTATTTTGAGAGTCTCTAAAAAACATGGTAATTGGTCTAGGTTACGAATTTAGTCCTAATATGATAGGCATCCAAGAGGGATATGATAAAAACTTCTATATTAAGTGCATTGAGTGTTTATGAGAAGTTTGATTCCTTGCATAAAGTTTTGAGATATAAATATGGTAATGTTAAGAGTCATGTTAGGAATTAATTGTGATTTGGTAAAAATACTTGTGTAAAGGTTTGTGATTCCCTTAGCATGCACGTATGGTGAACCGTAATGTAAGGAAGTCGGAGCATGATTTGTTTATAGATTATCGACCTTTGTGTGGGAGCGCGCGATGGTTAACTCCTACCAACCTCTCCCCTAGGAGCATGCGTTTAATGCTTTGCTTCAATGACTAATAGACTTTTGCAATAAGTATGTGAATTATTTATGACTAATGTTGAGTCCATGGATTATACGCACTCTCACCCTTCCACCTTTGCTCGCCTCTCTAGTACCGCACAACTTTTGCCGGTACAACAAACACCTTCCTCAAAACAGCCACCATATACCTTCCTCAAAACAGCCACCATATATCTTTCCTCAAAACAGCCACCACACCTACCTATTATGGCATTTCCATAGCCATTCCGAGATATATTGCCATGCAACTTCCACTGTTTCCTTTTATGACATGCGCCATCATTTCCATATTGCATATAGAGTCATATTTTGTCATAGGTATCGATTTGTATTTTTTTGAGTTGTAAGTAAATAAAAGTGTGATGATTATCATTATTAGACCATGTCCCATGTGAGTGAAGGATGATGGAATCTATGATTCCCTCACAAGTGGGGATGAGATTCCGGACTTTATGAAAAAAATAAAAGAGGCCAGCAAAGCCCAAATAAAAAATGTAATAAAAGAGGCCTTAGATGCCCACACAAAAAATGAGAGAAAAGAGAGAAGGGACATTTCTACTACCTTTTTCCACACTCGTGCTTCTAAGTAGCACCATGATCTTCATGATAGAGAGTCTCCTATTTTGTCACTTTCGTATAACTAGTGGATTTTTTCTTCATGATGCACGTCCACTTAGTTCCTCTTCGAGCTTTCGTACACTTATAGCT
Organism: Hordeum marinum; assembly: GCA_022496015.1. Classification (NCBI taxonomy): domain Eukaryota; kingdom Viridiplantae; phylum Streptophyta; class Magnoliopsida; order Poales; family Poaceae; genus Hordeum; species Hordeum marinum. The sequence continues at coordinate 412,582,271 of CM039673.1, forward strand.
CTAGTGCATCCATTTCATGGCAATCCCTACTCACTCACATTGATATATATTAATGGGCATCTCCATAACCCGTTGATACGCCTAGTTGATGTGAGACTATCTTCTCCCTTTCCTTGACAACCTCCACCATATTCTATTCCACGTATAGTGCTATATCCATGGCTCACGCTCATGTATTGCATGAGAGTTGAATTTTTTTGAGAAAATAAAGGTGTGAAAACAATTGCTTGACTTTTCATCGGGGTTGTGCATGATATAAATACTTTGTGTGGGGAAGATGGAGCATAGCCAGACCATATCATATTGTAGGGATAACTTTCTTTTGCCATTATATTTTGAAGAGATACAATTGCTTTGCTAGTATGCTTGAAATGTTATTGTTTTAATATCAATATTAAGCTTTTGTTTTGGGTCTTACGGGTCTGAATATTCATGCCACAATAAAGAATATTACATGGATAAATATGTTAGGTAGCAGTCCACATCAAAAATTCTGCTTTTATCATTTACCTACTCGGGGACGAGTAGGAATTAAGCTTGGGGATGTTAATACGTCTCCAATGTACCTATAATTTTTTAAGATGGCACGCTATTATATTATCTGTTTTGGATGTTTTATATGCATTAATATGTTATTTTATATATTTTTGGGACTAACCTATTAATCTAGAGCCTAGTGCCAGTTTCTGTTTTTTTCCTTGTTTTTGAGTTTTGTAGATATGGAATATTAAACGGAGTCCAAACGGAATAAAACCTTCTGAAAGAATTTTTCTAGAAGGAAACAAATCAACCAGGCTTGGAGTGCACGACAGGAAACCTACCAGGGAGCCACAAGCCTGCTAGGCATGGGCCCCCTTGTCGCGCCTAGCAGGCTTGTCGTCTCCCGGCAGATCTCCTAACCCTAATATTTGGCCTATAAATTCCCAAATATTCCCCCAACATCAGAACGAGCCACACAAATACTTTTCCGCTGGCGGAAGCCTTCATTCCTGAGAGATCCAATCTTGGAGCCTTTTCTGGTAATCTGCCGGAGGGGGTTTCGATCACGGAGGGCATCTACATCAACTCCATTGCCCCTCCGATGATGTGTGAGTAGTCCACCACATACCTATGGGTCCATAGCTAGTAGCTAGATCTCTTCTTCTCTTTCTTTGATCTTCAATACCATGTTCTTCATGATCTTCATGGTGATCTATCCGATGTAATCCTCTTTTGTGGTGTGTTTGTCAAGACCCGATGAATTGCGAGTTTATATTCAGATTATCCACGAATCTTATTTGAATCTCCTCTGAATTCTTATATGAATGATTTCATATCCTTGCAAGTCTCTTTGAGTTATTGGTTTGGTTTGGCCAACTAGATTGGTAATTCTTACAATGGGAGAAGTGCTTGGTTTTGGGTTCAATTTTGTGGTTTCCTCACCGAGTGACATAGTAGGGGTAGCGAGGCACTATTGTATTGTTGCCATCAAGGGTAACAAGATGGGTTTTCCCCATGTTGCTTGAGTTTATCCATCTACATCATGTCATCTTTATTAATGCGTTACTCTGTTCTGCATGAACTTAATACTCTAGATGCAGGCAAGAGTTGGTCGATGTGTGGAGTAATAGTAGAAGATGCAGAATTGTTTCGGTCTACTTGATACAGACGTGATGCCTATATGCATGATCATTGCCTTGGATAACTACATGATTATTCGCTTTTCTATCAATTGCTTGGCAGTAACTTGTTTACCCACCATGATATTTTCCTTCGAGCGAGAAGCCTCTAGTGAAACCTATGGCACCCGAGTCTACTTTCCATAATATACTTTCAGATGTATAAACCAAAAATACCAAAAATACTTTCCTGCAATTTATTTACCTTTTACTTTCCGTTCTCGTTTACATCTATCTTGTTGGAAATATGCCCTAGAGGCAATAATAAAAGAGTTATTATTATATTTCCTTGTTCATGATAATTGTTTATTATCCATGCTATAATTGTATTGACTAGAAACACATTGCATGTGTGGATATATAGACAACACTTTGTCCCTAGTGTGCCTCTAGTAGACTAGCTCGTCGATCAAAGATTGTCAAGGTTTTCTAGCCATTGACATGAGATGTCATTTGATAATGGGATCACATTATTAGGAGAATGATGTGATGGACAAGACCCAAACTATAAACATAGCATTTGATCGTGTCAGTTTATTGCTACAGTCTCCTCCCTCCTTCGTCCTATATATACTAGAGGTTTGAGGATTTTTTGATACAGAAAAACAGCCACGTGCTACCTCTCCTCTAGTTCGTAGTTTCTCCTCTAGATCGGTTTTAGCGGCGTGATGACCCACAAACATAGGGAATCTATCATAGTCCTTTCGATAAGTAAGAGTGTCAAACCCAACAAGGAGCACAAGGAAATGACAAGCGGTTTTCAGTAAGGTATTCTCTGCAAGCACTGAAAGTATAGGTAACAGATAGTTTTGTGATAAGATAATTCGTAACAGGTAGCAAGTAACAATTGTAACAAAGGTGCAGCAAGGTGGCCCGGTCCTTTTTATAGCAAAGGACAATCCTAGACAAACTCTTATATAAAGCAAGGCGCTCCCGAGGACACATGGGAATTTTTGTCAAGCTAGTTTTCATCATGCTCATATGATTCATGTTCATTACTTTGATAATTTTATATGTGGGTGGACCAGTGCTTGGGTGCTGCCCTTACTTGGACAAGCCTCCCACTTATGATTAACCCCTCTCGCAAGCATCCGCAACTACGAAAGAAGAATTAAGATAAATCTAACCATAGCATGAAACATGTGGATCAAAATCAGCCCCTTACGAAGCAATGCATAAACTAGGGTTTAAGCTTCTGTCACTCTAGCAACCCATCATCTACTTATTACTTCCAATGCCTTCCTCTAGGCCCAAACAATGGTGAAGTGTCATGTAGTCGACGTTCACATGACACCACTAGAGGAGAGACAACATACATCTCATCAAAATATCGAACGAATACCAAATTCACATGATTACTTATAACAAGACTTATCCCATGTCCTCAGGAACAAACGTAACTACTCACAAAGCATATTCATGTTCATAATCAGAGGAGTATTAATGATGATCAAGGATCTGAACATATGATCTTCCACCAAGTAAACCAACTAGCATCAACTACAAGGAGTAATCCACACTACTAGCAACCCACACGTACCAATCTGAGGTTTTGAGACAAAGATCGGGTACAAGAGATGAACGATTGGAGAGGAGATGGTGCTGATGAAGATGTTGATGGAGATTGACCCCCTCTTGATGAGAGGATCGTTGGTGATGACGATGGCTTCGATTTCCCCCTCCCGAAGGGAAGTTTCCTTTGCAGAACAGCCCTGCCGGAGCTCTAGATTGGTTCTGTCCAAGTTTCGCCTCGAGACGGCGGCGCTTCATCCCGAAAGCTCTGTTATGGTTTTTTCCAGGTCGAAACCCTCCATATAGCAGAAGATGGGCATCGGAGGGCTGGCAGGTGGGCCACAAGTCTCAGGGGCGCGCCTAGGGGCTAGGGCACGCCCCCAGGCCTGGTGGGCCCCCTGATGTATTTCTTTTGCCCAATATTTTTTATATATTCCAAAATAATTCTCCATAGATTTTCAGGACTTTTGGAGTTGTGCAGAATAGGTATCTCAGATTTGCTCCTTTTCTAGTCTAGAACTCTAGGTGCTGGCATTCTCCCTCTTCATGTAAACCTTGCAAAATAAGAGAGAAAGGGCATACGTATTGTACCAAAATGTGTAACAGCCCATAATGCAATAAATATCAATATGAAAGCATGATGCAAAATGGACGTATCAACTCCCCCAAGTTTAGACCTCGTTTGTCCTCAAGCGAAAGCCGAAATCGATAAATATGCCCACATGTTTAGAGATAGAGGTGTCGATAAAATAAAATACAGACATGAAGGAATCATGATCATCTTTAGAACAACAACATATATTGACATATAATTTCTTATGCTAAAGTAACAATTCATTCACAATGGTAAAGTACGAATCAAGAACTCTATTGAGAACCGACAAACTACAGTCTCGGTCATTGAAGCAATTCCAATTTATCATAGCATAGGAAAGAGTCAATATAAGAGCTTGTAAAGCAAATCCACATACTCAATCATCCTTTAGTCTTTCACAATTGCTAACACTCACGAGGTACCTATGAGTTCAAAGCTTCAATCGGACACAAAGAAAGATAGGGGCTTATAGTGTTGCCTCCCAACTATTTACCTCAAGGGTAATGTCAACAGTAATAACTCATGCTCGTCCACTTCTGAGTGGATATATGTGCCTAGATCATTCCCCAACACATGATGCTTGCCAGAAGATAAAGGCGAAATAGAGAAAGTGATGGAGATCACCACGACTCTTGCATAAAGGTAACTGCTAGAAAATAAAAGTAATAGATAGGTCCTTCGCAGAGGGAAGCAGAGGTTGTCATGCGCTTTTATAGTTGGATGCACAATCCCTTAGTGCAAAATAACTTCACTTTATATTGCCCCTTGTGATAGAGAACTTTATTATGCAGTCCGTCGCTTTTATTTCTTCCCTATCACAAGTTTGTATAAAGTTTATTTTCCTCACACTAATAGATCACACATATTTAGAGAGCAATTTTTTATTGCCTGCACCGATGACAACTTACTTGAAGGATCTTAATCAATCTGTAGGTAGGTATGGTGGACTCTCATGGCAAAACTGGGTTAAGGGTGTTTGGCTACACAAGTAGTATCTCTACTTGGTGCAGAAGTTTTGGCTGATATGAGGTGGAAGCAAGCGAAACCTGTTGAGGGATCTATAACAATATAACTTATATTCAGAAATAAGCAAACATAAACCATTATGTTGTCTTCCTTGTCCAACATCGACTTCTTAACATATAATATTTTAATGAGTGCTCACAATCATAGAAGATGTCCAAGATAATATATTTATATGTGAACCTCTCTTTCTTTATTACTTCCTTTTAGTTGTCCCAATGACTAACAGCTATGTTTGTCAACCCACAACAGGTTTCAATCGACATACTTCTTATATGTGAAGTCATCACTCCCCATAAGATCATCATATATACTCTTTGCTTTTATTCTATACTTCTTTCTACTTCATCTTTCTCAAGATCAAGATCATACCAAATAAGCAAAGCTCTCAACTCAAAAGTACTTTTTATTATATAACTCTCGGACTTGCTTACATAGGAGGAATCATAAAGCAAAAACTCAAAACTAGATCACACGAAAAAATTATTCTACTAGATCAAGATATAACCAAAAGGATTGAACTAAGAAAAGATGATAAAAATAAAAATAAAAATAAAAGATGTGATGGTGATACGATACCGGGGCACCTCCCCCAAGCTTGGCGCAAGCCAATGGGAGTGCCAATACCCATGTGTTTAGTTGTCTTGCTTCGGAGGTGGTGATGTGGGAGTTGTTGATGAGGTTGGAGGTGTGTCCTCCGTCTTCCAAGGCATAGGCTCACCATTGTAAAAGTATGAACGAGTCTTCGGGATCCTCAAATCTGCATCCAAACTCATTTTCTTAAATCTGTATTCATACTCACAGTTTGGTTCTGTAGGTCATAGATCTGGGCTTGGAGATGCTCGATTTTCTCGTAAATCTTAAAGATGTGCTCCCCGATTTCCTTGGCGTCTAGCTTGTGCTTGTTGGTAAACTCCATGATCATCATGTGATTGGCATTGAGTCCTTGTTCCACCATCCCTTGGCACTTGAAGACCTGTTGCTCCATTGCTTCGAGCCTTGTCTTCATGCTTCCGGTCTTCTTTGGCCCCTCAACATCATGGATGTGCAGCACCCCCTCACGCATATCAATGGTTTGAGGGTGTTGCAGCACCTCCGCAAGGTAGGGGTTGATGACCTTCTCGAAGAACTTGTCCTTCGAAGCACTTGGGGACATCATGTTGATCTAAAACTGTTGTAGAAACAACTTAAAACAAAAATAGGAGATATTGTCGTGATACGAGAGTCAAAACCTTCGAGAGATTATATAATGAATTTTTACCGACCCGAAGGAGTATACCACAAGAAAACAGAGTCCGAAAGGTACACGAGGTGACCACAAGCCACAGGGGCGTGCTAGGGGGGTAGGGCACGCCCCCAGGCTTGTCGCCTCCTCATGCACTATTCGAACTACTTTAAATTTTTCTAATTTTTTAAATATTCCAAAACAGATAAAAATTGTCATTGAAAAAGTTTTGGAGTCTATTTACTTATCGTACCACATACCTATTCCTTTTCAGAGTCTAAAACGTTCTGGTAAGTCTCCCTAATGTACTCCTTCGGAGTTATGGTATTGATGATATTGGTTTCAACATTTATGGGAGTACCTGAGATATAATGTTTGATTGTTTAACCATTCACCACCTTCGGGTTTGTGCCTTCGGCGTTGTTTATCTTCATGGCACCGGAACGGTATACCTCCTCAATAACGTAAGGACCTTCCCATTTAGAGAGAAGTTTTCCTGCAAAAAATCTTAAATGAGAATTGTATAGCAAGACATGATCACCTACATTAAATTCACGCTTTTGTATCCTTCTATCATGCCATCTCTTAAGATTTTCTTTAAAAAACTTGGCATTCTCATAGGCTTGGGTTCTCCATTCGTCAAGTGAGCTAATGTCAAATAACCTCTTCTCACCAGCAAGTTTGAAATCATAATTGAGCTCTTTGATTGCCCAATAAGCTTTATGTTCTAGCTCTATAGGTAAGTGACATGCTTTACCATAAACCATCTTATATGGAGACATACCCATAGGGTTTTTATAAGCAGTTCTATAAGCCCACAATGCATCATTAAGTTTCTTAGACCAATTCTTCCTAGATCTATTAACAATCTTCTGCAAAATCAATTTAATTTCTCTATTGCTCAATTCTACTTGACCACTAGACTTAGGATGATAAGGAGATGCAATTCTATGATTAACATCATATTTAGCGAGCAATTTACGGAAAGCACCATGAATAAAGTGTGAACCACCATCGGTCATCAAATATCTAGGGACTCCAAATCTAGGGAAAATAACTTATTTAAGCATTTTAATAGAAGTGTTATGATCAACGCTACTAGTTGGAATAGCTTCTACCCACTTAGTAACATAATCAACAGCAACTAGAATATGATTATACCCGTTAGATTGTGGAAAAGGCCCCATACAATCAAAACCCCAAACATCAAATGGTTCAATAACAAGGGAGTAATTCATCGGCATTTCCTGACGTCTACTAATATTACCAATTGTTTGACATTCATCACAAGACAAGACAAACTTACGAGCATCCTTGAAGAGAGTAGGCCAATAAAACCCAGATTGTAGTACCTTATGTGCAGTTCTATCTCCAGTGTGGTGTCCTCCGTAGGCTTCGGAGTGGCACTTGCGTAAGATCTGTTCCTGTTCATGCTCAGGTACACAACATCTAATAATACCATCTACTCCTTCTTTATAAAGGTGTGGATCATCCCAAAAGTAATGCCTTAAATCATATAAGAACTTTTTGTTTTGTTGGTATGTGAAAGCAGGCGGTATAAATTTAGCAAAAATGTAATTGGCATAATCAGCATACCATGGAGCATTGTGTGAAGCATTTACGATAGCTAATTGTTCATCAGGAAAGCTATCATCAATAGGTAGTGGGTCATCAAGAACATTTTCTAACCTAGACAAGTTATCTGCCACAGGGTTATCAACACCCTTTCTATCAATAATATGCAAATCAAATTCTTGTAGCAGTAGGACCCACCTAATAAGTCTAGGTTTAGCATCTTTCTTCTCCAGAAGGTACTTAATGGCAACATGATTGGTGTGAAAAGTTACTTTGGAATCAACAATATAAGGTCTAAACTTATCACAAGCAAACACGACTGCTAAAAATTCCTTTTCAGTAGTAGCATAGTTTCTTTGAGCATTGTCTAGAGTTTTACTAGCATAATGGATAACATTTAATTTCTTATCGACTCTTTGTCCTAGAACAGCACCAACAGCATAATCACTAGCATCACACATAATTTCAAAGGGTAGGTTCCAGTCAGGTGGTTGAACAACAGGTGCGGTAATCAAGGAATTGTTAAGAATTTCAAATGCTTCTACACAATCATCATCAAAAACAAATGGAACATCTTTTTGCAAAATATTTGTGAGAGGCCTAGAAATCTTCAAGAAATCTTTGATAAACCTCCTATAGAAACCAGCATGACCAAGGAAACTTCTTATACCTTTGATATCCGTATGGCACGAAATTTTTTCAATAGCATCAACTTTAGCTTTATCAAGTTCAATACCTCTTTCGGAGATCTTGTACCCTAAGACAATACCTTCATTAACCATAAAGTGACACTTTTCCCAATTCAAGACAAGATTAGTTTCTTCACATCTCTACAAAACTCGGTCAAGGTTGCTCAAACAATCATCAAATGAAGTTTCGTAAACGGAAAAATCATCCATGAAAACCTCAAGAATCTTTTCACAAAAGTCAGATAATATAGCCATCATACATCTTTGAAAGGTAGTAGGTGCATTGCGTAAACCAAAAGGCATATGTCTATAAGGAAAGGTACCAAAAGGGCAATTAAAAGTAGTTTTTTCTTGATCCTCTCTTGATACAGGTATTTGAGAGAAACCAGAGTAACCATCTAGAAAGAAAAAATGTGTATGTTTGGATAGTCTTTCTAGCATTTGATCAATAAAAGGTAAATGGTAATGATCTTTCTTAGTAGCTTTATTTAATTTCCTAAAATCAATTACCATTCTATAACCTGTAACAATTTTTTGCGGGATCAATTCATTTGTATCATTAGGAACAATGGTAATACCTCTCTTCTTAGGGACACAATGAACGGGACTAACCCATCTACTATCAGCAATAGGATAAATTATACCTGCCTCCAGAAGCTTTAGTATTTCTTTTCTTACCACTTCTTTCATCTTAGGGTTCAATCGTCGTTGGTGATCAATAACTGGTTCGGCATCAGGCTCCATATTAATTTTATGCTGGCATAGAGTGGGACTAATGCCCTTAAGATCATCAAGAGTATAACCAATAGCAGCATGGTGCTTCCTCAGAGTTTTAAATAATCTCTTTTCTTCATGCTCTGAAAGGTTAGCACTAATAATAACAAGATATATCTCCTTTTCATCAAGATAAGAATATTTCAACGTATCGGGTAATTGTTTGAGCTCAAACATGGGATCACCCTTGTGTGGAGGAGGATCCCCAAGTATTTCAACAGGTAAGTTGTGTTTCAAAATAGGCTGCTGATCAAAGAAATTTTTATCTATTTCATTCCTCTCATTCATATGCATATCATTTTCATGGTCTAGCAAATATTGTTCTAAAGGATCAGTAGGAGGCACGGCAATAGAAGCAAGACCAATAATTTCATCTTTACTAGGCAATTCTTTGTCATGGGGTTGTCTACGAAATTTAGAGAAATTGAACTTATGAGACACATCCCCAAAACTCACAGAAATTGTTTCTTTCTCACAATCAATCCTAGCACTAACAATATTCAAGAAGGGTCTGCCAAATATAATGGGACAAAAATCATCTTGTGGGGAACCAAGAACAAGAAAATTAGTAGGATATTTTATTTTCCCACACAAGACTTCAACATATTTAACAATCCCCATCGGTGCAATAGTGTCTCTATTAGCAAGCTTAATAGTAACATCAATTTCCTCTGGTTCAACGTGCAATATCATGCATGATTTCTTTGTATAAGGAAAAAGGAATTGCACTTATGCTAGCACCCATATCACACAAGCCATGATAACAATGATCTACTATTTTAACAGAAACAACAGGCACGCCAACAACTGGTCTATGTTTACTCTTAGTATCAGGTCTAGCAATTCTAGCTGCTTCATCACAGAAATGAATAACATGCCCATCAATATTATCAACCAAGAAATCTTTAACCATAGCAATACTAGGTTCAACTTTAATTTGTTCAAGGGGTGTAGGTGTTCTAATACAACTCTTACGAACCACAGTTGAAGCTTTAGCGTGTTCCTTTATCCTAACAAGGAAGGGTGGTTTCTCAATGTAAGCAGTAGGAATAACAGGATCAACATTATAAGTAATAGTTTCCTCTTCAACTTTAATAGGTTCAACTACTTTCACCTCAATGGGAGGATGATATTTATACCACTTCCCCTTAGGGAGATCAACATGAGTAGCAAAAGATTCACAGAAAGAAGCTACTATCTCAGAGTCAAGTCCATATGTAGTGCTAAATTCACGAAAAGCATCGTTGTCTATAAAGGATTTAACACAATCAAACTTAAGGTTTATACCTGATTCCTTACCTTCGTCGAGTTCCCAATCTTCAGAGTTGAGTTCAATTCTTTCCAATAAGTCCCATTTGAATTCAATATCTTTCTTCATAAAAGAGCCAGAGCAAGAAGTATCAAGCATGGATCGACCATCATGAGAAAGCCAAGCATAAAAATTATTAATAATAATTTCTCTTGAGAGATCATGGTTGGGGCATGAATATAGCATTGACTTAAGCCTCCCCCAAGCTTGAGCGATTCTTTCTCCTTCACGAGGCCAAAAATTGTAAATATAATTCCGATCACGATGAACCGCATGCATAGGATAAAACTTCTAATGAAATTCCAATTTCAATCGGTTGTAGTTCCATGATCCAATATCATCACATAGCCTGTACCATGCCAATGCCTTCTCCTTTAAAGATAAAGGAAAGACCTTCTTCTTGACAATATCCTCAGGCAAACCTGCAAGCTTAAATAATCCACTTCATCCACATAGATTAGATGCAAATCAAGATGTAGTGTTCCATCTCCTGCATAAGGATTAGCTAGCAGTTTCTCTATCATACCCGAAGGAATTTCATAATAAATATTTTCAGTAGGTGCAGCAGGTTGAGGAGCGAATCTTTGTGCTTACCGTCGAGGTGAAGATACCCCGACCAAGCCCCTCAAAGGATTATTTTCCATAGTAACAAGCGACAGTAAATTTCAGCACACTATATAAATTTTTCCTTACCAAGTTCCACTCACCAAAGGCGCTTCAATCCCTGGAAACGGCACCAAAAAAGAGTCTTAATGACCCACAAGTATAGGGGATCTATCATAGTCCTTTCGATAAGTAAGAGTGTCAAGCCCAACGAGGAGCATAAGGAAATGACAAGCGGTTTTCAGTAAGGTATTCTCTACAAGCACTAAAATTATAGGTAACAAATAGTTTTGTGATAAGATAATTCGTAACGGGTAGCAAATAACAATTGTAATAAAGGTGCAGCAAGGTGGCCCAATCCTTTTTATAGCAAAGGACAAGCCTGGACAAACTCTTATATAAAGCAAGGCGCTCCCGAGGACACATGGGAATTTCTGTCAAGCTAGTTTTCATCATGCTCATATGATTTGCGTTCGTTACTTTGATAATTTGATATGTGGGGTGGACCGGTGCTTGGGTGCTGCCCTTACTTGGACAAGCCTCCCACTTATGATTAACCCCCCTCACAAGCATCCGCAACTATGAAAGAAGAATTAAGATAAATCTAACCATAGCATGAAACATGTGGATCCAAATCAGCCCCTTACGAAGCAACACATAAACTAGGGTTTATGCTTCTATCACTCTAGCAACCCAACATCTACTTATTACTTCCCAATGCCTTCCTCCAGGCCCAAACAATGGTGAAGTGTCATGTAGTCAACGTTCACATGGCACCACTAGAGGAGAGACAACATATATCTCATCAAAATATCGAACGAATACCAAATTCACATGATTACTTATAACAAGACTTATCCCATGTCCCAAGGAACAAACATAACTACTCACAAAGCATATTCATGTTCATAATCAGAGGAGTATTAATGATGATCAAGGATCTGAACATATGATCTTCCACCAAGTAAACCAACTAGCATCAACTACAAGGAGTAATCAACACTACTAGCAACCCACAGGTACCAATCTGAGGTTTGGAGACAAAGATCGGATACAAGAGATGAACTAGGGTTTGGAGAGGAGATGGTGCTGACGAAGATGTTGATGGATATTGACCCCCTCTCGATGAGAGGATCGTTGGTGATGATGATGGCTTCGATTTCCCCCTCCCGGAGGGAAGTTTCCTCGGCAGAACAGCCCGGCTGGAGCTCTAGATTGGTTCTGTCCAAGTTCTGCCTCGAGACGGCAGCGCTTCATCCTGAAAGCTATGTTATGATTTTTTCCAGGTCGAAACCCTCCATATAGCAGAAGATGGGCATTGGAGGGCTGCCAGGTGGGCCACAAGCCTCAGGGGCACGCCCCCAGGCTTGTGGCTACCTGGTGGTTCCCCTGATGTATTTCTTTTGCCCAATAGTTTTTATATATTCTAAAATAATTCTCCGTAGATTTTCAGGACTTTTGGAGTTGTGCAGAATAGATATCTCAGATTTGCTCATTTTCCGGTCCAGAACTCCAGTTGTCGGCATTCTCCCTCTTCATGTAAACCTTGTAAAATAAGAGAGAAAAGACATAAGTATTATACCAAAATGTGTAGTAACAGCCCATAATGCAATAAATATCAATATGAAAGCATGATGCAAAATGGACGTATCACGGTGCTTAGGCAAAGCCCTGTTGGAATAGCTCCACCACCATCACTGCAACGCCGTCGCGTTACCGGAGAACTCGTCTACCTCTCCGCTCTCTCTTGCTGGATCAAGAAGGCAGAGATCGTCGTCAAGCTGTACGTGTGTTGAACGCGGAGGTGCCATCCATTCGGCGCTAGATCGGGACAGATCGTGATTGGATCGCGGGACGCTCGGCGATTTGGATCGCGAAGACGTTCGACTACATCAACCGCGTTTCTTAATGCTTCCCGCTTAGCGATCTACAAGGGTATGTAGATCCACTCTCCCTCTCGTAGATGTTCGTCACCATGGATAGATCTTGCGTGTGCGTAGGAAATTTTTTGTTTCCCATGCAACGTTCCCAAACATATCTCTATCGGATCTAATCCTTGCAAATAATCATGAAGGGATTAACAACCCCTTTATAGCGTTGGGTGCAAGAGTTTGATTGTTTGTGTAGGTGCATCCATTGATGACTTTCTTGTTCCTCCTACTGGATTGATACCTTGGTTCTCAACAACCGAGGGAAATACATATCTACTTCACTGCATCACCCTTTCCTCTTCAAAGGAAAACCAACACAAGCTCAAGAGGTAGCACTTGCGATTTGGATCGCGAAGATGTTCGACTACATCAACCGTGTTTCTTAACGCTTCTCGCCTAGGGATCTACAAGGGTATGTGGATCCAATCTCTCCTCTCGTAGATGCTCATCTCCATGGATAGATCTTGTGTGTGAGTAGGAAATTTTTTGTTTCCCATGCAATGTTCCCCAATAGATTAATCACTAGTCCAGTTTCTCTTAACCACATTATCTTTCAATGCTATGGCATTATGGCATATTAGCCACATTTTTTCATTTTAGAGGTATTTTAGCTCATGAGAGGCGTTTAAACGATTTATTAAAGCTAACATCAGAAAGTGAGTATAAACAAATTTAACTATGAATCTTGCATTCTTAGACCATTTTTCCATATGGGTTGATCATCAACATCTAACATTGCACCTTTGCTGTTTTTCCCTCTCGCATCAATCAACTATAATCTCTGCCCTTTATTCAACCATCTTCAGGAGGTTAACTAGGTGTAAGTTCCTCTTGACCATTTTCTTCATAGTGCAAAAAAATTCATCTCAAGAAGCCCAAGGATCCATCGTGTTAGAGGTTTATCATCACACCAATAGTCATGCCAAAAGTCAGTATGTTTGCCATTCCCCACAACCATCATCCTACCTTTCGTGTAGATTTGTTTTACTTTACACAGACTAACCCAACACGATAAATCATTGATAAATGTTGTTGGCTTGAAAAAGTCCATTTTGTACCTTATACTTTCTTTTGACTATATCCTACCACATTCCCTCCTTGTTCTCTAAGTTCCACCACCATTTGCATAAATGGCTAACACTGAATTGTTTTCGGATTGTTAATACCTAATCCACCTTTCCTTTTTATGTCTACAAATGATAGGCCATCTCACCAAATGGTACTTCCCTTATTGCATTTCCCTTGACAAAAGAATCTTGTGATAGATTTTGCCATTCCCCACAACTTTATCTCGGGGAACCTATACATAGAGAAATGCTAGATTAGGATGCTGGTTAAATAAACTTTGACTATTGTTACTCTACCACCAAGGAGATTACCATCCTCCCAACCTCTCATCCTGTAACGTTATTCTTCAGCAATAACCCAATCAACCACGTGCAACTTGCTTCCACAAGAAGGTGTCCCAAGGTATTTAATAGGCCAAGCACCTAATTGATAGTTAAATAGATCAACATATATATGCCCTTTATCATCATCCTATAACACCATCAACACCTCACTCTTCTGAAAGTTGGTTTTCAAACCTGATATTTGCTCAAAGGTATACATCAATAGCTTGAGATTTCTAGAACTGTTCACATCATCTTGTATGAAAATCATAATATCGTAAACATATTACAAGACATCTACCCTTTGTATATTAAGTGGGGGATTATGCCTGTAATATTTTCATTTTTTGAGTCAATTGTATCATTCTTTGCGACAATTTGTAGTTATGTTAAAAAGGAAAGGTGAGAGGGGATCACATTGTATCACCCTAGTAAACCTACTAAAATTTCTCCCTACTGACTCATCGATTTTCACACTGTGTGTCCCACCTTGACCACATTACCAAACCACCCCATTCACATCTCATTAAATCATCTTTGTCTCAGGATGTAGAATAAGAAATCCCAGTTAACTTTGTCATAAGTCTTCTCAAAATCAAATTTGAGTATCACACCTTGTTGATTTTTCCTGTTTCTTCCTTTGATAAATGCATTTGTAGAAACATAAAATAATTTATGCATAAAAGGCTTGACTCTTCCACCCATAACTTTAGCAAAATTTGGAAGAGATGTAACAAACAAATGTGCTTGTATTTCTGAACTGTGTCAGCACCAACCCCTTTGGGTATTAGAGTATTACTCTGGAGTTTATTCTACTCAGGCCCAATCTTTCAACATGAAATTCAAAAGATTAAATCATCAAATCATTCTTAAGGAAAGGCCAACAAGTTGACACCTACCCGCAGATCTGTTTTTTCTCATATTGTCAATTACGTTCTTGATTTCCTTCTCATTAAAATGTTTGCAAAGCCCAACACTATCTTCCTCATATATGCACCAACTATATCTAGGGCGGGAGGAGGAGTAAGTCGAGGACGAGGAGATAGAAGAATGAGAGGGGTAGTAAAATGGGGATTGGGCAATATAATCTGCATTTTCTAGGCAAACAAAAATTAAGATGAAAGATAGGGTCGTGGGGCAAAGATCACATAATATTGCGCAAAAGTTAAATCATTGGGTTGGATCCAGGACTAGCTTTATACATTAGTAATCGGGTTTGGCCATCAGGGCTGGCTCGACACGACCCACCCATAAACATGCCTGACAAGGCATGACCCGTGGCGACACGTTTATAAACAAGACATCCCGTGTTGGCATACATGTTGCACTTTCAGGTCCAGATACGACACAATTGCTAAACAGGCCGACCCAACACAACATGTGTGTCGTCCGACCCTCATGTTATTCAGCCGTTTGGGCTATTTTGGACCTATTTGTGGCATTTTTGGTATGTTAGAAAAGAGGCCACACGAGCCTTGCATCGCATCTTAGACACATCCACACACGCGACCCATTTAACATGATCTACATAGCACAACCCACATGACCAAGCCTTGGTTCAAGCACGTGCGAGTGAATATGAAAACATATCCATACCTTGCCTAACGGATCAGGTAACCGTGGATATCCACCTATGTGGTTAAAATCAAACTAGCCAGATGATCTGGCAGAGCCCGTCCCGGCCTAAATGGGGCAGACACGACATGACCCATCTAGGCATACGTAATACGCGTACCGTCCAACACTCGGGTCCCTTCCTGGCCCATGCATAACACAACAAGGAAACGAGCCGGTCCACCGACATCCATAAGTGTAGACCACCTAATTTCGAACGGTTTTAGATGCTAATATATAAAATATTCTAAAAAAATAAATGGGCCGTGCTGTGTCGACAGTTGTGCCCACGGCCGTAGACGGGCCACACGCCATCACGGCGTGACGGGCCACGCCGTCACGACCCGATTATAAACGTGTCGCGCAGGAGCGAGCAGGTGGGCAATTGGGCTAGCACGCCAGGACCGGCCCATTCGGCACCTTTGTTTGGTTAAAATTGCCATTCTTACGAGTGTCGCATCACATCGCCGTTCCAATTGACCAGTCGCCTGCCTCCGCCCCCTTCGCGAAGTTTCCCCCCTCCACCATTTCGCCATGGCCGGCGGCGGCATCTTCAGCAGGGCGCTGAGCTACGTCGTCAACGAGTTCCTCGTCGAGGGCCTCGCCAACAAGTATGCTTGCCTCCCCCTTCCCTCCATCCCTCCCTCCAGAACTTAGGTTAGATCTACCCGTCGTCCTCTCGCGAGGGTTTCGTCGTTGATTTGGTTTGATGTCATGCGGATTGGTAGCGCTTCGTCATCTGGTCCTTGGGAGGATCGGCTCTCCGGTCGGTTCCCAGCGGATTCGTTCCCTTGAAGCCACATCATCTCGTTGTATCGTGGGCTTGCCGCCTCTCATGTGCTCTTCGTAGCGTTTCCCCATGACTCAGGGTGCAGCACAGCCCTTGCATACATGCTACTGGTAGTGATTTGTTCTAGGACGCGCGCGGTCTGTTTGTATTTTTGAGATTTGAGTTTAATCATTAGGAAAAAAATCATTTTTTTTACTTTGGTCTAAAATCCACCAAATCCAACAAGTCGTCCGCGCCGGTGATGAGCCTTTGCAGACCTGTAATGATTCTTGTGAGCATGCTCGCTTGATTCAAAGGATATCTAAGGGTCTCAGTCGGCTCATAGATTTCCCAAGAAGCAAAGATACATCACCTTATCACAAGTTTCTTGCATGCTCTTTTTTTCTTTCCTTTTTTGAAATCTGTTTTCTTCATATGGAATGGCCATCATAGACCTGTAAGGATTCTGGTGGATAGGTTCCCCTAATTTTTATTAAACCAATGGGGTCGAGTTGAGGTGTCATCTGAATTCTGTTGCCAGAGCTACTTGCTTTGATAGGCTCGTTTTGTTTGATGGTTTCATTGAAATGATGTATTCATGGTAACAGTGATTGAGTTCTTCAAGATCTGTAATGATTCTTGCGGAAATGATCGCACAGTTCTAAGAACATCTAAGGGACTGAGTTGTTATGCAACATTTGCATTACATTTGTGTGTTCTGTTTCATTCTATGTTTGCTGAACAGTTGCTGTAAGTGTTTGTCCCCAGAGGCGGAGCCTCTTGGGGACAATTCCAGGCTCTGCCCCCCCCCCGCCCCCCCCTTTCCAAAGTGTAAACTCCTTTTTATAGGTTATGTTACCCATTAGCCAGCCCAGTTTGGTGGCATAGCAAGGCTGAGCGCCGAGTCCTTGACTAATTGGCCCTCTCTTATATTTGTTTCACGCTCCGCCACTGTTTGTCCCCTTTCTCTTGTTTGAGGACGATGATGTGTTCTAGCACCTGTAATGATTCTTGCGGGAATGATTGCACGATTCAATGAACATCTACTCGACTGAGTGTACATGGAGCATTTGCACTAGGTTTTTGGTATATTATGTCTTAATTTTTGTCTGGCGTATATTTATGGTTTTGTTGCCCCTTATTTCAACAAAAATAGTATTTTGCTCCTATCTGATGACCTTGATCACACCTCTTTTCTGGAGAATGAACACTTTTTTTGTCGCTGTTCAAGAAAATTGTCAGAATTGCAATGGAGGACGGTGAAGATTGATATTTGGTCTCGTTCATCGTAACTGGCATTTGTGTGCCTTGCCGGCTACCCAAATTCTGAGTCCTATCACATTATCTTCTTGGTTTGCCCTTTTTGTTTGGCCGTTGATTAAACAAAAATGATAGACAAGCATATGTCTCAACTCTCTTCATGTGGAAAGCTTAATTATCAATGAGTTCAAACTCAGTTTGTTTTTGTACTTCCTTTTATCGTTCTGCAAGCTCGGGTTATGATTACAAGTGCATAGTTCAGATGACCAAACTGCGGTTACTTAAACAAAATAGTCTTCTGCTCCTACCCGATGACCTTTTCTCTCTGTTTAATTTGATTAAATTTGCATTTGAGAAACCATAACCTAGTGAGTTAAATTGTTTTATTTGATCAAGGAAAGTGCAGAGAGCATGCTATGTAAGCTGTGCCACCTTGCCAATGATTAATTTGGCTAGTTGCCTATGTCAGCAATGAATTTCCAAGAGGATGATGATTTCATATCTGTCGCCCCAGTCTTAGTGTCTGCTTTGGTGGATCTGTGCTGCTTGACATACTTCTGAATCTGACTGTAAATGAATTGTTTTGATGTTTGATTTTAAAATTATGATTGCCTTAGCTCCTCATGAGCTGGTGTGAGTTTGTGCCCTGTACTTTGTGTGAGGCGGAGCTTGTTGATTTTATCTTGTGCCATCTTTTTAAATTTTACTCTGATGTTCAGGAACCACACTCTTGCAGCCTTGTGAAATATTTTTATCTGCTTTGTTGAGATACCATGGTTTCCATTGTTCTTGATTTCTGTTTCTTTCTGTTTTACCTGCCTTGTCGCTGTTCTTTCTGAGTAAGATGTTTTTTTTTAATCTGCTAAATATAGGTACCACTCTCTTGCAATTTGTTGATATCTATGTATGTGATCAAATCCATGCGAGTTGTGGCACTTAGTCAATAAATCATTTGGCTAAACTGCCTTAAACTTCTGATGCTTATAACCTTTATACTAAACATGCCTTAGTGTCAGCAAATGAATATCCTAGAGGATGATGATTTCATATGTCGCCCCAGTCTTAGGGCCCGCTTCGGTGGATCTGTGCTGATTGACTTACTTCTGAATCTGTAAATGAATTTTTTGTTATTTCTTGTAAAACTGTGATTGATTTATGTCCTTGAGCTGGTATTTGAGTTTGTTTCCTATGCTTTGGGTGAGGCAGAGCTTGTTGAGTTATTCTTGTCTCATCTTGTTATATTTTACTCTGATGTTGAGTAACCATCGGGGAGTATTATTAACTGCTTTGTTTAGACAGCATGAGTTTTACAGTTGCCTTGGTGCTGTTTGTTCTGAGCAAGATGTTTATTTTTACTGTGCAGCCGTGCCTTCCAGAGGTTTGCTGTGAGGACCAACAGGACTTTGGAGAATCTCTCAACTAAAGGTAGCGTCACTATACCGATTTCTTAATGCTTTAGTGTCACTCATTTAATGTTTCACCAATTTTGGTGATTATTGGTTTGAGAATATCTTGTCTGAACGTAAGCATCACTGATTTTTGTAGTGATCTATATGTAAAATCATTTTGTTTGCGGTAGGAGATGTGCCATATATGCTCATGTTACACCACTTGCAGTTTATGTATCGAGTCTAGTTTATTTTCCTGTAGGAGATGTGCCATATATCCTCATGTTACACCACTTGCAGTTTATATATCGAGTCTAGTTTATTTTCCTGTTATGAAGATGCTATGCAGTATGAAGAAATTGTTTATGCGCATTTGTGTTTCATTGTTTATCACATTATGTGAAACTATGGTTTTGATTTTAATGGCTCATTTGTGCCAAAAAGCCGACAACTTTTGCTTCTGTATCTTCAGCTAAACAAGTGAGGGAGGAGGTATCAGAGCAATTTAAGGATGGTCGTGGACCCAATGATGTGAGTTAAACCAAACCTCTTACGTGGTTTATTGTTGTAGCTGTTGTGTGAAATGTTACGGTTGACTGAATAAATCTTTGTTCTTGCAGCGCTTCAAGCAGTGATACCTGCTATCGGCGCTCCCGTTCATCTGTTGTCCTGGTTTGGATGCCATCCGCAAGCGGCCATTGTATAAAATCCGAATCTAAGTTGTCTTATTTTCTGTTTAGAAATTGAGAACTAGACGCAGAGCACTGCTGTATTTCTGTAGCCTGCCCAACGGAACCAATTCTAGAGGAGAGATTCTCCTTGGCTGGGCCTCGGTTTTGCAAATTTCTATGCTTAATGTTGTTTTATGATGAGTAATATGTACCATCGCAGTCTACCTGTTGTCATGTACTTGCCTGGCAAATCTATATAACTTTGATTACATTGATAACCTGGAAAGATTTTGATGCCCAATTTGTCGTTTGTTCGTCTTGCGACCCAGGAGTGTGCTTAAGTCTGCAAAGAGGCCATTTGATAATATAATAATACGACCGCTCCAGTATTCAGTGAAAGCAACGCGTAGCGCCTTTCACAAGAAAAATAACTCGTACTCCTACAATGGAAACGAGAACGATAGCTCCAAACGTGAATTTACACAATGAGAATTTAACCGTGACTGCTCGCTAAATTTGTTCGGTTTTGCTAAAACTCAGCTAGCTGAGATTTAATTTGGTCTCATTCACATCCTCCTCTGTTGGATCCTTTTGGCATCACGACTTGTTTTTTCACTCGATAGCTTTGTACGGGCCTTCTTTTTTCCCTCGCGTTGCTGATTGTGGTCCGTGACAGCCCGTTCATCGCTTGTACTGTACTATTCAGGAGCAGAGGCGATGTTTGTCTTCCTTGTTCATTTTGACTGTTCATCTTTTGTTTTCTTTTTTCCCTGAAAAAACCCTTGTCTTTTCTCATCCCACTAATTAGAGAAGCAGAGAACAAGCGTGTTGAACACATGTACACAAATTCAGTTTTAGTTGTTGTTTGTGTAAATTTTTGTGCAGGCATTTTCGTCTTGTCATTTTTGTCTTTTTTCCTTTTATTTAGCGCAGCCTTTTTATTTTTGTGTTTGTACAAGAAACAAATCGTATGTGATTGTATTGTTTCTGATTTATTTATCAAAAAAATTTGCATCTCAACTACAATATGTGTAACTACATAACTCTTTCAACACGACTACAACTTGGTTAATATGGGTTGTTAGCTATGTGTATGCCCACGGCTAGACATGTAACTATATGCCCGCCCGATGCGACTACAATTGCATGACGTCAACGCAGGTGCAACTGTTATTTCGGTTCTGCGTTTCCTTGTTTTTTGTTTTCTTATTCATGAATTTTATATTTTGGTTTTAACCTTTTTTTTCTACATAGTTGCTTACAATATTTTTTGCCTACTTTTATTTCAATTTATTTACCATTTTTATTTTTCCTTTGCTTATTTGTTTCTTTATGATTTTAGTTTTTTTTAATGTACCAGTTTTAAATTTCTAGTCACCTTAGTTTCACAAAAAATGATGCACCAAAATTACAACATGTGTGCAACCGCCCCGACCGCCCCCATCCTATTTCTCTATCGTTTTTTTTTCATTTTTTTTTGTAGTAGTTGTAACCACCTAACCCGGCCGCGACTACAAGTCATCACATCCAACCGTAAATGCAAGACTTAAAGTGCGACGGGGGGGGGGGGGGGGGATGGTGAGGAATGTCTGTGGCAGCAAAATATTTTCTTCCTTTTTATAGGTTTTCATTTTTTAGTGGTTGCAATAGCCTCGACCCGGGTGCAACCGCAACTCATCATACCCAGCCGCAACTACAAGACGTACAGTGCGATCGCAACCGGGGGCTGGGGAGGGTTATCGGCGGAAGCAAACCATTTTCGTTCTTTTTTTAGGTTACATTTTTTTTGTAGAAGTTGCAATCACCCCGACTCGGCCGCAATTGCAATTCGTATCACCTAGCCGCAACTTCAACACGTACAGTGCGACCGCAACCGGGGGTGGGGAGGGTGGTTGGGGCAAGAAAGCACTTTCTTCCTTTTTTTATAGTTTTTTTGTAGTAGTTGCAACAGCCCCGGCCTGACCGCAATTGCAACTCATCACACCCGACCGCAACTACAACACGTACATCGCGAGTGTAACCAGGGCTGGTCGGGGGTTGTGAGGGTGGTTGACGGCGACAAACCATTTTCGTTTTTTTTAAGTTTTCCTTTTTTTGTAGTAGGTTCAACCGTCCCAACTTGGACACAACTACAACCGTCACACCCAACCGCAATTACAGGACGTATACTGCGACCGCAACCGGAGATGGGAGTGTTGGGAAACGTCGCATGGGAAACAAAAAAATTTCTACGCACACGCAAACCTATCCATGGTGATGAGCATCTACGAGAGGGAGAGTGGATCTACGTACCCTTGTAGATCGCTAAGCGGGAAGCGTTAAGAAACGCGGTTGGTGTAGTCGAACATCTTCGCGATCCAAATCGCCGAGCGTCCCGCGATCTCATCACGATCCGTCCCGTGATCCAATCACGATCCGTCCCGCGAACACATCATGATCCGTCCCGCGAACTCATCACGATCCGTCTCACGATCTTGATCACGATCTGTCCCGCGAACTCATCACGATCCGTTCCGTGATCACATCACGAATCGTCTCGCGATCTCGATCACGGTCCTTCCGATCTAGCGCCGAACGGACGGCACCTCCGCGTTCAGCACACGTGCAGCTTGATGACGATCTCCACCATCTTGATCCAGCAAGAGGAGGTGGAGAGGAGAGAGAGTTCACTAGCAGCGTGACGGCGCTCCGATGATGGTGGTGGAGCAATTCCGGCAGGGCTTCGCCTAAGCGCTGCAGAAAACCGATCTAGAGGAGCACCGGTGAAACGGGTAGCACGTGACCGTAAACTGTGTCCAAACAGCACCCAATCCACGAGTATATAAAGGAGGGAGAGAGAGGAGGGCTGGCGCAAGGAAAAACTCCAATAGGAGTCGGCCAAACTAGAGGGGGAGGAGTCCTACTCCTCCTCCACTCCTAGTAGGAGTAGGACTCTTCCTTTTTAGCCTTTTTTCCACCTTTTCCTTTAGGACTTTTGCCTCCTGCGCCATGGGCCTTGGTGTGGCTGTTTTTCCAGCCCACTAAGGGCTGGTTATTATTCTCCCACAGCCCATGGACCTCTTGGGGTCGAAATACCCCTCCCGGAGGTCCCCCGGTACACTACCGGCACTCCCGGTACACTACCGATGAGCCCGAAACTTTTCCGGCGACCAAACTGGGACTTCCTATGAATCTTTACCTCCGGACCATTCCGGAGCTCCTCGTGATGTCCGGGATCTCATCCGGGACTCCGAACAACCTTCGGTCACCACCATACATAACTCTACACTACCGAAACGTCACCAAACCTTAAGTGTGCAGACCCTGCGGGTTCAAGAACTATGTAGACATGACCGAGACACATCTACGGTCAATAACCAATGGCGGGACCTGGACGTCCACATTGGTTCCTACATATTCTACGAAGATCTTTATCGGTCGAGCCTCTATGTCAAGGATTCAGTTAATCCCGTATAACGTTCCCTTTGTTCTTCGGTATGTTACTTGCCCGAGATTCGATCGTCGGTATCTCCATACCTAGTTCAACCTCGTTACTGGCAAGTCTCTTTACTCGTTCTGTAATACAAGATCCCGTGACTAACACTTAGCCACATTGCTTGCAAGGCTTGTTGTGATGTTGTATTACCGAGTGGGCCCTGAGATACCTCTCCGTCACATGGAGTAACAAATCCCAGTCTCGATCCATGCCAACTCAACAGACACCATCGGAGATACCTGTAGAGCACCTTTATAGTCACCTAGTTATGTTACGACGTTTGATACACACAAGGCACTCCTCCAATATCCGTGAGTTGCATGATCTCATGGTCATAGGAACATATACTTGACATGCAGAAAATAGTAGCAATAAACTGACACGATCATATGCTATGTTTGTAGTTTGGGTCTTATCCATCACATCATTCTCCTAATGATGTGATCCCGTTATCAAATGACATCTCATGTCCATGGCTAGAAAACCTTAACCATCCTTTGATCAACGAGCTAGTCCATTAGAGGCATACTAGGGACATGGTTTTGTCTATGTATCCACACATGCATTTAAGTCTCCGATCAATACAATTATAGCATGGATAATAAACGATTATCATGAATAAGGAAATATGATAATAACTAATTTATTATTGCCTCTAGGGCATATTTCCAGCAGGGAGGGCGTGGTCGGGGCAACAAAGCATTTTCTTTTTATTGGATTTCCTTTTTTATAGTAGTTGCAACCGCCTCGATCCGGGCGCAACTGCAACTCATCACACCCAACCGTAACTGTATGACATACAATGCGACAGCAACCGAAGGGTGGGGAGGGTTGTCGACGGAAGCAAACCATTTTCGTTCTTTTTTTTAGGTTTTCATTTTTTTTGTAGATGTTGCAATCGCCCCAACTCAGCCATAACTACAACTCATCGCACCCAACCACAAATTCAAGACGTACAGTGCGCCCGCAACCGGTGGTGGGGAGGGTGGTCGGGGGCAACAAAGCATTTTCTTCCCTTTTTATAGATTTTTTTGTAGTAGTTAAAAAGCCCCGCCCTGGCCACAACTGTAACTCATCAGACCCAACCACAACTATAAGATGTACAATGCGGCTGCAACTAGGGGTTGGTTGGGGGGGGGGCGGTGAGGGTGGTCGGCGCAACAAACCATTTTCGTTCTTTTTTTAGTTTTTTCTTTTTATAGTAGTTTCAACCGTCCCGACTCGGCCGCAACTACAACTCATCACATCCAACCGCAATTGCAAGACGTACCCTATGATCGCAACCGAGGGTGAGGAGGGTGGTCGGGGACAACAAAGCATTTTCTTTCTTTTTATTGGTTTTCCTTTTTTGTAATAGTTGTAACCGCCCCAACTCGGACGCAACTATAACTCATCACACCCAACCGTAATTGCAAGAAGTACAGTGCGACCACAACCGGGGGTTGAGGAGGGTTGTCAGCGGAAGCAAACCATTTTCGTTCTTTTGTTAGTTTTTTTTTAGAAGTTACAAACCATTTTTTGTGAGGGTTGTGACTCGGCCTCCAAGAACAAGTAGAAGAGCGGCCTTCCATTCTGCTTGTTGACGGTGACATGTCCGGTGAACTGAGAGACCGACGGTCTCATTGACGGGAGGAAGACCACCATATCAGCTTCCTACTCACTGTCGTAACCCGCCGAGCAACAGCGTCAACTCTAGGTGGCCAAGACAAGAAGAAAGAGATTAAGGATGAGCTGCTGCTGCTGCTTGTCTTGGCTTGCTCCTGCTTCCACCGCTTGTCTTGCCTCGCTGCTGCTGCCGCCACGAGAATATGCAAATGTGAAAGTTAGTGGCTTGGCTAGGACAGCGAGAGAGCACACAGGGGTTCGGCTCAATTTGTGTGAGACTCACCATTTTGTAGGACCATTTATTGTGTTTACGGTTGACAAAAAAGTCTAGTCTTGACCTGCTGTCAGGAAACTGGCTGAAAGAGGAGAACACAACGTCATGACTCATCTGAATGAGATCATTTTAAATCTCATTCGAGTGAGTTCTAGCCGCTCCCAAATTTGTTACTACACTTTTTTTTACTTGCAACCGGTTCTCCTTTTTTTATTGTTCTTCCCCTGTCCTTCCGCGAGAGTTGCTAAGAAATTTCTGTATATTTGGCTGTGCTCCCGGGTGACCCGTCGCCGCGGATGAAGGCCACCACCGCATCCATCTCCTTGGCCGCCTTCTCGCCGTCCGGCTTCAGGAGAAAGTAGACGTGGATCTCGCCGGGCGTCTCGTACAGCCGCACCTCGCCGCCCCACCCGCTCGCCCCGAGCGCCTCCACGTACGCGCGGCCCCTCGCGCTCAGCACGTCCAGCCCCGCCACGGTCACCAGCACGCGCGCGCACCCCAGCCGCCGCCACTCGTCTCTCGCCATGGCCACCGGGTTGACCACCGGGTCGTCGCCGCCGTACCTCCCCGCACAGACGAAGCTCCATATGCGGTCGTTCCGCCGCCGCTCCGCCGGGTCCCGCGTCTCCGACGGCACCGGGAGCTTCCCCCAGAAGTACGGGTCCAGCAGCGCTATGCCCCGGACGGCCGCGCCGCCGTCCAGGCCCTCCCTGCCGGCGCGCATCGCCGTGTTGTGCGCCAGGTTGCCCCCGGCGCTGTCGCCGGCCAGGAACAGCCGCGTCAGGTCGGCGCGGCGCGACAGCCAGGGCTCCGCCCCGGACCGCGCGCTCCCGAGCACCCATGTCAGCGCCGCCCACGCGTCGTCGTAGGCCGCCGGGAGCGGGTGCTCCGGCGAGAGGTGGTAGTCCACCGACATGACGAGCGCGCCGGCCTTGGACGCGAGCGCGTTGAGGTACCGCTGGTACGTCGGCGAGAAGGCGGACTCCGTGACGAACCCGCCGCCGTGGTAGAACACCACCAGCGGCAGCCTGTCGCCGCGCCCGCTCCTCGTGCCGTTGCCGAGGCTCGGCGGCAGGTAGAGGCGGACGGCTAGCCCCGCGGCGGCGTCGACGACCACGTCCTTGGAGGCCACGCCGGTGGCGGGGTCCACGGAGGCCGGCACGGTGTCCGTGCCCACGAACCGCTCGACGCGGCCGCTCTTGTAGCGCACCAGGAAGGGGAAGAAGAAGAAGTCGACGTCCCCGTCGTCGTCCGCGGAGGCCGGCAGGCTCTGGGGAGCGCGGGGAGAGGGGGCGAGCAGCGCACCCGCCATGTTAAGCAGGAGCAGCAGCGCGGACGAGATGCTCCCCGCCATGAGCAAATCACCTCAGAGGCAGAGGCAGGGGCAGGAGTACCAAGATGATCGCCCCACTCCTCCTGCTGCTGTAGACTCGCTCCGGCTGGGACGGCAGCTGGGGACAAACGGGAACCAGGAAATGTAGGTCGACAAAGTTTAATGTAGGAGTATTTTTCTTGGTGCAGACGGTGAATCAGCTCGTGCCACAGGCTGCGAGTGTGTGTCAGAGAGCCCCACGTCCCGGTCGGAGCGCGACGCCGCCACGTATGTTGTTTGGAGATTACTGAAGATGCTGCTTGACTTGGGCCGGGCGGAGCTCGAGACAGCGTTGCACTGGCCGGCAAGCTCGAGAATCTCGACGCAGCGACAACCGACGCGTTTGGCTGAAGGCCCCGCGCGCGCAAAAAAAGAAAAGGAAAAGACGGTCTATTTGGGTTGATTAGCCCGCATATAAAAAAATTGTTCGCACAAAATTTAAAGCCGTGAGCCATGGGGCCCACTAGAAACCATTGAATAGGTTATTTTCATCGAGCTAGGCTCGAGATGCAGGGGAGAGCAACGTGACATTGACCACATGCCCTCATGGAGAAAGCGGGAGCTTGCATGCGTCTTCCAAAGACGGTGGGAGGAATTGGCGTCACTGCCCATCGATTCAGCCGTCATATATAGCCTGCCTCATCGCAACGCCAAAGCTCCCCTCACGGCCCCACGATTTCCCCCTCTCGAGTTTTTCCTTCGGCGCAGATCTACATTGACGACAAGGTTGGCGGCGCTACTGCTCTGGCCACCGGTAGACGTCGGTCGCGATTCGACTACTCCCCTTCTCCAACGTGTTCAGCGTCTCCTTCACGGCTGCTCTGATGGCGTCGGTGAGTTCAGTCACCCCCTTCTCTCTACTCGTTCTAGGTAGATCCATGAACATGTGATAGGGTTAGATCTGTAAGCGTTGTCCACCGTCGATGTGTGTGAGTGTGATGTTTTGGTAGCTAGTGTTGTTGGACTTGAAGCATGCTAGGTAGTGGTGATTGATGGATCGGTTGTATGCTTGATGTGCAGTATGATTTGAGTTGCTCTACTATGATTAGAGCTGCTATGTTGAACTAGATCAACCGTCTGTGCATGTCTTAGTGTTTGTTCGATCTATTCATATGTAGTGTTCGTTCATACTCTTCATTTTTACTGGTAGTTCCTATTGTCCATGTGACAGTGTGTTGTGCTCTTGCTGATGCTTACGCTTGTAGGACATGAGCACACAAGAGTTTAGTCAGACAGTTGTCCTGTCCCACAGCCAGTTCTCGGCATACGTCGAGGACTCCTAACCTCCCATCGACCAGTTGCCTCCCGATTCAGAAGTTTTCGAGGTGTCGGGTATGGTTTCACCATTTGTGACTTAAGCATTTGTCCTGGGTCAACCCAATGTTGTAGCTCGTGCCGCTACTCAAACGGCAACCGCAAAGGAGAAGAAGGATGACACGAGAACTCCATGAAATGGCAGCCATTCTTATCGATGTTCGTTCTTAAAAGAGGTGCACTTGAATGTTGTTACAAAACAGGTGTTTGAGTTTTGTGGACAGGAGGTCACCTCCATCCAGGTCTACAACCACCTCAGGGAGCGGAGATCGAGGTGGGCCATAGTGTCCAAGCTTAGAGATCTGAGCGGGCTTCTTGGGATGAGGAGACTTGCTCGATCCTTTTGAAGGCAGAGCACTATCAAGGCCACACCACGGTTAGCTTATGAACCATGCCATTCTAACTAACCACCTATTTAAACCTATGTAGCATGCCATTCGGACTAACCACTTTGTTGTGGTTCATTCCTAGGCTCACCCTAAGCACGTAAAGTACGTCAACACTCTCATCTAGAACTATCACGAGATGCAACAAATCTTCTCCTTCGGGCTAGCAATCGTCAAGCATGCCCTTGGCTCTGTCAGCCGCTAGGCTCACCTATGCCTGAGTACCTAGACACCCAAGAGTCATATACCATCAACCTTGATGGTCCTCTTGAGAAGGATTGTGATCACATTCCTGTGCTTGATAGGAAGAGGAAGAGAGGAGCCTTGATGGAGAGGAGTTGTCCTTCTTCATCAGCATGACTCAGGCAGTCAAGGAGGTCTCCAGTGCCATCACAGAGAGCAAGGCGGTCGACGTCCATCCTGACCTCTACAACACCGTCATGGACCAAGGTGGCTTCAATCCAAAGGCTCTCATGGCGGCTCTCAACCACCTGCCGGACAACAAACGCTAGGGTGTTGGGTTGGTTGCCATGGGAGAGACCCACATGGTGCTCTGGCTCAGGACATGGCTGGGCAAGCACTCCTTCTAGTGCTTCTTTTGGTGGTGATGCATGATCCTCTGTGGCGATGGAAATGCGATGACCATGACACTGCCAATGTACATTTTGTGGTAGCTAGGGCTTGATAAACTCTTGATGCTGGCCTATTGATGCCTGCAGGCCAAACAGGGTGGTGTAGCACTTTCACAGAAGTATCCCAATGAGTAATCCTCCCAACGACAAGCATACGAGAGTATTTATAGTAGAACTTCTGTCACACACAAGGTGTCGCAACTCTTGTGTGAAGTATCTACTTAAACTTCTACAAATATTGGTATTGTCCTGGATAACCGATAAACCAAATAGGCATATATAAAAAGAATTTAAAAGTATCTGGTAAAGTAACTAGTAAAGGTAAATAGCATAAGTAGGGTTGTAGATTGTGTTTCCTTCAGTGAACAGATTAGGTGCAGAGAGATTTCAGTTCATGGTAAGAATATATAAATCGTGCGAGTGCAACAGTAATACGAGTTACCTTGTATTGTACTCATAGCATTTGATATATGTGTTATGTAGGCAGTTTCCCCTAAGGTTATGAAACTCTTCCACGTGGGATTATATTTCATTCTATGGTCCTACTTCTTCGTTTCCATAGAGTGACCGTTTCCACAATTAAGGTCTTCAGACTGGAACCAAGCATTAAGTTTGATGGAATATCGTTATATCATATTGTCTTCGGTCCTCATAGATATCTCCACCTGTGACGTTAGAGGTCACATATTTCCTAAACAATACCTCTTACCTGCACAGGTCTTGAGATCATGTTGTTTGCGCCCTTAAATTGGACAACATGCATAGAGTTCACCACAACATAACAACAGACTATACATATCATACTATTATGAATCCAAATGATGACATATAAAATAGGCACAGATCAATATTACCACTCACCTACATCTTCCACACCCAAGGTAATTACTCACACATCATAAGGAGGTAATCAATCACAACAAAGATAAAACCCATGAAAACCATATCGATAATACTGGAAAGATCCACAACAAAATGAATGTTGGGGAACATTGCATGGGAAACAAAAAATTCCTACGAGCACCCAAGATTTATCTATGGAGATCAACAACTATCAGAGGGAGAGTGGATCTACATACCCTTGTAGATCGCTAAGCTGAAAGCGTTAAGAAACATGGTTGATGTAGTCGAGCGTATTCACAATTCAAATCCCCGTTTGGCTGAAGGCCCCACGCGCAAAAAAAGAAAAAGAAAAAGATGGTCTATTTGGGTTGGCTAGCCCGCATTAAAAAAATGTTGACACAAAATTTAAAGCCGTGAGCCATCGGTCCCACTAGAAACCATGGAATAGGTCGTATTCACCGAGCTAGACTCGAGATACAAGGGAGAGGAATGCGACATTGACCACCTGCACCCATGAAGAGAGCAGGAGCTTGCATGCGTCTTCGAAAGACGGCGGGAGGAATTGGCGTCACTGCCCATCGATTCAGCCGTCCTATTTAGCCTGCCTCATCGCAACGCCAAAGCTCCCCCACGGCCCCACGATTCCCCCTCTCGAGTTTTTCCTTCGGCGCAGATCGACATTGACGACAAGGTTGACAACGCTACTGCTCTAGCCACCGGTTGACGTCGGTCGTGATTCGACTACTCCCCTTCTCCAACGTGTTCAACGCCTCCTTCACGGCTGCTCCAATGGTGTCTGTGAGTTCAATCACCCCCTTTTGTCTACTAGTTCTAGGTAGATCTATGAGCATGTGATAGGATTAGATCTGAAGTGTTGTCCATCGCCGATGTGTATGAGTGTGATGTTTTGGTAGCTAGTGGTGGTGGATTTGAAGCATGCTAGGTGGTGGTGATGGATGGATTAATAGTACGCTTGATGTGTAGTATTATTAGAGCTGCTCAACTATGATTAGAGATGCTCTGTTGAACCAGATCAGATCTGTCCATATGTAGTGTTTGTTCATACTGTCCATGTGGTAGTGTGTTGTGCTCTTGCCGATGCTTACGCTTGTAGGACATGAGCACACAAGAGTTTAGTTAGACACTTGTCCTATCCCACAACCAGTTCCCAACATCATATGTCGAGGACTCCTAACCTCCCGTCGACCAATTGCCTCCCGATTCAGAACTTTTTGAGGTGTCGGGTATGGTTTCACCATTTGTGACTTAGGCATTTGTCCCCAGTCAGCCCAATGTTGCATCTTGTGTCCCTGCTCAAAAGGAAACCGCAAAGGAGAAGAAGGATAGCAAGGGAACTCCATGAAATGACAGCCGTTCTTATCGACGTTCGTGCTTAACAAGGTGAAAGGATCGATATGGTTGACTAGAGGGGGGGGGGAGTGAATAGGCAACTACCAAATTTTAACTTTTCTTTAACAATTTAGGCTTAGCAACAAATAGGTTGGCTAAATATGCAACTAGGTGAGCAACCTATATGATGCTAAACACAACAACAAGATAAGCAAGCAAGATAAACAATATAAGTAGCTTGCACAGAGTAAAGGTAAGAAGTAACCACAAGTGTAACCGATGGAGATGAGGATGTGTTACCAAAGTTCCTTCCCGATAAAGGGAAGTATGTCTCCGTTGGAGCGGTGTGGTGGCACAATGCTCCCCAAGAAGCCGGGCCACCGTATTCTCCTCACGCCCTCACACAATGCGAGGTGCCATGATTCCACTAGTGGTGCCCTTGAAGGCGACAACCGGACCTTTACAAACAAGGTTGGGACAATCTCCACAACTTAATTGGAGGCTCCCAACGACACCACGAAGCTTCACCACAATGGACTATGGCTTTGAAGTGACCTCTTTCGTCTAGGGTGCTCAAACACCCAAGAGTAACAAGATCCGCAAGGGATTGATGTGGGGGAATCAAATATCTATCGGTGGAAGTGTAGATTAAGGCCCCCTCCTCCAAACCCTAGAGCATCAACAAGATTTGATGGCTAGGGAGGGAGAAGGAGCAAAAATGGAGATTTTTGTGGGAAGAGGTGAGTCTCAATGAGGAAGAAGACTCACTTATATAGGTGGGGGGAAAGTGGTCATTTTCTGCCAAGACACGAGCATAAGCGGTAGTACCGTCCTAGGGGCGGTACTTCCGCTTATACGCGTACTAGAACAACTGAGCGATAGTACCGCTCTGGAGGGAGCGGTACTTCCGCTCAGACATCCCAGAAGTCCGGAAGAAAAAGGATGCGAAAGAGGCTCCAAAGTTCCTCGGGGAGGTAGTACCGCCACGAACTTCCACTTAAAATAGTTAAGCGGTAGTTCAGGGCGGTAGTACCGCTTGGAACTTCCGCTTAAAAAAGTTAAGCGATAGTTCAAGGCAGTATTACCGCTTGGGACTTCTGCTTAAAAAAATTAAGCGGTCGTTCTAGCGAACCTTCGGGGCAGTAGTACCGCTGGAGTGGTACTACCGCTCTGAAGAGTGGTACTTTCGCTTAGGAGACACTGCGGAGCTTTGGGGACAGAGAAAGCTCCATCGTGCCGGGAAAAGGATGGGGGTGCAAAGTGTACATGATGATTCCTCCCAACCTTTCCGGATGCGGATCCCCTCTTAATAGTACGGATTTTCCTACGACTCAGGTCCACCAACCTAACCTCGAAAGGAAAAGACTCTGTCTTTTGATTTACTACTTGAGGGGAAGATAACCGTCTCGTGCCACCTGATACTCTGTGAAAGCTTAATGCACATGGTTAGTCCGCAAACACACTATAATCAACCACCAAAACTACTCAGGGAAAATTATGCTATTACAATCTCTCCCTTTTTGATGGGTTAATGACAACACGGGATTTGCCAATAAGATATATAGTAAGACTATGGCAAACCCAACATCTACAAAATATAGACAGGCTCCCCCTAGATGTGTGTCCTATTTGAATATGCTTGTGGAATGCAAAGAGAACTCACTAGGATCAACACTCCCCCTATATTTTATAGACGAGGCCAAATACTTGCATACAATTCGGAATGAGTGATAAGCAGGTAAGCAAGTAAAGGAAATATAAACTCACAATAATGTAGACACAACAGATATAAGAGGTAGCATATGTCTTACAACATACATAGAACTCATGAGTCTAACACCATAAAGCAAATCTAACAACCAAAGCAAATAAACGAGTTCACGCGAGAAGCGATGCGCAAATAAAAAGAGAAATACTCGTGACTCAGCAAATCCCTAAACACTCTCTACCCCTTTGGCATCGAGACACCAAAAGGGGCACAGAGGACTACAGTGAGACCAAGAGATCATAGGCATAGAATAGTCACTCGTCAGGCTCACCATCTTCCTCCTCATCAGTAGCAGCAGGCACATCATCCTCTGACTCAACAAATGGACAATGCTTCTCTATCTAGTCCTCCTCAATAGTAATCCTCTCCTTAGACCCACTCTCAATCGGCAAATCAATCTTCCTCATGATCCTCTTGTCACGGCTGCGAGCCTTCTTGGCCTCCACATGGGCCTTGTACTGTCTCTTGATCTGAAAGCAGAGAAGATTCTTCACCTTGGTTTTGAGCTTGGTAGTCCAAGAGGGAATAGTCTCAGAGCAAGGAACATAGGTGTCATCATCATAGTCAGGCTCGGGCTCATCATCAGAGTCGGTGGGAGCAATCTTTGGCATAGAAGGCGCAACTGTAGGATCACTAGAAGTGTATGTCTAGGGGGGGTGAATAGACTACAAGCAAAAATTTGAAAGTACCTCAAGCATAAGACAAAATGTTGGCAGTTTTAGCATACATAATTAGTCTATGACACCCAACACATGCAAGTCATCAAGTATAGCAGCGGAAAGTAAAGACATTGCACATGGAAGTAAAGAGTAGAGATAGAGAGATCAAACGCATGAAGGCCAAAAGTTTTTTCCCGTGGTTCCAATAGGTTGCACTATCGTACATCCACGTTTATGGAGTCTTCAACCCACGGAGGGTAACGGCCGCAAGAGTCCATGGAGGGCTCCACCCATAAGGGTCCACGAAGTAGCAACCTTGACTATTCCATAATGGCTTCCGTCCACGAAGGACTAGGCTCACTATGGGTAGATCTTCACGAAGTAGGCGGTCTCCTTGCCCTTACAAACTTCTTAGTTTAACTCCATAACACGAAGTAGGAGGCTCCCAAGCGACACCTAACCAATCTAGGAGGCACCACCCTCCAAAAGGTAATATGCTCGGTAGTGTCGATGAACTCCTTGCTCTTATGCTTCAAGATGATAGACTCCTCAACACACAATCACTCTCTCACAGATTTGGCATGGTGGAAGAGATGGGATTGGTGGAAAGCAACTTGGGCGGGCTAGAGATCAAGATTCATATGGTAGGATGGAATGGCATGATCTCAACACATGAGTAGGTGGCTCTCTCTCAGAAAATTAGTAGGCATGAGTGGGGAATAGTTCCGAGTGCTTCTCTTGCGAGTGAGTGGTGGTGGAGGGGTATATATAGGCATCTCTAAAAATCCAACCATTACACACAAAATGACCAAATCGGTGACACCGATGTGTTAATCTCGATGGTACCGAAGTGATCAAAAGGTGGCAACTTTTAAATCTCGGCGAGACCGATATAGGAATCTCAGTTGCACCGATAAGGTGACCAACGGTCAGATTGCCCATTCTCGGTGACGCCGATTCACAAACTCGGAGGGACCGATTTTGTAAACTTGCGTAACAGAAAGTTGGCAACCCAAGCTCGGAGGCACCAAAACAGAATCGGTTGCACCGAAGTGGCTAGGGTTTGGTTGAGTCTGTCTAGGTTTTGGAATCGGTGGCAGCGAGTGGAATGTGTTGGTTGCACCGATTTTGAGTATTTGGATTTGGACAGACTTTTGTGGAAGAGCTTGTGGGTGTTTGTGGTGACTATCACTTGTGCACGTATGAGTATTTTGTTCACCAACAAAACCTTACCCCCTTTTAATAGTATTGGCTTTCCTATGGACTCAAAGTGATTTCTCTCAAAGTAAAATGAAGAGTCCTCTTGCTTGAATCTTGGACAATGTTATTCCTTCTCCTTCTTCTTCATGGGGATACCCTCCACACTCCTTTTTGCCAACCCATCTCTCTCTATGGACTTTATCTGAAATACACTAGATGAAAGTATTAGTCCAAGAGATAATGTATGTTGTCATGAATTATCAAAATCACCAAGGGAGCACATTGTGCTTTCAATCTCCCTCTTTTCCGTAATTGATGACAACATACAATCAAATCTTCAAATAAAGATATGCATGTATATAATGAAGAATTTGAGAGAGACATGACTTACCCCCTAAATGTGTGCAATCCATTTAAAGGATAGTTTCTTTGGAATGCATGGACACACATTTAGTAGAAAGGATAAAAATGAGTCATGCGTATCTTGGCTATATGCATCAAATGTATGTGAATGAGATGTCTCCTCATTCAAGACTTGACTCTTGCAAACCATATGTGCAAGAAGCAAGAGATCATCTTGATCAAAGATATGATGCATATAATTACCTTGAGTTCTTGAGCATTCTAGTAGTAGAAACACACTTGAGAAAACAATGTTAGGAAACACAAGAGTATTCTACTAATCAAAGGCAATAGAACTCAAAAGCAAAACACTATATCTTGGTACTTTAGATATGGAGAACATATATAAAATAGTATTCCTTAGAATTGATATGTCTCCAAGATCATTTAGAACTTTGTCCCCTAGATATGAAATAGTAGGACATCCTCTCCCTCTGAATCTTAGCATGTAGATATTGGGATTGGATAGGGTGAGAAAATTCTTCTCCCCTACTTTGGTATTATCCCCTTGTAAATGTAAGTGTAAACTTGATATTCTCCTCTCCACCTAAATTATATCTCCCCCTTTGCATAAGCGTGTATCTCCCTTTTTAGCTATGAAGCTTTGTATATCTCTCCCCCTTTGGCATTAATTTCCAAAAAGGTCAGACATAGGGTCAGATACAGGGATCATTGAATAAAATGGGATCCTTGAGAACAAGGGTCATTGAATGTAGGAGTCATTGAAAATGAAAAACAGGAGAAAAATTGAGGGAATCATTGAAATTAATTTCTCTCCCTCTGGATAAACTGAGATCTTGCAGAACTTCTCCTCCTTTAAGTTAGGGATCCTTGAATGTATTTCTCCCTTTTTAAAAAATAAAAATAAAATAAAAGGGATCATCGAAGGACGGAGAAAAATCATAAAGGAACACAAGGAATATTTACAACTACAAGCACAAACAAAAAAATGACAGAAAGTCAGTGGCTCCGAGACAGATTTGTTAGTGATACTGAGGTAATGTTATGCAGCTCATCTGCTAAATCAGTAGAACCGAGTTCTTTGTATCGGAGGCTCCGAGGTGTAACTCAAAAACTTGGATGAATTTCCAAATTATCCAAGTATGTGAAAATTTGATCCAAAGACAAAGTTGTAACTGAAAATCAAACTGGGTAGAAAAAACACACATATACTATTCCAATTGCGAATAACTTAAATTGTGGGTAATTTACAGTGAGGTATCAACTAGAAAAGATTTGAATGGTTCCAAGAAATTTGCAAAAGAGAATGGACCAAACAAGATTCTTATCTAGATGATGGGCGGTGACTAGGTCACCTATATTAGAGTATATTGACTTAGGAGCCAAGCAAAAATACTTGATCATAGGTCATACTCATCGTTAAGCTCAAAATTGGGTTACCATTCTTTGACTAAGCATTTTAATGTCTTCATATCACTTGAGTTGCTTTAGCTCATGACTTGGAGTAAAGCCTTTTTCAAGGATATGAATACATACCTTTGAGTGATGTTGTTGACGTAGATTGTAGGTGAACTTGATGAGGATGCTCGAAGTTGATGAATATCATCTTGAGTTGGGAGCAATCCTTGTTGTTTTTGTTCACTCTTCACCTACATGCGTTAGTCATGCAAGGAAAAACATGATATATCCAAATGACATGATACCAATTTGAGATTTAGCAATTTAGGGATATATGTCAAGGATATGTTTTGTTGTCTTCTTCCTTCCATCATCAAAGCGAGGTCTTGGATACTTGTTCATGACAAGATTGCTCAAGATAAGAGTTTATGGCAATCTTGTGGAGTGTATTCTTCCAAGTACCTACAAAAGGGTTAGATGCAAGACAAGGGAGCATAGAATTCCAAGATATGATATTCAAGGTAATTGCATGGAATAAACAATGAAGCTCATCCCCTTGCATGCATCCGAGTGAGCTCAATGATGTTCAACTCACTCCTCAAGTGGCAAAACACTTTTTCATCAAGTGTCTTAGTAAAGATATCGGCCAATTGCTTGTTAGTATGAACATGTTTAAGATTAATATCTCCTTTGGCAACATGATCACGAATGAAATGATGTCGAACGTGAATATGCTTGGTTCGAGAATGTTGCACGGGATTATGACCAATCTTAATAGCACTTTCATTGTCACAAAGTAACGACACATTTTTAACATAGATTCCATAATGTTTAAGCATTTGTGTCATCCATAACAATTGCACACAACATGATCCATCAGCAATATATTCAGCTTCGGCGGTAGATAGAGATACCGAGTTTTGTTTCTTGGAAGACCAAGAGACAAGAGATCTACCAATAAATTGACATGTACCCGAGGTGGATTTCTATCAACCTTGTCACCAGCATAGTCTGAGTCGTAGTAGCCAACAAGATTAAAGGAAGATCCCTTGGGATACCAAATGCCAAAGTTTGGTGTATGAATCAAGTATATCACAATACATTTCACAGCCTTAAGATGATATTCTTTAGGTGCATCTTGATATCTAGCACACATACAAAAACTAAGCATAATATTGGGACGGGATGCACATAGATAAAGCAATGAACCAATCATTGATCTATAAACCTTTTGATCAACCGGTTTACCGTCCTTAGTGAGATCATCGTGTCCGCTAGTGGGCATAGTGGTTTTCATACCTTTGCACTCTTGCATGTTGAACTTCTTTATCAAGTCCTTGGTGTACTTGCTTTGAGAAACGAATGTACCTTCTGTTGTTTGCTTGATTTCTAGACCAAGAAAGAATTTCAGCTCACACATCATGGACATCTCATACTTCTCTCACATCAACCTTCCAAATTTCTCACTGAATTGTGGGTTAGTAGATCCAAAGATAATATCATCCACATAGATTTGGCACACAAATAATTCACCATTAACTCTCTTTGTGAATAAGATTGCGTCAATTTTACCAATTTCAAATCCTTTTTCAATAAGAAATTCCGTTAGGCATTTATACCAAGCACGAGGGGCTTGCTTAAGACCATATAAAGCTTTGTGAAGTTTGTAAACATGGTCAGGTTTCTTAGGATTTACAAAACCAGGTGGTTGCTTAACATAGACCCCTTCTTCAATCTCACCATTTAAGAATGCACTTTTAATGTCCATTTGGTAAAGCGTGATATCATGGTGATTAGCATAAGCAAGAAGAATTCAAATGGCTTCTAGTCTAGCAACAGAGGCGTAGGTCTCACCGTAGTCCATACCTTCGACTTGCGTATATCCTTGAGCTACGAACCGAGCCTTGTTGCGTATGACTTGACCGTCTTCATATTGCTTATTGCGAAAAACCCATTCTGTACCGATGGTGTTTTGCTCATCCTTGGGTTTCTCCATGAGTGTCCACACTTCGTTCCTTTCGAAGTTGTGAAACTCTTCATGCATAGCGTTCACCCAATGCACGTCTTCAAGAGCTTGTTCTACCTTCAAAGCTTCAATGCTAGAGATGAAAGAATAATGCTCACAAAAGTTAGCTAAGCGAGTTTTAGAGTGAGTGATCCTCCCGGTTTGTATATCACCAAAGATTTGGTTTAGGGGATGGTTCTTGGTCACTTGTGCTCAAACTCGGGTCAGCTTCTGATTGTTGGATGGTGGAGCTTATTCTTCATCATCTTCTCCTTCGTCTTCGTTGTTGTTGAAGGTGTCATTCCCTTGAGGTGGTGGTGAAGGAGGTTGTGGTGGATCTTCAGGATGTACTTCCTCCTCCTCTTCATCTCGTCATGTACCACTTGTGGATGCTTCCATGTCATATTGTCAGTATCCTTGGTCCGAAGTAGGAGCTTCCACTTGGGTTTATGAAGTACTTTCCTTCACCTCTGTGGGATGAATCTTGCCGATGGGCAAGTCTTGGATAACTTCCGAAGGATCTTTATCACCTACATCATTTGGAAACTGTTCGACTTGCGAACCATTAGATTCATCAAAATTCACATCTACCGTCTCCTCAACTTTTCGAGTGAAGTTGTTATAGACACGGTAAGTGTGAGAGTTCGATCCATAACCAAGTAAGAAACCTTCATGAGATTTGGGTGCAAATTTAGCACGACAATGCTTATCGAGAATGTAACACTTGGAGCCGAATACTCAAAATTATCCAACTTGGGGTTTGTTACCGGCGAGAAGCTCGTATGTCATTTTACTGAGAAGCTTGTGGAAGTAGAGTCAGTTTGTGGCATGAGCTGATGTTTACACGGCTTCCGCCCAGAAGTGTCTTGGCTTCTTGTATTCGTCAAGCGTCATTCTTGCCATCTCAATGAGGGTTCGGGTCTTTCTCTCAACAACTCCATTTTGTTGAGGCATGTACATAGCCGAGAACTCATGTGAAATACCTCTTCATCAAGGAAGGTATCCACATGGGTGTTCTTGAACTCAGATCCCTTATCGCTTCGAACCTTCTTGATCTTCACTACAAACTGATTTTGCACTTTGTGTGCAAAGTTCTTGAAGATCTTTTGTACCTGTGACTTATCATCAAGAAAGAAAACCCACGTAAATGTGGAAAAATCATTAACTATATATAGACCATAGGAATTTCCACCGAGACTCTTGTAAGCATTGGGACCAAAAAGATCCATGTGAAGTAACTCGAGTGGTCTCCTAGTAGTCATGATATTCTTAACGGGATGACTTCCACCTACTTGCTTTCCCGCTTGACAAGCACTACAAAGTCTATCTTTGTCAAAGATAACATCTTTAACACCAAGAATTTGATCGCCCTTGATAAGCTTATCTAGATTGCGCATGCCTACATGTCCAAGCCTTCTATGCCATAACCAACCTCTAGATGATTTTGCAATGAGACAAGTACGTGGTTGGGCCTTTTTAGTGAAATCAACAATGTATAGATCACCTCTACGGATACTGGTAAAGACAATTTTATGATTATCAAATCGAAACACTTGGCAATCTACTTTATTAAATAGCACGTTGAAACCAAAGTCGACTAGTCTAGATACGAAAAGAAGATTGTAGCCAAGGGATTCAACAAGCATCACATTTTGAATTGAGCTATCATGAGATATGGCCACCTTACCAAGGACAACTACCTTACCCTTAGAGTTGTCTCCAAAGGCCACATACCTTCGAGGACCTTGATTAGGTGTGATCTCTTGGAACATGTCTTTATCACCAATCATGTGATCCATGCATCCACTGTCGAGAATCCACTCTTTTCGGCCGAACATGTAATCCTTGAAGTTCGCCATTAGACTTAGATTCCTCATGATCTTTTCATGCTCGATGTCGAACAAATCATCTTCCTCATAGTAGCCATGTTCCACATTGTCATCATCAAGTGGGAAATTCTCGTCATAAAGAACAAGAGATTTGTTAGAAGTGTGATCATGACAGTGTTCAAGTTTATGAATGTGAAGTGCTTATCTAATGATATTGTTGATAGTTGTGACATCACCTTTAGCACGCATGAGATAACGACGCTCAAATAGGCATTTATCAAAGTTTGGATCACTAGGCTTCATTTTGTGAAAAACAATGGTTTTATGAAGAATTTCATCAAGATTTCCTAATGAAAGATTTGGATATCGTTTCTCCAAATCAGTCCACAAAGTGTAAGCACATGCAAAGTTCTTCAGTTGAGAAAGCACGAATCTTGGTAAGCCTCTAACAATAAGATTGACAGTCCTAGCATTACCAAGCATGTTAATTTCCTCTTGAAAGTGCGTTATATCGTCTAGAGGGGGGGGGGGTGAATAGGCGATTTCTACAAATTCATCACTTGAAGAATTTCAACTTGAGGAATTTGAAATGTGAAGAATAACTATCAGTGGATTATGTACTCGTGTGCATGAGAAACATAGCAACAGCATAGTCATCATGATGAAATGAAACATGCACATGTTACAAGTAGCATGATACATGATAAGCAGGTGAGGAACAAGGTAACTTGAAGAATTTGAGGTGAGGAATTCGTGAAAGTCTTCAGTCAAATTCTTCAAACAGTAACGATCAATTTCATCAACAAGTATTCGAGGAAATAGAGGGGTTGAGGAAATAGAACTAGGTAGCTCGATGAAGACAATGGTTTGATGACCCAGTTCCAACTGTTGTGACAGTCGTACGTCTAGTTTGGAGCGGCCTGGTATTTAAACCAGAGGACACACAGTCCTTACCGTATTCTCCTTGAGCTAAGGTCATAAAGTCCTCGCCCAACACTCGTGGTAAGTCTTTAGGGTAGACTTCCAAAACCCTCACAAACTGGTCACCCGACGATCCACAATTTACTGCTGGATGCTCTAGACCAAGGTCACTCTGTGATCCCCAATTGAATGTAGGATGCACTAGACCATGACGCCTAACCGTCTGGAGGATACGCAGTCCTCAAAGGTAACAAGCATCGGTTCCACACAGTAACAATCTCTTCAGTGATGCTCAATCACTTTGCGTTTGGTGGTTTGGATTTGGGTTTTTCCTCACTAATGATTTTCTCACAAATTCCTCGGAGGATGGGTTGCTCTCAAATGACAAGTGTCAGTTCTTTCTGGGAGCAGCCAACCAACTAGTGGTTGTGGGGGGTGGCTATTATAGCCAGGGTGCAACCTGACATGATAAGACATAAATGCCCCCAATGATATGACCATTATGTGGATAGGATAATTGGGGGCAGCTGGCGCTAAGCACAGCAACGGTCAGAATTTCGAACTATGAAAGTCCTCAGGCTTATCATATTCCTCACTTGTAGGCCATTCACACTGGCGAAATCCTAACTCCTCAGTCAGACCAATTTCCTCAGAGACCAGAAGAACATTGTCTCTCTCACTAAAGAACTTGACTGAACTGTAAGAGATTTGAAAAGGTTTCACTCGAAGTATTGGATAGGTTGAGGATTTTGAGTTGAGCATCAGTTGGAAATTTTCCTTAGTATTACCTCGGCCCCCTTTAACAGTATGGTGTTTCCTATGACTCAAAGAAAGGAAATGAAACTACGAAAACAAAAATCTTCATGCTTCATAGTCCTCGTTCATATCTTCAAGGTCACACCAACTTCTGCATTTTAAAAGTCTTCAGGGAATACCAAAGTCTTCAGCAAAGTCTTTACCAAAGTCTTCAGTTGAAGACATACATTTTTAGGGGTCGGTAACCTTCGAATATATCAAACTCCTCATCGACTTACAGCGCCTGTGTACACCCACAAACACATTAGTTCCTTAACCTATAAGTCTTCAATACACCAAAAACACTAAGGGGCACTAGATGTACTTACAATCTCCCCCTTTTTGGTGATTGATGACAAATAGGTTAAGTTTTCAACGGGGATAAACATATGAAGTGAAAGTACCGAGTTTGAGGAATTTGATTGCAAGATATAGAAGAACTCCCCCCTAAAGATGTGCATATTTGAGAAATTTGCTTTGGACTGCAAATGCACATGGCAGGTTAAAAACATGGAGAACTCCCCCTATATCTTGTAATTCATACACACATTTATCATATGATATGAAGAATTTGAAATGCATGATGAAAAATGGTGTCTGACGAAATTCAACATGCGTGCATTAAGGTACTTGAGGAAATAAGCATGCGGAAAGCAGTTAAAAAGAGTCAGACCACCATCAAACTTAAGTTTACAACTCAACCAACAAAAGCTTCAGAAGAGCGAGAGTTGTAGCTTCAACAAAAATAGCCCATATATATTGACCCGCTTGAAGACTAACTCAAATTTTCTCCCCCTTTGTTATCGAAGACCAAAAGGGACGAAAAAGTGAGGACTAACGCCCCTTGAAGAATTTCATCTTGTTGGTGAGGAAGGAGCACCAGCGTTGTCGGGGTCGTTTGTCGATGTAGGGCCCGCCGCAGTGTCGTCAATGTTCTCAGCTTCATCGGTCTCGCGCGATGAAGAATATGAACTTGTTACCAGCTGAGGAACTTGAACTTTCTTGAATTTGTTCTATGGTGGACGAGCCCAGTCAAGATTTTCCTCAAGATCCAGCTCCTTCAGTTCTTCAGGAGTCTTGAGGTGAGATAGAATGACCTAAGTGCGGTTGAAGACTTCATGCACATAGTAGTGATTTTTCCTCACAGAGTTCTACGTCACAGTCA
Organism: Hordeum marinum; assembly: GCA_022496015.1. Classification (NCBI taxonomy): domain Eukaryota; kingdom Viridiplantae; phylum Streptophyta; class Magnoliopsida; order Poales; family Poaceae; genus Hordeum; species Hordeum marinum. Next base: position 412,625,612 of record CM039673.1, read on the forward strand.
TGTTCTGAAGAATTGAAGCAAACTGACGCTTCACCCACTTGTGACTGTGATCAACCTTCCGATGAAGACTTATGAGAAGCTCACAATCAGTCATCACACGAGGGGTAGACTCTTAAGGATTTTGCGCTAAGACTTTTCAGCTGGGTCCTGGGTAGCAGTGTCATCATTGGTGGAGTAAGATGCAGCTTTGCGAAACTGACCATCCAATGGACGAGTACCTTCATCAATGACATCTTTGCCTTTTCATGTTCATACACTTGATGTTTTTCCCTAAGTTATGATTTTCTTCAAGATTCCTCAATTGTGTGAATCCTCAAAATTTGCACAACTCTGGAACCTAAGACAAAGAAAACTTAGTGAAATTCCTCAAGATACCAATGGTCAAATTCCTCACTCTTGATTTTGTTGAAAAACTTCTGAGAACGCATATGACCTCTTCAAATTCCTCGCACCTATACTCTGTTCACAGGTACAAACATGTCCGCTGATGAATCACTAGTTTCTCATCAACTTAACTCATTTGCAGCGTTTCTTGAGGAAAACTGTGCACTTCTTCAAAATCTTCAAGAATTCAGAATCCTTAGCCGAAGAAAATGGCAGATGGGAAGAAGCCACAGAAAGGTGGAAAGACACCTGATGTGCAGACTGCTTTTGAGATTCCTGAGGACTTGTATGAGGAATACTGCACACCCGGTGACGAAATTCACGGAAAAGAGACAACCAAGCAAAGAAATATCCACTTGCAGGAAATTGAGAGGAGATGGGAAAAGGAGTGGAAACAATACCGCTATGTCACTCCTAAATATATGATGAAATTCGTAGTCAAGCCACCTTGCAGCAGGCCACCCTTGGCTCCTAATCAAATTGCTGATCCCACTAGTCTCAAGACTGGCAATGACTTTCCTCATGTATGGGAAAAGCAGCAAGCCAAGCTTGCCCAGAAAGCAAAGGAAGCTGTGAGGAAATTCAATGAAGACTCTGCTACTGCTGCCTCTGCCAGAGCCTCTACAAGTGCTCCAAAGAAAATCACTGTGAAGAAGTCTGCTGAGAAGACAAAGTCCTCAAATTCAAAATCCCCACAGCAGGTTCCTTAGGCTAAGTCTTCAAAGGCCTCAGCTATGGGCTCTGTAGCTGCTCAATCATCAACCACTGCCACAAAATCCTCAACTCCAGTGCACCTTGCAACTTGTCAAAGGACCAAGAGCTTTTCAATTGCTTCACGGGTTTCTGCAAGTTCCTCTGCCCAAGCACAGTCCTCAACTAGTCCTTCACTGATGAAAATGAAAGCAACTGTTGGACAAGGCATTCGACCAAGTCCTCAACCAAAGAAGGTGGCATTCACAATACCATCAGATTCGTCAGATGAAGCTGATGATGAGGAACTTGAGGCAATCATCAGAAACAAGCAAGAACAAGTGGCTCAAGCAAAGGGCACTCAAATTCCTGTGTTGCTTGATCCAAAAATGGTGTTGAACTTCATTGATATTTGGCACAAGGATCCAAAAATGCCAATTGATGACTTGAAACTGCCTCCTGGTCCTGATCATGTCATCACTGCTTTCATAGCTGAAGAAAAATGGAAGTATGAGAAGGCCAGACAAACCAAGAAGGCTCAGTACAAGAAAGAGCATATCTTGAAGAACAATGTTCTGAAGCTTTCTCCTGAGGAACTTGTAAAGATGCAGTCTGAGATCAAAAACCTCGGTGAGGAATTCAATAGATATTATGTTGATTGGCAAGGTGCCAAGGTCCGCTTCGTCAATATAGTTGATAAAGTCAAAAAATGATCACAACACAAGGATTGCAGCTCAATCGCAACCACAAATTCCTTAGGCTGATGAATCTGCAAAGCCTATTGAAGAAACTGCAAGCGCAGTTGATGAAGTTCAGATGGCTGAAGAACCTGCCAGGGAAACCACCACTGTTGCGCTTGAAGAAAATACCAGGGCAGCCAAACCCACTTCTGATGACAATGCTGAAGAAATAGCTGCGCCTGATGAAATTGAACCCACTAGGACGACTCCATCAGTCGTTCTTGAAGAAACTAAGGCTGCTGAGGAAAAGACACTAAAGAGAAAAGCATCATCTTCAGATTCCTTAGCCATGAAGAAGTTGAAGACCTTGCCAAGCTCTTCAATTGAACCCATTGATGCTACCCCAATTTCCTCAGCACCAGCCTATGAGGACGTAGACATTGGCAACACAACACCTGTTATCAATGATGAATATTGGGAAGCTGCTCTCCCAAATTCCCCAATGACCACTCCTCTGTCAAAGATTCCTCAATCCCCAGCCCAGACTGAAGAAATTCACGAAGGATCTAATGACTTTCCTGCTACAGCCACTGATGAAATTCTAGCTGCATCAACCGATGACGTTGTTGCTCCAACTGTCACTGAGGAAACTGCTGCTCAAAATCCTCAGACTAAAGAAATTCCTCCTATGCCTAAGGAAATTGTGGGACGTTTCAAGCCAAACCTTCAGCCGAAGCCAAGGATGCCATTCAAAGGCTCAAAGCGCCCCAAATTCCTCAAAAGCAATTTCTTCAATGAGCACATTTTCTTCACAGGACCCAATCCATATGACTCAGCAAGAGCAGGGCGCACCAGATTCTGGACTCCAACACAGATGAACTATTATGCATCAGTATTATTTGACAAGAAGAAAGTCTTCGAGCATCACCAAATTCCTCATGTGGATATGGAGACAATCCCTTCCTTCACACCGGTGCTCGCAGTTCTTCACGATGCAGGAATTCTCCCTTTCTGTGTGGACATCTACGATTGGAATGAAGAGCTAATTCTTCAATTCTATGCCACTTTGCACATCACAGGTGATGCTTTTGACATCAACTCCTGGGTCTTGGACTGGATGACCAGATCTACTCACCTCACTGCTCCAGCATCCGAATTGCTTCGGTCTGTCCCAGTTTCAATTCCTTCGGAAGAAGCTCGCCGCCTGTATGATGAACCTGCTCTACCCAATCAACTGATGCAAGTGCTGATAAAACCGTTGGCTCCTAGAAAACCTCAACGGACAACCTTCCTTGTGAAGGATTTGCTATATGTGCCCAGGACCGTCTATCGCATCCTCACCAACACCCTATGTCCTCAGAAGGGCCACAACTCTGAAGAAGAAGAAGTAGAGGGAGTCATGAAGAACATGCTATTCAACATCATTCATGGGATTCCCATCAACTTCCATGATTTCTTCATGAGGACATTGACGAATGCAGCACTAGCCCCATTTAAACTGAAGCCTTATGCTCCCTGGATCATGAAATTTATCAGATCAAGGTCTTCAGTTTCCTTCAAGGCGGACTTACAGAATCACTTCGGCTTCTTGCCCCCGATTGAAGTCCTCAAGAGCACAATTGACTCAGTTGAAGGAAAAGGCAAAGTTGTCATTGATGAAGGTACTCGTCCATTGGATGGTCAATTTCGCAAAGTTGCATCTTACTCCACCAATGATGACACAGCTACCTGGGACTCAGCTACAAAAGCCTCAACGCAAAAGCCTCAAGAGTCTGCTCCTCGTGTGATGACTGATCGTGAACTATTGATAAGTCTTCATCGGAAGGTTGATCGTAATCACAAGTGGGTGAAATGTCAGCTTGCTTCCATTGTGCAAAACATGACAGTGACGCAGAACTCTGTGAGGAAAAATCACTACTATGTGCATGAAATCTTCAATCGCGCATGGGCCATTCTCGCAGACCTCAAGACTCTTGAGGAACTCAAAGCCATGGACTTTCAGCAAGACTTTGACCAGTCTCATCCTCCTCAGAAGAAATTCAAGAAGGTTTAAGTTACTCAGATGGTTACAAGTTCATATTCCTCATCACGTGAGACGGATGAAGCTGAGGACATTGACGACACTGCGGTAGGCCCTGCATCGACAAACGACCCCGACACCGCTGGCGCTTCTTCCTCAGCAACAAGATGAAATTCTTCAAGGGGATCTAGTCCTCACTTTTTTGTCCCTTTTGGTCTTTGATGACAAAGGGGGAGAAAATTTGAGTTAGTCTTCAAGCAGGTCTATATATATGGGCTGTTTTTTTTAAGTTACAACTCTCACTCTTCTCAAGCTTTTGTTGGTTGAGTTGTAAACTTAAGTCCGATGGTGGTCTAACTCTTTTAAACTGCCTTTTGCATGCTTATTTCATCAAGTACCTTAATGCATGCATGCTGAATTTCGCCAGACACCATTTTCATCATGCATTTCAAATTCTTCATATCATATGTTCAAATGCGTGTATGAATTACAAGATATAGGGGGAGTTCTCCATGTTTTTAAACCTGCCATGTGCATTTGCAGTCCAAAGAAAATTCCTCATATATGCACATCTTCAGGGGGAGGTCTTCTATATCTTGCAATCAAATTCCTCAAACCTAGTATTTACACTTCATAGTATTATCCCCGTTGAAAAATTAACCTATTTGTCATCAATCACCAAAAAGGGGGAGATTGTAAGTGCATCTAGTGCCCCTTAATGATTTTGGTGTATTGAAGACTTATAGGTTAAGGAATTAATGTGTTTATGAGTGTACACATGCTCTATAAGTCGATGAGGAGTTTGATATATTCGGAGATTACCGACCCCTAAAAATGTATGTATTCAACTGAATAATTTGGTGAAGACTTTGGTATTCCCTGAAGACTTTGAAAATGAAGAAGTTGGTGTGACCTTGAAGATATGAACGAGGACTATGAAGCGTGAAGACTTTTGTTTTTGTAGTTTCATTTCCTTTCTTTGAGTCATAGGAAACACCGTACTGTTAAAGGGGACCGAGGTAATACTAAGGAAAATTTCCAACTAATGCTCAACTCCAAAAGCCTCAACCTATCCAATCCTTCGAATGAAGCCTTTGGAAATCTCTTGCAGTTCAGTCAAGTTCTTCGGTAACAGAGACGATGTTCTTCTGGTCTCTGAGGAAATTGATCTGACTCAGGAGTTAGGATTTTGCCAGTAAGAATTGCCTACAAGTGAGGAACATGATAAGCCCGAGGACTTTCATAGTTCGAAATTCCGACCATTGCTGTGCTTAGCGCCAGCTGTCCCCAATCATAATATCCACATAACGGTCATATCATTGGGGGCATTTATGTCTTAGCATGTCAAGTTGCACCCTGGCTATAAATAGCCACCCCCGACAACCACTAGTTGGTTGGCTGCTCCGAGAGAAAACTGACACTTGTCATTTGGGAGCAACCCATCCTTCGAGGACTTTGAGAGAAAATCATTAGTGAGGAAAAAACCCACAACCAAACCACCAAATCCAAAGTGATTGACCATCACTGAAGAAATTCCTGTGTGGAACCGATGCTTGTTACCTTTGAGGACTGTGTATCCTCGAGACGATTAGGCGTCATGGTCTAGTGCATCTTGTAGTCAATTGGGGATCACGAAGTGACCTTGGTCTAGAGCATCCAGCAGTCAATTGTGGATTGCCAGGTGACCAGTTTGTGAGGGTTTTGGAAGTCTACCCTGAAGACTTACCATGAGTGTTGGGCGAGCATTTTGTGACCTTAGCTCAAGGAGAATGCAGTAAGGACTGTGTGTCCTGGGACTATGTGTCGTCTGGTTTAAATACCAGGCCACTCCAAACCAGACATACAACTGTCACAACTATTGGAACTGGGTCATCAAACCATTGTCTTCATCGAGCTACCTGGTTCTATTTCCTCAACCCCTCTATTTCCTCGAATACTTGTTGATGAAATTGATCGTTACTGTTTGAAGAATTCGACTGAAGACTTTCACAAATTCCTCACCTCAAATTCTTCAAGTTACCTTGTTCCTCACGTGCTTATCCTGTATCACGCTACTTGTAATCTATGCATGTTTCATTTCATCATGATGACTATGTTGTTGCTATGTTTCTCATGCACATGAGTACTTAATTTGCTGCTAGTTATTCATCACATATCAATTTCCTCAAGTTGAAATTCCTCAAGTGATGAATTTGTAAAAATCGCCTATTCACCCCCCCTCTAGTCGATACAACGCACTTTCAATGGGTTATCCTGTCGTGGGAATGGGAACAGTTTGAGTGGGGAATGCCGAAAATTTTGACAGTTAAAACTTTTAAGGTTTAAGTTTGCAAATTTTTCAGCTTTCAAGGACACAGTGAAGACTTTGAACGAGTTTCAAAGTAGAACACATATGAAGAATTTATGAACAGACTGGGTTGAGTTTAGCATAGAGGGGGAAAGGGTCCGATCACATTCACTTAGATGAAAATCAACTTGAAGAATTAGCAATAAGTGAATGCTGTTGAGGACACTGAAAACTCAATATATATATATATATATATTTATATATATATATATATAGTCAATGAAGAACATGAGTTTCGTAGTTTGAAGAATTTGAAAAGTTGATGAATTTGAAAAGTTGTGGAATTTGCAAACTTGAGGAATATGAAAATTTGAGGAATTTGCAAAATGACGAAAAACTCAACTTTGAAGAATTTCAACTATGGTTGGTGGCGTGACCCACAGTATAAGAATGATGACTTCAAACACCGCATACAATTGTCGTAGGGTTCTGAGAATCAAATTCTTCATTAATTTCTTCACACTTAGAGGGTTATTCTTCATTGATTGAAGAAAAACGTTACTTCATGTGTTGCACATCTAACTCATCAATTTTGCATAAGTGTTAGGATGTGTGTTCTTTTTCAAAGAACATTCGAAGATTCTAAGATATTTAGCTCACACCGCAACTTGCAAAATCTATTTTCATCCAAGGGCTTTGTGAAGATATCGGCCAGTTGTTCTTCAGTAGGGATGTGGTCGATGGAGATGTCGCCCTTGAGTACATGATCTCGAAGAAAGTGATGACGAATCTAGATGTGCTTGATCTTGGAATGTTGAACTGGGTTGTAAGCAATCTTGATGGCACTCTCATTGTCGCGGTAGAGAGGAACATTCTTCAACTTGATGCCATAGTCCTTGAGGGTTTGCTTCATCCACAGCATCTCATCGCAGCATGAACCAACAACAATGTACTCAGCTTCAGTAGTAGATAGTGACACGCAGTTCTGCTTCTTCGAGGATCAACAGACTAATGATTGTCCGAGGAAATGACATGCGCCTGAGGTTGACTTGCTGTCCACATGATCTCCAGCATAATCATCATTTGAGTATTCGACGAGGTCAAGATTTGAGCCCTTGGGATACCATAATCCAAGCGTTGGTGTGTGAGCCAAGTATCGAAGAATATGTTTCATAGCCTTATGGTGTGATTCCTTCGGTGTTGCTTGGAATCGGGCACACATGCAAAGACTCAGCATAATATCAGGCCTAGATGCACATAGATACAATAATGAGCCAATCATGGAGCGATATACCTTCTGATCGAAATCTTTACCATTTTCTTCAATGCATAGGTGGCCTTTTGAAGGCATTGGAGTTTTGACGCCTTTGCAATCTTGCATGTCGAATTTCCTCAGAACATCCTTGAAGTATTTCTCTTGAGATATGAAGATGCCATTGTCTTGCTGACGAATTTGAAGACCTAAGAAGAATTTCAACTCTCCCATCATAGACATTTGATATTCTTCACTCATCATATAGGCAAATTCATCACTTTAACGTTTGTGAGTACATCCGAAGATAATATCGTCTACGTATATTTGGCATATGAACAGTTCATTGTCATGGGTTTTTGTGAAAAGAGTTGGGTCGAGTGAACCGGGTTTGAAGCCTTTCTTCATGAGGAACTCCTTCAGAGTGTCGTACCACGCCCGAGGGGCCTCCTTGAGGCCATAGAGCGCCTTGTTGAGTCTGAAGACTTTGTCAAGATGCTTAGGGTCTTCAAAACCTGGGGGTTGAGCAACATATACTTCTTCCTCAAGCTTACCATTGAGGAATGCACTTTTCACATCCATTTTATATAAGATGATATCATGATGGTTAGCATAAGCAACCAATATGCAAATAGCTTCAAGTCTAGCAACAGGTGCAAAAGTTTCATCAAAGTCAATTCCTTCAACCTGAGTGTAGCCTTGAGCTACAAGACGAGCCTTATTCCTTACCACAAGGGCATTTTCATCTTGCTTGTTGCGGTAGATCCACTTGGTACCTATGATGTTATGCTTGCGAGGATTTGGCCGCTTGACAAGTTCTGACATGTTGTTGAGCTTGAATTGATGCAATTCTTCTTGCATAGCTTGAATCCACTCAGGCTCCTTGAATGCTTCATAAACTTTGGTGGGCTCTATGATAGAGACAAAAGCAAAGTGCCCACAAAATTTAGTCAAATGTGAAGCTCTTGAGCGAGTGAGGGGACCTGGTGCATTGATGTAGTCGATGATTTTATCAATCTGGACTTCATTTGCAACTCTTGGATGAGCAGGTTGACGTGCCTGAGGATTTTCTTCAGCACCATTTTCTTCAGGTGTATCAGCATGAATGTCTTCATTCGTTGGAATGACTTCCTTAGTGGGTATGACGTCTTCAGTAGCCTTCAACTTAATGGATTCCTCAGGAGACTGTTCATCTAACATAGAAGGCAGGTGCTCTCTTTACGAGCCGTCAGTTTCATCGAACCGCACATCTACAGTTTCAACAACCTTGTGGTGGTAGGTGTTGAAGACTCTATAGGTGTGCGAGTCCTTTTCGTAACCAAGCATAAAACCTTCATGTGCTTTCGGTGCAAATTTAGAACTATGGTGAGGATCTCTAATCCTGCATTTTGCACCGAAGACTTTGAGATAACTTACATTGGGTTTCTTGCCAGTCATAAGTTCATACGAAGTCTTCTTGAAGAATTTGTGAAGATATACCCTATTGATGATGTGGCATGCAGTATCAATTGCCTCAAGCCAGAAGCGACGAGGAGTCTTGTATTCATCAAGCATGGTGCGAGCCATCTCAACAAGAGTCCTGTTCTTACGCTCAATGACGTCGTTCTGTTGAGGAGTATATGGGACAGATAACTCATGAGTAATACCAAGTTCATCAAGATATTCATCAAGATTGGTGTTCTTGAACTCGGTCCCTTTATCACTCTTGATATGCTTGATCTTGATGCCGAAGTTCATGGAGGCCCTTGAGGCAAATCGTCTGAAGGCATCCTACACTTCAGACTTGTACAGAACAATATGCACCCAAGTGTAACGAGAGTAATCATCAACAATGACAAAGCCATACAAACTTGAAGAATTTGTTAGTGTGGAGTAATGAGTGGGGCCAAAGAGATCCATGTGAAGCAATTCAAAGGGTCGAGTCATGTTCATGATTGTCTTCGAGGGATGCTTGGATCTGGTCATCTTCCCAGACTCACATGCACCACAAAGGTGGTCCTTGAAAAATTTGACGCCTTCAATGCCAATGACGTTCCTCATACCAGCATGTCCAAGTCGTCGATGCCACAGCCAGCCTTCTGAGGACTTTGCAAGTAGGCATGTGGCAGGCTGAGGACCTGTAGAGAAATCAACAATATACAAGTCTCCTCTCCTAAAGCCTTTGAAGACTTTGGAATTGTCAAATTCCATGATGACAACACAACGATATTTTCCAAATATGACAACCATATCAAGATCACAAATCATTGAGACAGACATAAACTTGAACTCGGGGGATTCGACTAACATCACCTTATCCATGGTTCGGTCCTTTGAGATTGCAACCTTAACTAGAGCCAATACCTTGCTTTTTTCCTTTGTCTGCATAGGTGACATGCTTCAGATGAGATGGAGCAAGTGGAAAATTCATCAGTAGATTCTTGTCACTAGTCATGTGGTTTGTGCATCCACTATCAAGGACCCACTGAGTAGCTTTTGGAAGTTCATCCTGCAGATGAATTAGTACAACTTACGAACTCATATGCTTCAGAGTGAAGAATATGACATCAATTTCATCAGATAGAATTTCATCACACAAGATAGTAAGCAAGTAGTGTGAGGACGTGAGAAGTGAGGAATTCATTTCTACATGGTTAGCTTGCGTCCTTTCAAGCATTTCCCCAGGTTTCCAGCAAATTCATCAGACGTTCAAGTTCATCTCGAGACCTGACCCTGCATAAGAAATTAGTTTAATTTCTTCACCACCCACATCTGGAGGGGTGGCAAAGAGTTCATCATTCTGTGAGCAACATATGAGAAGGGAGGCATTGAAGCAAGTGCGCTTCGTTTTACAAGACGCGGGTTAGAGTACTCATATGAATAAGCAGAGAAATTCTTTGAGGACTTATGAACATAATGATTTGAAGAATAATGCACATATTCAGAACTCTTAGATTTTCCCTGCAAAACAGAGGCATTAGCACGAGAATGATATTTTGACCATTTGAGGAATTTGGTCCAAGTGAAGACTTTGGTACATGTGAGGAATTTGATCTGGGGTGCCTATTATTCATGAGTGGTGTCGTGAGGACATTCACTTGAAGATTTTGTAGGTAGCTCTTGGGAACCTAGATTTTCTTCATAGGAGAAACCGTTCCTGCAGTTAGTTCCAACAAATCTGGCAAATACTTCACCTTTCTGGTTTTTGAAGAATTTTTAGTTGGAGTCAAGTGACTCATCAGAGGAATATTAAGTTTCACAAGTAAATCCAGATAAAGTGGATGGATCTACAGGAGGTCCTTCCGCAGCAACCCATGAGGTTTTGGGGTACTGCTCAGGAGTCCAGTAGGATCCATCATCATTGATTTTCCTCTCAAATGCAATACCCTCTTTCCTAGGGTTCCTGTTCAGAATCTGCTTTTTGAGGACATCACAAAGGGTTTGATGCCCTTTGAGACTTTTGTACATGCCTGTCACATACAATTCCTTCAACCCTGCATTTTCGTTAGTGATACTTGTGGTATCCTCAGATGAGGAGTTTGTGACCACTGGAATAGTTGAAAAATTTGCAGCAATAGAAGTATTTGAACATTTAGGTGAAGAATTGGAAGTTTCACGGTTGATGCATTTCAAACAATGTGGAACAAATTCTTCCTGAGCGGTACCAATCTATTGAGCTAGTAAGGAATCATTTTCCCTTTAGAGATCCTCATGTGACACCCTTAGTCTCAAGATCTTGATTTCTTTGAAGAAATTCATAATAAAGCTTCTCATGATCGGCTAAGAGAGCATTATGATGACTCTGAAGGTTATCATACTTTGTCTGAAGACTTTTGAGATCGTTAGACAGAGTTTGAGTCCGATCCACTTCCTCATTCAACAAATCATCGCTTTTGTGTAGTATTTTCTGAAGCTTTTCAAGTGAACTTTGTTGCCTAGTAGCAATATTAGCAAGTTTGGCATAGCTAGGTCACACATCTTCATCAGATTCACCATTACTTGATTCAGAGGAGGAGTGATTCTTATGTACCTTGGAACCTTTAGCCATGAAGCAATAGGTGAGAGCAAAATCATCATTGCTGACGTCAGAGTCGTTGGAGTAGTCATTTTCTTCATCGTTGAAGATGGACTTGCTGACGAAGGCAGTAGCGAGAGCAAGGCTAGCGACAATAGATTCCGATTCCACCTCAGGTTCTTCCTCTTCTTCATATTCTTGAGATTCTTCTTCTGATTCCATTTCCTTGCCAATGAAAGCCCGAGCCTTTATGCAACCATTATTCTTGTGCATTGAGGCCTAGAAGATGAGGACTTTGAAGATTTATTATTTTTCTTCGAGTCGTCAGAACTGTCGTCCTTGTACTTCTTCTTCTTCTTCTTTGATTTTTTTCCTAGAGAGGACAGTCAGAGATGAAGTGACCATATTTCTTGCATTTGTGACAAGTTCTTTTCTTATAGTCATCTGAGGAATCTGATTTCCTCAAACCACTTTTTGATGACTTTCCAAATCCACCTCTCCTTGAGAACTTCTGGAATTTCCTCACGAGCATTGCTAGCTCCTGACTTAGTTCTTCAGGATCACCAAGGCTACTATTAGAATCTCTGCCTTCGGATGAAGAAATTGCTTTTGCCTTCAGAGCACGAGATCTTCCATAGCTTGGCCCGTAGTGGTCTCTCTTCTCAGCTTGTTGAAATTCATGAGTATTGAGTCTCTCAAGAATATCAGCAGGATCAAGTGACTTGTAGTCTCCACATCTTGAATCATCAAAGCCAGAGTATCTAATGAGGAATCAAGAGATCTTAACAGTTTCTTCACCACCTCATGGTCAGTGATATCTGTAGCACCCAGTGCTTGAAGCTCATTGGAGATATCAGTCAGATGATCAAAAGTTTGCTGAACATTTTCATTGTTGAATCTCTTGAAGCGGTTGAAAAGATTGCGAAGAACATCAACACGAGAGTCATGTTGAGTGGAAACACCTTCATTGACTTTGGACAGCCTATCCCAGATAAGCTTAGCAGACTCCAAAGCACTCACTTTGCCATACTGACCTTTACTCAGATGGCCACAGATGATATTCTTCGCTTGAGAATCGACTTGCTTGAATCTCTTCACATCAGCAACGTTGATTGTGGGAGTAACAGAGGGAACACCATTTTCCACAACGTACCAGAGATCGTTGTCAATTGCCTCAAGATGCATGCGCATCTTGTTCTTCCCAGTAGGGATAGTCCGTCCCATCGAAGGTAGGACATCCTGCGGAAACCTTGATCATACCTGCAGTCGGCATAACTAGAACTCCAGGTGGTTAAACCAAAATCACACAGAACAAGGGAGTACCTTGCTCTGATATCAATTGAAAGTGCGTTATATCGACTAGAGGGGGTAAATAGGCAATTTTTGCAAATTCATCACTTGAGGAATTTCAACTTGAGGAATTTGAAATGTGATGAATAACTAGGAGCGGATTAAGTACTCAAGTGCATGAGAAACCTAGCGATAGCATAGTCATCATGATGAAATGAACATGCAAAGATTACAGGTAGCATGATACAAGATAAGCAGGCGAGAAATAAGGTAACTTGAAGAATTTGAGGTGGGGAAATTGTGAAAGTCTTCAGTAAAAAATTTCAAACAGTAACAATCAATTTCATCAACACGTATACGAGGAAATAGAGGGGTTGAGGAAATAGAACTAGGTAGCTCGACGAAGACAATGGTTTGATGACCCAGTTCCAACTGCTATGACAGTCGTATGTCTAGTTTGGAGCGGCCTCGTAATTACACCATAGGACACACAGTCCTTACTGTATTCTCCTAGAGATAAGGTCACAAAGTCCTCGCCCAACACTCATGGTAAGTCTTCAGGGTAGACTTCCAAAACCCTCACAAACTGGTCACCCGGCGATCCATAGTTTACTTCTGGATGCTCTAGACCATGGTCACTCCGTGATCCCCAATTGACTACAAGATGCACTAGACCATGACGCCTAACCATCTAGAGGATACACAGTCCTCAAAGGTAACAAGCGTCGGTTCCACACAGTAACAATCTCTTCAGTGATGCTCAATCACTTTGGGTTTGGTGGTTTGGATTTGGGTTTTTCCTCACTGATGATTTTCTCACAGATTCCTCAGAGGATGGGTTGCTCTCAAATGACAAGTGTCAATTCTTTCTCGGAGCAGCCAACCAACTAGTGGTTGTGAGGGGTGGCTATTTATAGCCAGGGTGCAACCTGACATGATAAGACATAAATGCCCCCAATGATATGACCGTTATGTGGATAGGATGACTGGGCACAGCTGGCGCTAAGCACGTCAACGGTTGGAATTTCAAATTATGAAAGTCCTCAGGCTTATCATATTCCTCACTTGTAGGCAATTTGCACTGGCGAAATCCTAACTCCTCAGTCAGACCAATTTCCTCAGAGACCAGAAGAACATCGTCTCTGTCACTAAAGAACTTGACTGAATTGTAAGAGATTTCTAAAAGGCTTCACTCGAAGTATTGGATAGGTTGAGGATTTTGAGTTGAGCATCAGTTGGAAATTTTCCTTAGTATTACCTCGGCCCCCTTTAACAGTACAATGTTTCCTATGACTCAAAGAAAGGAAATGAGACTACAAAAACAAAAATCTTCACGCTTCATAGTCCTCGTTCATATCTTCAAGGTCACACCAACTTCTTCATTTTCAATGTCTTCAAGGAATACCAAAGTCTTCAACAAAGTCTTCACCAAAGTCTTCAGTTGAAGACATACATTTTTAGGGGTCGGTAATCTCCGAATATATCAAACTCATCATCGACTTAAAGCACATGTATACACTCACCAACACATTAGTTCCTTAACCTATAAGTCTTCAATACACCAAAATCACTAAGGGGCAGTAGATGCACTTACACCTCTTCATGTGTGGGATGCAATTCATCAATGGGGAGCACATAGGGATCTTCAATATGTTTTCTCAAATGGAATTTATCAAATAGATCAATCATGGCATTTTTCCGTTATCTATAGTACTCTCCATCAAGAATGGGCATTCTACAATACAAACTCTCCATACTAGACACATCCTTCTTCCTGCACGGTGTTGAAACCGAAGCAATGGAGACCAAAGCTCTTATACCACTTGTAGGATCACTAGAAGTGTATGTCTAGAGGGGGGTGAATAGACTACAAGTAGAAACTTAAAACTACCTCAAGCATAAGACAAAATGTTGGCAGTTTTAGCATACATAATTAGTCTATGACACCCAACACATGCAAGTCATCAAGTATAGCAGCGAAAAGTAAAGACATTGCACATGGAAGTAAACAGTAGAGATAGAGAGATCAAACGCATGACACAAGATTTTTCCCGTGGTTCCGATAGGTGGTGCTATCGTACATCCACGTTTATGGAGTGTTCAACGCACGGAGGGTATGGTCGCGAGAGTCCACGGAGGGCTCCACCCATAAGGGTCCACGAAGTAGCAACCTTGACTATTCCATAACGGCTTCCGTCCATAAAGGACTAGCCTCACTATGGGTAGATCTTCACAAAGTAGGCGATCTCCTTGCCCTTACAAACTTCTTGGTTCAACTCCACAATACAAAGTAGGAGGCTCCCAAGCGACACCTAAACAATCTAGGAGGTACCACCCTCCAAAAGGTAATAGGCTCGATAGTGTCGATGAACTCCTTGCTCTTGTGCTTCAAGATGATAGACTACTCAACACACAATCACTCTCTCACAGATTTGGCATGGTGGAAGAGATGGGATTGGTGGAAAGCAACTTGGGGAGGCTACAGATCAAGATTCATATGGTAGGAATGGAATGGCATGATCTCAACACATGAGTAGTTGGCTCTCTCTCAGAAAATTAGTAGGGATGATTGGGGAACCGTTCTGAGTGCTTCTCTTGCGAGTGAGTGGTGGTGGAGGGTTATATATAGGCATCTCCAAAAATCCAACCGTTACACACAAAATGACCAACTCTGTGACACCGATGTGTTAATCTCGATGGTATCGAAGTGATCAAAAGGTGGCAACTTTTGAATCTCGGTGAGATCGATATAGGAATCCCAGTTGCACCGATAAGGTGACCAACGGTCAAATTGCCCATTCGTGGTGATGCCGATTCACAAAACTCAGAGGTACCTATTTTGTAAACGTGCGTAACAGAAAGTTGTCAAACTAAACTCGGAGGCACCGAAACAGAATCGGTTGCACCAAAGTGGCTAGGGTTTGGTAGAGTCTGTCTATGTTCTGAAATCGGTGGCACCGAGTGGAATGTGTTGGTTGCACCGATTTTGAGTATTTGGGTTTGGACAGACTTTTTTGGAAGAGCTTGTGGGTGTTTGTGGTGACTATCATTTGTGCATGTATGAGCATTTTGTTCACCAACAAAACCTTACCCCCTTTTAATTGTATTGGCTTTCCTATGGACTCAAAGTGATTTCTCACAAAGTAAACTGAAGAGTCCTCTTGCTTGAAGTTTGGCCAATGCTATTCCTTCTCCTTCTTCTTCATGGGGATACTCTCCACACTCCTTTTTGCCAACCTATCTCTCTCTATGGACTTTATCTGAAATACACTAGATGAAAGTATTAGTACAAGAGATAATGTATGTTGTCATGAATTATCAAAACCACCAAGGGAGAACATTGTGCTTTCAGCAACTCCCCAGTTCTCCTTCACACGGAGCTTAACAATACCATGGTTCACCATGTGATGAGTGATGTCTACTACACAACCTTATTATTGTAGACTTGTGTTGGGCCTCCAAGCGCAGAGTTCTGTAGGACAATGGCAATTTTCCCTCAAGTGGATGACCTAAGGTTTATCAATCCGTTGGAGGCATAGGATGAATATGGTCTCTCTCAAACAACCCTGCAACCAAATAACAAAGAGTCTCTTCTGTCCCCAACACACCCAATACAATGGCAGATTGTATAGGTGCACTAGTTCGGCGAAGAGATGGTGATACAAGTGCAATATGAATGGTAGATATAGGTTTTTGTAATCTGAAAATATAAAAACAGCAAGGTAACAAATAGTAAACGGCAAGCAAAACGCTATATAAATGCTTGGAAACAAGGCCTAGGGTTCATACTTTCACTCGTGCAATTTCTCTCAACAATACTAACATAGTCGAATCATATGTAAATCCCTCACGTGCGACAAAGAGTTCACTCCAAAGTTACAAATAACGAAGAACAAACGTAGAAATTATTGTAGGGTATGAAACCACCTGAAAGTTTCTTTTCTGATCAATCTTATGAGCTATCCCTATAAGTGTCACAAACATCCCTAGAGTTCGTACTAAGATAACACCTTAAGATACACATCAACCAAAACCCTAATGTCACCTAGATACTCCAATGTCACCACAAGTACCCATGGGCTTGATTATATGATATGCATCACACAATTTCAGATTGATTCATTCCAACACAAAGAACTTCAAAGAGTGCCTCAAAGTTTCTACCGGAACGTCAAGATAAGAACGTGTGCCAACCCCTATGCATAGACTCCCAAGGTCACGGAACCTGCAAGTTGATCACCCAAACATACATCAAGTGGATCAATAGAACATCCGTTTGTCACCACAAATATCCCATCGCAAGACATACATCAAGTGTTCTCAAATCCTTAAAGACTCAATCTAATAAGTAAACTTCAAAGGGAAAACTCAATTCATCACAACTAGATAGAGAGGTGAAACACTACATATGATTCAATCTATATCAACAAAGCTCGCGGTACATAGAGATCGTGCCATCTCAAGAACACGAGAGAGATAGAGATAGAGAGAGAGATCAAACACATAGCTACTGGTACATACCCTCAGCCCCAAGGGTGGACTACTCCCTCCTCGTCATGGAGAGCGTTTGGATGATGAAGATGGCCTCCAGTGATGGTTTCCCCTCCGGCAGGGTGCCGGAACGGGCTCCCAACTGGTTTTTCATGGCTCTGGAGGTTTGCGGCAGTGGAACTCCTGATCTAGGTTCTTCATTGGGGTTTCTGGAATATTTGACGATTTATAGAGCTGAGAAGGAGGTCGGTGGACTCCCGAGGGGCCCACAAGCCTGGTGGCCGCGGCAGGGGGGTGGCCGTGCCCCTCAGGCTTGTGGCCTCCTCGGGAACCTTCTGGCCCAGCTCTTCGCTCCAGTATTTTTTATATTTTCCAAAAATATTCTCCGTAAATTTTCAGCTCGTTCCGAGAACTTTTATTTCGGCACAAAAACAACACCACGGTAGTTCTGCTGAAAACAACGCCAGTCTGGGTTAGTTCTAATAAAATCATACCAAAATCATGTAGAATTATAGTAAACATGGCATGAATACTTCATAAATTATAGATACGTTAGAGACGTATCAGCATCCCCAAGCTTAATTCCTGCTCATCCTCGAGTAGGTAAATGATAAAAGAAATAATTTATGAAGTGTGAATGCTAGCATACTGCATAAATTTGATCAATGATAATTCCTCATGATGAAATAACAAGCTATCCACATGTTTAGAGTATAGACTAACAAACTATGCTTTCACTTACCAAACAATTGCAGTTCGTCTTATTTTCAGGAAGGGTCTATGTAAGAGCTTTGATTTAGCAAATTCCACATACTCAACTATCATATAGTCTTCCATGATTTCTAGCACTCAAAGCATATTTTAGAACAAATAGCATCCATCGAACACAGAGAAAGATAGGGGCTTAATGTTTCGCCTCCCAACTTATTTATCATATAGATAATTTTCAACAATAATAATTCATGATCAAATATATTTGAATGGCCATATATGCTTGGATCTTCCCCCAACACATGATGCTTGCCAAGAGAAAAAGGCAAAATATAGTAAGTGGTGAAGATCACCATGACTCTTGCATAAAGGTAAGTAATAGAAGGAAGCATTGAATTGCAGAGGTGCCAGAGCTCGAGCTTTTAAAACAAAGATTAATAATAATTTGGGCGGTATGCTTTCATTGTCACCATAACAACCGAGAGATCTCGGTATCTTCCATGCTAGATACATTATAGGAGGTTCCCAAACAGAATGGTAAAGTTTTTACTCCCCCTCCACCAATCAATCACACTCCACGGCGACCCGAATCCACTGGTACCGTCCATACCAACAACATTCCTGGGGGAGTTTTGTTTAATTATTTGCATTTTTTTCTTTGATTTTGGGACTGGGAATCCCTGTTACCAGCCACTTTCTTGTGAATGATAGTGAATCAACACATACGTGAGAATAACCCACCTAGCATGGAAGATACTGACAGCCCCTAGTTACTATATGAGCGATTTGGGCATACAAAACAAAATATTAATTTGAAGGTTTAGAGTTTGGCACATGCAAATTTACTTGGAACGGTAGGTAAATACCGCATATAGGTAGATATGGTGTACTCATATGGAACAACTATGGTTTTAAGGGTGTTTGTATGCACAAGTAGTATTTCTACTTGGTGCGAAAGTTTTGGCTAGTGTGAGGTGGAAGCAAGCACCACATGTTGGAGGATCCATAAAAATATAACTTCTATACAAATATACCCAAGCATAACTCATTACGTTGCCTTCCTTGTCCAACTTCAACTAATTTGCTCAAGTTTGAAAATAATTAATGGGTAATCCAAATCATAGAAGAAGTCCAAGATAGTATATTTATATGTGAAATCTCTCTTCCTTCAATATTCTTTGATGAATGGTTTAAGTGACCAATGCGATGTTTACTAACTTTAAATAAATTTTACCACCTATACTTCTTATATGTGAAGTCATTAATCCCAATGGGATAAGCATATAAAACATGTATAATTTCAGATTTATGATATTCGGTTTATTCAACCATTTACTCATAGGATATAAGTGAAGCACGAGAGTAAATGACAAAACTACTCCAAAACATATAAGTGAAGATCAATGAGTAGTCAAAAAATTAAGTAGATATGTGAGGACTCTCTCCACCTCAATAAATATTTTCATATCTTAAGTACTTTATTCAAACAGCAATCAAAAGGAAAATAGCACTCCAATAATAGCACGCATCATGTGAACGAATAAAAATTTAGGCTCAACATAGGCTAACCAATAATTGTTCATGAAGAGAGGTGGGATGCGTAGCATCCCCAAGATTAGATGATTGAGAGTTCTTGAAATATTTACTTGGGGTTATTTGGGAATTCCCAAGCTTGAGCTTTCGTATCTCGTTCAATCCTCTCATACCACGGTTTCACCTATTCTCATAAACTTCATCCAGACAAAACTCAAAAAGAACTCGTGAGATAGGTTAGTACACATAATAATAAATCAACTCTTTATGTACTTCCAAGACAAGTTGCATAATAATTTTAAAACATTAATTACTGTATACTATCATTTCCACAATTTATATCTACCAATATCGGCTATGGAAACTATAGGATAAGTAGATAACGAAACTATGACAGCAATCTGTCTAAACAGAACAGCCTGTAGCAATTTATGAAAACAGTGTACTTAAGTAACTAAAAATTTTATGAAAATTTAGGAAATGCTATAAAATTTATATGACCATACTATGTAAAAGTTTCAGAAACTTTCCA
The DNA here is from genome assembly GCA_022496015.1 of Hordeum marinum. NCBI lineage: Eukaryota > Viridiplantae > Streptophyta > Magnoliopsida > Poales > Poaceae > Hordeum > Hordeum marinum. The sequence goes on from CM039673.1 coordinate 412,645,476, forward strand.
CATTCCAGTAAAATATGAAAATTCAAACACTACAGCCAAAGTTTCTGTTTTTACACAGCACTCATCAAAACATGCAATGCAAGCATCCTAAAGGCAATTCTTGGAACTTTTTATTGAAAAATAAGATTATAAATAACACCTAACATATAAAAACAAAATAAAATTATGATCCAAGCAAAGAACATATTGTGTGACGAATAAAAATATAGCTCCAAGTAAGATATACCGATAGTGTTGAAGACGAAAGAGGGGATGCCTTCCGGGGCATCCCCAAGCATAGGTGCTTGAGTCTTCCTTGGATATTACCTTGGGGGTTACTTAGTCATCCCCAATCTTATGTTATTATCACTCCTTCTTCTTATATCGTTATCTCACCCAAAACTTGAAAACTTCAATCACACAAAACTTAACGGAACTTCATGAGATGGGTTACTGTAGTAAATATAGATCATTCACTTAGGTACTGTCAAGAAAAGATTCATACTTTTTTCCACATTATACCTAATGTATTACATCATTAACACAATTTATATTACTCAATATAAGCTATAGGAACAGTTGAAACAAGCAAACTATGCATGCAAAACAGAATCTGTCAAAAACAGAACAGTCCGTAAAGATCTAAATGATCACCAAACTTCCCTGACTCCAAAAATTCTAAAAAATTAGTAAAACTCGAGGAATTTACATATAAAGTTTTTTTAAAAATTTAAGAATTTTTTATGCTCCAGTAAAATCATATAATTCATATACTGGACGCAAAACCTTTTGATTTTGCACAGAATCAAACAAGCAAGTATCCACACTATCCCAATGGCTTTACTTGGCACTTTATTGAAATAAAAGGCAAAAAACATGATTAATACAGTATCTTAATCATGTGAACACATCAAAACAGAAAGTAAAAGTGTTGGGTTCTCTCCCAACAAGCGCTTTTCTTTAATGCCTTTTTGCTAGACATGATGCTTTCAATGATGCTCGTAAAGGAATAATAATTGAAACATGCAAAAGAGCATCATGAATCTCATGTCAAGCACATTTAATTCTAACCCACTTCCTATGCATAGGGATTTTGTGATCAAACAATTTATGGTATCAAGGACCATCTAGCATAGGAAGGGAAAACAAGCATATCTTCAAGAATTTGAACACATAGAGAGGAAACTTGATATTATTGCAATTCCTATAAGCATATGTTCCTCCCTCATAATAATTTTCAGCAGCAGCATGAAGGAATTACACAATATAAACAGCACATAAAGAATTATTTTCATGATCAACAAGCATAGAAATTTTACTACTCTCCTCATAAGCAAATTTCTTCTCATGACTAATAGTGGGGGTATCATAAAAGACTTGAATACTACAAATTGGTTCCACACTAAAAGAGTGATATTTAGTAAAAGGATATTGATAATTATGACAAGTATCATAATAGTAATCATCACTCTTTTTCATTGCATAAGTATCATCACAATAATCATCATAGATACGAGGCATGTCATAATCATAATAGTTTTGCTCATCAAAACTTGGGGGGCTAAAAATATCATCTTCATCAAACATAGCATCCCCAAGCTTGTGGCTTTGCATATCATTGGCATCATGAATATTCAGAGAATACATACTAAAAATATCACTATCATGCTCATCACTCAAATATTTAGTGCCAAACATTTTAATAACTTATGCTTCTAACACTTGAGCACAATTTTCCTTTCCATCATTTTCACGAAAGACATTAAAAAGATGAAGCATATGAGGCAACCTCAATTCCATTTTTTACTTTTATTTTATAAAACCAAACTAGTGATAAAACAAGAAACTAAAAGATTTGATTGCAAGATCTAAAGATATACCTTCAAGCACTCACCTCCCCGGCAACGGCGCCAGAAAAGAGCTTGATGTCTACTACACAACCTTCTTCTTGTAGACTCGTGTTGGGCCTCCAAGCGCAAAGTTTTGTAGGACAATGACAATTTCCCTCAAGTGGATGACCTAAGGTTTATAAATCCGTGGGAGAGTAGGATGAAGATGGTATCTCTCGAACAACCCTGCAACCAAATAACAAAGAGTCTCTTGTGTCCCCAACACACCCAATACAATGGCAAATTGTATAGGTGCACTAGTTCGGCAAAGAGATGGTGATACAAGTGCAATATGGATGGTAGATATAGGTTTTTTTAATCTAAAAATATAATAACAGCAAGGTAACGAATAGTAAACGGCGAGCAAAACGATGTATAAATGCTTGGAAACAAGGCCTAGGGTTCATACTTTCACTAGTGCAATTTCTCTCAACAATACTAACATAGTTGAATCATATGTAAATCCCTCACATGCGACACAAAGTTCACTCCAAAGTTACAAATAGCAGAGAACAATCGTAGAAATTATTGTAGGGTATGAAACCACCTCAAAGTTATCTTTTCTGATCAATCTTATGAGCTATCCCTATAAATGTCACAAACAGCCCTAGAGTTCGTACTAAGATAACACCTTAAGATACACATCAACCAAAACCCTAATGTCACCTAGATACTCCAATGTCACCACAAGTACCCGTGGGCTTGATTATACTATATGTATCACACAATTTCAGATTCATTCATTCCAACACAAAGAACTTCAAAGAGTGCCTCAAGGTTTCTACCAGAACGTCAAGATAAGAACGTGTGCCAACCCCTATGCATAGATTCCCAAGATCACAGAATCCGCAAGTTGATCACCTAAACATACGTCAAGTGGATCAATAGAACATCCCATTGTCACCACAGATATCCCATTGCAAGACATACATCAAGTGTTCTCAAATCTTTAAAGACTCAATCTGATAAGTAAACTTCAAAGGGAAAACTCAATTCATCACAACTAGATAGAGTGGGGAAACACTCCATATGATTCAATCTATATCAACAAAGCTCACGGTACATCAAGATCGTGCCATCTCAAGAACACAAGAGAGAGAGAGATCAAACACATAGCTACTGGTACATACCCTCAGTCCCGAGGGTGAACTACTCCCTCCTCGTCATGGAGAGCGTCGGGATGATGAAGATGGACTCCGGTGATGGTTTCCCCCTCTGACAGGGTGCCAGAACGGGCTCCCGATTGGTTTTTCGTGGCTCTGGAGGTTTGCGGCAGCAGAACTCCCGATCTAGGTTCTGTGTTGGGGTTTCTGGAATATTTGATGATTTATAGAGCTGAGAAGGAGGTCGGTGGACTCCCGAGGGGCCCACAAGCCTGGTGGCCGCAGACAGGGGGTGGCCGTGCCCCTGAGGCTTGTGGCCTCCTCGGGAACCTTCTGTCCCAGCTCTTCGCTGCAGTATTTTTTATATTTTACAAAAATATTCTCCGTAAATTTTCAGCTCATTTCGAGAACTTTTATTTCTAGACAAAAACAACACCACGATAGTTCTGCTGAAAACAGCGTCAGTCCGGGTTAGTTCTAATAAAATCATAGCAAAATCATGTAAAATTATTGTAAACATGGCATGAATACTTCATAAATTATAGATACGTTGGAGACGTATCAATCAGTAACCATAAGCTCACCAGGGAACTGCTGAGACCAAGTATCCTCAATGAGCTTAAAGAGATAGGGACCATAGATAGGCACCTTCCTATCAAGAACAACTGAGCAAAGCTCCCTCCACATGATGTGGGAAACATCCAAAGTTGAATCTCTACCTTTTTCCTTGATGCACATAAGAAGCAGATTCAAGAGATAAGAGTGAACCTGATCCAAGTTCCCCACTTGAGGAAACAGAGAGTTGCGAAAGATACGGTGTATAATGTCCAAGAATGGAATGAGTTCAGTGTGGGTACCCTTGGCAGTCTTCACAATCCTCTGGTAACGCACGAGCTTGGACTTGTGAATCGGTTTGGCTTCAGTGTGAGGTCGAAGACCCAATGGATCATCCTCCCCTGAGTCCGCATAACCCAAAGAGTTCATAAAGGTCTTCCAGTTGGAACGCATAACTCTGCCACCTGTCATCCATGTCATGCTCCTCTCCACATTAGTGTGAAAGTGAATAGTGGCATATAACTGAGCCATAATCTCAAAGTCAAAATCCTTGTTGAATGCAATAATGCGAACCAGACCCCATTGCTGGCAAAGAGCATGAGCTTCAACAAAGTATTCAGAGTGAGTGTTGCTGACCATATGCTCCGTGTGGATGGATTTGACATGAGGCACATAGAGGTTCGTCTTGCCCTTCGGGACTCCAACATAAATGAGAGACTGAGCCTTGTTCCACAAGGGACGACCAGCAAACGCGGGGTCCTGAGGACGGCGGTAAGGATTGAGCTGACGGGACTCATAGAACTAGGTGCCAGTCATATCCTGAGGTTCCTTGACAGCTTGCTTCTTGGTGGCAACTTTCTTCGTTGACTGCCGCTAGGGTTGAGCACTTGAGCCTACCTCGTTGGATGTGCAGTACCGCTTGGAACCACCATGGCTCGGATTCACGCGACGAGCACCAGCATCACCTAAACTCACAAATAAGGAATGGCAAGAGACACACTAAATGTAAATAACCCAGAAAAGCCAAGAAAAAAGACTAGAGAGAGTAAAGTACAAGGGGATGGGGAGATGCAGTGAACATCGGTAGTACCGCTTGGGCAGGAGCGGTACTTCCTCTTGAAGCGGTAGTACTGGTCATGCCCGAGTGGTAGTACCGCCCTAGCAATGGGAAGATCCCGCGGTAGGGGAGTGACCACAAATCCACCACACACCGAGTCCCTAACCATCATATATATCTCTAGTGATCATTCACGTCCTACTCATGCCAAGAAATAGCGAGAAAAGCATGAGACACCACACACATTGCCCTAGATGCAAGATCTGAGAAAAACTAGGTCAAACAAGGAAGGACGAGGACAATGTCGGGGTCCATGGAACGAGGGAGAGTTGGGGATCAATCCCACCAGACGAAAATGCGAAGACCAACACAGAATGGGAGATCTGGAGCCGGCCTCCGGGAGAGTTTCGGTCGCCACGGGCGGAGACGAGATAGTGACTGGGTATGGGAAGGAGTTAGAACTCCCCCTTCCCACTACTTGAATCGTCAGGGAACCCCCGAAGTGGTAGTACCGCTTGGCATGGGCGGTACTTCCATTGAGCGATAGTATCGTCCACCAGAGCAGTAGTACCGCTTATGACCAAAAACCACTCCCAGCGAAAAGAGCAAAAAACACAAATCTGAGGCGATGAAGAGCAGCAAAACCTTCTACTAAGATACATAAAAGTAGTTACCCCAAGTCTTTACGAGAAACCAAACACGAAGAGACAAAGACTTGGATTAACACATTCAAACCAATATGCTGTAAAAAAAAGCAAATGCCTCACAAGGAGGAGGGGGCGGTGGCCGAAGCCACCTATGTCTGAGTCAATTGGTATGGCACCACGAAGATTTTAACCTTGGGCCCATGACCAAAACTCGTGTTTGAAGCACAATAACCATAAAAAACGGCGGATGTGAAAGACTTTGATTAGTGTATACATAATAGGAGGAGGGATAGTTCATTGAAAGAACTAGACTCCCCCTAAGTCCATGCCTACATCTAAACAAGACATAATGATGAGTGTGGTGGGGTGTGCACTAAGTCAAACCACATTGCTCGAATCAATGATATTTCACTCATGCCTTAACTCGCGAAATCTTGCTTCATCCAAAGGCTTCATGAAAATATCTTCAAGTTGCTCATTAGTGTTGAGATGGATAAGATTGATATCTCCTCGCTTGACATGATCCCAGAGAAAGTGATGACAAATATCAATGTGCTTCGTCTTGCAATGTTGAACCGGGTTGTTGGAGATCATAATGGCACTTTCATTGTCATAGTAAAGAGGCACTTTGTCACAATTGACACCATAATCCTTTAAAGTTTGCCTCATCCAAAGAATCTGTGCACAGCAACTAGCAGGAGCTACATACTCGGCCTCGGTGGACGAGAGAGAAACACAGTTTTGTTTCTTTTAAGACCAACTTACCAAAGACTGACCAAGAAATTGGCAGCCTCCGAAAGCGGTCTCCCGCCCAATCCGAGTCAGTATATCCAATGAGATAAAATGAAGCACCCTTGGGATACCATAAGCCAAAGTTTGGGGTATGAGCCAAATATCAAAATATTCGCTTGACAACCACATGGTGACTCTCCTTAGGTGCGGATTGAAATCATGCACAAATTCCCACACTCAACATGATATCCGGTCTAGATGCACAAAGATAAAGCAAGGATCCAATCATGGAGCGATATACCTTTTGATCCACATCTTTACCATTGGGATCACTATCAAGTTGGCATTTGAGTGTCATAGGAGTGTTGGCCTTGGGAGGATTGAGCTCATCCATATTGAACCTCTTGAGCATGTCTTGAGTGTATTTAGCTTTATTGATGAAGGTACCTTGACTTCGTTGCTTGACTTTGAATCCAAGGAAGAACTTCAACTCTCCCATCATAGACATCTCAAACTTATTTGTCATTAGTGTGGAAAACTCTTCATTGAAAGCTTTCTTAGGAGAACCAAATAAAATATCATCAACATATAGTTGGCATATGAACAAGTTTTCTTTGACCCTCTTTGTGATAAGAGTGGGATCGATTTTCCCAATTTCAAACCCACGGTCTTGCAACATCTCGGTAAGGTGCTCATACCACGTGCGTGGGGCTTGTTTAAGGCCATAGAGAGCCTTATCAAGAACGTATACATGATTGGGGAACTTGGGATCCTTGAACCCCCGGGGTTGCTTAACATATACCAACTCCTTAAGAGGACCATTAAGAAATGCACTTTTAACATCCATTTGATATAATTTAAAGTTATGATGAGAAGCATATGCAAGCAACATGCGAACAGATTCAAGGCGAGAAACAGTAGCGAAGGTTTCACCGTAGTCGATACCCTCGACTTGGGAGTAGCCTTGTGCCACCAATCTTGCCTTTTTGCAAATGACAACACTATTAACATCTTACTTGTTTTTTAAGATCCATTTAGTTCCAATAACATTGTGGTTCTCCTTTGGTCTTGGCACAAATGCCACAATTGGTTGCGCTCGAAGTTGTTGAGTTCATCGTGCATGGCTTCAACCCACTCCATGTCCTCGAGCGCATCTTGTACCTTGAGGGGCTCAATGCAAGAAACAAACGCGTGATGTTCGCAACAGTTTGTTAATTGTCTACGAATGGTTACCCCTGTGTTTAAGCAGCCGTAGACGTTCTCCAACAAATGTTGTTGTTTTTCAAGCTTGGCAGCATTCTTGATAGCTCGTCTCTCTAAGGTCTCCTCCCTATAAGGTTGAGAGTCAACATCTGGAGGAGCATCGTCTTGATGATCTTGAGAGTAGTCATGAGCTTGCTCTTGATCTTGAATGAGATCTTGATCTTGAGCTTGCTTGGGGTCGTGGACTTGATCTTGGGCATCGCTTGGCATGACACCGTTGTCAGTAGTGTGATCTTGCCCTTGATCTTGTCCATGTGGTTGAGGGACTTCATTTTGTTCTTCAGAAGCATTTGGGTCTTGTGTCGATGATGGTTCCACTTGAGTGTCACATTGTCCTTCTCCTTCGGCCACACGGGTAGGAAGTGTCCCACACCCATTCTTCTTATGGCTTGGGGAGGAATTTCATCACCTACATTACAAAGACCACTTTGCTCCACTTGGGAGCCATTATCTCCATCAAAATCTAAGTTACATGTCTCCTCAATGAGTCCATTGGACTTATTGAGGACACGGTAAGCGCGAGAGTTTGTAGCATTATTGGTTCAAATTTAGACAAACGAACACCTTTATTGAGATTTAAACACTTACACCCGAACACCCTTAAGTACTTGAGATTGGGCTTGTTACCGGTAAGAATTTCATAAGGAGTCTTGTTCAAGCCTTTGCGGAGATAGAGCCGATTGGATGGATGACAGGGTGTGTTGATGGCTTCAGCCTAGGAATTGTACGGAGATTTGAATTCTGCCATCATGCTCCTTGCTGCGTCCATCAACGTCCGGTTCTTTCTCTCGGCAAGACCATTTTGTTGAGGGGTATAAGGTGCGGAGTATTGGTGCTTGATCCCCTCATCACTAAGGAACTCATTCAATGTGTAGTTCTTGAATTCGGTGCCATTGTCACTTCTTATCATCAGAATCTTTGCCTCATGTTGTCGTTGAGCTTCATTTGCAAAGTTGATGATGGTTTGTTAAGTTTCACTCTTCCTCTTGAAGTAATATACCCAAGTGTATCTTGAGTAGTCATCCACGATCACTAAACAATACTTTCTTCCCCCAAGGTTATCAAAAGACGGAGGACCAAAGAGATACATGTGCAGGAGCTCCAAGGGCTTCTTTGAGTAAATGGTAGTCGTGGGGCGGTGAGTTGTCTCATGTAGCTTTCCTTCAATACAAGCACTTCAAGCACGATATTTGGCAAAACTCACATTTGTTAGTCCAAGGTCATGATCCCCTTTGAGGAGACATTGCAAAGATCACATATTGACATGGGCTAGCCGACGATGCTAGAGCCATCCCACATCAAGTTTAGCCATTAGGCAAGTCGCGGTCTTAGTGGGTCACTCCAAGAAGTTAACCACATAGAGACTGTTCTCGACATGCCCAACAAAAGCTACTTTAAGAGTCTTGCTCCACAAAAGGGCCACAGAGTCAACACCAAAGAAGGTACAAAACCCCATGAGTGCGAGTTGATGAACAGAAAGTAATTTGTATGCAAGGGTCTCAACAAGCATAAAATTCTCTATGGAGAGTTCTAGAGAGATTATAACCTTCCAAGACCTAATACCTTTGAAGTTTCATCATCACCAAATGATACTTGAGTGGCCACGGATGGGTCAGGATGAATGTCCACCACCAAGTCCTTGCTTCCGGTCATATGATTTGTCGCTCCACTATCGAGCAACCATGACACTCCTCCGGAAGCAAACCCCTACAAGAGATCAATGTTTGGTTTTAGGTACCCATTCTTTAATGGGTCCTTTCATGTTAGCAACAAGGGTCTTAGGTGCTGGAAATATTCCCTAGAGGCAATAATAAATTGGTTATTATCATATTTCCTTGTTCATAATAATCCTTTATTATCCATGCTAGAATTGTATTGATCGGAAACTCAGATACATGTGTGGATACATAGACAACACCATGTCCCTGGTATGCCTCTAATAGACTAGCTCATTGATCAAAGATGGTTAAGGTTTCCTAGCCATGGACATGAGATGTCATTTGATAACGGGATCACATCATTGGGAGAATGATGTGATGGACAAAGACCCAAACTATAAACGTAGCATATGATCGTGTCAGTTTATTGCTACAATTTCTGCATGTCAAGTATCTGTTCCTATGACCATGAGATCATGCAACTCACTGACACCGAAGGAGTAACTTGTGTATCAAACGTCGCAACGTAATTGGGTGACTATAAAGGTGCTCTACAGGTATCTTTGAGGGTGTCTGTTGGGTTGGCATGGATCAAGACTGGGATTTGTTACTCCGTGTGACAGAGAGGTATCTCAGGGCCCACTCGGTAATACAACATCACAACAAGCCTTGCAAGCAATGTGACTAAGTGTTAGCCACGGGATCTTGTATTACGAAACGAGTAAAGAGACTTGCCAGTAATAAGATTGAATTAGGTATAGAGATACCGACGATCGAATCTCGGGCAAGTAACATATCGAAGAACAAAGGGAACAACGTACGGGATTAACTGGATCCTTGACATAGAGGTTCAACCGATAAAGATATTCGTAGAATATGTAGGAACCAATATGGGCATCCAGTTCCCGCTATTGGTTATTGACCGTAGAGGTATCTCGGTCATGTCTACATAGTTCTTGAACCCGCAGGGTCTGCACACTTAAGGTTCGGTTACGTTTCGGTAGTATAGAGTTATGTATGGTGGTGACCGATGGTTTTTCGGAGTCCCGGATGATATCCCGGACATCTGGAGGAGCTCCGGAATTGTCCGGAGGTAAAGATTGATATATATGAAGTCCTGTTTTGGTCGCCGGAAAAGTTTTGGGCTCATCAGTAGTGTACCAGGAGTGCCGGGAGGGTACCAGGGGACCATCGGGAGGGGTGTCTCGACCCAAGTGGTTAAATGGGCTGTGGAAGGAGGTAAACCAGCCCCTGGTGGGCTGGCCGAGGCCTCCCCTAAGGGACCATGCGGCTGAAGTGGATTGAGGAGGAAAAAACACAAGGTGGAAAGAGTTTCCAAGTGGAAAGGAGGAGTCCTAATCCTACTAGGATTGGAGGAGGACTCCTCCTCTCCTCCTTGCGCCAAGGACAAGGGTTGGTCCGTTGTGCGCCAAGGCTCCTACCTCGCTCCTCCTATATATACTAGAGGTTTTGAGGGTTTTGAGACATAGAAATCAGCCATGTGCTACCCTATCCTCTAGATTGTAGTTTCTCCTCTAGATCGTTTCAGCGGTGCTTAGGTGAAACCCTACTGGAATTGTTCCACCAACATTGCCGCCACGCCGTCGTGCTGCCAGAGAACTCATCTACCTCTCCGCTCCCTCTTGCTGGATCAAGAAGGCGGAGATCGTCATCGAGCTATACGTGTGCTAAACGCGGATGTGCCGTCCGTTCAGCGCTAGATCAGAAGGACCGTGATCAAGATCGCGAGATTATTCATGATTGAATCGCGGGACGGATCGTGATGGGAACGCGTGACGGATCGTGATGAGATCACAGGACGGATCGCGATTGGATCGCGGGACAAATCGTGATGGGATCACAGGACGCTCGGAGATTTTGATCACGAAGACGTTCGACTACATCAACCGCTTTTCTCAACGCTTCCTGCTTAGCAATCTACAAGGGTATGTAAATCCAATCTCCCTCTCGTAGATGCTCATCACCATGGATAGATCTTGCGTGTGCGTAGGAATTTTTTTGTTTCCCATGCAACGTTCACCAACAGTGGTATCAGAGCTAGGTCTATGTGTAGATGAGATCTCGAGTAGAAGACAAAGGAGTTTGTGGGTGTTGCTGCTTAGATTTCTTCCTCCCTTGGTCGTGTTTTGGTTCAGCGGTATTGTGGGATGAAGCGGCGCGTACCAACCTTACTCGTACGCTTACGAGAGACCGGTTCCATCGACTGGCGTGTAACTTTGTTGCACAAAGATGGCTGGCGGGTGTCTATTTCTCCTACTTTAGTTGGATCGGATTCAACAAACGCGATCCTTGAGAAGGTTGAAAAGCAACTTATGTATCACCGTTGTGGTTTTTGTGTAGGTAAGAATTGTTCTTACTAGATACCCGTAGCAGCCACGTAAAACTTGCAACAACAATTAGAGGACGTCTAACTTGTTTTTGCATGGTATGTTGTGATGTGATATGGCCAATTACATGATGAGATATATGTGATGCATGAGATGATCATGTATTGTATAGAATATCACGACTTGCATGTCGATGAGTACGGCAACCGGCAGGAGCCATAGGGTTGTCTTTAATTATTGTATGACCTGCATGTCAATCATTAAGTGCTATGTAATGCTTTACTTTATCGCTAAGCGGTAGAAATAGTAGTAGAAGCATGGTGGGCGTGACAACCCCAATGGCGACCGGTTGATAGAGATCAAGATGATGGAGATCATGGTGTCATGCCGATGATGATGGAGATCATGCCGGTGCTTCCAAGATGGAGATCAAAAGCACAAGTTCATGGCCATATCATGTCACTTATGATTTGCATGTGATGTTAATCCTTTCGTGCACCTTGTTTTTCTTAGGACGACAGTAGCATTATAAGGTGATCCCCCACTCAAATTTCAAGATAATTTGTGTTCTCCCCGAGTGTGCACCATTGCGAAAGTTCGTCGTGTCGAGACACCACGTGATGATCGGGTGTGATAGACTCTATGTTCACATATAACGGGTGCAAGCCAGTGTTACACATGCGGAACACTTGGATTAAACTTGACAAGCCTAGCATGTACAGACATGGCCTCGGAACACAAGAGACCAAAAGGTCGAACATGAGTCATATAGCATATATGATCAACATGATGATGTTCACCATTGCAACCACCTCAATTCACGTGATGATCGGACTTGAGTTGGTGAATTTGGATCATGTATCACTTGAATGACCGGAGGGATGTCAATTTGAGTGGGAGTTCTTAAGTAATATGATTAATTGAACTCATTATCATGAACATAGTGAGTAGTGTCTTCGCAAATTATGTTGTAGATTACTACCTCACGCTGTAGCTCCCTTGAATTTTTATATGTTCCTAGAGAAATAGAGTTGAAATATGATGGTAGCAACATTGCGGACTAGGTCCGTGATCTGAGGATTGTCCTCATTGCTACATAGAAGGCTTATGTCCTTAATGCACCGCTCGGTGCACCACCCCTCTAGCATCGTCTGTAGATGTTGTGAACATCTGACATGCACGTTCTGATGAATACTTGATAGTTTAGTGCGTCATGCATTATGCCTTAGAACTGAGGCTTCAAAACATTTTGAACGTCATGGAACATATGAGATGTTCTAAGAGCTGAAATTGGGATCTCAGGCTCATGCCCGTGTTGTGAGATATGAGATCTCCAACAAAGATTATTTGCCTGCAAGATGAAGGAGAATAGCTCAATCGTTGAGCATGTGCTCAGATTGTCTGGGTACTACAATCACTTGAATCGAGTGGGAGTTGATCTTCCAGATAAGATAGTGATTGATATAGTTCTTCAAGTCACTGTCACTAAGCTACTAAAGCTTCGTGATGAACTATAAAATGCTAGGGATAGAAATGTTGATCGCTGAGCTATTCACGATGTTTGACACCGCAAAGGTAGATATCAAGAAGGAGCATCAAGTATTGATGGTTAGTAAAACCACTGTTTCGAAAAGGGAAAGGGTAAGGAGGGAAACTTCATGGATGGCAAGTCAGTTGCTACTCCAGTGAAGCAACCCAAAGTTGAACCCAAACTCGAGACTAGGTGCTTCTATTATGAGGAGAGAGGCCGCTGAAGCGGAACAACCCTATATACTTGGTCGATAAGAAGGCTGGCAACGTTGACATAAGTATATTTGATATACCTGTAATTGATGTGTACCTTGCTAGTACTCCTAGTAGCACCTGGGTATTGGATACCATTTCGGTTGCTAAATGTTAGTAACTCGAAATAAAAGCTACAGAATAAACGGAGACTAGCTAAGGGTGAGGTGACGATGTGTGTTGGAAATGTTTCCAAGGTTGATGTGATCAACCATCGCACGCTCTCTCTGCCCTCGGGATTAGTAATGAACCTAAATAAATGTTATTTGGTGTTTGCGTTGAGCATAAACGTGATTAGACCATGTTTATTGCAATACGGTTATTCATTTAAGTTAGAGAATAATGGTTATTCTGTTTACATGAATAATACCTTCAATGGGCATGCACCCAATATGGATGGTTTATTGAATCTTGATCGTAGTAATACACATGTTCATAACATTGATGCCAAAATATACAAAGTTAATAATGATAGTACCACATACCTGTGGCACTGCCGCTAAATTTCATATTGGTACAAATCGCATGAAGAAACTCCATGTTGATGGATCTTTGGACTCATTCGATTTTGAATCGGTTGAGACATGCAGACCATGCCTCTTGGCAAGATGACTAAAACCCTGTTTTCCGGCTTGATGGAACGGGCAAGTGACTTATTGGAAACAATACATGTTGATGTATACGGTCCAATGAGTGTTGTAGCATGGGGTGGATATCGTTATTTTCTTACCTTCACTGATAATTTTAGTAGATATAGTGTATATTTACTTAATGAAATGCAAGTCTGAATCGTTTGAAAAGTTCAAGCAGAATCAGAGTGAAGTTTGAGATCATCGTGACGAGAAGGTAAAATGTCTACGATATGATCATGAAGGTGAATATCCGAGTTACGAGTTTGGTGTACAACTTAAGACAAAGTGGAAGCCGTTTCACAACTGACGCCACCTGGAACACTGTAGTGTGATGGTGTGTCCGAACGTCGTAGTCGTGCTCTATTGGATATGGTGCAAATTATGATGTCTCTTATCGTTTTGCCACTATCGTCTAGGGGTTATGCATTAGAGACAACTACATTCACTTTAAATAGGGCACCATCTAAATCCGTTGAGATGACACCATATGGTTTGGCAGAAACCTAAGATGTCATTTCTTAGAGTTTGGGAAGCGACACTTATGTCTGATAAGCTCGAACCCAAAGCGGAAAAATGCATCTTCATAGAATACCCTAAGAACAGTTGGGTATACCTTCTATCTCAGATCCGAGTACAAAGTGTTTGTTGCTAAATCTGGGTCCTTTCTCAAGAAAGAGTTTATCTCAAAAGAATTAAGTGGGAGGAAGATAGAACTTGATGAGGTTGTTGAACCTTTGTTTCAACCATAGAGTAGCGCAGCACAGAAAGATGTTTCTATGGAGTCTACGTCAGTTGAAGAGGAAGTTAATGATGATGATCATGAAGCTTCGGATTAAGTTACAATCGAACCTCGTAGGTCGACAAGGACGCATAGTACTCCTGAGTGGTACGACAACCCTGTCTTAGAGATCATGTTGTTGGACAACGATGAACCTACGAACTATGGAGAAGCGATGATGGTCCCGAATTCCAACAAATGGTTAGAGGCCATGAAATTTGAGAAAGGATCTATGTTTCAAAACCAAGTATAGACTTTGGTAGGCTTGCTTGTTGGACAGCAGGTCGTTGAGTACAAATGGACCTTTAAGATGAAGACAGACGCTGATGGTGAATGTCACCATTTATAAAGCTCGACTTGTCACAAAGAAGTTTTTGCCAAGTTCAAGGAGTTGACTACGATGAGACTTTATCACTTGTAGCGATGCTAAAGTCTGTTGGAATTATGTTAGCAGTTGTTGCGTTTTTCAATTATGAAATCTGGCAGATGGATGTCAAAAGATTGTTTCCTTCCTTGAGGAAAGGTTGTATGAGATACAACTAGAAGGTTTTGTCAGTCCTAAGGATGCTAAAAGGTGTGCAAGCTTCATTGACCCTTCTATGGACTGAAGCAAGCATCTCGGAGTTGGAATATACGCTATGATCAGGTGATCAAAGTTTTGAGTCTATGCAAAGTTTATGAGGAACTTGTATTTACAATAAAGTGAGTGGGAGCACTATAGAGTTTCTGATGAGCATATGTGGATGACATATTGTTGATCGAAAATGATGTAGAATTTCTGGAAAGCATAAAGGGTTGATTGAAAAGAGTTTTTCAAAGTAAGACCTGGATAAAGCTACTTAATTGTTGGGCACCGAGATCTATAGAGATAGATCAAGACGTCTAATAAGACATTCAATGAGTACATGCCTTGACAAGATTTTGAAAGAGTTCAAAATGGATCAGTCAAAGAAAGAGTTCTTGCCTGATCTGTAAGGTGTGAAGTTGAGTGAGACTCAAAGCTCGACCACGGCAGAAGAGAGAGAAAGGACGAACATCGTCCCCTATGCCTTAGCCATAGGCTCTATATAGTATGACATGTTGTGTACTGCGCTGTGTGTGCCTTGCCATAAGTCTGTCAAGGGGTACTAGAGTAATCCAGGAGTGGATTACTGGACAGCGGTCAAAATTATCCTTAGTAACCAGAGGTGATAAAGAGTTCATCATAAAGAGTTACGTCGATGCAAAGTTTAACACCAAACCGGATGACTCTTAGTAGCAATCCGGACACGTATAGTGGAGTAGCCATTTGGAATAGCTCCAAGTGGAGCATGGTAGTAGTGTTTACAGTATGACATAGAGATTTACAAAGTACACACGTATCTGAATGTCGCAGACCCGTTGACTAAAACCTCTTTCACATGCAAAACATGATCGAACCCCAGAACTCATTGGGTGTGGGATTCATAACAAATCACATGATGATGTGAGCTAGATTATTGACTCTAGTGCAAGTGGGAGACTATTGGAAATATACCCTAGAGGCAATAATAAATTGGTTATTATCATATTTCCTTGTTCATGATAATCATTTATTATCCATGCTAGAATTGTATTGATCGGAAACTCCGATACATGTGTGGATACATAGACAACACCATGTCCCTGGTATGCCTCTAATAGACTAGCTCGTTGATCAAAGATGGTTAAGGTTTACTAGCCATGGACATGAGATCTCATTTGATAATGGGATCACATCATTAGGAGAATGATGTGATGGACAAAGACCCAAACTACAAACATAGCATATGATCGTGTCAGTTTATTGCTACAGTTTTCTGCATGTCAAGTTTCTGTTCCTATGACCATGAGATCATGCAACTCACTAACACCGGAGGAGTAACTTGTGTGTATCAAACGTCGCAACGTAACTAGGTGACTATAAAGGTGCTCTACAGGTATCTCCGAGGGTGTCTGTTGGGTTGGCGTGGATCAAGGCTGGGATTTGTTATTCTGTGTGACGGAGAGGTATCTCAGGGCCCACTCAGTAATACAACATCACAACAAGCTTTGCAAGCAATGTGACTAAGTGTTAGCCACGGGATCTTGTATTATAGAACGAGTAAAGAGAGTTTCCAGTAACGAGATTGAACTAGGTATAGAGATACCGACGATCGAATCACGGGCGAGTAACATACCGAAGAACAAAGGGAACAGCATACGGGATTAACTGAATCCTTGACATAGAGGATCAACCGATAAAGATCTTTGTAGAATATGTAGGAACCAATATGGGCATCCAGTTCCCGCTATTGGTCATTGACCGTAGAGGTGTCTCGGTCATGTCTACATAGTTCTCGAACCCGCGGGGTCTGCACACTTAAGGTTCGGTAACGTTTCGATAGTATAGAGTTATGTATGGTGGTGACCGAAGGTTTTTCGGAGTCCTGGATGAGATCCCGGAAGTCACGAGGAGCTCCGGAATAGTCCGGAGATAAATATTGATATATAGGAAGTCCTGTTTTGGTCGCCGGAAAAGTTTTGGGTTCATCGGTAGTGTACCAGGAGTGCCGGGAGGGTACCGGGGGACCATGGGGAGGGGTGTGTCGACCCAAGAGGCTACATGGGCTGTGGGAGGAGGTAAACCAGCCCCTGGTGGGCTAGCCGAGGCCTCCCCTAAGGGCCCATGCGGCTGGAGTGGATTGAGGAGGAAAAACACAAGGTGGAAAGAGTTTCCAAGTGGGAAGGAGGAGTCCTAATCCTACTAGGATTGGAGGAGGACTCCTCCTCTCCTCCTTGCGCCAAGGACAAGGGTTGGTCCCTTGTGTGACAATGCTCCTCCCTCCCTCCTATGATATATACTAGAGGTTTTGAGGGTTTAAGACATAGAAATCAGCCACGTGCTACCCTCTCCTCTAGATCGTAGTTTCTCCTCTAGATCGTTTCAGCGGTGCTTAGGTGAAGCCCTGCTAGAATTGTTCCACCACCATCACTGCCACGCCGTCGCGCTTCTAGAGAACTCATCTACCTCTCTGCTCCCTCTTGCTAGATCAAGAAGGCAGAGATCGTCATCGAGTTGTACGTGTGCTAAACGCGGAGGTGTCGTCCGTTCGGTGCTAGATCGGAAGGACCGTGATCAAGATCGCGAGATGATTCGTGATTGGATCGCGGGACGGATCGTGATGGGATCGCGGGACGGATCATGATGAGATCGCAGGACGGATAGTGATTGGATTGCAGGACGGATCGTGATGGGATCACTGGACGTTCGGCGATTTGGATTGCGAAGACGTTCGACTACATCAGTTGCGTTTCTTAACACTTTCCGCTTAGCGATCTACAAGGGTATGTAGATCCACTTGCCCTCTCGTAGATGCTCATCACCATGGATAGATCGTGCATGTGCGTAGGAATTTTTTTGTTTCCCATGCAACGTTCACCAACATTAGGAACCCAAATACACCATTCAATGTACTCATAAGAAGAACCAACATATTTGGCATAAACATGCCCATCACTAGCACGACATAAAACATAAGAGGGGTTAAAGTTGTCGGTCTTGTTGGGGTGGGTGGTCTTGCCTTTCTTGTCATTACAAACCACAACCTTGTCTTTCTTCTTCTCATGAGGACCATCTCCTGCTCTAACAAAAGTTTCCTTGAGCGGTGGAACTTCCTTGGTTTTCACCTTCTTCTTCTTCTTCTTCTTCTTCTTCTTCTTCTTCTTCTTCTTCTTCTTCTTGTTTTTGGGTGCAAACCCAACCCCTTCTTTTGCAACAACTTCCTTTTGATTACTCAAAAGGTCATTGAGAGTCTTCTCGCCTTGGATACACGTCACCAGACCTTTTTCAAGCTGCTCTTTCAGCTTAGCATTTTCCTTCACAAGATGTGCATGCTCACAACACGGGTTAGTAGCAGATGCATTATCAATCAGAACAAAAGGAAGACACATGGCAATTTCCTTAGTGAGTTTTGCTTGGAGTTGATCATGTGACTCCATAAGAGAAGCATGAGCACACTTCAATGCCTTGTGAGCATTGTCAAGTGTGTCAAGCTCATCCTTGAGTCAATCATGGCCAACCCCAAGTGCAACCTTTTCAGACTTGAGCACACGGTTAAGAACAATAGCATGATCATAATCTTTACGTAATTTAGCAAGGTCATCATTTTGTGACTCCTCAAGATTCATACGAAGACCTCGCTCTTCCTCAAGAGCAATAGAAAGATCCGCTATCTCGTCGGCATAATCACGACTATGGCCTCTCAACTCCTCAAGATATTCTTCTTGAGACTCAACAGTGTCATTGGCCTCACCAAGTTGTTCCAAGAGAGCAACGAAGTGCTTCTTGGATTCTCCCTTGAGTTTACACAAGAACTTGTCAAACTCACAATCTAACAAAGACGGAGTGGAAGAAATAGAAGTCTTAATGTTTAAGGTTTTGGCGTTGAAGGTTACCTTGGTGATACCTTTTGCCATGAGGCACCTAGCGATGTGGTTCTCATTGGGGCGTCGAAGAGAGATACCTTTGTTGGGGTAGAGGATGCAATTGCCACAGATGACATTGCCATTCCTTCACCACTTGTGTCTTCATCATCAACATCATCATCCGAGGCATGCTCTTCTTGAGCCACCAACACTTTGTGAGGAGCCTTCTTGATGAAGCTAATCTTGTTGGGGAAGGACTTGGCCTTATCTTTGCGGATGAACTTGCCACCATTGTCTTCGCTCTTCTCATATGGACAATCCACCACAAAGTTACTCACATTGCCACAGCTGTAGCAGGTCCTCACACGTTGCTTGCCCTTTCGACCCATTTGAGTTGTTCTTGGAGAAGTTGGGCCTTGTGTTTCTCTTGTTGCCCCAAAATTGCCTCGACGCAAGAGCCATGTGCCCATGGTAAGCAGATTTGGTGTCCTCGGGGCAACTCTCTTCTTCTTCTTCTTCTTCTTCTTCTAATTCTTCCTCTTGACTGACCTTGGCCTTCAAAGCAAGGTTGGGAGTTGATTTCTTTGACCGTTGCACACGAGAAAGGGCATTGTCTATGATCGTGTTCAAGATGTTCATTGCAATAAATTAATCCAACACATCCCATAGGACAAGGTGTGAAATTCCGGTCTTTGACAGATGACTGTGGACATGGCCTTGTTGTAGGGCATGATGGACTTCAGGAACTTACGCTTGACCCAGGTGTCATCCACATCCTTGCTACCATGATCTTTGAGGGCAACGGCAAGAGCAGTCACCCTCCTATAGAGCTCACATGGTTCCTCATCTTCTAGCATTACAAACTCATCTGACTAATCAACAACAAGTTCATAGTACATGGAGATAATGTGTTCCCAACACTCTTTAGCAACAGTGAAGGGACGCAAGTGAGGTAGGCCTTCAACAGGAACAACGGCTTGGAGAATGAACAATGCGGAGGAATTGAGATGTTTATCCGCTTCTTATCATGGAGTGGGGTTGCGTGGATCACGAGGGTAGTATCCTTCTTCAATGACTCACATGAGTTGAATTGAGTTGTGATCCAAATGAGACTTGATACGAAAAATCCAATTAGCAAAATCATTCTTAACAAGTTTAGGAGGAGGACCGAGATTAACTATATGAGGTGGGTGCACCGGTCCTCCATAGACCAAGGGAGGGGCAACCGAGGCAAAGCTCCCCGACCCATTAATTCCTTTAGAACAATTATCCTTATCAGCACTAGCCCCCTCCTTACCGGAGTTGACATTCGATGTCGAGTTAGTGGGATTAACCACTTGCACCGCATCGGTGGAAAGTTTAAGAGTATCAAGGAATTATTTGAAAATGGATTTAACCTCGGTCATCATGGAAGATTTGAGAGAGGATATGTCATCATTCAAATCCTCAAGAGAGACCGTGTTCACTCCCACAGCCTCGGGAAGATCTCTCAACCGCTCCTCTTCACCAGCCATACTCTTCGGGAGGTGAAACCCTCAATAAAGAGACGAGGCCTTGATACCAATTGAAAGGATTGATATGGTTGACTAGATGGGGGTGAATAGGCAACTACCAAATTTTAACTTCTCTTTAACAATTTAGGCTTAGCAAAAAATAGGTTGGCTAAATATGCAACTAGGTGAGCAACCTATATGATGCTAAACACAACAACAAGATAAGCAAGCAAGATAAACAATATAAGTAGCTTGCACAAAGTAAAGGTAAGAAGTAACCACAAGTGAAACCGATGGATACGAGGATGTGTTACTGAAGTTCCTTCCCGGTAAAGGGAAGTACGTCTTCATTGGAGCGATGTGGAGGCACAATGCTCCCCAAGAAGCCACTAGTGCGATCGTATTCTCCTCACGCCCTCATACAATGCGAGGTGCCGTGATTCCACTAGTGGTGCCCTTGAAGGCGCAAACCGGACCTTAACAAACAAGTTTGGGGCAATCTCCACAACTTAATTGGAGGCTCCCAACGACACCACAAAGCTTCACCACAATGGACTATGGCTTCAAAGTGAACTCTTCCGTTTAGGGTGCTCAAACACCCAAGAGTAACAAGATCCACAAGGAATTGATGGGGGAATCAAATATCTCTTGGTGGAAGTGTAGATCAAGGCCCTCTCCTCCAAACCCTAGAGCATCAACAAGATTTGACGGCTAGGGAGGGACAAGGAGAAAGAATAAGCTTAGGAGCAACAATGGAGCTTTTTGTGGGAAGAGGTGAGTCTCAATGAGGAAGAAGACTCACTTATATAGGTGGGGGAAAAAGTGGCCATTTTTTTGCCAAGACACGAGCATAAGCGGTAGTACCGTCCTAGGGGCAGTACTTCCGCTTATATGCGTACTGGAAGAACTAACGGTAGTACTGTTCTGGAGGGAGCGGTACTTCCGCTCAGAGATCCCAGAAGTCCGGAACAAAAAGGATGTGAAAGAGGCTCCAAAGTTCCTCGAGCGGTAGTACCGCCAGGAACTTCCTCTTAAAAAAGTTAAGCAGTAGTTCAGGGCGGTAGTACCACTCAGAACTTCTGCTAAAAAAGTTAAGCGGTAGTTCAGGGCGGTAGTATCGCTCAGAACTTCCGCTTAAAAAGTAAGCGGTCGTTCGAGCGAACCTTCAGGGCAGTAGTACCGCTGGAGCAGTACTTCCGCTTAGCAGACACTATGGAGCCTTGGGGACAGAGAAAGCTCCATCGTGTCGGGAAAAATGACGGGGGTGCAAAGTGTACGTGATGATTCCTCCCAACCTTTCCGGATGCGGATCCCCTCTTAATAGTACAGATTTTCCTACGAATCAGGTCCACCAACCTAACCTCGAAAGGAAAAGACTCCATCTTCTAATTTACTACTTGAGGGGAAGATAACCGTCTTGTGCTAGCTGATAATCTCTGAAAGCTTAATGCACACAGTTAGTCCGCAAACACACTATCATCAACCACCAAAACTACTTAGGAAAAATTATGATCTTACACAAGGTGTGTGAGATTATAGCTACTGGGTGTGGACTGACAAGGGATTCAAAGAGGTGCACTTGAATGTTGTTGCAAAGAAGGTGTTCGAGTTTTGTGGACAGAAGGTCACCTCCACCCATGTCTACAACCACCTCAGGAAGCGGATATCGAGGTGGACCATAGTTTCCAAGCTCAGAGATCTAAGCGAGCTTCATGGGATGAAGAGACTTGCTCGATCCTTTTGAAGGCAGAGCACTATCAAGGCCACACCACGGTTAACTTACGAACCATGCCATTTTAACTAACCACCTGTTTAAACCTATGTAGCATGCCATTCGAACTAACCACTCCATTGTGTTTCATTATTAGGCTCACCCTAAGCACATAAAGTACCTCAACACTCTCATCTAGAACTATCACGAGATGCAACAGGTCTTCTCCTTTGGGCTAGCAACCGGGAAGCATGCCCTTGGCTCCGGTCTGCCATTGGGCTCACCTATGCCCGAGTACCTAGACTCACAGGAGTCAGGTACCATCAACCTTGATGCTCCTCTTGAGAAGGATAGTGATCACATTCCTATGCTTGTTAGGAAGAGGAAGAGAGGAGCCTTACTGGAGAGGAGGTGACCATCTTCATCATCATGGCTCAGGCAGTCAAGGAGGTTGCTAGTGCCATCACGGAGAGAGCGGTCGACGTCCATCCTGACCTCTACAACACCGTCATGGACCAAGCTGGCTTCAGTCCAAAGGCTCTCATAGCGGCTCTCAGCCACTTGCTGGATAACAAAGGCTAGGATGTTGGGTTTGTTGACATGGCAAAGACCCACATGGTGCTCTGGCTCAAGACATGGCTGGGCAAGCACTGCTACTAGTGCTTCTTCTTGTGGTGATGCATGATCCTCTGCAGCGATGGCGATGGTGATGCGATGGCCATGACACTATCAATATACATTTTGTGGTAGCTAGGGCTTGATAAACTCTTGATGCTAGCCTATTGATGCCTGCAGGCCAAAAAGGGTGGTGTAACACTTTCGTAGAAGTATCCAAATGAGTAATCTTCCCAACGAAGAGCGGAGGAGATCATTTATAGTGGCACTTCCGTCACACACAAGGTGCCACAACTCTTGTGTGAAGTATCTGCTTGAACTTCTGCAAATATTGCTACTGTCCTGGATAACCGATAAACCAAATATGCGTATATAAAGAGAGTTTAAAAGTGTCTGGTAAAGTAACTAGTAAAGATAAATAGCATAAGTATGGTTGTAGATCGTGTTTCCTTCATTGAAGAGATTAGGTGCAGAGAGATTCAGTTCCTGGTAAGAATATATAAATCGTGCGAGTGCGACGGTAATACCAGTTACCTTGTGTTGTACTCATAGCATTTGATATATGTGTTATGTAGGAGGTTCCCCCTAGGTTATGAAACTCCCCCACGTGGGATGATATTTCATTCTATGGTCCTGCTTCTCAGTTGCCATAGAGTGGCCGTTTCCACAATTAAGGTCCTTATACCGGAACCAAGCATTAAGTTTGATGGATTACCGTTATCTTATATTGTCTTCGGTCCTCATAGATATCTCCACCTGTCACGTCAGAGGTCACATATTTCCTAAACAATACGTGTTACCTATGTACGTCTTGAGATCATGTTGCCTGGGCCCTTGAATTGGACAACATGCATAGGGTTCGCCATAGTATAACAAGACACTAGACAGATCATACTACTATGACTCCAAATGATGACATATAGAATCGGCACAGATCAATCTTACCACTCACCTACATGTTCAACACCTAAAGGAATTACTCACACATCATAAGAAGGGAATCAATCACAACAAATATAGAACCCATGAAAACCATATCAATAATAATGGGAAAATCCACAACAAGATGAAATGGTAATTCAAATAGTCTTGATCTCAGATGAGATCGAATAGAGTTATTAATAGGAATTCCTCTTACAATAGTGAAGGTGGTGATGATGATGATGATGGACATGAAACGACTAAAAATAAGATGGTGTTCGAAGGTTCTTCAGATCCTCTCTTCTCCTCTTCTGGATGGTGAGGTGGCGGCTAGGGTTCTCTTCTCCCCCCTGGACCCTTCACGAAAGTGGATTGTATAGACATGATGGAGCTGACGGTAGTCCATACGGACGATCATGCGGGCGCTTGCGGGCGCATGGAACACCGTCTTTTGCTCTGTTGCGCCCGTTGACTTGGGTCTCTTCAAGAAGGTTGCTCCATTGGTATTGATTTGTAGCAATCCCTCTTGGTTTCCTTCCATAATTTATATTTCCTACCAAACATTGGAAAATGAATTTTATTCTCTTTCGAAGGATTAGCATTAGAAATATCCGAAGAGTAATGAAAATCTGATGAAACCAAGCAAGAATCACCATGAAGAACATAAAAAATTCTCGAGCCATCACCCTCATGCTGATGTGAACTTACGGTGGTAGAACAACACCGTCTTTTGGATGTGGTGGTAGAATGACATCATATTAGTGGTAGGACGAACTTGATATGCCGTATGATCATGCATGCTTATTTACGTTTCATGTCTAGTGTTTGCTTGTTGCTTAAACTATTGCTATTCTATCAGGCTACAACAAGTGGTATTTGGTGTTTCATGGGAGGGTTTCACGGGTTTACAGTTCATGGGAAGCATGCAATGAACAAGTGTCAAGTTACAAGAACAACAATCATAGAGTGTTTAAGAGTAGGCAGGCGACAAAGGATGCTTACTCCAATTTTGTGCTAAAGCAGACATGTAATGTTGAAGTTGGCAAGCTGGGTCGACACTTTGGGCCTAATCATCTTCATCTAGTTTGTGAGGTTTGTAGTGCTCTTTTGTTGGTATGATCGATGTGATTGTTGTTGGAAATATGCCTAGATGCAATAATAAAGTGGTTATTATTATATTTCCTTGTTCATGATAACCGTTTATTATCCATGCTAGAATTGTATTTGTTGGAAATATGCCCTAGAGGCAATAATAAAGTGGTTATTATTATATTTCCTTGTTCATGCTATAATTGTATTAATCGGAGACCGTAATACATGTGTGAACACATAGATCACAACATGTCCCTAGTGAGCCTCTAGTTGGCTAGCTCGTTGATCAATAGATGGTCATGATTTCATGACCATGGACATTGGATGTCATTGATAATGGGATCACATCATTAGGAGAATGATGTGATGGACAAGACCCAATCCTAAGAATAGCACAAGATCGTGTAGTTCGTCTGCTAAAGCTTTTCTAATGTCAAGTATCATTTCCTTAGACCATGAGATTGTGCTACTCCCGGATACCATAGGAATACTTTGGGTGTGCCAAACGTCACAACATAACTGGGTGGCTATAAAGGTACACTACGGGTATCCCCGAAAGTATCTGTTGGGTTGGCACGAATCGAGACTGGGATTTGTCACTCCGTGTGACGGAGAGGTATCTCTGGGCCCACTCGGTAGGACATCATCATAATGAGCTCAATGTGACTAAGGAGTTAGCCACGGGATGATGTGTTACAGAACGAGTAAACAGGCTTGCCGGTAACGAGATTGAACAAGGTATAGGGATACCGACGATCGAATCTCGGGCAAGTAACATACTGATGGACAAAGGGAATTGTATACGGGATTAATTGAATCCCCAACATCGTGGTTCATCCGATGAGATCATCATGGAACATGTGGGAGCCAATATGGGTATCCATATCCCACTATTGGTTATTGGCCAGAGAGGTGTCTCGGTCATGTCTACATGCCTCCCGAACCCGCAGGGTCTACACACTTAAGGGTTGATGACGCTAGGGTTATAGGGGAATTGTGTACGTGGTTACCGAAGGTTGTTCGGAGTCCCGGATGAGATCCCGGATGTCACGAGGAGTTCTGGAATGGTCCGGAGATAAAGAATGATATATAGGAAGTGAGGATTTGGTCACCGAAAGTGTTCCGGACATCACCGGTAATGTATTGGGACCACCGGAAGGGTTCCGGGGGTCCATCGGGAGGGGCCAGCAGCCCCAGAGGCCTGCATGGGCCGAGAGTGGGAAGGGAACAGCCCCTGAGTGGGCTGGTGCGCCTCCCACCAAGGCCCAAGGTGCAGATAGGAGGAGAGGGGGCAAACCCTAGGCGCAGATGGGCCCTAGGCCCACCCTAGGGCACACCCCCCCTCTCCCTCTCTTGGCCGCCGGCCCTCCCCCATCTAAGGCTGCCGCACCCCCTAGGGTGGGAACCCTAGAGGGGGCGCACCCTTCTCCCCTTCACCTATATATAGTGAGGGTTTTGGGGCTGCCATGAACGCAACTCTCTCTCTCTCTCTCTCGGCGCAGCCCTAGCTCTCCACCTCCTCCTCCTCCGTAGTGCTTGGCGAAGCCCTGTCGGAGTACCGCGCTTCTCCACCACCACCACGCCGTCGTGCTGCTGTTGGAGTTGTCTTCCCCAACCTCTCCCTCCTCCTTGCTGGATCAAGGCGCGAGAGACATCATCGGGCTGCACGTGTGTTGAACGAGGAGGCGCCGTTGTTCGGCGCTTAGATCGGAATCGACCGCGATCTGAATCGCTGCAAGTATGACTCCACCAACTGCGTTCTTGTAACACTTCCGCTTTGTGATCTTCAAAGGTATGAAGATGCACTCCCCCACTTGTTGTTGGTTTCTCCATAGATTGATCTTGGTGATGCGTAGGAAAATTTTGATTTACTACTACGATCCCCAACGGTATTGATCGGAAACTCAGATACATGTGTGGATATATAGACAAACACCATGTCCCTAGTGAGCCTCTAGTGAACCCGTAGGGTCTGCACACTTAACGTCGGGTGACGATTTGTTGTTTTTGAGTTATGTATGTTGGTGACCAAAGGTTGTTCGGAGTCCCGGATGAGATCCCGAACATGAAGATGACCTTTGGAATGGTCAGGAGGTAAATATTGATATATAGGAAGTTGGTATTCGAGTTCTGGAAAAGTTCCAAGACATAACGGTTTTGTGACGGAGATGTCAGAAGTGTTCCGGGGGTCCACTGGGAGGGTCCACCTGCCCCGGAGGGCCCCATGGGCTATGAGAGGGGCGCACCAACCCCTGGTGGGCTGACCGCCCCTCCCATCTAAGGCCCATCTGGCCAGGGCTAGGGTTGGCCCAAGAGGGGGGCACCTCCATGCTACTTCTCGAGCATGCATTGGTTTCCCGTGAAGAGGAACGGTTTGATGCAGCAAAGTAGATAAGTATTTCCCGCAGTTTTTGAGAACCAAGGTATCAATCCAGTAGGAGATACAAGCGAGTCACCAATAGACGTACCTGCACAAAGAATCAAACTCTTGCACCAAACGCTATAAAGGGGTTGGCAATCCCTTCACGGTTACTTGCAAGGATGAGATCTAATAGAGATAGATACAATAGGATGCTTCAAAGGAAAGTAAAACTAAAAGTAAAAATAAGGCAGCAAGTATTTTTGGTATTTTTGGTTTTAGATCTGAAAGTATAATATGGAAAATAGACCTGGGGGCCATAGGTTTCACTAGATGGCTTCTCACATGATGGCAAGTATTATGGTGGGTGAACAAATTACTATCGAGCAATTGATAGAAAATTGAATAATTATGAAGATATCCAAGGCAATGATTATGCATATAGCATCACGTCCATGACAAGTAGATCGAAACAATTCTGCATCTACTACTATTACTCCACACATCGACCGACTCCTGCGTGCATCTAGAGTATTAAGTTCATGAAGAAAAGAGTAACGCATTAAGTAAGTTGACATGATGTAGAGGGATAAACTCAAGCAATATGATGAAAACCCTATCTTTTTACCCTTGATGGAAAGTAGATAAGTATTTCCCTTAGTTTTTGAGAACCAAGGTATCAATCCAGTAGGAGATACAAGCGAGTCACCAATAGATGTACCTGCACAAAGAATCAAACTCTTGCACCAAACGCTATAAAGGGCTTGTCAATCCCTTCACGGTTACTTGCAAGGATGAGATCTAATAGAGATCGATATAGTAGGATGCTTGAAAGGAAAGTAAAACTAAAAGTAAAAATAAGGCAGCAAGTATTTTTTGGTATTTTTGGTTTTATATCTGAAAGTATAATATGGAAAATAGACCCAGGGGCCATAGGTTTCACTAGATGGCTTCTCTCATGATGGCAAGTATTACGGTGGATGAACAAATTACTGCCGAGCAATTGATAGAAAAACGAATAATTATGAAGATATCCAAGGCAATGATTATGCATATAGGCATCACGTCCGTGACAAGTAGACCAAAACAATTCTGCATCTACTACTATTACTCCACACATCGACCGACTCCTGCGTGCATCTAGAGTATTAGTTCATGAAGAACAGAGTAATGCATTAAGTAAGATGACATGATGTAGAGGTATAAACTCAAGCAATATGATGAAAACCCCATATTTTTACCCTTGATAGCAACAATACAATACGTGCCTCGCTGCTCCTACTTTGTCACCGGGTGAGGACACCTCAAGATTGAATCCAAAACTAAGCACTTCTCCCATTGCAAGAATTACCAATCTAGTTGGCCAAACCAAACCAATAACTCGAAGAGACTTGCAAAGATATTAAATCATGCATATAAGAATTCAGGAAAGACTCAAATAATATTCATGGATAATCTGAACATAAACCCATAATTCATCGAATCTCGACAAACACACAGCAAAAGAGTATTACATCGGATAGATCTCCATGAAGATCATGAAGAACATGGTATTGAGAAGCAAAGAGAGAGAAGAAGTCATCTAGCTACTAGCTATGGACCCGTGGGTCTGTGGTGAACTACTCACGCATCATCGGAGGGCCAATGGAGTTGATGTAGACGCCCTCCGTGATCGAATCCCCCTCCGACAGATTACCGGAAAAGGCTCCAAGATTGGATCTCTCGGGAACGGAGGCTTCTAGCGGCGGAAAAGTGTTTTCGTGGCTCTTTTTGATAATTATGGAATATTTGGGAATTTATAGGCCGAAGATTAGGGTTAGGGGAGCCGCTGTGGGCCCACAAGCCTGCCCGGTGCGGCCTACCCCCTGGACGCGCCCTAGGGCTTGTGGACCCACGGTGGCTCCTCTGCCTTGGTTCTCAAGTCTCGTAGTTTCCTTTTGTTCCAGAAAAAATCATTCCGGAGGTTTTATTCCATTTGGACTCCGTTTAATATTCCTTATCTACGAAACTCAACAACAAGGAAAAAACAGAAACTGGCACTAGGCTCTAGATTAATAGGTTAGTCCCCAAAAAAAATATAAAATAGCATATTAATGCATATAAAACATCCAAAAGAGATAATATAATAGCATGGAACAATAAAAAATATAGATACGTTGGAGACGTATCAGCATCCCCAAGCTTAATTCCTGCTCGTCCTCGAGTAGGTAAATGATAAAAATATAATTTTTGATGTGGAATGCTACCTAACATATTTATCCATGTAATATTATTTATTGTGGCATGAATATTCAGATCTGTTAGATTCAAAACAATAGTCTAATATTGACATAAAAACAGTAATACTTTGAGCACACCAACAAGGTAGTCGTGTCCTTTCGAAATAACATGGCCTTAGAAAGTTATCCCTACAAAATCATATGGTCTGGCTATGCTCCATCTTCCCCACACAAAGTATCTAAATCATGCACAACCCTGATGAACAAGTCAAGCAATTGTTTCACACTTTTGGTGTTCTCTAACCTTTTCAACTCTCACGCAATACATGAGCGCGCGCCATGGATATAGTGGAATAGAATATGGAGGAGGTGCAAGCGAAAAAGGAGAAGATAGTCTCACATCAAATAGGCGTATCAACGGGTTATGGAGATGCCCGTCAATAGATGTCAATGTGAGTGAGTAGGGATTGCCATGCAACAAATGCACTTATATATATAAGTGTATGAAAGCTCAAAAAGAAAACTAAGTGGTGAATATCCAGTAGTTATATGAAAGTGACAAAATAGGAGACTCTCTATCATGAAGATCATGGTGCTACTTTGAAGCACAAATGTGGAAAAAGGTAGTACAATTGTCCCTTCTCTATTTCTCTCATTTTTTGGTGGGCTTATTTGGCCTCTTTTATTATTATTTTGTTTGGGCTTCGCTGGCCTCTTTTATGTTTTTGTAAAGTCCGGATACTCATCCCAACTTGTGAGGGAGTCATAGCCTCCATCATCCTTTTCTCTCACGAGACAATGCTCTATTAATAAAAAATCATCACACTTTTATTTACTTATAACTCAAAGAAATAGAAATTACAACTCGATTCCTATGAAAAAATATGACTCTATATGCAATATGAAGTGATGATGTAAGTCATAGAAAAAACTACATGGTGGAAGTTGCATGGCAATATATCTCGGAATGGCTATGGAAATGCCATGATAGGTAGGTATGGTGGCTGTTTTGAGGAATATATATGGTGGCTGTTTTGAGGAAGGAGGGTTTGGTTTACCGGCGAAAGTTGTGCGGTACTAGAGAGGCTAGCAAAGGTGGAAGGGTGAGAGTGTGTATAATCCATGGACTCAACATTAGTCATAAAGAACTCACATACTTATTGCAAAAGTATATTAGTTATCAAACAAAGCATTAGACGCATGCTCCTAGGGGAGAGGTTGGTAGGAGTTAACCATCGCACGCTCTCGACCCTCACACAAAGGTCGACAATCATTAAACAAATCATGCTCCGACTTCGTTACATAACGGTTCACCATACGTGCATGCTACGGGAATCACAAGATTTAACACAAGTACCTCTTCCAATTCACAACTTATCACTAGCATGACTCTCATATTACCATCTCTATTATCTCAAAACTATATGCAAGGAATCGAACTTCTCATAGTTTTCAATGCACTTAATATGAAAGTTTTTACTATATCCCTCTT
The DNA here is from genome assembly GCA_022496015.1 of Hordeum marinum. NCBI lineage: Eukaryota > Viridiplantae > Streptophyta > Magnoliopsida > Poales > Poaceae > Hordeum > Hordeum marinum. The sequence goes on from CM039673.1 coordinate 412,676,205, forward strand.
GGATGCCTGTTATATTAGGACTAAATTCTTAACCTAAACAAATTAACATGCTGTTTTAATAAACTCTAAAAATAATATAAGTGAGGAACGAGAGTTCAATAATTTCTATAAAATATAACACCACCATGCTCTATAAAGATATAAGTGAAGCACTAGAGCAACATTGCCTAGCTCAAAAGATATAAGTGAAGCACATAGAGTATTCTAGTAAATTCACGATCCAGCGTGTCTCTCTCAAAAGATGTTTGCAGCAAGTATGATTGTGGCAAACTAACAAGCAAAGACTCATATCATACAAGACGCTCCAAGAAAAACACATATCATGTGGTGAATAAAAATATAGCCTCAAGTAAATTTACCGATGGATTGAAGACGAAAGAGGGGATGCCTTCCGGGGCATACCCAAGATTAGGCTTTTTGGTATCCTTGAATATGACTTGGGGTGCCTTGGGCATCCCCAAGCTTAGGCTCTTGCCACTCTTTATTCCATAGTCCATCAAATCTTCACCCAAAACTTGAAAACTTCACAACACAAAACTCAACAGAAAAAGTCATGAGATCCGTTAGTATAAGAAAAATAAATCACCACTTTAGGTACTGTTGTGAACTCATTCTTTAGTTGTATTTGTGTAATAACTACTGTATTCTAAATTTTCCATGACTCATACCCCCCGATACGACCCATAGATACATCAAAATAAGTAAACAACACAAAGAAAACAGAATCTGTCAAAAACAGAATAGTCTGTAGTAATATGTAAACTTCGAATACTTCTGGAACTCTAAAAATTCTGAAAAAATAGGAAAATCAGGGAAATTTTTATATAAATCTTGTGTAAAAATTTCAGATCAAGTATATGCCCTCAAAAAATTAGAAAATTCTTGGACTGAGCGCAAAAGTTTCTGTTTTTCAGCAAGATCAAATCAACAACTACCATAGATCACCCCAAAGGTTTTACTTGGCTCAAACACTAATAAAAACACAAAAACGCAATTACTACAGAAGTAATAATGTGCCAAACACACCAAAACAGAAGCAAAAAGCAGAAAGCATAATAAAATTGGGTTGCCTCCCAACAAGCGCTATCGTTTAACGCCCCTAGCTAGGCAAAACACAATAGATCTAGGTATTATCATCTTTGGTATTGGCAACTTTTGTGAGGACCTTCTCAAATCCAGGAGGTTCTTTCCTCTTTCCCCCACTTGTAGGGGGAGGATCCATCTTGGTGTCCAAAATGTCCAAACGCTTATTGCAAAGGCTAATCAAAGTATTCAAACGATTGAGGTTCCCGTTAATATGTTTGAGGGGTTCATGATATTGTTGTAACTCAACCAAGTGTTTATGTAAGTCACCCAATTTGTCGAGAACTTGAGCTCCCCCTTGAGAGAAAGCAAACCCCTTTTTTGGCGGAGGAACCCCCAAAATCCCTTCTAAAACTTCATAGGCGGCATTCGTGTCAAGCTCAATAAAATTTCCTTTTGAGGCAAAATCTAAAAGCTCCCTATGATGCAAAGCTAAACCAATGCAAAAAATTCTAAGCAAAACTTTTGCATCCCCTTTTAGATTGGAAACACGATAAGATTCCATTAGCCTATACCAAGCGTCCTTCAAATTTTCCCCTTGTTTTTGTTTGAAGTAAAGGACTTCAAAGTCTGGTGACAAGGGGGATGTGGTGATGTTAGACATAGTTCAGGTAATCAAAAGGCAAGTGAAAGAAGGGCGAATAAAAAGGGCAAATCTTTTTGGTATTTTCTGAAAATCGTTTTAGAAGTGGGGGAGAGGAAAACGAGAGGCAAATGGCAAATAAAGTAAATGCAAGAGATGAGTTTGTGATGGGTACTTGGTAGGCTTGTTGTAGATCTCCCGGCAACCAAACCAGAAATTGGCAAGTTGACGAGGGAGTTCTTATCTTGACTTGCTATGTATCTCCCGGCAACGGCGCCAGAAATCCTTCTTGCTACTTCTCTAGCATGCGTTGGTTTCTCGTGAAGAGGAACGGATTGATGCAGGAAAGTAGATAAGTATTTCCCTTAGTTTTTGAGAACCAAGGTATCAATCCAGTAGGAGATACAAGCGAGTCACCAATAGATGTACCTGCACAAAGAATCAAACTCTTGCACCCAACGCTATAAAGGGGTTGGCAATCCCTTCACGGTTACTTGCAAGGATGAGATCTAATAGAGATAGATACAATAGGATGCTTCAAAGGAAAGTAAAACTAAAAGTAAAAATAAGGCAGCAAGTATTTTTGGTATTTTTGGTTTTAGATCTGAAAGTATAATATGGAAAATAGACCCGGGGGCCATAGGTTTCACTAGATGGCTTCTCACATGATGGCAAGTATTATGGTGGGTGAACAAATTACTATCGAGCAATTGATAGAAAATTGAATAATTATGAAGATATCCAAGGCAATGATTATGCATATAGCATCACGTCCATGACAAGTAGATCGAAACGATTCTGCATCTACTACTATTACTCCACACATCGACCGACTCCTGCGTGCATCTAGAGTATTAAGTTCATGAAGAAAAGAGTAACGCATTAAGTAAGTTGACATGATGTAGAGGGATAAACTCAAGCAATATGATGAAAACCCTATCTTTTTACCCTTGATGGCAACAATACAATACGTGCCTCGCTACCCCTACTTTGTCACTGGGTGAAGACACCGCAAGATTGAACCCTAAACTAAGCACTTCTCCCATTGCAAGAATTACCAATCTAGTTGGCCAATCCAACCCAATAACTCGAAGAGACTTGCAAAGATATGAAATCATGCATATAAGAATTCACGAAAGACTCAAATAATATTCATGGATAATTTGAACATAAACCCACAATTCATCGGATCACGACAAACACACTACAAAAGAGTATTACATCGGATAGATCTCCATGAAGATCATGAAGACATGGTATTGAGAAGCAAAGAGAGAGAAGAAGCCATCTAGCTACTAGCTATGGACCCGTAGGTCTGTGGTGAACTACCCACGCATCGTCGGAGGGGCAATGGAGTTGATGTAGATGCCCTTTGTGATCGAATCCCCCTCCAGCAGATTACCACAAAAGGCTCCAAGATTGGATCTCTCGGGAACGGAGGCTTCTGGCGGCGAAAAAGTGTTTTCGTGGATCTTTTTGATAATTATGGAATATTTGGGAATTTATAGGCCGAAGATTAGGGTTAGGGGAACTGTCGTGGGACCACAAGCCTGCCCGGCGCGACCTACCCCCTGGTCGCTCCCCTAGGGCTTGTGGCCCCACGGTGGCTCCTCTGCCTTGGTTCTCAAGTCTCGTAGTTTCCTTTTGTTCCAGAAAAATCATTTCGAAGGTTTTATTCCGTTTGGACTCCATTTAATATTCATTATCTTCGAAACTCAAAAAACAAGGAAAAAACAGAAACTCGCACTAGGCTCTAGATTAATAGATTAGTCCCAAAAATAATATAAAATAGCATATTAATGCATAAAAAACATCCAAAACAGATAATATAATAGCATGGAACAATAAAAAATTATATATACGTTGGAGACGTATCACTCCACTTGCCTTGGGGGCCAAGGCTTCCCCCATGGTCGCTGCCCCACCCTACGGGAAACCCTAGGGCGCCTCCCTCCTCCTCTTCCCCTATATATGTGAGGGGAGGGAGGGTTGTAACACCATAAGCCACAATGCAACCTCTACCTCTCCCTCTAGATCGTCGCGGTAGCGCTTGGCGAAGCCCTGCCAGGACAGCTCCACCACCACCGCCACCATGACGTCGTGCTGCCGGAGAACTCATTTACCTCTCTGCCCTCGCTCGCTAGATCAAGAAGGCGGAGATGTCATCGAGCTGTACGTGTGCTGAATGCGGAGGTGTCATCCGTTCGGCGTTAGATCGGGATGAATCATGATTTGATCGCGGGACGGGTCGTGATTGGATCGCGAAGACGTTCGAATACATCAACCTCATTTCTTAATGCTTCCCACTTAGAGATCTACAAGGGTATGTGGATCCACTCTCTTCTCGTAGCTATGCATCTCCATAGATAGATCTTGGGTGTTCGTAGGATTTTTTTTGTTTCCCATGGAACGTTCCCCAATAGTGGCATCATGAGCTAGGTCTATGCGTAGATGATATGCACGAGTAGAATACAAAAGAGTTTGTGGACGTTGATGTTCATATTGCTTACCTCCTTAGTCTTATCTTGATTCGACGGTATTGTGGGATGAAGCGTCTCGGACCAACCTTACTCACCCACGTACGAGTGACCGGTTCCATCGACTGACATGCAACTTGTTGCATAAACATGGTTGGTGAGTGTCTGTCTCTCCCACTTTAGTTTAATCGGATTCGACTGAGGCGTTCCTTGTAGAAGGTTAAAAGGCAACTTGATTATCACTGTTGTGGCTTTGTGTAGGTAAGAATGGTTCTTACTAGTTACCCATAGCAGCCACGTAAAACTTGCAACAACAAAGTAGATGACGTCTAACTTGTATTTGGAGGGCATGTTGTGATGGGATATGGCCAAGACGCGATTTGATATATGTTGATGTATGAGATGATCATTTTTTGTAATAGTTATCACGGCTTGCATGTCGATGAGTACTCAACCGGCAGGAGCCATAGGGTTGTCTTTAATTTATAGTATGACCTGCGTGTCAATCACTAAACGCCATGTAATTGCTTTTACTTTATCGCTATGTGTTAGCAATGGTTGTAGAAGCAATAGTTAGCGCTACCACCACGTGATAACACGATGATGGAGATCATGGTGTCATGCTGGTGATGATGGAGATCATGTCGGTGCTTTGAAGATGGAGATCAAAAGCACAAGATGATGATGGCCATATCATGTCACTTATATGATTTGCATGTGATGTTAATCTTTTTATGCATCTTATTTTGCTTAGGAAGTCGGTAGCATTATAAGATGACCCCTCTCTAAAATTTCAAGATTAAATTGTGTTGTCCTCAAGTGTGCATTGTTGCAAAGGATCGTTGTTTTGAAGCACTACGTGATGATCGGGTGTGATAGACTCTACGTTCGCATACAATGGGTGTAAGCCAGTTTTGCAAATGTAGCACACTTGGGTTAAACTTGACGAGCCTAGCATGTAGAAACATGGACTCAAAACACAGGAGACTGAAAGGTCGAACATGAGTCATATAGTAGATATGATCAACATGGAGATGTTCACTATTGAAACCACCTCATCACGTGATGATCAGACTTGAGTTCGTGGATTTGGATCATGTCACACTTAGACAACCCGAGGGATGTTGATTTGAGTGGCAATTCTTAAGTAATATGATTAATTGAACTCATTATCATGAACATAGTCTAAGTTATCTTTTCGAATTATGTTGTAGATCAATGGCTCGCGCAGTAGCTCCCTGAATTTTAATGCGTTCCTAGAGAAAGCTAAGCTAAAAGATGATGGAAGTAACTATGCAGACTAGGTCCGTAATCTGAGGATTATCCTCACGGCTTCGCAAAAGGCTTATGTCCTTGATGCGCCGCTTGGTGTGCCGCCCCCTCCGATGGCGTCTACAGAAGTTGTGAACGTCTTGCAGACGCGTGCTGATGACTACTCGATAGTTCAATGCACCATGTTGTATGGCTTAGAAACGAGACTTCAAAAGCGTTTTGAACGCCAAGAACGCACAACACTTGGAATCGGAACCTGGAGATTGTCGACTTTTGTGCTCTCCTTGGAAGTACATGTGGGTTAATCTCAGCAGAAAAAACAACACAAGCTAGTTCTTCACGGGCCTCTTTGGCCGCCCTGGGATGCAATTTTATCCTTTTTGGTTGTCTATGCGTGTGTCTTGACTTGCATAATACAAATCTCAAAGCAGCCCAAAGTGTCGCTCCGAAGAAACGGTCAAATTGACCATTTCCAGCAAGACAATTTGAACCATTAGAATAATTTAAGGTCATCGACGAACCGTCGAGAACAAACACTCATGCAATACAAGCACGACTCCCCTCTATCACACGTGTCAGACGAGGGATGTAATCGCCACCGCCTGCGATAATCCCTATCACAGTGTTGAATACACATGATGCGCAAGCAGCCAGACACGCAACACATTACAAACTAATATCTCAAATTGTCTTGTCAACTCCAGCCACCCTGTCAAATGAGATGCTCACGCGCTACCGAGAGCCACGACACACTAGAAGCTTTCAATTTCCGGGACCTTAGACGTTTAGTTTGATAAGCAATATTATTTTCGAGATCAACTACAATTAATGTTGTTTGTTCAAACGATTAATGTAATTAACATTTTTTCAAGTTATTGATGATGTGATGGCTACATTATTGAAGTAGTGTGAGATGTTGGATATAGATGATTGCATGGCTCAGATCATTTCAATTGACCCGCGCTTTTATAAGTAGTAAGTATATGGGATGACTGCCAAAACAGAATTAAAATTAACCAACCACAACATTGCGTCTCTCGAGAGAAGTTCCGTGCCCACGCCACCTCTGAATCTTGGAGGCATTTTGAACCCGTGGTTAGATGGCTAGGAGGATAGTGTTATCCCCTGCCCACCAGAGTTCAAGTCCCAGACTTGACGTTGGTGCTTGCATTTTCCTGGATTTATTCCAGGACTTCCGGCGATGTGCTTTTAGTGGGAGGAGACGTTCCCGTCGACAACGAAGACGTCTGTGATGACTTCGTCAATCTCAAGATGATGTGCCGGTTTAGTCTCTCGGAGATGCTCATAGGGATAGGGTGTGCGTGTGTGCGTTCATAGGGGTGAATTGTATGCTTATATGTGAGTGACTTTGATTGTACTCTGCTAAAAAAAGAATATTGGAGGCATTCTTATACAGGGTAGGTAGGATAAATATCAGTCTAGTGATCCTCGTGTAATGTAAAGGCAAACTACTACGAAAATTGTAGCACAGGCATGGGGACGTCTTGAAGCACAAGGTTTCCCCGCAAAAAGAAAGAAAGAAAGAAAAGAAGCACAAGGTTAAACTCTGCACGGCAAATAGGGAAAACCCCATTCTTGGCCAAGTTAGCCATGATGCCTGAAGCCAAGGTCAGAAGAATATGCTTAGTAACCATAGGGAAAAGATAACGTCCACATGTGTGGGCGTTCACATGCGTGGATCGTCGTCCATGCATGTTTGTACAAATCTTGATAATTTTTGGTAGTTTTTTATGTCACGTAGGAAAGGGCTGGTGCGTGGGCGTTTATCAATTTGTCCACACGTTTGTTTCACGCACGCAAACCTCGCGATTGTCAACCCGATGCGTGATGGAACTGGCGTCGCGTCCACTTGTCTGCCAGTTGACATGTTTTTCCAGTTTACATGACAAATGAGTGGAACTGCCATCGCGCGCCCACACGTCTATCAATTGTCATGTCTTTTGAGTGTTACATGACACTGGGTGAAACTACCGTCGTGCGCCCACACGCCTGTCAGTTGCCATGTCTTTTCCAGTGTTACATGGCAACTGGGTGGAACTGCCGTCGCGCGCCCACACGCATGTCAGTTGCCATGTTTTTCTAGTGTTACATGACAATGCAGTTGTTCAGACATAACGATTGCAGTTGAGAAACCATGACAATTGTAGTTGTCCAGATATGACAATTGTTGTTAAACAAACAGTTGCCACGATTCAACAACCATGACAACTGTCACGCGAGATCGCGAGTCGGACATGCGGACCGCGATACAAGAGACCGGACGTGTGAACGTTAACTATTTTGTCCACACATAGATGTCCGGATTGTTTCTCTTACACACCACGCGAGATACAGTGTGGCAATATCAGACCCTAACCTTAATAATGTCATCGGCATGTGGGTAGATGTCATATCCCGGAAGATTTGGTGTTGAGCAGAGCGCTGCTCCTTCACACCCTCCCATGCTGAAACAACAGCTTCGCAGTTTCAGAACCGCAAAAAACAGGAGCATTCAGGATTTTCTCCAATGCTGCCCTGATTTGTTCATGTCTTTGATGACATATGTATTCCACTTCATAAGGACAAAAATTATGTGCACACAACATAAAGAAAGGGGAAAAACCAGCGGCTCAAGCCGATCCAAGACATGAGAGAACATGTGACCATGAATCAAGTGTCGAATTAACCATGGGTTGTAAACTTTAAATTACACCCCCCGCACCCACCCACCCCCCAAAAAAACTTTAAAGTGTACCATCACACCTGTCTAGTTTAAGAAAACGACAGAAATCTAACATAATGCTGTTCACTGGAGAACAACTATGGACCTGCGCGACGGGGTCTCAAAAAGCAGAAGCATCCGGGGGTCTTCTCTTCCGGAATCATGTCTCCTCCCTGGGTTGTGTCAAGAGCGTCCAGGAGTTGCACAACGTCCAGCATGTCGGGTCGCTTCTCAGGGTCAGCCTGCCAGCAGCTCTTCATGATGTGAGCCATCGGGGCCGGGCAGCAGCGTGGGATCTTAGGTCGCAGATTCTGTGCACACAACAAAATACGAAAAGTTGTGAGCGAAAATCTGTATTATTGCATAGGCTTATTTAATGGGTATAACAATGAGGGAGGATCTGACGGTTGAAACAAACCTTATGAACAATATCAGACGAGGCTTCTGCAAAGCTCTTTTTTGGGTAGTACGGCATGTCGCAGCAATAGATCGCCCATAAGCATATCCCAAAGCTATAAACATCACACTTCCTGTTGTATGGCTTGCCTATAATAACCTGTGTATGGAAACAACAACAGAAGATCGTTTTTGAGAATGCGTTTGCTAAAAATCAGTCGATTGAGACTTCTCTCAGTCGACACTATAATCCGTTGATCTTGCATCGAGATTCGTGCAAACAATTTTTTCTTTTCTTTTTACGTACTATACTATTTAACTGAGACTTTGCGAAGTCTCAGTCGACTGAGACCTAGACACTCCAAAAATGCGAGAATCGAGCACCAAAAATCTCCTAGAGCGACTGGTTGGCAGCAAAGTAATACCTCCGGAGCCATGTAACCGGGCGTGCCTGTCATGCCAGTCATGTCTTGTGGATTCTTAGCTTGCGCACGCGCGACCCCAAAGTCGGCAATCTTAAGGGTCCCCTTTGCGTCAAGCAACATATTTTCTGCTTTGACATCCCGATGCACGATATCTTTCGAGTGCAGATAGGCCAGACTGTAAAAGGAATATATGAGACTATTCGTTATCCTCGGATTCATCCAGAGTGGAAAATAAGTGAAAGTGGTTGCTTACCCTCTAGCCAAATCCAATGCGAGCTCAACCACAGCTTCATATGTAAGCTTATCATTCCTGTTCGCATATAGATGCTGTCTCAGTGTTCCTCCGCCGAGATATTCGACGACGACACAACATGCCCTCTCTGGAGGATCAGGGGGTGCACTACACTCCCCGCTCTCAGGTGGAATAGTAAGGTCAGTTGTACCCATTGATGCACCAATGAACTGCAAGGAACAAAACATTACACTTTTAGAATGTAATACCACACAAAGAAAACCTCTGAAGAAGACAGTTTGTGTACTACCCACTATTGTTAGTCCTGAGCAAACAAAAAGAAACATTGCTAACATAGGATCGAGGAGCAAAAATATTCACCTTTGTGACATTTGGGTGGTCGAGCTCCTTCCAGACAACAACCTCCTTCCTCAGTGCTTCGCGCTGAATAGCAATTTCAGTGTCTGGCATAAATCCATCCTCTCCCCAATCCAATAGTTTGGCTTCATACACGCATGAGAAAAAAAAATCTATTAGCTATAATCTGTGGGTCCCCGCAAGAAAACCATAATCTCTCGGAAGAGGGGCTCGGGGCATTGTAATGTGTGTTTTGGCAGCTGGCTCGAGTCGCCAATAAAACTTTGCAGTATACTAAAACTGAACTTGGTGGTGTATGCCATGAATATCTATATGTATAAGAGTTAAGCATCTAATGGTTTATTATCTAACATCCTAACTTGCTTAATTAGGATATGTAAAACAGAACACTTGGGACCAGCTGAATAAGAAACAAAAGTGCATTTTTTTCCAGTTTTAATATTACATCATTCGAGCAGGATGCTAAATATCATGACACATTCACGAATCCAACCAAAGACCAACAGTGATGATGTATCAATGGCGAGAATTTAAAAAAAAAAATCAAGGATCTGGCTGTGGGAATACAAGAAAAATAAGAAACACATATCTAAACTAGTGTTCATAGATGGGAAATATGCATATGTAGCGGATGATAGATCCAAACTACACGGGTGATGATAAGCATGGCGCACAGAACATAATCCATCATGATTCTAGAAAAAACATAATAGTACATCCGATTTGGCTGCTATTCGATTTTAACAAAGCATAGAACAAAACTCATCAAATAATTCACGACTACTGGATTTCATGATTTTGCGAGATAAAACATGAAAAGTTAGCTCAGATTGATCCCATCGCGTATAATTTGATAGCAAAACCAACGAGACTAGCGAGTGCCGCGATCTTTGAACAAGAGAGAGGACGGCAATCGAACCCTAAACCCGAGCTTAAACCGACGCTTGTTTCGTAATTTTATGCATGCACAGGCATCAAAACGACGTCGGAAGAGATAAGATCGCAGCACGTACCTAGGACGTCCTTGCCATCGTAGGTAGCGCGATACACAGAGCCGAAGGTCCCGGGCGCTATCCGGCGGTGGACGGTCAGCTTCGCGAGGTCGATCTCCCAAGGCGCCATGGGCCGATCGCTGTCCTTCTGCCGCTGCTTCTCCAGAGCCAGAGTCTTGGCGATGGACTCCCTCTGCTTCTCGAGGTCTAGCTCCTCGAGGTCGATCATGTCGGCCCGGATGTACGTCTCCGCCTCCGTCTTGCCGACGCCGCCGAGAAACCCCGAGCGCGCCGCCACAGGCTTCTCCTTCTCGGCTACCTTCAACTCGTCAGCGACGTCGAGGGTTCCCGAGACCTCCGCCGCCATCGAGGTTGGGGTTTTAGCCGCAAGAGCGGAAGAGCCTCGCTGCACGTCGAGGATGGCGAACAGATCGATAACGACTTAGAGATTTTGTTGCTCGGAAGTACGTATATTCCACGTCCACGTAAACTACATGCCCGCTATATATAACGCGTGGGGTCAGATCCCTGCGCGTCGATCGAGGCTGTAAACGAAGAGGACACGGCCCAGAGTCCCGCCCGATATATCATACACGTTCTGTTGTTGTTGTACGGGTTTCTTCTACGTAGTATATAGGAGATCAATGCACACACGATTACGACTCGAGTGTCCGTATGACTTATCCTATATATGCATATATCGATCATTTTTGCGTATCGACCTTGTTTAACTTTCTTCCCCTACAAAGACATTATTTAACTTCTTTCAAATTTTAAGCAACTAGCAAATGTGTCCGTGCATTGCAACAAAACAGAAAATTGGGGTCCATTAGAGGTCTAAGTAGTATTAAACGTGTCGGGGCTGTTAGATGAGACGCATGATGGTCAACTTGTTGCGGTCGCCATCGTCCACTCATTCTCCCCTTCTACTTCCTAGTCGGGATTTCTCAAGCCTTGCATCTCTGAGGAATAGAATATCCAACACGACCCTTTAGTAGGACAATGTCGGTACGGAAGAGTTACAACATATCCTTGGTGTCTGGGTGCAAAGCAATGATGGAGTACTTATTGTCATTAGTAGCTTCGTCGATCACTGGCCAGTTCGGCACCAAGAAAGAGCTGAAAAATGTCTATTGTGTCCAGGTGAATGGTGATAATGAAGTTGTTGTCGACAACCAACTGGTAATGCCATTTGTTCCTCTTGAGAATCATCATCGAGTACTCCTTTTTCTACTAGGACGCCATGTGCCATTTTCGGAATAAAGGCAGACATACGTGTTTTTCATGTGGTACATCCCATAGGTGCTCCCTTTTAATTACCATCACCAGTTCCTACGAGAATATAATAGTAAAATGATCTTTGTGGAGATAACTTAATTTTCTTATTTCATAACTGTTGGGAATTAGCACACAAATGCACTTGTGGTTAACTGAAAACTGCAGCAAAAACAAAATAATCTCAGCACCACATCATGTACTAACTCAAAAAGAGCGTTGCTTAGCACGGAAGGAAACATATGCAGTAGCATATATGGAGGTAAAATGTTACTCAACAGATAAGACTCTCCTTTCAAGAGTATCTTGTGGTAGGAGTAACTTTCTGGACAACAACAAACCACGGGTCGAAGCCACCCAAATCCTCTTCCACTATTATCAAATATGGGATACGACAAATTCTTCCCTAGATAGCACTAGAGGATCTCACACCAAGATTTTTTGAATCCTTAGATGAACACAATAGGATTTGGGGATCAAGAGCTAGGGATTGGAACAATCCCACCAAAGATGGTGGAACCGTAACTTGAAGGAGACAAGGCAGTGGATCTGGAGCATCACAACTTTGGGGAGGAACTCCCTTTGCTTCTTCCTTCAATCTTACTCTTCTTCCCTTTCTCACTTGGTTTTCTCTCTTCTTCTCCAGTGGAGGCTGGACTGATTTTCTTCACTCGTGGTGGCTGCTGGATGGAGGGTAAAGCATCCACATCCTCTCACGTGCAAAGACCAAAATGACCATAGTTCATAATCCTAATGGGTAGTGGGCTTCTGCATGTATTCGGGCTGCCTAAAAGGCTTCAAATGGTTATCTCCTCACAACCCACATGAGGAGGATATCCCAACAAATCTCCCCCTCCGACTCATGAGAGGAGCACCGCCATGCCCGCTACCTTGCAACATGCTTGTAGCTTCTCATTTGGCAATATCTTGGTCATCATAGATGAACCATTATCGTCGGTATGGATCTTCTCAAGTTTCAGTAACTTGGAACTCACAACATCTCGAATCCAATGATACCTCACATCAACATGCTTGGTTTGAGAGTGATAGCTTGAATTCTTGGCAAGATGAATAGCACTTTGACTGACACAAAATAGAACATACTTCTCTTGCTTCATGCCGAACTCTTGCAAGAAGCTCTTCGTCCACAAAACTTCATTGCCAGCATTAAGTGCTGCTATGTACTCGACTTTTGTAGTTGATGTAGAAACACATTTTTGCAATCTTGATTGCCATGACAATGCCCCCCTGCATAAGTCATCAGGTATCCAGATGTGGACTTCCTACGACCCTTTCCACTTGCATAATATGCATCTGTATAACCCTGCAATACAGGATCACCACTTCCAAAGCATAAACAATATGTAGAAGTTTCCTTGAGGTACCTGAGAATCCACTTCACAGCTTTCAAGTGAGCTTTACCTGAATTTGTCATGACCCGGCTAACAACTCCAATTGCATAGGCAATATTGGGCCTACTCCATACCATGGCATACATCAAACTACCCACAACAGATTGGTAAGGTACTTTCCTCATTTCTTCTTTCTCCTTCTTGCTTGTAGGACATTGTTTTGAATTCAGTTTGTGATGGCCTGCAAGCGGAGAGATAATATATTTTGCATCTTTCATATTGAACCTTTGTCATTGTCATTGGGATTTCACACAGGCTAACAAAAAAGGTTTTGACTCCTTTTTCATTGCGGTTGTTTGGGCTCTTTGAAAACAACGCAACGCACAAGTGTTCAACATGACGCACTGGATGAAGTTGCCTATGGAGTTGGAGGTTCTCATATTTCGTGAAGTGGAGGAGTGGAATAGGGTCGACGTAGGTGTAGGTGGTTTACAAAGTTTTGTGAGAGAGTAACCTTAGTTTCTTTTTCGATGTTGGCGGTGTAAGTGGTTTCGACCGAGGGAGGATGTCTGCATCTCCCCGAAGCTTCTTTTTTTTGCATGGTAATACGTTTCTCATTAATAGAATAAGAGCAAGTTACAAGACACGTAAACACCGACCTTACAAGACTGAAAGGATGAAATATCCTATGCAAAATACCATCGTCTGTCCTTCTCCTTCGACACCACCAAAGCGGTCACCAAAAGGAAAGAAGACATATCACCTCTTCACCCGAATTCGACGCGGCTTCATCATTGATCAGTAGCTTTACGAACCTCCAAAGTAGTTTGCTAGAAGAAAAACCATTGCCGTTGGAAGAATCAGACTGGGGCAACATGTCTCCGGACACGCCATCGAACTCCAGATCCGACACCCCTGCATGACGACAATGTTGGAGGAGGAAACCAGAACTGCCATCCACTGACCACAAACCCAACACAAGATGCACCATCTTCCAGCTGTCACTTGCGTAGACAACCGTCTGCGCATACTTCTGAACGACAAAACCTCCCTGCTCCACCGTGACGTCGGAGAGTACGCCGTAGCAACGGGGACACAACAGAAAAAGAGACACACCTGATGGAGTCGCCGCCTCGCCGAGACCATCCATGAATCCTTGTACATTGTTCTCTTCCCTCTATAAAGGTATGCTACGCTTTTTGCATATTCTCAAAAAAAACTTCTTCTTACTTATAAGCAAACTAGCAAATGTATGCGTGTATTGTAGCAGAAGAAAAAATTAAGGTCCATTAAGGCATCTCGAACGCTAGCCGAGCCGGTACGTGGGCCTGACCTTGCAGCCCTGGCATGGCCCATTTGGCAATGTGCCATGCCGACCCGTCCGTGCTGGTCACGCGGGCTAGTGGGCCGGCATGCCTGGCACGGCCAGGTGGCGGTTTGCCCTCCGCTGCCCGTTCGGCTCGGAGCCTCGAGCCCATCTCTCTCGCCGTCTCGACCAAGGCCGCGCCGCTCGCCCCTCTCCCCTTTCGTCTGCCAGCCGCCGCCGCGCCCACATCGGCGGTCTGTCACGCGCGACGGGAGCTGCCCCCACACCGCTCGATTTCGCAGGCGGGTGGTGGGATTATGCGCCACCTTCTCCTGCCCCGCCGCCTTCTCGCCATGGCTCCCCTCTCCGCTTCCGCCGCGACCAAAGCCCTCCTGCTAAGCCCCGCCCGAGGCCGCCTCCCCTCCTCGCTCGCGTGCCTCTCTGCCCCGGGCGGCCGCTCGTTCCGCGCCGCCTCGCTCCGCTGCTATGCCGCCGCCGCGGCGGCCGAGCAGCACCGCATCAAGGTCAACAACCCCATCGTCGAGATGGACGGTGCGTTTCCTCGTCGTCGCACCTCCTCCTTCCTTCCCCATCTTCGGCGGTACTAAGCATGCGAGTGGATTGCGCTTATTTTGTTTCAGGCGACGAGATGACGCGGGTAATATGGAAGATGATAAAGGATAAGGTGCGAATCCTGCTTTGATCTTTCGCAGTTTTTCATCACTAGTGTCGTAGTAGTTGGTTCTAGTCCAGTTTGTTTCCTGATGCGAGTGGATCATGGGGTTGTGTGCAGCTTATCTTCCCGTACCTGGACCTGGATGTTAAGTACTTCGACCTTGGGGTGCTAAACCGGGATGCCACTGATGATAAGGTCACTGTCGAGAGTGCTGAGGCTACTTTGAAGTAAGTATACTTATCCCCTTTCCCTGTTTCTGCTCTAAGGTATGACATATTTAATCCAATTCCCCATGTCAGTGACTCCCTAGCATTTTGGACGAAGCATGTGAATTCTGCATCTAGCATTCATGTGTCAGGTTTTGGAGATATTGCTTAGTAGACTAGCAGCTACAAGTATGGATGATAACCAGGATACTTCTGGAAAATGAAACGAGTCACTTTCAGTAGTTGAATAACTAATTTGATTGTGTCGATTTTATATGCCCTATGGCTGTGGCAAACTTTAGTTGCCATCATGCAGTACCTGATGGATTTTACTTGTCCCTTTTTCCATGGATTGGCTCAGCCAAGTTTTTTTTTTTTTGAACTTGAAGTGGCTCACTCACGTTCAAAAAAGCAGCCTGATGAGATCCATTTATTGGATATGTGCCCAATTTTCTCTAACCAACTAACTCCACAGTTCAGTGTAGCAACTGCAGCCTGAACCTTTAGTTGACAAGGACATTTCTTCATATGTACGCCATATGCATGAAGAGATTGTTTCGAGGATGACAATATTGTGCATAATAGCTATATCACGTTCTCTTAGGTTCCCCCCCTTCACAGCAAGATGTTGGATCTTTTGTTCTTTGTTTCCTGTCATTTAGCTTGTGATTTGGGGTTCATCAGTTCATATGCAACAATTTTGTTAGAAAACTTGCATCTTTTTTGTTGACCGTAAATGTTTGCACATCTTTTCATTAAGAGGATAAGCAGAATAATAAGTTATAACATATCCTTTTCGTGATAGGTTTCCAGGCTAACACTGTTTATTCTTCTACTGTGATGGTAATCATAGTTCTGTTACATAAATTTGCATTTCCTTGTTCAGAGTGTAGCTCTGGAATTTTATATTTTACGTATTTGAAAAGTATGTTCTTACATTCTTTTCTCATCTTTGCTGATCTCTTTTCTGTGTTCTCAACAGGTACAATGTTGCTGTTAAGTGTGCTACAATTACTCCTGGTAAGAGTCCTTTAACTTTGATATCTCATATTTTTTCTTCTTGTTTGGTTACAAGATGCAAGCATTTCACATCTCAATTTGTACATTTATTTTAAGTATTCCTTCAAATGGCTGCGTGCTCCTGGCATATGCCTATCCTTACTTATCTGCATTTTTTTCTAATCCGCTTGCTTAAAAGAGCTTAAAATATGAGAATGCTGGTCACATATGATCTGTTACTAGCTTGAGTGTGCTAGAACCACAATCAGACGTGTCCTGTACAATTGACTACCTATTGACATAAACTGCAAGAAGAAGAACAAAGACATGATCCAATTTTAACTATATGTTTGGATTATCCAATCTGTTAATGAATATTGTATCGGTCTTGTTGTTTTGGCTTGTACCGTTTCTTACAATGTCACCTTTTTTTCGTGGTGCTGATTTGCTGATCGGGTGATTGTCCCTTATGCTTATGGGCTTCATTTTCAAATACTTATTCACTAAGTTTCCAATGAGAACATCATATATGAATATGGGACCAATTCTTTTTCTATTGGAAGGTGAATTGAATCCTTTAGTGAAACTTAACCTTGTATGCCTTTTGTTTTGAATTGTTTGCCGGTTACATTTTATGTTACTAACTTAGAGTACTGCATTCATTAGATGTAAACTCATAAGTAACTGTATTTGTTCGATGTTATTCAACTTTCTTTATGGCCTTAAGAGCATATATGATGACGTTTGATACGTTGTGCCAATAGTTTCATTGAGTGCATCTGAACAGTTTCTATGAACCTGGACACGTTCTTTTTGTTGGATTAATATTTCTTTTTAATGTGTTTGTATGCAGATGAAACAAGAGTCAAAGAGTTCAAGCTCAAGTCAATGTGGAGGAGCCCAAATGGCACCATCAGGAACATTCTAAATGGTTTGTTCATCTTTCTCTTTGAGTTGCCTTTGTTATTTAGGTTACTGGATGAAATAATATGGAACTAAACTGGTAGGCAGTCTATGAATGTTAGATTGTAACAAGAATTTGCTCATAGTAACATTTGAAAAATTTGGTAGGCTTGACATTTCTGCAGTGTTACAAGTGACTATCGAACTCGATTTGTTTCGGATATATATCACAGTAACTTCCTAAACATGGAATGCCACAGGGTATTAGTAGGGAACAACAATATGAATATTAGTAATATTTTTCGAACACAGAAGTACAGAATATACTTCCAAGAGTATATGTTTCACATTTTCCCCTTTACATTGAGCCTGGATCATGACCATTAACTTTTCCTTTCACATTTTCACCATGACACACAGGAACTGTTTTCCGGGAGCCCATCTTATGTAAAAATATTCCACGGATACTTACTGGTAAGGGCGGGAATGTGAAATTATGGTTATCATAGCAAGTAATAAAGTTACCAAATTAAAGGAAGGAACCTTGTTTTGAAGGTTGGAAGAAGCCCATTTGCATAGGAAGACATGCATTTGGAGATCAGTATCGAGCTACGGATATGATTATTAATGGCCCCGGAAAGCTTAAGATGGTTTATGGTGAGCTCCATTGGCCCGTCATTTACTTATTCCTTTCTATTAATTCCAAAGCTTGTATTCTACCTTTGTTCATCTATTCCTTTCTTTGCTACTGAAAATCAGTGCCTGATGGAGCTGAGCCGGTGGAGCTAAATGTTTATGATTTTAAAGGGCCTGGAGTCGCATTAGCAATGTATAATGTGGATGAGGTATGATAGCCAACTAAATTTCATGACTCTATTCTTCTCTTGAGAGCTCTGCTAATTTCTGCTCTTTCCTTTAGTCTATTAGGGCATTTGCTGAGTCATCAATGGCAATGGCACTGTCCAAGAAATGGCCTCTTTATCTGAGCACCAAGAACACAATACTAAAAAAATACGATGGCAGGTATCTGGAATGAGCATTATTTACGATTTTTTTTTGTGCCACAGTCATTAAGCACTCTTTTGTTGCAAGGACTACCAACCACTATCGTCTATGCTCTTGTATACACGGTTTCATGCTGCACTTTTATGTCTTAACTGTGAATGTACCAACATGTTTTCTGGCATTAGTTATCCAGTTGCTAAGGGTTCTCATTGTTGTGCTCCATGAGGTCTTATTGGTAGGTGAAGTGATTATTGTAATAAACTGGAAGAGTGATAAGCTACTCCCCTAACCTATATCTTCACTACACTCATTATCCTTATAATTTCCGATGAACGTGCAGACTTGTTTATATATAGTACAAGTGGTTTGTTTTGTTGCTCTGGTGACCTTCCGAAAGTATAATTTTGCAGTTAATCATATTTCTCATACAGCAGTCCCAACTTGACATGTACAAATTTGAAATGTCCATAGATTCAAGGACATCTTTCAGGAGGTATATGAAGAGAATTGGAAGGAGAAGTTTGAGGAAAACTCAATATGGTCAGTGCTAATTTATACCAGATTTTGACCACTAAAGTTCTGCTTAAACTGCATTCGATCTTACATGATTCATGCAGGTATGAACATCGGTTGATTGATGACATGGTGGCATATGCTGTGAAAAGCGAGGGTGGATATGTCTGGGCATGCAAAAACTACGATGGAGATGTTCAAAGTGACTTCCTTGCCCAAGGTTTGCACATGATTTCTTCCTGATCTTGCAACACGCTATATTTAAGTTATAGATTTTCCGAAACTGCATGGTGATGTTAGCCAATACGCTTGCTTAATACTATGAATATGGCCTGCTATTCATGTTCTATATTCAATCTACTTTTCTTGATGAGTTCTTGTTTCAGGTTTTGGTTCCCTGGGTTTGATGTCATCTGTTCTGGTAAGTCATGCTATTCCTTTTGCTTTTCTGTTTATTTTATTTTATTTTATTTGATCCTAACTAAACAGCTTGTCTTCTTCAGTTATCTTCTGATGGGAAGACATTAGAGGCAGAGGCTGCTCATGGGACTGTCACTAGACATTTCAGGTTACATGAGAAGGGACAGGAGACGAGTACCAATAGCATTGCTTCTATATTTGCTTGGACTCGTGGGCTAGAACATAGGTAATCACACTAGTATTGGTGATGAGCTTTTACAGTTGAATTAGAAGATCGCTGAGAATCTTCTTTTGCTTTTGTTTATAATCAGTTCAAGAGTTTTCACATTCTTTCATACCTGCCTATGTAGTAACAACTTGTTTATCTGTTTAGAGCAAAGCTGGATAAAAATGATAGGTTGCTGGATTTCACACAGAAGCTTGAAACTGCATGTGTTGAAACAGTGGAATCTGGGAAAATGACAAAGGATCTTGCACTTCTTAGCCATGGCGCCAAGTAAGCTGATTTATGTATATGCTTTCGTTTTTTGTGGTGTTTCAGAAACTTTGGGTGATATCCTTTCTTGTGGTGGTTACTCATTGATATGGAAGCACATTAATATTATTACTGTAAGCAATATATTATCTTACAATGACGATAATAATGAAACAGCGAAAAAATACTGTAGTATTTTATTGAGGATAACTAGTGACTGAGGTAAACATCAAATTCGTTGCTGTTGCAATGGACCAAATAGTCTTACAAGTACCAGAATTTTAACTGCTTGCTCAAGCATGATTTTTAGGCCAAAATCTTCTGCTTGTAAGTAGCACTTTCACTAGCTCATGAGAGAGGATCAGATAGATTACTGTCATTCCCTGTTCTGAATTTGCGAGAAACAGCAGTTCGTCAAGAATAATATTGCTCCCCTCTTCCAAACTTATCTCTTTTATCTTCATGAATGCTCCTGAAACCTTGAGTCCTTTGTTTTATATTTCGCCCATTCGTTTCTAAGGGTTATTTGTTTTGCAATCCTGTTCAAAATTATAAGACGTGCATGCATCATTAGTGCTATTTTCTCTTTTTCTGCCCTTATTTTATTCTTTTTCCTGAAGTATTTATGCATGATTAACCACATAAATTGTTCTGTCTCATTCTTTTGAAAGCACAGGATAATTTAGTCACATTACCCTCCATCAAGTACAGTTGACTAAATTACCCTTTTATTTAGTGCTTTGGAAAGATGAGTGAGAATAGTTTGTGTGGTTTGTCATGTGTAAATGCTCAAGAAAAGGATGAAATAAACAAACGCCAAAAGACAGAAAATAACATTAACTATGGATCCATGCCTTATGATTTTCAAAAAGATTGTAGATCAAACGGGCTGTATAGAAAGTAGAAATTTCTTGAACCTACAGTTGTTTTCAAAGTACGAAATGTCGTGAGAAGTTTCCTGAAACCAACTTCTTGCGTTACTCAGTCCAAAAACCCCCACACTATTTAGTATTTACAATGTGGTGGAATTGATAGCATCATAGCACAGCCCACTCATGAGGCATTGAATGGTAACTAGTGGAACTTCATAACGTCTGTTCGTGGTTGTAATTGTATCACTGATGGGTAAGCCTGGCTACACCTGTTGATTCCATTGGATTCCGATATTGTGGTTATCTAAAACCATGACACAAGAAGTTTAGTTTTATGACACTTAACTTAAACTCGTCGTTCTTTGGTAGTTAAAAATTGCAGCTTGAAGATTTACTCATAGAAAATGAACGAGGGAGTATGCCACATCCTTGTATTTATGAGCTGTGTGGCATGTCAATCAGTTAAAAAATACTCCCTCTGTTCCATAATTAGTGCATATAGATAATTGAAAAAGTCAAACCTCATAAACTTTGAGTAAGTTTGTGGAGAAATACATTTACATCCAGAATGCCAAACATATATCATTAGCTTCATCATAAGACGTAGTTTCATATTTTATATAGTTGCCGTTGTTGATGTAAATAGTTTTCTCTATAAACTTGGTCCATAAACTTGGTCCAAGTTTACAAGGTTTGACTTTCCAAAAAATCTATACACGCTACATTATGGAACGGAGGGAGTATGTGATTCCCCTGTCTTGAAATGCAAGCATCACATTCATTTTTATTTCATTTGGAAGAATGACATTTATTTGAGGCAGTGTTTCAAATTTCTTGCTGCCAATGTTTCTTGCTTCCGCTTTGCTGTTTTCTTTCGTTCTTCCTGTTGTTCACATATTAACATGACATTCTGTTTCTCCCTATTGACTTTGCTAGGGTAACAAGGGAGCATTACTTGAGCACCGAGGAATTCATTGATGCTGTAGCTCAGCAGTTGCGAGCAAAGATTCAGATGCCAGCGTCGTTGTAATTTTCACCACGTGCATATGTTATTTCTAGCTGGAACACGCCCTTGGGAATTGCATTGAGCTGGTGCACTGGGCACACATTTTGATTGAGATGATGATATGATCTGATCCAGTTACGTCTGCGTCTGGCAGTTTCTGTAAAGCCTAACATTCCATCGTGTTTTTTTATTTGAGGTGAACTTTCCATCGTGTTAATAATCTGCTATAGGCGATTCTCCCTTGGACTTGTGGGTAAATAATGGTCCATAAGCCAGTGAATCTGGACTTTGACCAGACTTCAATCAATATATAGAATTAGCCATCTGTCCATGCTCCCTTTTGTCACCGCTGAGCGGTGTGTTATGAAAAGTACTCCCTCTGTTCATAAATATAAGGCGTTTTAGAGACTTGTATGTTCAGTCCAGAACGTCTTATATTTGTGAACAGAGGAAGTAGCTTTATGTGCTCTTTGATTTGAATTTTTTCGTATCTGCCATGCCAAGTAAAGCACTTTCGAGGCTGTAAGACCGTTCAAAATTCCAAAACATGTGACTAGCAAAATGGCATGTGGCTAACCAATGAGGCTCATTGTGCGTCGGTCCATGGTGCGAAGGCAGGGGATTCGCGGTGGTCGCCGTCACGTCTCCGGTGAGGCGACTTTCTCTTCTTCCCCACCAAGGCCCCTGCCGTGTGAAATCGGTCCTCGCCTACTCAGTGCGCCCATTTGACCGCGTATATCAGCCGCCTCCCTGGCCAGCTACAGAAACGGAAGCGAAGGGAGAGTTCTCCACACGCGAGACGTAAGCAAAGCGCACAGCGCGCAGCGCGGTCGTCGGGTCGGGTGTACACGCAGCCCTCGCTCATTGATTACGCCCGCCCCGCCCCACCACCCAGAGCACAGCGCCCTCGCCGCCCGCCGCTCCCTTGCCCTCCCCTCCGGCTGTATAAATACGAGGCGCCCGTGGCGGAGATGGGTACCGCTTTCTCCTCCAACTCCTCTTCCACACCAGAGTCCAGAGCTATGGCGCTCGCCAAGGCCAAGGAGATCGTCGCATCCGCCCCCGTCGTCGTCTTCAGGTGCGCGCGTCTCTCACCCCTCGCCTCTCCATCTCTCTCGCCAGTCGATCCTGCCATGAACCAGCGCCACTGAACTCGACCTGGAAATTCGGTCCGTAGTAAGAACTGAAAAGGGGGATGCGAATGATGGAGAATAGATCCCGCACTCTTTCCGCATCCCATCCCTTCGCCTTCTTTCCCCCTTCCCTATGAGCAGAGCATATTCGCTGCTGTTTTTTATTCCCCTGTTCTTTTTTTTAATTCTTTCCCGGTGGAGGGAGAAAGCTGCCTTAATATTTAATAGTTAGAAGTTCTGAATCTGCACCCAATTCCTATTGGCTTGTTTCAACTCTGGAGAGTAACGGCCGTGAGGTGAAATCAAGGATCCTCTCGCAAGAGATTCAAAAATCGTCAGCGGATTATTACGGGGATGTTTTTTTTTTCTGGATCTGCTACTCCATCCGGCCCATACTAATTGTTGCAGCTTTATATTGCAGCGACAATTAATTTGGACCAGACGGAGTATCTAGGTTTATTATATCGCGTCTTAAATGTTTGGTCCAACCACTCTTCGTACCTGTTCCGATGACGACGGGTTTAAGGCTGGTTGTAATAGAAAGTATCATACACTAATATCATATACACTATGATACTACTTCCTCCGTTTCTAAATATAAGTCTTTTAAGAGTTTTCACTAGAGGACTATATACGGATGTATAGACATATTTTAGAATGTAGATTCACTCATTTTGATTCGTATGTAGTTTTCTTATAGAATCTCGTAAAAGACTATATTTAGGAACAGAGGGAGTACATTCGTAATGCATAGTATCATATGTTAGTATCATATGGTATGTCATTTATTGTCATGCATGACACATAGTAGCATACCATTTAATATGATACGGTATCATGATATGATACCCAACCCTCTCTTTCATCATTTAATTTTATGACATCTTATCAAAACTGCTTAGTTGGCTGATATTAGCTATAATACTCTCATTACGACCAGCCTATTCTAGTGTATTGGCAACGACATGTTTGATGCCCAATGTTATATGCCCTGTTTGGCGCTAACTACTAGTATTAATCTGATTCTTCGGCCGCAGCAAGTCTTTCTGCCCTTACTGCGTACAAGTGAAGAAGCTGTTCACGCAGCTAGGAGCGAGCTTCAAGGCCATCGAGTTGGACACTGAGAGTAAGTAGAATCGTCCCGTCCTTTGGTTATTTTGATTGAATTTCACACAACTCACTTCAGTAGACTGCATGCACCTAAGTTTCACGTCCACGAGCTACCAACTATTTTGATGAATAATAACCTTAAGTTTCCTGCATCCTCATGTTCCTGTGTACTGTTCCGTTGAAATAGTGTATGTACATGTTGGGTTTAAGAGCTTAATCCAGGTTATTTTCCTGCATTTGGATTTCCATGTGTACTGTTTTGTTGAAATAGTATTACATATTGGGTTTAAGGGCTTCATACAGCTATGATTGCCTGGAAGAGGATTTAATATGACAGCACCATTTCCGGATCGTGGTAACAATACTTTTGTAAGTAAGCAGTAAGCTCACTAAGTAACGATGTGACCATGGTCTCAAATCTCTTGGGAGCTTTGATGATTGGTTAGACAATAAAGAAGAAATTGAGTTTTCTGGCAACAAAGAAGAAGCAATTGAGGTCGCAAGGACCCAACTATGAATCACTGTATGCAATCTAAGTGCTACCATCGGAGCCTCGGATTTGTTACTCTTCTTTCAGTGTTTATATGCTGTGAGCAAAACATGTTTTTAAACTGTGCTCCCAATCGTACCGCGCTACTACTGATGTGCAGCTTGTGGCTAAGTGATTACTGGACGCTCATTATAGACATCAACCATGTTCTAAGTTGTAATTGCATCATGTCTTGGCTCTGCATTGGGATGATCTGCACATGACTTGGTGCAAACCCTTATTGAACTTACCCATGCTATCTTCTATGAAGGCGATGGACCTGAGATGCAGTCAGCCCTTGCTGAATGGACCGGGCAGAGGACCGTGCCCAATGTCTTCATCAATGGAAAACACATCGGTGGCTGTGATGGTGAGCTGATTTGCTCCCTACAACCTTGTTTAACTGATGATCGTAATTATTGTTCTATGAACAAGCAGCAAATTCCATTGCGCAAGCTTGCTTTCTTGCAATTGGATTACTTACATGTCAATGCCTTCTGTGGCAGACACTCTTGCACTGAACAAGGGAGGGAAGCTGGTTGTTCTGCTGACGGAGGCCGGAGCGATCTCGGGTTCAACTTCGAAGGCCACCACCACTGCTTAGCTCTGTTTGCGCGTTGTTGTGGTTGAAGTGTCAAGTGTGTTAGTGCATAATTGTTCCTGTGTCATGAAATAACGAAGGTGGATGTTTGGCAAGTTAAGGGCTTGTTGATGTCTAGTATGTCCGCAGTGAATGTTAAATCTCCGTGTAAAACCCGTTAGAAATAAATCAAATTATCTCGGTGATATCAAGCCCAAATGTTTTCGGTTCTTTTCAATATATACATGTCACTCTTTATTGTTTCCCTGCTGCAAGGGAACCGTAGACGCTTAAGGCTGAATTCAGTTTCAGTCGAGTCGTGCATGACAGAATCTGCAGATCAACTTCTGGTAAAGGAGGCGTTCTATCACCGGTGAACGGCCATTTTCAGGTACAGCTTGTACACCACCAGCTCTTCGTCTCCGTCCGTTGGTGCCTTCGCCGCCGGCAGCTCGCCGTGCGGGAAGTCCTTCCCGAACCCATACTCCTCCATCCACCACTCCGTCCGCGACACCCGCCTCACCGTCGCGTCGTCTTCCCTGTACAAGAGCACGCGGCGGTACCCTATGTCCTCACCCTTGCCGTTCACGACGTTGCCTTCGCGCACCAGCAAGTACGCCCCTGGCCCTGCCCTCCGCGGGCGCTTTTTGTCCTCGTCGTTCTCCTCTAGCTTGCGCCGGCACCGGTGCACGGCGAAAAACCACTCGCGCCGGTCATTGGCCGCCGGGAACGCCACCGTGAGCAGCGCCGGGTGTGCGGCGAAGACGTCCGCCGTGGCGTACATCCTGCACCGCCGCGGGTCCCCCAGGTTGAGGCTGTCGAGGTAGAGCTGGACGAGCACCTGCGGCTTATTATTCACGTCTGGACGGCGCGAGGGTGAGGCGGGCTCATCGACGATCCCACCGCGCGCCCGGTAGAGCTTGCAGACCACCATGTCGAAGGCAGCGGCGGCAGAGCGGCACTCGCCGTACTCGTCCATGCGCCACTCGGTCTCCCTGGTCGAGGCCGAGCCGAGCCCGGCCTCGTCCTCGTAGTAGCGGAAGGCGTGGCAGTAGGCGGCGCCGCTGAGCAGCCTGGCCTCGCTGCCGAGGCGGTACGCGCCGGCGCCGGCCCTGCGCCGCCCGCCCTGGCATTGCGCGCGGCACACGAAGAAGAACCACTCGGGCCGGCCGTTGGCCGGCGGGTACACGGCGGCGAGGAAGCCGGGGTGCGCGCCGTAGACGTCGGCGTCGTGGATCTGCCGGGGCAGGCCGTCGCACCGCAGCGCGCGGCGCAGGGGCAGGTACCGGCTGACGATGACGTCCGGGGCCGGGTCGAACGCTTCGTCGGCGGGGGCGTTGACGGCGTCCGTCGCCGCGGCGCGCGGCGGGGGCCTGGGAGGCCTGCCCGACTTGGGCGGCGCCGGGGGCAGGACGATCCAGCCGTCGTCGGTCTCCTCCAGGTCGCGGAGCACGGCGGAGGCCGCCATGGCGGCCTCCGGCGCGGGCTTCTTCTTGGCCGGCGAGGGTTTAAGGGCGGGCCAGTACATGTTTGTGTGCCGCACGCTACTGCTCCTGGCTGCGTTCCGTGCGATGGATCATCGATCGGTCGGTCCATTCTCCAAGGGTGCACGCAAGATCGTTTATGTCAACGCGAGGCGCGCGGTTCAGGTCCCCGAGGCCGACCGCCCCAAAGGGTGGTGAAGTCGACGTGGAGGCCGAGCAAGGCAGGCTGAATCATGGATCGGGACGGAATCCGAAGCGAAATCTCGTGTTTTTAGCGAGAAAAAAAAGGAATATCGTTTGCCAGTTTTTGTTTTAATTTAAAATTAAAAGGAGGGCACCCGCACTTTATTTAACAGGGTATGGATGGGTTTCAAATCTGATGACCCTTGCTTGAAAACGGGATAGGAGGAGGAAAGACAACCACGTATACGATGGCCCTTTTCGAGGGGTATATGGAACTTCTAGCTAGTCGATGAGCCTCCCAACTCAAGCTTCTGGATGTCTTGATAGAACCTGTTTTCCTCAAAATTTGGTGCACTAGCCTTTATACCTTCTACGGCGACAACATACACAGATCATAGGTGCTCATGTCTTATTTTTTTTAAGTCTCTACATGTATTGTTGTGAACATTATTTGAAAACAAGTTTTTTCTTGAATTTCTGAACATTTTTTAAACTAAAAAAATTGAAAATAAAATTAAAATTTTAAACGGAAAAATAGCAGAAAGTGAAAACGTGGTTCAGAAACCTTCTAGAAAGTTCCCACATCTGGTAGAAACCCAGGCTGAGAAATTTCAGAAGGTTCCCCAACCCAAACCAGCACCCAATCTGCAAAGAGTTAAATAGGCCGGCCCAAGCCCAACTCAATCGCTCATGTGCGGAACGCCAGCTGTTTGACGCAAAGAGCGTCACGTAGCATTTGCCAGAGATGCATCCGTCTCGCAGGACACCATTGAGTCCATAACATGACGATGATAGAGGGACACATGTACACAGTACACATGGATCCGTGTTACGACGAGGCGAGACGAGAGAGAGAATTATCACGAGGTGCGTGCTCTTAACCTTCGCCACCAGCAGAAGACAATAGGAAAATTAAGACAGAACATGTGCGCGCAAGTCACAAAAAACAATACATAAATTGTGCGCCTAGCTGTTGACATCTTTTCTGAAGACGCGGATCGATTATGGCCACCTTTTCTTATTCATCGAAACATTTTCTTTCCTTTTTTTTGCGTGCATATATGCGCAGCATGCATACATTCATCAACGTTACATCAAATGGTTTTCTCCTCAACAAGTTACTGTTTTAGAATTCTTTCATCGATTAGTCAATGTGCAAATAGTAATTAACTAAAGTACCTGATGGCACGAGACTATACAAGCTAGGGTGCACATTTCATCTAGTATGCAAAGTATATTTCAACGGCCTATACATGGTCAACATGCCTGCACGCATGCACCCGAGCCGAGACCAGAGCTTTGCAATCACTAGCACGGACTAGACAATACATTCATCCCTATTTTTTTTAAAGAATACACGCATTTTCCGTACGGAAGCGTCTCCTTGCACTAAACAAATATTTCTGAAAATTCTAAAATAAATTTAGAAAAATATAAGAATGAATGTCAAGTTTAGGACTTAAACCCCGATGAGCTGGTTCTATCATAAAGAACCTAACCAACTAATTTAGGTGCCGTTTGCGATTAAGTAAGACTTTAGAGGAAAAAACGAGAGTCACATTGCTTAGTCCGACCGCACTATTGAATCATAATAACACGCCAGTGAAACAGATAAGTGGTACGTTGGGAAGAACACAAGAGCGGTACCGACAACTCGCTTCCTGGCCGCTCCCGCGGGCGGCCAGGAGCGAACCCTAGCCGCCAGCAGTGCCGCACCCACCACCCACGCCTCCCCTCGCCGTCACCGAACGGCGTTGCCAGGCAAAGCCCTTGCGGCTCGGCGGTGGGGCCGTCTCCTCCTTCTGCTCGGGGCGGCGCAAGCCGTTCCTCTTCAACGGGAGCTCGGGAGGCGGTTACGCTGGCTCGAGGCGGCGCGACGAGGTAGTGCAAGGGCGGGAAGGGCGCGCTTCGAGGTTAGCTAGCGTGAACCTACGTGCGGGGGCGTCACGCCCGTTGGCGAGGGCGCACGGATGGAGTGGCGTCGATCTGCGAGGGCGCACGGTGTGGAGCGGGAAGGGGCATGACAACGAGGCCATGCTGCGTGGGTGATGTCTACTACGCAAGTTTATTCTTGTAGACTATGTTGGGTCTTCAAATGTATGACCTAAGGTTTATCAACGCGTGGAAGGTATATTATGAAGATGGTCCCTCTCAAACGACCCTGCAATCAAATACAAGAAATCACTTATGTCCCCAACGCACCCAATACAATGGTAAATTGTATAGGTGCACTAGTTCGATGAAGAGATGGTGATACAAGTGCAATATGGATAGTAGATATATGTTTTGTAATCTGAAATATAAAAACAGCAAGGTAGCAAGTGGCAAACAACGAGCCAAACATTGTATTAATGCTTGGAAATAAGGCGTAACGTTCATACTTTCACTAGTGCAATCTTTCAACAATGCTAACATAATAGAATCATATGATCATCACTCAATGTGCGACAAAGAATCACTCCAAAGTTTATAAATAACGGAGAACATAAGATGAAATTATTGCAGGTAGTAGAACCACCTCAAAGTTATCCTTTCCGATCAATATATTGAGCTATTCCTATAAGTGTCACAAACACCCCTAGAGTTCGTATTAAAATAACAAATATGATATGCATCAATCAACCCTAATGTCACCTAGACACTCCAATGTCACCACAAGTATCCGTGGGTTAATTATTCGACATGCATCAAACAATTTCAGATTCATCATATTCAATCCAACACAAAGAACTTCAGAGAATACCCTAAGATTTCTATCAAAGAAAGTAGAACAAGAGCGTGTATCAAACCACGAGAATCCGCAAGTTGAGTACCAAAACATATATCAAGTAAATCAATAGAACACCTCATTGTCATCACAGGGTATCCATATGCAACACATACATCAAGTGATCTCAAATCCAATATTCAATCTGACATAACGAGATCTCAAAGGGAAAGATTAAATTCATCACAACAAGATAGTAAGGGAATAACATCATATAATTCAACTATATTAACAAGCCCATGATACGTCAAGATCATGACATCTCAAGAACATAGGAGAGAGAGAGATCAATCACATAGCTACTGGTACGTACCCCAGCCCCGAGGGTGAACTACTCCCTCCTTGTCATGGACACCGCCAGGATGATGATTATGGTCTCCGATGATAATTGCCCCCTCCGACAGGGTGTCGTAATAGGGCTTCAGATGAGTTTTCTTCGATATTGTTGTCGGTTTCTCATGGGGGGGGGTGCCGCAAGGATAGCAGATGCCATGGGATGGCTTAAGAGGTGAGAGCAAGGCTGCAGTGGAGATTTGGGACGGGATAGGGTAACGACACGCGGTGGTTTTACCCAGGTTCGGGGCTCTTCGGAGAGATAATACCTCTACTCCTGCATGCCTGTATATGAGGTATATTTGTAGTACATGGTTGTTCCTGGAACCGTGTTTGAGGAGGAAGAGGGAGCTGGCTGCTCCCTTCCATGGCCTCACGTGTGAGAGTGAGAGGGGAAATGAGAGAAATGAGGGAGCTCTTGGAGAGCTTCCTTACCCGTGGGTGAGCTCCCCTGGTGCCTCTTATATAGGGAGGCCCAGGGGACAAGGGGTGGCCCTCATGGCCTAATTACACTATTGAAGGAGACATGTGAAATGACTCATGATGCAGGCTACAATGCGTCATTATTGGAGCGCAGCGGAGTGGCGCATGATGGGTGCACATCAGGGTACTATTCGCCAATAGTGCCCGACTGTAGCAGGGTGGCTGGCTCTGCAGTCCGTCAACTACAGTGTCGTCAGCTTGTGTCCGATGGGACGCCTGGAGCTGACTTCGTCGGGTCGTAGCCGGCCAGGAGGAGCCGTCCAGGAGGAGCCATCCAGGAGGAGCCAGCCAGGAGGAGCGGGCCAGGAGGAGCGGGCCAGGAGGAGTGGGCCAGGAGGAGCCGACCGGGAGGAGCCAGCCGGAATGGGCCAGCCAGGAGAAGCCAGCCGGGAGTAGCCAGCCGACCGGGCCGCAACTTTGTCTTCACTTCTTCGATTGTCTTGTTGATTTGTTGGGCTTGGCATAGGGGGGGTGGCTCTCCCGGTGTTTTAAAATGTTGAGTCGTCTCCATGAGCCTACCGGGGGTAATCCCCCCGACAGTAGCCTCCGAGCCTCCGAGCGACTTGTAGAGTCGGGCAAAGGGTTTTTGCCATTGGAGTTGTTTGTTGCAGAAGTTGTTGATGACGGTAGATTGCAGGCCAGGGACGCCGCGGCTTGCTTCCAGCGGGGGCGCACCAGCGCACCCGTTGGGTGTAGCCTCCGAGCCTCCGGGCGACTCAAGAGTCGGGCGGAGGGTCTTTGCTGTTGTTGAAGTAGACGGTGGTGTCGAGGGTGCCGAGCACGGATGCGAAGTCCGCCAATTGAAGGGCGCGAGGCGTTGCCGGGGGTGAACACGAAGTCCATCGGCTGGTGATTTCCAGCGGGGGCGTGCCAGCGCACCCGCTGGGTGTAACCTCTAAGCCTTCGGACGACTTGAAGAGTCAGGCGGAGGGTCTTTGCTGTTGCTGAAGTAGACGGTGGCGTCGAGGGTGCCGGGCGCGGACGCGGAGTCCGCCGGCTGAAGGGCGCGAGGCGCTGCCGGGGGCAAACGCGGAGTCCATAGGCTAGCGGTTTCCAACGGGGGCGCGCCAGCGCACCCGCTGGGTGTAGCCTCCAAACCTTCGGGCGACTCGAAGATGTCGGGCGGAGGATCTTTGCTGTTGGTGA
This sequence comes from Hordeum marinum, assembly GCA_022496015.1. NCBI lineage: Eukaryota > Viridiplantae > Streptophyta > Magnoliopsida > Poales > Poaceae > Hordeum > Hordeum marinum. The sequence goes on from CM039673.1 coordinate 412,707,521, forward strand.
AGTATACTTTGGTGTCAAAGATGTCAGGCGTGGACACGGGGTCCTTCGACTAAAGGGGGCGAGGCGCCTCCGGGGACGGACACGTGGTCCGTCGGCTGATGGGCGCGAGGCACTACCGAGGGCAGACGCAGTGTCCACCAGCTGATGAGCGCGAGGCACTGCCGAGGGCGGGTGTGGTGTCCGCCGATTGATGAGCGCGAGGCTCTGCCGAGGGCGGACGCGGGGTCCGCCGGCTGATGAGCGCGAGGCTCTACCGAGGGAGGACACGGGGTCTGCCGGCTAATGAGCGCGAGGCACTGCCGAGAGCGGACACGGGGTCTGCCGGTTGATGAGCGCGAGGCTATGCCAAGGGCGGACGCGGGGTCCACCGCCTAATGAGCGCGAGGCTCTGCCAAGGGCGGAAGCGGGGCCCACCGGTTGATGAGCGCGAGGGCTCTGCCGAGGGCGAACGCGGGGTCTGACAAATGATGGGCGCGAGGCTCTGCCGAGGGCGGAAACGGGGTCCGCCGGCTGATGAGTGCAAGGCGCTACCGAGGGCGGATGCGGGGTCTGCCAGCTGATGAGCGCGAGGTTTTGCCGAGGGCGGACGTGGGGTCCGCCGGCTGATGAGCGCGAGGCGCCGCCGAGGCCGGACGCGGGGTCCCCTGGCTGATGAGCGCGAGGCTTTGCCGGGGCGGACGGAGGGTCCGCCGTCTGATGGGCACGAGGTTGTGCCGAGGGTGGACGCGGGGTCCGCCGGCTGATGGGCGCTAGGCTCTGCCGAGGGCGCACGCGGGGTCCGTCGGCTGATGGGCGCGAGACGCTGCTGAGGGCGGACACGGGTCTGCCGGCTGATGGGCGCGAGGCGCTACCGAGGGCGGACGCGGGGTCTGCCGGCTGATGAGCGCGAGGCTCTGCGGAGAGCGGACGCAGGGTCCGCCGGCTAATGAGCGCGAGGCGCTGCCAAGGCGGACGTGGGTCCGCCGGCTGATGAGTGCGAGGCTCTACCGAGGGCGGACGCAGGTCCGCCGGCTGATGAGCGCGAGGCGCTGCCGAGGGCGGACGCGGGGTTCGCCGTTTGATGAGTGCGAGGCATTACCGAGGGCGGGCGCAGGGTCCGCTGACTGATGAGCGCGAGGCTCTGCCGAGGGCGGACGCGGGGTCCACCGGTCGTCGAGCGCGAGGCGCTACCCGGCGTGGACGCGGGGTCCACCAATTGATGGGCACGAGGCCCTGCCGCGAGTAGCCTCCGTGCGAGGAGGTTCCTCATGGAAACGATCATGCAGAAGACAAGGTTAAGTCGACGCAGATATATCAAATATTTGATTTTGGCGGCGCAAGTTTATGCAGGGGGTACTGACTCGGCTTTTCCTGAGCCCCCTTCAATCTTTTTCATGTTCTCTCCGCTCTTTGGCTTTTGCTATTGCTAGCCGGACAGCCGGGAGCCGGTCTGTAGCTGAGGCGTAGAGTGGGCCGTGGAGTGGAGCGTACAGTACTCAAACTCTGGGAGTAGACTCGACCGAGCAGAGACTCGTAAATGAAATGACCAGATTGCCCTAGCCATTTTCTCCTGAGACGCTTTTCACATGGGATGGCCTCCAGCTAGTGCCCTCGCTAGCCGGACAGTCGCGGTGCAATCTGTAGCTGAGACAAAGAGTAGGCCTTCGGTGTCGTACACGCTACTAAGCCGTCTCGTGGGAACTAACGTTTCGGGCCAAGCGGCCAGCCCTGGGCCGAGACTAGCTGGCGTCGGGGTGAATATTAAGGTAGCAGAATAAACGCGAAGATGGCCCCTGAGGGTCGCTCAGGTTATTCGTTTTGTGTGTACGGTGCAGGGATATGCGGGTGGAGATTTCACATTGCTTTTGAGTGCCGTCGAGGCAGTTATTGTCCATGTTGTCCAACACGTCTTGCAGCCGGCGTGATCCAGCTGATGCGCGGGAGGCGCTGTCGGGCGCGGACGTGGAGTCCGCCAGCTCATGGGCGCGAGGCGCTGCCGGGGGTGGACGCGTGGTCCGTCGGCTGATGTGCGTGAGGTGGTGCCGAGGGCAGACGCACGATCCACCGTCTGTTGCGCGTGATGCGCTGCCGAGGGCGGACGCGGGGTCCGCCGGCTGATGGGCGCGGGGCACTGCCGAGGGCGAACGCGGGGCCTGTCGGCTGATGAGTGTGGGGCGCTGCCGAGGGCGGACGCGGGCTCCGCCGGCTGATGAGCACGGGGCGCTACCGAGAGTAGCCTTCGAGCCTCCAGGCAAGGAGGTTCATCGATTTTTGCGTAGGCGAGGCGGATGTTGTCGAAGACAGCCAGCTGATGGCCTGTAGCCGGCACGACCTTTTACCAGCGAGGCGCCGGTCACCCCCACTAGGTGTCACCCGCTGGGTGTATCCTCCAGGGCGGTTGATGGAGCCACCGGACGGCCGGGCCTGGCTGGCCAACGTCAAAGTGGACGAGCAACGGAGCCGACCCCCCAGCTAGCACGGTGTCGAAGTAGGCGGGCAAACCAGCGGGAAGCTGACCAGGCGTTAGCGCGGGCGGGCCAGCTGGCGTGGGCAGACGGACGTACAATCTCGTTTTTTTATGCTCAAGCAGGCGACCGCGGGCAGCTAAACGTCTAGATCCAACGGGAGTGCGCGGGCGCAGCTGGCCATGGTGTGTGGCACGGAAGCCGGGGCGGGAGAGCGAGCGGCCAGCGGCAGAAGCGAACTAGCGACGGGTGCGCGGGCATGGACGCGAAGCAGCGAAGCTCGAGGGCACGATGCGGAGCCAGCGGGACCGGGGGGGGGGGGGGGGGGGGCGACGCGGGCACGGCCGTGTGGCACGGGCGCGCAGGGATGCCGAACGTGGCGTCGCTCGGGCTGGCCGTGTCATGTGGTGTCGGAGCTGGCGCACGCATGCGAGGCGTAGGGCGGTAATGGCGCACGCATGGAGTAGACAACACGAGGTGGAGCCGGCGGAGATGGCAGACGTGGGAGAAACTGACGAAGCGCAGCTGCGAGCGGAGCCAACACCCCGAGGGGACATGAGCGCGCGGTCGCGACAATGCAGGATGCAGGTGCACAGGGTTGTGGAGCCGGCACGTGCGCGGGTGTGTTGACATGGAGCGGGACGACCCGTCTCAGACGGCCGGCTCAGAATTGGCGGAGGGGGTTCATTGATGGACGAAGGCGGACACTGCTGGCCAGGGCAGCCGGATAGACCGCCGCTCAGCGCAGCCGGTCGAAGCTAGCCAAGCGGCCGGCTCGCGCGCGCATGCAGATGGCCATGCATGCGGCAAACCCACACGTCTGCGCCTTTATTATTTTTCCTCGAGCATCCGGCCCACAAGGGAGACCACCAGCGGAGCCGGCTGGTGCGTGTGATGGATCCCGCGGCCGGCGACGGGACACGGTGGAGGCAGAGCCGACATGCGGCCAGGGCTATGGACGCCTAGAGCCAGCTGATACGTCTCCAACATATCTATAATTTTTGATGATGGCATGCTATTGTGTTAACCGTTTTGTATGTTTTATATGCATTAATATGCTATTTTATATTATTTTCGGGACTAACCTATTAATCTAGAGCCAAGTGCCAGTTTCTGTTTTTTCCTTGTTCTTGAGTTTTGCAGATATGGAATATTAAACGGAGTCCAAACGGAATAAAACCTCCGGAAGGAATTTTTCTGGAAGGAAACAAGTCATCCAAGCTTGGAGTGCACGTCAGGGGAGGTGCCAGGGTGCCACAAGTCTGCTAGGCACGGCCCCCTGGCCACGCCTAGCACGCTTGTCGCCTCCTAGCAGGTCACCTAACCCTAATTCTTGGCCTATAAATATCCAAATATTCCCCAACATCAAAGAGATCCACGCAAATACTTTTCCGCCGCCAGAAGCCTCCGTTCCTGAGAGATCTAATCTTGGAGCCTTTTCCGGTAATTTGCCGGAGGGGGTTTCGATCACGGAGGGCATCTACATCAACTCTATTGCCCCTATGATGATGCATGAGTAGTCCACCACAAACCTATGGGTCCATAGCTAGTATCTAGATGACTTCTCTCTCTTTGATCTTCAATACCATGTTCTTCATGATCTTCATGGAGATCTATCCGATGTAATCCTCTTTTGTGGTGTGTTTATCAAGATCCGATGAATTGCAAGTTTATGTTCAGATTATCCATGAATGTTATTCGAATATCCTCTATTTTGTTATATGCATGATTTTATATCCTTGCAAGTCTCTTCGAGTTATTGGTTTGGTTTGGCCAACTAGATTGGTAATTCTTGCAATGGGGAAGTGCTTCGTTTTGGGTTCAATCTTGCGGTGTCCTCACCCAGTGACATAGTAGGGGTAGCGAGGAATGTATTGTATTGTTGCCATCAAGGGTAACAAGATGGGGTTTTCATCATATTGCTTGATTTTATCCCTCTACGTCATGTCATCTTTCTTAACGCGTTACTCTGTTCTTCATGAACTTAATACTCTAGATGCAGGCAGGAGTCGGTCGATGTGTGGAGTAATAGTAGTAGATGCAGAATCGTTTCGGTCTACTTGTCACGGACATGATGCCTATATGCATGATCATTGCCTTCGATAACTACATGATTATTCGCTTTTCTATCAATTGCTTGACAGTAATTTGTTTACCTACCATGATATTTGCCTTCAAGAGAGAAGCCTCTAGTGAAACCTATGGCCCCCGGGTCTATTTTCCATCATAGATTTTCAGATCTATACCTTGCTGCAATTTACTTATCTTTATTTTTCACACTCGCTTACATCTATCTCTTTCAGATCTAATCCTTGCAAATAACCGTGAAGGGACTAACAACCCTTTTATAGCATTGGGTGTAAGAGTTTGATTGTTTGTGTAGGTGCATCCATTGGTGACTTGCTTGTTCCTCCTACTGGATTGATACCTCGGTTCTCAACAACTGAGGGAAATACTTATCTACTTCGCTGCATCACCCTTTAATCTTCAAGGGAAAACCAATGCATGCTCAAGAGGTAGCAAGAAGGATTTCTGGCGCTGTTGCCGGGGAGGAAACATAGCAAGTCAAGACAACAACTTTCCTGTCAACTTGCCATTTCTAGTGCCGTTGCCGGGGGGATACACATCAAGCCTACCAAGTACCCATCACGAACTCATCTCTTGCATTTACTTTATTTGCCATTTGCCTCTCGTTTTCCTCTCCCCCACTTCTAAAACGATTTTTAGAAAATACCAAAAAGATTTGCCTTTTTGTTCGCCCTTCTTTCATTTGCGTTTTGTTTGCTTGTGTGCTTGTTTGCTTGTGTGCTTGATTGCTTGCTTTGTTTGCTTGTCTGACTTTTCCAATAATAATAATAATGATTTTATTAGTACTCCGATTGCTCCCACCACTAGTGCGGAATCTTATGAAAATCAATGATGCCTTCCTTAATCTTGTTATGTACGAACAATTTTCTGGCCTTCCTAGTGAAGATGCCGCATCCCATCTAAATACTTTAATTGAGTTGTGTGATATGCAAAATAAGAAAGATGTGGATAATGATATTGTTAAAGTGAAGCTATTTCTGTTCTCACTACGAGATCGTGCTAAAACTTGGTTTTCATCTTTGCCTAAAAATAGTATTGATTCATGGAATAAGTGTAAAGATGCACTTATCTCTAAGTACTTTCCGCCTGCTAAGATCATCTCCCTTAGGAACGATATAATGAATTTTAAGCAACTTGATCATGAGCATGTTGCACAATCTTGGGAGAGGATGAAATTAATCATTAGGAATTGTCCCGCACATGGTTTGAGTTTATGGATGATTATACAAATTTTCTATGCGGGATTAAATTTTGCATCTAGAAATCTTTTAGATTTTGTCGTGAGTGGTACTTTTATAGAAATCACGTGAGGAGAAGCTACTAAACTCCTAGATAATATCATGACAAACTACTCTCAATGGCATACCGAAAGATCTCCTACTAGTAAAAAAGTGCATGCTATTGAAGAAATTAATACTTTGAGTGAAAAGATGGATTAATTGATGAAACTGTTTACTAGTAAGGGTGCTCCTATTGATACTAATGATGTGACTTTGTCTTCTTTGATTGGAAATAATAGGAATCTATGGATGTAAATTTTGTTGGTAGGAACAATTTTGGTAACAATGCATATAGAGGTAATTTCAACCCTAGGCCGTTTCCTAGTAATTCCTCTAATAATTAGGGTAATTCCTATAACAATTCTTATGGAAATTATAATAAGATGCCCTCTGATCTTGAAAATATTGTTAAGGATTTTATTGGTTCGCAAAAAGTTTTTAATGCTTCAATTGAAGAAAAAGTTCTTAAGATTGATGATTTGGCTAGGAACGTTGATAGAATTTCTCTTGAGATTGATTCGTTGAAAGTTAGATCTACTCCACCCAAGCATGATATTAATGAGTCTTTAAAAGCTATGATAATTTATTGATGAAAGTAAGGAAAGAACCGCTAGAATTCGTGCTAAACGTGAATGGCTTGAAAAAGTGTTTTCTCGCGATAATAATGATGAAGATCTTAAAGTGATTGATGTGACTCCTATTGAATCTTTGTTTTCCAATAGAAATTTTGATAATGATGGGATTGGAGATAAGTCAACTTTAGTTAAAAGACGTCCCAATGATTTGGAGTCTATAGATCTTAATGCTAAGATTGATAAAAGTGGGATTGAAGAGGTCAAAACTTTAAATAGCAATGAACCCACTCTTTTGGATTTCAAGGACTTTAATTATGATAGCTGCTCTTTGATTGAATGTATTTCCTTGCTTCAATCCATGTTGAATTCTCCTCATGCTTATAGTCAAAATAAGGCTTTTACTAAACATATAGTTGATGCTATGATGAAATCTTTTGAAGAAAAAGTTGAGTTAGAAGTTTATATCCCTAGAAAGCTTCATGATGAGTGGGAACCTACTATTAAGATTAAAATCAAATATTATGCGTGCCATGCTTTGTGTGATCTGGGTGCTAGTGTTTCCACGATTCCGAAAACTTTATGTGATGTGCTAGGCTATCATGATCTTGATGATTGCTCTCGAAATTTGCATCTTGCGGATTCCACTACTAAGAAACCTATGGGAAGGATTAATGATGTTATTATTATTGCAAATAGGAATTATGTGCCCGTAGATTTCATTGTTTTTGATATAGAATGCAATCCTATATGTCCTATTATTCTTGGTAGACCTTTCCTTAGAATGATTGGTGCAATTATTGACATGAAAGAAGGAAACATTAGATTCCAATTTCCATTAAGGAAAGGCATGTGACACTTTCCTAGAAATAGAATAAGATTGCCTTATGAATCTATTATGAGAGCTACTTTTGGATTGCATACCAGAGACGACGATACCTAGATCTATTGCGTTTTGCCTAGCTAGGGGTGTTAAACAATAGCGCTTGTTGGGAGGCAACCCAATTTTATTTTTGCATTCTGTTCTTTGCATCTGTTTTTGAATGTTTCCCACATTATTACCTCTATATTAATTGTGTTTTGGTGTTTTAATTAGTGTTTGAGCCAAGTAAAACCTTTGGGTGATCTATGGTAGTTGTTGATTTGATCTTATTGAAAAACAGAAACTTTTGCGCTCAGTCCAGGAATTTTCTATTTTTTTCAGAGCGTGATCTGAAATATTTACACAAGATTTATATACAAATTTCCCAGGTTGTCCTAATTTTTCAGAATTTTTTGAGTTACAGAAGTGTATGAAGTTTCCAGATTGCTACAGACTATTCTGTTTTTGACAGATTCTGTTTTCTTTGAGTTGTTTGCCTATTTTGATGAATCTATGGGTTGTATCATGTGGTATGAGCCATGGAGAAGTCAGATTACAGTAGAAATAATACCAATATAAATAAATAATGAGTTACCAACAATACCTAAAGTGATGATTTATTTTCTTATAGTAACGGACCCACGAGTTTTCTGTTAAGTTTTGTGTTATAAAGTTTTCAAGTTTTGGGTAAAGATTTGATGGACTATGAAATAAGGAGTGGAAAGAGACTAAGCTTGGGGTTTCCCAAGGCACTCCAAGTCATATTCAAGGATGCCAAAGAGCCTAAGCTTGGGGATTCCCTGGAAGACATCCCCTCTTTCGTCTTGAATCCATCGGTAAATTTACTTGAGGCTATATTTTTATTCACCACATGATATGTGTTTTGCTTGGAGCGTCTTGTATGAGATGATTATTTGCTTGTTAGTTTGCAACAATCATACTTGCTGCACACATCTTTTGAGACAGACACGCTAAATCGTGAATTTATTAGAATACTCTTTGTGCTTCACTTATATCTTTTGAGTTGGGCAATTTTGCTCTATGTGCTTCACTTATATCTTTTAGAGCACGGTGGTGTTTGCATTTTTATAGAAATACTTAAACTCTTGTACCTCACTTATATTATTTTGAGATTTTCTAAAACAACATGGTAATTCGTCTAGGTTATGAATTTATTCCTAATATGATAGGCATCCAATAGGGATATAATAAAAACTTCCATATTAAGTGCATTCAGTATTTATGAGAAGTTTGATTCCTTGCATAAAGTTTTGAGATATAAAGAGACATGTTAGGAAGCAAATTGTGATTTGGTAAAAATACTTGTGTAAAGGCTTGTGATTCCCGTAGCATGCACGTATGGTGAACCGTTATGTAAGGAAGTCGAAGCATGACTTGTTTATAGATTGTCGGCCTTTGTGTGAGGGTCGGGGGCGCACGATGGTTAACTCCTACCAACCTCCCCCCTAGGAGCATGAGTTTAATGCTTTGCTTCAATGACTAATAGACTTTTGCAATAAGTTTGTGAGTTCTTTATGACTAATGTTGAGTCCATGGATTATACACACTCTCACCCTTCCACTTTTGCTAGCCTCTCTAGTACCACGCAACTTCCGCCGGTGCAACAAACACCTTCCTAAAAATAGCCACCATATACCTTCCTCAAAACAGCCACCATATATATTTCCTCAAAACATCCACCATACCTACCTATTATGGCATTTCCATAGCCATTCCGAGATATATTGCCATGCAACTGCCACCGTTTCCTTTTATGACATGCACCATCACTTCCATATTGCATATAGAGTCATATTTTGTTATAGGTATCGAGTTGTAATTTTATTTGTGTTTTTTACATCTGTGCCCCTGGTTCCTTAGCTCTACTCATTCATCCCCGCGCTCTTAACTTTTGCTCAGTTTTCCCCACTTCCTTGACCGAAACCCTCAGAATAGGTCACAACGGACGTTGCTGTCGGGTCAATGGCTTGACCATTAACTCTGACGAGTGGGGTCGTGGTGGACTATGTCACCCGTTGGACCTGACAAGTGGGGCTGCGTTGGGCGGTGTCTCTATTCGACCCTGGTTTCGTTGGGCCGTGGTTTTGTTGGGCCGTCCCTCGCATTAAACTGCCTGCACGCCGTCACAACAGAAGCCTGCTATGCATGCTTCCCAGCAAGCTTTCCTGCATGGGTCGATGCGCGCCGCCACGATGTGTCGACCAAGCCTGCATGCACCGACTGAGCCTTCATACGCCGATGCGTGTCACCACGATGCACTGACCGAGCCGCTTTCTTGCACGCGAGCCGCCATGGATGTAGTGACGGTCGCTGCTGCTGGTTACTCTCTTCTCACACGCTTGTCTCCTTGATTTAGAGCATCATTTTTACGATTAGTTTCAGCCTTTTCGTTGTGGCTGCACGCACTAGGTGGTAACTAGCAAAGCGAGCTATCTAAGAAAACAATCAACAAATATGTAGATAGGGCCAACAAGCCCATATCACGATCACATAGTTCAAACTAGCAAGAACATAATAATAGAATAGATAGAAAACTTAATAATAGAACTTAATAAAAGGGCCAACAAGCCCATATCTCCAACATAGTTCAATTACAACTTAATTAACATAACATAGATTAAAAAATAGATAGAGGGTTTAGAGCCCTAGCCGCCGCCTTCTCCACCTTGCTCCTCCTTCGTGCCCTTCACTCCTCCTCCGGGGCGTTGTCGGTGGGGTATAGAAGAGTGTGCATGCGCGACGTGGTGGGGAAGATGTTGGTGTACTCCGTAAACATGTTGTGGGTGGTGAAAGTGATGAACTCGCAGCCACACCAAAACACCCGACCGAGGAGGTAGAAGGCATCGAATGTGTTCGTGAAGTGGGCAAGGAGAGCAAGCACCACCCCATTTTGGATGACCTCCTCGACGCGGAACATCGTTGGAGATCCCCGCGGGAGGTGTTTGTAGACGGCCCCAAGGAAGAACTCGGTGAAGTTCCTTGCGGTCCTCCACCTTGATATCGCCCACACACGTAGTGTGCGCTCAACGTACACGCCGGTAGGGTAGAGCCTCTCCGGCACGATGGGTGGGAAGCGGTAGGTTGGTCCGGTGTACTGCATGGCTGAGGGATGTGCAGAAGAAGGAGAAGGGGGCGAAGAGCAAGAAGGGCAGATGGCAAAGGATGGGAGATGGATGAGGGATGGCAGAGGTAGAGGGTGGCTTAAATAGCCGTAGTGCTATGTGTTATTTGGCCGTGGCAATAACGGGGTCAAATGTGAAGTAGCCCATTTTCAAACCCACTGCAGCATCGGGAGTGTAAATGCATGGGAAACGGTGGTTTGAAAAGAAGAAGAAAAAGAAGCTAATTTGGCCCTTATAAATTTTTAAATAGTTTGTGGCCATTTTGCATGATAAAAATAAATTTGGCCCTTATAAATTTGGTCATTTTGCATTTGTATATAGAACAAAAAGAACTAAATTTTCTACGCAATGTCAATTGTTATGTAATGTCAAACGATACAACCAAGAAACAGAGCCATCACGTTCACAAAAAAACAGAGCAAACAATGCAAAAAAATGACGCAATTCGACAGCCCAACCAGAGCTTGGTTTCCCTTTGGGCCCAATACCAATTCGACAGACACGATCCATTTTTTTCGCGGAGTCAGTGGTGGGCGGGCAGCCGAGCACAACCAATAGGATCGCCTCTCACGGATTGCCCCATGATGCGGAGCCGTACTTGTGATCCAACCACACTAGGGTATGATCGGACGGCTAACGTTCGGAGCTAGGGTTAGGCGAAGCCCCGTGGGGTTTAGAGGGGTTTTGAGCTGGTCAATAGGGTTTCGAAGGCTTTGACTGAGCATAAATAGTTAAAAAAATCAAAAAATATGAAACCTTCATAGTTCGTCGTTTTATAAGACACACTAACGAGGAAAAATACTAAACTTGGTCTATGGTCATTTTCATGAAAAAACCCTAGCTGGCACGATCAAGGTCAAATGAGCGCCATTAATTTAAAAAAATTAAGAAAATATAAAACCTGCGCACACTATTGTCTTATGTGACATGTTACCAAGCAAAAATCTTAAACTTGGTCTATGGTCATTTTCATGAGAAAACCTTCACACATATGAGCTATCACGTACAAGATTTCATAGAGTTCAAGGAGAGGACGTAGGGTTACCTACAGGGTTTGAATTTTTTTAAAAAATCAAAAAAAATCAAAAGAAAATGTAAAAATATGAAGATTAATTCAAAAATAGTGAGACTTCAAATGTACACTATACAGATTGAATAGGTATTAATAAAAAAAACATTTGACTCATTTAGAGTAGGTCCAAAAAAACTTGATTACAAATGGGCTGTTTACCCTAGCTTGGGAGCTCATTTGGAGCACATTTCTCAAATTCAAATTTCTTTGACCTCCTCTAAATCACGTCAAATTTTGCATACATGATCTCTTACACAAACATAGATAGTTTGCCAAGTTTTTTTTTTGCATTTTCTTGAATTTATACTGTCCTCTCGAATGTCAGTTCAAAACATCACATAATGAGACATGCTGGTGGGAAAAATCATGCATTTGATTATAAAACATGAGACAAATATTTTTTGTACTCCTTTATTACAAAAATCATTACATCTTCATTCAATATTTGCTCTTTTTTCTTATTCCTTGCAACATGTATGATTAGTGAAGCAACACTGAAACAACATGTGTGATCATTGCATCACCTAAACTTTGAAAATAAACACTGAAACAAATCATAGCAGACAAATTTAAAAACACACAAATAAGCAATATAGGTAGCCACATGCATATATAGAATACCACATAGTACCATACCATCCATAGAACACATCCAGTTCACAAACAAAGTTCCCAAACAACCAAACACACAAAGTTCACATTAAAACACATCATCACATCATCAATTAGTTGGGAATGGGAGTCAGGACTTTCGCGAGGACAACATGCTGGCCCCTGATCTTGTAGTCCTCGCCGTGGATGGATACATCTTCTACATGAGCTAGAAGTTGAACGAAGCGGCCGAACTTTGGCTTTGCCTTGGTGGTGCAGTAGGGGCAGCGCCAAATTTTGGTCCTGCTCTTGTAGTAGTAATCGTCTCCCTTGGCCCTGATTTTCTCCTCTTCCTTCGCTTTGAAGGACTTGAAGTTATCCACATCCACATCTTCTCCGGAGATGTACTGCACACACAAATGAATTTAGATATATACATTATAGTTTCATATACACCATGTCAAAGGAACTAGGGTAAATGAACAATCTAAATTTCAAGCAGGCTTACCTCACACTCTTGGTCGATCCAATACCCTAGATCGTACGGGTCCTTGAAGTCAGTAAGGTCCAGCTTCCTCTTTTTCCCCCAACCATCCTCCTCCTGAATATATAGTTACATCCCATTGAAAATTTAGATATGCATTTTACATTGATCATAGGGATAATATACTATGATCCTATTTGCATCTTCCATTGTCATGCACACACATTGAACAACAGAGCTAATATAAGTACATATTGTGGACAAATTTATATACTAATGAATCAAATAACTTCTTAATCAATGGATTCCATTTGGGCATATGACATTCAAAACCCCAATCTGAGTAGCATCCAAAAACAAATCTAATAGAGACCTAATCTAATAAGCATACATGTCTGTAGCATTAGAACCCCCAATCTGTGAGCATTAAAAACAAAATCTAATAAGCATACATCTGTGTAGTATTGAAGCACACAGATCCCTATCTCTCATAAAGATCTATCTAGCATTTTTGCAAATAATGTAATCCAAAAAACCCTAGTACAAATACCCCAATCCCACCAATATAGAAAACCCCGGCCCATCTGTCAAACCAACTACTCTAACCATCTGAACTACCGTATGAATCACAATCTAACCAATGCAACTAAATCTACAGGCTAATATCCTAAAGCAAGTGCAAATACCTCTTGCTCCTTGCCAGGCTATGCATCGGGGGTATTGGGATGGACTGCGCCGCTCGACGCCGTCACCTTCTGTAGCGCTGAGGCGGAGCCCGTCACCTCCTTCTCCACATCCGCAGCGGTTGCGAGTTTCCCTGCACCGCCGTGGCCACCACCAACGTCCTTCACTTCATCCGTGGTCACCGCGCCCTGCTGCTCCACTACATCTCCGGCAGCTGCGCCAGCGTCGCCACAAGCTTCTGCCATCGGACAGATGGACGCGATGAAGGTGAGGAATAGGATGCGCTGGGGGAGAGCGAGACGGTGCGGTGGAGGCAGTGGAGGAGAGCAAGATGAAGCCAGTGGGGGAGAGGAAGACGATGTGACAGGGAGGGGATTTGGGGGGAAATGGTAGGGACGATGGAGGTGGTTGCCCCTCTTTATATGATGTGATATTTCGGGCAATGTTCGATGGACCCGTGCTACCCCTGACCCTGGTCAGTTGCATGCGCCCACGTATACGAATACCATTGTATGGTCAGCATACGAAACTACTATACGGGTAAACGGTCAAAGGTGGACTCGGCCCTACGTGACCCCACTCGTCAGAGTTAACGGTCAAAGGCATTGACTCGACGACAACGTCCGTTGTAACCTGTTCTGAGGGTTTCGGGCAAGGGAGTGGGGGAAAAGTGAGCAAAAGTTAAGATCGTGGGTATGAATGAGTACAACTAACGAACGAGGGGCACATAAATAAAAATCCCATTTTATTTTGAGTTGAAGTAAATAAAAGTGTGATGATTATCATTATTAGAGCAGGTGCCATGTGAGGAAAGGATGATGGAATCTATGATTCCCTCACAAGTGGGGATGAGATTCCAAACTTTATGAAAAATAAAAGAGGCCAACGAAGCCCAAATAAAAAAAATGAATAAAAGAGGCCTTAGATGCCCACATAAAAAAATGAGAGAAAAGAGAGAAGGGACATTTCTAGTACCTTTTTCCACACTTGTGCTTCAAAATAGAACCATAATCTTCATGATAGAGAGTCTCCTATTTTGTCACTTTCATATAGCTAGTGGAATTTTTTCCTTCATGATGCACGTCCACTTAGTTTGCTTTTGAGCTTTCATACACTTATAGCTCTAGGGCATCCGTTGGATGGCAATCCCTACTCACTCACATTGATATCTATTGATGGGCATCTCCATATCTCGTTGATACACCTAGTTGATGTGAGACTATCTTCTCCCCTTCCTTGACAACCTCCATCATATTCTATTCCACCCATAGTGCTATATCCATGGCTCGCACTCATGTATTGCGTAGAGTTGAAAAAGTTTGAGAAAATAAAGGTGTGAAAACAATTGCTTGACTTTTCATCGGGGTTGTGCATGATATAAATACTTTGTGTGGGGAAGATGGAGCATAGCCAGACCATATGATATTGTAGGGATAACTTTCCTTTGCCATTATATTTTGATGAGATACAATTGCTTTGCTAGTATGCTTGAAATGTTATTGTTTCTGTATCAATATCAAGATTTTGTTTTGAGTCTTACGGATCTGAATATTCATGCCACAATAAAGAATATTACTTGGATAAATATGTTAGATAGCACTCCACATCAAAAATTCTGTTTTTATCATTTACCTACTCAAGGACGAGCAGGAATTAAGCTTGGGGATGCTGATACGTCTCCAACGTATCTATAATTTTTGATGATGGCATGCTATTATATTAACTGTTTTGGATGTTTTATATGCATTAATATGCTATTTTATATTATTTTTGGGACTAACCTATTAGTCTAGAGCCAAGTGCCAGTTTCTGTTTTTCTCCTTGTTTTTGAGTTTTGTAGATATGGAATATTAAACGGAGTCCAAACGGAATAAAACCTTCGTAAGGAATTTTTCTGGAAGGAAACAAGTCATCCAAGCTTGGAGTGCACGTCAGGGGAGGTGCCAGGGCGCCACAAGCCTGGTAGGCGTGGGCCCCCTAGCCGCGCCTAGCAGGCTTGTCGCCTTCTAGCAGGTCTCCTAACCCTAATTCTTGGCCTAAAAATACCCAAATATTCCCCCAACATCTAAGAGAGCCATGCAAATACTTTTCCACCGCAAGAAGCCTCCGTTCCCGAGAGATCCAACCTTGGTGCCTTTTCCGGTAATCTGCTAGAGGGGGTTTCGATCATGGAGGGCATCTACATCAACTCCATTGCCCCTCCGATGATGCGTGAGTAGTCCACCACAGACCTACGGTTCCATAGCTAGTACCTAGATGGCCTCTTCTCTCTCTTTGATTTTCAATACCATGTTCTTCATGATCTTCATGGAGATCTATCTGATGTAATCCTCTTTTGTGGTGTGTTTGTCAAGATCCGATGAATTGTGAGTTTATGTCCAGATTACCCATGAATCTTATTTGAATCTCCTCTGATTTCTTATATGCATGATTTCATAATTATTGGTTCGGTTTGGCCAACTAGATTGGTAATTCTTGCAATGGGAGAAGTGCTTGGTTTTGGGTTCAATATTGCGGTGTCCTCACTCAGTGACATAGTAGGGGTAGCGAGGCACGTATTGTATTGTTGCCATCAAGGGTAACAAGATGGGGTTTTCATCATATTGCTTGAGTTTATCCCTCTACATCATGTCATCTTTCTTAATGCGTTACTCTGTTCTTCATGAACTTAGTACTCTAGATGCAGGCAGGAGTCGATCGATGTGTGGAGTAATAGTAGTAGATGTAGAATCGTTTCGATCTACTTGTCATGGACGTGATGCCTATATGCATGATCATTGCCTTCGATAACTACATGATTATTCGCTTTTCTATCAATTGCTTGACAATTAATTTGTTTACCCACCATGATATTTGCCTTCAAGAGAGAAGCCTCTAGTGAAACCTATGGCCCCCGGGTCTATTTTCCATCATATATTTTCAGATCTATACCTTGCTCCAATTTACTTATCTTTTACTTTCCATACTCGTTTACATCTATCTCTTTCAGATCCAATCCTTGCAAATAACCGTGAAGGGATTGACAACCCCTTTATAGCGTTGGGTGCAATAGTTTGATTGTTTGTGTAGGTGCATCCATTGGTGACTTGCTTGTTCCTCCTACTAGATTGATACCTTGGTTCTTAACAACTAAGTGAAATACTTATCTACTTTGCTGCATCACCCTTTCCTCTTCAAGGGAAAACCAACGCATGCTCAAGAGGTAGCACTAGCCAGCATGAGGGCAAATCCAGAGGCAAGGTAGAGCTGGCGTGCGGCAAGGTGGACGTGCGGGAGCGACAAGGCGGGACTGGCCGAGCGTGGTGCAACGCGAGGGGGCGTTCAGAGTGGCGGGAAGACGACACGCGGGCCAGAGGTGTCCGGCTGCTGCGACAAGCCGACGTGCATGGACGGCAGTAGCCAACAGCCATGGCAAGCCGACGCGGAGGGAGCAGCAACGGCATGCAACGATGGGAGGCGTTCGGGTGACGCGCAGGGCATGGACGGAGCAGCCGGAGAACCGTGCGCTTGCGGGCACACATGGGGTGTCGGGACGCAAGCTGGCCGTCAGCTAGGGAGAGGCCACAGGATGATGGCGACAGTTCGTCCGGACAGGGAATGGTGAGGATGCCACCCGGCCGGAGCTGGTGGGACAATGATGATGGCGCGTCGGCGGGAAGAACATGCGGAAGAGCGACGGAGCGCTACAGGCGCGCGGCCGAGACGATCGAGGAGTGGCGTGTCGCAGGCGTATCTCGGAGGAGATCCGTGCCATGGAGGTGCGCCGCTGTTGCGTGAGGCGGATGCAGAGGTGGTGGCGTGCGGGAGCGGTGTAGCACACGGGGCCGCATGCGGTGGAGGGCCAAGCACGGAACAAAGCGACCAGGGGCCGCCGACTAGCGGGGTGCCATGGCCGGAGGCCACATCCGTGATATGGTGGGGAAGAAATCTGGAGGTACGGAGATGAGAGCGCACAAGAACTGCTGCCCAGTCTCCTTGCATGCTGGACGAGTAGAGGGGAATGGGAGGAAATTTTTCTCCCGGTGGAAGGACGGAGAACGGGCCTCGGTGAGCCCGCGAGAGGCGAATGGGTGTGCTAGAGCCGGCCACGGCATGACGCGGGGGCGCTGGAGGAGGCGCGTTGGCACTGGCGCTAAGACAACACAACGATGAGGCACGCAACGCATGGTCACGGGCAGGGCAGAGATGCACGGCGACCCGCAGCCCCAGGCGGTGTCGTGTGCGAACGAGAGGCATGAGGACGACCGTGAGGACATGCCGACCTGCACAGTCGCCCTGGTGGTGCATTGGAGCGAGATGGAGGTAGACGAGGCCGAGAGCATGGCGTCCCGTCGGGTTGCTTGGGGGCGTGCTGGCGTCGAGCCCCTGAGCACCGCCGGAGAGACGATGCCGGTGGGGACGCGTCTTCTCGTGCGGCAGCCCCAGGGGCATGTTGGTGTCGAGCCCCCGAGCGTTACCGGAGAGACAGCGGCAGCGTCGTGGTGGTGATGACGAGGCCGACAGCGAGGACGCGGTGTTGCGCGCACTCGCCCTGGGGGTGTGTTGATGTCGAGCCTCGGAGCGGCGACAACGGCGACACTGCGCTGGTGATGACGAAGAGGGTCCCGCCAGGACCGCGGTTCCAGCGGCAACATGCCCCATGGTGGGCGCCAACTGTCTCGTTTTCTCACGGGGGTGCTGCAAGGACAACAGATGCCATGGTATTGTTTAAGAGGTGAGAGCAAGGCTGCAGTGGAGATCCGGGACGGGATAGGGTAACGACACGCGGTGGTTTTACCCAGGTTTGGGGCTCTCCGGAGAGATAATTCCCCTACTCCTGCATGTTTGTATATGAGGTATATTTGCAGTACATGGTTGCTCCTGGAGCCGTGTTTGAGGAGGAAGAGGGAGCTAGCTGCTCCCTTCCATGGCCTCATGTGTGAGAGTGAGAGGGGAAACAAGAGAAATCAGGGACCACTTGGACTTCCTTGCCCATAGGTGAGCTCCCCTGGTGCCTCTTATATAGGGAGGCCTAGGGGACAAGGGGTGGCCCACATGGCCTAATTACACTATTGGAGGAAACATGTGAAATGACTCATGATGCATGCTACAGTGTGTCACTATTGGAGCGCAGTGGAGTGACGCGTGACGGGTGCACAACAGGGCACTATTCGCCAATAGTGCCCGACTATAGTAGGGTGGCTGGCTCTGTAGTCCGTCAACTATAGTGTCGTCATCTCGTGTCCGATGGGACGCCTAGTGCTGACTTCGTCGGGTCACAGCTGGCCAGGAGGAGCCGACCAGGAGGAGCCGTCCAGGGGGAGCCGGCCAGAAGGAGCCGGCCAAGGGGAGCCGTCCAGGAGGAGCCGGACAGGAGGAGCCGACCAGTGGGAGCCGGCCAGCAGGAGCCAGCCAGGGGGAGCCGGCCAGGAGGAGCCGGCCGGGAGTAGCCAGCCGGGAGGAGCCAGCCTAGAGGAGCCAGCCGGGAGGAGCTAGCCGGGAGGAGCCAACCGGGAGTAGCTAGCCAAGAGGAGGCAGCCAGGAGTAGCCAGCCGACCGGGCCGCGGCTTTGTCTTCATTTCTTCGATTGTCTTATTGATTCATTGGGCTTGGCATACCGGGGGTGGATCTCCTGGTGTTTTAAAATGTTGAGTCATCTCCTTGAGCCTACCTGGGGGTAATCCCCCTGACATGTATAGAGGCTTGTAGCAACAGAGCGGAAGTTCTAGGTTTATTTTTGAGGGTTTATGTATATATATGATTTTTCAGCATTGAAATCACGTCAAACGGAGCTACGAGTTGGTTCCAACCTATCAGGGCACCGTGCCCCAGGGGGTGAGGGCGCCCTGATGGCTTGGGGGCACCTGGTGGCCCCCTCCGTTGGTTCTTTGCTCTGATATTTCTCATATGTTCTATAAAAATCATCAAAAAGTTTCGGGCAATTCCGAGAACTTCCATTTTCTGCACAAAAAGCAACACCACGGTAATTCTGCTGAAAACAACGTCAGTCCTGGTTAGTTCTAATTAAATCATACACATTGCATCAAAACCATATAAAAGCAATGTAAACATAGGTGAATATGGCATGAATACTTCATAAATTATAGATATGTTGGAGATGTATCAGTGGGCTCCGCGGCGAGGCCGTGATCGCGTCGGGTGGCGCACGGCCTTGGGCATCTCGGGTGCCTGCTCCACGGCTGCGAATGTTTTAGTTCTCTGCTCCATATTGTGCAAGGGATCGGGAGGTGATGGGACTTGGTATTCCTGCGCATGGTGGTGCAACACAAGGAGTCCGGTGGCGCAGATCTGTTGCCGTGAGGTTTCACGATGGCATGGTGAGGGGCTGGTGCTCGGGCAACATGGTGGAGCGGCTTTGCTGAGGGTGTAGGAGCGCGTTGGTGGCTGTTGGATCTTCTCCATTCTCAAGTGGGCGTGCGTGGTGCATGGTGCGCGTGGGGCTTGTTCGCAGCTGGGAAGCATGGTGGTTCTTGGCTTTGGGCGTCATTTCTCCATTCATGTCGGCGTGGTGCTCAACTTGGATTGGCGGTTCGTGTTGTGTCCGGTGATCCTACTTTCAGTCGACAGTAAGTGGATCCAGCGGTCAGCCTTGGTCGGTGGCCTCCACAAGGTGCGGTTGGCTGCTCCGATGATGGGATTCTTGAACTATGAGATGACTCAATGGTGGTGCTAGGTGGGCACCGTTGTGAGATGATGTGCAGATGAGGTGGTGTCGGGTGCTTGGGTGAAAACCCTGTCTTGGTTTTGGCCGAGACCAGCAGTGGTGCAGGCTGTGTCTGTCTCTTACCTTCTTGGAGGCA
Organism: Hordeum marinum; assembly: GCA_022496015.1. Classification (NCBI taxonomy): domain Eukaryota; kingdom Viridiplantae; phylum Streptophyta; class Magnoliopsida; order Poales; family Poaceae; genus Hordeum; species Hordeum marinum. The sequence goes on from CM039673.1 coordinate 412,727,541, forward strand.
TCGCTGTATTTTTGCCGCACCTCTCCCGCACGCATCACTGCAGCTCCAGGGCAACCCTTGATCTTGTTGTATTAACTCTTGGGGGCTTCATCTTTGGAGCTGGGTATGGGCGAGGGGGAGTAGCAGGAGTCCTTGGTGTTGGCGCCGAAGCTTCTGTGTCAACGATGATGGGGGGAGCAATATCGAAGATGTGGCCATGGTTGTGGTAGTAGGCTCTTCTTCGACACGTTCTCATGATTATCTCGGCTAGTTCATCGTTGATAAGTCGAAGCTATGATGGCGGGGCTCCTATGGCGTACGATGATATTCTGTGGCGCCTGCCATGCCTAGTTCGTGATTCTTCTTCAGAGTCGGAGCTGTGCTGTCTGGGCGTAGGTGTTGGGGAACGTTGCATGGGAAGCAAATTTTTTCCTACGCACACGCAAGATCTATCCATGGTGATGAGCATCTATGAGAGGGAGAGTGGATATACATACCCTTGTAGATCGCTAAGCAGGAAGCGTTAAGAAACGTGGTTGGTGTAGTCGAACATATTCGCGATCCTATCACGAGCCATCCCGTGATCTCATCACGACCCATCCCGCGGTCCCATCATGTTCCTTCTGATCTAGCACCGAATGGACGGAACCTCCACGTTTAGCACACGTACAACTCAATGACGATCTCCGCCTCCTTGATCTAGCAAGCGATGGTGGAGAGGTAGATGGGTTCTCCGGCAGCATGACGACGTGACAGCGGTGGTGGTGGAACTGATCTGGCAAAGCTTCACTAAGCGGCGCCGAAACAATCTAGAGGAGAAGCAATCTGGGAGGGAGGGAGGGCTGCATCGTGACTTGTCGTAGTGCAGCCCTCCCTCCCTTCTCGTATATATAGCGGGAGAGGAGAGGGGCTTGGCCCCCTAGGGTTTCCACCCCTAGAGGCGGCGGCCAAGAGGGGGGGGTCAAGGGTTGCCTTGGCCCCCAAGGCAAGGTGGCCGACCCCCTTTAGGGTTCCCCCTCCACCCTTCGGCCGCATGGGCCTTGTGGGAGGGGCGGCCAGCCCACCAGGGGCTGGTGCGCCTCCTTTCACAGCCCATGGAACCCTCCGGGGCTGGTGGCCCCTTCCGGTGGACCCTCAAAAACCTTTCGGCACCCACGATACATTACCAGTGACGCGTGAAGTTTTTCCGGTGATCAACACGGAACTTCCTACATATGAATCTCCACCTCTGGACCATTCCAGAGTTCCTCATCATGTCCAGGATCTCATCCAGGACTCCGAACAACCTTCGGTCACCAACATACATAACTCATCTATACCAATTCGTCACCCAACATTAAGTGTATAGACCCTTTGGGTTCGAGAACTATATAGACATGACCGAGACACCTCTATGGTCAATAACCAATAGTAGGACCTGGATGCCCATATTGGTTCCTACATATTCTACGAAGATCTTTATCGATTGAACCTCTATGTCAAGGAATCAGATAATCCCGGACGATATCCCCTTTGTCTATCGGTATGTTACTTGCTCGAGATTCGATCGTCGGTATCTCCATATCTAGTTCAATCTCATTACCAGCAAGTCTGTTTACTCATTCCGTAATACAAGATCCTCTGACTAACTTATTAGTCACATTGCTTGCAAGCCTCATTGTGATGTTGTGTCACAACCCTAGATTAATGTTTGTAAATAGTGCATTGGCATCATGGCATCATGTTTAATTTTCTTCAACATGAAATGGGGATTAATAGAAACCCTAGCACTTCACCTAACCAAACAATTCTAATACTTGTGAATTTCCATTGAACCCAAAATGTCCTTCATAAAATCCTATCCAATGGGATTTACCTTAAATACAATAAGTGGTTCAAACCAACAAATTTTAGGTTTCAAAAGAAATATTTGAAACCATTGAAAATTATTGTAGGAATTATTTAGCTACCTTTGGTTTTCACAAATAATTAAATTTGTATAAAATAGAAAACAAAATGTTCACCATGTGTGGAATATTCCACTCAATGACATGAACAAGTTTGGATATTAAAAAAAATGATTTGGTTTTGAAACAAAATCAAAACAACTTAAAGAAATAGGAAATGGAAATTAAAAAAAGAAGAGGAGCTTACCTGTTTTACCTGGGCCAGGGAAGAAGCCGGCCCAACCCACCAGGGGCGAACCGGTCTTCTTCCACCTCCGGCCAGAAGGACGTCGGGCGGGTGGTCGGCGCACGCCGGCCACCCCCTGCCTGTGTGCCTGCCTGGGCGGAGGGATAGACTCGAGGGAGCCGTCTAGATCGAGCCGACCTCTCTCTCCCCCCTGAGCTCATTCTCTTCCTCCCTCTCCTCTCTACTCTCTCTCCCTCACCTCCGAAAGCCTCCGCCACCGCTCACAACCACCGCGGCCACCGGCCTCCTCCAGCTCCTCTAGCGAGCCAAGTAGCCCCGCCATGCCGCCGTGAAGCTCCAAGACGAAGCACACAGCCATGGGACCCTGCATCGCCACCCTGAGCCTTCTTCAACCTTCGGTCGCCAGAGCGCCACCGTTGATTCTCCGTGTTCTGACCGTCCCCGGGCCCGCTGACCACCCCGTCCGCCTCCCTGTGAGCTCCCCTTTCTCCTCCCCTAACCCCGTGGCCTGCCCCTCGCCGTAGTTGTTGCCGCCTTGCTGCCCGAGCTCTGGTCGCCGCTCAGCTCGTTGCCGGCCTCAACTCCGGTGGCCTCGAGCCCCCCTGTTGCCCCCACTAGATGCGCGCGTGCGCGGGGTACCTACCGGTGCCCTCAGCGCACCGGATGGCTGCCGGAAGCGCAAGTCCGGCGAGTCACCACTGCGTTCTGTGGTCGCTGCCGGCTGACCTCCGGCGTGGTGACGTGGCAAGGCCATTAGTGGCTAATCAAGCCACTAACTAACCCTCCACCCGCTGACAGTGGGCCTCGGCCCTAGTCAAACCCCTGGTTAGCGCGGGGATTAACCCCGTGACACTGACGTGTGGGTCCCGGTCATGAGGTTTAACCTGGACCCAGGGTTGTTGACCCGCTGATGTAATGCTGACGTAACGATGACGCGTTAATTGATTTTCTAATAATAAAATAATTCAGGAAATCCCATAAAATGTTTAAAACTTCTAAAAAACATAGAAAATAATCTGTAAGTCAGATGGAAATAATTTATATATGAAAAATGATCAGAAAAATCCAATGAATCTGTTTATGCCATGATCATGCATGTTTCAACAAGTTAACATCACCAAGTAGGACATTTTAATGATTAGGGCAATATAGGAAATATCATTTGGCGTTGGAATTCAAACAAGTTTGAATTCCACTTCAATTAACTTGGCCAATTATTCCTCTAGGTTAATTCAGTACCTTAAAATATCATATCATGCATCATGGTTGTTGCATTGCATTCAATGTGTTCCTTTCTTGTTTTACCGGTGGTGTTCCCTCTCGGTAGACGATGGTTCTGACGATGTGAACGTTGACACTAACGAAGAGCAGTAATATCTTCAGGATTGCAGGCAAACAAACCCCCTTGAGCATACAGATATGAACCCACTCTCTTGCTCTTGCTCTCTTTTGTTGCATTAGGACAATCATGATTCAACTGTTCCATGTTCTCGGTAGTTGAACCCATTCCTTTGCATGACCTGTCTTTGCCACAGTAAGTAGTTGAAACCACTTAGCATGAGTAGCAACTGCTTGAGCCTTGTTGTGCTTACTCATCAATGCTTGCTTACTTTGTCTTCTATGCTTAGAGTCGTGTTGTGTTGGGTCTGATCCATCTGGGCAATGAATCGGAATGGCAGTGTTCATGTCCTACAGTGTGAGAGCTAAGTGTGTGAACACGATTTGGTAAAGGTAGCGATAAGAGGCCATGTAGGCGTACATGGCGGATTGTCTCATTGGGACCGTCCTTAAGAACTGAGTTCTGTGTTTGTGATCCAAGACAGTTACTACCACATGTTGGGCCCTGAAATATGACCCCGCTGGACTTATTAATCGCCTAGATCTCTGTCCAGGAGTTGCAACTAGTTTCTGGTGTTTGTAGGAAAAGTGTTGGCGGCCGTGCATAGCGCTGCCCGACGGGGTGGACTGTGACGCGGTATAGGCACAGTGGCACGGTGTACCAAGTGGCACCCAAACGGTGGGCTTGGGAACCCTGTGCACATTGTTTGAGGCCGTAGCGGAAACTTTGGCCGGACTTCCGTGCAAGTTCTGTCTCAAATAGGCAATAAACCTGGACTAGGGTCTTGTGTAATTGACGGTTATGGCCAATTCCCTCGCTGGGCTTCCGCTTGAAGGTTGCCGAGGTGCCTTTTCCATGCACATGGCGATAAGTGGCAGGAGCACGTGTGAAGAAGTATACCCCAGTAGGGTTAAATAAACTATTCGAATAGCCGCATCCTCGAATATGGACTACTTGGATAACTTATGTGGTTCATAGAAACCTTGAAGTGGATACTCTAAAATAGGCAAGATAAGCGTGAGTGCTATGGATGGCCTTCTCATAGGGAGACGGAAGTGGATCCATAGTGGTGTATTGATTTGGTGAATATGTGGACTCGTGTGCGCTATTCCACCTCAAAGAAAGCACTTTTAGTCATAGTACAGGTTAGCCAAGAGTCAAAGCTGGCTTGCTGTAATAAACTCCACTACCCCCTTCATTGATACTGATGCATATGTAGTTAGTTCTGATGTAAGTCTTGCTGAGTACCCTTGTACTCATGTTTTAGTGGTATTTACGACGTGAAGTTCGATGTCGACCATATTAGCTTGGGAATCCTAGACAGAGGTTTGGTTCCTTTGGTAGGGTCGTTGTAGCTTTTCAGGCTCCTCTAGACACTTTTGTAGATGTATGTACCTAGACATGATTAACTTCCGCTTGTTGTTTGAATGCTATGAATGTTGGGTCTTGTGACCTTAGTTTCTAACATCTTATTGTGTTGGCTCTTCCGAGCCTTCTAAATAAATGTTGTAATGTTGTATGGTTATGTTGTGATGCCATAGTTGTATCTATGCATATCGGGCATGTCGTGCGTACGTGTGACGTGCAACGGTATGTATGGGATTCGACACCTAGTTGTGTGTCTTTAGTAGTACTCTTTACGGGGAAATGCCTCTTTGTGCTTCCACCGAGCCTTGGTAGCTTGCTACTGCTCCGGACACATTGATTGACCGGCATGAATCCTTCTTTGCTGCTGTGTCTGTCCCTTCGGGGAAATGTCTCGTAGTGTAATAAAGTCCCTATAGCCTGCTACGACTCGTCTACGTGCAGTGATGACATTTATGTCCCACGGCGTAATGGAGTCCTTGTAGCTTGCTATGACTCGTCTACACACGCTAGAGATCGACACCTACATTGTTTGGTTACGTATGCAAGTCCCTGTACGGATGTGCCACTTGGGTTCTATGACTAGTCATGTCGGCCCGGGTTCTTTGACATTTGAATGCTAGCGACACATTCACATATGTAAGTCAAAAGACGCAAACGGTCCCGGCCCAGGTAAGGTGGCAGCCATGGAGATAACTGTGCGTGAGACCGCAAAGTGATGTGATGTGTTACAGGCTGGATTCTTATGGCTTAGGATCGGGGTCCCGACAGCTTTGGTATCAGAGGTAGACTGCCTGTAGGGTTACCAAGCCAAACTGGTCGATGTTGAGTCTAGAACTGCTTTAGTTATATAAGGGAATTGATTGTGGAAGGGAATGTAAGGCTCTTTTTACTCCTTCCTCGTGTCATTCTAATTCTGAGTCACCCACGGGGTTTAAGAACTAGGCCCTCTCATCTATCTATTAGGAGGACGAGTTACTAGGCTGGAGACCTATAGGAAAGTTGTTGTCTTCCTGGATCAGTGTCTCCATAAGAATTCATTGTCATGTTGTCGGTTTTCTTGTGCAGGTTGCCTCATATTTCATGCCCGTGCAACTGTTATGCTGTACGAGTTATCCAAGGTTTCTAAATTATCTGATGCAATTGCATAACTCTTTCATCTTGAGTCAATGTCTTTCATGCCAGACAAAGCACACTAATTGTTGAGTTGAGGTACTATATTACCTCGATGTGTTTGATGAAGGTTTTTAGGAAACCATGTTGTTTCATTAAACCACCTAATAGTCTAGGTGTGTCTTTTGTTTCCAGTGTGATAATTTTGGCCATCATTATCAAAAGCATGTTGTGATGCTACTTAGTCAATAGGTATTCTGTATCTGGGTTCTTGAACCCAAGAATCATTTTGCTCACCTCCGTTGATAGTATTTGCTCGTTCCTTTAGGATATTAGTAACCTTGTTATAGTCATCAAGGTTCGTGGTATATCATTCTTCCAATACCATGATCCATTATGGCAGAAGTTTCTTGTGATCTTAATATCACAACAAGAGTGCTCGTGGTGAGTTCTCCATTCCATAATTGTGACTCTGCCAATCCTACATTTCTGCATGGATTGTCTGGAAGAAACATGTTGAACTCCTTTTGACATATTCAATCTATGCATCTATAACTCGGGAAAAATCAGGTGCTCTTGATTGTCCTTCTTCAATTGTATTCTGACCTTTATCTATCAATGGATAGTCAAGGGTATGTCATGCATTGTCTTATCGATGTCGACTATTTTTGTGGTCTGTCAAGCCATTCTATTTCAGAATGACTAGGAGAAGCACACTCCCGTACCTCATCCATTCCTTGGATTGGGTCAAAGAAGTTGTATTCCGCAGATCAAAATGCCAATCCAGCTTTTGCTCTGTTCTACCTTGAGGTATTACCCTCTTCATGTCAAGATTATCATGAGAACTCCCTCCCTCTTATGAAATCTTGATGTAGTGATACTTCTCGCCATCATCATTCATTCCCCGGTCTCCGTGTTGTTGAAACCAGAATACCGACAAGTGAATCGTGATGTGTGAAATCGATACTCCTAGCAAATTTGTTGCTTGGTAGTTAACGGACAATAGTTTCATCCTTGGTGTGTTGGTTATTGAATCACCACTCTAGGAGTGATCGTGCTACCTAGTCCATTTTCCATGGTGCACTTTTCGATCAATGAGTTAGGATTGTGTCAATCCTTCGCTCTGTTGATCATATCGTCTTGCCTTGAAAAGCAAGATTGTTCTCGAGCTTGATAACATATTGGTGGATCGTGATTTTTCGAATATCTTCTCAGAAGTATTACAAAGGTGTTCCTTGACCGTTATGTTGAGTTCGTGATCAAGATGGTTTTTCTATAAACCACCTTTCTCCAAGAATCTATATTGGATACCCCTGAACTAGTTGGTTAAGCTAAACAACAACTTGGAGAGTTGAAAGATAAAAGCTTTGCCTGACTTAGTTATTTCCAAAGGGATATCTTGTGTGGGTGTCGAAGAAAGATGATATCTTCATCAATTAATCCCCGTGATCAATTGTTGCACCTATTGTCTTGTTCAACCATTGATTTGAGTATGGGCCATCGTCAAATCAAAATTAGAACCAAAGATCTTTCTAATGTTGTCTTACTCGTGGATGTATCCTCGAGCATACACCATTATACGTTTGGTCTGACCAATGACATCACCTTGTTCTCATAGTTGTGAAATTCCATCCATTTGGATACGTCGATGAATTGTTGTTGAGCTCATCGGCAACATTCTCGTCTATTCCATGACTCATAATGGGCACTAAGATGTTGTTGGAAATTTTGTACGCAATATCTTTGTGTCATGTATAGAAGTATATGTTAGTGTAAGAAGTGACTTACTCAAAGTTCACGTGCATTTGGTGCAAGTTGTCGCCGTGACTTCGGGAAAAGTTATTTTGTCTCCTCTGGAATCATCCCAAGTCAATCATGCATGTGCGAAGTATTCTATGGTGTGATAGGCTCGCTACCTCTATTCCGTATGAATTTCCTAGCACATGAAGCCACTGATTGATTTGTTTAAGGAAAATAAGTTAAGTGTTACTCCTGAAGGTACCAGACGGACTTGCACCCGACTTCATTATCCGCATTGATGGTTCCAATCCCGAACTCGGTAGTGTTTTGTTGTAAGTCCATGTAGTCATGCTTGTCCTGGACAGTGTGTTCACATGTGTCTTGCAATCCAACTCATGTTTTGGAGTTGACACCCGTAGTTCATTTCCTGAGAATCTTGCAGCATCATCTCTTCGATTTGTGTTGCAACCTTTCACTTTCAGACATGCTGAGTCTGGAATATCCTGACACCAACCATATCTGAATCTAGGGCAGATATGATGGTTGGGACGTTTCCCCAAGAATTATAATATTGGTCTCTCTGTAACCCGACAAAGGGATGTTGCGGCTAACATACCTATCCGGAAGACCTACTATTATAATATCTTGATTCAGCAACTTGGCCACCTCCCCATGAGGACCTTGTATGACTTGCCCTAGAAGTTATTCCTCATGGACCCTTTTAGATTCCGAAGTCCGACCTTTTACTTGATGTTCTAGATAGCAAACGTTGCCTATAATTGGGTTACACTATTTCATCAAGGAGAACATTAGAAGCGGAGTGCTAAATGTCTGTCGGTCAATCATCCAGATTTCGCTCCCTTAGCATAGCTAAGGTGAAATCTGAGAAAGTGTTGTCTTCCTTGCATCTGCATCCTCCATCATTATTCATCATGGTAGTATGAGGTGTTGCCAGGATCCTTGGCACGGATGTTGGTAAAAAACCCTGATGAATATGGAAATGCTCAAGTTCTTGAGAGCACGCTCAGACACTGGGTTATACTCTCGGTATTAATTCGAATATACCTTCTACTGCCGAGTTGTTTTATAACTCTAGTTTCCCTCCGATCTGAGTATGCCATTCTTTGAATTCCTTCCAACGATCGTTTGCGAATTGCCTTAGGCTGGTATGAAGAGTTTAAATGATCCTTGTATCAGAAGTTATTCTTTTTGCCACTTAAGGGATAATCCTATGAGTCACCTTCCTTAAGGTGCCCGTTATGGTATGAAGGGCAACTAACTCCACGCTACCTTGAAACCCCGTCACCATATGTTTTAGCGTGGGATTGTTGCCTACCAGTTGGACCTCCGTCATCTTCCTCATTCATTGTTCTTGACGTGTGTTTTGTGTCCCAGCTTGAGAGATGTTATTACATCTCATTCTACGAGTTGATCATGAGTTGCTCGATCTTCGAGAAGGTCAAATCTTGTAGAGCTTTCTTGTTCCTTTTTGTCACCGTGTTGGATGAAGATCTTGAAAGCAAAGACGTCAAAGTTAAGATGATGAAATGAAGCAACATCTTCGAGAAGGGCAACTTGATCATGAAGATTGTGTTAGTTTTGTGTCCCCTTCTGTCCTCTTACCCTACGCTTGAATCTCTGGACGATATTCTTGTTTAGTGGGGGTGACTTGTCATAGCCCTAGATTAATGTTTGTAAATAGTGCATTGGCATCATGGCATCATGTTTAATTTTCTTCAACACGAAATGGGGATTAACAGAAACCCTAGCACTTCACCTAACCAAACAATTCTAATACTTGTGAATTTCCATTGAACCCAAAATGTCCTTCATAAAATCCTATCCAATGGGATTTACCTTAAATAAAATAACTGGTTCAAACCAACAAATTTTAGGTTTCAAAAGAAATATTTGAAACCATTGAAAATTATTGTAGGAATTATTTAGCTACCTTTGGTTTTCACAAATAATGAAATTTGTATAAAATAGAAAACAAAATGTTCACCATGTGTGGAATATTCCACTCAATGAAAGGAACAAGTTCAGAGATTTAAAAAATGATTTGGTTCTGAAACAAAATCAAAACAAATTAAAGAAATAGGAAATGGAAATAAAAAAAGAAGAGGAGCTTACCTGTTTTACCTGGGCCAGGGAAGAAGCCGGCCCAGCCCACCAGCGGCGAACCGGTCTTCTTCCACCTCCGGCCAGAAGGACGTTGGGCGCGTGGTCGCCGCACGCCGGCCACCTCCTGCTTGTGTGCCTGCCTGGGCGGAGGGATAGACTCCAGGGAGCTGTCTAGATCGAGACGACCTCTCTCTTCCCCATTGAGCTCATTCTCTTCCTCCCTCTCCTCTCTGCCCTCTCTCCCTCGCCGTCGAAAGCTACCACCGCCGCTCGCAACCACCGCGGCCCACCGACCTCCTCCATCCCCTCTAGCGAGCCAAGCAGCTCCGCCTCGCCGCCGTGAAGCTCCAAGACGAAGCACGCAGCCACAGGAGCCCTGCATCGCCGCCTCGAGCCTTCTTCAACCTTCGGTCGCCGAAGCGCCACCGTCGATTCGCCGTGCTCCGACCATCCCCGAGCCTGCTGACCATCCTGTCTGCCTCCCGTGAGCTCCCCTTTCTCCTCCCCCTAACCCAGTGGCCTGCCCCTCGCCATAGTCGTTACCGCCTTGCTGCCCGAGCTCCGGCTGCCGCTTAGCTCGTCGCCGGCCTCAAATCCGGTGGCCCCGAGCCCCCTATTGCCCTCACTGGATGCGCGCGTGCGCGGGGTACCTACCGGTGCCCTCAGCGCACCAGATGGCCGTCGGAAGCGCAAGTCCGACGAGCCACCACCGCGTTCTATGGTCGCCACCGGCTGACCTCCGGCGTGGTGACGTGGCAGGGCCATTAGTGGCTAATCAAGCCACTAACTAACCCTCCAGAAGCTGACAGTGGGCCTTGGCCCTAGTCAAACCCCTGGTCAGCGCGGGGATTAACCCCGTGACACTGACGTGTGGGTCCCGGTCGTCAGGTTTGACCTGGACCCGGGGTTGTTGACCCGCTGACATAATGCTGACGTAACGATGACGCGTCAATTGGTTTTCTAATAATAAAATAATTCAGAAAATCCCATAAAATGTTTAAAACTTCTAAAAGACATAGAAAATAATTTGTAATTCAAATGAAAATAATTTATATATGAAAAATGATCAGAAAATCCAATGAATCTGTTTATGCCATGATCATGCATGCGTGAACAAGTTAACATCAACAAGTAGGACATTTTATGATTAGGGCAATATAGGAAATATCATTTGGAGTTGGAATTCATACAAGTTTGAATTCCACTTCAATGAACTTGGCTAATTATTCCTCTAGGTTAATTCAGTACCTTAACATATCATATCATGCATCATGGTTGTTGCATTGCATTGAATGTGTTCCTTTCTTGTTTTACCGGTGGTGTTCCCTCTCGGTAGACGATGGTTCTGACGGTGTGAGCGTAGACACTAATGAAGAGAAGTAATATCTTCAGGACTGTCAGGCAAGCAAACCCCCTTGAGCATACTGATATGAATCCACTCTCTCGCTCCTGCTCTCTTTTGTTGCATTAGAACAATCACGATTCAACTGTTGCATGTTCTCGGTAGTTGAACCCATTCCTTTGCATGACTTATCTTTGCCACAGTAAGTAGTTGAAACCACTTAGCATGAGTAGCAACTGCTTGAGCCTTGTTGTGCTTACTCATCAATGCTTGCTTACTATGCTTGCTATGCTTAGAGTCGTGTCATGTCGGGTCTGATCCATCTGGGCGATGAATTGGAATGGCAGTGTTCATGTCCTACTGTGTGAGAGCTAAGTGTGTGAACACTATTTGGTAAAGGTAGTGATGAGAGGCCATGTAGGAGTACATGGCGGGTTGTCTCATTGGGACCATCCTTAAGAACTGAGTTCTGTGTTTGTGATCCAAGACAGTTACTACCACACGCTGGGCCCTGAAATATGACCCCGCTCGACTTATTAATCGCCTAGATCTCTGTTCAGGAGTTGCAACTACTTTCTGGTGTTTGTAGGAAATGTGTTGGCAGCCGTGCATAGCACTGCCCGACGGGGTGGACTGTGATGCGGTATAGGCACAGTGGCACGGTGTACCTAGTGGCACCCAAACGGTGGGCTTGGGAACCCTGCGCACATCGTTTGATGCCATAGCGGAAACTTTGGCCGGACTTTCATGTAGGTTCAGTCTCAAATAAGCGATAAACCTAGACTAGGGTCTTGTGTGATTGACGGTCGTGGACGACTCCCTCGCTGGGATTCCACTTGTAGGTTGTCGACGTGCCTTTTTCGTGCACATGGCGATAAGTGGCGGGAGCACGTGTGAAGAAGTATACCCCTGCAGGGTTAAATAAACTATTCGAATAGCCGCGTCCTCGGATATGGACTACTTGGAGAACTTATGTGATTCATAGACAACTTGAAGTGGATACTCTAAAATACGCAAGATAAGCGTGAGTGCTATGGATGGCCTTCTCGTAGGGAGAAGGAAGTGGATCCATAATGGTGTATTGATTTGGTGAATATGTGGACTGGTGTGTGCTATTCCACCTCAAATAAAGCACTTGTAGTCGTAGTACAAGTTAGCCAAGAGTCAAAGCTGGCTTGCTACAATAAACTCCACTACCCCCTTCATTGATACTGATGCATATGTAGTTAGTTCTGATGTAAGTCTTGCTGAGTACCCTTGTACTCACGTTTGCTTAATTTATGTTTTTGTAGAGGAGACGTCGGTCTCTTTAGTGGTATTTACGACGTGAAGTTTGATGTCGACCGGATTAGCTTGGGAATCCCAGACAGAGGTCTGGTTCCTTTAGTAGGGTCGTTGTAGCTTTTCAGGCTCCTCTAGCCACTTTTGTAGATGTCTGTAACCAGACATGATTAACTTCCTCTTGTTGTTTGAATGCTCTGAATGTTGGGTCTTGTGACCTCAGTTTGTAACATCTTATTGTGTTGGCTCTTCTGAGCCTTCTAAATAAATGTTGTAATGTTATATGGGTATGTTGTGATGCCATAGTTGTATCTATGCATATCGGGCATGTCGTGCGTACGTGTGACATGCAACGGTATGTATGGGATTTGACACCTAGTTGTGTGCCTTTAGTAGTACTCTTTATGGGGAAATGCCTCTTTGTGCTTCCACCGAGCCTTGGTAGCTTGCTACTGCTCCGGACACATTGATTGACCGGCATGTATCCTTCATTGCTGCTGTGTCTGTCCCTTCGGGAAAAAGTCTCGCAGTGTAATGGAGTCCCTGTAGCCTACTATGACTCGTCTACGTGCAGTGATGACATTTATGTCCCACGACGTAATGGAGTCCTTATAGCTTGCTATGACTCGTCTACACACGCTAGAGATCGACACCTGCATTACTGGGTTACATATGTCTGTCCCTGTACAGATGTGCCACTTGGGTTATACGACTAGTCATGTCGGCCCGGGTTCTTTGACATTTGAATGCTAGCGACACATTCACATACGTGAGTCAAAAGACGCAAACGGTCCCGACCCAGGTAAGGTGGCATCCGCGGAGATAATCGTGCGTGAGACCGCAAAGTCATGTGATGTGTTACATGCTGGATTCTCATGGCTTAGGATCGGGGTCCCGACATGTTGTATTATTGAGTGGTCCTTGAGATACCTCTTCGTCACACGGAGTAACAAATCCCAGTCTCGATCCATGCCAACTCAACAGACACCCTTAGAGACACCTGTAGAGCATCTTTATAATCACCCAGTTACATTGTGACGTTTGATACACACAAGGTACTCCCCCGGTGTCAGTGAGTTACATGATCTCATGGTCATAGGAACACATACTTGACATGCACAAAACAATAGCAATAAACTGACACAATCATATGCTACGTTTATAGTTTCGGTCTTGTCCATCACATCATGCTCCTAATGATGTGATCCCTTTATCAAATAACATCTCATGTCCATGGCTAGGAAACCTTAACCATCTTTGGTCAACGAACTAGTCTACTAGAGGCATACTAGGGACACAGTGTTGTCTATATACCCACACATGTAATGGATACTAAACGATTATAATGAACAAGGAAATACAATAATAACCAATTTATTATTGCCTCTAGGGCATATTTCCAACAGTCTCCCACTTGCACTAGAGTCAATAATCTAGCTCACACCACCATGTGATTAACACTTACATCACCATGTGATTAACACTTAAATCATCATGTGATTAACACCCAATGAGTTCTAGGGTTTGATCATGTTTTGCTTGTGAGATAGGTTTTAGTCAATGGGTCTGTAACATTCAGATCCGTGTGTACTTTGCAACTCTCTATAGTGTAAATGTTGCTACCACGCTTCACTTGGAGCCTTTCCAAATGGCTACCCCACTATACGTATCCGGATGGCTACTCCGAGTTGTCCTGATTGGTGTTAAATCTTGCATCGATGTAACTCTTTACGGCGAACTCTTTATCACCTCCATAATCGAGAAATGTCTCCGTAGTCCTCTAGTTACTAAGGATCATTTTGACCGTTGTCCAGTGATCCACTCCTGGATCACTCTTGTACCCCCTTGTCAGACATGGGGCGAGGCGCACATCAAGATCAGTACACAACATGACATACTGTATAGAGCCTATGGCTAATGGCATAGCGGACGAACTTTTCTCTTTCTTCTGCCGTGGTCGAGTTTTGAGTCTTACTCAACTTCACACCTTACAAATCAGGCAAGAACTCCTTTTTGACTGATCCATTTTGAACTCTTTCAAAAACTTGTCAAGGTATGTTCTCATTGAAAATTTTATCAAGCGTCTTGATCTATCTCTATAGATCTTGATGCCCAATATACTAGTAGCTCTATCCGGGTTTTCCTTTGAAAAACTTCTTTCAAACAACCTTTATGCTTTCCAGAAATTCTACATTATTTCTGATCAACAATATGTCAACCACATATACATATCATAAATTCTATAGTGCTCCCACTCACTTTCTTGTAAATACAAGTTTCTCATAAATGTTGTATAAACTCAAAGATTTTGATCACCTCATCAAAGCGTATGTTCCAACTCTGAGATGATTGCTCAAGTCCATTAAATGATCGCTGGAGCTTGCATACCTTTTAGCATCCTTAGGATTGACAAAACCTTTTGGTTGTATCACATACAACCTTTCTTTATGGAATACTATAAAGGAAACTTCGCTTTGACATCCATGTGCCAGATTTCATAATCGAAAAAATGCAGCTACTAAGTTGATTCCGACAGGCTTTAGCATCGCTACGGGTGAGAGAATGTCATCGTAGTCAACTCCTTGAACTTGTCATAAACCTTTTCGCGACAAGTCAAGCTTTATAAATGGTATCATCTACCATCAGCGTCTATCTTCCTCTTAGAGGTCCATTTGTACTTAACAACCTGCCATTCAACGGGAAAGTCTTACCAAAGTCCATACTTAGTTTCAACTTCACTCTGAAACTTCTTGAACCTTTCAAACGTTTCAGACTTGTGTTTCATTAAGTAAATATCCTCATATCTACTCAAATCATCAGTGAGGGTAAGAAAATAACGATATCCACTGCGTGTTTCAACACTCATTGGACCACATACATCAACATGTATCAATTCCAATAAGGCACTAGCCCGCTCCATCATACCGGAAAACAGGGGCTTAGTCATCTTGCCCAAGAGGCATGGTTCACATGTCTCAACCGATTCGAAATCGAGTGAGTCAAAAGATCCATCAACATGGAGTTTCTTCATGCGCTTTACACCAATATGACCTTCGTGGCAGTGCGACAAGCATGTGGTACTTATCATTACTAACTTTGCATCTTTTGGCATAAATATTATAAATATGTGTATTACTACGATCGATATTCAATAAACCATTCACATTGGGTACATGACCATTAATTGAAGGTATTATTCATGTAAACAGAATAACCATTATTCTCTAACTTAAATGAATAATCGTATTGCAATAAACACAATCTAATCATGTTCATGCTCAACACAAACACCAAATAACATTTATTTAGGTTCAACACTAATACCAAAGGTAGAGTGAGCGTGCGATGGTGATCATATCAACCGTGGAAACACTTCCAACACACATCGTCACTTCGCCCTTAGTCAGTCTCCGTTTATTCCGTAGCTTTTTTGTCGAGTTACTAACATTTAGCAACTGAACTGGTATCTAATACCCAAGTGCTACTAGGAGTACTTAGTAAGGTACACATCAATAAGATGTATATCAAATATACTTTTGTCGATGTTGCCAGCCTTCCTATCTACCAAGTATCTAGGGTAGTTCCGCTCCAGTGACCATTCCCCTCATAGTAGAAGCACTTAGTCCTAGGTTTGGGTTTAACCTTGGGTTTCTTCACTCGAGCAGCAACTGGCTTGTCAATCATGAAATTTCCCTTCTTACCCTTGCCCTTCTCGAAACTAGTAGTTTTAACAACCATAAACACTTGATGCTCCTTCTTGATTTCTACCTTCGAGATGTCAAACATCGCGAATAGCTCATGGGATCATCCATCCCTGGCATGTTTATAGTTCATCACGAAGCTCTAGTAGCTTGGTGGCAGTGGCTTGGAGAACTATATCAATCACTATCTTATCTAGAAGATCAACTCCCACTTGATTCAAGTGATTGTAGTACTCAGACAATCTGAGCACATGCTCACTGATTGAGCTATTTTCCTTCATCTTGCAGGCAAAGAATCTTTGTTGGAGGTCTCATACCTCTCAACACGGGCACGAGCCTGAAATCCAATTTTAGCTCTTGGAACATCACATATGATCCTTCACGTTCAAAACGTGTTTGGAGCCTCAATTCTAAGCCGTAATGCATGACACACTGAACTATCAAGTAGTCATCGAAACGTGCTTGTCAGATGTTCACAACATCCACAACTGCCGCTTCACGGGGTTTGGCGCACCGAGCGGTGCATTAAGGACATAAGCCTTCTGTGCAGCAACTGAGTACAATCCTTAGATCATGGACAAAAGTCTGCATAATTGCTACTACCATCTTTCAACCTACTTTTATCTAGGAACGTATCAATAAAACAGGGGAGCTATAGCGCGAGCTATCTACAACATAATTTGCAAAGACACTTTTGACTATGTTCATGATAATGAGTTCAATTAATCATATTACCTAAGAACTACCACTCAAATTCACACCCCTCTCGTCATTCGAGTGACACATGATCGAAATTCACCAAACCATGTCCGATCATCACGTGAGATGAGGTGGTTTCAATGGTGAACATCCCTATATTGATCATATCTACTATATGACTCATGCTCGACCTTTCGGTCTCTTGTGTTCCGAGGCCATGTCTGTACATGTTAGGCTTGTTAAGTTTAACCCGAGTGTTCCACACGTGCAACACTGTCTTGCACCCGTTGTATCTGAACGTAGAATCTACCACACCCGATCATCACTTTCGCAACGGTGCACACTCGGGGAGAACACAATTTTATCTTGAAATTTAAGTGAGGGATCACCTTGTAATGCTACCGTCGTCCTAAGCAAAACAAGGTGCATAAAAGTATTAACATCACATGCAATTCATAAGTGACATGATATGGCCATGAACTTGTGCCTTTTGATCTCCATCTTCAAAGCACCAACATGATCTCCATCGTCACCGGCATGACACCATGATCTCCGTCAATGTGTCTCCACGAGGTTGTCACGCCAACTATTTCTTCCACGACTATTGCTAACTCATAGCGATGAAGTAAAGCAAAAAACGACGAAAATAAATTAAAGACAACCCTATGGCTCCTGCCGGTTGCCGTACTCATCGACATGCAAGTCGTGATATTCTATACAAAACATGATCATCTCATACATCACATATATCTCATCATGTAATTGGCCATATCACATCACAACATACCCTGCAAAAACAAGTTAGACGTCCTCTAATTGTTGTTGCATATTTTACGTGGCTGCTATGGGTATCTAGCAAGAACGATTCTTACCTACACAAAAACCACAACGGTGATACACAAATTGCTATTCTACCTTCTCAAGGACCGCCTCAATCAAATCCGATCCAACTAGAGTAGGAGAGACAGACACCCGCCAACCATCTTTATGCAACAAAGTCACATGTCAGTCGATGGAACCGGTTTCTCACAAGCATACGAGTAAGGTTAGTCCGAGCTGCTTCATCCCACAATACCGCTGAATCAAGAAAATACTACGGGAGGAACCAATCTAAATATCAACGCCCACAAACTGTTTTGTGTTCTACTCAACATCTCATCTATGCATAGACCTAGCTCATGATGCCACTGTTGGGGAACGTTGCATGGGAAACAAAAAAATTCCTACGCACACGCAAGATCTATCCATGGTGATGAGCATCTATGAGAGGGAGAGTGGATCTACATACCCTTGTAGATCGCTAAGCGGGAAGCGTTAAGAAATGCGATTGGTGTAGTCGAACATCTTTGTGATCCTATCACGAGCCCTCCCGCGATCTCATCACGAGTAGTCCCGCGATCCCGTCATGTTCCTTCCGATCTAGCGCCGAACGGACGGCACCTCCACGTTCAACACACGTACAACTCGATGACAATCTCCGCCTCCTTGATCCAGCAAGCGAGGGTGGAGAGGTACTCCGGCAGCACAACGGTGTGGCGACGGTGGTGGTGGAATTGATCCGGCAGAGCTTCACTAAGCAGCGCTGAAACAATCTAGAGGAGAAGCAATCTGGGAGGGAGGAAGGGCTGCGTCGTGACTTGTCTATCAGATGGGTTTTTAATAAACTAAATGTTGTAACAATCAATTAAAAAATTTGCATTACTTTTTCATTTCATATATAAAATTGAACATTGGTGTGTTTAAAATATTGAGACAACTGCGCCAAGATGCCTTCGTTATTGGATGATAGTGGAATCTGATCTAATTTTGGATCATATGAAAAAAATATTGAGATAACTACCAATGTTGAGCAAAAAATAACTATTTCTAGGTCTGCTGAGCTATAATGGTCCCCTTAGTTCTTTTTAATAGAGATGGGTTTTACTAATACTTTGTAGACCGATAACTTAGTGGACCAAGCACACAAAAAGGAGGAGATGCAGATAATTAATTTCATGAATACAACGGAATTTTCTCAAGCAATGAGGGATCATTGCCTTTGAAATATTTGGGGCTACTTGTGGATAATAAAAGGCTTAATAACTCACAGTGGGCTCCTGCTTAGGAGAAAATAGAAAAAAAGGATGGTTGGATGGATTGTAAACCTCTTGTCTATTGGATATAGAGTTGCATTGGTTAAATTTTGCCTTAGAAACACTCCCCTATTTATGCTATCTTTCTCGGAGGCCCCTAAGGGTGTGATCAAAACTATGAATGATAGCAGGGCTAGGATGGTTTGGCAAGAGACTCAAAATAAGAGGAAATACCATCTTGTTAACTAGCTTACTGTTTATATGCCCAAAAGTTGTCGATGCCTTGGTATTTTGGATTTAGAAGTCATGAATTAGCGTCTGCTTATGAAATGGCTATGGAAGCTTTGAGAATTCCGAGGCCTTGTAGCACGCTTTGTTGCATAAAAGCATTTGTCTAACCATACTTTGACCGTTGTGACTGGACAAATAATGTCTCCCACTTGTGGCAAGGATTGATCAAAGTCAAAGATACTTTTGTCAAGCTAACTAGGAGGATTGTTGGAGATGGCACTAGGATTTTTTTCTGAGAGGATGTTTGGTCGGGAAAGAAGAAATTGGTTGAAATCTTCCTCAGAATTCATAATATTACCTTTTACTAAGCAAGTTACTATCAAGTTTGTTAAATAATATAGTTGGGAGTGTCTTACTTTCAGAAGGTCTTTACATGGGGATTATCTGGACCAGTGGGAGGATTTGAAAAAGTTGGTTGACGAGGTGAATTTAAATGACAGTAAAATGACATGTTGAAGTGGTCGTTGAATAGCAGAAATAATTTTTTGGTGAAAGAGCTTTACTTGTTCCTTAAATCCTCTGCCTTAGTTGGGTTCATAGGTATTTGGAAACTCAAGTTACCCCTAGAAATCTGTATTTTCTTTGTCTGATGGCCAAAAATATCATTCTGACCAAAGGCAACCCCACCAGAAGATGTTGGACTGGTAATGAGGAATACAAGAAAGTGTGGATCATCTCTTTGGCTACACTTATGTGGGATGAACGAAAGTGTGGATCATCTCTTGTTTCAATGTAGCTTGGCTGGATTTGTCTGGCAAGTTATTGTATGTGCTTTTGACCTAACTAGAACCCCTGATGGAGTTTCAGATAGGGGGGGGGGCACTGACCGCACTCTTTTCCTAGAAACCAAATATATCTATTGCTTGAGGGGTGGGGGTGGGGGGTCACTATTTGTTGGCCGATCTGGAAAACGAGAAAGAGAGCTTGTTTTGATATTAAATTTTCTTATGACCCGCCTATTGTGATTTTCAAATTGTGTTCATTTTTGAACTCTTGGAGCATACTACAGAAAAGCCAAGACATAAGCGTAACTGAAGCTGGGATGCTAAGGACGAAGGAGGTTTTGCATGAGACATTTGGCAAGATCCATGGATGGAACCCTCTCGCTAGGAGGATTGACAACTTATAGTTGGTTTATCCAGGGCTGGGGTGTTGTAAAATGTTGTTAAGAAACTGTTGGTTTTTAGTTAACTATGCCTGCATGCATGGAGTAGCCCTCCGGATGTGTTTTGCTTTCCCTAGCTGTCTAGTAGGTTTAGCTCGTTTAGGCATGTGTTCTTTTTCTTTATGCTACTTTGTAGAACTTATGGCAGTTTCTATAATGAAAATCGACGAGGAGGCATGTTATTCAAAAATTTTTACAAAAGGGAGTGCAATTTTAGGCTTGACTATGGGAAATTTAGTTGCATTGTAACCTTATGGGGTGATGCCACGCATCGCATTCCCCCCTCGTCTTCTATCTCCTCCTTCCTCCTTCAATGACTAGCGCACCCATTGGCACGATGGCACCAATGTACACCACAACCCTCTTCTATTTCTGCTCCAGCCACCCAATATACACCACAACCACCACGCCCCCCTCAAAAAGTTATCCAAGCCTAGATGGGAGGTTATTACATCACCATCACTGGTTAACTACCCGCCTTCTCCATCGAGACTGTCATTAACCTCACCTCACTGGTCAGCGTCTCATGTTCTCCTCCTTTCCTCTGCTTCGTATCACAATATTAGACAAGGTATGAGACCTTTGTTATATAAGTTTAAACTTTCATGATTATTTTCTCTAGGCCTTGCACAGGAAAAGCTGATGCGGTGGTCTTTCAGTCGTGTGATTAAGATTCTAAGAGCATCTCTACCAGACCCTTATAGCACATTTACAGTTTGCGTCTGTCTTCATATACGGGTCAAAAACAGTTGCGGCAGAACAGAAACCGAATATGAACCCGCAAAAATTGAAATCACATATTCGCGACAAATTGAACCAGTTCATCAGTAGAACTACTAGAACTTGATCATCTTAAAAAATCATATAAACTAGAACTTTTAGAAGTAATATTTGGAGGAGCGCGCGCCACCATAACCCGAATTACAAAATTGGGCTCACCGGAGCCGGGGGGGACTGCGGCAGCGGAGGAGCTCAGTCCTCGTTGTCAGAGACGAGTTCGACTTAGACCTCATCGTGTTGCTTGGCTATGAGGCGCCAGTCTTCCATGTTGGACGCGAACTCTTACACCGCCACGATACCCTGATCGAGGAAGACCTTGTTGATGTCGGCGTCCCGTTGACGGTGCTGCTTCGCTTCCTCCTCCCGCGCAAAGTGCGCGACGATGGCCGCCTTCATGGCGTCCGCCTCTGCCTGCGGGAGGTAATCCTCCGGCCCGATGACGCCCCGCCACTCCGGCTCCACATGTGGCCTCCTCTTCACCGCACGGAGCAGTGGGAGCTCCTCCGGCTCTCTTTTGATTGGCGTGAGCGGCATCCGAGATTCGAGGCACCGACGAAGGAGCCGGAGGACAACCCTCGACGGAGGAGTGCCTCCTGCGGTCGTACTCCTCCGTCTCGCGACGGAGGAGCGACGGCGGCGGCTCTGGGCCGCGGTTTGTGTACCTCCGGACGGCCCGCTTCCTCGCTTTGCCGGAGGTGACACACCGCTGCCACTCGGTGTCGTCGCCACCGCTGGCGCCACGGCCCACCAACAACATTTCGCGCCACATCGAGATGGGAGAGGGTGGATTGAAGTCACCGACAGCGAGAAGGGGGCGGTTTGCCGGCCACCGTAAAAAAAATACGGACCGGACGACCCCAAAAACGAACCAAACCCATATAGTTAAGTCATGCTCAGCTTGCGATTGTTGAATTGTCGAACTGTGCTGTGCTAAACCTACTTTACAGTCTGATGCAAAAATAAAACCATATGAAATAGCCGAAATGACTAGACGGTTAAGAGCAGACCATATATAAAATAGTCAAAATCCAGTTAGCCAAACACGATTATCATAATCTGACGTAAAACCCTGAGCCGATCGAAGAGAGATAATGCTATATTCAGACAGTTAATATTACCACGGAAATCAATTCCAACACACCCCTGTCCCCGATGTTTGAGCAGGCAACTGGGCAGGAAGAGAGCTTCGCTAGCTAGTGTGCCAACCGGGGAAAACACATCTTCAGTTTCCCCTTGAGAAAGTGCAACGGAGAGCTTTCAACGTGTCACCAACCGAGGCTCCTGCAAAGTGGGCGTACGACAGTTGTTGTTGGTGCTGCATCATTATCCATCACTTCAGCACCATGTACTCTCGCCTCTCTCCGTTCGCTATCAGAAGGGGAGCATGCAAGTTCTTAATGGGATCTCTTTTCGCTCTCGCCGCGAGAGCCAACGGTGGGAATCCAGCTACCACAGCGCGCATGCCCCACCGTCGCCGTCATGGGCCACGTCTTCGAGGTTCCACAGGCTTCCCCACGTGGCGCCGTCGTCCTCGGTCGAGCCGTACTCGTCGCTCGTGGAGGCGCCGCAGCTGCCACTCTGCCCGGCGCTGTGGAGGAGGGCGCAGGACATGGGGCACAGGAAGTCCAGCACGTCCTGCATGATCAGCTCCTCGTGGCCGTGGTCAGCCAGCGTCGTCGCCGCCGGGCCTACGTCGCCGCCCATCTTTTCGTAGACGTCTTCCCCGTCGGTGGCACCGCCGGCGAGGTCCACGTCCTTGCCCTGCCCAAGAAACAGCTTCTGTTGCTGCTGCTGCTGCTGTTGGGCCTGCTGCTGCATCTCTCGCCGCTGCATCAGGAACCGCGCCCTCGCGCGCTCGATGTTCTTGGACGGCTTGCCCTTCTTGTAGTGCGTCCTCCAGTAGTTCTTGATCTCGTTGTCCGTCCTCCCCGGCAGGCTTCGTGCAATGGTCGACCACCTGAAGAAGAAACGTGACACTGAATTTTAGCTCCATGGTTCCAGTCTATCGTGTCAGCTGACCATTCTGCACTCTGCAGTAACAGTGTATATTTTACCTGTTTCCCCACAAGGAGTGGAGCTGGACTATGGTGCTCTCCTCTTGGGGTGTCATCTTGCCTCTCTTCAGATCAGGTCGAAGGTAGTTAACCCACCGCAGCCTGCAGCTCTTGCCACTTCTCTTCAGACCTGCAGCAGCAAATTAAATTAAAGCTCAAATGAGAAATGGACTCGGGGCAAGCGACTAGACTACCACATGTGCAGTACAATAGTGCCACGCAGGGGTGGTCCAGAAAAACATTACCTGGCCAGGCCACGTACCCATATAAACTATAGTGATATTGGTGTCATTTGCCTCATTTAGTATACTGAATTCATCCCTTTACGGCTTTACCCAAAAGCTCGAGCCCGGGGAGAAAGATATATTTCAACAAATTGGGCTTGGATCAACCCCAATGCATGCCTGGATGCTGGATACGCCGCTAGTGCTGTGCATATATAGTTGATGTCGGCATCACTATATGTTGATATTAATCTAACTAACTTAATAGGTATACAAGTGCTAAATCTTTCCATTTTTACATAGCCAACTGACTAGATATTTTTCATACGTCAATTAACTAGTTATTCGGTTCAAATTTTGCAAATTTTGTGATTTGGTTATTCGTGAGACACTCCTTTTATGACTAGGCCGGCTTGCCAATTATGTGATCTCTAGTTATTCGTCAGCAACCCCTTTCACGACTAGGCTTGCCAAATCTTCGAGGTGGATGCACATGGACGGGAGTGTATATATAGTCCATCCATTTAGGCCATGCTACACTTAGTTCATAGTATATGTATGTTTTCCACCTCAACAGACGCATGCTCATGTGTGTACGTCTTGATTAAATAGTTCGTGGTATGTAGTGTCATATATGGTTATATGGTATGTAAACCAGAGCTAGCTAATAGGCTTCTAGTTACGTGAAAGCTAGCTAGTTCGTACGGAGTTGAAGAGTTGATGATTAGAATCTTAGAGGAATTAATGCACTGACTATATTCTCCAAGAAATTTCAATGCGTGAGTGAAAGAGAGTGTTAGGTAGTTCATCTTCGTCCCAACAAGAAGAGACGAGCACAGAGGACCGTACAGGATCGAATCATGCATGCATGGGGCTAGCTTTGTGAACTCGCAAGTTGCCGGCACTTGAAGATCCTAAGGTATACACACGGCCAAAAAGCACGGCGCGCGATTGCGCCTCTCGACTGCCGTGTGCAACTTGCAGGCCGGATCAATCATTCTCAGCTTGCAAGTTGCAAGTTGCAGACGGCCCGGTTAGTTGGAAAAGGAACCCGTACTTGAAGCGACAAAAGTCAAGCAAGAAAAGTAAATAGTACTCCTCTGTAATGACATATAAGAGCGATTTGAGTCATAATTTAGTGATCTAAACATTCTTATATTTCTTTACGGAGGAAGTAGATTAAGAAAACATCAGATCAGGAGCAGGAAAAGAAGATTATAGAAGAAGAAAAAGACCAATCTGTTCATGGCCTGTTCATGAGTGATCCTCGAGTTAGTAATTGGTATTAGTAGTACTCTACCTGTGAGCTTGGAGACGGAGTTCCACCTCCCTTCGCCGTGCTGGGCGACATGTTCCAGGAGCAGCTTGTCCTCCTGGCTGGTCCACGGGCCTTTCCTCCACTCGTCGTCCTGCATCCCCCAGCAGGCCGCGAGCTGCCCTTCCGCTTCCGCCATTAATGGCGCCACTCCTCACTCCTCCGCTAGCGAGCTTAGCTCTCCCACTTAGCCGAGAGCCTGAAAGAGAGAGCAGTGCTAACTAAGCCGAGCACGATGGTGGTGCTGCTGCGATCTCCGCTCTTTTCTTGGGGATATTTTTTGTGTGCTACCGCTAGCTGCTGGTAGGGCAGAGCGTACTGTTAAGCATAATCAGCTAGCGGCTATCAAATCCAAGGCAGGGGGGGTGGCGACCTTTCTTTCCTCCGATGCTGTCGCCCGGCGAGCGATGGCATGGAGCGAGTGAGCCGCTGCCGCGTATATATGGGGCAGAGGATCGATCGATAGCAAGAAATTCCCAGCGTCACTGTCAGGGGAATTCCAGCTCCACTACCCCTGCATGTGGAGATACCGAAAATGCCCACGGTAAATTGTGCTTTTCTTCTGTCTCCCTCTCACTCTTTTAAGATAAGTTACCGCGTGTTGCTTACGGAAAGGGCTGGGTGCGTGTATCGGGCTATGTCGGCGTCATGATTTGGAAGAATCTACGCGGGCTTATAGCTCCTGTGCGACATCTTTTCTAGGAATTGAATGGAGTGAGACGTTTTTCGACAGAATGGCTTGGGAGCGACACTTTTAAGCGAGTAAATAGTGTTGGGGAATGTTGCATGGAAAACAAAATTTTTCCTACGCACACGCAGATTTATCCATGGTGATGAGCATCTACGAGAGGGAGAATGGATCTACGTATCCTTATAGATCGCTAAGCGGGAAGCGTTAAGAAACGCGGTTGGTGTAGTCGAACGTCTTCGCGATCCAAATCGCCAAGCGTCCCGCGATCTCATCACGATCCGTCCCGCAATCCAATCACGATCCATCCCGCGAACTCATCACGATCCGTCCCACGATCTCGTCATGATCCGTCCCGCGATCTCGTCACGATCCGTCCCGTGAACTCATCATGATCCGTCCCGAGAACTCATCACGATCCGTCTCGCGATCTTGATCACGGTCCTTCCGATCTAGCGCCGAACGGACGACACCTCCGCGTTCAGCACACGTGCAGCTCGATGACGATCTCCGCCTTCTTGATCCAGCAAGAGGGAGCGGAGAGGTAGAAGAGTTCTCCGGCAGCGTGACGGCGCTCCGGAGATGGTGGTGGAGCTATTCCGGCAGGGCTTCGCCTAAGCACTGCAGAAATCCGATCTAGAGGAGAAACTATGCACTAGAGGAACGGGCAGCACATGGCTAAAAATTCTGTGCCAAAACCCTAAAATCCTCTAGTATATATAGGAGGAGAGGAGGAGGAGGCTTGGCTTCCAGAGAGGCAGCCCTTGGGTTGGCCGAACCTAGTGGGATTGGAGGATTCCTTCTCCAATCCTAGTAGAACTAGGACTCCTCCTTATTTTTGCCTTTTTTGCCTTTTTCCACCTTTTTCTCTTTGGGCTTTTCTTCCCAGGCGCATGGGCCTTGTGTGGGACTTCCACCAGCCCACTAAGGGATGGTATTTACTCTCCCACAACCCATGTAGCCTCTTGGATCAAAATATCCCTCCCGATGATCTCCCGGTACACTACCGGCACTCCCGGTACACTACCGATGAGCCCGAAACTTTTCCTGCGACCAAAATAGGACTTCCTATATATTTATCTTTACCTCCGGACCATTCCGGAGCTCCTCGTGACGTCCGGGATCTCATCCGGGACTCCGAACAACCTTCGGTCATCACCATACATAACTCTATAGTACCGAAACGTCACCGAACCTTAAGTGTGCAGACCCTACGGGTTCGAGAACTATGTAGACATGACCAAGACACCTCTACGGTCAATAACCAATAGCGGGACCTGGATGCCCATATTGGTTCCTACATATTCTACGAAGATCTTTATCGGTCGAACCTCTATGTCAAGGATTCAGTTAATCCCGTATGATGCTCCCTTTGTTCTTCGGTATGTTACTTGCTCGAGATTCGATCGTCGGTATCTCCATACCTAGTTCAACCTCGTTTCCGGCAAGTCTCTTTACTCGTTCCGTAATACAAGATCCCGTGACTAACACTTAGTCACATTGCTTGCAAGGCTTGTTGTGATGTTGTATTATCGAGTGGGCCCTAAGATACCTCTCCGTCACACGGAGTAACAAATCCCGTGACTAACACTTAGTCACATTGCTTGCAAGGCTTGTTGTTCCGTAATACAACCCTTTCAGCACCATCACAGCCCTCTTCTACATCTTCATCAACTCCCCCTATTACTGTCACTTCACCCGTAAACATGGGTGTTATCTGTCTCTGTGAAGCCCAATCATCATCTACCATCTGTGAAGACAACTTTGAGGGCACATATCCAACCTTAGAATCTGATTTCAGATCAACGAGCTCTGCATGAAAGGTAGTCTGTTTGCTTGCCCAGCCGTCTTGCCGATCGATTTCATCAACCATCTCTTCACCATTCTCAATTCTC
Organism: Hordeum marinum; assembly: GCA_022496015.1. Taxonomy (NCBI): domain Eukaryota; kingdom Viridiplantae; phylum Streptophyta; class Magnoliopsida; order Poales; family Poaceae; genus Hordeum; species Hordeum marinum. The sequence goes on from CM039673.1 coordinate 412,754,841, forward strand.
ACATACTCACCCTTCCAATTATCAAACCGTAACAATGCTACCTCCTGCTCTGGACCCCAATAAATGCTCTCCCCAATTTTCTCCACGACATTTCTCACGGCCCTCTCTTCCATGCTCTGCATTTCCTGAGGATTAATCTCTGCACATTCAACCTCCCATTTCACAATTGTATCTCTCTCTATGTCTCGCATGCTACCATCACCTAGCTTCGCCTTAGAAGGAAAGAATTCGACAGTGAATTCGAATATCCTACCCCTGTTTGCCAATGGCGGGCAGTTTGAGCTAGCGGAAGCAGACGACGCACAATTCACATAGGTTGGAAAGGATGCACATACCTAGTCGACATTGTTGTCTCTGGCAGCTCCATCGCGGTCAGCCCCCCTCCCCCCTCCCCTGCACCCAAATCTGGATCAAATCGACCAAAAACAGAGGAAACAGAGGGGGCTCGATGCGGTGAGATCTAACTCGACAAGGAGGGGAACAGGACAAGGGTTCAGGATTTACTCATCACAGCCGCCCTCGCCGTCGTCGAGAACGACAGCTCCGCCGCTGCTGTCACTGAGAACGAAGAGGAGGGAGGAGGGAGCAACGGGCCACATCTCACCTGATGCACTGCCAAGTGGGGCCGTAACTAGATGCTCTGTCAAGTGGGACCCACATGTCTTAAACTTAATCTCACTCCCGTTTACGACCAGTTTGATCGCCCGAGTGGGCCTTGGCTATTTGGGCTTCTGATGCGTTGCACTACAGCTATTTTCGTCAACGACGTTGCACTCCTTCCAATTCACTTGAAATGTGTCGCACAGGAGCTATAAGCCTGAATCTACGGTGCCTTTGAAGCCCCAGTTTTTCCCCCTGCATTGCAAAATAAAACTCTGCATGCAACTGTGAGTTTTTGAGCCTGTTCGGAGTCCCTCCACTCGAGAGGACTCCGCTCCTGGACTCCCTCCACTCGAGAGGACTCCGCTCCCGGAGTCCCTTCACTCCAGAGGACTCCGCTCCCAGAGCAGCAGGAGCTGCTGTTAAAACAATGGAGCGACGAAATAGATACTCCGTGGATCCTGAAATTTCTGGAGTTGGTGGTTTCCGAACAACTTCTTTGTTTCTTCGTTATTTTGTGAGGATTCTGCACATATTTGGTACGAATGAGTTTTCTCGTGAATTTTGAAGAGGTAAATTTCATGCAGTTGAGCCGTTACATCACACATCCATCTATCTATAAAGCTCCATAATTTTGGATCTCTATCATTCAACTAAGGTCTATAATTTGGAATTGAATTGCTCAGTTTTGACTGGGTCAAACCGCTGGGTCAATAGCTCCTGTGCGACACCTTTGAGGTGAATTGGAAAAAGTGTGACGTAGTTGACGAAAATGGCTCCTACAAGATGTTTCAGAAGCCCAAATAGCTAAGGCCCACTCAGGCGATTAAAATGGTCGTCAACGGGAGTGAGGTTATGCTTAAGACATGCGGGTCCCACTTGGCAGTGCATCTAGTTACAGGCCCCACTTGGTAGTGCATCAGGTGAAACATGTCCTCGTGCCTGTCCGAACGAGTACCCCTGTCTGAACCTGTGTTGCTCCCTCCTCTTCGTTCCCGGTGGTGAGCCGCCGGCGGTGGCCCAGCTTTTGTTCTGGGTGACAGCAACGGCGGAGCTTTCGATCTTGGCGATGGCGACGGCTGTGGTGAGTGAATCTGTAACCCGTGTCTTGTTTCCCTCGGTGTCTAGTTAGATCTCACCGCATCGCCTCTGTTTCACTCTGTTTTTGGTCGTTTCGATTCAGATTTGGGTGGGGAGAGAGGGCTAAACGCGATGGAACCTCTAGAGACAACGTTGACTAGGTAATCCCTTAATGTGCATCCTTTCCAACCTATGTGATTTGTGCCTCGCCTGCTTCCGCTAGCTCACACTGCCCGCCATTGACAGGGGCGATGGTGCTCAAACCTTCGAAATCACTATCGAATTCTTTCCTTCTAAGGCAAAACTAGTTGATGGTAGCGTGCGAGACATATAGAGAGATGCAATTGTTAAATGGGAGGTTGAATTTGAATAGATTAATCCACGGGAAATACAGAGCATGGAAGAGAGGGCCATGAGGAATGTTTTGGAGAAAATTGGGGAAAGCATTTTTGGGGTCTAGAGCAAGATGTAGCATTGTTACGGTTTGATAATTGGAAAGGTGAGTATGTAAGAATTGAGAATGGTCAAGAGATGGTTGATGAAATCGATCGGCAAGACGGCTGGGCAAGCAAACAGAATACCTTTCATGAAGAGCTCGTTGATCTGAAATCAGATTCTGAGGTTTGATATGTGCCCTCAAAGTTGGCTTCGCAGATGGTAGATGATGGTTGGGCTTCATAGAGACAGATAATGCCCATGTGTACGGGTGAAGTGACAATAATAGAGGGGGCTGATCAAGATGCAGAAGATGGATGTGATGGTGCTGAAGGGTTGTTTGTGTTGATTGGAATTCAATACAATTAGAAGACACTACTTATTCGGTCATTGCACCAATGGCTGACACTGAGATGGCCATTTTTTGGCATTCTAGTAGATCTAGTAGATGATCAAGATGAGGAAGAGAGGGGTGAATCGAGTTTGACTAATGATGCTAACATGGATGCTTGTGAAGATGTGGATGGACAACTGATGAAAGATGATGCAGATGATGTAGATGATGCACATAATGATGAGCTTGTAAGTGTGTATGACAAAGAAAATCCTGTTATTGAAGTAGGCAAGTTCTTCCCAAGCATGAAGGAGTTTAGTATGTATTTCATGACTTATGCAGTCAAACATGAGTTTGATGCTAAGACTATGTGGACTGATAGAAAGAAATTTTATGCAAGGTGCAGAGGTTTTGATGGAAGCATCAGGCCTTGCAAGTGGTACATATCTGCTAGAATTCAACCTGATGGAAGTACCATTAGGGTTAATCAAATCCCAAATCCACATACTTGTATTACAAGTTCACAGAGAGTATCAACCATGACATCACAACTTTGGATTGCAGAAAAGATCACTCCAATTTTAGCCAAGAAACCAAACACCACAACAAAGAAACTTAAAGTGGACTCGGAAAAGCATTACCCCATTAAGGTGAAGTATACCACAGTGTGAAAAGCAAAACATAGGGCAATGAGCGAATTATATGGTGACTAGGCAAATACATTTAGGATGCTTTATAACTTCAAAGCAGAGGTGGAGAAGAGGTCACCTGACAGTGTTGTGGAGATAGATACTGAGGTAACAGAGGATGATAGAGTTCTTTTCTCCAAATTCTTTATGGCTTTAAAGCCTTGCATAGATGGCTTCAAAGCAGGGTGCCGTCCATATTTGAGCATAGACTCATCTTTTTTGACTCGCAAATGGAATGGTCAATTGGCAGCATGCAATGCTTTAGATGGACACAACTCAATGTTCCCTGTTGCTATTGGTTTGTTTCAGTCAGAGACAGAGGTTTCATGGACATGGTTCATGATGCAGTTGGGAAGATACATAGAGCCAGTGTCACCTTTGGCAGTACACACAAATGCATGTAAAGGGCTAGAAAACGCAGTGAAGAATGTTTTTCCTCATTGTGAGCAGAGGGAGTGCTTCGGCCATATGTGGATGAATTTGATCAAAAAAATCAGAGGAGAAGAATTTGGGAGAATGTGGCCAGCAACAAGATCTTACACCAAACAAACACATTCATATCATCTTGATAAGATAAAAGCAGCATGCAGTGAGTTTGGTCTATGGTTGAATGCCTATCATTCTCTATTGTGGTAGAGGTCAGGATTTAACACTGGCATCAAGTGTGATCATATCAACAATAACTTGGTAGAAAGTTTTAACAACAAGATAAACTAGTTAAAGAACTTGCCTATGCATGACATGGTTGACCAAATCAGGATCATGATCATTCACATGTGGGAATTGAGAAGAAGGATTAGTGATTGCCTCCAAGGGGATAAGCTTCCTGCAGTGGTACAACATGTGATGAATAGGAGCAGGAATCTTACACATTTGTCTGTTGAAAAATCTTCATTGTGGGGTGCTGGAGTTAGAGAAAGCAAGACTGGAAGGAGGCATGTTGTTAACACTGAGTTGCATGACTGCACTTGCCTCGAGTGGCAACACACCGGGAAACCATGTGATCATGCCATACTTTGCTTGGCCTCCCAACCCAAGATAAACATGCTTTCATATTTGGATGCTCAGTGGCAAGATTCAAGGCTGCATATGGAACTCCAATTCCATCACTTACAGATCAGTCTCGGTGGCCTGAAGTGGAAATTGAATTTTCCATGTGTCCTTCCCTAACAAAAAGAAAGGCTGGCAGGCCTAAAGAGAGTAGATTCGAGGCATGGTTTGAGAAAGGTGGGAGTAGTAAAAAGGGGAAGGGGAAGAAGGATGCAAAGCCAAAACGGTCCCAAAAAGGTAACAAAAATAGATGCAAGTTGTGCCAGGAACTTGGGCATCGAAAAGGATCTCCAAAATGTCGTTACACTCTTGAAAGGCCAAAGTATGTTTATGTTTGTGTTTTTTTATTTGGATGTAGTTTTTAAGTACTAGCCAAATTACAAGCTTTGTTTTCCAGGAGGAAGCGTGGAGGTCAACCCCTTGTTGTTGTAGATTGCTCGGCAATCAACAAGGCAAGAACCAATGGCTGTAGAAAAAACAGAAGTTTTGGTGAAAGTGTGCAAGATGAGCCAAACTTGGATGATGTTGTAGTGCAGGATGAGCCAAACTTGGATGATGTTGTGGTGCAAGATGAGCCAAACTTGGATGATGTTGTGGTGCAAGATGAGCAAAATTTGGATGATGTTGTGGTGCAAGATGAGAAAAATGAACAAAATGTGGTGCAAACTAGAACTGAAGTTGATGCGGTTGATGTGGAAACTGAACCTATATGGGAAGTTGTGTTACAAATTGAAGATGTTGTAGATGACGTTGTGCAAACTAGGCCTCATTTAGATGTTGTGGTGCCAACTAAAGCTGTCCTAGATGGTCAAGTGAAGAAAACCAAGAGCTTGAGTGAGCTGGGTGTCTTACCCGTCGTAGGATCAACAAGTGCCAAGAAAAAGAAGAAGAAATCGAGTGGTAAGAAGAAGTAGAAGTGAAGTATTGTTCTTGTCTGGATAAAAAACTTGCCCATATTTGTGTAAAAAATTGTGTAATACTATTTTTAGTTTGATGGGTATTTGTGTAACTCTATTCAAATTCTCTCTGAATTTCAAATTTGAGCCAAAATTCAAATTTGAAGTTCTTTAGTTGGGTATTGATGTTAGAATGCTTTCTCAAATATTATGCATGTTGGGTGATCAATCCAACGACTTTTTGTTGAGTGAAACACCAGTCATGAAAAATGTGCTCCAAATGAGCTCCAAAGCTAGGATAAACACCCCATTTGCAAGCATGACCAATATTGGATCGTTTGGATAAGCTATGACATGCTTAACCCTAAACCCTAACATGAAACCCACACAACCTCGTTCGTGATATCTAGGTTTTGTGAAGGGTTTTTCATGAATATACCCGTAGACCAGGTTTCTTATTTTTCCAGCAATCTAGTAACATAAAACGATGATGGGTGAAAGTTTCATTTTTTAAATTAGTTATGGTCAACCCTAGACCTAATAACCCCTTCAAAACCCCTCATAACCTCTTAAAAACCCCTCAAACCCTAGCCAAAACTCCGCATCCTTCTGGCCCATTGGATATCTGGGAATGGAAGGTGTGGATCAGGTGCTAGGGAAACGTCGGTTATCCGAGTGAGGCGCTCTGATTGGCCGTATTCGAGAACGCTGGATCACTCCCCCAACCATTTCTCATTGGATCACTCCGCATCGAACGGTGTGGATCAGCTTGTAGTGACACGTCAGCGATCCGTGTGACGCTAGTTTGGTGTTGTGATTGGCTGAATTTGAAAATGCTCGTTTTTTCGCACTTGGTTTCTTCTGCGCTCGAGGGTGGGCTGCTGCCACGCATGTGCACCATTGGGCTATGGTCAAGAAGCCCACCCGTTGGACCTTTGGACCGAAAGTTGCCACGCCTCCCTCTAGCCAGGCCCTAGCGAGCAGGTTACATTACCATGCATGCGAGCGAGCAGCCGTCAATGCATGCATGCACGGGCGGCACACTCAAAGAACAAGCAGGCGTGACCCCCGACCGATGGCACAGAGCATGCAACGCTGAAACGTCGCAGCCTGGCTATTGATGCAGCCATCGGTTTCCCATGCGTGTACACACAACCCTCCCCCGATGCCACCCAACGCCGCCCGCTCATTACTTCCACCCGGTGTAAACACGTCGCACTAGGGATATTTAAGCCACCTATCATCTTCCTCCTCCTCACCCCTCACACTCCCAGCCTCTCCCATCTGCATCTGTCCTTCTTCTTCTCACCACAAACAACCCTGAAACCAGGCCGCCGCAGCCACGCAGTACACCAGGCCATCCTTCCGCTTTCCCTCCCACCGTGCCGGAGAGGCTCTACCCCACCGACATGTACATCGAGAACACACTTCATGAGAGGGCGGTTTCAAGATGGAGGGGCGCAAGGGAGTTCACCAACGCCTTCCATGCGCTCGGCTTCGGCCACCTCCCCCGGGGATCTCCAAGGATGTACCGAGTCGAGGAGGTCATCCACAACGGGGTTGTGGTTGCTATCCTTGCCCACTTCACCAATTCCTTCGACGCGTTCTACCTCCTCGGCCACGTGTTCTGGTGTGGCTGCGAGTTCATCGCTTTCATCACCCATAACATCTCCACGGACCACACCAACATCTTCCACCATCACAGAGCGCATGCACACTCTGCCCTACCCCCTCGACAACATCCCGGAGGAGCAGTGAACGACATATGAAGGAGGAGCGAGGTGGAGGAGGAGTGAGGAGGAGCAAGGAAGGCAGCGGCCAGGGCGTTTAGATGATGATCTATCCATCTATCTATCTTTTTTTAGCTAAATCTATATATTTGTATTTGTGTTATGTTATTTAAGTTGTAAGCGTACTATGGGTACCTGCCGTGGGCTTGGTTGGCCCGAACTATCTATATTATGTGTCTTTCTATTATTAAGTTCTTGCTACTTATCAAAGTTGCATATTGTTCTGGCTTGTAGGTCTAGATACACCCATTATTAAAAAATCATGTCAAAACGTCAAAAAAATACATTTTTTGTGAAATGTAAAAGGAAAAAAATGACTCGTGAAAAGTCATTTTGTAGCAATGAAATTTCTCTTTTATACACAACCCACAAATAATTTCTTTTTAGTGGATTTTTGTCCAAACAATACTCTATATTTGAAACTTTTTTGCACACAATACACTATATTTACACAAGCTACAAAGAATCAACATAGTGGAATTGTTATGAGTCATGCAGGTAACACCACATGGAACAACATTTGTGTAGGAGTAACAAATATTTCCATGAACCATTCAACACTTAACAGAATTATTATTTTTCAAAGGTTAAAAGAAGAAAAGTTTCTGTTTGAGTTAAGACAAGTAAAACATGTGCTACCTCTTTGCATTTTGCCGTATTTTGATTTACATTATTTCATGAACATTTTGATTTACATTATTTCATGAACAAAAATAAGTAACATAATTTTTGGAACGTTAAAAGAAGTAAATTTTCTATGAGCTAACACAAGTAAAACGAGCCCAAGTAAAACATGTTCGACGTGCAACCTCTTTGCATTTTGCCACATTTTTATTTACATTGTTCCATAAAAAATTGGCCAAAGTAAAAAAACAAGTCAAGAAGTATATGTTTGTTAGAGGTTTATTTGCCGAAGCAACATTTTATTTAGTCGAACCATTTTTCATTAAACATGGGTTCCTGTATGCTATAAAAAAGTGTTTGTGCCCCTACGCGGGTGGCCTGATTTCTCTTTGGGCCTGGTTATTTTCTCACGGCCCAACATCTATTTGGCAACCCAGGCTTTTTTTACTAGAAACTAAATTTGGTTGTGCACTCTGTTAACTGAAGAACAAAAATAGGGGCATGAACACTGAATAATTTTCCAAATTATTGCTTCGATTGAGTTACACGAACTTGGCATGATGCACAGATCACGTCCTATCCCCCGGCAGGCCTAAATGCCCATTCTAATGACGGATGAACAACAAGTAAAATAAAACTAGAGCAATGATACAACAATAGAACCCCCTGCCCTAATATTTGCTTGCTTCTACAAATCGATCATCTGCATTAGATGTTTGTTGATCTTTTTCAGTTCCTCTTTCAGTTCAAACCGCGGGTGCAGTTCAGTATCACGCGCATACCTCGCCATCGACACGACTCTGCCCGCCCTTGCCCGTTGAGCTCCCCAAATTCTCTACAGCAATCGGCGGCATCCTGCCCAAATTGTGCTCCCAGGTTGCGGCCCCGCTCGAATCAATGGAGCCCTCAAACTGGATCCTCTGAATATAATCATCTATCCACTCAAAATGGGTACATTTCTTAAGGATCTAAAAACAATAACATGAACCCTAAATCCCAAATTCGATGACAAAAAATGAAATCTGTAGAAATCAGAGCAAACGATAGCAAAAGAATGGACTAAGAACTGAGATCTAACCTTGCCATCCCTTCCTGCCATTGTTTTGCTCAAGGATTCCACAAATTCACGTCCAAGATTGCCATTCTCATCAGTCTTACTGATCCACCATTTAAGAGGCTTTGGGCATGGGCAGTCAGGGCACCTTGTGAGCGGCACTGGACCATACCGTCGCCATTTTGAATGAGTGGAGGAGGAAGTTCACATCTGCGCTAGGTCGTCGGAGAAGATAAAGATTGGGGAAAGGGGAAGCAATGGGCGACGACGGGCGGACGGGCACGGGCGCTCGTCTCTTCGAGATGCGGAGAGGCGGGTCCCAAGTTTACGTGGACAAGTTACGTGTCCTGCGCTTACATGGATAAGTAGTGGGTCCAATCCCTAACAGCTAACGAGGGCATCAGTTCAGTTTAAGGGCCATGTTGTGCCTGAGCTATTTACGCGTTCAAATGTGTCGCAGCATGACCATTCTGTCAAACAACGCCACATTCCTTCCAATTCCCACGAAATGTGTCGCACAAGAGCTATTGACCCCAAACCACTTAATCCTTGAAGCCACCATGCTTCATGTGATTGAAGGCCTAGATGCAAATTTCGCGCTTGGCAGTGGGCGATCATGTCAATCCATGTGTCGAGACCGATTTGGCAGCTTGTTTAGGTTAGTCATAGTAAGGAGTAATTTAGACTAGCGTCAAGCATATGACACTAGTCTATGTTATTACTTTCATACAATCCAGATTACCATAAAAATAGTATCATACATAATTGCATTTATTAGTGTCTTAGGTTGTGTTATGTTATAGTAACATATTATGTTATCACAAACACGACTATCCTCATTAACTACTTGTCACATAAGTAAACTTGCTTTAGGATGCGTTATGTTACTACCTAAGTTATTTTCACCATGACCAGCCTTATGGGTGGCCACGTGAGTCATCTGGAAACTATATATCTACCATCTTTATTAATCATGCCAATAATACGTATAGCGAAGCAACATATATTTTTTGTGTGAATAATAATATATCTTGGTTCAATCAGAATTTTCAATCTATCTACCAAATCTTTCGATGCAGCGAGGCGAGCATAACTTTGATGAATCATTGTAGTGATTCAATGTGCGCTGACGCTTCTAGTCACGTATGAATTCCATATATAACTTTCACATTTTTGTGTGTGAATCCAATTATATTTACATGAACTGTGGATTCTTATATATATATATATGATAAAGTTGCATATATAGAATGGAATTCTATAGAATAAATTGATGAATACTGCAATTCAAAAGACCATAAACTGCATCACCTCCGTAGAATTATATTGGACCCTTTTTTCGAAGTGCATACTTCTGTTGCATCTTCTATTGTAAGAAGTTAGATTATCAAGTAAAAAAGGCAATATTCTCAGCAATAGCAAGACATTTTTAGTGACTTTGATAATCCTGAAGCATGTGGCGCTAGTATTCAATAAGCAATGTGTGGGTGTGAGTAATTGTTGGTTGGACCATTTGGAATAAAATAAATGCGAGACCCTTTTCACCACAAGCATGAAACGTCCCATGCCTCCCTCACTATGCTTTGTGAGTTGGACAATTTAAAATGGAAGAAATATGCGGGTCTTCCGCCGCAAATCTTCCTTGCTATCAAGAAAGAGGCAAAGTTTTGGGTTATCACGGGTGGAAGCATTTGGGTCTAATCTTGCGAAGAGAATAGTGGTGTTTTCTGTTCTTGTCTGATGCAAAGGCATCGTAATTGTTACTACAACAAACCTGTTAATACATGATGGATTTCTGCTGACATTTTGAAAAACCGTCATGGACAGACTAGTACATCCCCACAAGCCTACGTAAGCCCGCGTGAAGCCCGAAACCGTTCCCCATATATAAAACCTAACCCCACAGGCACTCCCTTCCCCACCTCTTTCTCCTCCGCCGCCACCCCCCTCGACCCGATTTCCTACCCTCCTCACGTCGCATCACCATCTCCTCCTTCACCACTGCACCGCCATTGACCTTCACCTTCTCCTCCGCCCGAACTAACCGGAGCACGCCTGGAAGCGGAGGACATCCTCGTCTGTCTCTCTACTTGATCTGTTTTGTTTACATGTAAAAAACACTCTATTTTTCTTTTTATTAATGATCGAGCCAAAGCTTTTACCTCCATTTCAAAATAAATAAATTATATTCGGTCTTAATGATTGCCATCACTTTAATAAAAGTAAACTTGTGTCCAACTAAATATACAAAGGTTGATAGGTTAATTCTATATATAAAGGTCAAGAGGTTTATTATTTTTCTCATTCGTAAAAGGCAATGCATAACTATGCTAATTAGAGTTGAATTTTACTTCGCAAAAAAAATTATAGTTGAATTTTATTTTATTCATTTTTGGAGAGAGAATAGAGTTGAATTTCAATGATAATGTAAATTCAGCTATCGGATAAAAGTAAAACGAGATCTACCGCTAACCGAATGGGCCGAAAGTTATCTCGCGAGACGTAAACGTCGTAGGTTTTCCAGAAGACGCTGCGCCGTGTCAGTTCATCCCCCTGATGGCAGTTGTACTTGTAGCGTTCGATGGATCGACTTTCCGACGCACAAGCGGAGTAAACTAATCATCCTAGTTTGACGACCATGCGCCACACTGCTTGGAGTGCAGCAATTACCGCGTACATCCTCCTCACCTGGTCGCTCCGGCACACCCTGAGCTGGCACGCGGTTACAAAAGCATATGTGTGACCTGTGGCACTTTGCCGAGAATTAGAAAGGAAAATTGTACTGATAATTATCGATCAGACGTCTGATCTATATGCATCGCTATCGAGAAAAAAGAAGGCACCAAGGAAATCAAAAGCAAACACATGATCGGTCACTCGATCGACATGCCAGGTATGTTCTTCTTTAGAGAGAGAGAAAGATCGAGATGGCAGATAGCCTCGTGCATTACACGCGCCCGCGCATTCACCTGATCTTGAGCTGCATGTCGGCCTGGTCCATGGGGTCAAGTCTAGCGAGCTTGACTGGTCAGTCAGTACCTCAGCACGAATGGGGCCTAGCTAATGGCATCTTCAAGACGGACACTTAAATCATCCTCAAACACTTGGATCAAGCTATTCGGATGCATTTTATCATTTAACATCGTCCCGCTTCGGTCCACGAATAAATCCATGTGTCGGTTTTTCCGTAAAACCGAAAAGAAACTTATGGGAGTGTGAACCTCCGTCATGTAGGACTCCGACATCCTCGGTTTATTAAATACCACATCCAAAATCCGCATCCCCATGTCTTCCCTCTTTCTTAGCATTCGCTTCCTCACTGACCGACGCCATAACTATTCAACCACAGTCCCCCGCCAATCCCTCCTCCCGACCACCACCGCTCCACCCAGTCACCATGTCGTGTTGCCTACGTCACCGTTTCATACCTCTCGTCCGTCCGTTATGCAAGTACCATCAATCCTAGTTGATGTCGTCCTTGGGGGTCATTTGACGCAATGGATTCGAACATGGAGTACATCTACGAGAACTATGTTGAGTTGTCCTACAAGTCGTTTGACAAGGAGAATTATGCAAATGAAACATCGATGATGCATGCGGTCCTTGCAGACATGGAGCGTGTGGACGAAGATGTTCTCAATTTCAAGAGTTTGGTCAAGGATCATCGAGTGCTGAATTAGAATAGGGCACGCGTGCATTTGATGCTGATGGACGACTACTATACCCCCGGCGCCCCTATTCGCGGACAATTTTGCCAGCGCTTTTATATGTGGAAAGATGTGTTCAATTGCCTCTACAACGGCATATGGACCTACAAAGACAAACTCATCTTGAAGAAGGATGTTGTAAGGAGAATTGAATTCTCTGCTTACCAGAAGTGGCACTCGGGCCTTAATGACAAGCATTAAGAATAGCAAAATCACAACAACATCAATTTTAGAACATAGTGGATATTAGAGATCAAGCCCTATCAAAATAACTCGATTACATGATCAGTCTCATCCACACACATCATCGTCCAGCAAGCCTATCAAGGAATTACTCACTCCCGTTGGCGAGCATCATGGACTTGTTTATGAAGAAGGGTTGGTGATGATGACGGCGATGATCTCCACTCTCCGGAGCCTCCAATAGACTCCAGATCAACCCTCCCGAGGAAGAATGTGAGGTGGCGGCGACTCCGTCTCATGAAACCCGATCAAATCTTCCCCCTGATTTTTTCTCCATAGATGTAAATTTATAGGAATGGAATTAGGGTTAGGGGAGCCACTTGGGCCCCACAAGCTAACAGGAAAAGCCCGGGGGTGGGCGTGCCTCCGGCAGGTCTTCGCTCCATAATTCTTTATACATTCCAGAAATAATTCAGAAAAAGTTTTGTTCGACTTCGAGAACTTTTATTTCTGCACAAAAATAACATCACGGTAGTTCTGCTGAGAACCTCGTTAGTCCGGTTTAGTTTCATTCAAATCATGCAAATTAGAGTTCAAAACAAGAGCAAAAATGTTTGAAAAAATAGATACGTTTGATACGTATCTACTCCCCCAAGCTCAACTCATTGCTTGTCCTCAAGCAATTCAGTTGATAAACTGAAAGTGATAAAGAAAACTTTTACAAACTCTTTTGTTCTCGTTGTTATACACATGCTTAACTAGTGCTAAGGTTTTCAGCATAAATCATAAATAACCATATCGATGATAACACTTAGCTATTATATTTACTCATGAAAATAACATAACCAACTAGCGAGCAATAATAAACTATCTCACATGCCGACAATTTTTCAAAAAAAATCATGATATAATATGATGACATGGTATCTCACTAGCCCTTTGTGAGACCACAAAACATAAATGCAGATCACCTCTGAGGTTCAAGCAGTGACTAAACGTTATACTTCAGGGTAGGAAAGATCCAATCATGCTCACATCCAACATTAACTAGACTCAATGCATAAGAATGATAATAATGCTCTCCGGTCTGCTGAAGATGCTGACTCGGAAATAACATTAGAGTAAATAGAAAAGCCCTTCGTAGAGAGAAGCATTGATTTGCAGAGTTACTAGAGCTCAAGGTTTAAAACAGAGTTGAGATTATAATTTTGGGTGGTGTGCTTTTCTTGTCAACGTCATGACAAAGGATTTCAATATCTTCCATGCTAAACACATTATTGGCGGTTCCTAAGCGCAATTGTAAAGTTTACTCCCATCCACGATACATACACAAGCCATGGCTGGCCGAATCCACGAATGCCCTCCAACATTTCAGCTGTCCCAGGAGTTTTGTTTTATTATTTTTGATTTTGCAGGACCGACAATCCTTTTTACCAGCCTCTCTCATGCAATGACATGCGAATAAACGCCCATCTTGAGAATAACCCGCTTATCCTGGAAGATACTGACCGCCCCGTTGCTCCATGAGCGGTACGAGCATACAAAACAGATGTTTATTTGTATATTTAGAGGTGACACATGCAAATTTACTTGGAACGACAAGGCAATACCTTATATAGGTAGATATGGTGGACTCGTGTGGAACAACTTGGGTTTAAGGATTTTGGATGCAAAAGTAGTATTCCCGCTTAATACAGGTGAAGGCTAGCAATAGATTGGGAACCGACCAGCTAGAGAACAAAAGCGGTCATAGTCATGCATTGAAAATAATTAACATTGAACACTAGCATGAGTATGAATGAACACTTTAAATTTAAACATCATGAAGGATGCACTGGTTTTGAATCAACTACATGTTTGCACATGCGCCAAGTCAAACTGCTCGAATTACTTAGAGAAGGATACCATACTACCATATCACATCATAACCATTTTAATGCATGTTGACACATAAGATAAGTCATTATCCACTCCTACCTATTTAAGCATGGCATGAGCAACTATAATCTCTAATTTATATCACAAACATGTTTACTCATGATACATTGAATCAAGATCGAATGAGCTAAACATATTTACAAAAACGAAAAACAAGAAGAGTTCCTACCAGCTTCCTTTACCATGACCACTTCATCAAATATCGTCATTATTGTCATTCACTTGCATGGCCGAATGATGTGATAATAATAATAGTGCAAGTGTGCCGTGGACTAAGATGGAATCTGTGAAACAACTTATACAAAGAAGAAGAGAAGGCAATGTTGGCTATTCGCTTGATCAACATTAATGCATATGAGAGCCACTCGAGATTTTCATCGCGGTCTTCTCCTTTCACTGACTCAAAAATAAAATAAATTCACAGAAGCTTATTGGAATATTTTTGGGATTTTTGGATTTTTTCAAAGAAAGAAAACAAGCAAAGGAAAAAAAACGAGAAAAACTATTTACACGAGAAAGATCCCAACATGCAAAGGAAATCTTTTGAGATTTTCTTTTAATACTTCAAACTAATTAAATGTCAAAGAACAACCAAAAACACAAGATTTTTTTGGGTTTTCAAAGTTTTTTCAGACGCACAAGAAGAAAGCGGAAAAATAAAACTAATATGGATACACAATGAAAGAGGATGAACATCGACAACTGATATGAAGTGCGAACATGAATATAAGGTCGACGAGAAATACGTACTCCCCAAGCTTAGGCTTTTGGCCTAGCTTGGTGATCACCACTACTTGTTTGGATAACAATCGAAGTGGTAAGTTTTGGAGGTGTTATGTGCCTCCTTCTCAACCAAGCGAGCGGCCTTCACTGTTGGATTGTGCTCATGCGCTTCGTTCTCGAGGATGAAGTATCTTTGTTTGTTCTAAAAATCAAAGAGAGAAGGAGCAAGCAACATAACAGAGACTGTATGACATTTTTTGAACATTAAATTTTATTCATAACCCTGAGCAACATCCAAAATAAAGTCACGACGCCACATGGCTTCAAAATCTAAATATCTCTCAGGCAGCATAGGGTCATTAAGTCGAGGTGAGACTCCGAGTCTTGCAGCTATGCGGGAGGCATAAATTTATCCGTACAAATCAACATTAGCCGCGTTAAGGTGCACCCTACGAGCAACAATTGCCCCGAGGTTATATTGTTTATCACCAGTTACCGCAGTATAAATGATGCTCAAGTCAGGGGCGCACAGTGCACTGCAATCTTGCTTGCCCACAATACATTTCCCATTAAACAATGCAAACTAGCGGATAGAGGGAAATTGAATACTTTTTATTCTAGCCCGTGTCACCCATATATCCTCTCAAATGATACGTCTCCAACGTATCTATAATTTATAAAGTATCCATGCCATGTTTTCAATAATTCTATATGATTTTGGTACGATTTCATTTGAACTAACCCGGAGAGACGTTGTTTTCAGCAGAACTACTATGGTGTCATTTTTTGTGCAGAAATAAAAATCTTGGAATGGGCTGAAAATTTATGATGATTTTTTGTGGACCAAAAAAGACCCCTGAAGCACAAGACCTAGGCCAGGAAGTGGACGAGGAGGCCACAAGCCTATTGGGCGCCCCCTAGGTCGCACCCCTATGGCTTGTGGACTCCTCGAACACCCCCTTGATGTGAGACCGACGCCAAAAATTCCTATAAATATCAAAAATCCCAGGAAGAAACCTAGATCGTGATTCCGCCACGCAAGCCTCTACAGCCACGAAGAACCAATCGGGAGCCTGTTCCGACACACTGTCGGAGGGGGAAACCATCACCGGAGGCCATCTTCATCATCCCGACAGACTCCATGATGAGGAGGGAGTAGTTCACCCTCGGGGTTGAGGGTATGTACCAGTAGCTATGTGTTGGATCACTCTCTCTCTCTCTCTCTCTCGTGTTCTTGAGATGGCACAATCTTGATGTACCGCGAGCTTTATTGATATAGATGAATCATATGGAGTTTTCCCCTCTCTATCTTCTTGTGATGAATTGATTTTTTCCCTTTGAAGTTTTCTTATCGGATTGAGTCTTTACGGATTTGTGAACACTGATGTATGTCTTGCGATGGGATATCCATGGTGACAAGGGGATGTTCTATTGATCCACTTGATGTATGTTTTGGTGATCAACTTGCGGGTTACGTGACCTTGGGAATCTATGCATAGGGGTTGGCACATGTTTTCATCTTGACTCTCCAGTAGAAACTTTGGGGCACCCTTTGAAGTTCTTTGTGGTTGATTGAAGATGATGAATCTAAAATTGTGTGATGCATATCGTATAATCAAGCACATGGGTACTCATGGTGATATTGGAGTATCGTGGTGACATTAGGGTTTTGGTTGATGTGTGTCTGAAGGTGTTATTTTAGTACGAACTCTAGGGCTGTTTGTGACACTTATAGGGATAGCTCATAAGATTGATCAGAAAAGATAACCTTGAGGTAGTTTCGTACCCTACAATAATTTCTTCGTTAGTTCTCCGCTATTTGTGACTTTGGAGTGAACTCTTTATCGCACGGGAGGGATTTACATATGATTCAACTATGTTAGTATTGTTGAGAGAACTTGCACTAGTGAAAGTATGAACCCTAGGCCTTGTTTCTATGCATTGCAATACCGTTTGTACTCACTTTTGTCATTAGTTACCTTGCTGTTTTTATATTTTTAGATTACGAAAACCTATATCTACCATCCATATTACACTTGTATCAACATCTCTTCGCCGAACTAGTCCACATATATAATTTACCATTGTATTGGGTATGTTGGGGACACAAGTGACTCTTTGTTATTTGGTTGCAGGGTTGCTCGAGAGAGACCATCTTCATCCTATGCCTCCCATGGATTGATAAACCTTAGGTCATCCACTTGAGGGAAATTTACTACTTTCCTACAAAACTCTACGCTTGGAGGCCCAACAACAGTCTACAAGAAGAAGGTTGCGTAGTAGACATCACCAACACAAAGACTCTCGAGGAATATATTATAATCAGATTTTTGTGGTTTGTCAAGTGAACCTCAATATGGAAGTTTGCATGCATCACAAAATTCTTCTAGAGTCATACTATAGGAATTATCATAGAGATTAAACAACACTCTAGAAGTATGAGAGTGATATTGAAACCTTTGTGTGAATGAGCAGGTAAGATCATAATGTGGAGCACACTATCTTCGATGAAGTCGGTGAGGTCGGTATTGCAAATATACTAACCAAATTCATACTTAATACCTGCACCTTTCATGAACTCCTCATGTGTCCAACGACCCTATTTAGCGTCGGTCATGATTGTGAAGCTAGCTCTTGGTTTAGCATACGCTTGTCATACTAAGCTTCCGCTCAATGAATCTCCAGAAGTGCGTCTCCTTATAGAACTCCTAAAGAAACTCATATAGGTAGCAACTACTCATTTCAGAAAATTCAGAAATTTTTGGGCCACAAAATTATGTCAATAAAATTTGCAAGATTGGTAGCAACTACTCATATAGGTACCCAGAGGCCATATCAAGCATTCATACTACTTGGAACTCAAAGAATTCAACATACAAGCTCATTTTAGCAGCACCAAGTACAACAAAATACGCAAAATATAAACCACTAAAGCAAAAACTAATTGGAGGAATGGAGGAGTTACATACCAATGAGCAATTCCTCAAAACAGTTTCGAAAACGGTGTTCCGAGCAAAGAGAACGAAAATCTCAGGTTTGGGAGCAAGAATACGAGAGAGAGAGAGTGACTATGAATTTTTGCTAGAGGCAAGAGAAGGCATGGGCTAAAGGGATAAGGTAGGGCCCTGTGGGCCCAACAAGTGTACCTCCCTGGTGTGTTTTGAGCACCAATTTTTTAAAAATAACTCAGAAAAAATCATGTTAAAATTTTGTAGCTTTCAGAGACTTTTTATTTTTGGGTCATTTTTATTGCACGGGAAATTCGGAAAACCGGGAACTCATGGCATTTTATTTTGTTTAAATAAAAATAATAGAGCATAGAATTGTGCTTACTAAATTCATTAATCCCATGTCTTTCAAAAAGGATCTATTAATAAGGTTGATCAAGTCTTATTAATAACCGTTTCCAATTGACATGAAACCGAAGAATTTTTGTATAGCACGAAGTTACCTCAATGCGGATTTGCATATCCCCAACAATAGGAATATCATATTTCTTTTTTATAGTACGGAAGGAAATTTAAACCCTCCAATAGTGACTGCTGCAATTAGCTCAATGGTATTAATATTATTCACCGAAGATTGCTTCTTCGGAAAGTGCACCGTATGTTCTTTACCATTTACATGACACGTTAAAGGGCATGGATGTCGCCTAGAGGGGCGTGAATAGGCGCTTTACAATAATTATGGTTTAGGCTTGAACAAATGTGGAATAAAACTAACGTTTAATATGTGAAGCACAAAACCTAAAACAACTAGGCTCACCTATGTGCACCAACAACTTATGCTAAGCAAGATAAACAACTATGTGATAGCAAGATATATATCATGAAATAATATGGCTATCACAAAGTAAAGAGCATAAGTAAAGGGCTCGGGTAAGAGATAACCGAGGCACGCGGAGACGATGATGTATCCCGAAGTTCACACCCTTGCGGATGCTAATCTCCGTTCGGAGCGGTGTGGAGGCAAGATGCTCCCCAAGATGCTACTAAGGCCACCGTAATCTCCTCACGCCCTCGCACAATGCAAGATGTCGTGATTCCACTAAGGGACCCTTGAGGGCGGTCAATGAACCCGTATAAACAAGGTTGGGGCAATCTCCGCAACTTAATTTGAGGCTCCCAACAACACCATGAAGCTTCACCACAATGGATTGTGGCTTCAAGGTAACCTCAAATGCTCGGGGCAACCTCCACAACCTAATTGGAGGCCCTGAAGCTTGCCCAGAGCTCTACACCACAATGATTGAGCTTTGAGGCACCACAAACCGTCTAGGGCGCCAAGGCACCCAAGAGGAACAACCTCTAGGGTTCTAAAACACCCAAGAGTAATAAGCTTCTCAAACTTCACTTCCACGTATCACCGTGGAGAACTCAAACCTATGCACCAAATGCAATGGCAAGGGCACACAGAGTTCCCAAGTCCTTCTCTCCCAAATCCCACCACAGCAACCAATGCTATGGAGGAAAATGAGAGGAAGAACGAAGAAGAACACGAAGAACTCCAAGATCTCGATCCAAGGGGTTGAATCACATAGAGGAGAAAGGGATTGGTGAAAATGTGGATATAGATCTCCTCTCTCTTTTCCATCAAGAACTGGCAAGAATCATTGGAGGGATTGAGAGTTAGCAACTATAAGAAGGTCAACAATGGGGGAAGAACATGAGACCAAGAGTTGAGATCCATTGGGGAAGAAGATCCCCTTTTATAGGAGGGGAAAATCCAACTGTTACCCCCTCAGCCGCACACAAGCAGTACTACCGCTCAAGGGAGCGGTACTATCGCTCGGGCGGATGAGGTAGCCAACCAGAGCGATGGCATGAGGTGTGGTAATGTTGCCGGAGTGGTACTACCGCTCATAGGAGCGGTACTACCGCTAGGCTGCGGTAGTATCTCGTCCCACTGCTGCTCAGGGTAGCATGGGGTTCTAGAGAACAGAAGAGTAGCCGGTAGTAGCGAGTGGTACAACCGCCCTAGGGCTGTACTACCGCTGACTACTGCCGCACCAACATTCTGCTAAAACCAAGCAACAGAAGGTTAGGCGGTAGTACCGAGCGGTACTACAGTACCAGGGTGGTACTACCACTTGCTAGAACGGTACTACCGCTTACAACCTTCCAAAACCAGAAGAGGAAACAAATGAACGCAGGAACACCAGAACTGCCATAACTTCTGCAAATGAGCTCCGAATTGAGAAAACTCAAGCATATTGGTTATAATAATAAGAAGCAGTATAGAAATGCCAATGATATAGAGATGTGATCAAAAACATCATAGAAGATTCATATGAACTCCGTTTTCGATGAACTTGAGCTTGTCATCATGATGACCATAAGCTCTAGGACTCACAAAGAGAAACACCAAACAAGAACTAAGAAAGATGATGCAAGGATGCAGATAGTTTCAGGTCTCAACGAACGATATGATCAAGCTACTCACTTGAGAGCCTCCCTTGATAGTATGGCAATCGGTCATATAATCCGGTCTCCCAACTACTACTATGAGACTGGTAAAATGGAAAACCTATCAAGGGCAAACCTATACCTTGCACGTGGTCCACTTGAGCTAGATGATGACGATCTTCACTTCCTCAAGATGGACCACCTTTCTTGATTGCGTTAGCTCGATAAAGACAAGTTGATTGCTTCCCCATACTCCACTACGGGTGAGCCACTTTTTGACACATCTTCACAAGTCCATTGTCACCACAATGAACGTCAAGCGTCAAGCACGATCTCTTCGTGATACTCCACTTGAACTTGCACACCGCAACCTTGATGACGATCACCACTTGATGTCATCCTTCATGGGATGTACGAGAACTTCCTCTTAACGCGAGCCCATGGACACATACCATGGGAACACTTGATCCCGCTTGGTACATCTTGTACACGTTGTGTGCTGATCAACTTGATTAACTCTTTGACGTAGTCTTGATCAACCTTGGTTCCTATCTTCTCTCTTCATAAAGATGATGTCTTGAAGGTAAACACGAATGTTCACACAATCTTCTTCATCAAGACATGCTTGCATTAAGCTCAACTCTCAGATGACCAATCTTTGGATAAAACCCTTACATACCACCTTGGTCACCATATAAACTCCTTGAAACCAATACATGTACTTGAAGAAGTGCCTATCGAAAAGTCCTTCGAATATAACTCAAGGCAGCCATTAGTCCATAAGGATTTTCAACAATTACCTAAACCACATATGGATAAATATGCTCTAACAACACGTAACCTTGCTCTTGTTGAAATCAATAACAGCCCCTACAGTATTGAAAAGGATCTACCGAGGATAATCAACATGTTGTCATCCTCGGGCATCTCAAGAATAACAAAGTATGTCAAGATTGTAATGTTTGCAATCACAACAGGAACATCCTAGCAAATTCCAATAGGTATAACCATGGATTTATCAGCCATTTGCAGAGATATGTTAGTAGATGTACACTTATTCAAATCATGTCTTTTATATACGAGAAACACATAACACTAACATCGACTCCTAGATGACATAAAGCAGTTTTGACATAATTTCTTTTAATGGAGCAAGGTATTGTGGGTATGCCCGGGTCTCCCAACTTCTTAGGCACTCCACCATCAAAATAATAATTAGCAAGCATGGTGGCAATGTCAGTTTCAGGCATCTTTCTTTTGTTCGTAATAATGTCCTTCATATATTTGGAATATGGAGGCATCTTCAAAATATCAATCAAGCAAGTGCGCAGAAAGATAGGTCTAATCATTTCAGCAAAGCGTTCAAACTCTTCCTCGTCCTTACTCTTAGAAGGATTATGAGGGAATGGCATGGGTTTCTAAATCCATGGCTCTCTTTATCTACCATGTTTCCTAGCAACAAAGTATTTTTACCATATCGTTTATTTTTAAGATGTGGGTTATCAAGATTTTCAGCAGGTTCTATTTCCACATCATTTTCATGTTCTTTATTACCGTCTGGTTGAGCATCTATGTGAGCATCATTTTGATTATCACTAGGTGAATGTTCACTACCAGATTGTGTCTCAGCATCAGAAATAGAAACATCATTATGATTCTCAGTAGTTTTTTCTATAACAGGTTCACCAGAAGCATGCATAGTCCTACCATTTTTCTTTTTCTTTTTCTTCCTAGGTGGACTCGGTGCATCATCATTAATTCTTTGAGAATGATGTTCAATTCTTTTAGGGTGACCTTCAGGATAAAGGGGTTCTCGAGTCATTCTACCTCCTCTAGTCATTACTCTGACAACATAATCATTCATGTTATCTTCTAATTCAGCAAGCAAATTATTTTGTGACTTAGCAACTTGGTCTAGTTGAGTGTGAACCATAGAAGAATGTTTACCTAGACCCTTAACATCATTAGAAATTCTATACATCAAGTCACTTAAGCGATCTATCATCATGGCATTGTGTCTTAATTGATCTTTGACGTAGATGTTGAAATGTTCTAGCTTAACAATATAATTATCGAATTCATCCATGCATTGACTAGGAGTCTTAGTATAAAGCATATCTATTTCATTAAATGCATGGAGAGAATTTACCTCTACTACCCGTGTTAGGGTGTCAAGTCCATATATTTCTTTGATAGGTGGTAAATTCTTGGCATCTTCAATTTTAGCACATTTTTCTTTCATAGATCTCTTGGTTTTTGCATATCTTTGGGACTGAAGGATGGAATACCTCTCTTCTTTTGAATAGGCTCTGATGGTGGTTCAGGAAGTGTCCAATCATGAACATTTTGCAATATATTATTCAATAATTCTTTAGCTTGTCCAATAGTCTGTTCCCTGAAAACACAACCAACACAACTATCTAGGCAATCCCGAGAAGCATCGGTTAGTCCATTATAAATGATATCAAGTATTTTATTTTTCTTAAGAGGATGATCAGGCAAAGCTCTAAGTAACTGGAGAAGCCTCCCCCAAGCTTGACGGAGGTTCTCTTCTTCAATTTGCACAAAGTTAAATATTTCCTGTAAGGTAGCTTGTGTTTTATGAGAAGCAAAATATTTTTCAAAGAAGTAATATATCATATCCTAGGGGCTATGCACACAACCAGGAGCAAGAGTGATGAACCATTTCTTAGCATCACCTTTTAGCGAGAAAGGAAAAAAGCTTAAGGATATAATAATAACACATGTTTTCCTCATCAGTAAACAAAGTGGCAATATCATTCAATTTAGTGAGATGTCCCACGATAGTCTCAGTTTCATAGCCATAGAAAGGATCAAATTCTACTATGGTAATTAACTCAAGATTAATAAATAATTCCTAATCTTTACCAGTAACCCATATAGGATAAGTAGCAAATTTAGGATCATGTTTCACTTTCTCCATCATAGATTTTTCTTTTAGTTTGCATAGTAGTTTCTTCACATCTTTTCTATCATTACAAGCAGGAAAGTCTCTAGATGTTTCCCCATCCATAACATACCCTCAGGTACATCATGCAATTCATATCTATTAGGAGAGCTAGGCATACTACACTACTAGGGAAAACCCTAGTAGTAGCGCTCGAAATATGCATATTAGTAGCGCTGGGTCCAGCGCTACTGCTATCGCGCTACAGCTAAGTTTTAGCAGTAGCGTTGGCCTGGAAAGCGCTACTACTATGTGCTGTTAACAGTAGCGCTTGCCAGGCCAGTGCTACTGCTAACTATCTGTAGTGCTTGGGCAAATGAAGCGCTGCTGCTAAACCAGCGCTGCTATTAGATGATTTCCAGTGCTACTGCTAGTATTCCTGCTTTCACAGATTTACACCCTCTACATATTTGTGATGTATTTATACAGGATCTATACAGTAGTTTCATCAAATCATACTAAACATACACTATTTTCATCATATCATAGACATACAGTACTCTCGTCATACCATCATCATCATTCAACACAAATATCATGACATCTCAGAAATAGCGATACACATGAGTGATCATGTCATGTCTCGAATAAGTGCAAATGCATGGTCATGGCACAAACACAAGTTTTCATCATCTCTATCTAAACCATGATGTAGAGGAGAAGAGCGACCAGCATGAGCAAGAGAGCAACTATGTAGTACTTGAGGCACCGGCGGTCCCGCCCTCGCTCATGCTGGAGTGTCCACCTCAAGTAACTACTTTCCGCTTCGCTCTGCTGTCAAACCCTCTGTGGCTAGCACCCGGGTACCTGTACACCTGGGCCTGAGCGTGTGGCCAGTTTTCATAGACTCCTGGAACCCTCCCAACGAACACGATGTGCGAGTCCTTCGCCATCTCTGATCTATGTACCTGCATCGACAGTTGATCAACTGAACGATAATATGCAACATAATGTACTTAAGAAAACAATGAGGCATAATTAGCAAAATACAGGAAACTTATAGTAAACATAAGTGACAAAGTTCCTCATATATACCCAAACTAATTAACTAGCAAGAGCGATCAGTCCTCCATGTCGGCGGTCCAATCTTCATAGTCAGGGATGAAGCACCCGAGCTTCTTGAAAGGCTTAAGGTCCAGACGATGAGCGAGTAGCAGTGCTCGGACATCATCCCACGTCTTTGTTGACCCATGGTAGAACATCCCTGTTGGTTCGAGGACCTGCTTCATCATCACTTGGGCAAGTTCACACTATACGTGATAAAACTCAGCTCGGAGTCGATGATCCGATGTTTGTCCTATGCTTGTGGCCCAACTAACAATCTCGGCATATTCAGTACTAGGTGACATGTGAAGGCGTTGATTATCCCTTCTGTACTCAAGCAGGTGATGCATGAGGTAGAATCCATCAGCCTGACTAGTGTGCGATTGCTGGATGCAGTAGAAGTCGGTCTTATGGCGGAAAACCAGCCCATCCTTCATGTTCCTTTTCACCTTTATATATTCAGCAGACATGCTGAAGGTAAATAGGGCACTATTGAGAACTCTCTTTACGTGTGTGTAATCCTTTTTCTTGATGTTCTTCAATGAGTCCAAGTATATACCATGGGAGTATTCCGGGTACAAAACGATGAGCATGGCGCCGCCCCCGCTACGCAAATGAAGTACACACCTCTAATTACCCTCCATGCTTGCAAAGGAATGATTAACGACAGTTACAAAAGGATATGCGCGGATGACTTACGTGGGATGACAAGGCAGGAGAATCGCTTCCTTGTCCTTATTAGCGATCATGAATCTGCCGAGGTACTTGCTCGCATAGTCACGGTGCTCTTTGCAAACTGCCAAGTAGCTCTCGTGCATATAGAACGGGTCCACGACGTAGATATATCGTATGTTCTCGATCCTGATGAAGTAGTTGAGATACATCGCATACATGCGGATGAACTAGAAATCCAGCTTGGTCATGTGGAACATGTTGTAGATGCAGTCGAATCGCAGGATGAACTGATTCGCGGGCCAGGTGTCGACATACAACTTCCCACCCGGCACCTGAGCCGCGTAAAGCGGGTATCCGGGCTTTTTCCACGATCAGAAGGCTTTTTTCTCTAGCCAGCACATCTTCATGGAGTCTCCTTAGATCATTGTTCAGTATGTTATCTAGCGCTTTGGGGGTAGGATCAGCTCGCCGACGACATGGAAATGATAATTACCTTCGACACGTATTCTGTCTACCACCCGGGGCTTTAGAGGCGGCTGGCTGCTTGAAGCAGCTCTGGCGCCTTTAGGGCCTTTCTTTTCCAGTCTCCTCCTTGGCTTCTTGTTGGGTCACAGCGGTAGTGAGCCCAACATACCTTCCCTAACCACCCCCCAAGTGTCGTCGGGCTAAACATTGGACGGGCCTTGGGGGGTTGCTACGTAGAGGCGGCATCTGGAGGCCTCTCCTGCGAGGATTGCTTGAAGAGAGACTTTTTGCATTCTGCCTTAGGATGTTCCGGCTCCGACATATCAGGCAACATCAAGTCATCATCTCCATGCTCATAGCCTGAGTCATCATCGTCCTGAGCCATCAACCTTCCATCATCGTAGGCGGTATTGAAATACTTGTCTGGGTCATCATCATCCTCCTCCATGTCATCAACATTTGCTTCTTCGACAGCGGGGGCGACATGATCTAGCACTAATGGAGGCTCTCCCTCGGGTCGTTCGCTACCACCCACGACGACAGGTGCTGGTAATGTGGTAGGTGGGGTGGTGTTCATACCTTCTTGAGAAGGTGGCGTTGGCGTGATACGGGCGCCTCGAGACGAAGAAGAGACTTCGGCCAAGGCAAGAACTAGCTCTTGCATGCGCCAATCCTCTGGGGGGTCTCGTCATCATCGGCTGGTAGTGGAGGAGGCAAATCCTGGAAGCCCGCTAAGACACTGGCCACGTTAACCTTGAAGACGCCATCAGGCATCTCTCGGTTGTGGAACATGCGGTCCTTCGACTTCACGATCGTTACCTTTCCCATGACCACCTTCTGGCCCTTGATGTCGTATAGTAGGGTGCATGGGCTATCGTCGGCCTACGAAGAATACATGTCTGCGACGTCAAACATCCGAAAGGCAACTGAAATGGAAGACTATAGACATGCTGGTGAAAAGGGTATGACGCATAATTACCGTGAGGGCGTCGAGCTCAGCCGGCGATGAAGGCCCGCCGAGCATGCAAGAGACGGAGTTCGGGCTGTTATGAACAGGAGCGGGACCTTTTGCGGTTGCTTGAGTAGGTGTCGGTGGTGTGGTGTTCGCCGAATTGCTCCCGACAAAGCTGAGAAGGGGAAAGTCCTCCGGTCGTGCATTTGGATAGTTCTTCGTGAAATCAAAAATTGCCGGAATCAAGCTGGCCACCACGTCAGTGACCGCTGCATTGATGGCCCCGCGCAACTCTTCTTTGGTCTCAGCTTTGGTCTTATTCACCGCAATCGCGATCTTCTCGTCGATGGTCTGCTGAGTGACGACCGACCGTCTCTTCCTTCTTTCCTCTGGCTCCTCGCTGTAGCACGTCTTCCATGAGGCGCCATCTCCGACACTGTGCACATGTCCATAGGACGGCGGCTTGTCCACTGGGACCTTTTTCAGTATGTTTAGGGCCCGGTTGAATGGGGTGTCCCACTTGGGCCTCGCCGATGACTGTGACAACTCGTCGCTTTCGGCTGCCTTTTGGTGCTGCTCTTTCTGCAAAAGGGACATGGATGGTTTACTAATGTGACAAAACTTGTAGTCGAACTGACTGGAAGCTAATATGGTAATGTGATAATATAACAATTACCAGAAGTCTCATGAACTCCCTCGTGTTTGGGTCTGTGTAAAAGATCTTGTTGACTTTGTCCCACTTGTACCGGGCCCTGATCTAGTCATGCTCGAGCGGGTCAGTGAACTCCGCCAAGGGGTCTGGGATTCCGTGACTTTCACGTTCGGCGTCCTCCTTGGCCCATACGTGCCTCTTCCCCTCGTAACCACGGCTTCCGAGGAGGTGGGGAGGCGTGTTCCTGGCCTGGAGCGCCTTCAGTTTCTCCGACCTTGCCTTGACTTCTTCTTTACCACAATTCTCCTTGAACTTTTCAAAGTCCTCTTCCGTTATTGACGGATTATCAGCATGAATCTTGGACCATGGTTCATTCTTCGCAATCGCTTTTTTCACCCGAACTTTCCAGGAGGACAAGTCGTTGGTGAACATCACCATCGCCTTGGCGTTTATCTTTGTTATGGCGATGTCGTCCCACGGGTCTTTAAATGTTTTTTCATCCCAGACGGGGAACAGGAACCTATTGTGCAACTTCTTTAGGAGCATGTACTCCATATGTGGTATCTTCTTCAACAGAACGTCATTGATGTTCACAATTTCCCTAAGGATGCATCCTAGTTGATTGCCCTAGCACGAGCGCGCTTCCTCCGACATCGTTGGCTCTAACTTCTTGGGGTGCATCTCCGTGACCACAATTTGTCCGATGCCGAGATCATTTGGTTTTCGTGACCTCTTCTTCTCGGTGCTTTACCAGCTACAACAACATCGTTGTCAGTCTCGGGGGTGGTTTCGGTGCCAGTTCCGGTGTCGGTGTCAGGGTTGGCGCCATTGCCGCCACCATGCAACCCCATCTGGTGTTCATCTAGGTAATCGAAATATGCATTTGCTACCTCGTGGGGGTCTACTATGGCTTCAGCGCCGTTATACATGTTTCCTATTCAACAATTGTAAATAAAAGATATAATGAAGAGAAAAAAGGGGCCTATATATATATTTGGTCGGAATGTTGATTAATTCCCCTTCCGGAAAATCTCGGACACTCCATATGTCCTAGTTTCTAGCACAAGTCATGCCGAAAATCACAGAAATTTTTGGCATGACCTTTGCTAAAAAGTGGACATATGGAGCGCCTGAAATTTGCCGGAACGGAAATGAATCAACATTCCGGCAAAACATAGGCCACTCAGACATTTCGACAAAACATCAATGTCATATATCACATACCAAATGACATATATCATATATCATATAGCAACAATGAACAACAATGAACATATATCATACTACATTCCTAAAATGTGGAATATGCAAAAAAATTGTCCTAGATAACCAAGCAACAATGAACATCAACGAAAACTAAATGCTACTGTTTTTTGCCCAAGCAAATTTCCTAAAAAAATCCCTAGCTAATTTCCTAAATTCTTTTGCCTTAGCTAAAGAGAGAGGAGGGAAGGGCAGAGGTGAGCGAGAGGCTTACGAAGGATAGGTTTAGGGCAGGAAGGGAATAGGGCAGCGGCGATGGTGAGGTCAACGACGGGCTCGGGCAGCCGGCGGCGAGGTCGAGGGCGGCCAGGGGAGAGGGTGGCGACAGCGTGCGGCGTGATGTCGAGGGAGGCCTCGGGCGGCGGCGATAGAGGAGAGGGGGAGAGAGTGGACAGGGAGGTGACGACGTGAGTTCGAGGGCGGCCGGCGGTGAGGTCGAGGGCGGGCAGGGAGAGGGTGGCGACGGCGTGCGGCGTGAGGTCGAGGGAGGCCTCGGGTGGCAACGACAGA
This sequence comes from Hordeum marinum, assembly GCA_022496015.1. Lineage (NCBI taxonomy): Eukaryota > Viridiplantae > Streptophyta > Magnoliopsida > Poales > Poaceae > Hordeum > Hordeum marinum. The sequence goes on from CM039673.1 coordinate 412,783,878, forward strand.
GGAGAGGGGGGAGAGAGTGGAGAGGGGCGAGGGGAAGGACTTGGCGAAATTTTGAGCGTGAGCGGTGGGGGGTTAACCCCAACTAGCAGTAGCACTGGTTTAGGAACCAGCGCTATAGCTACCTTAGCTATAGCGCTGGTTCCTAAACCAGCGCTACTGCTACGGGGGAGCCCACGTGGGGGTTAACCCCAAATAGCAGTAGCGCTTGTTTAGGAACAAGCGTTAGCTATAACGCTTGTTCCTAAACCAGCGCTACTGCTAAATATTCCAATTTTATTTTATTTTATTATTTTTCCTTTTATAGTTTTTAGTTTTCTTTTCTTTTATTATTTTCCTTTTCTTTTTTGTTTACTTTTCTCTTCTTTTGTATTGCTTTCTCCCTTTTGTTTTTGTTTTTTTGTTTTTTTCTTTTTCTCCCGACGATGGCGTCACCCTCTCGCACACTGCGCGAATATTATCACCGAAACCATGCATGTGGTGGTAAATATCAGTTGACCGATAACGGTTACTTAAGTGCATACACAAAGTAGATACATATATATAAATGATGGTTTCTGGTCAGCTGCGTCGACGATGTTTCACATTGAGCTTCTTCCCTTTCTTGTTCGTTGCTGAGTAATTGAGCCCCTCCTTGTGACTTTTCCGGAGCCATGGAGTAGGATCTTTCTTAGGTAATGTAGTATTTATTCTTCTTTTCACGTATGCTTCATCATCATCATCATATTCCCTCATTGGGTTTCTGTATTGGTCGTAGTCTTCCTTGTTGGCGACTCCGTCCATTCCGATGATGCTCCTTTTGGATCTCCTCACGACAACATGGCTGGGATTGACCGGGTCGGTTATGAAGAAGCATTGTGTCACGTGCTTAGCGTGTACCCATGGCTCATTTTTGGCAATGACGTTAACGTTCACGGGAGTGCTCTTAGCGTTGGGTATAGACATGTTGCTGAAATACTTGTTTTCTCTTACGACGTCCTTGGCCCATCTGACACGAAACATCGTCGCATCATGCATTCCAGCATAGTCAAGCTCCCATATCTCTTCAACCCTTCCGTAGAATCTTTTAGTTCTGCCGTTGGCGTCGGTCACGCATTGAATTGTGACCCCGGAGTTCTGGTAATCACTTTCCATGTCTTTGGCCTCCGTGTAGAACGTGTACTGATTGATATCGTAGGACTGATAGGTCGCGAGCTTGGGCGCGGGGCCATGTGCTGAGGCGTGTATTAGCAATCCGTTCGAACTGCCCTCTTCCGGGGGATTTTCAAGAACTTACTCTTTGAACCAACACAAGAAAGTGGCATTGTGCTCTACAATAACTTCATCGTCCGTCTTGAGCATCCCCTTATCACGGTACTTCTTTGTGATGCTTTCTTTGTGCCGTGCCACATAATCATCTACCACATCTAGGTGTTGTAGCACTACTAAGTTATCCATCTCAAAGTCGTTCCGTCGATCCGAGTAGTCCACGTGCAATTCCCTCCGGCCGTTGTTATGACCATCTCCTTCGAGCTTCCCATCGTGCTTCTTGACGGGCAAACCAACAACAGGGTCTCCGACGCCTATATAATTCTCGCAAAAGGAGACACACTCATGCGTCAGATACCCTTGGATGATGCTCCCTTTGGGACGGGACATGTTACGAATGAATCCTTTGATGACCCCATTCATCCTCTCGAACGGCATCATGCTATGAAGGAATGTTTGCCCGAGGTCGATGATGTTGTCCACAATGTGGACACACAGATGCACCATGACGTCAAAGAACGCGGGCGGGAAGTACATCTCAAGCTCACATAGTATGACAACGATCTCTTCCTGTATCCTTCGGAGCTGCTTCACACTTATGGACTTTCGGGAGATAATGTCAAAGAAGTTGCAGAGACTAGTAAGCGTGTCACGGACGTGCTTCTCCATTATCCCTCTAATGGCAGCCGGGAGTATCCGCGTCATCATCACGTGACAGTCATGAGACTTCATCCCGCTGAACCTTTTCTTCTTGGGGTCTAGAAATATGCTTATCTTCCCATAGTAACCGGAACTGACTTTGATTCCCATAAGGCACTTGATGAATTGATCGATATCCTTCGCACTTAAGGTGAAGCAAGAAGGGGGCAATAATTCTCCTCCTTCTTGTTTACTTTTCTTCCCCTTTCCCCCTCCTCCGTCTCTGTCTCCGTCGCCTCCGTTGACTTTTTATGGTGGAGATCTTTCCTGATCTTCAAATCTTCCAAGTTTTCCCTTGCCTTCGGCCCATCCTTGGTCTTCTCCGGCATGTTCATCAGTGTGCCAAGCAAGCTCTCGAGGACATTCTTCCTGATATGCATTTGATCAAGGCAATGAGGCATGTCGTGATTGGGCTAGTATTGCAATTCCCAGAAAATAGACCTCGTTTTCCATACCTTCAACAGTGGCTCCAACGCCTTTTTGGTCTTTCCCGACGCAGGGCATTGTTCCTAGTTTCTCAACAGCTTGTCAATTTCTGCGCCGCTCCTCTTACGTGGAGGTACTCGAAGCTCATCCAACCCATTGAATAGATCTCCATGCTTTCTCCACGAGTCATCATTCTCGATCCATCTATGATGGCCCATGTACCCGTTTTTCCCGGACCCGCCATCTTTCGTTGACGTAAGCTGCTGAGACCTTGTATCATCCATGCACCTTGTGCATCCGTAGTATCCATGGCACACCTAGCCTGAGGTGTACCCGTAACCGAGATAGTCGTGCACCATCGTCATCAGCACGGCTCTCTCATATGGAAATACTCTCCTTTGCTGGCGTCCCATGTCCATGCCGGTGTTTTTCATAATGTGCCTAGCTCCTCTTGCAGAAGCCCCATATACAGGTTAATACTATTTCCCGGTTGTTTCGGCCCTTGAATCAGCATGCTCATGTGTACGTACTTTGTCTTCATGCACTTCCATGGGGGGAGGTTGTACATCCATACAAACACGGGCCATGTGCTATGGTTGGTGTTCTGGTTTCCAAATGGATTCATGCCATCGGTACTCGCACCAAGCACGATGTTCCTTGGATCTTCTGCAGCAAATCCATATACGGCGTTGAATGCTCTCCACTAGCTACCATCTACGAGGTGTCTTAGCTTCGGATCATCTCCATCGTCGGGCTTCTTCCTCTCCGCGTGCCAGCGCATGAGCTTTGCTTCCTTAGGATCTACAAAATACCGCTGTAGGCGAGGAGTGATCGGAAAGTACCATACAACTTTCTGAGGAGCTTTCTTTCCCGCCTTCTTGTATCGAGAAGCGTTGCACATAGGATAGCTGGTTTTTTCCACGTGCTCCCCCCGATAAATGATGCAATCGTTGATGCATAAGTGGTACGTAATGTGTGGCAAATCAAAAGGGCAAATGATTTTCTTGGCCTCCTCGACACTAGTAGGACACAGGTTCCCCGCGGGAAGAACTTTATTAGTAGATACTTCAAATGCTCATCGAGGATTTTGTCTATCCATTTGTTTTTGGCCTTCGTCCTCAGAAGTTCGAGCATGAAACTTAAGAGGGTCACCGCGGGATCGCAACCGTCATACAATGGATTCTTCGAGTCTACTTAAAGTTGCGCCAGCTTGGCCTCCTCTCTAGAAGCAGCTCTCTCGCTAGTCGTACTCTTGCGAAGGAGGTCTCAAACATGAGGGTCCTGCACGACTGCACTTAGTAGCGTCAAAGACTGCGGCATGACCTCTTCTCTGTCATGTCCGGACTCTTGTTCATCGTGTCGGGAATCTTCTCCGATGCTATCATTTCCAGACTCTTTGCTGGCGCCATCATCGTATCGATCGGTCATCTCTTCGTCGTGCCCCATGTCGTTATTCCCTGCCATGTGGACGTCCTCATCATCATCAGCTTCTTCACTTATCCACTGAGTACAGCCATCCATGAAACCATTCTTCAGCAGGTGCGCCTTGAAAGTGCCACGATCAAAAGGGTCCAAAAGGACTCCTTCCTTGCATCTTGCACACAGACATCTAATCCTAGTCCTATTATTTGCGTACATGTCCATCACCGTGGATTGAATGTACCGCTCCACCTTCCATCCACTCACCTTCATGACCGACTGCACGGTATAACTAGCAAAAGGGTTATAAAATAAATAATGCATGCATGCTTCAAAGTCATATAAATTTTTGGCATGACCTTGCCTAAAAATAGGACATATTGAGTTTGCTCGAAATTCACCGAAATGGAAATAAATCGACATCTCGGCGAAACATAAGTAACACACATATTCGCATTCACACACATATTCCCATTCTTGAAATGAACAACTTTTTACTCACCTATATATCTCCCAAGAGCGATACCGATCGAGAGAGCACGCCGTTAATTAGATGATGAGAGAGACCGATCGAGACGTGTGGATGCCTAAATAGCTAGCTAGATCTAGTTCTTGGGGAGGATAGGTGAATCTAGCTAGCTAACTAATGGAGAGGGAGTTATGTTGGAGGGGGACATTAATGGGGGGAGAGGAAGAGAGGTAGGAGAAAGAGAGATAATGTGAGAGAGGCCATTTATGGAGGAGAGTTATGGTGGAGGGGGACATTAATGAGGAGAGAATTAGAGAGGTAGGAAGAAGAGAGAATAAGAGCAACAATGGTGGAGAGTTGAGAGGGGAAAGGAGGGGAGAGAGGGAGGGGGTGAAAAGGTGACAGCAGCCACAACTAGCAGTAGCGCTGCTTACAAAAAAAGCGCTGCTACTATGTGTGGCACATTAGCAGTAGCGCTTGCACGTCATAAAGCGCTACTGGCAGTAGCCTTAGCAGTAGCGCTTCCTTCCACCCAGTGCTATTACTATAAATAGTGTCGGCGGGGTCGGCGGGGCCACCTTATCAGTAGAGCTTTCTTAGCGCCCAGCGCTACTGCTAAGCCCTTAGTTGTAGCGCTGCAGGAACACAACACTACTGGTAATTAGCAGCAGCAGTTTTATTTTTCTAGCGCTACTAGTAGGCTCCTGTCTATAAGGTTTTCCCTAGTAGTGCTAGGTGATTCAAAGTTTTACTCAATTTCAGCATTCTCAAGTTCTCTAGCCTTAGCAATATGAGCATCAAGTTATTCATTCAGTGGCATAGTGTCAGTTTCATCAACCATAGCAGTAGTATCATCATTAATTTCAGAATTGGCATCATCAAGTACTCGCAACATATCAGAACGAGTATCAAGTGGTCGTGTCAGAAGTCGATTCAAAACAGTACGTGAATCAAAAGCATAGCTAGATGGCAGTTCCTTACCTCCTCTCGTACTAGAAGGGACAATCTTGGTTTTAGCATCTTTCAAGTTCTTCATAGTGACAATAGGATAACCTTGGAAAACACAATACATAGAGCTATGATCCCCGTCAATGACGACAGAAAAGGGTCTTGATAACCCACAAGTATAGCGAATTGTAATAGTCTTCGAGGGAAGTATTTTACCCAAATTTGTTGATTCAACACAAGGGAAGCCAAAGAATATTTATTGGTCTTAGCAGTTGAGTTGTCAATTCAACCACACCTGGAGTATCCTTCTATAGAAAAAGTTTAGTAGCAAAGCAGGATAGTAGTAGTAATAGTAACAGTAGCAGCAGTAGTTTTGTAGTGATTCTAACAGTAGTAGCAACAATAGTAACTTGGCAAGATTCAATATATGAAAAGCGTAGGCCATGGATTAGCAATGTATAGATATAGATGACATTCATCATGTAACAGTTACACACTAGAGCGACACTGGACTAGCTCCAATTCATCAATATAACATAGGCATGTATTCCGTATATAGTCATACGTGCTTGCAATAAGAACTTGCATGACATCTTCTGTCCTACCCTCCCGTGGCAGTGGGGTCCATAAGGAAACTAAGGGATATTAAAGCATCCTTTCGATAGAGAACCGAAACAAAGCATTAACAAATGGTGAATACATGAACTCCTCAAACTACGACAATCACCGGAACGAATCCCAATTATTGTCACCTTGGGATATGCGGGTCATGACATGTAATAGGTGCATACAACTTGCAAGATAGGATCTAAAACACTCATATTCATGAAAACATAAGAGAACCAGATTTGAAATCATGGCACTCGGGCCTTAGTGATAAGCATTAAGAATAGAAGGTCATAGCAACATCAATCTCAGAACATAATGGATACTAGGAATCAAGCCCTATCAAAATAACTAGATTACATGATCAACCTCATCCACACCCATCACCATTCAGCAAGCCTACAAAGGAATTACTCACTCCCGGTGGTGAGAATCATGGAATTGTTGATTGAGAAGGGTTGGTGATGACGATGGCGATGATCTCCACTCCTCGGAGCCCCAAACGGACTCCAGATCAGCCCTCCCGAGGAGGAACATGTGGTGGTGGCGGCTCCATCTCGTGAAACACGATGAAATCTTCTCCCTATTTTTTTCTCCGTAGATGTGAATTTATAGGACTAGAATTAGGGTAGGGGGAGCCAAGTGTGGCCCACAAGCTAATAGGGCGCGCCCTGTTGGCTTGTGGACCACAGGAAGCCCCCCTCCGGTAGGTATTCACTCCATAATTCTTCACATATTCTAGAAATAGTTCAAAAAAAAGTTTCATTTGATTCTGGAACTTTTATTATTGCACAAAAATAACACCACGGTAGTTCTGCTGAAAACAGCGTCAGTCCGAGTTAGTTTCATTCAAATCATGCAAATTTGAGTCCAAAACAAGAGAAAATGTGTTTGGAAAAGTAGATACGCTTGAGACATATCAATCCTCTGCGGGCAACTTCGTCAAGACCCTCTCTTAACGAGTTAGAGAGAAAAGAGTCACTTTGGCCAAAGAGAAGAAGGAGCTAGAAAGGATGTAGAGATGCCATTTGGAATGCTCCAAGTCATTTCTTGGTTGACATGCTAAACATTGGCATTCAAAGACCCTGTGAGAGGTGATGACATATCGGGTGATCATGCACAACATGATTGTAGAGGATTGGAGTGAAAATGTTGTCGATATCTGGATTGAAGAACATGGGTGATCTTATCCAACTTCCAAATCAAAATAGGCCACGTTTGATCAGTTTGTCCAAATGCATCAATAAGTTCGACATCGACCAACTCATGTACAGCTTAAGAAAGATCTGATTGAGCATCAATGGGCAGTTACAGGGGACAACTAGAACATATGTGCGAATTGAATTCATGTTTGAACTATTTCATTTCAAAACCTAATTAGATTTTAATATTTACATTTAAACTACTATCGTATTTGAATATTTTCACTCATCAAATATTTGATATCCTATTATTTGGGTGTTGCGGACTTTAGAAAAAAACAGGGGCGAAAGTTTAGGGGACATGATTGGAGATCTTGTTTAGGACAAACATATATGACTCGATGATTGTGTAGCACTATCACTACCACACTTGTTCACTTTAACAATAAAAATATAGCAATTTACATAAATATATAGAAGGTAGGAGAGTGAAAGTTAAATTTCCATAAAGTGATAATTGGCTACATAAGAGGTCAAATTAATTATTTTCCGTACATATCAAATTACAAAATGCCTATGTACATTATGATCTTACAAATTAAGAGAATTACAAAGTACAAATTAAGGGCTTGGTAATGAAAAATGTTAAGTTTATGCAAGATCTCGACCCAACAAGAGATTTACATGAAACATATGACAAATTCCTGAACAGACGTTGTGCAGATAGCCAGAAAAACACCATTTGGCAATCTAGTTCACAATCTGTAGTTAACATGAAGAAAGAAGTTCTTTCATTTTTGTTTTGTAAGTCTTACTAAGATTGCATGTGATGTATTCCTTGATCTTCAAACAATTATCAAGTTTTCAAGTTTGCATCAGTCAATGCAACTTCGTGCGTCGTGCTTTACTGTTGAGTTGCAAATCACTTTAGCTTATAAACGTACCACCAAATAAAACAAACATGGAGCCAAAAAGAGACATAATACATAATGGTATCATTGCACACCACGGTTCTAATAAGAAGTCTAAATGTGACATTCAAAGGCCGAAGACAAGACAGCTTCGGGCCAGTATTCTTGCAGTGCAGACTTGAGCTACCGATCAGTTTAGCCTCCAAACTAACCTCAAAATAAGGAGGAGAAAAGCGAGAGGATGCATATTATCTTGAGATCAGTTTAGCCTCCAAATTGACCACCTGGGTCATTAGTATCAATGCACAATACAATTATGTAATTAGTTTAAATGCGAGAACAAAATCTAAATGAAAGGATGATGATATGTGCACACGAACAACCAAAGGTGGCATGAAGAGCTGGATCCAAAGGGTCAATGAGGAGACTATAACGTAATTACCATATCTTTACTCCTAAAATATGCATCAAACTATTTATGCATGAACCGAGCACATATATAACATATATTTTAGGTTGTAGAATTATACGATTACATATATATGGATAATGGTTTGTAATCTCACATTTTAGAAGCAACTCTAAAATATTGATAACAACAACAATAATAAGTAGTACTGACCGTGGTGAGGTAATCTGATGTGGACTATATAATAAACTAAAGAAGACATACACATATAAGTGCTTGAGGGGAGGGTGAGCAAGAAAGCTCTGAGACGGCCGTAATGGTGACTAGCGACATGCCAATGATTGGCGATATGCCGTTTTCCTCACTCCCTTATTTCCTCTCCAAGTTTGTTTCCTCTCCTATTCTTTTCCTCCTCATAGATCCCTCCTATTGATTCCCCTCCATCTGTTCATTTTGGCTTCCTGTACCTACGTTTCTTCCTATTGTGGATCTAGGCTAGCATCTCTCTTTGCCCTTGCTCGCTGCCAAGAAGCGTTGCTCCCCTTCTTCCTGTGCTTCTCCCTCTCCTTCCCCGGCGGCCTCCTGCCTTGAATCCTTCTCATCCCCACACCTCATTTCCCCCCCACCATCGCATCCACAGTTCCTCACCTTTTCCCAATTGATGCCACTATATCAGTAGTCATTAGTGCTAGATCCAAATATTCTATTTCAGCTGGAGGTGTTTGGGAGTAGCCATGATTTTTGTTGATTGAAGGTTTGGATCTCGGGTGCTCCTAACGCGCCTTGATTGCCATGAAACTCATTGTTTGGAATTGCCAAGGGATGGGCCGAGGCCTCGACAATGAGAGGATGAGATATCTCGCCAAGCTCATTTGTTCCACTAAAGCTCAGATAACTTTTGTTTCCGAAATCAAATCTTCCAAGGTTAAATCTAGAGACCTTATTGATCGCTTTGACATGTGTGATAGTGTTGGGGTTCCCTCTAGGGGCACCTCCATGGTCTGTGGCTGATGTGGAATGACAAACTTCATATGCATGTGCATACGACACCCTTCTACATTATTTTAGCAAATCTAGTTCATATAGCCACAGGTAGGGATTTTGGGGGTGTGTGCATCTATGGTGATCTATATCACAAACAAACTGATGTGATTTGGGATCAGATTTCACATTTTGTGTATGAAAATCCAGGCAAGCATATTCTATGTATGGGAGATCTTAACAAGCTCTTGTATGATATGGATAAAAGTAATGCCAATGTGAACTATCGCCGCTTGTTTGGTTTCCATGCTTTGATAAAAAAAAATGTGGCCTCTTCAATTTGGGGTTCTTTGGTCCACCCTACACTTTTGACCAATAGGAGATTTTCTTCAAAACCCACTTATGAAAGGCTTGATAGAGGTCTTGTTAATCCAAATTGGTGTGTTGAGTACCCTCTTACTAAGGTGCTTAATATTCCAATTATCCTCAACGATCATGCTCCCATGCTTATTACCACTGAAGGGCGGTACAAAAAACCTAGGCAAACTTTCAAGTTTGATAATTGCTTGCTGAAAGAGAATGATTTCCAATCCTTTGCAAAAAAATGCTTGGACTGCTCCTAGGAACAGAATTTTTTTTGCTCGTACTAACAATCTTACAGGTGCTTTGAAAGTATGGTGCAAGAAAAATAAACCTATTCAGCAAGAGCTATTCAACTTACAAGAATAGATCAACAATATCCAAATGTAACCTCACCACATGCAGAACCACCTGCTGGAATCATCTCTTATTACCAGATATGAAAAAATATGGCAAAGTTGACTGATTTTTATAGGCAAAGGGCTAAGAAATTTTTTGCTGTGCAAGGGGACATAAATACTAAAAAAAATCACCATGCCATAAAAATTAGTAAAAGATGAATACCATCGTATCCATAAAAGATGATAATAACAACATTCATTTTTACACTCAGTCCATTGCAAGTACGTTTATTAATTATTTCAGATATATATTTGCTTCTCCTAATGTGAATTTGGGCAGGCCTTTTCTAGCTTCCACTCTTCCTCTTGAAAGCCAGGATTACACCTATGGCATCCCAGACACGGAGGAAATCATCAACACACTCAAAGAGATGAAGTTGAACGCCTCCCCTGGACCTGGTGGCTTCAATGTTGAATTCTATATCGCCACTTGGAGCTGGTTGGTGATGATGTCACTGCTATGATGAGAAATTTCTACCAAACAGGTATAATGCTTGCACACATTAGTGATACTCACATTGCTCTTATTCCTAAGAAGTTGGTCCCTCATATCCCATCTGATTATCATCCTATGAGCCTTTGCAATGTTATTTACGAGATCATTTCTAAAACCTTGGCTAATACCCTGACTATATTGATCCTTCCCAAGATGCTTTCATTAAATGTAGACTTATATCCAACAATATAATTTTAGCCCAAGAGATCACTCACTCCTTTACTCTTAAATCATGGAAAAAACAAGATTTCTTGCTTAAAATTTACTTTACCAAGGCCTTTGATTACCTTGAATGGAATTTCATTGTTTTGACTCTTTCATGCAAAGGATTGCATGATCACTTCATAAATTTGGTCTATGCATGCATTTCTTACCCGATGTTCTTAGTCATTATCATTGGTCAACCTTTTCCAACTTTTGTAGCAACAGAGGTATTGGACAAGGATGCCCCTTATCGCCTTATTTCTTTGTTATTGCTATTAATGAGCTTTCGCTAAGCCTTCATGATGCTATGGTCCAAAATCGCTTGTCTGGTATTTCTCTTGGTACAGACTGCCCCCTATTCATTCCATGCTTTTCGCTGATGATTTGTTGGTCTGTGGGAATGCTACGGTGGAGGAAGCGAATCAAATGGCCAATCTCATCAACCATTTCTGCAACCAATTTGGTTAGACTCCCAACTGGGGAAAATCTTCTATTCTTTTTAGAACAAATGTTTCCCAGTCTTTATCCCAACAAATGACTCATATTTTCTCGATTCCTCTCATTGATGGTACAACTACTCACCTTGGTCACCCATTAATTCTCCCAGCCAAGGACAGAGCTTCTACATACAACTTTTTAATGAAAAATTCAAGAATAAGCTTCCCAAATATAAAGCCGACAAACTGTCCCATGCAGCTAGACTTCAACTAATAAATTCCGTGTTTGCCTCCATCCTTGTATACTATATGTCCAATATTCTTTTCTCCAAAAAATTCCTTGCTAAACTCAATGTTTTCGTTCATAATTTCCGGTGAATAGGATTTAGAGAGGAAGCAGGTGCTAAAGCTTTATGCCTGAGGGCTTGGAAATACATTTTCACTCCGAAAAAGGAAGGAGGGTTGGATATTAAAAACATGCCTCGCCATGAATCAAGCGATAGTTTTTGCAACAGCTTGGAGACTGGCTAACAATCCGGAAGGTCACATCTATCAAGTGCTCCATGCTTAATATTTTCGTGATTCTTCTATTTGGAGATCCAATTCTAACACACCAAAATTTTCTTTTTGTGTTTCCATTCTTAAAGTCATGCTTATACTAAAAGCCCACTCCTTTTATAATTTCCCAAGGCAATGTTTCTGTTTGGAGCTCCCCCTGGTGCACTACTCCGAAAAATCTATGTGACCATCTTATTATTCAACAAAGTAGTAATTTTGTCTATCCGGCTAAGATTTCTGATCTATGGCCGACTAGGAAAAAAGAATGGAATTTTGAGCTTATCATTAACTTTTTTATGGAGCCCTCTGCTTCGGCTATTATTGTCACCAATATTCTTCTCGATGATTGCAGAGACATTCTTTGTTGGGACTTAACTCCTTTAATAAAGTGTAACTCTAAGAGCATTTACAAACTTTTTTTACAACTAATCCACTTTGTGTGGGATAATCAACAAAGACAGGTACTCCCAACTATTCAATCTCTTCTTCAACGGGTTTGGAAGCAAAAAAATGGCTACAAGGGTCCAAACATTTTCTTGGAGGCTTCTTAGACGAGCCCTTCCAACGGGGCCTAGAGCTGGTAGGTTTTCTGTTCACATTAGTACCTTATGTGTCAGTTGCAATATTGAGGAAGACGATATGCATCTCTTCTTTGTTTTCTCCTTTGCTAAAGCTACATGGTTTGCTCATCCTTGGTACATTAGAACTAAGTCCTTAGTTGCAAACTACACTTCTGTTTCTGACATCATTCTTGCTCTTACTACTTCCAATCGCCCACATGCAACAATACCTAACATTTTGACTTTCAAGTGTTGTTTGTGGAAAGCTAGAAATGAGGTGCTATTTCGCAGGAAATTTTCTCTCCGTCATCAAGCGCATCATGCAGCGCTAGCTATATCCACTCTACACGCTATGCAAGAACCAAATTTATAGGAAAACATTCCTTTCATTCCTGCCCAAGATTCAAATTCATCGACCGAACCTCGACTTCAAAAAATGGGACAACCTCCGCAGGAAACATCTTTAAAAATTGATTTAATAATTGCAGGGACAACGGTTTATTCCGACGCCTCTTGGAAAAAAATGTTCCAGGGAGAGGTGACATTAAAGCTATCAGAGTTGGGATCTTCATACACATTCCCGGAGAGGACTTCGACACACAAATTATGATACAATCTTCTGCTGATTCTGCCCACTCTCCTCCACTGGATGAAGCCTTGGCTCTTCATTTTGTAGCCAGGGTAGCTTGCAGGTTACAAGTCCACAAGGTCGTTAATAATGGACAATGTCACGTTGGCAAAGATGGTGGATCACAGAAATATCAATGGTCACTCAGTCTCTTAGCGATTCATCCACATATATATATATATATATAACTTCTTACATGATTCTTCTCCCCAACATGATGCTATATATCACATTCCCCACAACGTCAATGGAATTCTCACAAATGTGCTCACCGGGCTCTCAATTCAAGAATAGAGCATGTTTTTAGTTGTACAAATTCAGCTCATAGTCCCTACCCCTTTGTGCAATCCCATCATAGCTTTTAGGTGGAAGGATTTCTAGTGCACGATGTATCTTGCATATGAGTTAAACAAAATTTGGTGCCCGATTGCGCCTTCCTTGTGTTGAAAAAAAATTATGAGTGCTTCTTTCATGTCCTTCCGCTCGCTCCTCCTTGAATCTGTAGAGGAAGGCATGGCCATTTCATGTGTAGGCCAGAAGAACGGAGGTGAGCCTCGTGAATCTAGAAGTGATGGAATGCGGAAATTCACAACAACACACATAGAACGAGGCACAAATGCATGGTGCCACATAATTACTTCAGGCTTGTAAAGTTGTTTGGCAGGTTGCATGTGTTTTAGCCCTTAATTAGTTTAGATGAGATCCATGCATGCATCTTTTGGTAGAGTGCATGCTCCACCCACTCAATATCCCATGTCTTTTCATTTGATCTCCAAAACTAAAACTACAATATATTTTGAACTGAAAGTGCAATTTCGTTCTGCTTACATATTTGCATTCCCTGCAACGATTACTTTCAAACAAGACCCTCTTGAATGCATTTTGACAACTTTTCAAATTTTGACAAGCTTCAATTATTAAACCTTGATAGCCACAATATTAATTAGGACCAAGTTTTACTAAGTTTCCTTTCCTTTCATGGTTTTGAGTTTAGTGATTAGGGCATAGGGTTTAGAGGTTAAGTATTTGGAACTCGTTGAATTTATCCTTCGTTTTTATCACGTGTAATAGTTGAAACTTGATGAAGTTTTTAAAACTTGTCAAACATATTCAAGAGAGTGTTGTTTCAAACCCTTGTCGCAAAGAACACGAATATGCAAACAAAACATAAATTAGATTTTCAATTCAAAAGATATAATATATTCAAATTTGAAAGTAAACATAAAAAGCATGGGAGGTGGTATGGAATGAGCATCCACCTCGGTCAAAAGCTGCTAAACTACGATGCATAAGCTAGACTCAATTCATTAATTAAGGACTAAACACATGCAAATATTCAACTAGCTTCAACATCGCGAAGCAATCGCGGGGTCCAAAATGCCTCAAAAAGTGTGGGCTCCCATACCTGCATGCCGCAAATTTTCTCCCTAACGGAATGTGATAATTTTGTAGAACGAGCAACCCAACCTCGCTAGCTGACTCTGACATGATTAAAGCCAAGGGTCGAACATGGGGAAGGGACTAGAGGTGATACTTCCGGCGCTGTCTAGCACTTAGAGCATGGCTTTGTAATTCAGAGTGTTTACCTCCCTTAGACTTTTCTTCTATCAAATATCAATACACCAAGATGCAATGCTTTCTCGCTTTTTGACGAACAAAATGACCAAATGATATGTGGTACACTCGCTTACACGACATTATTGAATTCATGCTCCAATCAGTTGCTCCAAAAATCCAAATTGATGAAGAGAGGCAGACAATATATTTCGATACTCTGCCTCATGTATAGGCTATTTTAGTATTTAAACGTGGGTCTGATGTAGGCTACATAATCTTTGTTTTTTAATACTGTGTTGGTAGGGTCTTAAACTCAAGGCCTCTTGGCTTGGATACCTTGTTGAAATCATGCTCAGCCAATTGCTTCAAAAGTCTAAACTGGTGAAGTGAGGTGGACAATATATTTCAACACTACCCCTCATGTATAGGCTATTTTAGTCCTTAGATGTGGGTTCAATGTAGGCCTCAAAATATGTGTTTTTAATACTGTGTTGGCAAGGCTTGAACTCAAGACCTCTTTTTTTAGGAACTTTGGACAGTGGGGCACCCCCCACTGACTTTATATTAAAGGAGACACAGAATTACAAGGCAATTACATGGATGAGGGGGGGCGTGCAGAATTGGTGTCTAAAGAGCACCCAAGAACAAAAAAGGCACAAGTCAGGTGATTCTAGCTATCAAGTGATCCACAAAGGGCCATAGACCACTTTTGATCCTATGTTTCAGGAGTCCTAGATCAGACTTAAACCAGGCCATCCAGGATTCATGGGTAGGGGCTATCCCTCTGAAGAGCTTGTTGTTCCTCTCTTTCCAAATGCTCCATGATGCGATAGTGAAAACTTCGAAGAATAATGGGGAATTCCAGGCCCGTCTCGCATCATGGACTGTTCAGAGCCTATTATCATGTGTCTCATAGTTGACCCCAAGGGAATCCCAGCACTCCGCGCTGAACGCACAGCCAAAGAACAAGTGTTCAAGCGTATCCTCGGGGCAATGGGCACAAAGCAAACATGAGTAGTCATCACCAGACAGAGTCATCCCTCACCTACGCAGCATGTTCCGAGTGTTCAATCTATCAGCCAGCAACAACCACGTAAAGAATTTCCACTTCATGGTACATTTAGATTTCCAGACCCATGAGAATGCATCATCGGCGACCACGTCCTAGAAACAGAAACGGTAGTATTTGCTTAATTTAAACTCAACATCTTGCCATGCACAGAGCCACTTATCCACCTGGTCCTGAGTAAGAACCACATCGCTGAGATCTGCTTGCAATTCTCGGACCTCCTGCCTGGCCTGAACCAATAACGGAAGATGAAAATTTTCTACAATGGTACTTTCCGAGAGCAGTCCTCTGACAAAAACAACTTCGAATTTGGCAAAAGAAAATGCCCTCGGGTACCGCTCTAAAAGAATGCCCTGAGTCCACAGATCCTTCCAAAAGAGGGTTGTGCTCCCATCGCCCACCTCCACTTTCGTGACACCTCTATAGACAGGCGTAAGATGAAGAAGGTCACGCCACCAGAAGGACCCACAGGGGTTAGTATTGTGTGGTAACACACCCTGCTAATGGTAGTAGGTTTTCCAGATGAGGGTGGCCCATGGCACATCCTTGTGATTATAGAACTTGTGGAGCTGTTTGAGAAGAAGGCCCTGGTTTTGAACCCTTAGGTCAATGATGCCCATCCCTCCCTTCTGTTTTGGCCTACACACAACGTCCCAGGCTGCTAGCGAGCAGTTCTTGAACCCAGTTTCAGACGTTTTTTCCCACAGACAATGCCTCCTCAGTTTGTCCAAGTGCTCAAGAATCTTGGGTGGGATGCGGATGGAGCACATGGCATAAATTGCAAGCGAGGTAACCACAGAATTGACCAAGGTCAGTTTGGACCCATAATCTAGTAGTGAGGCTGTAGTGGAGAGTTTCCTCTCGACGGACGCCACCAGCAGCATCATGTCCATGAGATAAGGGCGCGTGGTGCCCAGGGGCAAACACAGGTATGTGAACGGTAGCGCCCCCACCGAGCAGCGCAGGATGTTAGTGAAAGCTTGAATTCTATCCGCACGGACATTCAGGGGTATCATAGTGGACTTCTGAAAGTTGATGTGAAGCCCTACAGACAGGGCATAATCCTGGAGAATTTCCTTCATTTTTGTTACCTGATCTACGTCTGCCGGCATGAAGACAATGGTGTCATCGGCATATTGTATGACAGGGTAATCTTCCTCGCTAGAAGGGATGGGTTTGGATATGAAACCATTCCTGAAAGCATCATTGATAGTCGCTTGTAGAAGATCAACAGCAAGGACAAAGATGAGAGGTGACAGAGGGTCCCCTTGCCTAGCCTGTCGGAGGCAATGGAATTGTCTTCCCGGAACACCGTTAAGCAAACGGATGATTTCCTGGACGAGAACAAGCTGTTAATCCAACCCAACCATCTGTCATCAAAGCCCATATGCTTCATAATATCCATCATTGGAGCGTGCTCAATCGTGTCGAAAGCTTTAGCAAAATCGAGTTTAAATAGAAGGACCTCGCGACCCGAAGATTTGCACTGATGAATAAACTCAAACGCCCAAGCAAGTCAGTCCTGGATAGATCTCCCCCCTAAGAAAGTCATATTGGTTTCTATAACCTGTTAGCAAGCAATTTGGTCAACAACTTCAGGCAGCAGTTTAGGAGGGTGATTGGTCGATAATCATTCACACTCTCCGGCGATTGGATCTTAGGGATGAGCGTGATGAATCCAGAGTTGATGCTCTCCAAATCTAGCTGGCCATCATAGAAATCAGCCCACATCTTATAGAAATCCTGTCTAGCGATATGCCAACAACTTTTAAGAAAATGCCCATTGAAACCATCTGGACCAGGAGCTCTGTCAGTGGGCATTTCTTTCACCACTTGATCAATCTCGGCTACTGTAAATGGGACTGTGAGAGCATCAAGCCCCTCAATCTTTTTAATGATCGCTGAGAGAAGAAATTTCATATTCACAGGGTCAGACCTACCAAGACGATCTTTGTAGGAATTGTACATAACTGATTCCTTTCCCACGTGATCACAAATGGACGTGCCATCAGCCAAGCGCAGGGAAGCAATGGAATTCCTCCGATACCGTTTAGTAGCAATAGAGTGAAAGAATTTAGTGTTTACATCGCCATACTTGAAGTATTTCACAGTGCATCTATTCTTCTAGTAGACTCTCTTATAATCCAACAGGGTGAGGAGATGGGTTTTCAAAATCTTCTTGAAATTAGCTTCAGGTACTGACAAGTTTCTCCTGTTCTCGAGACCATCAATTTCGAGCATAGTTTTGTTGGTATTGTCAATGAGAATGGAGAGTTTTGAGATGCCTTTACTCCATCTTTCAGATCATAACATAGAGTTTTCATTTTCTTGCAAAGCATGGCCGTAGAATTAGGTGCATAGCACTTCTTTGACCATGAAGCCTGAACAACATCAAAGAAACCATGATGGCCAATCCAGAAATTCTCAAATCGGAATATTCTTGCTTTGGGGATAGAGGTTTCAATGGTGATAGAGCATGGAGTGTGATCAGAAACAGGTTTGCCCAACGGCAACACGACTGTATTGGGTAAAGACGTTGCCCAATAAGGAGGAAAAGTGTGAGTCTAGTTGTTCAAGCAGAGGATCATTCTACATGTTACTCCAAGTAAATGACCTACCCTTGATGGGTAATTCCACTAAGGACTGGGCTCCAATGAAATAATTAAAGCTAAGCATATCATTTACATTTCCTCCCAGTTTGTTCCTATTATCAGGAGCACGGATGAAATTGTAGTCCCCAATCATAAGCCAATCCTCAGCCGCTGGGATATGAAGACTGAATAACCATTGGACAAAGTTTCCCCTTGCTTGGCCTTCACAAGGGCCATAAACATTCATACAGGACCAAACATTAGCTGTATGAAGGGAAGAGAATCTAACATGGAGAGCAAAAGGTTCAGAGCATTCAATCACACCCGAAAATACAGAACGGTTCCAAATAGTAATAATACCCCCAGAGTTACCAACAGAAGGAACATAAGCAAATTGATCAAACTTCTTTAGGCAAAAGAGCCTGACATAAGAGATATCAAAAGAGACACGCTTAGTTTCTTGCAAACAAACGACCGAACAGCCACTAAGGTCTATAGCATTGCGTATAGCTAAATGTTTCTTCTCTGAATTAATGCCCCATACATTCCAACACAGGATAGACCACTGTCGCCGGTTACTCATGAGCTTTAGGAGGAGCGGCTTCTTGGGGTGACTCAGCTAGTAGAATCTCTGGAGTCAATTGAGCCGGAGGAACCCCACAGAGGTTGGTACCGATGCTCTGCATCACCGGGTCGACTTGAGCGGAGGAACCTCCTATGAACTGCCAGAAGCGCCAAGATCCAACGGAGCAGTATTGGGTGCAGTGATGTTGACCGTAGGCTTGATTTTGGCCTTAACCTTGGAGGCCCCATGATGAGTGTCTGAAGGCTGAGGTACACGGAAATCATCATACCTGGTGGAGCGGGTACTCCTATGCAACATCACAGTATCGACATGTGCCTCATCATGGGCGATCATCTGATCTATGCTATCAGCCGCAGAACCCAGAGGAGGAGGGTGCAGGTCAATATGCAGACATTGGTTGTGTTCCAGCAGACCGAGAGAAACATCCAGATTCACAGAAGGTCCAA
The DNA here is from genome assembly GCA_022496015.1 of Hordeum marinum. Classification (NCBI taxonomy): domain Eukaryota; kingdom Viridiplantae; phylum Streptophyta; class Magnoliopsida; order Poales; family Poaceae; genus Hordeum; species Hordeum marinum. Next base: position 412,803,026 of record CM039673.1, read on the forward strand.
ACCTATCCCAAAGATGTTGTGGGCAATAAATAGGTAGCCCAGCAGAGAACACCAAACTAAGAGTTCTGTCAAACCCAAAATCCTCCGGCCTAACCGAAGCAAGAATGTGCTGATAGATGCCAGAAGCAATCTGTTGGATAACTGAAGCAGGGTTCGGGGGGAAGGCACATCATGCACCCGAGGTGGCAGCAAGGTGCGAGTGTAGATTCTCTTGAACATACCACCCATCCAGCAGAGGAAATCGCTATTCAACTCCAAGACTATTGGAACAAAAACCCCATGTGCCCGAGAAAATGCATTCCTCACTGCTGGCACTCCAGCAATGAATTCATCAGCCAGATTCTCCACATAAGAAGCTTCTGATGAAACATTCAAGAGATTGTCAATCACATTGTGCTCTGGGGGAACCCCATCCATCAAAGAGGGCCCATCATATTGAAAAAATTGTCGAAAGTTGAATCCAGCATATGGAGCCTGGACAGCCGGCCACTCTCCCCATCCATTGGCCTGACCTTGTTCCTCCTCTAAAGGTGCCACATTCCAAGCAGCCTCATTTGCAGCCTGCTGCTGAGCTAGTTAATCAATCCTGGCTTGCTGGAGGATGGTGTAGTAAGGCAACTGGAAGGGGTGAGGAGAAACATTGAGCATTGGTGGCTCATCCTCATAACCCAACAGTATTTCTGCCATTGAGAACATATACAGGAATAGACCATGAGCGCCCCAATCCTGGGAGCATACCCACTCGGGTCAACAACAAACTATGTGGCACCTCTGCCACATCCTTGATGTGGCACTTGGCCAAAATTCTTGCTTTATTACCCCCTCTATTAGGCTAGGACAACAGTTTCCCAAAATTGGAAACTGCCTTATTGACATAATGCTCTGTCTGGTAATCTAAAGGAAAAGCAAGCATCATGATCCAAACCTCATATTCAAAAGCAGGCATTCTCATATTAAGACCTTCATCATGTTGAATGAGCGAAAAGGATGAGTCCTCTTCAAGAGCATGGGGGCTTTCCCTAATCGCTTCATCTCTGCTTTCAACATCCGCAAAAGCAACCATCCCAATACCAATCGGATAGACAAGATCCTTTGCCAATTCATATTGCATGTCTTCCGTGAGGATGCGACATACCTCGGTGAGCCAGAACCTCTTCTGATAATCGAGGACTGGGGGATTGACTAAGACAATAGCATACCGAGCATGATTCAATGGCGGATCATCCACCACCATGAGACGACACTGCACCTGGTGAGAAGGACCGTGTTCGAAGTGAGAGTCCAGGGGAGCAAAAGCAAACGGCCTCACGAGGAAGTTGGCCATTGAAGCTGACCTGCAGGTCGCCGCACCCCGTGATGATGAGGGTTTTCTCGAGAGCGAGAGCAGAGTTGGGCGGCGGGGGGTTTGGAGGCAAAACAGGGGCCCCAGTCAATGTGTTTCCCATAAAAACTTTGTTAGGTAAACCATGAGGGAGGCGTATCGACGTGCAATAGAAAGCCGCCACATCATGCGAATCTAGGATTTTCTGCGGATGTTGCCAAATTGGGGACAATGAAGAGGATCCTTCTGCAACAGACTCTCGAAAATCTCCTGAAACAGGGGGTGGCCAGAGTTAATGGGCCTCCAGTAAATGAGGGCGAGGGAAGGCCAAAACATTTCTTGTGGCCCACCCGATGACAATATTTGCATCGAAGAAGCCCAGGGCATCCAGTGAAACCATGATCAGACCGATTGCAGATAAGACATTTAACAGTAGGATCAGGGCCCAACATGCATGGGCGATTAATGACGTTGACACGACGAGAACAAGAGCAATTATCCTCTGGTGATAAACAACAGTGACGTAAAATACCCGGACAGTTCGCCTGAATGTGCCCATGACCCGAACATATAGAACATTTCAGGAGCCGCTGATCAATGTACTCCTGAGACGGGACATCCAAAATTGGGACCATACTTTTGATATCTGGCTCCGAGTATCCAGCTTGTCAACCATCCATGATATGGTAGAGAGACTCATCCGGTATGGAATCCCAATAAAGCCAGCTGAAGTTTAAACCCTTGAATGATCGGACGACAGCTGCGCTGATTGCGGGTCATGGAAAAGCAAGAGATCCAATCCAAATAATACTATCTGATCCCATAGAAGTCGAAAAATGGAAACTGCCGAAGGAGATGGATTGTTCCGGCGACGACACTCTGGCTATCCTCCCCGGCGGTGACAAACCAACTTTCACTAAAGCATGTAATGAATTCGACTGAATCACAGAGTTGCTCTGGGCTTTAAGCCATTTTGACGGAACTGTCAAACGTTTACCATGACTAGGATCAGATAAGTTCTGATCAGAATGCCAAGAGAAATCCGAAAAACCAAAGCACCCAATATGATCACCACGAAACAGATGAAAGTGGCAGATGAAATCCGGCCAAATGAGATCTCGGAGCCCATAAATGAAGTGACCAACTTTGCTAGATGCCACCGAGAAACAAAATCGCCGATCACTCAAGCGCAAAACCCTAAAGCCATGACTGAGACCTCTAATGCAAGACTGAAGGGAAAGACCCACAGATTCCTCCGTGAGGGGAAATGAAGCAGAGGCTGACCACCAAGAAGAACTCCTTCGCAAAACCAGAGGAAGAAAAGTGTACCGTCGATTGAAAGCGAGAGCGCACCTGAGTCTCCACCGCGAGGCCGGAACTGAAGTCCCAATGGAGGAGCCCCTCCATGGGGTCACTATGGAGGAGGGTTTAGGCCGAAACCCTAGGATCGCCATTGGGGGTGGGTGAGAGGTGGGAGGAGTGCGGCGCCATTTCTTTTCAAACTCAAGACTTCTTGGCTCGGGTACCATATTGAATTCATGCTCCAGCCAATTGCTCCAAAAGTCGAAACTGATGAAGAGAGGCAGGCATATATTTCAACACGCACATTAAGAATTAATTTCCGACAATCGGTTTCACAACAGTATGAGCTAGTAGGGTCTTTCTTAGGCAATAGAGAAGGAAGGACCTTTGTCTTGTAAGCCCGATGGAGCTAGCTTGTCGGTGTTCTTCCTGGCATTCGGCTATTCCTTGGCTGCCCATTATGCTTAGTGTTGTAGGATTTTGAGAATGGTGGCAATACATAGGCTAGTTGTGCTTTCAAATTTTTTTCTTGTGCTCATTGTGTGTGGTGTGTGGTAAGCTGATTTTTGAGCTCCTTGTATCTTTGGACCGTTGTTCTCTGTTGACCTCGTGTAATGCCTAGCCGGTTAATGGCTTCGTTAATTTAAAACCGGGATCCCTTTGAGCCTTTCTATCTAAAAAAAGTTTCACAAAAGAAAAAAAGAAAAACATTGTCGTCCCACATCTTGAGTAACGCCTAACGGCTAGGATCCCTCACCCCATCTCTCACCCGTGTGGGTAGATTCCTTTGGTTCATAGGATAGGATTATCATAGGAATAGAGAACTTTAAGAAATGTGATGACAAGCATCTCAAATCCTATGAATAAGATTAGAAAAAAATATGTCATTTGATTCACATCATAGGAATTTTTTCATTGAGTCTAGATTCTTTTTTATTTTTCTTTAAAATGTGAAGGATAGAAATCAATCCTATGTAGGAATAGGAATGCATTCATACAGACCAAATGACTCTAAAGAAAAAATCATATCCTATATAATTCCTGTGAAATTTCTCCAAACCAGAGAAGACCTAAGATGAAACCATCGGCGGCTCCAGGAACCATTGTGATGGGACGAGGGAGGCACGAATTAATTTTGCGGAAAGTTACCGGCCGGCTGGGATGCCGGGGACAAAACGACCGAAAGAACCCCTGGATCGAACGCAGGTGTCCACGGCACAAGATTCTCCGGGAAACCGGAGCTTCAATTCCACCGATCTACCCCCGGCCTGCTCCATTGTCACCGGAGGGCAACATGGGAAAACACCACACACGCACGTAACAAGAGGCCGGAATCAAAACCCAATATCCAATTCCTTATTCTCCCTTACCCCTTCGAGAGACCTCCCCGTGGTGACATTCACCAAAGAATAATACTAACCCCAAAGCAGCAGCAGCAGCAGTAGATCGTTAGATCTCCCCTTGTGGTTTAATTAAGTAGCATTTTCTACGTACGGTCCCCGGCCATGCCCCTCCACGTACACCTTCTCTTTCGGTCCTTCCCGTAGATCGCCCCTAAGCTAGCGCTCGTGGCAATGTGCATGCCTAGCTCTCTCACGGCGCTCTCCTCCTCACCTAATCACCAAACGGCCCGGGCCAATAGGCCAGCTCTACACCGGAGCATCACGCTCGCGCATCAGCAAGCTCGGCAGGACGCATCACCGCGCAATTAACAATGCCCTAAGCTAATGAAGCTAAGGTCATGCCCCCGATCGATCGATCGGTAGCCACTGTCGCTGCCACCAATTAGTGGTGGGTGCGCCGATGGCGACGGCCGGACCAATCGCGCGCCGACACCCCGCCCGCCTTTCTTCCTCCTCTTTAGACCGATCGGGGTTCCCGCGGCCCGGAAGACAGCGCGCGCGCCCGTAAAATAATGTGGCTGCTATTTTGGGCAAGCACGTAGACGTACGTACGGGCGAGCGATAGGGCTCGCGCGCTCGGCCGCGCGTTATTTTATGCGCGCATCGCCGTCGCCGCGCGCTGGGTGCGGTGACTTTGCCGCACCACGCCGGCGACAGGTGTCGCCCACGCGCACCAGCTCCCTCCAGCTCCAGGACCATCGCCTTGTTTAATCGCGCGTAAAGCCCATCCCGGCCACCGGAAAGAGCAGGAAGAACCCAGATCGACCGGCGACGGGAACGTTAATGGTTAACTACTATCCCTACAGCTAATATATCTTGCAGTACATGCCACGGCCGGGAGACACGGCCGGGGTTGCTTCGTCTAGCTCCCTCCACCTGTCTGTTTGCATGTCGTTTGCGCGGGCATGGAGGCCGCGCCCTATTCGCTGCACCCATTAGTAAATCTCTCCCATGATGTGGCTCCAAGGGTTATGCTAATCCGTGTGCGGTGAAATGAAGCATCCATCGATGATGGAACGAGTCATGGTCTCGTGTATGTATAATTATAAGGTCCCTATCTGTACTTTGCGGTCTAGAAGGCTCGATGTGGTAGTTTTGTTTAGTGCTCGATATAAAACCCAAAGGCCAGGTGTATTTGGAGGTATGTTTATACTCCAAGCAAAGCAAAGCTCGTCGAGCGGGGACCAAAAGTGGAAAGCAAGATACGCCTCTCCGCCACAAGAATTTGCTATTCCCATGGCAACGGAGTCGCATCTATCGATCGGGCAAATGCCATGACCGCGGGGGAATACTAAAACAAGGCAGAGCTATAGCCTATAGGAAAGTGTCTTGTGTCTCGTGGGGTGCTTTTACACCTCGAAACAAAGTTAATCACAGTAGCCATAGCTAGCTAGCTAGGCAAACTATATGTACAGGTTGGTCATTCTGTCTGCTATATATAGTGGTATACATGACTAACAACTATATGTACATGTTTGATTCTCTCCCAACCAATCCTTGTTTTTACATCCGACAACTTTTTCCCTTGGAAATCAAGTTAGTAATAGTAGAAAAAACTACTGTAGCGTGCATTCAGCATGTCATGTATAAAATGCTGACCTAAATTATCGTAGCAATATGGATGACCTTTTACCAAAACAATAAGCGATAGTTGTACCTTCTTTTCTTTAGCTCTAGGCTCTAGCTCTTCTGTGATGGCATGTCGTCTTTGCGAAGAAACGGTTGTGTGCATCGATTGATACACAGACGGACAGAGGGGTTATCTTAATTATTTGGGGAAATGGTTGTGATTGCATGATTGAAAAAGAAGACAACATCTAGTTCACCGATTTTCATGCCCTCGTTTTGTATCTATGGTAGATGAAGGTTGTTGCTTAAATTCTAGTACTAACTTAAATTACGTACCACTTATGTCGTTATTTGCCAACACAAGCTTTTATTTATTTTTCTTTCTTTGGTATTGGGTATATTAATTGGCTGGCTTAAAAAGAGTTACTAGAATTAGTAAAAATGACCTGGTATCTATAAATATTACATGATTTCATTACAATTATTTTAAGCACCTTTTGATCTGTTGCCTCTCTAAGCATAAACTCTAGAAATTAGTTCCAAATTGTGTCTAGTAACTTAAGTACAACAGGTCATATCTAGCCAGGTAAAAGTGTATTATTTTGTTTGCTATTTTATCAGTTAGTTCGCTATAATATTATTTCTCAAGCAAGATACCATTTTTTTAAGAAATACAATACAAACGCATGCCCTCATATACACACACATACAATAACCCCTACAGATGCATGCATATCCTACAACTATTATCACCTTCGAGAGACTGAACCGACACATCTTAAACTAACGAAATCATCATAGATGCTTCATAGTTGACGGGAATGTCGTTTTCAATGAGCGAACATTGTCGGAAACATGAAATAAAATCCCATTTGACACAAACGCCAAGTCTAGGAGTTTCCCACTGAACCGACATTGTCCGAAACATGAAATAAAATCCAAGAAAATGCGGACACCAACGTCAAGTCTGGGAGTTTCCCACTGAACGAACATTGTTGGAAACATGAAATAAAATCCAAGAAAATGCGGACAACAACGTCAAGTCTAGGAGTTGAACCCTGATGGACTGATTTCACCACAAAGAATCTAACCATCTAAGCTACGCTCGATTTCCCACAAGATTCCAATTTTACGAACAAATCATAAGATAATCTTAGCACAAGATATGTACTTATTTTTTCACCATATGAACTTACTACTTTTGGTTTAGCAGGTTTCACGCGGAGATGCCAATTCTTACACTCATTTATGCCTTTTGTTATGTACAAAACGTTCTAATTCCAAAAACACATTTCAGTTTTCTAATGGTGTATATATGGAAGAGGATTCATGGCTCTCAGGTGCCACACACCTCTGTATGAATATAGCATTAGAAAACATATTAGGAAGTTTCAAATACTTCTGGAAATTTGGGACACGAAACCTGGGTGCCCGTGCACATCCATGTTCAATTTTGTGGGGAGTGGGTGTCCGTGGTAATGTCAGTAAAAAAGAAAAAAAACTGTATGTGTAGAAAAAAAATCTAGATGTAACATATGTCAGACAGTAAATCTTGTGCCGGGGATACCACACGCACGGGGATACCACACGCACCCTTTTCCCACAAAAACGAACTCGGGTGTATAATGGGCACCCAGGTTTCATGTCCCTAAATTTAAGATATTTTTGAATTTTTTTATATGTTATTTAATGCTATTTACATATAGGGGTGTGTGCCATCCGGGTGCTCCAATGCATTTCCCATGTATATATGCTATAATGTAAGTGTACAATGCGTGCGCAATGGGGGCTAGCATACCCGCTATTTTCACGTTCGCCATATTACCCTTACCATATGATGTTGACCAGTGAGAGATAGCACCGTTTTGTTCGCATTAGGTGTCTCTTTTCTCCTCCGGAAAAATAAGAAAGGTGTCTATTTCCGTAGCAAGGTAACATGAGCGCATGTGCTCAGTGTGCACACCTCTAGTGGAGCACCAAGTTTGAGCCCGGCCGGGTGTGGTTGAAATGCGATTCTGGCAGGCTAGCTAGGTAACAGAAAATAAGGAACAAATCGATGGAATCAGTTCCACTTTGTACGCGGCTGTCTGATCCGTCCACGAGTCCCTCGGCCCTCTTGGCGTAAAGAGGAGCTCGAATCTTGCGGCGGTCTTAAACTGTTGGACTTGCACCCACCTCACTGTTCACGAAGCTACGAATGTGCCCACGTCGTAGTACATGGAAATGCTGTAGTGTACTTGCATTGCATCATGGAAGGCACATTGCTGTGGTCTGGTCCTGTGGGCCGACAGAATTGGAAGAGAAGAAGAAGCCGAAAGCAGAGACATTAACAAAGGAAGCTCCTAATCAGGGGAGTTCCTTCGTGGCGCTCGCTACCGCGCTCAGTTGGGCCGGCCGATGAAACACGCAGAGCAGCGAATGCAAAAAAAAAAAACACGAAAATATGTGATTGTTAACAGCTGCAAAAGTGTAATAAACATTCTCGTCGCACTATTTTATAGCACAAAACCATCTATTGTATCGCTAATTGTTTTGTTATTTGGGAAAAAATCATGAAATTGAAAAATGTTCACCTATTTTGAATAGAACAATCAATGAATTTGAAAAAAGTTCATCGGATTTGAGAAAGGTTCGTCAAATTTGAAACAAAAACTTGTCAAATTTGAAAAAAAGTTCGAGGATTTTGAAAAAGTTCATCGAAATTGAAAATATTTAATGGTTTATCAAAAAAATTCAATGGGTCTTAAAATAGTTTATCGAATTTGAAAAAAAGTTCATTAAATTCGAAAAAAGTTCATCGGAATTAGAAAAAGTTAATAGATTTAAGAAAAGTTCATCGGATCTGAAAATAGTTATTCGAATTTGAAAAAAAGTTCACCAATTTTAAGAAAGTTTATCAAACTTGAAAAATGTTCAACGAAATTGAAAAAATATAATTAATTTTCAAAAAAGTATCATCCAATTTGAAAATAGTTCATCAAGTTTGAAATAAGTTCATCAAATCTGAAAAAAAGTTCATTCAATTTGAAAAACATACATCAAATTTGAAGAAAAAAACGTTCACCAATTTAGAAGAAAGAAGTTCATGAATTTGAAACAAAATCGTCGAATGAGAAAGAAGAAGGAAAAAAGGAAACAGATAAAACTGAAACAAAAAAAAAGGAAAAAAGAACAAAGGAAAAAAGACAAAGAGGGGAAGTAATAAGAAAAGACAAAGAAAAAGATGTTAGACACGTATCAGTCAATGTGGCGTGATGGTTTCCGCGGCTTAGCCCGCTTGCGCTCCTTTTTAGCCTTTGAAAAAGCTGAGATGGGCCGGTCTGGTGGGAGCGTTCCCGGCGCCCGTTTGCAAAAAGCACGTTTAACTGGCGGGCCAAATAGGAAATCCCCTTAAAGGCCGCCCGCGCGTGTTAGGAGAAAGGCAGCTATCGCCAGATTGGTCGTTCCCTGGAAAAACCAGCTTGTTCTGTCATGGGTTAATGAGTCACGGTTAACCGATTCAACGTTGATCGCTTGTCCGTGGACTTTTCAATAAAAAACATTCAATAAAGATCATCGATTTTAAGAAAATTTCATTAATTAAAAAAATCACATGCTTGTAAAAAAGGTCATTGATTTTGGAAAGGGGCGTGCTACGCGTTTGCCGACTGATCTATTTAAAAGATCGTAAAGTCACAGTCATCGGATCCTGCCGCATCGAGTGGCTGTTGGACAGACTTCAACATTGCAACAAAGGTAATGTTGCAAAATCCTATGCAATGGAGATCGTGTTGCAAAAACCTTTGCAAAAAAGAGTCATGTTTTGCAGCAAAGATATGTTGCAAAATTACTTGTTGAATTTTTTACAACAGATGCCGTGTTGTTAATTTTTTTTATAACAAAAACCGCGTTGCAGAAACTGTTTGTAGTGCACCGCATAGATGGTTGCAATTAATGGACAAGAAGGTAGCGACAAAGAGATAAGCTTGCAGGCTTGCAACCTAGCATAGCACATGGCAGGCATACAAGTCCACAGACGCTTTGTGTGCGATCCGCCGGAAGGGACGTTTATCCCTTTTAGGAAAGAGTTCAAAATTTGTCGAATTGAAATAAAACCATATGTTTTTCTAAAAAGGACAACGGTTCTGTAAAAAACTTTGGAAAAAAGTCCATATAATAAAATAAATATGCAAAATTGTAAAATAATAAAAGGAAAAAAGAAATAAGGGAAGGAGAAAAGAAAATATAGAAAACCAGATGGAAACGCCGGAAAAAAAAAGGACCAGCTCGCTACTAGACCTAGTACTGAATGGCCTTTAAGCGGTTCGTGGCATCCCTCTCTCTCACCGGACAAAAAATAGAGGAAACGCTGTTGGTTCTGGCCTGTTGGGTGTTTGTTTGACTCATGCGGGTCTCGTGGCCACCCCGAAAACACGCCACGCGAATCGACGCGCCCGGAGCCTCTTCCCCTCCCACCCTCTCCGCCTCCACGAATGACGTGACACGAACCCGACCTTCGTAGCGTCCTAGCTCCATCGATCATCCATGGCCGCCTCCTTATTCCTCGCCGCCGTCCTCGCCCTCCAGCTCCTCCATGTGGCCCGCGGCGAGATCAAGACGACGCCTATCGTGTCCGACTCGCGGCCCGTCATCCTGTTCGAGGAGTTCGGCTTCAAGCCCGGCGGCGTCGCGCAGGTCTCCGTGTCCGGCGTCTCATGGAGCGTCCCCGAGGGCTCCCCGCCCCAGGCCGTCGACCCGGGGCTCATGGGCTTCATCCTCATCTCCAACACCCTCTTCTTCAAGATCACCAACGAGTCCGAGTACGCCGAGGAGACCGGCAGCTCCTTCTGCCCGCTCACCAGCGAGTACGTGATGCCGCTGTTCCGGCTCAAGGACATCGGGCGCGACGGTGCCGGCGGGGGCAACGTGACCATCGGCGACGCCGACCAGTACACGGTGCTGTTCAGCAGCTGCCAGGACGGCGTCGAGGTCACCATGGACGTGCGCACGGAGATGTACAATGTGCCCCGCCCCGGCGGCGACCGGGAGTACCTGCCCGTCGGCCTGCTCCCGCTGCCGGGGATCTTCGCCGCCTCCTCCGCGGTGTACTTCGCGTTCCTGGCCGCGTGGGTGTTCGTCTGCATCAAGCAGCGCGCCACGGTCGAGCGGATCCACGCCGTGATGGGCGCGCTGCTACTGTTCAAGGCCCTGAAGCTGGCGTGCGCCGCTGAGGACGCGTGGTACGTGGGTCGCACCGGCACGCCGCACGGCTGGGACGTCGCCTTCTACGTCTTCGGCTTCTTCAAGGGCATCCTCCTCTTCACTGTCATCGTGCTCATCGGCACCGGCTGGTCCTTCCTGAAGCCATACCTCCAGGTTCGTACGTATGTATACGTGCAGTGCATGTAACGACCAACGCATGACACGAGGGGACCCTGGACACGCATGTATTCACGTACGTAACTCGTAACAGCCCGATGGATATGAATATGATGGATGAAGAATGCATGCAGGAGCGGGAGAAGAACGTGCTGATGATCATCATACCGCTGCAAGTGATCGAGAACATCGCGTCGGCGATGATCGGGGAGACGGGGCCGGCGGGGCGGGACTGGCTGGCGTGGAACCAGATCTTCCTGCTGGTGGACGTGGTCTGCTGCTGCGCCGTCTTCTTCCCCATCATCTGGTCCATCCGCAACCTAAGGGAGGCGTCCAAGACGGACGGCAAGGCGGCCAGGAACCTCAAGAAGCTCACCCTCTTCAAGCAGTTCTACCTCGTCGTCGTCGGCTACCTCTACTTCACCCGGATCGCCGTCTCCGCATTCGCCGCCGTGCTCAGCTACAAGTACCAGTGGGTGGTCAACGTCTCCGTCGAGCTCGCCAGCCTCGCATTCTACGTCTTCGTCTTCTATAACTTCCAGCCGGTGGAGAGGAACCCGTACCTGTACGTTGCGGACGAGGAGGAAGAGGCGGCCGGTGGCCAGCTCGAGCTAGAGGGAACGTTTGAGATCTGACGACACGTCAGCCCTGGCCCGGCCGTCTCGACTCTAAGTTTTGTACTCCTACTTAATTAAGTGGATATACTGATACATACATACATAGTAGCACTACGTACCTTCTTGCACGGAGCTAATTAACATGTACTGTAGAAATTATCATCTAATTAAAGCTCGTGGTCAAAGTTCATCAACATACTCCGTACGTACGTCGCCCATGAAAATAAAAGATCACTTCTGATAGTTATACACTTACTTTCGACACTGTCAAGACTAGCTATCTCTCCTCTCGTAGTTTAAACATAAATAACTTTGTTCCTCAAATAACAGCCATATCATTTACAATTGGAAAAAGTCCAAAACAAACTTTGAAATTATAGACGAAAGCTAAATTAAACCCTAAATTTTGAATCCCGGAAATTGGGACACTTGTAATCCAGATCTATTTTGGATCCATGACATGTTTGTCACACTAAAATTAGTATAATTCCGACCGGGACAATCTGCTACTCTAACGGGTGAGAATTGGGCCAGCCCACTATATCACAAAAAGAATTTGTGATGTTTAAAAACTGTTCACACATTTCTAAAATTGTTTTGAAGTTAAGAAATGTTCATGTTTTTTATTTTTGGCCCAAATTCAATTTCCTTTTGTATTTTGTTTAAAAATGTTTGGAATTTTGATATATTCAAAATTTTTAAAACTGTCCATGATTTCAGAATAATCACATTTGTAAAAAAATGTTCAGAATTTCTACAGTTTTTCACATGCTATGAAAAATGTTTTGGATTTCCTCAAATAGTGTCACATTTTTCAAATAGTATTTTTAGAATTTAATATTATTAGTGTTTTGGAAAACTCAGCGTTTCAAAATTGGTCATAAATTTTTTTTAAATATTTTGATATTTTTTAGGAAGTTCAAAAAAGGTTAGCATATTTTTTAGGGATGTTCTTTTAAGAACTTTCTGAGGGAAGTTTACAAAATGTAACCATCTATTCAAGAATATGTTTTTTAGGGGGGAAAATTAGGAAGTTTTAGGGAAGTTTAAAAATATGTTTTTATTGTCATGAAAAAATGTACAGCGTGAATTTCAAAAGATGTCACCGTGTATTCAAAAAGTGCTGAAGACATGTATTTAGAAAATGTTACAAGCGCAAAGCGAGATGTTTTTTTCATTTTCATTTCTTCCATGTATATTTTTTTTGTGATATATGACAGTAAAAATATCAAAAACTGTTGACAATTATTGATTGTGGACGTGACTGGGCCAATCTACCACGTACGAAGCAAGTTTTTTTCCTCCTTTTTCATAATGCGCGACTTTAAAGTACACAGAAAATAGACAATCCGGAGAGTCCAACTTTCGACCAGCCGCTGCTGAACTCCTCGCACAAGCCACTAGAACAAATGATTTTTACTAACTTAATTTGAGGCCTGAAGTTTATCCATCCATTTTTTAAAAGTGAACACTTTTTGAAACATGGACATTTTTTCAATAAATGGGAACAAATTTCGAAAACTGATAAAAAATAAAGTCCAAACGCTTTTGAAAATTTTAAAAATGGGAGCAACTTTTAAAGCATGAACAAATGTGTATTAAAAATGTTAAATGTGTATTTGACAAAACGTTAATATATTTAAAAATGTTAAATGTGCATTTGGAAAAACGTTACTGTGTATTCAAAATAAAAGTTGAAAACATGTATGTTAAAAAAGTGTACATAATATATTTGAAAAATCTCGAAACTGTATCAAAAATATTTCATGTGCGTGTGAAAAATGTACTTTGTGTACTGAGAAAAATTAGACATGTGTAAAAAAATGGTTAAGCCATGGCAGGGCAGGGGCGCGAGCGCTGGTCTAATGGGCCAGCCCTATCTGACTTGCCACATCAGCGATTCCGAGAGAAACACTCTCAAGGTTCAAAATAGACTGGAAGTAGAGAGTTTGGTGTGCTGATTTCAAAGATTGAGATTTCAGGGTTCAGTTTATCTTTTGTCCACAAGTTCAAGGTTTATTTTGTACTCTGTCCTTTACAATTTGTGGAAGAATAAAGTCCGGAACATTAAAATCTCAAAATTCAGACAAGCTCGTTCTAAAACAGTGTTTAGCTAGACTATCAGCTACCATATTGGCTTCTTGACTCTCGAGAGTAGTGAACATAACCGATACTAACAAAATCCATAGCCAACAAGGGTGCACTCTGTTAGGACCGACACATCAGGTCCAATGTAAGCATCTGGGTTAGAGATTGCAACCAAAGCAACCATATTGTCAGACTTGACAACAACCTTAGTGCATCCAATGTTTGCAGGAAGGATTAGTCCACTTCGAATAGCTTTCATTTCCGCTGAACCAACATTAGACATGAGGTAAAAGCAACTCCAACGTGCCGACACAAACTGCTCGCCTGTGTCCGTTTGGATCGAAATGAACGTAACTCGTGGCCTCAACGCGCTGGCGTAAACGGACAAGCATCCGCTTTTTATCTTCACGTGGCTCATTTCACGCCCAAATTTAAGCCGGTTTGCGCGACCACCCTTGTCTTCCCCCTGGCCCGACGGTCGGTGGCTCATCCACCTCCATTTCCCTTCCTTTCCCAAAAACCATCTCGCCCCCCTCGCCATTGCCAGCGTGTCAAACCCTAACGTCCACGCTGGCCTCGCCTCCCCCGTCGACAAGCCCCGCGATGCCTGCAAAAAGGCAACAGTGCCGAAGAAGAAGGAACCGACGGACGTGAAGCGGGCCGTTCAGTCGGCCATGAGGGCTAGTTTGAGGAAGGTGAAGGCCAACAAGCTCGAAGCCGCAAATGTCACCGCGCCGCCCAACGGGAGGTCAGCATCGCAGAAAACAAGGCCCACGTCATTGCGGCCATGCAAAAGGCCCTCCTCATGCTAGGGTTCTACTGCGGCCCCGATCAGCATGGGCTCATCGTCGCCACGGCCGCGGCCAACACAGGCTCGTCGACAGCCCATCCTCCATGGGCAGAGTCGACGCGCACGTCCACCATGCCGCAAGCGGCGGGCTTCCAACCCCAAGTGCAAGCATCCCACTTCTCCACCTCTCTTGTGGAAGGCGAGTGTGGTTGCACCGTCCATGCTCGTGCCCATGACCAACGACCTCAATGCCACACATGTGGGCGGCGGGCCCGTGTACAAGTTTAAGAGAAAGTGTGGTTGGTTGTCCATCCCGAAGACATATATCAAGTGACTCAATAGAATTACCCCAATGTCATCGCAGGAATCCGCAAGCTGATTACCAAAACATATATAAAGTGACTCAATAGAATACCCCATTGTCACCACGGGTATCCACATGCAAGACATGTATCAAGTGTTCTCAAATACAAAGTATTCAATCTGATAATAATGAAACTTCAAAGGGCGGGAATCAATTCATCACAACAAAGATAGAGAGGGAAGAACACCATATGATCCGACTATATTAACAAAACTCATGATACATCAAGATCGTGACCTATCACAATCACGAGAGAGAGAGGGAGAGAGAGAGAGGGAGAGAGATCAGACACATAGCTACTGGTACATACCCTCAGCCCCGGGGGTGAACTACTCTCTCCTTGTCATGGAGTTAGCGTGGATGATGAAGATTGCCTCCGATGATGACTTCCCCCCTCTGGCAGAGCACCGTAACGAAGCTTTAGATGAATTGCTTCAGAACAGAGGCTTGTGACGATGGAAAAAGTCATCTAGGTTAACTTTCAGGGGTTTCCAAATATATAAGAATTTTCAGCATTGGAATCATGTGAAGCGGTGCCGCAGGGGGGCACAAGGCATCAGGGTACGCCTACCCCCTCCCCCAGGGTGCGCCCTGTTGTCTTGTGGCGCCTATCGGTGTCAAAACCGGTGGATCTCAGGTAGGGGGTCCCGAGCTGTGAGACTATGATCGATGATAACAAGGGATGAAGGAGACGATGTTTACCCAGGTTCAGGCCCTCCTATGGAGGTAAAACCCTACGTCCTGCTCGATTATATTGATGGTATGAAGGTTACATAGTTGATCTACCTCGAGATCAGATAGCTAAAACTCTAGATGAGTTTCTCTGCCCTACAATCTAAAAAACCCAGGCTTATATAGATGTTGTGGGTCCCTAGGGTTACACGTGGTCGGTTTCACATCGAAGGGAAAAAACAGGCTATCTACTATCCCAAACATGGAAGACATGCCACGACTCCTGAAGCTTCCTCCCCGGCGGCGGGGCCTTCGGTTAATCATGTAATCAACAAGCGACCCATGAGTCCGGCCCATCAGAAATAGGTCGGTCTTCCGAGGACCCCTTAATCCAGGACTCCCTCAGTAGCCCCCGTACTAGCCTCCAATGTCGAGGTATATTATCCGGACAATCTTGTGCGTCGAAGTCTTTGGCTTGCGAGGCAAGTCCCTCCACCCCTTCTTGTTCGGCAACCATCCCATCATCGATGAAATCTCAAATGTCGAGAACTTGCGGGACCCATTGTAATAACTTTCAGTGCTTCTCGATCCTCGTGCGCCTAGGGGAGACGAGCGGTTCAGCAATTTTTTACAGGACTGCCCTTCCCACAAAGGAGACACCACCCATTTAAACAAGCTGAATCGTGGTCTCGGCCACATCTTCCTCTTCTTCCCCATCAGAAAAAACTTCAAGCGAGGGATCACCACAAAAACATGGCGAGCGCCCCTAGCTCTTCCTTGTGTCCTTACGACTCTCATCCCGAGGACTCGGCAAGTTGCTCTGTATCTCTCCTTCGTCTACGCGACCTCGAGAACCAAGGTTATCTCCCTTCCTCGGATCTAGCGGCTATCCGTGCTGGTTTGACCTCCTTTAACAATGAAGCCTTCGCGGAGAATTTCCCTAATCCCCACAAGGGAGAGCGGGTATGCTTCGTGCCCTTCCTCTTGCGAGGCCTAGGGTTCCCCATGTTGGAAATATGCCCTAGAGGCAATAATAAATTAGTTATTATCATATTTCCTTATTCATGATAATCATTTATTATCCATGCTATAATTGTATTGATTGGAGACTTAAATGCATGTGTGGATACATAGACAAAACCATGTCCCTAGTATGCCTCTAATGGACTAGCTCGTTGATCAAAGGATGGTTAAGGTTTCCTAGCCATGGACATGAGATGTCATTTGATAACGGGATCACATCATTAGGAGAATGATGTGATGGATAAGACCCAAACTACAAACATAGCATATGATCGTGTCAGTTTATTGCTACTGTTTTCTGCATGTCAAGTATATGTTCCTATGACCATGAGATCATGCAACTCACGGATATCGGAGGAGTGCCTTGTGTGTATCAAACGTCGCAACGTAACTGGGTGACTATAAAGGTGCTCTATAGGTATCTCCGATGGTGTCTATTGAGTTGGCATGGATCGAGACTGGGATTTGTTACTCTGTGTGACGGAAAGGTATCGCAGGGCCCACTCGGTAATACAACATCACAATGAGCCTTGCAAGCAATGTGACTAATTGTTAGTTGCAGGATCTTGTATTATGGAACGAGTAAAGAGACTTGCCGGTAACGAGGTTGAACTAGGTATGGAGATACCGACGATCGAACCTCGGGCAAGTAACATACCGAAGAACAAAGGGAACGTTATACGGGATTAACTGAATCCTTGACATAGAGGTTCGACCGATAAAGATCTTCGTAGAATATGTAGGAACCAATGTGGACGTCCAGGTCCCGCCATTGGTTATTGACCATAGAGGTGTCTCGGTCATGTCTACATAGTTCTCGAACCCGCAGGGTCTGCACACTTAAGGTTCGGTGACGTTTCGGTAGTGTAGAGTTATGTATGGTGGTGACCAAAGGTTGTTCGGAGTCCTGGATGAGATCCCGGACGTCACGAGGAGCTCCGGAATGGTCCGGAGGTAAAGATTCATATATAGGATGTCCCAGTTTGGTCGCCGGAAAAGTTTCGGGCTCATCGGTAGTGTACCGGGAGTATCGGTAGTGTACCGGGAGTGCCGGTAGTGTACCGGGGGACCTCCGGGAGGGGTATTTCGACCCCAAGAGGTCCATGGGATGTGGGATAATAATAACCAGCCCTTAGTGGGCTGGGAAAACAGCCACAAAGGCCCATGGCGCAGGAGAGAAAGTCCTAAAGCAAAAAGTGGAAAATCAGCCAATTGGAGGCAATCCTACTCCAACTAGGATTGGAGGTGAAGTAGGATTGCTCCCACCTCCTATTTCGGCCGACCCAAAGGCCTTGGCTGCCTCTCCTCTCCTCTCCTCCTATATATACTAGTGGATTGGGTGTTTTTGGACAGAATTTCCGGCCACGTGCTACCCGTTTCACCGGTGCACAGTTTCTCCTCTAGATCGGTTTTCCGCAGCGCTTAGGCGAAGCCCTGCCGGAATCACTCCACCACCATCACCGGAGCGCCGTCACGCTGCCGGTGAACTCTCTCTCCTCTCCACCTCCTCTTGCTGGATCAAGACGGTGGAGATCGTCATCAAGCTGCACGTGTGCTGAACGCGGAGGTGCCGTCCGTTCGGCGCTAGATCGGAAGGACCGTGATCAAGATCGTGAGACGGATTGTGATGAGATCGCGGGATGGATCGTGATGAGTTCGCGGGACAGATCGTGATCAAGATCGTGAGACGGATTGTGATGAGATCGCGGGACGGATCGTGATGAGTTCACGGGACGGATCGTGATTGGATCGCGGGACGGATCGTGATGAGATCGCGGGACGCTCGGCGATTTGGATGGCGAAGATGTTCGACTACACCAACCGCATTTCTTAACGCTTCCCGCTTAGCGATCTACAAGGGTATGTAGATCCACTCTCCCTCTCGTAGATGCTCATCACCATGGATAGGTTTGCGTGTGCGTAGGAAATTTTTTGTTTCCCATGCGACGTTCCCCAACACCCCATTCATCCTTTCCCGAGGGGATTACTGGAGTTCTACGGGATCCAGCTCCATCACCTTACCCCCGGATCTAGTTTGCACATCTCGGGCTTTGTTGCTCTTTGCGAGATGTTACTGGGCTGCGAGGCTCATTTTGGACTATGGAGGAAGTACTTTTGTCTCGTCTCTCGTACTCAAGGCGAGACAATTAGGGAAGTCGGAGGAGCCAAAGTATGTCGTATAGCCGGGACGGGGTATCCAGTGGGGACGCTGAAGGAGTCTGGAGAATGGTCTTCAGAATGGTTCTATATTGAGGACGTCCCCTTATTCGATCCAGCTCGGAGGGGTTTTTCCCGAATACTCCGACGCCCCTTTGAAGAAAAGGTACAACTGGCAACCGAAGAGTTCATTCCCGCAGGATGGTGCTAAAGTGCAACGCTTGGCTGCCCACGTAAGGCTAGTGGCTCATCAAAAGCTAAACATGATTGACGTAATGGTTGCCGCCATCACCCGATGCGTTCAGCCTCTTCAACAAAGAATACACCCTCTGTGGTGTTACAACGGGACAAGTGACACCACTCTCTCCCGACGGATGGGCCCTGCCAATCAAGCGGCATTGGCGGCCACACTTGCCGACCTATACAAAGGGGAAAAGGAAGACTTTGTTCGGCTGCCGGTTAAGGAGGGCTACTTAAGTTACAACCCCCATCGAATGGGTAATCGTTTTGATCTTATAACCTGAGTTCGGAATTTTCATCTGGCCCTTTTGGCCGGAGCTTTTAATCTGTGCGAACAGGAATGGAGGAGCTTTGTCGAGACAGTCAACTGTCTGGCCCCCAAGCGGAGAACTATGCTCGTGACGACGATCTAGGATTCCATAATGATCCGGAGCTGTCAAACGAGTTTGAAGATGGGGTCTTTTACCAAGAGAGCCTCGATCGTTCAAAGGTGGCTATCATAGCCGATTACCCCGGATCACTCCCTTCCCCTATTATAGGCAAGAAGAAAATTCATTCCCGTAAAAGGCAAACGTCCTCCATCGACCCAAATGCGCCAGCTTCTGCTCCCAAGAATCGTCGGTCCGCGCGACGAACCTCGACTGCGGCAGCAATGCCCGGGCCGGATAGTAACGGGAATCCTTCAAGTGAGTCGGTCGTGGGGACGGCCCCGACCACTTGTTCAACGAAAAGGTACTTTGTTCGGTCATTTAACTTATCGTTACCATGATCGAAAGGATCTCACAGGAGATCTCATGTCGAAATACTCAGGAAACGAGTACAACCTTCTTCTTCCGAGAACGTTGCCAAGGTGCACGACAACACTCATAACTCAAGCTCTTTTTCTCATGCTGAACCTGCTGCGGAGGCCCCTGTGGTCAATCAGGCCCCTGAAGACTCCAGGGACGCGTTGTCAGTCGCTAAATCCAAGGTAAACAGTGCGATGAATCACCGGCGGCGACGAGAAGCCCTGTGCCACCAGGCGTTTTCCGAACAAGAGTTCAATGCTCTATGCTCAGCAGACACGCACATCAAAGTTACTCGAACTAGGTTTGGGGAAGCCGTGAAACTGATATCGTCCAACCTGCAGGTGAGTGATCGGTTTTAAGAATCCGGACACACATGTAAACCCAGTAACCCCTGAGCCTTGAATTGGTCGAGACGGGCGAGTTAAGGATCTACATATTGTTTTATTGACGATGTAGGCCTCAAGGCAGCAGAATGATCAATTGGCTAATGAACTGGAGGCGAGCTGACCACAGGTGGAAGCCGTGAAGGCCGAGCTTGAACAAGTGAAGAATTTCACTCGGGAGGCGCATGGTAAGTATATCCATTCTATCGATCTAAGTATATAATTCTGTGCTAATGCGAGGGTACTTTGTAGTAGCTCAGTCTATAGGACAACTGCAAAAAAAAGATTTAGATGCAGCTCGAGAATCTCAGAGGTACACCGAGTACCAGTATGAGGTCAGTTGCCTTTCATTGCAGCAAAACCTTAAGGAGAAGAAACGCCTCCAGGCGGAAAACAAGCAGCAGGCCGAAAAATTGAGAGTTTAAAGACTCAATTGGCCCAGACCCAAGAAGATAACCAGAAACTAAAGACGGGCATGTTCGGTAATTGTGATTATAACATCTACAGGTACCTTTTATACATGAAGTGTAATGGACATGCCTTGTCTCATGTATAGGTCTCCTAACCGGGCGGCCTGAAGAAGAGGTCAGATCCTACTGGGGGAGCCTTCTGAAGGAACTGTCCGCCGTTCATGAGCGGGCTCGGAAGGCTATGAGGAGCATGATAAAAGCGTTACGGCATGCCAAGCAACCTCCGGAGGGGATGGCCGAACTGGTTGATCGGTTCAAGGGAGCCCGGAGTCGGTTCGAGCTATGGAAGACATTGGCCTCCC
This sequence comes from Hordeum marinum, assembly GCA_022496015.1. Taxonomy (NCBI): domain Eukaryota; kingdom Viridiplantae; phylum Streptophyta; class Magnoliopsida; order Poales; family Poaceae; genus Hordeum; species Hordeum marinum. The sequence goes on from CM039673.1 coordinate 412,823,873, forward strand.
GGGAGGGAGCACGAGAGGCGTGGGCGATGATCAAGACTCGGTATATCGGCCTTAACCCTGAGCGTATGGCTCGGGTTGGGCCAGCAGGGCCTGATGGGCTAGAAGTGCCACTTCATTTGGTGTACGACCAAGTGATATCTGCCGCTTGTCTCTCGCAGGAAGATTGCGCGTTGGATGCCTTAATAGACAGTCTTGACCAGCAGTTGCATGTGTGATTGTATGTAACTATGTACTTGAAATCAAAAATTTCTCCGTCTGTGTTGTAAACTTTTTCTTAACCGGTCATTGGCTTTGACATCCCGCACTAAGAGATTGGGAGTGTTCCTTACAAAATATCCCTCATTAAGAGGGAATTCTTTCGAGGAACCAGGCAATCCGGCCATTTGGTGCCAACAGACAAAAAGTGCACATGGAGACATGTTATATTACTGCTTGGCGTAAAAAACATCTTCCGAAGAAAATAGTACCTCTATTGGTACCTTCCTTCAGGTTGCTACGCAAATCGCAGATAGTAATGTCGTATACTTCTAGGATGTGACTAATGGATTTTGCGAGAAAAGAAGCCCGAATAATGGTGATAACAACCATAATTTTATTTGTTGCTCCCGTCGTAGCCGACCAATTTTCTGCTGAAGATAGCTAGCTTTTGGCTTCACCCATCTGAGGTACGTATCCGGATAACCCGGTCATAACAATCGCAGAGGTGCTCCCTTTACTCTCTATCCGAACAATCGGGAACGTAGAGGGTGAACACAGGAGCGAGGCAACCCAGCTTGGCAAAAATCTTAGTTCGAATTGATGCATATAATGGCTTAAAAATTGACAAGGGAAACATGCATACACAATAAATGTGAATAGATTCTTAAAGTATATAATCATCGGCTTCGGGAAAGAAGCCCCCAAGTGTTTTGTTCGGATTTAACATGTGAGGATGTATGTCAAAAAACTTAATACTAGCTCAGTTTAGCCGAACATAGACTTGGGAAGAGAAAATCTAGACCTGCCAAAATCAAGGTGGGGGGGAAGGGAAATGTAAAAAAGAAAAGAAAAAGGAGGGTAAAAAAATCATGACACCGGTCTAGCCGCAGAAGCGCCGAAGACGAGCTGCGTTCCATGGGTTTGGTTTGAGGCGGTTGTCCGACGGGTTTCGATGACGGTAAGCCCCTCCTACGAGTACTTCGTCAATTATGAAGGAACCCTCCCATCTGGGATTGAGTTTATGCTTCTGCTTCTCCGGGAGCCGTAAGGTGAGTTCACCCACATTATATGCTTTTGCCCTAACCTCCCTGCTTTGGTAACGTCGGGCCTGCTATTGATAAAATGTAGAACGAGTCTGAGCTATGTCGCGCTCTCCTTATAAGGCGTCCAAGTCGTCCTGCCGATCTAATTCAGCCTCCATTTCTTCGTACATGCGCACCCTTGGTGCATCGTGATAATATCATAGGGAAGGACTGCTTCTGCCCCGTAGACCATGAAGAACGTTGTGTATCTTGTTGATCGATTCGGGGTGGTACGCAGGCCCCACAGAACGAAGTCAAGCTCCTCTACCCAATGGCAATTGGACTCATGCAGAGATTGGACCAAACGTGGTTTAATACCACTCATGATGAGCCCATTGGCCTATTCGACTTGTCCATTAGTCTGCGGGTGATACACCGATGCGTAATCGAGCTTGATGCCCATTTTTGCACACCAATCTTTTACCTGTTGGACGGTGAAGTTGGATCCATTGTCCGTTATTATACTATGCGCGATGCCGTAACTTTGTACCATGCCGGATATAAAGTCGATTACTGGTTCGTACTTGGCTGATTTCACAGGTTTTGCTTCAATCCATTTGGTGAACTTCTCAACCATGACCAGTAGGTATTTATTCTTCTTGCCCCCTTTAAGTGGCCTGACTATATCTAGCGCCCAGACCGCAAAAGGCCAGGTAATCAGAATAGTCCGAAGAGCTGTTGGGCATGTGACTTTGATTTGCAAAAAGTTGACATCCCACGCAATGCTGGACAAGTGACTGGGCGTCAGCTCGAGCGGTGGGCCAGAAGAAATCAGCCTTAAAGGCCTTGCTTACTAAGTCCCTTGTCGCGGCGTGATGGCCGCCCATTTCTACGTGGACTTCAGCCAAGAGCTTCCATCCTTATTCCTCAGATATGCTCCGTTGGAGTACTCCGGTGGTGCTTTTCTTGTATAACTCACTCTTGTGGACCTTATAGGCCTTGGATCACCGAATTATGCGTCGCGCTTGTGTCTGATCATCGGGGAGTTCTTTGCGAAGAAGGTAGGCAAGGAAGGGTTCGGTCCATGGCACTATTATTGCCATGACCTCATGGGCCGAAGGCGTTTTGTCCATTATGGAGCCGCCGATGATTTGGTCGTCTGGTTCATTTATAGGAGGAACAACCTCTTCCGCGTTGATGGGTCTGGCACCCTTATTATCGTCCTGCCAAACTACCGATGTCTTAAAGAGCCGTTCTAGGAAAGTGCTTTTCGGGACAGGGTCGCGTTTGGCCGCCATGCGGGCCAGTATGTCAGCCGCTTCGTTTGTTCTCTCTAGCGACATGATGGAATTCTAGCCCCTCGAATCGTGCGGATATTTTAAGAACGGTGTTTCTATATGCCGCCATCTTCAGGTTTTTGGCATAGAATTCATTGTTGATTTGAGAGATGGCCAAGTTGGAGTCTCCCCGTACCTCTAGCCATTGTATGCTGATAACCCACAAGTACAGGGGATCCCAACAGTTTTCGAGGGTAGAGTATTCAACCCAAATTTATTGATTCGACACAAGGGGAGCCAAAGAATATTCTCGAGTATTAGCAGCTGAGTTGTCAATTCAACCACACCTGAAAGACTTAATATCTATAGCAAAGTATTCAGTAGCAAAGTAGTATGGAGATAATGGTAACGGTGGCAAAGTGATAGTAGCAATTTGTAGCGATTGCAACAGTAGCAACGGAAAAGTAACTTAGCAAAGATCAATATAGGGAAAGCTTGTAGGCAATGGATTAGTGATGGATAATTATGTCGGATGGCATTTATCATGCAACAGTTATAACATAGGGTGACACAGAACTATCTCCGATTTATCAATGTAATGTAGGCATGCATTCCATATATAGTCATACGTGCTTATGGAAAAGAACTTGGATGACATCTCTTGTAGTACCCTCCCGTGGTAGCGGGGTCCTATTGGAAACTAAGGGATATTAAGGCCTCCTTTTAATAGAGAATCGGAGCAAAGCATTAGCACTTAGTGAATACATGAACTCCTCAAACTACGGTAATCACCAGAAAGAAATCCAGTTATTGTCACCCTGGGGGATGCGGATCATAACTCGTAATAGGTGTCTACAACTTGCAAGATAGGATCAACAACACACATATATTCATGAAAACATAATAGGTTCAGATCTGAAATCATAGCACTCGGGCCCTAGTGACAAGCATTAAGCATAGAAAAGTCATAGCAACATCAATCTCAGAACATAGTGGATACTAGGGATCAAACCCTAACGAAACTAACTCGATTACATGATAAATCTCATCCAACCCATCACTGTCCAACAAGCCTATGATGAGATTACTCACGAACGGTGGAGAGCATCATGGAGTTGGTGATGAAGGATGGTTGGTGATGACGAAGGCATCGATTTCCCCTCTCTGGAGCTCAAAACGGACTCTAGATCTGGTCTCCCGAGGAAGAACAGGAGATGGCGGCGACTCCGTATCGTGAAACGCGGTGAACTCTTCTCCTCAAATTTTTCTCCCTGAATAGGAATATATAGAAGTGGAAATGAGGTCAGAGGAGCGTCAGGGGGCCCACAAGCCACAGGGGCGCGCCCTAGGGGGTGGGTGCCCCCACCAGGCTTGTGGCCAGGTGATGGGCACCATGCAGTTGATTCTTTCACCAATATTTTTTATTAATTCCAAAAATATTCTTCATAAATTTTCAGGTCAATTTGTGAACTTTTATTTCTGCACAAAAATAACACCAAGGCAATTCTGCTGAAAACAACGTCAGTCCGGGTTTGTTCCATTCAAATCATGCAAATTAGAGTCCAAAACAAGGGCAAAAGAGTTTGGAAAAGTAGATACGTTGGACACGTATCAACTCCCCCAAGCTTAAACCTTTGCTTGTCCTCAAGCAATTCAGTTGATAAACTGAAAATGATAAAGAAAAACTTTTACAAACTCTATTTGATCTTGCCGTTGTAAATATGTCTAACTTATGTTCAGATTTTCAGCAAAGATTATGGAGTAACCACATTCACAATAACATTTAGGTCTCACATTTACTCATAGGCGTAATCAACTAGCGAGCAATAATAATAAGTCTCGGATGACAACAATTTAATCAAAACAATCATGATACAATATGACATAATGGTATCTTGCTAGCCCTTTTTGAGATCGCAAAACATAAATGCAGAGCACCTTTGAAGAATGAGGGCTGACTGGACATTGTAATTCATGGTAAAAGAGATCTAGTCATACTCATACTCAATATCAATTAATAGCAAAGCATACAAATGAAGGTGGTGCTCTCTAACTGGTGCCTTTTATTAGAAGATGATGACTCAACAATAAAGTAAATGGAAAGGCCCTTCGCAGAGGGAAGCATTGATTTGCAGAGGTGACAAAGCTCGAGCTTTTAAAACATAGATAGGTAATGATTTTTGAGCGTTATTATTTCATTGCTCACATAACGACCAAGAGGTTTTCAATATCTTCCATGCTAGATACATTATAGGCGGTTCAACAGAATAGTAAAGTGTTTACTCCCCTCCACCAATGAGTCACACTCCACGGCGAGCCGAATCCATAGGTATCGTCCATACAAACACAATCCTGGGGGAGTTTGTTTATTATACTTTGCTTTTTATTTCGAGCGTGGAATTGGGCATCCCGATTACCATCCACTTTCTCGTGAATGATAGTGAATCAACACATATCGTGAGAATAACCCACCTAGCATGGAAGATATTGAGAGCCCCCAGTCGCCACATGAGCGATTTGGGCATAGAAAACAGAAAGTTTATTTGAAGGTTTAAAGTTTAGCACATGCAAATTTACTTGGAACGGTAGGTAAATATCGCAAATAGGTAGATATGGTGGACTCATATGGAACAAGTTTGGGTTTATGAAGATGGATGCACGAGCAGTATTCCCGCTTAGTACAAGTGAAGGCTAGCAAAAGACTGGGGAGTGACCAACTAGAGAGCGATACAGTCATCAACATGCTTTGAGATTAACCAACATTGAATGCAGGCATGAGTAGTATATAATTCATTATGAACATAAACATCGTGGAGCCTATGTTGGTTTGTTTCAACTACATGCGTGAACATGTGCCAAGTCAAGCCACTCGAATCATTTAGAGGAGGATACCATTCTATCATACTACATCACAACCATTTTAATGCACATGTTCGCACTCAAGACAAACCATTATCCACTCTTAGCGAACTAAGCATGGTATGAGCAACTATAATCTCTAATTGTCATTGCAAACTTGTTTCATTTATAATGAGCTGAATTAAGAATGATGAGCTAATCATATTTACAAAAGCAAGATAGGTCGAGTTCATACCAACTTTTCTCCATCTCAGTCAGTTCATCATATATCGTCATTATTGCCTTTCACTTGCACAACTGAATGATGTGAATAATAATAAGAGTGCACGTGCATTGGACTAAGTTGGAATCTGCAAACAATAACTCAAAAGGGAAGGCAAAGAAATATGGGCTCTGTATAATATAAACAATAATGCATATGAGAGCCACTCAACATGTCATCGTGGTCTTCTCCTTACGACCCAAAGAAAAGAAAGGAACATTATTTACACGGGAAAGCTCCCAACAAGCAAAAAGAAGAACAAGAAATATTTTTGGGTTTTCTTTTAATGCTACGACTAAAACAAACTAGAAGGTAAAGCTAGAAATAAATTCTTTGTTTTTTGGATTTTCATAAAAATTAATCAAACACACAAGAAGAAATCATAAAGAAGAAATAAACTACCATGTATAGTACAATGAAAAAGTATGAACACCGACAACTGAAATGAGTGTGTGAGCATGAATGTAATCTTAGTGAGAAATACGTACTCCCCCAAGCTTAGGCTTTTGGCCTAAGTTGGTCTAGGGGCATGGCTTGCCCGGATAATATTAGAAGTCATAGTTAGTGTTGTACTAGGCTACGGCGGCTACCGCGTGAACGACTGCAGCGTGAAGGCGAGCTAATTCCGCGTTCCTCTCGTACTCGTTTGCCTCCTCTGTGGTTATAAAGTATCTCTGTTTTTCTTGAAAGTTAAAGAAGGCATGAGCAGGAAGGGTAACATGGACATCATGTCGTCTATCAAAAATTAGTCGGTACTAGAGGGATTGTTCGTTCCTTTCAAGAAACTCGTAGCGCACCAAAGCCTCATAATCAAGAAAGCAGGGGGTAACTCAATATCATTCTCTCTTATGGGTACCCCAAGATACTTAGCTACACAGGTGGCATAAATTCCACCAAAGAAATCTCCATCTTTAGCATTATGATGTAACCTCCTAGCAATAATAGCCCCCAAGTTATATCGTCTATCTACCATCACATCACTCTTAAGAATACTCAGATCAGGCACACAAAGGTGGCTATACTCATGTTTACCGTTAATACATCTACCTATGAAGAGAGCAAAATAATGTATAGCCGGAAAGTGAATGCTCCCCAAAGTAGCTTGTGTAATGATTCTAGTTTCTCCCACTGTGATGCTAGCAATGAAATCATTATATTCATTTTTATGAGGATCGCCACGGCTACCCCACTCTGGAATTTTGCATGCATCATTAAAATCTTCTAGGTCCATGGTGTAGGACTTATCATAAAGATTAAATAAGACAGAATGAGAATTACACCTGGATGAAAATTCAAACCACCACACAAAAGAATCAGTGAGTTGACAATATTGCTTGCACCGGTCTGAAATAAAATCCTCTAGGCCAACATTCCTTGTGTACGCATAAAACTCTTCCTTGATCCCGGCATTGTCCATGAATTGATCCCGGCAACAGTGCTAGAAAAAGGTCTTGATAACCCACAAGTATAGGGGATCGCAATAGTTTTCGAGGGTAGAGTATTCAACCCAAATTTATTGATTCAACACAAGGAGAGCCAAAGAATATTCTCGAGTATTAGCAACTGAGTTGTCAATTCAACCACACCTGAAAGACTTAATATCTGTAGCAAAGTATTCAGTAGCAAAGTAGTATGGAGATAATGGTAACGGTGGCAAAGTGATAGTAGCAATTTGTAGTGATTGCAACAGTAGCAACGGAAAAGTAACTTAGCAAAGATCAATATAGGGAAAGCTTGTAGGCAATGGATCAGTGATGGATAATTATGTCGGATGGCATTCATCATGCAATAGTTATAACATAGGGTGACACAGAACTAGCTCCAATTTATCAATGTAATGTAGGCATGTATTCCATATATAGTCATACGTGCTTATGGAGAAGAACTTGGATGACATCTTTTGTAGTACCCTCCCGTGGTAGCGGGGTCCTATTGGAAACTAAGGGATATTAAGGCCTCCTTTTAATAGAGAACCGGACCAAAGCATTAGCACTTAGTGAATACATGAACTCCTCAAACTACGGTAATCACCGGAAAGAAATCCAGTTATTGTCACCCTGGGGGATGCGGATCATAACTCGTAATAGGTGTCTACAACTTGCAAGATAGGATCAACACCACACATATATTCATGAAAACATAATAGGTTCAGATCTGAAATCATAGCACTCGGGCCCTACTAACAAGCATTAAGCATAGAAAAGTCATAGCAACATCAATCTCAGAACATAGTGGATACTAGGGATCAAACCCTAACGAAACTAACTCGATTACATGATAAATCTCATCCAACCCATCACCGTCCAGCAAGCCTACGATTGGATTACTCACGAGCGGTGGAGAGCATCATGGAGTTGGTGATGAAGGATGGTTGGTGATGACGAAGGCATCGATTTCCCCTCTCCGGAGCTCAAAACGGACTCCAGATGTGGTCTCCCGAGGAAGAACAGGAGATGGCGGCGAATCCGTATCGTGAAATGCGATGAACTCTTCTCCTCGATTTTTTCTCCCAGAATAGGAATATATAGAAGGGGAAACGAGGTCAGAGGAGTGTCAGGGGGCCCACAAGCCACAGGGGCGTGCCCTAGGGGGGTGGGCGCACCAACCAGGCTTGTGGCCAGGTGATGGGCCCCCTACAGTTGATTCTTTTGTCAATATTTTTTATTAATTCCAAAAATATTCTCCATATATTTTCAGGTCAATCCGAGAACTTTTATTTCTGCACAAAAATAACACAAAGGCAATTCTGCTAAAAACAACGTCAATCCGGGTTAGTTCCATTAAAATCATGCAAATTAGATTCCAAAACAAGGGCAAAAGAGTTTGGAAAAGTAGATACGTTGGAGACGTATCATATGCCCATTCAATAGCTAGATGGCTTATTCTCTCTCTTTGCTTCTCAATACCATGTTCTTCATGATCTTCATGGAGATCTATCCGATGTAATACTCTTTTGTGGTGTGTTTGTCGAGATCTGATGAATGGTGGGTTTATGTTCAGATTATCCATGAATATTATTTGAGTCTTTTCTGAATTCTTATACGCATGATTCCATATCTTTGCAAGTTTCTTCGAGTTATTGGTTTGGTTTGGTCAACTAGATTGGTAATTCTTGCAATGGGACAAGTGCTTAGTTTTGGGTTCAATCTTGCGGTGTCCTCACCTAGTGAAAAAGTAGGGGTAGCGAGGCACGTATTGTATTGTTTCCATCAAGGATAACAAGATGGGGTTTTCATCATATTGCTTGAGTCTATCCTTCTACATCATGTCATCTTACCTAATGCGTTACTCTTTTCTTGATGAACTTAATACTCTAGATGCAGGCAGGAGTCGGTCGATGTGTGGAGTAATAGTAGTAGATGCAGAATCGTTTTGGTCTACTTGACATGGACGTGATGCCTATATGCATAATCATTGCCTTGGATATCTTCATAATTATTCGCTTTTCTATCAATTGCTTGACAGTAATTTGTTCACCCACCGTAATACTTGCCATCATGAGAGAAGCCTCTAGTGAAACCTATGGCCGCCGGGTCTATTTTCCATCTTATAATTTCAGATCTAAAACCAAAAATACCAAAAATACTTTGCTGCATTATTTTTACCTTTTGGTTTACTTTCCGTTCAAGCAATCTATCTCTATCAGATCTCATCCTTGCAAGTAACCATGAAGGGATTGACAACCCCTTTATAGCGTTGGGTGCAAGAGTTTGATTCTTTTTGTAGGCACATCTATTGGGGACTTGCTTGTATCTCCTACTGGATTGATACCTTGGTTCTCAACAACTGAGGGAAATACTTATCTACTTTGCTTCATCACCCATTCCACTTCACGGAAACCAACACATGCTCGAGAAGTAGCACTGTCGTGGCTTATAGGGGATTTCAAAAGGAAGGAGCTCAATGGTCCATTTGGCTATGCGGCTGGTGGCGTCCCTCTTGTTGATTATATCATTTAGGGGTACTTAAGATTCCACAATAACCGAAAACTCTTGAAAGTAGTGTCTTAATTTCCATGATGCCATAAATACTGTATAGGCTATCTTCTGGGAATGCGGGTATCTGGACTTGCATTGCGTTAGTACTTCTGACACGTAATAGACCGGCTTTTGTATCTAGAATTTGTGACCCTCCTCCTCTCGTTCAATGACGAGCACTGCGTTAACGACTTGGTTGGTGGTCGATGTGTACAATAACATTGGTTCACCGGCTCCTGGTGCTGTGAGTATGGGGTTGCTTGCCAGCAGTGTTTTAATTTCTTCTAACGCAGCCGCTGCTCCATCGGTCCATTCGAAATTGTTGGTCCGTTTCAGCAACCTGTACAGCGGTAAAGCCTTTTCACCGAGGTGGGAGATAGAGCGGATTAACGCCGCCATGCAACCTGCCAACTTTTGGACATGCTTTAGCTCTGTGGGAATTACAAGTTCTCATAGGGCATGGATCTTAGCTGGATTCACTTCTATTCCTCTATGAGAAACAATGAATCTGAGCAGTTTACCAGCGGGAACTCCGAAGACACATTTCTCCGGATTGAGTCATATATCGTACTCACGTAAACTGGCAAAGGTTTGCCTTAGGTCATCAATCAACTAGCTGACATGTTTGGTTTTAATGACCATGTCGTCCATGTATCCCTCGACTGTTTTACTAACCTATTTTGTGAGACAAGTCTGGATCATGCGCTGGTATGTAGCCTAGAGTTTTTTAGCCCTAAAGGCATTGTGTTGAAGTAGAATGGCCCGTAGGGGGTGATGAACGCGGTTGTGGCTTGATTGGATACCTTCATTTTGATCTGATGGTATCCGGAATAAGCGTCAAGGAAACACAATGAGTCGTGTCCGACTATGGCATCGGTAATCTGGTCTATGCATGGTAAGGGGAAAGAGTCCTTAGGACAAGCCTTGTTGAGGTCTTTAAAGTCGACACACAGCCGTCATGATTTATCTTTCTTTGGTACCATCACCAGGTTTTCCAACCATTCGGGGTGCTTGATCTCCCGTATGAATACGACCTCTAGCAATTTGGTTAATTCTTCACCTATAGCTTGTCGTTTGGGCTCGGAAAAGCGGCACAGAGTCTGTTTGACGGGCTTGAAGCTTGTGATTATATTCAGACTATGTTCTGCTAGCCGTCGTGGGATTCCTGGCATATCGGAAGGATGCTAGGTGAAGATGTCCCAGTTTTCTCGTAAGAATGCTCGCAATGCCTCGTCCACCATGGGGTCTAGCTGACCTCCGACGGAAGCTGTCTTATTGGGGTCCGTTGGGTGTACCTGAAATTTGATGATTTCTTCTGCAGGTTTAAAGGACGTGGGTTTGGGCCTTTTGCTAAGGATTACATCGTCCTTGTCTACTGTTGACTGAAGTGCGGTCAACTCCTCTGCAGCAAAGGTCTCAGCTAGTGCCTCGAGGGCGAGCGATGTTGTATTTGTTCTCAGCTCAAAGGGCTATGTTCGGATCACTAGCGATTGTGATTACCCCATTTGGGCCTGGCATCTTGAGCTTGATATACCCTTAATGTGGTATAGCCTAGAATTTTGTGAAGGCGTCATGTCCCAATAGGGCGTGGTAGCCACTGGGGAAGGGCACGATATGGAAGAGAAGTTCCTCAGATCGGTAGTTTTCGGGCATGCTGAACACTACGTCCAGGGTGATACGTCCTGAACAACGTGCCTCTTTCCTAGGAATGATCCCCCGGAAGGTTGTGTTGCTATGCTCGATGCGAGATCGGTCGAACTGCATTTTTTCCAGGGTGTCTTTGTAGATGAGGTTTAAACCACTGCCACCATCCATTAGCACTTTATGCACCCTAAAACCATTGACGATGGGGTTTAGGACCAATGCGGCTGGTGTATGACCGGGAGGGATGGTTGGTTGGTCAGTATCTCTGAAGGTGATGGGTGTGTCCGCCCATGAACTTGTTGCCGCCACGTGGTAGACATGTTCGAGTTCTCTAAGAGCTCTTTTCCTCCTGTTCCTAGAGGGGAAAGTTTCGTAGATCATCAAGAATTCGGCGTTGTAGTCTGGTGGCATTGTGGAGCGCCTGTTCGGCGATGTTGCCTCGAGGATTGCCTCTCCTATTTTTGCGACCTGCCTGACGACCCAGCATGCTCTAAGGCTGTGAGTCGGGCTTGTCTTCAGCAAGAAAGAATATATAGGGCATGGCTTGTCCAATAGTCCATCAAGGATAGTTCTTACCCTTGTAAGGGGTATTTTTCTTTTCTCAACGGGTTCGTGTTCTAGCTGCTTTGGAGGTATTCACTTTTTCCGATTTCCTCTAGGGTATTCGGTAAAGACTGGTTCCGGAAGTAACTGTTCGGCTTGCCAGGTGCTCTCCGTGGCCCAGTATTTTTGTACCAGGACCGATAGCTTGGTGAAGTTGTGAATGTGTCGACGGGATAGGGCATTGAGGATCCCTTCGTCATGACAATTTCGACTGAAGGTTATCATTATCTCCTGGTCACTAGAGCATGGTACCCTGTTTCGAACGAGGAGAATCCTGGCACAAAAATGATGAACCGATTCTCCTGGTAATTGTTTAACATCTTGTAAGTCCGAAGACTTGGACCCTCCTGCGATGCTTGAATGCTCGACTTGGGAGGTGGATCGATTTTTTTGGTTCTGTGCCATGATGCGAGTCCAAAATCACGGGGTTTGAGTCACGCACTACTAATTCAGACGGGTTGCACGCTAGATCGGGGATCGATCCCGAACTATTTCCGAAGCAAACTCTAGAGTCCGGGTTACAAGAGAAATCTTGATGATCAGAAATTGGGATATAAACCGTCTTTAACTCCAGCCGTTGGGGGGCAAGCCTCCTGTCGGACACTCGACGGTGGTGACTAAGTGAGTGACCGAGGTGGTGCAATTCTCCCTATCATCGGGTTTAAGCAAGATCTGGTCATAGACCGGGGTCTGGTCGCCGGTCATGCCCATGGTTTGAATTCGATCAAGTAGCTCGTTCAGGGACGAGAAATAGGTGGGGCGTGTGTCGCCGAAGCGCACGGGGTAGATCCGCAGCATCATGATCCCGGAGTCGCTCGACGGTGGATCCAGGCCGTGTTCGTCGTGGCGGATCCGGGCGCCACCTAAGTGGTAGGGCACTATGTTTCCGGCGTCGGGATCTGTGGGCTTCTCCCTGAGCTCCGAGGGTTCCATCAAGACAAGCTCTCCCCGTGAATCATCGACGAACTCTAGGGTTTCGAATCTGATTTCTTGATCGGGGAAGAAGCTTCCGATCTGGCCAAGATGGCCGGTCGGGTTGGCATGCGACAAGATGTCGCCGCCCGTGAAGATCTGACCAGGGGTGAGGACATCCTGGCTACATATCTCATTTCTTATGACAAGGCGGTCCATCTATTCCTTTGGCGATCACCGCGGAACTCTCAATGAAAGCACCAATGTCGGTGACAAAACTGGCGGATCTCGGGTAGGGGTCCCGAGCTGTGAGACTAGGATCGATGGTAACAAGGGACAAAGGATACGATGTTTACCCAGGTTTGGGCCCTGATATGGAGGTAAAACCCTATGTCATGCTCGATTATATTGATGGTATGAAGGTTACAGAGTTGATCTACCTTGAGATTAGATAGCTAAAACCCTAGATGAGTTTCTCTGCCCTACAATAAAAAAAACCCAGCTTATATAGACACCATGGGTCCCTAGGGTTACACATGGTCGGTTGCACATCGAAGGGAAAAATAGGCCTATCTACTATCCCAAACTTGGAAGACACGCCACGACTCCTGAAGCTTCCTCCCCGGCGGCAGGGCCTTTGGTCAATCCTGTAATCAACAAGCAGCCCATGAGTCCGGCCCATCAGAAATAGGCCGGCTGTCCGAGGATCCCTTAATCCAGGACTCCCTTAGGTCCCTCGTGGTTCTTCTCGTACTCCCTCGAAGTTTCTCTGGTCTCTTTCCTTCCAGAAAAAATCGTCAAAAAGTTTCATCCGTTTGGTATGAATTTTCTGGAAAACCAAAAACATGCAAAAAATAACAATTGGCATTGGGCACTAGGTGCTTGAATATTCCTTGGATATTACCTTGGGGGTGCCATGTCCACCCCCAAGATTAGGTTCTTGTCACTCCTTATTCTCCTCATATCGGTATCTCACCCAAAACTTGAAAGCTGCAATCACACAAAACTTAACGAAACTTCGTGAGAAGGGTTAGTGTAATAAAGATAGACCATTCACTTAGGTATTGTAAAGGCAAGATTCATAATTATTACCACATTATACATACTGTATTCCATCATTCCCACAATTTATATTACTCAATATAAGCTATAAGAACACTTGAAAGAAGCAAACTATGCATGCAAAACAGAATCTATCAATAATAGAACAGTCTGTAAAGGTTTGAATGATCACCATACTTCTATGACTCAATTAATTTTCATATAAATGTTGTGTAAAAACTTTCAGAATATTTTGATTCTCCAGTAAAATCAGATAATTCATATATTGGACGCAAAACTTTCTGTTTTTGCACAGAATCAAACAAGCAAGTATCCACACTATCCCAAAGGCTTTACTTGGCACTTTATTGAAATAAAAGACACAAAACATGATTACTACAGTAGCTTAATCATGTGAACACATAAAAACAGAAAGTAAAAGTGTTGGGTTGTCTCCCAACAAGCACTTTTCTTTAATGCCTTTTAGCTAGGCATGATGATTTCAATGATGCTCATATAGGAGGAATAGTATTTGAAACATGCAAAAGAGCATCATGAATCTCATGACAAGCACATTTAAGTCTAACCCACTTCCTATGCATAGGGATTTTGCGAGCGGACAATTTATGGGAGCAAGAATCAACTAGCATAGGAAGGCAAAACAAGCAAAACTTCAAAACTTTGAACACATAGAGAGGAAACTTGGTATTATTGCAATTCCTACAAGCATATGTTCCTCCCTCATAATAATTTTTAGTAGAATCATGAAGGAATTACACAATATAACCAGAACATAAAGCATTCTTTCCATGATCTACAAGCATGGAAATTTTACTACTCTCCACACAAGAAAATTTCTTCTCATTCATAATAGTGGGAGCAAACTCAACAAAATAACTATCATGAGATACTTGGTTGACATACCCACATAACATTAAAATCATGATGACAAGCTTCATGGTTATTATAACTCTTTATAGCATACATGTCATCATCATAATCATCATGTATAGGAGGCATGCCATCATCATAATAGTTTTGCTCATCAAAACTTGGGGGGCTAAAAATATCATCTTCATCAAACATAGCATCCCCAAGCTCGTGGCTTTGCATATCATTAGCATCATGGATATTCAGAGAATTCATACTAACAAAATTTCAACTCATCACTCAAAGATTTAGTGCCAAACATTTTAATAACTTCTCTTTATAACACTTGAGCACAATTTTCCTTTCCATCATTTTCACGAAAGACATTAAAAAGATGAAGCATATAAGGCAACCTCAATTCCATTTTTTGTAGTTTTCTTTTATAAAACCGAACTAGTGAAAAACAAGAAACTAAAATATTTGATTGCAAGATCTAAAGATATACCCTCAAGCACTCACCTCCCCGGCAACTGCACCAGAAAAGAGCTTGATGTATACTACACAACCTTATTCTTGTAGACTCGTGTCGGGCCTCCAAGCGCAGTGTTTTGTAGGACAGTGGCAATTTTCCCTCAAGTGTATGACCTAAGGTTTATCAATCCGTGGGAGGTGTAGTATGAAGATGGTCTCTCTCAAACAAGCCTGCAACCAAATAACAAAGAGTCTATTGTGTCCCCAACACACCCAATACAATGGTAAATTGTATAGGTGCACTAGTTCGGCGAAGAGATGGTGATACAAGTGTAATATGGATGGTAGATATAGGTTTTTGTAATCTGAAATTATAAAAACAGCAAGGTAGAGTAACAAAAGTGAGCACAAACGGTATTGCAATGCTTGAAAACAAGGCCTAGGGTTCATACTTTCACTAGTGCAATCTATCAACAATACTAACATAGTTGAATTATATGTAAATACCTCTCATGCGACAAAGATTTCACTCCAAAGTCACAAATAGCGAAGAACTAACGAAGAAATTATTGTAGGGTACGAAACCATCTCAAAGTTATCTTTTCCGATCAATCTTATGATCTATCCCTATAAGTGTCACGAACAGCCCTAGAGTTCGTACTAAAATAACACTTTAAGACACACATCGACCAAAACCCTAATGTCACCTAGGTACTCTAATGTCACCATGAGTACCCATGGGCTTGATTATACGATATGCATCACACAATTTCAGATTCATCATGTTCAATCCAACACAAAGAACTTCAAAGTGTGCCCCAAAGTTCCTACCGGAAAGTCAAGACAAAAACGTGTGCTAACCCCTATGCATAGATTCCCAAGTTCACGGAACCCGCAAGTTGATCACCAAAACATACATCAAGTGGATCAATAGAACATCCCATTGTCACCGCAGATATCCCATCGCAAGACATACATCAAGTGTTGTCAAATCCTTAAAGACTCAATCCGATAAGAAAACTTCAAAGGGAAAACTCAAGTCATCACAAGAAGATAGATAGGGGAAAACTCCATATGATTCAGGCTATATCAATAAAGCTCACGATACATCAAGATCGTGCCATCTCAAGAACACGGGAGAGAGAGATCAAACACATAGCTATTGGTACACACCCCCAGCCCCGAGGGTGAACTACTCCCTCCTCATCATAGAGACCGCCGGAATGATGAAGATGGCCTCCGGTGATGCTTTCCCCCTCTGGCAGGGTGCCGGAACGGGCCACCGATTGGTTTTTCGTGGCTCTGGAGGCTTGCGGCGGTGGAACTCCCGATCTAGGTTTCTTTTTGGAGGTTTGGGTATTTATAGGAATTTTATGCATTGGTCTCACATCAAGGGGGTCCATGAGACGGTGACAAGCCACCCAGGCGTGGCCAGGGGGTGGCCGCGCCTGGCAGGCTTGTGACCTCCTCGTGGCTCTTCTGGCCCAACTCCAATGCTTCGGGGGTCTCTTTTGGTCCAAAAAAATCATACTAAAATTCCAGCCCATTTCGAGAACTTTTATTTCTGCACAAAAAAACATCATGGTAGTTCTGTTGAAAATAGCGTCAGTCCAGGTTAGTTCTAATAAAATCATACCAAAATCATATAGAATTATTGTAAAAATGGCATGAATACGTCATAAATTATAGATACGTTGGAGACGTATCAATGCTATGACTGATTTGATGAATCTTAGACCTCACCTTCCTGAACACAATGCCAGCCATCCACTTGCTAAAGACATGAACAAAAGGAAGGATTCTTGTTTGAGGGCATGGAGAGCTATTGATCCATATGCCTAGAGGAGAAAAACAGTTGTGGACTATAGGTTCTACACCAAGGAACAACAATATTTCTATGACAAAATCTTGCTTGACAAGAGTCCAGCTGTCAGTGATATGAGATACATTGACTGGGAGTACATCAAGGCTAATGAAGATTACTTTCCTAATGTTCAAGACAACTTTCACTGCATTGGCCTAGATGAGTTTGTTGGCAAAGAGTTCACTGCTTGGAATGACGAGATGATTATGCAATTCTACTCCCCTACTCATTTCTATGGAGATGGAAGGATAGTGTGGATGATAGAAGGAGCAAGATACGAGTCTTCAGTTGACGAATGGGCTACCATCTTAGGAGTCCCAGAGGTGCAAGATGGTGACTTGGATGTCTACTCTGAATCTAAGGAGAGCCATGATGCTATGAAGGATATGTACAATGCTATCTCTGCTGCTAACTTGAAATCACACAAGTTAGGATCTGTTTACTTCCTCCAGGTTGGCCTCCATGCCATGAACACCATCTTAAGGCATACATTGATGCCTAAGTCTGGAGATGAGAAGATGATTTGAGGCCATTCAATCAACATGCTGATCCATCTTGATAGACATACCATGATACGAGTGATGGACTTGATAGTAGAGACTGTGAAGAGGGTTGCTGCTGATTAGAATCGCTCATGCTGCTATGCACCCTATATTCAGATGCTCATCAACTCCAAACTTGAGAAGCACATCTTTGCTCTGGACAGACCCACTTGCCCCTACAGCCAGACTTCGAGGACAATGTTGTGGTGATGGACCCAGGCCATCCCACGTCAGTTGCAGCTCAGGCACAAGCAGAGGCAGAGGCAGAGGCAGCTAGAGCCACTAGTGCTCAGGTCCCTAGATACAAGAAGAACCAGATGTATATCTTGATCTCTACAGTCATGGACATGAATAAGGACATCAAAAGCATATTGGATAGACAGGAAAGCCTTGAGAACATCTTTGAGGACACGGTGGAGACTCTCAACGACAAGGTGGATGGGCTGACCAAGACCGTCAATGATCTCAAGAAGGAAGTAGATGAAGCTCCTATCTGTCGCAGCTCTTTACAATCTGATTCTTCTGATGATGAGGAGGATAGTGCATCTGTCAGGGTGACTGCCCAATTCAGGACACAGGCTAGAACACCTATAGTGCCAGCTCCGGAGACGAGACCTTCATCTTCTGCTCTAGCTACAATGACTTCAGCTCCATCAGCTCCTCCAGTGCCTCCAATGGCTACTACAACTCCGTCCAGGACATCTGCAGAGGTCTTCGCTGATGCAGTTTTCTCGACTCCGACATTGACCACCAGAGGAGATCAGCCGCAGAAGGACAATTAGCTATATCTCTTCGAACTTTTTGCTAACATGTTGCATATGAAATCATGCATATAATAATTCAGAAAAGACTCAAATAATATTCATGGATAATCTAAACATAAACCCACAATTCATCGGATCTCGACAAACACACCGCAAAAGAGTATTACATCGGATAGATCTACATGAAGATCATGAAGAACATGGTATTTAAGAGCAAAAGAGAGAGAAGAAGCCATCTAGCTACAAGCTATGGACCCGAAGGTCTGTGGTGAACTACTCATGCATCATCGGAGGGGCAATGGAGTTGATGTAGATGCCCTCCGTGATCGAATCCCCCTCCGGTAGATTACCGAAAAAGGCTCCAAGTTTGGATCACTCGGGAACGGAGGCTTCTGGTGGCAAAAAAATTGTTTTCGTGGCTCGTTCTGATATACAAGGAATATTTGGGAATTTATAGGCCAAAGATTAGGGTTAGGAGGGCTGTCGTGGGCCCACAAGCCTTCAGGGCGCCCCCTACCCCGTGGGTGCGCCCCTAGGGCTTGTGGCCCCACAGTGGCTCTCCTGCCTTTGTCTCCAAGCTTGGTGGTTTCCTTCCGGTCCATAAAAAATCATTGCGAAAGTTTTATTCCGTTTGGACTCCGTTTAATATTCCTTATCTACAATTCTAAAAAACAAGGAAAAAACAAAAACTGGCACTAGGCTCTAGATTAATAGGTTAGTCCCAAAAATAATATAAAATAGCATATTAATGCATATAAAACATCCAAAACTGATAATATAATAGCATGGAACAATTAATAATTATAGATACGTTGGAGACGTATCAGCATCCCCAAGCTTAATTCCTGCTCGTCCTCGAGTAGGTAAATGATAAAACAGAATTTTTGATGTGGAATGCTACCTAACATAATTATCCATGTAATATTCTTTATTGTGGCATGAATATTCAGATCCGTAAGATTCTAAACAATAGTCTAATATTGACATAAAAACAGTAATGCTTCAAGCACACCAACAAGGCAGTCGTGTTCTTTTGAAATAACATGGCCTTAGAAAGTTATCCCTACAAAATCATATGGTATGGCTATGCTCCATCTTCCCCACACAAAGTATCTAAATCATGCACAACCCCGATGAACAAGTCAAGCAATTGTTTCACACTTTTTGTGCTCTCAAACCTTTTCAACTCTCATGCAATACATGAGCGCGAGCCATGGATATAGCACTATAGGTGGAATAGAATATGGAGGAGGTGCATGGAAAAAAGGAAGAAGATAGTCTCACATCAACTAGGCGTATCAACAGGCTATGGAGATTTCCATCAATAGATATCAATGTGAGTGAGTAGGGATTTCCATGTAACAAATGCACTAAGAGCTATAAGTGTATGGAAGCTCAAAAAGAAAACTAAGTAGTCATGCAAGATGAATATCCACTAGTTATATGAAAGTGGCAAAATAGGAGACTCTCTATCATGAAGATCATGGTGCTACTTTGAAGCACAAGTGTGGAAAAAGATAGTTGAAATTGTCCCTTCTCTCTTTCTCTCATTTTTTTTATATTTTTTTTATTTTGGTGGGCATCTTTAGCCTCTTTTTTTGTTTGGGCTTCCCTGGCCTCTTTTATTTTTTGTAATGTCCGAATACTCATCCCAACTTGTGAGGGAGTCATGGCTTCCATCATATCTATTAATGAATATCATCACACTTTTATTTACTTATAACTCAAAAAAGAAAATTACAACTCGATACCTATAACAAAGTATGACTCTATATGCAAGATGAAGTGATGGTGCATGTCATGAAAAAAACTAAATGGTGGAAATTGCATGGCAATATATCTCGGAATGGCTGTGGAAATGCCATAATAGGTAGGTATGGTGGCTGTTTTGAGTAATATATGGTGGCTCTTTTAAGGAAGGAGGGCTTGATGTATCGGCTAAAGTTGCGCAGTACTAGAGAGGCTAGCAAAGGTGGAAGGGTGAGAGTGTGTATAATCCATGGACTCTAACATTAGTCATAAAGAACTCACATACTTATTGCAAAAGTATATTAGTTATCAAACAAAGCATTAGACGCATGCTCCTAGGGGAGAGGTTGGTAGGAGTTAACCATCACGCTCTCCCGACCCTCACACAAAGGTTGACAATCAATAAACAAATCATGCTCCGACTTCGTTACGTAACGGTTCACCATACGTGCATGCTATGGGAATCAAAAACTTTAACACAGGTATCTCTTCCAATTCACAACTACTCACTAGCATGACTCTCACATTACCATCTCTATTATCTCAAACTATATGCAAGGAATCAAACTTTTCATAGTATTCAATGCACTTAATATGAAAGTTTTTACCATATCCCTCTTGGATGCCCATTATATTAGGAATAAATTCATAACCTAAACAAATTACCATGATGTTTTAAGAAAATCTTAAAATAATATAAGGGGGGTACTATATTTCTATAATTTCTAAAAAATATAACACCACCATGCTCTAAAAAGATATAAGTGAAGCACTAGAGCAACATTGCCTAGCTCAAAAGATATAAGTGAAGCACAAAGAGTATTCTAATAAATTCACGATTCAACATGTCTCTCTCAAAATATGTGTGCAGCAAGTATGATTGTGGAAAACTAAAAGCAAAGACTCATATCATACAAGATGCTCCAAGTAAAACACATATCATGTGGTGAATAAAAATATAGCCTCAAGCGAATTTACCGATGGATTGAAGACGAAAGAGGGGATGCCTTCCGGGGCATCCCCAAGCTTAGGCTTTTTGGTATCCTTGAGTATGGCTTGGGGTGCCTTGGGCATCCCCAAGCTTAGGATCTTGCCACTCTTTATTCCATAGTCCATCAAATCTTCACCCAAAACATGAAAACTTCACAACACAAAACTCAACAGAAAACTCGTGAGATCCGTTAGTATAAGAAAAATAAATCACCACTTTAGGTACTATTGTGAACTCATTCTTTATTTGTATTTGCATAATACCTACTGTATTCTAACTTCTCCATGGTGCATACCCCCCGATACGACCCATAGATACATCAAAATAAGCAAACAACACAAAGAAAACAAAATCTGTCAAAAACATAACAGTCTGTAGCAATCTGTAAACTTCAAATACTTTTGAAACTCTAAAAATTCTGAAAAATTAGTATAATCAGGGAAATATTGTGTAAAAATTTCAGATCAATTCGACGCTCTGAAAATTTTAGAAAATTCCTGGACCGAGTGCAAAAGTTTCTATTTTTCAGCAAGATCAAATCAACAACTACCATAGATCACCCCAAAGGTTTTACTTGGATCAAACACTAATTGAAACACCAAAACACAATTACTGCAGAAGTAATAACGTGCAAAAACACACCAAAACAGAAGCAAAAAGCAGAAAGCAAAATAAAATTGGGCTGCCTCCCAACAAGCGCTATTGTTTAACGCCACTAGGTAGGCAAAATGCAATAAATCTAGGTATTGTCATCTTTGGTATGCAATCCATAAGTAGCTATCATGATAGATTCATAAGGTAATTTTATTTTGTTTCTAGGAAAGTGTTCCATGCCTTTCCTTAATGGAAATTGGAATCTAATATTCCCTTCCTTCATATCAATAATTGCACCAATCATTCTAAGGAAAGGTCTACCAAGAATAATAGGACATGTAGGATTGCAATCTATATCAAGAACAATGAAATCTATAGGCACATAATTCATATTTGAAACAATAAGAACATCATTAATCCTTCCTATAGGTTTCTTTATAGTGGAATCCACAAGATGCAAATTTAAGGAACAATCATCAAATTCACGGAAACCTAGCATATCACATAAAGTTTTTGGATCATGGAAACGCTAGCACCCAAATCACACAAATCATGGCATTCATAATATTTAATCTTAATCTTAATAGTAGGTTCCTACTCATCATATAGATTTCTAGGTATAGAAACTTCCAACTCAGGTTTTTCTTCAAAAGCTTTCATCATAGCATCAACAATATGTTTAATAAAAGCTTTGTTTTGATTATAAGCACGAGGAGAATTCAACATGGATTGCAACAAGGAAATACAATCAATCAAAGAGGAGCTATTGTGATTAAAGTCCTTGAAATCCAAAAGAGTGGGTTCATTGCTATTTAAAGTTTTGACCTCTTCAATCCCACTTTTATTTGCAAGATCTATAAACTCCGAATCATTGGGACTCCTTTTAACTAAATTTGATTCATCTCCAGTCCAATCTTTATCAACATTAACATTGGAAAACAAAGATTCAATAGGAGTCACATCAATCACTTTAAGATCTTCATCAATATTATCATGAGAACACACTTTTTCAAGCCATACACGCTTAGCACGTATTCTAGCGGTTCTTTCCTTACACTCATCAATAGAAATTCTCATAGATTTTAAAACTCATTAATATCATGCTTGGGTGGAATAGATCTAATTTTTAAAGAATCAATCTCAAGAGAAATTCTATCAACGTTCCTAGCCAAATCATCAATCTTGAGCAATTTTTCCTACCAAAATTGTTCCTACCAACAAAATTCACATCCATAGATTCATTATTATTTCTGATCAAAGAAGACAGAGGCATATCATTACTATCAATAGGCACACTCTTACTAGCAAACAATTTCATCAATTCATCCATCTTTTCACTCAAAGTATTAATCTCTTCAATAGCATGCACCTTTTTACTAGTAGGAGATCTTTCGATGTGCCATTGAGAGTAATTTTCCATAATATTATCTAGGAGTTTAGTAGCTTCTCCTAATGTGATTTCCATAAAAGTATCACCCGCGGCAGAATCTAAGAGATTCCTAGAAGCAAAATTCTATCCAGCATAGAAAATTTGTATAATCATCCATAAATTCAAACCATGCGCGAGGCAATTCCTAATCATAGGTTTCATCCTTTCCCAAGATTGTGCAACATGCTCATGGTCAAGTTGCTTAAAGTTCATTATATCGTTCCTAAGGGAGTTGATCTTAGCGGGTGGAAAGTACTTGGAAATAAAAGCATCTTTACACTTATTCCATGAATCAATACTATTTTTAGGCAAAGATGAAAACCAAGTTTTAGCACGAGCTCATAGTGAGAACGGGAATAGCGTCAATTTAACAATATCATTATCCACATATTTCTTCTTCTGCATACCACACAACTCAATGAAAGTATTTAGATGGGATGCGGCATCTTCATTAGCGAGGCCGGAAAATTGTTCTTTCATAACAAGATGGAGCAAAGCAGCAATAATTTCATAAGATTCCGCACTAGTGGCGGGAGCAATCGGAGTACTAATAAAATCATTATTATTAGTATTAGAAAAGTCACACAACTTGCTATTATCTTGAGTCATCGTGACAAACCAAGCAATCTAGCACACAAGCAAGCAAAAAGAAAACGAAAAGATGAATGAAAAAGGACAAATAAAAAGGCAAATCTTTTTGGTATTTTCTGAAAATCGTTTTAGAAGTGGGGGAGAGGAAAACGAAAGGCAAATGGAAAATAATGTAAATGCAAGAGATGAGTTTGTGATAGGTACTTGGTAGGCTTGATGTAGATCTCCCCGGCAACGGTGCCATAAATCCTTCTTGCTACTTCTCGAGCATGCATTGGTTTCCGTGAAGAGGAACAGGTGATGCAGCAAAGTATATAAGTATTTCCCTCAGTTGTTGAGAACCAAGGTATCAATCCAGTACGAGATACAAGCAAGTCCCCAATAGATGTACCTACACAAAGAATCAAACTCTTGCACCCAACGCTATAAAGGGGTTGTCAATCCCTTCACGGTTAATTGCAAGGATGAGATCTGATAGAGATAGATTGCTTGAATGGAAAGAAATACAAAAGGTAAAAATAATGCAGCAAAGTATTTTTGATATTTTTGGTTTTAGATCTGAAAGTATAAGATGGAAAATACACCTGGGGGCATATGTTTCACTAGAGGCTTCTCTCATGATGGCAAGTATTACGGTGGGTGAACAAATTACTGTCGAACAATTGATAGAACAGGAATAATTATTAAGATATCCAAGGCAATGATTATGCATATAGGAATCACATCTGTGTCAAGTAGACCGAAATGATTCTGCATCTACTACTATTACTCCACACATCGACCGACTCTTG
This sequence comes from Hordeum marinum, assembly GCA_022496015.1. Lineage (NCBI taxonomy): Eukaryota > Viridiplantae > Streptophyta > Magnoliopsida > Poales > Poaceae > Hordeum > Hordeum marinum. The sequence continues at coordinate 412,848,324 of CM039673.1, forward strand.
CCTGCATCTAGAGTATTAAGTTCATGAAGAACAGAGTAACGCATTAGGTAAGATGACATGATGCAGAGGGATAAACTCAAGCAATATGATGAAAACCCCGTCTTGTTATCCTTGATGGCAACAATACAATATGTGCGTAGCTACCCCTACTTTGTCACTGGGTGAGGACACCGCAAGATTGAATCCAAAACTAAGCACTTCTCCCATTGCAAGAATTACCAATCTAGTTGGCCAAACCAAACCAATAACTCGAAGAGACTTGCAAAGATATGAAATCATGCACATAATAATTCAGAAAAGACTCAAATAATATTCAAGGATAATCTGAACATAAACCCACAATTAATCGGATCTCGACAAACACACAACAAAAGAGTATTACATCAGATAGATCTCCATGAAGATCATGAAGAACATGGTATTGAAGATCAAAGAGAGACAAGAATCCATCTAGCTACTAGCTATGGACCCGAAGGTCTATGGTGAACTACTCACGCATCATCAGAGGGGCAATGGAGTTGATGTAGATGCCCTCCATGATCGAATCCCCCTCTGGCAGATTACCGGAAAAGGCTCCAAGATTGGATCTCTCGAGAAAGGAGGCTTCTGGCGGAGGAAAAGTGATTTCGTGGCTCGTTCTGATATACAGGGAATATTTGGGAATTTATAGGCTGAAGATTAGGGTTAGGAGGGTTGCCGTGGGCCCACAAGCCTTTAGGGCACGCTCCACCCCCCTGGGCGCGCCCCTAGGACTTGTGGCCCCACGGTGGCTCTCCTTCCTTGATCACCAAGCTTGGTGGTTTCCTTCCGGTCCAGAAAAATCATTCCGAAAGTTTTATTCCGTTTGGACTCCGTTTAATATTCCTTATCTGCAATTCTCAAAAACAAGGACAAAGCAGAACCTGGCACTAGGCTCTAAATTAATAGGTTAGTCCCAAAAATAATATAAAATAACATATTGATGCATATAAAACATCCAAAACAGATAATATAATAGCATGGAACAATCAAAAATTATAGATACATTGGAAACATATCATTGGCCTCACCGAGATTCAAAAGTTGCTACCTTTGAGGTAACTCGGTACCACCGAGATTAACACATCGGTGTCACCGAGTTTGACTTATTAGGTGTAACGGTTGGATTTTTGGAGATGCCTATATATACCCCTCCACCACCACTCACTCATAAGATAAGCACTCAGAACAGTTCCCCACTCATACCTACTGATTTTCCGAAAGGTACCACCTACTCCTGTGTTGACATCATGCCATTCCATTCCAACCATATGAATCTTGATCTCTAGACTCCCCAACTTGCTTTCCACCCAATCAATCTCTTCCACCATAGCCAAATATGTGAGAGAGTGATTGTGTGTTAAGAATTCTATCATCTTGAAGCACAAGAGCAAGGAGTTCATTGACATTATCGAGCCTATTACCTTTTGGAGGGTGGTGCCTCCTAGATTGGTTAGGTGTTGCTTGGGAGCCTCCTACTTAGTGTTGTGGAGTGAACCAAGAAGTTTGTAAGGTCAAGGAGATCGCCTACTTCATGAAGACCTACCCAAAGTTAGGCTAGTCCTCCGTGGACGTAGGCCATCATAGTATAGTCAAGGTTGCTTCTTCGTGGAACCCTCCATGGGTAGAGCCCTCCATGGACCCTCGTGACCGTTACCCTCCGTGGGTTGAAGACTCCATAAATGTGGACATACGAGAGCACTACCTATCAGAACCACGGGATAAATCATTGTGTCTCCAATTGCGTTAGACCTTCCTACCCTTCCTTTACTTACATGCTTGTCTTTAATTTCCGCTGCTATACTCGTAGACATGCATGTGTAGGGTGTACTTGACTTGCTATGAATGTTAAAATCTGCCTACACTTAAAATTGGGAAAAGGTAGATTTTATTTGGTCAATTAGTCTAATCACCCCCCTCTAGCACTACTTTCGATCCTACAAGAGGATAAAATAGTTGTACAGGATTCAGAGAACCGGTTGAACCGGTCACCCCAGCGGTTGTACTGCCTGGACAAACATCACCAAACCGGTGGAGAACCGGCACATACGGATTCGAACCATGCACCAATATTCTTAGTTCTAAGCAGCACAAGTAATAGGAGGTGTAGTAGTGATATCTTCCATCCAATAGTTTGACTAAAAACGTAGGAAACCAAGCAATACCCTAACAATGGAGGATGCAAAGAAAGGACCCAAAGAAAAGAGAAATGAGGCATTAGCAATGTCCATGGGAAGATATCGAGGAGGAGAAGGGTCTCCATGGAGAGGATCCGAGAGGAGGCCGCAGATCCGGGGTGCCGGAAGGCACTTCTAGGCGATGGTGGCAGCGGCCGGCGGCTAGGGCAGCAGAGGGGGGTCGGGCACGAGGGGAAAACTAAGTACCCCTTCGGCGTGGCCCTCCCCTTTAAGTTCCCGTTATGCCGCAGGTGGTTGTACCGGCCCTGGTACACCTGGGAGTTAGCGGTAGAACTGAGAGACTGGACTGGTTGTACCGCTGGGGAGAGATAATAAGATGGCCCAGCGGTTGAACCGCTTGAGCCATTGGTTGTATCACCCGACCACAGCCACCACTGACAGGTTAAAGATGCACATAATTGGAGAGGGGGTTTATGAGAAGAGGAGAGCTTGGGATAGAGGCAAGGCACAGGTGTATGGTGAGGTAAGCCCCATGGTTGCAAAAACAAAAGCACGAAAAAACAGACCATGGAGGACACCCACACCTATGTCCTAAACAATCTATAAAGAGAAAATAAAGACCAAGAAACACACACTTTGGCAAAAACAATGACAAATGCCACTTGGGCAAAAACAATGACAAATGCCTCACTAGGAGGGGGGGTGGCCGAGGCCACCTATGTTGAGTCAATTGGTATGGCACCGCAAAGATTTTAACCTTGGGTCCATGACCAAAACTCATCTTTGAAGCACAAGTGTCATAAAAATGACTAATGTGAAAGATTTGATCGATTTGTGCATAGTACGGGAAGGGGGAGTTCATTAAGAGAACAACACTTCCCCTATGTCCATGCCTACATCTAAGCAAGATAGTATGATGAGCGTGGGGGGTGTAAGTTTTTAATCCACATTACTTGAATCAATGATATTTAGCTCATGCCTTAACTCGCAAAATCTTGCTTCATCCAATGGCTTTGTGAAGATGTCTGCAAGCTGCTCATTAGTGTTGATATGGATAAGACTGATATCTCCGTACTTGATGTGCTACCCGATGAAGTGATGACGAATCTTGATATGCTACGTCTTGCAATGTTGAACCGGGTTGTTGGAGATCCTTATTGCACTTCCATTGTCAGAGTAAAGAGGCACTTTGTCACAAAAGACATCATAATCCTTTAAAGTTTTCCTTATCCAAATAATCTGTGCACAACAGCTTGCAGTGGCTACATACTCAGCCTCGATGGACGAGAGAGAAATACATTTTGTTTCTTTGAAGACCAACTTAACAAAGAGCGACCAAGGAATTGGCAACCTTCGAAAGTTGACTTCCTCTCCACACGGTCTCTCGCCCAATTCGAGTCCGAATAAGCTATGAGATTAAATGAAGCACCTTTGGGGTACCATAAGCCAAAGTTTGGGGTATGAGCCAAATATCAAAAATTAGCTTGGTCGCCAGAAAGTGGCTTTTCTTAGGTGCGGATTGAAAACATGCACAAATTCCCACACTTAACGTGCGAAAGAATTGGTCTAAGAAATTAGATTATGCACTTTGGTCTTATAGAACAGCTTATACAAATCCTATGAGTATGTCTCCATACAAAATGGTATATGGGAAAGCTTGTCATTTGCCTCTAGATTTAGAACACAAATCATTTTGGGCAATTAAAGAACTCAACTATGACTTCAAACTTGTAGGTGAAAAGAGGTTTTTTGATATTAGCTCACTAGATGAATGGAGAACCCAAGCTTATAAAAATGCCAAATTATTTAAAGAGAAAGTTAAAAGATGGCGTGACAAAAGAATCCAAAAGCGAGAATTCAAAGTCGGAGAATATGTTATTTTGTACAACTCTCGTATCAGATTTTTCGCAAGAAAACTTCTCTCCAAATTGGAAGGACCCTATGTTATCGAAGAGGTTTATTGCTCTGGAGCTATTAAGATTAATAATGTCAAAGGTACCAACCTGAAGGTGGTCAATGGACAAAGAATTAAACACCATATCTCACGTACGCCTATTAATGTTTAAAGCAATGTTATCCAAACCATGACACCGGAGGAACACATAAGAGAAACCTTCTGGAACACTCTAGAATCGTGAAAAACAAGAGATACGTGATACGGTATGTAAACAGACTCCAAAAAATCCGCAAAAATAGTTTTTGTGAGTTTTGGAATATTACAAAAATTTGGAAAATAAGAAATGACTAGGGAAGCAACCGAGGTGAGAACGATACACCAGGGCGCGCCTGCCCTTCCTGGCGCGCCCTGGTGGGTTGTGCCCACCTCGGGAGCCTTCCCGACTCCATTTTCCTTCCGTTTGCTTGATTTCCAAGAATAAAAATTCTCTATATATATCCCTGATTGTTTTTACCACCGCATAACGAGATGCTCCTTTGTTCTTGTTTCGTGTTGTTTTCCTGACAGATCTGAAAATATGTCGTATCAAGATTCGGAGGGAGAGGGCTATGTATCCAATTATGTTGGTGATCCAAAGATCTTTGGGTAAATTTATCCCTATTTGTGGTCCTCGTAGGAGGAATAAGACACCAACCTGGAGGAAATAAAGCACGCTGGCCCGGACGCTGGCTCACATGAAGATGAAGCTCCACTACCTCAACCTGGAGATATGCACGTGGAGTTCAAGAAGTCAAGCCTTATTAATGGTGGGAATAATCCCAATACTCCTTTTATCCCTTCTCGTTTTCTGCAGGAGAGCATGGCAGCTCTATGCAAGAGGATATTGAAACTTGAGCAAGAAAATGACAATTTGAGGGAAGAAAACATCATCCTCAAGCGTAGATTGGAGAAGAACAATAATACTTCTTCATCACCACCTCCTTCATCATCATCATCACCAAATGAGACTTGAGTACACGGGTATGGGCACTCCCCTTGGCTTGAGCCAAGCTTGGGGGAGATGCCCCGGTATCGTATCACCATCACTTTTCACCTTCACTTTTTATTTCAATCTTTAGCCTTTTTCATGATTTAGTTGAATAAAAGTTTAGTATGATCAACTTTCGAGTGCCAGCTTCGTGATCCATCTATCTATATAATTGAGTGAGATATATATAATAAAGTTTAGTTTAAGCCTTTGCCTCTTTACTTTCTTGTTGGAATCACAATAAAAGAGAATAAATGAAAAAGATCATATGCTAATCTTATGGTGAGTAATGACATCACATAAGGAAAAGTATAATAAGCGGTAAATTTTATTGGAGATTGACAAACATAGCATTAGTCAATGATGCCATTCATGAAAGAATTAATTAGGGAAGTGAAGATTCACATGCAAATACATTATCTTAGACATCTTTTATTTTTCTCTATCCTTTTTATTTTTCTTCTTTTGCAAGCATCATGTGTTGAGGAAAGATCTAGGCACATATATCCAGTTGGATATGAGTGAGCATGAGTTATTATTGTTGACTTCACCCTTGAGGTGAATACGTTGGGAGGCAAAACTATAAGCCCTTATCTTTCTATGTGTCCGGTTGAAACTTTTTGCCCATGGGTATGTTGTGAGTGTTAGCAATCATAGAAGACTAAATGATGGTTGAGTATGTGGACTTGATAAAGGCTCCGACAGGAGACCCTTCCTGAAAATATGATGAATTGTAGTTGCAAAGTTGACTGAGAACATAGTTTGTTGGGTTCCAATAAGGTTTATGCTTTATACTCCTATGTTGTGATGAATTGTTACTTGCTCATAAGAAGTTATATGATGCTGTTACGAAATAGAAGTTACATGAAAAAAATTTAAGATAAAGTTTATTGCTGTTATAATAATAAGCATGATGCTACTATGTCCGTATTTTATTTTTATCGACACCTCCATCTGCAAACATGTGGGCATGATTTTTGGTATTGGCTTTCGCTTGAGGACAAGCAAAGTCTAAGTTTGGGGGAGTTGATACGTCCATTTTGCATCATGATTTCCCAATATTATTTACAATGTTTTTATGAATAATAATGCTTCATGGAGTATTTCTAATGCCTTTTGTCTCAGAATTTGCAGGGTTTGCACAAAGAGGGAGAATACCGACAGCTCGAAATGTGGACCTAAAAAAGCATGTCAGAGATACCTATTCTGCACATCTTCAAATGATCTGAAACTTCACAAGGAATTTTTATGGAATATATGAGGAATATTGGAGCAAATAACTACCGGAGGGGGCCACCCTGGTGAGCACAATACACCAGGACGCGCCAGGCCCCCTAGCACACCCTGGTGGGTTGTGCTCTCCTCGACCCACTTCTAGAGACCATCTTTTGGTATATGAGTGGTTTTGACCTAGAAAAAAATCAAGAGAGGACTTTCGGGACGGAACGCTGCCGTCTCGAGGCGGAACTTAAGCAGGAGCACTTTGCCCTCCATCGGAGCGATTCCGCCGAGGGAACACCTTCCCGGAGGGGGAAATCGAAGCCATTGTCATCACCAACAACCCTCTCATCTTTGGGAGGCTGTTCTTCAACAACGCCATCTCCTCTTGATGACCCACAAGTATAGGGGATCAATCATAGTCCTTTCGATAAGTAAGAGTGTCGAACCCAACGAGGAGCTAAAGGATATCATAAGCAGTTTTCAGCAAGGTAATTTTTGCAAGCACTAAAATTGTAAGTAGCAAGTGTTTTGATAGAAAGGTAATTTGTAATGAGAAAGTAACGGTAACAATAGGTAAAGTGCAACAAGGCAGCCCAATCCTTTTGTGGCAAAGTACATGCCAAAACTATCTCTTATGATGAGCAAAGTGTTCTTGAGGGTACACGAGAATTTCATGTAGTCACTTTCATCATGTTAGTTTGATTCGTGTTTTCTACTTTGATAATTTGATATGTGGGTGGACCGGTGCTAAGGTGTTGTTATTACTTGAACTAACAACCTACTTATGATTAACCCCCTCGCAAGCATCCACAATTACAAGAAAAGTAATAAGAGAAAGTCTAACCATAGCATTAAACATGTGGACCCAAATCAGCCCCTTACGAAGTAGCGCATAAACTAGGGTTTAAGCTTTTGTCACTCTAGCAACCCATCATCTAATAACTACTCCAAAATGCATTCCCTTAGGCCCAAGGATGGTGAAATGTCATGTAGTCCATGTTCACATGACACCACTAAGGGAATCACAACATACATATCATCAAAATATCAAACACATATAAAATTCACATGACTACTTGCAACATGACTTCTCCCGTGACCTCAAGAACAAAGGTAACTACTCACAAATAATATGCATGTTCAAGATCAGAGGTGTATGGAATATCATAATGGATCTGAACATATAATCTTTCACCAAATAAACCATATAGTGATCAATAACACAAGGTAATCAACAGTACTAGTCACCCACAGGTACCAATCTAAGATTTCGGTACAAAGATTGAACACAAGAGATGAACTAGGGTTTGAGAGGAGATGGCGTTGTTGAATATGTTGATGAAGAATGGCCTCCCCAAGATGAGAGGGTTGTTGGTGATGATGATGGCTTTGATTTCCCCCTTCGGGAGGGAAGTTCCCCCGGCGAAATTGCTCCATCGGAGGGCAAAAGTGCTCCTGCCCAAGTTCCTCCTCGAGGCGGCGGCGCTTCGTCTCGAAAGTCCTCCTCTGAATATTTTTAGGCTTTTTAGGATTTTATACCAAAATATGGGCTCTAGAGGTGGGCCTGGGTGCCCACCCTCCACCAGGGCGTGGTTAGGGGGCCTGGCCCGCCCTGGTGGAGGGTGGCCACCTGGTGGCCCCCCTCCGGTAGTTCTCAGCTCTAGTAATTCTTATTTATTGCATAAAATTCTCCGTAAATTTTCAGCTTCATTGGAGTTGTGCAGAATTGTAAGTGCATCTAGTGCCCCTTAGTGATTTTGGTGTATTGAAGACTTATAGGTTAAGGAACTGATGTGTTTGTGAGTGTACACAGGCTCTATAAGTCAATGGGGAGTTTGATATATTCGGAGATTACCGACCCCTAAAAATTTATGTCTTCACCTGAAGACTTTGGTGAAGACTTTGGTATTCCTTAAAGACTTTGAAAATGAAGAAGTTGGTGTAACCTTGAAGATATGAACGAGTACTATGAAGCGTGAAGACTTTTGTTTTCGTAGTTTCATTTCCTTTCTTTGAGTCATAGGAAACACCGTACTGTTAAAGGAGGCCAAGGTAATACTAAGGAAAATTTCCAACTGATGCTCAACTCCAAAAGCCTCAACCTATCCAATCCTTCAAGTGAAGCCTTTGGAAATCTCTTGCAGTTCAGTCAAGTTCTTCGGTGATAGAGACGATGTTCTTTTGGTCTCTGATGAAATTGATCTGACTAAGGAGTTAGGATTTTGCCAGTAGGGGTAGTCTGTCCCATCGAAGGTCGGACAGCCTGCGGAAACCTTGATCATACCTGCAGTCGACATAACTAGAACTCCAGGTGGTTAAACCAAAATCACACAAAGCATGGGAGTACTTGCTCTGATACCAATTGAAAGTGCGTTATATCGACTAGAGGGGGGTGAATAGGCGATTTTTAAGAATAGGTATCTCTCACATGATTTTTCGGGGTGCTAAATTCCAGTTGTCGGCATTGTCCCTCTTGATGTAAACCTTGCAAATAGTGATAGAAAAGGAATTAGAATTACTCCCCAAGGCATTATTATGCATAAAAACATTATAAATAACAGTAGTAAAACATGATGCAAAATGGACGTATCAACTCCCCCAAGCTTAGACCTCGCTTGTCCTCAAGCGAAAGCCGATATAAAGAACATGTCCACATGGTTTGAGAGAGAGGTGTCGATAAAAACAAAATAAGAACAAGTAGCATCATGCTTATTATTATAATAGAAATAAAACTAATATAAAACTTTCTCATAAAACTTTTGTTTCATAGAAGCATCATATAACCTCTTATGAGCGAGTAACAATTCATCACAACATGGAAGTATAAAGCATAAACCTTATTGGAAACCAACAAACTATGTTCTCAGTCAACTTTGCAACTACAATTCATCATACTTTCAGGAAGGGTCTCATGTAGGAGCCTTTTGGCAAGTCCACATACTCAACCATCAATTAGTCTTCTATGATTGCTAACGCTCACAACATCCCCATGGACAAAAAGTTTCAACCGGACACATAGAAAGATAGGGGCTTATAGTTTGCCTCCCAAGATATTCACCTGAAGGGTGATGTCAACAATAATAACTCATGCTCACTCGTATCCAACTAGTCATATGTACCTAGATCTTTCCTCACGACATGATACTTTTCAAAGGAGAAAAATAAAAAGGAATAGGGAAGAATACTTTGACTCTTGCATAAAAGTAAGTACATAAAAGTAAAAGATAGGCCCTTCGCAGAGGGAAGCAGATGTTGTCATGCGCTTTTTAGTTTGTATGGCAAATCCTAAAGTGCAAAAGAACGTCACGTTGCATTGCCTCTTGTGATAGCAACCTTTATTATCCAGTCTGTCGCTTTTATTACTTTGCCATCACAAGTTCATGCAACACTCAATTTTTTTACACTAACTGATCCAACAGTTTTTAGAAGCAATTTTTATTGCCTTGATGCACGGATGACAACTTACTTGAAGGATCTTATTCAGTCCATAAGTAGGTGTGGTGGAATCTCAAACATGAGTTTGGCTTTGGGTTTTTGTATGCACAAGTAGTATCTCTACTTGGTGCGGAGTTTTTGGCTTGCAAAGATATTGGGCAAGCACCACATGTTAAAGGATATATGACAATATAACTTCTATGTGAATATGAACAAGCATAAATTGTTACATTGTCTTCCTTGTCCAACGTCAACAATTTTTGCATATAATATTTAATGGGGGATGACAATCATAAAAGATGCCCATGATAGTTTATTTGCATGTGAATCTTCTCTTCCCTTATTAATTCTTTCATGAAGTGCATCATTGACTAATGCTATGTTTGCCAATCTCCAATAAATTTTATCACTTGTACTTTTCTTTATTGTGATGTCATTACTCACCATAAGATTAGCATCTGATCTTTTTCATTTATTTTATTTTATCATGATTGCAAAAAGAAAGTAAAAGGGGAAAAAGCTCAAGCTAAACTTTATTATATAACTTCCACTCGATTACATAGATAGATAGATTACGAATTAGCACTCGAAAATAGATCATACTAAACTTTTATTCAACTGGATCATGAAAAGGCTAAGGATCGAAAATAGAAAGCAGAGGTAAAAAGTGATGGTGATATGATACCGGGGCACCTCCCCCAAGCTTGGCTCAAGCCAAGGGGAGTGCCCATACCCATGTGCTCAGATCTCCTTTGGTGGTGGTGATGATGAAGGTGGTGGTGAGGCATCACACTTCAGCTCCAATAAGTACTTCAACTTACAGATGACGCTCCTGAGGGTGGTGATATGCTCCTCTAGAAAAAGATTTTCATGGGTGAGGAATTTATTCTTAACACGAACCTCCTCGAAAGCCCTGAAAGCTTCAATTTCAAGAGGGGTGAGATGTGGATAGTAGGGCTAAAGGATATCTTATTCTTCCTCTTCCACCATGCCCGTGGGTTGACCTCCTTCTTGAGCTTGATCCTGCATAGCTTCCTTGCTCTTGTCCTCCTTATTGGCTTATTTTCGCTATTTCCTTTTCAGCTCCATCTTCATCAACCAACATCCTCTTCTACGCTATTGGGAGAGGAGGAAGACATGATGCTTGGCTTGACATATCTGCTAGGAAAATAGCACAAAACAAGATGTCGGTGTACTAAGGTTCGGGTCTATTAGTACCCCTTAATTGTGCACGTACGGTTGTAGCCACACCCCCGGCAAGGCCCACCAGAGGACTACTGGAAGCAAGGGCGAAGACGTCAAAGGAACATTCAAGTCAACAAGGCAAAAGAACGAAGGCCAAGGGCTGGGACCCCGACAAGATCTTGTCGGGGGTGACCTACGGAGCCCCGGCAAGGAGTGCACCTAGCAAGGCCTCGCCACCTTGCCAACATAGAGGCCAGGTGTCGACCCCTAGGATACACGTCGAGGCGCTAGCGATGGAGAGGCTAAGCAATGCAGATGGGACGGGCTCCGAACCTGTCTCCTAGAAGGTTAGGGACACCTGACGAGCATTAAATGCATTTGTGCCACTCCATCAGTGTTAGGTATGATAACACTGTAGCACTATGCACCTCGTGCACACATCGTACGCCACTGTTGGGATCCCCTTAGTCGTATAAAAGGAGGCGCAAGGCGTTATGAAAGAGGAATTTTTTCCACCTTCTGGCTCACGCGCGTAGCAGCTGTCGATAGCGCTCCTGTAGCTGGAACCCTAAAAACATCCATAATACACCAAAGCAGGAGTAGGGTTTTACGCTCCTCAGCGGCCCGAACCTGGGTAAAAATCTCCCCTCGTGTTGTTCCTTGATCTGCTCTTTGCGCATACCCCCTCCCCGCTGAACCACGAAGGGATCCTCGCTGTCCCATAGGTGTCATGCACCGACATCTTTGGAGCGCCAGGTAGGGGGAGTGGAAGGTTGTGTGAACCAGATCACACGATCTGTGCGCTAGTTCCTCCATCGCCATGGCCCCCAAGAAGAAGGGTTTCATGGCGGTTGACCCGTCCACATCCTGCACGTCGGTGGCCACTCAGACGGGCAGTGGTGTGGATGCGAGCGGAGGCCTCAAGCCTCCATGACATTCTGGAGATCATGACCAAGCTAGCGGTATCATTCGCAGTGACGGTGGTAATCCACGTGCCACTGGATCTCAAGACAAAGTCGAGCGGCCAGCGGGCGGGGCGCTGAACATCAGAGACGGTAGGGCGCCTTCCAAGACACCTACGCATGTGGGATCACTAGAAGTGTATGTCTAGAGGGGGGTGAATAGACTACAAGCAGAAATTTTAAACTACCTCAAGCATAAGACAAGAGGTTGGCAGTTTTAGTATACATTGTTAGTCTATGACACCCAACACATGCAATTCATCAAGTATAGCAGCGGAAAGTAAAGACATTGCACATGGAAGTAGGGAGTAGAGACAGAGAGATCAAACGCATGAAGGACACAAGATTTTTCCCGTGGTTCCGATAGGTGGTGCTATCGTACATCCACATTCATCGAGTCTTCAACCCATGGAGGGTAACGGTCGCGAGAGTCCACGGAGGGCTCTACCCATGAAGGGTGCCACGAAGAAGCAACCTTGACTATACCATGACGGCCTACGTCCATGGAGGACTAGCCTTACTCGGGGTCGATCTTCACGAAGTAGGCGATCTCCTTACCCTTATAAACTTCTTGGTTCACTCTACAACACGAAGTAGGAGGCTCCCAAGCGACACCTAACCAATCTAGGAGGCACCAACCTCCAAAAGGTAATAGGCTCGGTAATGCGATGAACTACTTGCTCTTGTGCTTCAAGATGATAGACTCCTCAACACACAATCACTCTCTCATAGATTTGGCTTGGTAGGAGAGATTGATTGGGTGGAAAGCAACTTGGGGAGGCTAGAAATCAAGATCCATATGGTTGGAGTGGAAGATCTTGACCTCAACACAAGGATAGGTGGTTCTCTCTCAGAAAATCAGTAGGTATGAGTGGGTAACAGTTCTGAGTGCTTCACTTGCGAGTGAGTGGTGGTGGAGGGGTATATATAGGCATCTCCAAAAATCCAATCGTAACACATAAAATGACCAACTCGGTGACACCAATGTGTTAATCTCGATGGTACCGAAGTGACCAAAAGGTGACAACTTTTGAATCTCGATGAGACCGATATAGGAATCTCAGTTGCACCGATAAGGTGACCAACGGTCAGAATGTCCAATCTCGGTGACGTCAATTCAACAATCTCAGAGGGACCGAAATTGTGAACTTGCATAATAGAAAGTTGGCAGCCTAACTCGGTGGCACCGAATGCAGAATCGGTTGCACCGAAAAGCTAGGGTTTGGCTGAGTCTGTCTAGGGTTTGGAATCGGTGGAACTGAGTATAGAATGTTGGTTGCACCAATTTTGAGTATTTGGCTTTGGACAGACTTTTGTAGAAGAGCTTGTGGGTGTATGTGGTGACTATCACTTGTGTGCGTATGCACATTTTGTTCACCAACAAAACCTTACCCCTTTTAGTAGTATTGTCTTTCCTATGGACTCAAAGTGATTTCTCACAAATGTAAAATGTAGAGTCCTCTTGCTTGAAGCTTGGCCAATGCTATTCCTTCTCCTACTTCTTCATGGGGATACTCTCCACACTCCTTTTGTGCCAACCCATCTCTCTCAATAGACTTTATCTGAAATACACTAGATGAAAGTATTAGCCCAAGAGATAATGTATGTTGTCATGAATTATCAAAACCACCAAGGGAGCACATTGCGCTTTCAATCTTCCCCTTTTTGATAATTGATGACAAGATAAAATCAAAGCTTCAAATAACGTTATGCATGTATATAATGAAGACTTTGAGAGATACATGACTTAGACTTGCTTCCCCTAAATGTGTGCAATCCATTTAAAGGATAGTTGCTTTTGAATGCATGGATACACATGTAGAGAAAGGATAAAAAAAGAATCATGTGTATCTTGGCTATATGCAGCAAATGTATGTGAATGAGATGTATCCTCGTTCAAGACTTCACGCTTGCAAACAATATGTGTAAGAAGTAAGAGATCATCTTGATCAAAGATATGATGCATATACTTACCTTGAGTTCTTGAGTATTCTACTAGTAGAAACACACTTGAGAAAACAATGTTATGTAACACAAGAGTATTCTACCAGTCATAGACAATAGAACTCAAAGATACCAAGATATGGAGAACATATAGAAGATGGTATTTTTTAGGATTGATATGTCGCCAAGATCATTTAGAAGTTTTCTCCTTTAGATATGAAATAGTAGGTCCTCTCCCCCTGAATCTTAGCAAGGAGATATTGGGATTGGATAGGGCGAGAAAATTCTTCTCTCCTACTTTGGTATTCTCCTCTCCCCCTAAATTATATCTCCCCCTTTGCATAAGCATGTATCTCCCTTTTTAGCTTTGAAGCTTTTTATATCTCTCCCCCTTTGGCATTAATTTCCAAAAAGGTTAGACGTAGGGTCAGATACATGCATCATTGAATGAAATGGGATCCTTGAGTACAAGGGTCATTGAATGTAGGAGTCATAGAAAATGAAAAACGGGAGAAAAAATGAGGGAGTCATTGAAATTAATTTCTCTCCCTCTGGATAAATTGAGATCTTGCAGAACTTCTCCTCCTTTAAGTTAGGGATCCTTGGATGTATTTCTCCCCCTGGATTTTTTTTTATTTCTTTATAAAAGGGATCATCGAAGGATGGAGAAAATACATAAAGTAACACAAGGAATATTTTCAATTACAAGCACAAGTAGAAATATGACAGAAAGTCGGTGGCTCCGATACAGATTTGTTGGTGATACCGATGTAATGCTATGCAGCTCATCTGCTAAATCGGTAGAACCGAGTTCTTTGTATCCGAGGCTCCGAGGTGTAACTCAAAAACTTGGATGAATTTGAAAATTGATTAAAGACAAAATTGTAAATTAAAATCAAACAAGAAAGAGAATCAAAAGATTTGTACCAATTGCGAATATTTACAGATAGGTATCAACTAGGACAGATTTGTGTGGTTCCAAGAAATTTTGCGATTTGAGAGTGAACCAACAAAAAACTTAACTAGATGACGAGTGGTGACTAGTTCACCTATATTAGAGTATATTGACTTAGGAGCCAAGCAAGATTGCTTGATCATAGGTCATACTCATCGTTAAGCTCAAAATGGGGATACCATTTTTCGATTAAGCATTTCAATGCCTTCATATCTCTTGAGTTGCTTTTTCTCATGACTTATAGTAAAGGCTTTTTCAAGGATATGAATACATACCTTTGACTGATGTTTGTTGACGTAGATTGTAGGTGAACTTGGTGAGGATGCTCGAAGTTGATGAATATCATCTTGAGTTGGGAGCAATCCTTGTTGTTTTCGTTCACTTTTCACCTACATGGGTTAGTCATGCAAGGAAAAACATGATATATCCAAATGACATGATACCAATTTGGGATTTAGCAATTAAGGGATATATGTCAAGGATATGTTTTGTTGTCTTCTTCCTTCCATCATCAAAGCGAGGTTGTGGATACTTGGTCATGACAAGAATGCTCAAGATAATAGTTGATGGCAATCTTGTGGAGTGTAGTTCTTCCAGGTACCTACAAAAGGGTTAGATGCAATACAAGGGAGCATAGAATTCCAAGATATGAAATTCAAGGTAATAGCATGGAATAATCAATGAAGCTCTTCCCCTTTCATGCATCCAAGTGAGCTTAGCTCAAGTTTGAAGCATCAATGATGTTCAACTCACTCCTCAAGTGGAAAAACACTTTTTCATCAAGTGGCTTAGTAAAGATATCGGCCAATTGCTTGTTAGTACAAACATGTTTAAGATTAGCATCTCCTTTGGCAACATGATCACGAATGAAATGATGTCGAACTTGAATATGCTTGGTTCAATAATATTGCACAGGATTATGACCAATCTTAATAGCACTTTCATTGTCGCAAAGTAATGGCACATTTTTGACATAGATTCCATAATCTTTAAGCGTTTGTGTCATCCATAACAATTGCGCACAACATGATCCAGCAGCAATATATTCAGCTTCGACGGTAGATAGAGATACCGAGTTTTGTTTCTTGGAAGAACAAGACACAAGAGATCTACCAAGAAATTGACATGTACCCAAGGTGGATTTTCTATCAATCTTGTCACCGGCATAGACAGAGTCCGAGTAGCCAACAAGATTAAAGGAAGATCCCTTGGGATACCAAATGCCAAAGTTCGGTGTAGGAATCAAGTATCTCACAATACATTTCATAGCCTTAAGATGACATTCTTTAGGTGCAGCTTGATATCTAGTACACATGCAAACACTAAGGATAATATCGGGATGGGAGGCACATAGATAAAGCAATGAACCAGTCATTGATCGATAAACCTTTTGATCAACCGGTTCACCCTCCTTAGTGAGATCATCGTGTCCGCTAGTGGGCATGGGAGTTTTCATATCTTTGCACTCTTGCATGTTGAACTTCTTGATTAAGTCCTTGGTGTACTTAGTTTGAGAGATGAATGTACCTTCTCTCATTTTCTTGATTTGTATACCAAGAAAGAATTTCAGCTCACACATCATAGACATCTCAAATTTCTCTAACATCAACCTTCCAAATTTCTCACTGAATTGTGGGTTAGTAGATCCAAATATAATATCATCCACATAAATTTGGCACACAAATAATTCACCATTAACTCTCATTGTGAATAAGGTTGCATCAATTTTACCAATTTCAAATCCTTTTTCAATAAAAAACTTCGTTAGGCATTTATACCAAGCACAAGGCGCTTGCTTAAGACCATATAAAGCTTTGAGAAGTTTGTAAACATGGTCAGGTTTCTTTGGATTTACAAAACTAGGTGGTTGCTTAACATAGACCTCTTCTTCAATCTCACCATTTAAGAATGCACTTTTAATGTCCATTTGGTAAAGCGTGATATCATGGTGATTACCATAAGCAATAAGGATGCGAATGGCTTCTAGTCTAGCAACACGGGCATAGGTCTCACTGTAGTCCATACCTTCTACTTGCGTTTATCCTTGAGCTACGAGGCAAGCCTTGTTGCGTATGACTTGACCGTCTTCATCTTGCTTGTCGCAAAAACCCCATTTCGTACTGATGACGTTTTGCTCGTCCTTGGGTTTCTCCATGAGTGTCCACACTTCATTCCTTTCGAAGTTGTGAAGCTCTTCATGCATAGCGTTCACCCAATCCGCGTATTCAAGAGCTTGTTCTACCTTCAACGGTTCAATGCTATAGATGAAAGAATAATGCTCACAAAAGTTAGCCAAGCGAGTTTTAGAGCGAGTGATCCTCCCGGTTTGTATATCACCAATGATTTGGTTTAGGGGATTGTTCTTGGTCACTTGTGCTTGAACTCGGGTCAGCTTCCAGTTGTTGGATGGTGGAGCTTCTTCTTCATCATCATCTCCTTCGTCTTCATTGTTTTTGAAGGTGTCGTTCCCTTGAGGTGGTGGTGAAGGAGGTTGTGGTGGATCTTCAAGATGTACTTCCTCCTCCTCTTCATCTTGTCGTGTACCACTTGTGGATGCTTCCATGTCATGTTGTCGGTAGCCTTGGTCCGATG
Source organism: Hordeum marinum (assembly GCA_022496015.1). Classification (NCBI taxonomy): domain Eukaryota; kingdom Viridiplantae; phylum Streptophyta; class Magnoliopsida; order Poales; family Poaceae; genus Hordeum; species Hordeum marinum. Next base: position 412,865,698 of record CM039673.1, read on the forward strand.
TAGGAGCTTCCACTTGGGTTAATGAAGTACTTTCCTTCACCTCTGTGGGACGAATCTTGCCGATGGGAAAGTCTTGGATAGCATCCGAAGGATCTTTATCACCTACATCATTTGGCAACTGTTTGACTTGCGAACCATTAGACTCATCAAACTTCACATCTACTTCTCTTCAACTTTTCGAGTAAGTTGTTGTAGACACGGTAAGTGTGAGAGTTCGATCCATAACCAAGTAAGAAACCTTCATGAGATTTGGGAGCAAATTTAGCATGGCGATGCTTATCGAGAATGTAACACTTGGAGCCGAATACTCGAAAGTATCCAACTTGGGGTTTGTCACCAGTGAGAAGCTTGTATGTCGTTTTACCGAGAAGCTTGTGCAAGTAGAGTCCGTTTGTGGCATGACATGTTGTTTCCACGGCTTCTGCCCAAAAGTGTCTTGGCGTCTTGTATTCGTCAAGCATCGTTCTTGCCATCTCAATGAGGGTTCAGTTCTTTCTCTCAACAACTCCATTTTGTTGATGCGTGTACGTAGCCAAGAACTCATGTGCAATACCCTCTTCGTCAAGGAAGGTGTCCACATGGGTGCTCTTGAACTCCGATCCCTTATCGCTTCGAACCTTCTTGATCTTCACTTCAAACTGATTTTGCGCTTTGCGTTTGAAGTTCTTGAAGATCATTTGTACCTGCGACTTATCATCAAGAAAGAATACCCACGTAAATCAGGAAAAATCATCAACTATAACTAGACCATAGGAATTTCCACCGAGACTCTTGTAAGCATCAGGACCAAAAAGATCCATGTGAAGTAACTCGAGCGGTATCCTAGTAGTCATGATATTATTAACGGGATGACTTCCACCTACTTGCTTTTCCGCTTGACAAGCACTACAAAGTCTATCTTTGTCAAAGATAACATCTTTAACACCAAGAATGTGATTACCCTTGATAAGCTTATCTAGATTGCGCATGCCTACATGTCCAAGCCTTCTATGACATAACCAACCTTTAGATGATTTTGCAATGAGACAAGTACGAGGTTGGGCCTTTTTAGCGAAATCAACAATGTATAGATCACCTCTACGAATACCGGTAAAGACAATTTTAAGATTATCAAATCGAAACACTTGGCAGTCTACTTTACTAAATAGCACATTGAAACCAAAGTGTGTTAGTCTAGATACGGAAAGAAGATTGTAGCCAAGGGATTCAACAAGCATCACATTTTGAATTGAGATATCATGAGATATGGACACCTTACCAAGGCCAAGTACCTTACCCTTAGAGTTGTCTCCAAAGGTCACCTACCTCTGAGGACCTTGAATAGGCGTGATCTCTTGGAACATGTCTTTATCACCAGCCATGTGATCCGTGCATCCACTATCGAGAATCCACTCTTTTTCGCCAGACATGTAATCTTTGAAGTTCGCCATTAGACTTAGATTCCTCATGATCTTTTCATGCTCGATGTTGAACAGCTCATCTTCATCACAGTAGCCATGCTCCACATTGTCATCATCAAGTGGGAAATCCTCGTCATAAAGAACAAGAGATTCATTAGAATTATGATCATGATAGTGTTCAAGATTATGAATGTGAATGCCTTCAATAACAATGGTGTTGACACTAGTGACATCTTCTTTAGCACACATGAGATCATGGAGCTCAAATAGGCATTTGTCAAAGTTTGGATCACTAGGCTTCATTTTGTGAAAAGCAATGGTTTTATGAAGAATTTTATCAAGATTTCCTAACGAAAGATTTGGATATCGTTTCTCCAAGTCAGTCCACAAGGTATAAGCACATGCAAAGTTCTTCAATTGAGAAATCACGAATCATGGTAAACCTCTAACGATAAGATTGACAGTTCTTAGGTTACCAAGCATGTTAATTTCCTATTCATGTGTGGGATGCAGATCATCAATGGGGAGCACGTAGGGATTTTCAATATATCCTCTCAAATGGAATTTATCAAATAGATCAATCATGGCATTCTTCCATTGACTATAGTACTCTCCATCAAGAATGGGCACTCTACAATACAAACTCTCCACATTAGACACATCCATCTTTCTCCACGGTGTTGAAACCGAAGCAATGGAGACCAAAGCTCTGATACCAATTGCGGGATCACTAGAAGTGTATGTCTAGAGGGGGTGAATAGACTACAAGCAGAAATTTAAAACTACCTCAAGCATAAGACAAGATGTTGGCAGTCTTAGCATACATATTTAGTCTATGACACCCAACACATGTAAGTCGTCAAGTATAGCAGTAGAAAGTAAAGACATTCCACGTGGAAGTAGGGAGTAGAGATAGAGAGATCAAACGCATGAAGGACACAAGATTTTTCTTGTTGTTCCGATAGGTGTTGATATCGTACATCCATGTTCATGAAGTCTTCAACCCACGGAGAGTAACGGTCGCGAGAGTCCATAGAGGGATCTACCCACGAAGGGTTCCATGAAGAAGCAACCTTGACTATACCATGAAGGCCTATGTCCACGGAGGACTAGCTTTCCTCGGGGTAGATCTTCACGAAGTAGGCAATCTCCTTGCCCTTACAAACTTCTCGGTTCACTCCACAACACGAAGTAGGAGGCTCCCAAGTGACACCTAACCAATCTAGGAGGCACCACCCTCCAAAAGGTAATAGGCTCGGTAATGCGATGAACTCCTTGCTCTTGTGCTTCAAGATGATAGACTCCTCAACACACAATCACTCTCTCACATATTTGGCTTGGTATAAGAGATTCATTGGGTCGAAAGCAACTTGGGGAGGCTAGAAATCAAGATCCATATGGTTGGAGTGGAAGATCTTGACCTCAACACAAGGGTAGGTGGTTCTCTCTCAGAAAATCAGTAGGTATGAGTGGGGAACAGTTTTGAGTGCTTCGCTTGCGAGTGAGTGGTGGTGGAGGGGTATATATAGGCATCTCCAAAAATCCAACCATTACACACAAAATGACCAACTCGGTGACACCGATGTGTTAATCTCGGTGGTACCGAAGTGACCAAAAGGTGGCAACTTTTGAATCTCGGTGAGACTAATATAGGAATCTCGATTGCACTGATAAGGTGACCAACGGTCAGAATGTCCAATCTCGGTGACGTCAATTCAACAATCTCGGAGGGACCGAAATTGTGAACTTGCGTAACAGAAAGTTGGTAGCCTAACTCGGTGGCACCGAATGCAGAATCGGTTGCACTGAAAAGCTAGGGTTTGGCTGAGTCTGTCTAGGGTTTGGAATCGGTGGCACCGAGTGTAGAATGTTGGTTGCACCAATTTTGAGTATTTGGCTTTGGACAGAATTTTGTGGAAGAGCTTGTGGGTGTATGTGGTGACTATCACTTGTGCACGTATGAGCATTTTGTTCACCAACAAAACCTTACCCCCTTTTAATAGTATTGGCTTTCCTATGGACTCAAGTGATTTCTCACAAATGTAAAATGTAGAGTCCTCTTGCTTGAAGCTTGGCCAATGCTATTCCTTATCCTACTTCTTCATGTGGATACTCTCCACACTCCTTTTTGCCAACCCATATCTCTCTATAGACTTTATCTGAAATACACTAGATGAAGGTATTAGCCCAAGACATAATGTATGTTGTCATGAATTATCATAACCAGCAAGGGAGCACATTGTGCTTTCAACGCCGGCGCATACGCCACTGCCTTCTCAGGCCACGCATGACGAGCAGCGTCATGATGTCGGTGGTTCCAAGCATCCCATGGAAAGGCCCCTACGCACCACCCCCGAGATGCGCGGGACCAACACGTGCGCCAAAATGCCGACGGAGGTGGCGCGCGGTCGAGGGACCCTAATGGAGCTCCTTCTAACACAGTTAGGAGTGAGAGAATCTCACGTTCATCGCACCTTGTGCTACCAACCTCGTCAGCAGAAGCATTAGCGCGAGCGAAGCTGCTCCTGAATTTCCCTCCTGTGGCAGAGAAGCTTGATGAGTGGAGGGCTACTATCCTGAGCCTCGTCAGCTTCGCCGATAGGGGTGGACCGCAGCGAGCGGAGACCTCACAGCAGTGGTCGGTCGAGTCAGCACGCGCTAATGGCGACAAGTCCGGAGCTGGCATGACCACGGTGCACTCCCCTCCACGGCGATAGCAACGGTCGCCGACTCGGTCGAGAGGCGCTGGTGGTGACGACTCCACGGCATAGTTTGATCCACGAACTCGCTGCGATCAACGTCAAGTTTTTCGGGAGCGTACCAAGGGGGACGCTCAGACCACCATCGAGCGGCGGCGGGAAACACGCCATCAATCCGATAAGCGCGGGGGGGCACTATAGACAAGCCTGCGCCAGGGTACCCTGTCGACCTGCCTTATGAGGTAGGTTGTCCAGCGTTTACCCGTGAGCTGCGGTGAGTCCAGTGGCCCAATTCCCGAAAGTTCAAACTGGAGGTCCCGGAGAAATACGACGGCAATACCCACCCATCAGAATTCTTGAGCATCTACACCATTGCGGTGCATGCTGTCGGGGGCGCGACGACAAGATACTCGCCAACTACTTCTCGTTGGTGCTCAAGCCCAACGTCAAGTCGTGGTTGATGCATTTGCCAGAGAATTCTATTTCTTCCTGGGCAGACCTATGCCACGAGTTTGTTGGCGCCTTTATCGGAGGCCACCAAGCTCCTGGTCAAGCAAGCGATTTGCATCTCATCCCCCATAAGGAAGGTGAAACCTTGCGCAAGTACATTCGGAGATTCAGTTGCATACGTCACAACATCACAGACGTTCACCCTGGTGCTATTATTAGCGTGTTTCATCAGAATGTGCGAAACCGCAGGATGCACGAAGAGCTAGTGATGAATAAGGTTAAGGATGTTGCCGAGCTCTATGCCCTAGCTGACAGGTGTGCTCGAGCTGAAGAAGGGAGGAGACTCCCCGACGAGGATGCTGGTGCTAGAGTCGACTCTGATGAGCACACTACCACCCCCGGCAAGGAAAGGCCGACGGCGGAACAAGAAACGCAAGGACAAGGCCGTGCTTGCCTTGGAGGAATTCGGCAACCTTAGCGCCACCAAGAAGACAAAGGTTGACAATCCCGGCAAGGAGGTTGTCGGGTGCGCCTCTTGTCAGGCCTTGGCGACTGCTGACAAGCCGGAGGGCTCCGACAAGCAGTATTGCAAGATCCATCACACCAAGGGCAATGACCTACAAAACTGCCGACAAGTCGAGCAGCTTGCTGAGAGGCAGAAAGCTGAGTATGTAAGGAGAGACAAGGAGAAAGCCCAAGAAGGTGCAGAGGGGTCCGGCAAGAAACGCTATGGCCGAGGAGGTCGTCGCGGCAAGACCAAGCAGCAGTAGAGGCCCGCTCGAGGCCACGACAAGGAAGAGGAGGATGATGATGGAAATGAAGAGGACGATGAGTCTAGCGAGCACGAGTTTTAGAGAGCTACAGATGTCATGTGCGTCAACGGAGGCGCCTTGTTGCATTCTTCCCGCCGCCAACTCAAACAGTGGGCGCGTGAGATTAATGCGATAGAACCATCTGTTGAAGCCCAGAAACCTCTAAGATGGTCCCACGCGCCTACCATTTTCGATGCTGAGGATCACCCTGATCACACAACAGCGGTCGGGTGTCTGTCATTGTTGGTTTCGCCAATGATTCGCAACCTCAAAGTGACGAAAATGTTAGTTGATGGTGGGGCCGGTCTGAATCTGATCTCGCCCGATGTGATCGAGAGATTGCAAATTCTTGACGAGGATCTTGAGGAGACAGGCACTTTTCAGGGGATCAATCCGGGAAGGACTCAACCGAAGGGCAAGATCACATTGCCGGTAACATTTGGCAGTGACATGAACTTGAGAACAGAGAACATTTGGACGCCCGGCGCTGGCCAAGTTCATGGCGACATCACACTATGCTTACAATGTGTTGAAGATGCCCGGGCCGATCAGTGTCATCATGATCAACACTGACAAGAAGGACACACTTATCTGTGCCGACCAACTTTACAGGGAGGCAGTTGCAGCACCTGCTGCCAAGGCACCTGCTCTTGCCATTGAAGCTCCCGGAGGGAAGAAGACCAACAAGGCCTCTAGTGCACACTCCGGCAAGTGCGCCTCTTCGGAGTGTTGCGCTCCCGTCGACGATGTGCCAGAGAGCTCCTATCGGCATTCTGGGAATGGGGGTACCCAGACCTGCCTGCCTGCGGCCCAGGACATGGCCCACCCCATCGACCAAACGCAGCAAGGCGTGGCCCCATTTAGGACAAGGCCCTTGCGAGTGCCCTAGCCTCGTGAGGAATAAAAACGACAAGACCCGTGAAGGATGGGCCTCTTCGGGACCCCTCCAGAGCAGTGGAGTTTTCTATGCAAGGCCCGGCCTTAGGAGTCAAGGGTGACGCAAAGAAGGACAGGAGGGCGCCAGTGCGCCAGGCGGCGCAATTTCCCCTTTGGCGCAAGGGGAGCAAGAGAAGTCGTGAGTTCCCAAAGCGCCCCGCAAAGGTTTCCATTCCGGTGCAAGAAGACCGCAACCACCTGCCCTATAGGGCGGACGTCATCGCTAAGCCTGTCCTTGCGTCGTGGATAGCCACTTTGCAGGCGAAGACCGCCTTAGGGCAGGGCGAGCACCAACCCCTATCCCCCTTCAAAATTGGTCGTTCTGGGATCCCTTCCCGCCATTACGATAAGTGAAGAGGAACCGGGCCACCGCTATATATAGAACATAGGTTGCACCATAGAGAGGCAACCCCCGAATACCCCCGACGGATCCGACCTCGACACTTAGCCTCCACATACACCACCACGAGATAGCCGGCCAAGAACACATCTTGAGCGCCCTCACAAGGCTCAAGAACATTGTATTAGTTCATCCACCCAAACCTCCACGAGAGGCAATCCACCAAAGCAGGAGTAGGGTATTACGTTTCGCAATGGCCCGAACCTGGGTAAACAGTCGTGTCCATCTTCTTCCTCCTCGTCATCGTGCGAGTTTGTTGTTGCGTTCATCGAGTAGTGAGCTAGATCAGGCAAGGTTGCAGGAGATCTTTGCACACGCCCCTGTGTTCGAATCTTAAGGGTTTAGCAGAGCCCGAAATCCGACATTTGGTGCGCCAGGTAGGGGGCATGTCGGAGTCTCCTTAAGCCAAGATCTCCTCCCACCTCGCCGCTACGATGTCCGATGCCCATTGATCCTGCGTAGAGCGTCGTGCCACCCGCATTGCCCAGACGGTGCCGGTGGGTCGCGCCACCATGCGCAGGTCACCCTCGCATGTGGAGAATGCCACCACGGGCCCCAATGCCCACGAGCAACAAGACTCCTCCCAGTCGGTCACCACGCAGGGTGACGGCCACACCGCCACTCCGTCGATCGTCCCGGCCTCCAGCTCATTCTCTCATGTTCGTCCAGGGCCGGTGCATGGCCAATGCACGCTTGCCATGGCTAACGAACTGCTCCGCTACCGCCCCACTCCTGACCACTACGAAGACTGGCTTCGGCGCATCACGGAGCTCGTCGGTGCAGCCGGTGAAGCCTCGACGCTCTCCTACTCGCTTCGACCCCAACCGTCCCTGGCAAACGATGTGGTACAAGATGCGCAGCCTCCGCCTCCGTGACACGACGCCGACCCCGAGCCCAAGTGAGAGGCGCACCCCTCGCGACTGGCCCCACGAACCGAGGGTGAGGCCGGGGGATGAAGTAAGCTGCCAAGTGGTTCCCCGGTCGTGCGCCGACGTGCGTGCATTCGCTGTGCTGCCGACCCAGCACCGCGACCGGATACCACTTGAGGCGGCCCCACAGGAGCATCAAGACCAGGTCATACTCGTGCTCGTGGTGCCCGTCGAGCCGGTGGGGTGCCTCGCCATCGCCCTAGAGCTCTACCCGACCGCATGGCCCTACAAGTTCAAGCCTGACCTGCCCCTGTGTTACGACGACACTGTAGACCCAGCCGAGTTCCTACAGCTCTACTCGCTGAGTATCCGGGCGGCGGAAAGCAAAGACAAGGTCATGGTGTACTGGTTCCCCATGGCGCTCAAGGGCAGTGCACTCTCCTGGCTCTTCAACCTCCCGGAGGCATGCATCACCTCCTAGGATGGCCTGCGCAAACACTTCATCGCCAGATCAGCCACAGTGCCAGCTCCAACAGCTCCATCAGCTCCATCAACATCAGCTCCATCAGTGACCACTCCAGCTCCATCGACGACATCTGCAGAGATCTTCGCCGACGCCGTCATCTCGACTCCTTCATCAACAACAAGAGGAGATGTGCCCAAGAACGCTTAGATATATGCCTTTGAACTTTTTGGTAACTTGTTGCCAAAGGGGGAGAAGTGTATATAGATCTATAGGCTTCGAGCGAGAGAGCGTTTTGGTGTTTGCTGCTTTTTAAAACATTTGGTTCTTTTGGTTTGATGTGAGATACTTTTGTTTGTTTGGGGGAGAAGTATTTTGTGTTATGCTACTATGTTATGGGTGATGCTACTATTTCCTATCATCTTAATGCTCATGAGATGATCATTTTCACCCTTACTTATGTGTGTTGTGCCATGTTATTCACTCTAATTATTTCTCGCACACCACCAAGTTGTATGTGACATGGAAGAAGTGCCCCATATACCTAATCGATTGTGCATTTGCATTCAAACGCAAATTCAAATTAATGCACAAATTTAGGGGGAGCTCTTTCTTATCACGTACTTCTCAAAGTGACGATTATATTCATTGATTTTATCATATGTCGAAGCTTTGATCTATATGTTGTCATCAATTACCAAAAAGCGGGAGATTGAAAGCAAATTTGCTCCCTTGGTGGTTTTGGTCATTAATAACAACATATAAGTCATTGAACTAATGTTTCCATCAAGTATATTTAAGGAAATGTTCAATGAGAGGATTGGCAGAAGGAGATTGTGGACAAACCCCAAGATGCAAGGAAATAGGTTGGCCAAGCTTCAAGCAAGAGGACTCTACATTTTATATTTATGAGAAATCACTTTGAGTCATAGTAAAGCCAATACTATTAAAAGGGGGTAAGGTCTTGTTGGTGAACAATATACTCAAACATGCACAAGTGATAGTCACCAAAAACATCCACAAAACTCTCCCACCAAATTCTGTTCTATACCCAACACTCAAAATTGGTGCAACCAACTTTCCCACTTTGGTGCCATTGATTCTAGAACCTAGACAGACTCAAGCCAAACCCTAGCCACTTCGGTGCAACCGATTCCATACCGGTTCCACCGAGTTTAGGTTGCCAACTTTCTGTTACGCAAATTCACTTTTTCGGTCCCACCGAGATTGTTGGATCGGCGTCACCGAGATTGGAAATCTGACCGTTGGTCACCTTATCGGTGCAACCGAGATTTCTATATCGGTCTCACCGAGATTCAAAAGTTGCTACCTTTAAGTCACTTCGATACCACCAAGATTTACACATCGGTGTCACCGAGTCTGACTTATTGTGTGTAACGGTTGGATTTTTGGGGATGCCTATATATACCCCTTCACCACCACCTAATCGAAAGAGAAGCACTCAAAACTATTCCATACCTATCCTATCAGATTTTCTGAGAGAGAACCACCTGCCCTTGTGTTGAGGTCAAGATATTCCACTCCTATCATATGGATCTTGATCTCTAGCCTCCCCATGCTGCTTTCCACCAATCTCATTTCTTCTACCAAGCCAAATCTGTGAGAGAGTGATTGTGTGCTGAGGAGTCTATCATCTTGAAGCACAAGATCAAGGAGTTCATCGTCATTACCAAGCCTATTACCTTTTAGAAGGTGGTGCCTCCTAGATTGGTTAGGTGTCACTTGGGAGCCTCCTACTTCGTGTTGTGGAGTGAACCAAGAAGTTTGTAAGGGCCCTACTTCGTGAAGATCTACCCCATAGTGAGGCTAGTCCTTCGTGGACGGAAGACGTATGGAATAGTCAAGGTTGCTACTTCGTGGACCCTTTTGGGTGGAGCCCTTCGTGGACTCTTGCGACCGTTACCCTCCATGGGTTGAAGACTCCATAAACGTGGATGTACAATAGCACCATCTATCGAAACCACGGGAAAATCATCGTGTCTACAATTGTGTTTGATCTTCCTACCCTATCCCTTCTATACATGCTTTTTGTTACTTTCAGCTGCTATATACTCTTAGACTTGCATGTGTAGGGTGTACTTGACTTGCCATGAAATGCTAAAAACTGTCAACCCTAAAAATTGGTATAGGCAAAACTTTTATTTGGTCAAGTAGTCTAATCACCCCCCTCTAGATATACTTTCGATCCTACAGCGGCGTTACGAGCCGGGGCTTGATGTCGGACAAGATTAGGCTGTTTGCCCTCTTGACCTGGCCGTTTGACTGTGGGTGAGCGACGGACACCAGGTCGAGCCAGATGCCCTGCTTGGAGCAGAAACGCGCAAGCGCACCCTTGGTGAAGTTCGTGCCATTGTCGGTGATGATGGCGTGGGGGACGTCGTAGCGTACCGTGAAGTCGTCGATGAACCGGACGACCGTGGGGCCATCCAGCTTCTTGAGCGGCTTGGCCTCGATCCACTTGGTGAATTTGTCGACGGCCACCAGCAGATGCGTCATGCCGCCTTGTGCGGTCTTGAAGGGACCCACCATGTCCAGCCCCCAGACAGCAAAAGGCCACAAGAGGGGGATGGTTTGGAGGGCCGAGGCCGGTAGGTGGCTCTGCGTGCTGAAATGCTGGCAACCCTTGCATTCATCGACCAACTTCTTGGCCGCCTCCAAGGCGGTCGGTCAGTAGAAAAAAACCATGGCCGAAGGCCTAGGCCACTAGGGTCATGGAGGCGGCATGGTGCCCGCACTCGCCCTGGTGGATATCGAGGAGGATCTCCTAACCCCTTTCCGGCTCGACGCACCATTGGAAGACGTCGGTGGTGCTGTGGTGGACGAGCTCGCGATTGATGATGTTGTAGGCCGAGGTCTGACGCTAAATTTTTCTTGCCATGGCCTCGTCCAAGGGGAGCTCGCCACGCAGGAGGAACGCCAGGATGGGCTGGGCCCAAGAGTGAGCCAAGATGAGGGCTGGTTCGGGAGCCCCCGGGCCTGGGTGATCAGTTCTCGGGACTGGCTCGCCAGCCCCCGGGGCCGGCTCATCAGCCCCCGGGTCAGGGGCGGACGGAAGGGCATTGACTGCCATCATGACAGCCGCTGTGTTGGAGCCGGCTGCCTAGGATACAGCCGGCTCAACTGGTGTTGGCAAGGCATCCGAGGTTGATGGAGCGGGCGGTGAGGTCGCTGGGGGAGCAGCCGGAGCCACCGGCGGGCCACTAGCGTCAGCTGGCACGAATATGGACTCTGAATCTGCGGAGGGCTTGATCGACGGTTTGAGCATCCGCTCAAGGGAGACGCCGGCTGGGATGGCTTGCCGGGTGGAACCGATCTTCGCCAGCGCGTCGGCCACCTCATTGTCCGCCCGTGGGATGTGATGGAACTCACAACCCTCGAAGGAGCCGGTGAGTTGCTGTACGTGTTGTGGAACATTGCATGGGAAACGAAAAATTTCCTACGCACATGCAAGATCTATCCATGGTGATGAGCATCTACGAGAGGGAGAGTGGATCTGCATACCCTTGTAGGCTAAGCGGGAAGCGTTAAGAAACACGGTTGATGTAGTCGAACGTCTTCGCGATCGAAGTCGGCGAGCCCCCCGCGATCCCATCACGATCCATCCCACGATCCAATCACAATCCGTCTCGCGATCCAATCATGAATCATCTCTTGATCTTGATCAGAGTCCTTCCGATCTAGCGCCGAACGGACGGCACCTCTGTGTTCAGCACACGTACAGCTTGATGACGATCTCCGCCTTCTTGATCCAGCAAGAGGGAGTCGATAGGTAGATGAGTTCTTCGGCAGCACGATGGCATGGCGGCGATGGTGGTGGAACTAATCCGGCAGGGCTTCGCCTAAGCACCGCCGAACTATACTAGAGGAGAAAACCGATCTAGATAATTAGAGGGAGCACGTGGCAATTAGGGTTAGCTTTCCCATCTAAATCCTCTAGTATATATAGGAGGGAGGGAGGGGAGGAGGCAGCCTCAAACCCTCAAGGTTTGGTCGAAATTGGAGGTGGAGGAGTCCTACTCCAATCCTATTAGGAGTAGGATTCCTCCTTTCCACTTGGAAACTCTTTCCACCTCTCCACCTTTTGGGTTTTCCCACCCCTAGACGCATGGGCTTTAGTGGGGGATTTAGTCCAGCCCACTAGGGGATGGTTTAACTCCTCCCACAGCCCATGAGGTCCTTTGTATCGAGACACCCCTCCCGATGGTGCCCCGGCACCCTCTCGGCACTCCCGGTACACTACCGATGAGCCCGAAACTTTTCCGGTGACCAAAACAGGACTTCCTATATATCAATCTTTACCTCCAGAACATTCCGAAGCTCCTCATGATGTCTGGGATCTCATCCGGGACTTCGAACAACCTTCGGTCACCACCATACATAACTCTATACTACTGAAACGTCACCGAACCTTAAGTGTGCAGACCTTGCGGGTTCGAGAACAATGTAGACATGACCGAGACACCTCTACGGTCAATAACCAATAGCAGGACCTAGATGCCCATATTGGTTCCTACATATTCTACGAAGATCTTTATTCGTCGAACCTCTATGTCAAGGATTCAGTTGATCCCGTATGTTGTTCCCTTTGTTCTTCGGTATGTTACTTGCCCGAGATTCGATCGTCGGTATCTCCATACCTAGTTCAATCTCGTTGCCGGCAAGTCTCTTTACTCATTACGTAATACAAGATCCCATAGCTAAAACTATAGTCACATTGCTTGCAAGGATTCTTGTGATGTTGTATTACCGAGTGGGCCCTGAGATACCTCTCCGTCACACGGAGTAACAAATCCCAGTCTTGATCCATGCCAACCCAATAGACACCCTCGGAGATACTTGTAGAGCATTTTTATAGTCACCCAGTTATGTTGCAACGTTTGATACACACAAGGTACTCCTTCGGTGTCAGTGAGTTGCATGATCTCATGGACATAGGAATAGATACTTGACATGCAGAAAACTGTACCAATAAACTGACACGATCATATGCTACGTTTATAGTTTGGGTCTTGTCCATCACATCATTCTCCTAATGACGTGATCCCATTATCAAATGACATCTCATGTCCATGTCTAGGAAACCTTAACCATCTTTGATCAACGAGCTAGTCTATTAGAGGCATAATAGGGACATGGCGTTGTCTATGTATCCACACATCTATCTGAGTTTCCGATCAATACAATTATAGCACGGATAATAAACGATTATCATGAACAAGGAAATATGATAATAACTAATTTATTATTGCCTCTAGGGCATATTTCCAACAGTCTCCCACTTGCACTAGAGTCAATAATCTAGCTCACATCGCTATGTAATTTGTTATGAATCTCACACCCAATGAGTTATGGGGTTCAATCATGTTTTGCATGTGAAAGAGGTTTTAGTCAACGGTTCTGCAACATCCAGATCCATGTGTACTTTGCAAATCTCTATGTCATACTATAGACACTGCTACCACACTCCACTTGGAACTATTCCAAATGGCTGCTCCACTATACGTATCTGGATTGCTACTAAGAGTCATCCGGATTGGTGTTAAAGCTTGCATCAACATAACTCTTTACGACAAACTCTTTATCACCTCCATAATCGAGAAATATTTCCTTAGTCCTCTAGTTACTAAGGATAATCCTGACCGATGTCCAGTGATCCACTCCTGGATCACTTTTGTACCCCTTGATGGACTCATGGCAAGGCACACACAGGTGTGGTACACAGCATGGCATACTCTATAGAGCCTATGGCTAAGGCATAGGGGACGACGTTCGTCCTTTCTCTTTCTTCTGCCATGATCGAGCTTTGAGTCTCACTCAACTTCATACCTTACAAATCAGGCAAGAACTCTTTCTTTGACTGATCCATTTTGAACTCTTTCAAAATCTTGTCAAGGTATGTACTCAATGAAAGTCTTATTAGACGTCTTGATCTATCTCTGTAGATATCGATGCCCAACAATTAAGTAGCTTTATCCAGGTCTTCCTTTGAAAAGCTCTTTTCAAACAATCCTTTTATGCTTTCCAGAAATTGTACATCATTTTCGATCAACAATATGTCATCCACATATGCTTATCAGAAACTCTATAGTGCTCCCACTCACTTTATTGTAAATACAAGTTTCTCATAAACTTTGTATAGACTCAAAAACTGTGATCGCCTCATCAAAGTGTATATTCCAACTCCGAGATGCTTGCTCCAGCCCATAGAAGGATTTCTGGAGCTCGCACACCTTTTAGCATCCTTAGGACTAACAAAACCTTCTGGTTGTATCACATACAACATTTCCTCAAGAAACCGTTAAGGAAACGATGTTTGGACATCCATCTGCCAGATTTCATAATTGAAAAATGCAGCAACTGCTAACATAATTCCAACAGACTTTAGCATCGCTACGAGTGAGAAAGTCTCATCGCAGTCAACTCCTTGAACTTGTCGGAAACTTCTTTGCGACAAGTCAAGCTTTATAAATGGTGACATTTACCATCAGCATCTGTCTTCATCTTAAAGGTCCATTTGTAGTAGACTACCTGCAGTCCAACGAGCAAGTCTAGCAAGTCTATACTTGGTTTTCATACATGGATCCTTTCTCGGATTTCATGGCCTCTAACCATTTGTCGGAATACGGGCACATCATCGCTTCTCCATAGCTCGTAGGTTCATCGTTGTCCAACAACATGACCTCCAAGATAGGGTTGTCGTGCCACTCAGGAGTAGTACGTGTCCTTATCGACCTACGAGGTTTGATAGTAACTTGATCTGAAGCTTCTTGATCATCATCATTTACTTCCTCTTCAACTGACATAGGTTCCACAGAAACATCTTTCTACGCTGCGCTACTCTCTGTTTGAAACAAAGGTTCAACAACCTCATCAAGTTCTATCTTCCTCCCACTCAATTCTTTCGAGAGAAACTTTTTCTCGAGAAAGGAACCGATTTTAGCAACAAACACTTTGTGCTCGGATCTGAGATAGAAGGTATACCCAACTTTTCTTAGGGTATTCCATGAAGATGCATTTGTCCGCTTTGGGTTCGAGCTCATTAGGTGAAAACCTTTTTTCACATAAGCGTCGCAGCCCCAAACATTAAGAAATGGAAGCTTAGGTTTCTATCAAACCATAATTCATATGGTGTCATCTCAACGGATTTAGATGGCGCCCTATTTAAAGTGAATGTAGTTGTCTCTAATGCATAACCCCAAAATGATAGTGGTAAAACGATAAGAGACATCATAGTACGCACCATATCCAATAGAGCATGACTATGACGTTGGGACACACCATCACACTATGGTGTTCCAGGTGGCGTGAGTTGTGAAACAACTTTCACATTGTCTAAAGTTGTATGCCAAACTCGTAACTCAGATATTCACCTCCACGATCATATCGTAGACATTTTACCTTCTCATCATGATGATCTCAAACTTCACTCTCAATCTGCTTGAACTTTTCAAACGATTCATACTTGTGTTTCATTAAGTAAATATACACTATATCCACTCAAATCATCAATGAAGGTAACAAAACAACGATATCCACCGCACGCTACAACACTCATTGGACCGTATACATCAATATGTATCACTTCCAATAAGTCACTTGCTCGTTCCATCAAGCCGGAAAACGGGGTTTTAGTCATTTTGCCCAACAGGCATGGTCCACATGTCTCAACCGATTCAAAATCGAATGAGTCCAAAGATCCATCAGCATGGAGTTTCTTCATGCGCTTTTACACCAATATGACATTTAGCAGCAGTGCCACAAGTATGTGGTACTATCATTATTAACTTTGTATCTTTGGGCATCTATGTTATGAACATGTGTACTACTACGATCAAGATTCAACAAACCATTCATTGGGCACATGGCCATTGAAGGTATTATTCATGTAAACAGAATAACCATTATTCTTAACTTCAATGAATAATCGTATTGCAATAAACAAGATCTAATCACGTTCATGCTCAACGCAAACACCAAATAGCATTTATTTAGGTTCGTCACTAATTCCGAAGGTAGAGAGAGTGTGCGATGTTGATCACATCAACCTTGGAAACATTTCCAACACACATCGTCACCTCACACTTAGCTAGTCTCCGTTTATTCTGTAGCTTTTATTTCGAGTTACTAACATTTAGCAACCGAACCGGTATCCTATACCTAGGTGCTACTAGGAGTACTAGCAAGGTACACATCAATAACGCGTATATCAAAATATACTTCTGTTAACATTGCCAGCCTTCTTATCTACCAAGTATCTAGGGTTGTTGCTCTTCAGCGGCCGCTCTCCTCATAATAGAAGCACTTAGTCTCAGGTTTGGGTTCAGCTTTGGGTTGCTTCACTAGACCAGCAATTGACTTGACATCCATGAAGTTTCCCTTCTTTCCCTTTCCCTTCTCGAAACTAGTGGTTTTACAAACCATCAACACTTGATGCTCCTTCTTGATTTCTACCTTCGCGGCGTCAAATATCGCGAACAGCTCAGGGATCATTATTTCCATCCCTGGAATTTTATAGTTCATCACGAAGCTCTAGTAGCTTAGTTATAGTGACTTGGAAAACTATATCAATCACTTTCTTATCTGGAAGATCAACTCCCACTTGATTCAAGCGATTGTAGTACCCAGATAATCTGAGCACATGCTCAACGATTGAGCTATTCTCCTTCATCCTGTAGGCAAAGAATCTTATTGGACATCTCATATCTCACAACACGGGCACGAGCCTAAGATCCCAATTTCAGCTCTTAGAACATCTCATATGTTCCATGACGTTCAAAACATTTTTGGAGCCTCAATTCTAAGACGTAAAGCATGATGCACTAACTATCAAGTAGTCATCAGAACATGCCTGTCAGATGTTCACAACATCTACAGACGACGCTAGAGGGGGTGGTGCATCGAGCGGTGCATTAAGGACATAAGCCTTCTGTGCAGCAAGGAGGACAATCCTCAGATCATAGACCTAGTTTGCAATATTGCCACTGTCATATTTCAACTCTATTTCTCTAGGAACATATAAAAATTCAAGGGAGCTACAGCGTGAGATAGTAATCTACAATATAATTTGCAAAGACACTACTGACTATGTTCATGATAATGAGTTCAATTAATCATATTACTTAAGAACTCCCACTCAAATTGACATCCCTCCGGTCATATGAGTGATACATGATCCAAATTCACTAACTCAAGTCCGATCATCACGTGAGTTGAGGTGGTTTCAATGGCGAACATCATCATGTTGATCATATCTACTATATGACTCATGTTTGACCTTTCGGTCTCTTGTGTTCCGAGGCCATGTCTGTACATGCTAGGCTTGTCAAGTTTAACCCGAGTGTTCTGCATGTGCAACACTGGCTTGCACCCGTTTTATGTGAATGTAGCTCTATCACACCCGATCATCACGTGGTGTCTCGACACGAGGAACTTTCGCAACAGTGCACACTAGGGGAGAACACAAATGATCTTGAAATTTTAGTGAGGGATCACCTTATAATGCTACTGTCATCCTAAGCAAAACAAGGTGCATAAAAGGATTAGCATCACATGCAAATCATAAGTGACATGATATAGCCATGAACTTGTGCTTTTGATCTCCATCCTTAAAGCACCGGCATGATCTACATCATCACCGGCATGACACCATGATCTCGATCATCTTGATCTTCATCAACGTGTCGCCATTGTTGTCACGCCCACCATGCTTCTACTACTATTGCTACCGCTTAGTGATAAAGTAAAGCATTACATAGCGCTTAATGATTGACACATAGGTTATACAATAATTAAAGACAACCCTATGGCTCCTGCCATTTGCCGTACTCATCGACATGCAAGTCGTGATATTCTATACAATACATGATCATCTCACACATCACATATATATCATCATGTAATTGGAAAAATCACATCACAACATACCCTGCAAAAACAAGTTAGACATCCTCTAATTGTTGTTGCAAATTTTACGTGGCTGCTACGGGTATCTAGCAAGAACGATTCTCACCTACGCAAAACCACAATGGTGATACATAAATTGCTTTTCAACCTTCTCAAGGATCGCCTTTGTTGAATCCGATCCAACTAAAGTAGGAGAAACAGACACCCACCAGCCATCTTAGTGCAACGAAGTTACACGTCAATCGATGGAACCGGTCTCTCGTAAGCGTACGAGTAAGGTTGGCCCGGGTCGCTTCATCCCACACTACCGCTGAACCAAAACACGAACAAGGGAGGAAGCAATCTAAGCATCAACGCCCACAAACTCTTTGTGTTCTACTCGAGATCTCATCTACACCTAGACCTAGTTCATAATGCCACTATTGGGGAACGTTGCATGGGAAACAAAAAATTTCCTACGCACATGCAAGATCTATCCATGGTGATGAGCATCTACGATCACTAAGCGGGAAGCGTTAAGAAACGCGGTTGATGTAGTCGAACGTCTTCGCGAACCAAATCGCCGAGCGTCCCGTGATCCCATCATGATCCGTCCCGCGATCCAATCACGATCCGTCCCGCGATCCAATCACGAATTATCTCGCGACCTTGATCACGGTCCTTCCTATCTAGCGCCGAACGGACGACACCTCCGCATTCAGCACACGTACAGCTCGATGACGATCTCCGCCTTCTTGGTCCAGCAAGAGGGAGCGGAGAGGTAGATGAGTTCTCCGGCAGCGCGATGGTGTGGCAGCGATGGTGGTGGAACTATTCTGGCAGGGCTTTGCCTAAGCACTATCGAACTAGACTAGAGGAGTAAACCGATCTAGATGAATTAGAGGGAGCATGTGGAAATTAGGGTTAGCTTTCCCCTCTAAATCCTCTAGTATATATAGGAGGGAAGGAGGGGAGGAGGCAGCCTCAAACCCTCAAGGTTTGGTCGAAATTGGAGGTGGAGGAGTCCTACTCCAATCCTATTAGGAGTATGATTCCTCCTTTCCACTTGGAAACTCTTTCCACCTCTCCACCTTTTGGGTTTTTCCCACCCCTAGCTGCATGGGCCTTAGTGGGGGCTTTAGTCCAGCCCACCATGGGCTGGTTTGACTCCTCCCACAGCCCATGGGGTCCTTTGGGTCGAGGCACTCCCGGTACACTACCGATGAGCCCGAAACTTTTCCGGTGACCAAAACAGGACTTCCTATATATCAATCTTTACCTACGGACCATTCCAGAGCTCCTCGTGACGTCCGTGATCTCATCCAGGACTCCGAACAACCTTTGGTCAGCACCATACATAACTCTATACTACTGAAACGTCACCGAACCTTAAGTGTGCACACCCTGTGGGTTCAAGAACTATGTAGACATGACCGAGACACCTCTACAGTCAATAACCAATAGCGGGACCTGGATGCCCATATTGGTTCCTACATATTCTGCGAAGATTGTTATCGTTGAACCTCTATGTCAAGGATTTAGTTAATCTCGTATGTTGTTCCCTTTGTTCTTCGGTATGTTACTTGCCCGTGATTCGATCGCCGGTATCTCCATACCTAGTTCAATCTCGTTACCGGAAAGTCTCTTTACTCGTTATGTAATACCAGATCCCTTGGCTAACACTTTAGTCACATTGCTTGCAAGGCTTGTTGTGATGTTGTATTACCGATTGGGCCCTGAGATACCTCTCCATCACACGGATTAACAAATCCCAGTCTTGATCCATGCCAACCCAATAGACACCCTCGAAGATACCTGTAGAGCACCTTTATAGTCACCCACTTACGTTGTGATGTTTGATACACACAAGGTACTCCTCTGGTGTCAGTGAGTTGCGTGATCTCATGGTCATAGGAACAGATACTTGACATGCAGAAAACTGTAGCAATAAATTGACACGATCATATGTTACATTTATAGTTTGGGTCTTGTCCATCACATCATTCTCCTAATGACGTGATCCCGTTATCAAATGACATCTCATATCCATGGCTAGGAAACCTTAACCATCTTTGATCAACGAGCTAGTCTATTAGAGGCATACTAGGGGCATGGCGTTGTCTATGTATCCACACATGTATCTGAGTTTCCGATCAATACAATTATAGCACGGATAATAAACGATTATCATGAACAAGGAAATATGATAATAACTAATTTATTATTCCCTCTAGGGCATATTTCCAACAGTACGAGGAAGCGGTAGCTGGCCATGTTGGCGTCCCTGGTGTCCCATTCGCCAGAGACCTATTGCACCACGAGGTCGGAGTCACCGAAGCACAGGATGCGCCTGATGCCGATCTCCTTGGAGAGCCGGAGGCCATGGATGATGGCCTGGTATTCGGCCATGTTGTTGGAGGCGGTGAACTGGATCAGGAGGGCGTATTTGAGTTGGTCACCTTTTGGAGAGGAGAGGACTATGCCGGCACCCAGGCTGGTCCTCATCTTTGAGCCGTCGAAATGCATGCGCCAATGTGTGGAGTCTGGGGGCGGCGGCACGAACTTGGTCTCCGCACAGTCGACGAGGAAGTCGGCCAATGCCTATGACTTGATGGCGGTACGTGGCTCGTACCGGATCTCGTGGTCAGCGAGAGCGATGTCCCACTTGGCGATCTGGCTGGTGGAGTCCCGGCCGCTCATGATCTCGACTAGCGGGGCCGTCCTCACCACGGTGATGGTGTGCTCCTGGAAGTACTGTTTGACCTTCTTGGCAGAGAAGTATATGCCATAGCACATCTTCTGGTAGTGTGGGTAGGTTCGCTTGGAGGCAGAGAGGACCTCGCTGAGGTAGTAGACGGGGCGCTGGACCGGCAAGGATTTCCCTCCTTCGGCCGCTCGACCACCAAGACGATGTTGATGACACGAGTGGTTGCCGCGATGTAGGCGAGCAAAGGATCCATCTTAGCCGGCGCGGCCAGGATGGGCGCGCAGGTGAGAGCCTGCTTGAGGCCACGGAAGGCCTCGTCCGCCTCGTTGGGCCAGTCAAATGTTCTCGGCTTCTTTAAGTGACCTGGCTCGACCAGAGCCGTCTTGCGAAGGAGCCCGTAGAGGGGTAGGGCCTTCTCTCCCAGCTGGCTGATGAACCAGCTGAGCGAGGCGAGCTAGCCAGTGAACTTCTGGACAACGCAGAGCCGGGTCCGCTTGGGCATGCGCTCGATCGCGCTGATCTTCTCCGGGTAAACTTCGATGCCGCAGCGGACACGAAGAAACCCAGGAGCTGGACGGCTAGGATGCCGAAGACACACTTTTTCGGGTTGAGCTTGATCTTGTATTCGCGCAGGTTCGTGAAGGTCTCCTGGAGATTGTCGAGGAGGCTGAAGTGCTTCTTGGTGTTGACGACGATGTCGTTGACGTAGACATGGACGTTCCTGCCTATCTGAGGCAAGAGGCACTTCTGCATGCACCGCTGGAAGGTGGCGCCTGCGTTCTTCAGGCCGAAGGACATGGTGATATAGCAGTAGGCCCCGAAAACTTCCATGATGAAGCCTGTTGCGAGCAGTCGGGCAATCTCTTCTCCTATAGTATGCCGCTTCTCCTCAGAGAAGCGGCGCAGGGGTTGCTTGACCGGCTTAACGTCCGGTCGGACATGTAGTTTGTGCTCGGTGAACTTCCTCGGAACACCCGGGATGTCCTTGGGGGACCACGCAAAGATGTCCTGATTCTCATGGAGGAAGTCGACAAGCTCGCCTTCCTATTTTCTGTCGAGGCGGGAGCCGATGGTGATGCACTGAGCGGGGTTGGCTGGGTCGAGCGGGATCTGCTTGGTGTCCTTGGACGGCTGGAAGGAGGCCTCGCCAACTGACTGCGAGGGGGAGCCGGCATGGTCGGCTGGCTGGCACCAAGGGCTACGAGCCGATCGAGCTGCCGCTTTTCCTCTCCTATCTCCAGGGCCTCGGCCAGCCGGCTGCCGTCTCGAGCGCACTCGAGCGACATCTTGTAGTCTCCTGTGATGGTGATGATTCCCTTGGGACCCGACATCTTGAGCTTGAGGTAGGCGTAATGGGGGATCACCATGAACTCGACGAGAGCCGGCTGACCTAGTAGCGCGTGGTAGGGACTCGCGAGGTCCACAACCTCGAACAGCACCAGCTCGGGCGAAAGTGACCGGGACTGCCGAAAAGGACATCAAGCTCAATCTTGCCGACAGGCGAGCGGGACTTTCTCGGCTCGATGCCGTGGAAAACCGTCCTACTCGCCTGAAGGTCTTCTATTTTCAATCCCAGCTTGCGCATCGTGTCGAGGTAGAGGATGTTGATGTTGCTGCCACCGTCGATTAGCACCCGCGAGAAGCGCCAGGTGCGCTTCTCGGTGGCGATGATGGGGTCAAGGACCAGGGCGTAGCTGCCGCATCACGGCATCACGGCCGGGTGATCTGCCCGGCTCTAGGTGACCGGCTTCTCTGACCAGTGCATGAACTGGGGAGTCGCCGGCATGGTGGCATTCACCTCACGATGGATCCGGTATTGAGCATTTTTGCTCATCTCTTCGCTGGTGAAGATGACGTAGCAGCCGTCCTGATTGGGGAACTGGTCGTGCAGGCGACCGTCATTCTAGGCCAGAGCCAGAGCCGGCACCGGTGCGGCAGTTGGGGCCGGGGCCGGTGGGCAGGCAGGCGGCACGGGAGGAGCCGGAAGGTCGTCTCCTCGAGCCAGTCGCTGTGCGAGGCTGCACTGCCAGAGTGTGTGCGTGGAGGGCTTGGCCCCAGAGTGGTTCTTGCAGGGAAGGTCGAGCATCTGCTTGAAGGTGAGCTTTGGCTACCAGGCGGCCTTGCGAGTGTGTTGGCGCTGGCTAGAAGACTGGGCAGCCGGTTCCTGCTCCTCGATGGTGGCAACCTGCCGGCTCCCGTAACGGGAGTCGGGCTGGTCATTCTTGCGCTTGTTGTTCTGTGGCTGTCGGTTTTTGGCAGCCAGTTGAGACGCCGGCATCGCCGTTGTCTTGGCGGGCGGGGTCGCTTTGACCCGAATAGCGGAGTCAGCCGTGGCGTACTTGTCCGCCTTGGTCATGAGCTCGGCTAGCGTAGCCTTCTCGGAGCACAGGAGCTTGTGCTTGAGGGGGTGCCGTCACGACAGCCTTCCATGAAGTACTGTATGGCTTGCACCTCGTGCACCCCCTCAGAGGAGTTGCGGAGCTCGGTCCATTGGGTGAGGTAGTCGCGGAGGGACTCGTCCGGCCCCTGAATGCACATGGCTAGTTCACGAGGGCGGCCTGGCCGCTTGTAGGTGCCAGTGAAGTTGCAGACAAAGGCTTCCTCGAAGTCCATCCAAGTGTTAATGCTGTTGGCCGCCAGGCTATTCAGCCAGGTGCAGGCCGAGCCGATCAGCATGAGGGGAGCATAGCGGACGGCTACGCGCATTTACCCCTGGCGATGCCGACAGCGGTGGTGTAGTCGATCAGCCAGTCCTCGGGTTTGGCGGCCTCGTAGTATTTCGGGGTCTCTTGGGGGAGCGTGAAGCCGGTCGGGAACGACACATTGCGGATCCAAGGGACGAAACACGCCGGGCCAATCGAGCCCTCCTCCTCGAGGAGGGCCAACTACGCGAGCCGATCGATGCGGAGATGGGCGTCATTCTCGCTGTGGGGGACACATGGTCCAAGCCGGGGCAAGAGTTCGGGGCGGATGACAGGCGGAACCGACCGTTCCGGATCGCGCCGCGGGGGCGGCATATGCCCGTGGCTGCGCTGGCTCCCAGTGGCCGGCGTCTCGTGGTGGCGGCTGCTGCGAGGCAGGTTGTTGGTGCGCCAGCTATTCATAGTCGGCTGCTCGTTCCCCGGCAGTTGAGAGGGATGGGGGTTGCTTTCCTCGACCCGGTGGCCGGAGACGCGAGGGGAGCAGGAGTGTTGAGCCGGCTGACGGCCAGCAGTCCTCATGCCCTCGCGCTCGAGCCGGGGGCCCTTAGAGGCGGCGCCGCCTGCCGCGAGCTGATGCTGCTGCGCGTCGGCAGCGTTGATGAGGTCCTTGATGTGACTCTCGCGGGCGGCGCGCTCTTCGCCCTCCAAGGTAGCCAAATCCTCGTAGGCTACCCTAGCGCCCCGCAGGTTGGCCGCAGGGGTGTCATAGACGGGCATGTTGCCGCCCAAGATTTCGGCGACCACGCGACCGAGGTCACGCACGGCCCCACACCGGCTAGGCTCGATGCCAGCCAGGGTGAGTCTGTAGGCGGAGAAATATTCCCATTGAGCGGCATCCATGCGGCACCGCGTGGCCATGAGGGCGCTGGCGTCCTGGAACAGGAGGCGGCAAGCCGCCTCCAGCTCGGCCGTGGAGACGTCGGGGTTTGGCGTCACAACAATGGGGGTGCTCAGGCCCCTAAAGGCCGCACCGAGCGGATCGGAGGTCCCGACGCTGGCCGCGGCAGCGCCGGCCTCGGCCCGCGCATGACCGGAGGAGGTGGAGAAGATGATGGACATTGCTCCCACGCGAACGTGAGAACTGCTGGGTTGGGTCACGGCGAGGGCGCCCACAGCTGTGGGAAGATTGGCGCAGACGACCACCTGGCTAGGGTACTCGTCAGCGATCGGCGCTTCAGCGAGGCTTAGCCTGCCGAAGCGCTTGGTGAGCGCATCGATATCGAGCGTGAGGTTGACGATGCTACCCGTAGGGCCTGCCGAAGGAAGCTCCATGAGCCCGCAGTTTCGCCTGGACGTGCGGCGACGGTGGGGAATGGCGAGGGGTCCCGCCCGGAGCATGAATTCGGCCGGCGCCGCGTACGGCCCCACGGTGGGCACCAACTATCGTCGTTTTCTCATGACAGATGCCATGGGTAGGATTATCGAAGGTAGTTGGGGCCGGAGGATGCCGACAGGCTCCGGGTGCGGTATTGGGCACAAGCGGTGGTGACACACGATGTACCCAGGTTCAGGGCCCTCCATGGGAGGTAATGCCCCTAGTCCTGCTTGGTCTGGTTGATGGATAGGTATGTTTACAAGGTTGCTCCTGGAGCTGTTGTCTAGAGGTGGAAGAGGGAGCAGTCGGCTCGCCTTCCACCACTACAAGGGTGAGTATGTGGGAAGTGTTCCGTGGGTGTGTGTGCGTGAGATTTCTCATCCACGTTGCATGGGGGGTTCGGGTGGGTTTATAGGCCAACCCCCCGGATTACAATATTCCTAAGGTACAGAATGGGGGGCCGGCTGGCAGCCGGCTGACTAGGGGGCCCCGCCTCTCGAGCCGTCTCGTCGCCCGTAGGGTCCATCGGTTGTGCGGTCCCCTCGCCTGTTGGGGCCCGCCAGCCAGCTCCACGATTGGCTCCCGCCGACCTGCTACAGCCCGGGTCGCCCGGGTGGCATCGTCAAGCGCCAGCCGGCCAAAGTCTCCGGCATGGTCGGCTGCACTGTAGCCATGTCGGGGCAGGTAATCGAGTGGGCGGGGGCGTGCCGGCACTGTTGCCCCGCCCATTCATGATCACCAAGGTCAGCGCCCTGACCGGCCGAACTGTAGCCACGCGTGCCCGTGCGTCAGCGGCCACTGTGGCTACATGGGCGCCCGTCGTGGGGGTCCTGTCGTGTCACCGTACCCGCGTGCAGAGGGACGGGACGGATGCCTGTCCGCCTAATGGTCAATGAAGGAGGCGGCTGGAAGGCAACCGGACGCATGCAGCCGGCCGGGGGCCGGGCCGGCACCTTGACCAGCTGTCCCTGAGCCAGCCGGCGACGTACCTGCCGGCTGCACGCCAGCCGGCCGGGAAGCAGACGGCCATGTACTTTTGCTTGAAACGGGGGAGAGAACCCTGTTGCTTTGGCCTACCAGGGGTAATAACCCCGTCAAGTTTTCTCTCTGTCGGTCTTGAGCGCCGAGATCTCTTTACTATGTTCCTCAAGGTCCTCCTCCAGCCTCCTCACCTTGTCGGCAAGCTTGTTTCTGGTGGCCTCTGCGGCTTTGGCAGCATCCGTGGCTTCCTTCAGCTTGCCATCATGGTCGATGATCAGAGCCTCGAGGGCTTCCTTGTGCTTCTTCTCTAGCTCCTGGGTTCGCTGCGCGACAAGCTTTTCGATTTCTTCATCCTTGCGACGAAGCTTGTCAGCAAGCGCCCCCTCACAGGCAGCGAGGTCCTCTTCGTGGGTGTCAAGCCTGATGCAGCACTCTGTCAGACGAGCATTCTCCGCAGCAGCCTGTTGTGAAGCCACCTCTCAGGCTCTTTCCACATCAGACTGCTGCGGGAATAGCTCATCCCAGCCTTTGCCCAGCTGCTCCCGACTGGTCTTCAACTCCTTGAAGGCTTCAACGAACCAGGCTTGCGTTTCCTCAACACGCCCCTCGAAGTCTGCCTACGCCGCCTGTATAACTGCTGCCCTGGTGTCTAGGTTTTCCTTCCGAGTGCGATAGAGCACCTGGAGTTTTTGGAAGTTATCGCACATCGCTTGGAGGAGCTGTTCTTCCTTGGGTAGGCCGCTGATGCCCGCCTCGTCAAGAGCTTCGGGTCCGGCGGCAGCCATGATTTCC
This sequence comes from Hordeum marinum, assembly GCA_022496015.1. Lineage (NCBI taxonomy): Eukaryota > Viridiplantae > Streptophyta > Magnoliopsida > Poales > Poaceae > Hordeum > Hordeum marinum. The sequence goes on from CM039673.1 coordinate 412,892,127, forward strand.
CCGTCAAGGGCCTCCCCTTCAGTGGGATCCCGAATGTTTGACGTCCCTGGCGCTTTGACAAAAAGGTTCTCACCAGCCTTGAGATATCTGCTCGGAGAGGGGACTTCGGATGTCGATGGCTGATCCTCGACGACCGTCTCATCGGCGGCCGCGGGCTCCATGGTCGACGCAACGCATGGCGCTCCTGCGGCGGGAACGTCGTCAGTGCGGTCGCCGGACCCCTCATCGGCCTCCCTAGTAGGTCTCTCGGTTGTGTCTTCCTGTGCGTGTCTGGCGGCCTCGTCAGCGGCGACCCTGGTGGCTTCAGTGCCAGCATCCCTAGCGGTCTCCTCAATAATGATGTTGACAACCATTTGTTCCGCCGAGGGGGTATCTGAAAGCCAGAAATGAAGAGCAAAGATGAAGCTGAGGTTGAAGTTCAATAAAATAATGTATAAGGACGGAATGACAAGCGCTCTGTGGCAAACGGTTTTACCTACACCGAGATGTTGGGAGGTGGCTTCTTCTTCCCCGGCAACTTCGGTTGCCGACGTAGGACTGTCGATGCGAGCACTTGCCGACTTCTCCTCAGCAAGGGTCGGCTCGTCGGCCGAATCCCTTGCCGAAGAGCCGTCTCTGGGTGGTGTAGTTGACAGAGGCAGCGCATGAGGGGTGGCCCCTAATGGCCCCCTTTGTTGCCGCCTTTCTTCTACAAGCCTGGTGATGTCAGCGACGAATATACATGTCCTAACGCTCGCCAGTGGGAAATGAGTAATGGACTCATGCTGGGGGCTGTGTTAGGGGCTACGTAGCGGGCTGGGCTCTGGGCTGATGTCGATCAGCTCCGGCGCTTTTGTTGTTCTAGTTGGCGGCACATCATCCGTTGAAGTCATCGCCCTCTTTTCCATCCTTTGCGCCAACGTTTCCGAATCTCTGCCAGAACATGCCAAAGCGAGACAAACAAGTTAAGTGAAACCGAAGAAAATCGGGAGATAAGAGGTGTGACGGGATCCTTACTCTTCTTCCCCCTAGCTGAAAGTAGAGGGATCAAAGTCCACCTCTGCCATGGTGTCCGGAGGTGGAGAAGGAGCAGCCCTGGGTTGCTTGGCCGTGGCTAGAGCAGAGGGGTGCTGTTGAGCCCCTTGCCACTAGACAACCTTGCCGGCCACACCCTTGCTGGGGGTTGTACTACTGGAGGAAGGATGGAGAGCGGGGGCACCAAAAGAAGCTTTCTGAAGGACACGCTTCTTCCTCTCAAGGGCTGGGGGCTCCCGGTGTGACTCCTCTTCGTCTGTGTCCTCGACGGAAGGGCCCCCAGCGGCGGTGTTGCTCTATTCTCCGACAACTTCGCCCTGCTTGGCGAGTTGATCCTTCGATACCACTTCTCCTTCACCGGCTTCCTCTTCTATGAATCCTACACTGTCGGCCTCCGCGGCAAGGGTCACCTCCTCCACCCTGCTAGCGATGTATGCCATTTCTTCCTCAGTGGTGTCCCGACGTGGTTTGTCTCTTTCTATATGGCCTTCTCCGACAAGCCATCAAACAACTCTTGTAACCGTTCTATGGATGGCTCTTCACAAGTTCCGTCAGGGCCATGAGCATTGCACATTGGCATCATGGCGAGGATCAAAACCAAGGAGGAATTGTTGCATAGGGGAATCACACCAGCCGACAAATCACGCCTCGCATCAGACCTGAACAACTTTTGACAGAGAGATGCATGTTGCATCACCATCAAGTTATTGTTCAGGCCAGGGCGCAGCCTCATGATGTCTACCGCATTCCTGAACTCCCAACCTGGCCTCCCCTTGCTCTGCAGAGGGGCTATGCGCCAGCGGAGAAAATCGGCCCTGATCATCTCCACTGTGAGCCCGGTGACCTTGAAGCGATGGACCCTGGTTACAGCGACTGTGAGCTTCTCATTGAGGGGATCGAAGTCGCTCCAGCTGTCACCGCGTGCCATTTTTGTCTGTCAGGGCGAACAAAAGGGTTGGGGATCGTCCTCCCAAATCCAGCACCACCTAGCCCGCCATTCGTCCCACTTATCATGGAGAGCCTCGGCTGGGTACATTTCCTTGTTCCATCCCCTTGGAATCCAGGCGATAGAACTAGAAAGGGCTTCTCCCCCTTGGATACGAGGGATGAAGTAGTGGCGAAATAGGGCAGTGTTGGGGACTACCCCGGCAAAATTCTCACAGAGGTGGGAAAAGACGAACATACATTTTACGACATTCTGCGTGAAATCCAGGAGATGAAAGCCGTACGTATACATGATGTCGTTGAAGAACTCAGAAAAGGGGGGACAAAGACTGCAGTAAAAATAATCGACGAAGAAGGGGAATTTGTTAGGGACGCCATTGGAAGAACCTGGGATCACGCGGGTAGCGGGATGCACATTCATATCCCTCGCCCACATACTCTGGTACCGCTCCTTCAAGGCCTTCGCGTCAAACACCGGAGGGAAGACGACGCGCTACTTCCGCATCTTCGCCTGATCTTTCTTCGAGACGATGGCTTTCGTTCCCTTTCCCTTGCTCATCTTTGGCGCCATGATGGCTACGGGGGCGAAGGCTAAGAACGGGGAGAGTGCGGAGGCGGAGGTTGAGTGGGAGAAGCTCTGCTTTGGGCTCGAGGAAGGAGGCGACGACGGTTTTCATATTGGAAAACATAGGGAGTAAATGAGCAAGTGCCTCTACGGGTCCTTTTTTATAGGGGGAGATGTGAGGCCGCCTCTTTACTAACCAATGGTAAATACCTTCGCGAGCACGCTGCCATTACGACCGCTCAGCGCACACCCCCCACGTCGCGCACTTAACGGGCATCGTGGGGAGGCATAGTAAGCGGAATGATTGCAACTGCAGACTCCTGCCATGCGTGCCCGTGCATTGTTTGGACCTAGCCCAACAACACCTCGTGCCGTGTGTGGCCCAGGTCCGGGGGCTTCTGTCGGTGTACTAAGGTTCGGGTCTATTAGTACCCCTTGTGCATGGACGGTTGTAGCCACACCCGTGGCAAGGCCCGTTGGAGGACTACTGGAAGCAAGCGTGAAGACATCAAAGTAACATTCAAGTCAACAAGGCACAAGACCGAAGGCCAAGGGCTGGGACCCTAGCAAGATCTTGCCGGGGGTGACCTGCGGAGCCCTGGCAAGGAGTGCACCTGGCAAGCCCTTGCCACCTCGCCAACGCAGAGGCCAGGTGTCGACCCCCAGGATATGTGTCGAGGTGCTGGCGATGGAGAGGCTAAGCGATGCAGATGGGACGGGCTCCTGTCCCGTCCCATAGAAGGTCAGGGACGCCTGACGGAGCATTAATTGCATTTGTCCCACTCCATCAGTGTTAGGTACAATATCATTGTAGCACTGTGCACCTCATGCACACACTGTACGCCACTGTTGGGATCCCTTTAGTCGTATAAATGGAGGCCCAAGGCATTACAGTCGTCGTTTTCTCACGACAGATGCCGTGGGTAGGCTTATCAAAGGTGGTTGGGGCCAGAGGACGCCGACGGGCTCCGGGAGCGGGATTAGGCACAAGCGGTGGTGAGACACGATGTACCCAGGTTCAGGGCCCTCCATGGGAGGTAACACCCCTAGTCCTACTAGGGCTAGTTGATGGATAGGTATGTTAAGGTTGATCCTAGAGCTATGGTCTAGAGGTGGAAGAGGGAGCAGCTGGCTCGCCTTCCTCCACTATAAGGGTGAGAATGTGGGAAGTGTCCCGTGGGTGTGTGAGAGAGAGATTGCCCGTCCTCGTTGCACGGGGGATTTGGGGGGTTTTATAGGCCAACCCCCTGGCTTACAATACTCCTAAGGTACAGGATGGGGGGCCCGGCCGGCAGCCTCTTCGGCTGATCAGGGGGTCCCGCCTCTCGAGCCGTCTCGTCACCCGTAGGGTCCACCGGTTGTGCGGTCCCATCGCCTACTGGGGCCCGCCAGACGGCTCCGTGATTGGCCCCCACCCACCTGCTACGGCACGGGTCGCCCGGGTAGCGCCGTCTAGTGCCATCCGGCCGAAGTCTCCAATACGTCCAGCTACACTATAGCCACGTCGGAGCAGGTAATCGAGTGGGCGGGGGCGTGCCGGCACTGTTGCCCTGCCCGATCGCGGTCACCAAGGTCAGCGGCCTGACCGGCCGAACTGTAGCCACGCGTGCCCGTGCGTCAGCGGCCAATGTGGCTACATTGGCGCCTGTCATGGGAGTCCCGTCGTGTCATCGTACCTGCGTGCAGAGGGACGGGACGGATGCCTGTCCACCCAGGGGTCAACGGAGGAGGTGGCTGGAAGGCAGCCGGCCGCGTCCAGCTGGGCGGGGGCCGGGCCGGCACCTTGACCAGCCGTCCCCGAGCCAGCATGCAACGTACATACCGGCTACATGCCAGCTGGCCGAGAAGCAGCCAGCCACATACTTTTGCTTGAAACGGGTGAGAGAAACCCTGTTGGTTTGGCCTACCAAGGGGTAATAACCCCGTCAGTAGTCCCCGAAGCCGGCAGGGGCCCGTGTCCGGCAGACGGAGGGGAGCCGACGGCTTCCCCCTGGCGATACCTGCCTCTGGTGTGAAGCCAAAAGGCCAGCCGGGTCGGCAGCTGAACCCGATGCCTCGGGTCCCGACGCGATGCCCCAGGACCTAGTCCAGCTCGCGGTGCACCACGCGGCAAGCAATGATGTCGTGGGTCCCGTGCACGCGGGCAGACGGGACGTCGCCCTGGGCCTAGCCCGATAGGCCTCGGGCGTAGCTCAATATGCCTCGGGGCGCAGGCAGAGATCTTCTACGCCCCGAAACGGTGGTTGCGGCCCAGGATACCCATGCGCACACGGAGATTCCTGGGAGTGGCCGTAGTTAATCCCCATGTCCCCCAGTCGTGGCCTCCCCTTTAAAAGAAGAGGGAGGGCAGAGGGCGGAAGCACCCGCGCCCTGTTTGCCCCCTTGTTTCCCATTGTCTCATCTTCTCTGCTCCCTCACGCGTCGCTGTCCTTATCTCTCGCGACCATGCTTGCACACTGCCCCGCCGCCGCGATGGCCAAAGGGCGCGCAAGAAGCTGGGCCGGATTCGTGGTCACGGAGGCCACCATCACAGATCTCCGTCGCGTGCGCATGCTGCCGCCGGTGGAGCGCATGACCGCCCGCGCACCGGGCGACGAGTTAGTGCCCGAGCCTATTGGGGAACATTGCATGGAAAACAAAAAATTTCCTACGCACACGCAGATCTATCCATGGTGATGAGCATCTACGAGAGGGAGAGTGGATCTACGTACCCTTGTAGATCGCTAAGCGGGAAGCATTATGAAACGCGGTTGGTGTAGTCAAACATCTTCGCGATCCAAATCGCCGAGTGTCTCGTGATCCAATCACGATCCATCCTGCGATCCAATCACGATCCGTCCCGCGAACTTGATCACGATCCGTCCCACGAACTTGATCACGATCCTTCCGATCTAGCGCCGAACGGACGGCACCTCCGCATTCGGTACACGTACAACTTGATGACAATCTCCGCCGTGTTGATCCAGCAAGAAGGAGCGGAGAGGAATAAGAGTTCTCCGGCAGCGTGACGGTGCTCCGGCGATGGTGGTGGAGCTATTCCGGCAGGGCTTCGCCTAAGCGCTACAGAAAACCGATCTAGAGGAGAAACTATGCACTGGAGGAACGGGCAGTACGTGGCTGAAAATTCTGTGCAAAATCCCTAAATCCTCTAGTATATAAAAGAGGAAGAGAGGAGGAGGCTTGGCCCAAGGGCCAAGCCTCTAGGAGTCGGCAAAACCAGGTTGTGGAGGTGGAATCCACCTCCAATCCTAGTAGGACTAGGATTCACCCAATTTTTGCCTTTTTCCACCTTTTCTCTTTGGATTTTCTTCTCTAGCCGCATGGGCCTTGTGTGGGGTTTTCCACCAGCCCACTAAGGGCTGATATTCACTGTCCCACAGCCCATGAAGCCTCTTGGGTCGAAATACCCCTCCCGGAGGTCTCCCGGTACATTACCGGCACTCCCGGTACACTACCGATGAGCCCGGAACTTTTCCGGCAACCAAAATAGGCCTTCCTATATATCAATCTTTACCTCCAGACCATTTCGGAGCTCCTCGTGACGTTCGAGATCTCATCCGGGACATCGAACAACCTTCGGTCACCACCATACATAACTCTATACTACCGAAACGTCGCCAAACCTTAAGTGTGCAGACCCTGCGGGTTCGAGAACTATGTAGACATGAGCAAGACACCTCTACGGTCAATAACCAATAGCAGGACCTGGATATTGGTTCCTACATATTCTACAAAGATCTTTATCGGTCGAACCTCTATGTCAAGGATTCAGTTAATCCCGTATGATGTTCCCTTTGTTCTTCGGTATGTTACTTGCCCGAGATTCGATCGTCGGTATCTCCATACCTAGTTCAACCTTGTTATCGGCAAGTCGATTTACTCATTCCGTAATACAAGATCCTGTGACTAACACTTAGACACATTGCTTGCAAGGCTCATTGTGATGTATTACCGAGTGGGCCCTGAGATACCTCTCCGTCACACGGAGTAACAAATCCCAGTCTTGATCCATGCCAACTCAACAGACACCCTCGGAGATACCTATAGAGCACCTTTATAGTCATCCAGTTACGTTGTGACGTTTGATACACACAAGGCACTCCTCCGGTATTCGTGAGTTGCATGATCTCATGGTCATAGGAACATATACTTGACATGCAGAAAACAGTAGCAATAAACTGACACGATCATATGCTACGTTTGTAGTTTGGGTCTTGTCCATCACATCATTCTCCTAATGATGTGATCCCATTATCAAATGACATCACATGTCAATGTCTAGGAAACCTTGACCATCTTTGATCAACGAGCTAGTTTACTAGAGGTATACTAGGGACAAAGTGTTGTCTATTTACCCACACATGTACTGTGTTTCCAATTAATACAATTATAGCATGGATAATAAACGATTATCATGAACAAGGAAATATAATAATAAACACTTTATTTATTGCCTCTAGGTCATATTTCCAACAGTCTCCCACTTGCACTAGAGTCAATAATCTAGCTCACATCACTATGTGATTTACATTGTAATGAATTGAACACCCATGTAGTTCTGGTGTTGATCATGTTTAGCCCTTGGAAGAGGTTTAGTCAATGGGTCTGCAACATTCACATCCGTGTGCACTTTGCAAATATTTATGTCCTTCTCCTCGATGTAATTGCGGATGGAGTTGAAGCGTCGCCTTATGTGTCTGGTCCTCTTGTGAAACCTTGGTTCCTTGGCCAGAGCAATGGCACCAGTGTTGTCACAGAACAGGTTCATTGGATTCAGTGCACTAGGCACTACTCCAAGATCTGTCATGAACTGATTCATCCAGACACCTTCCTTCGCCGCCTCCGAGGCTGCGATGTACTCCGCTTCACATGTAGAATCGGCTACCACGCTTTGCTTGGAACTGCACCAGCTTACCGCTCCCCCGTTGAGAATAAATACGTATCCGGTTTGTGACTTAGAGTCATCTGGATCAGTCTCAAAGCTTGCATCAACATAACCCTTTACGACGAGCTCTTCATCACCTCCATAAACAAGAAACATTTCCTTAGTCCTTTTCAAGTACTTAAGGATATTCTTGACCGCTGCCCAGTGTTCCATTCCAGGATCACTTTGAAACCTTCCAACCATACTTATGGCAAGGCTGACATCGGGTCTTGTGCATAGCATTGCATACATGATAAAGCCTATGGATGAAGCATAGGGGATGACACTCATCTTTTCTCTATCCTCTGCAGTCACTGGGCATTGAGTCTTACTCAACTTCACACATTGTAACACAGGCAAGAACCCCTTCTTGGACTGATCCATTCCGGACTTCTTCAAAACTTTATCAAGGTATGTGCTTTGTGAAAGTGCTATCAAGAGTTTCGATCTATCTCTATAGATCTTAATGCCTAATATGAAAGCAGCTTCTCCTAGATCCTTCATTGAAAAACTCTTTTTCAAATATTCCTTCATGCTTTCCAGCATTTCTATATTGTTTCCAATCAGCAATATGTCATCCACATATAATATTAGAAATGCTATAGAGCTCCCACTCACTTTCTTGTAAATTCAAGCTTCTCCATAAACTTGTATAAACTCAAACTCTTTGATCACCTCATCAAAACGCTTATTCCAACTCCGAGATGCTTGCACCAGCCCATAAATGGATCGCTGGAGTTTGCAAACTTTGTCAGCATTCTCTGGATCACCAAAACCTTCTGGTTGCATCATATACAACTCTTCCTCAAGGAAACCGTTGAGCAACACTGTTTTGACATCCATCTGCCAAATTTCATAGTCAAAATAAGCAGCTATTGCCAACATGATTCTAACAGACTTAAGCATCACTACGGGTGAGAAGGTCTCATCATAGTCAACTCCTTGAACTTGTGAAAAACCCTTTGCCACAAGTCGAGCTTTACAGACGGTGACATTACCGTTCGCGTCTATCTTCTTCTTAAAGATCCATTTGTTCTGAATGGCCTTTCGCCCTTTAGGTAATACTTCCAAAGTCCATACTTTGTTTTCATACATGGATCCCATCTCGGATTTCATGGCCTCTAACCATTTCTCGAAATCTGGGCCCATCACTGCTCCTCCATAGCTCGTAGGTTCATTGTTGTCCAACAACATGACCTCCAAGACAGGGTTGCCGTACCACTCAGGAGTAGTACGCGGCCTTGTCGACCTACGAGGTTCAATAGTAGCTTGATCCGAAGCTTCATGATCATCATCATTAACTTCCTCTTCTACCGTCGTAGGGTCCACAGAAACATCTTTTTGCGTTGCGCTACTTTCTGGTTGAAGTAAAGGTTCAACAACCTCATCAAGCTCTATTTTCCTCCCACTCAATTCTTTCGAGAGAAACTCTTTCTCAAGAAATGTTCCGTTCTTAGCGACAAACACTTTGCCTTCGGATCTGAGATAGAAGGTATACCCGACTGTCTCTTTCGGGTATCCTATGAAGACGCATTTTTCCGCTTTGGGTTCCAGCTTTTCAGGCTGAAGCTTTTTGACATAAGCATCACATCCCCAAACTTTAAGAAACGACAACTCTGGCCTCTTGCCAAACCACAGTTCATATGACGTCATCTCAATGGATTTTTATGGTGCCCTATTTAAAGTGAATGCAGCTGTCTCTAATGCATAACCCCAAAACGATAGTGGCAAATCAGCAATAGACATCATAGAACGCACCATATCTAATAAGGTTCGATTACGACATTCGGACACACCATTACGCTGTGGTGTTCCGGGCGGTGTCAACTGTGAAACAATTCCACACTATCTTAAGTGACTGCCAAACTCATAACTCAGATATTCACCTCCTCGATCAGATCGCAGGAATTTAATCTTCTTGTTACGATGATTCTCAACTTCACTCTGAAATTGCTTGAACTTTTCAAACGTTTCAGACTTGTGTTTCATTAAGTAAATATACCCATATCTACTTAAGTCATCAGTGAAGGTGAGAAAATAATGATATCCACCACGCGCTGTAACATTCATTGGACCGCACACATCAATATGTATGATTTCCAATAAGTCACTCGCCCGTTCCATTGTTCCAGAGAACGGCGTTTTAGTCATCTTGCCCATGAGGCATGGTTCACATTTGTCAAGTGATTCAAAATCAAGTGACTCCAAAAGTCCATCAGCATGGAGCTTCCTCGTGCGTTTTACACCAATATGACCTAAACGGTCGTGCCACAAGAAAGTGGTACTATCATTATCAATCTACATCTTTTGGCATCAATGTTATGAACATGTGTGTCATCACTATCAAGATTCAATATGAATAAACCCCTCACATTGGGTGCATGACCATAAAAGATATTACTCATATAAATAGAAAACCTTTATTCTCTAATTTAAATGAGTAACCATCTCGCAATAAACAAGATCCAGATATAATGTTCATGCTTAACGCAGGCACTGAATAACAATTATTCAGGTTCATCACTAATCCTGATGGTAATCGAAGAGAGAGCATGCCGACGGCGATCACATCAACCTTGGAACCATTTCCCACGTGCATCGTCACTTCATCCTTTGCCAGCCTTCGTTTATTCCGTAGTTCCTGTTTTGAGTTGCAAATGTGAGCAACCGAACCGGTATCAAATACCCAGGCACTACTACGAGAGCTAGTAAGGTACACATCAATAACATGTATATCATATATACCTTGTTTGTCGTTGGCCGCCTTCTTGTCAGCCAGTTACTTGGGGCAGTTCCGCTTCTAGTGACCAGTTCCCTTGCAATGAAAGCACTCAGTTTCTGGCTTGGGTCCATGCTTGGGCTTCTTTACAGGAGTAGCAACTGCTTTGCCATCCTTCTTGGTTTTACCCTTCTTGCCCTTGCCCTTGACCTTGCCATTTTTCTTGAAACTAGTTGTTTTATTGACCATCAACACTTGATGTTCTTTCTGGATTTCAGGCTCAGCGACTTTTAGCATCGCAAACAGCTCGGCGACTGACTTGTTCATCTCATGCATGTTATAGTTCATCACAAAGCTCTTGTAACTAGGTGGCAGTGATTGAAGAACTCTGTCAGTGATCGCCTCTGGCGGAAGGGCAATTCCCAACTCCGCCAGACGAGTTGAATACCCAGACATTCTGAGTATATGTTCACTGATAGACCCGTTCTCCTCCATCTTGCAAGCATAGAACTTATCGGAGGTTTCATACCTCTTGATCCGGGCATTCTTCTCAAAGATAAACTTCAACTCCTGGAACATCTCATATGCTCCATGACGTTCAAAACGTCTTTGAAGTCCCGGTTCTAAGCCATACAATATTGCACACTGAACTATTGAGTAATCTCCAGTACGTGCCTCCCAAGCGTTCTTAACGTCTTCGGAGGTCATGTCTTCTGGTTGGTCACCAAGCGGTGCATCAAGGACATATGATTTCTGGGAAGCCATGAGGATAATCCTCAGATTATGGGCCCAGTCAACAAAGTTACTTCCATCAACTTTCAACTTAGCTTTCTCTAGGAACACATTAAAATTCAGGGGTGCTACTGCGCGAGCCATTGATCTACAACACAAATATGCAAAGTTTACTTAGACTATTGTTCAAGATAATGAGTTTAGTTAATCAAATTACTAAAGATCCCACTCAAATTGACATCCCTCAGGTCATCTGAGTGTCACTTGATCCAAATTCACCAACTCAAGTCCGATCATCACGTGAGTTGAGGTGGCTTCAGTGGTGAACATCATCATGTTGATCATATCTACTATATGACTCATGTTCGACCTTTCGGTCTTTTGTGTTCCGAGGCCATGTATGTACATGCTAGGCTCGTCAAGTTTAACCTGAGTGTTCTGCACGTGCAACACCGGCTCGCACCCGTTGTATGTGAACGTAGAGTCTATCACACCTGATCATCACGTGGTGTCTCGACACGACGAACTTTCGCAATGGTGCACACTCGGGGAGAACACAATTCATCTTGAAATTTAAGTGAGGTATCACCTGATAATGCTACAGTCGTCCTAAGCAAAACAAGGTGCATAAAAGGATTAACATCACATGCAATTCATAAGTGACATGATATGGCCATGAACTTGTGCTTTTGATCTCCATCTAGAAAGCACCGGCAAGATTTCCATCGTCACCGGCACGACACCATGATCTCCATCATCTTGATCTCCATCAACGTGTCGCCATTAGGGTTGTCGCGCCCAACATGCTTCTACTACTATTGCTATCGTTTAGCGATAAAGTAAAGCATTATATAGCGCTTAATGATTGACACGCAGGTCATACAATAATTAAAGACAACCCTATGGCTCCTGCCGGTTGTCGTACTCAACGACATGCAAGTCGTGATAATCTATACATCACATGATCATCTCATACATCACATATATCACATCATGTAATTGGCTATATCACATCACAACATACCCTGCAAAAACAAGTTAGACATCCTCTAATTGTTGTTGCATGTTTTACGTGGCTGCTACGGGTATCTAGCAAGAACAATTCTCATCTACGCAAAAACCACAACAGCGATACACTAGTTGCTGTCAACCTTCTCAGGGAACGCCTTTGTCGAATCTGATCCAACTAAAGTGAGAGAAACTGGCACCCGCAAGCCATCTATGCAACAAGTTGTTACTGAGGGAACCGGTCTCTCGTAAGCGTACGAGTAATGTTGGTCCGGCATGCTTCATCTCACAATACCGCTGAACCAAAACACGACCAAGGGAGGAAGCAATCTAAGCATCAACGCTCACAAACTCTTTGTGTTCTACTCGAGATCTCATCTACACATAGACCTAGATCATGATGCCACTGTTGGGGAACGTTGCATGGGAAACAAAATTTTCCTACGCACACGCAGATCTATCCATGGTGACGAGCATCTACGAGAGGGGGAGTGGATCTACGTACCCTTGTAGATCGCTAAACGGGAAGCGTTAAGAAACGCGGTTGGTGTAGTCGAACGTCTTCGTGATCCAAATCGCCGAACGTCCTGCAATTCAATCACGATCCGTCCCACGATCCAGTCACGATCCGTCCACAAACTTGATCACGATCCGTCCCACGAACTTGATCACGATCCTTCCGATCTAGCGCCGAACAGACGGCACCTCCGCATTCAGCACACGTACAGCTTGATGACGATCTCCACCGTCTTGATCCAGCAAGAAGGAGCGGAGAGGAAGAAGAGTTCTCCGGCAGTGTGACAGCGCTCCGACGATGGTGGTGGAGCTATTCCGGCAAGGCTTCGCCTAAGCGCTATAGAAAACCGATCTAGAGGAGAAACTATGCACTCGAGGAACGGGCAGCACATGGCTGAAAAATCTGTGCAAAAACCCTAAAACCACAAGTGTATATAAGATTAAGAGAGGAGGAGGCTTGGCCCAAGGGCCAAGCCTCTAGGAGTCGGCCGAACCAGGTTGTTAAGGTGTAATCCACCTCCAATCCTAGTAGGACTAGGATTCACCCAATTTTTGCCTTTTTCCACCTTTTCTCTTTGGATTTTCTTCTCTAGCCGCATGGGCCTTGTGTGGGGTTTTCCACCAGCCCACTAAGGGCTGATATTCACTCTCCCACAGCCCATGAAGCCTCTTGGGTCGAAATACCCTTCCCGGAGGTCTCCCGATACACTACTTCCTATATATGAATGTTTACCTCTGGACCATTCCGGATCTCATCCGGGACTCCGAACAACCTTCGGTCACCACCATACATAACTCTATACTACCGAAACGTCGCCAAACCTTAAGTGTGCAGACCCTGCGGGTTCCAGAACTATGTAGACATGACCGAGACACCTCTACGGTCAATAACCAATAGCAGGACCTGGATGCACATATTGGTTCCTACATATTCTACGAAGATCTTTATCGGTCGAACCTCTATGTCAAGGATTCAGTTAATCCCGTATGATGTTCCCTTTGTTCTTCGGTATGTTACTTGCCCGAGATTCGATCGTCGATATCTCCATACCTAGTTCAACCTTGTTATCGGCAAGTCGATGTACTCGTTCCGTAATACAAGATCCTGTGACTAACACTTAGACACATTGCTTGCAAGGCTCATTGTGATGTTGTATTACCGAGTGGGCCCTGAGATACCTCTCCGTCACACGGAGTAACAAATCCCAGTCTTGATCCATGCCAACTCAACAGACACCCTCGGAGATACCTATAGAGCACCTTTATAGTCACCCAGTTACGTTGTGACGTTTGATACACACAAGGCACTCCTCCGGTATCCATGAGTTGCATGATCTCGTGGTCATAGGAACATATACTTGACATGCAGAAAACAGTAGCAATAAACTGACACGATCATATGCTACGTTTGTAGTTTGGGTCTTGTCCATCACATCATTCTCCTAATGATGTGATCCCATTATCAAATGACATCACATGTCAATGGCTAGGAAACCTTGACCATCTTTGATCAACGAGCTAGTTCACTAGAGGCATACTAGGGACAAAGTGTTGTCTATTTACCCACACATGTACTGTGTTTCCAATTAATACAATTATAGCATGGATAATAAATGATTATCATGAAAAAGGAAATATAATAATAAACACTTTATTTATTACCTCTAGGGCATATTTCCAACAGAGCCGTAGGCAGGAGAATTCGTCGTCTTCGCTTGGCATTTCTCCCGCAGCTTCGGGCTCCCGGTGAGCCATTTCTTCCGTCCAATGATGGATACCTATGACCTCCAACCGCATCACCTCGGCCCCAATGCCATCCTCTGCATCTCGGGCTTCATGATGCTATGCAAGGAGTACTTGGGGATGCTCCCCTTCATGGACTTCTTCAAGGCGTTGTTCTACGTTAAGGCGCTGAAGAGCGCCGCCTGCAGGGGCGCGGCAGTGTGCTGTCGTGGCTCGCGCTTCCCGCACTTCAGCCTTATTGACTCTGTCAAGGGCTGGCATCGAACCTTCTTCTACGTGAAGAACAATGACCCGCAGTGGGATTACATCCGGCTGCCAGCGTATGTCAACGTGCAGTCCATCAGGGCGAACTGGGCGGAAGCCGCCCCGCGCGGGACCGCTCTCGCAGAGCTCGGCCAGCTCATGGAGCTAAGGAGCGGGGAGGGGCTGGTCGCCTCTGATCTGGTGGCGGCCTTCATCGCGCGTCGGGTGCTGCCTCTCCAGATGAGGCCGCACCGGTTCTGCGACATGTCTGGCCGCTGGGACCCGTGCCAGCTGACGACCGTCGACCTGACGCCGGCTCAGGTGGTGAGGTGGGTGAATGCCATCAGGATGTTCAAGCTGGCGTCGACGTCATGGACCTTCGGCAAGGAGCTGTACGACCGCCTCAACCGACCTCCCTTGGTACGTTTCGTCGAGGCGGCCCTATTTGCTCGAATCCCCCAGCCGACACCCGTCCTTACTTCTCCGTGCTGACCGCAGTTGTTCTGCGACAGAACACGCCGGATGGCCCACACCCCTAGATCTTTGAGGCGGAGCATGACCACTCCGACTCTAAGGACTACGAGTAGGGAGGCTCGCCTGAAGAGGGAGTCGACTCCTTAGGGTAGGTCGAGGAGGCGGCCGACCCGGGAGCCGGCAGGCCCAACGGAGTCGTAGGGTCCGGCGGAGGCGTAGGGTTCGGCGGAGCCGGAGAGTCCGGCAGAGCCAGTGAGTATCCTACTAGTCCCACGATCAGGGACTGGACCGATGACGATGATGATGTGATGATCTTGAATGCGCCTCCCCCTCAGTTCAGTAGGGCCAGCGCGGGCGGAGCGAGGAGCGGCCGGCTCAAGCCCCGACAGCCGGAGCCACCAGTCGAGGGAAGAGGCCGGCTCAGGAAGAGCCAGCGGCCCTGCCACTTGCCCGTAAGCAGGTGAAAGTGGCCGTGCAAAAGCCGCCGGCACGCGCCAGGCGGGTTCTGCCCGTCGTCACAGGGTAAGTGTCCTTCCTCTTGCGTGGGTTTCTTTCCTAATTGTGGGTTGGCGTGTGCTTGACCCTTATGCACTTAAGGGATCCCATCGAACTCCATGACGTGGAGTCGACGGTCAAGCGAGCCACGAGGGGCGGCCACAGAGCCGGCCGTGCCCCCGCCTGCGGAGGAGGCGGCCCGAACGGGGGGGGCGGCTACGGAGCCGGTCCTCGAGGAGACCCGGCCGATGGTGCCTAACGTGATGCCGCCTGCGTCCGAGCCGGCCCGAGTCGACGTGTTGGAGGTTCCAATGGCCCCAAAGGCGGTGCTGGAAGCGGCACCGGAGGCGCCGGCCATGGAGACGGAGCCACCACCCGTCGCGGTTGTCGCGCTGGGCCGGCAGGAGGAGGCAGCGCCAGTGCAGAGCGAGGGGCAACTGGGGACCGATTCCCATGCCCTCGCCATCATTAACCCTCCCCCAGCAACCGGCACCGTGGAGAACATCGAGACGGGCGGTGACAACAGCCGGACCTGGAGGTCCATGGTCGACGTGATCCGGGACTAGGAGGAGCTGGCGCGTGTCCCTACCCTTCCGGCTCCCCCAGCAGGCGGTCCAGTCCCCGCGTTCGAGGAGTTGGGGAGCGTCCTGGAGCAATGCCGCCAGGAGTTGGCCCGGTTCGCGGAGGCGGCCGACACCACCCTGTGGCATGCGGAGGTAAGCGTCGTTATCCTTGTTGAAATTTTCAGTGGGGGCGCACAAGCGCACCCACTTGGTGTATCCCCCGAGATGCGGGTCAGCTAACCGGATGCGGGGCAGCCATTCTGGATCTCCTTGTGCGTCTTCTGATTTTGACTTCCTGTGGCAGGCGGGAAACGCTCGGCGGCAGGAGCTATTTGACGAGGAGGTTTCCATCCACAACTGCGGCAAGCACGGCTTCTGTCGGCTGGAGGAGGAGCTGGCACGGGTGCGAGGTACATTTTGTCTTGTGGGGGCACGTAGCCCTCGGGAGCCGCGCCAAGTAGCCGGGATGGGTCTGGAATGCCCAGCTGACGCCAGTTTTGCCTTGTAGGGGAGCTGACCACCCTCGGAGAGGAGAAGGCCGGGGCGGTCTCCGAGCAGGACCAGCCGGCGCAAAGCATCCCGGCGGTCACCCAGAAGAGGGACCGGCTGGGCACCCTGCTGGTGGATGGGCAGGCGGCCCAAGACCGCCTGAAGGCCGATGTTGCGGGGGAGGTGACGGCCAAGGAGAAAGCCATCAAGGAGGTGGTTGATGCCGCCCAACGGACCGCTGCTCTCCAGAACAAGGTGACCTGCCTCGAGAGGACACTCGAGGAGCGCAAGGTTTCCTCGCCGAGGCGGAGACGGCGCTGGCGTCGGAGTGGGACTCGTCGCTCCATTTCGCCATTGATCTGGACGACTCCATAGAGCATAAGTACCAGCTTTTCCTTTTTCAGTCAGCTGCTTTTTTCTTGTTCTTGAGTTGCCCTCTTCTTATTCTTCCCCTTCTTCTTTAGGGTGTTTCCCGGATACCTAGGGCCGCCCTGAGCATGCCGTCGAGGAGCACCGGGAATACCTTCGGGCTCGCGGCGCAGCATCGAGGAGGATGCCGCTTGGGATATGGCCGAGCTTGGGCTGGCCATAGAGAACCGGTTGATCCACCTCGAGCGAAGCGTGGACCGGCTAAAGACGGCCGGCAAGGAGGTCATCGACGCCTTGTGGCTGGGCCATGGAGCTCCAGAGAGCCGCGTGGCTCTGTGGCTGGAGGACACCATGGCCCGGCTCGAGGTCTGGAAGGCGTCGGCAGCCCGAGCCGGCGCGCAAATGGCGCTCCGGTTCGTCACCTTGTGGTATCGCGGTGTTGACTTGGACCGGCTGGCCACTATGCGGGACGAGCCGGTCGAGGAGTGGGCAGCCCGCGAGCCCGTCCTCGTCCGCCGGACCAACAACCTCGCGTCGTACGTCGACCCGGACAAGCTCCTGCCGGCCCTTGGCGAGGACGGCGAGCCGGTAGCCAAAGACTCCTTCGGCAACCCCCAAGGTCCGGATGACGAGGAGGTCGCCGACAAGAGCACCGACTCCAGCACCGACTGGGACCGCGGAGGCAGCCCCGAAGGCCAAGGAAGCTGACCCAAAGGTCGCGACCACCTCCGGGCCGAACGTTGAGCAGACTGGTGGCGTGTCGGCTGGCGACACGTTGGTGGCCTGAGCCCCCGGGCATCTTATCTTGTCTTTTGTTGTTTCTCCTGCATGTTAGACTCAAGTCCACCCATTGGGGTGTATTTTAATAAATCGTGGTGGCCGTGGGCCTCTCTTATTTTAAATTTGTGCTCTGGATGCTTAATGTGTTTGCTTATCATGCGTGCCGGCTCGTCATTACCCTTTTTTGCTCCCTTGGTTTCGTCTGCTCGGCCCCTTTTCCCCTTTGGTTTCGGCCCCGCCAGCCCGATAGCCGGGAGCCAGTCTGTAGCTGGGTTAGGGCGTACGCCTCGAGGGAGCTAGTTCTGAGCTTAGGAACTGTGAGAGTTTTTTGGGTAAGTTGAGTGGCAGAGGCGAGGCGATGGTTCGGCTAGACCTAGTCGGCAACCCCCTTGAAATCAATTTTTCGTGTGTGCTAAGTTTTGCCGGCCCGAGGCCCCGTCAGCCGGACAGCCAGGAGCCAGTCTATAGCTGGGAGGGGTGGGAGGGCTTGTTTAGCTCACACTACTTGGTCGGTTTCGAGGGAAGCGACCTAGGCCCAACTGGAGAGCCCCGGGGCCCGGGAGCCGGTGAGTGAGGAGACCTTGGAGGGAAACAAGAAGGGCGTGCCCCAAGAGCCGGCCTGGTGTACCCATTGCATTCATAATCCCAAAAGGGGAGGGGTACATACATACACTGGTTTTTTCAGCAGTAAAATGGATGGAGGAGCGCCACGTTCCACGGGCGCTCGGTCTCCTCGCCGGAGGCGTCTCTCTTGTGCTTCTGTGGCTTGTGAGCGTCTATTAGGTAGTACACGTTGTTGTGCAATGCCTTGCTGATGATGAACGGGCCCTCCCAAGGGGAGGACAGCTTGTGCTGGCCGGCTATCCGCCGGATCCGCCTGAGCACCAGGTCCCCTTCGCGGAAGGAGAGCGGTTGGATCCGTTTGCTGTGGTAGTACCGGAGCTTCTGTTGATAGATGGCCGTCTGGCTCAAGGCCAGTTCACGGGCTTCTTCAAGTAGGTCGATGCCGTCCTCTCTTGCCTCCTTTACGTCCTTCTCCATGTATAGGGCGACCCGAGGCGAGTCAAACTCGATATCGGTGGGGATGATCGCCTCGGACCCGTACACAAGGAAGAAGGGTGTGTAGCCGGTTGATCGGTTGGGAGTGGTCCTGAGGCTCCAAAGGACAGCCGACAGCTCGTCGACCCAATAGTCGGCTGACCTCGCTAGTGGCGTTACGAGCTGGGGCTTGATGCCGGACAAGATTAGGCCGTTCACCCTCTCGACCTGGCCGTTTGACTGTGGGTGAGCGACAGATGCCAGGTCGAGCTAGATGCCCTGCTTGGTGCAGAAATGCGCAAGTGCACCCTTGGCGAAGTTCATGCCGTTGTCGGTGATGATGTTGTGGGGGACGTCGTAGCGTACCGTGATGTCGTCGATGAACCGAACGGCTGGGGGACCATCCAGCTTCTTGATCATCCTGTCCTCGATCCACTTGGTGAATTTGTCGACGGCCACCAGCAGATGCGTCATGCCGCCTCGTGCGGTCTTGAAGGGACACACCATGTCCGACCCCCAGACGGCGAAAGGCCACGAGAGGGGGATGGTCTGGAGGGCTGAGGCCGGTAGGTGGCTCTGCATGCTGAAACGCTGGCAACCCTCGCATTCGTCGACCAACTTCTTGGCCGCCTCCAAGGCGGTCGGCCAGTAGAAACCGTGGCGGAAGGCCTTGGCCACCAGGGTCTTGGAGGCGGCGTGGTTTCGCACTCACCCTGGTGGATGTCGAGGAGGATCTCTTGACCCCTTTCCAGCTCGACGCACCGTTGGAAGACGCCGGTGGTGCTGCGGTGTACGAGCTCGTGGTTGATGATGCTGTAGGCCGAGGCCCGGCGCTAAATTTGTCTTGCCGTGGCCTCGTCCGAGGGGAGCTCGCCGTGCAGGAGGAACACCAGGATGGGCTGGGCCCATGAGGGAGCCGAGACGGGGACCGGCTCGGGAACCCTCGGGCCTGGGTGATCAGTCCCCGGGACCGGCTCGCCAGCCCCCGGGTCAGGGACGGCCAAAGGGGCGTCAATTGCCATCATGACAGCCGCGGCGTTGGAGCCGGCTGCCTCAGATGTAGCCGGCTCAACCGGTGCCGACAAGGCAGTCGAGGTTAATGGAGCGGGCGGCGAGGTCGTCGAGGGAGCAGTCGGAGCTGCCACCGGGCCGGCAGCGTCAGCCGGCACGAAGATGGACTCTGAATTCGGGGAGGGCTTGATCGATTGTTTGAGCAGTCGCTCGAGGGAGACGCCAGCTGGGATGGCCTGCCGGGTGGAGCCAATCTTCGCCAGCGCGTCGGCCGCCTCGTTGTCCGCCCATGGGATGTGGTGGAACTTAGAGCCCTCGAAGGAGCCGGTGAGTTGCTATACGAGGAAGCGGTAGCTAGCCACGTTGGCATCCCTGGCGTCCCATTCGCCAGAGACCTGGTGCACCATGAGGTCGGAGTCGTCGAAGCATAGGATGCGCCTGATGCCGATCTCCTTGGTGAGCCGGAGGCCATGGATGATGGCCTGGTATTTGGCCATGTTGTTGGAGGCCGTGAAGTGGGTATGGAGGGCGTATTTGAGCTGGTCACCTTTTGGAGAGGAGAGGACTATGCCGGCACCCAGGCCTGTCCTCATCTTTGAGCCGTCGAAATGCATGCGCCAATGCGTGGAGTTTGGAGGAGGCGGCACGAACTCGGTCTCCGCCTAGTCGACGAGGAAGTCAGACAATGCATGTGACTTGATGGCGGTATGCAGCTCGTACCGGATCTCGTGGTCGGCGAGAGCGATGACCCACTTGGCGATCCGGCCGGTGGGGTCCCGGCTGCTCATGATCTCACCTAGCAGGGCCGTGCTCACCACGGTGATGGTGTGTTCCTGGAAGTACTGCTTGACCTTCTTGGCGACGAAGTACATGCCATAGCACATCTTCTGGTAGTGGGGGTAGTTTTGCTTGGAGGCGGAGAGGACATCGCTGAGGTAGTAGACGGGGCACTGGACCGGCAGGGATTTGCCCTCCTCCGGCCGCTCGACCACCAAGACGACACTGATGACACGAGTGGTCACTGGGATGTAGGCGAGCAAGGGGTCCTTCTCGGCCTGCGCGGCCAGGATGGGCGCGCGGGTGAGAGCCCGCTTGAGGCTGCGGAAGGCCTCGTCCGCCTCATTGGGCCAGTCGAACTTGCTCGGCTTCTTTGTGTGATCCGGCATGACTAGAGTCGTCTTCCGAAGGAGCCCGTAGTGGGGTAGGGCCTTCTCCCCCAGCCGGCTAATGAACCGGCTGAGCGAGGCCAGGCAGCCGGTGAACTTCTGGACGTCACGGAGCTAGGTTGGCTTGGGCATGCGCTCGCTCGCGCTGATCTTCTCCGGGTTAGCTTCGATGCCGTGGGCGGACACGAAGAAACCCAGGAGCTGGTCGGCTGGGACGTTGAAGATGCACTTCTACAGGTTGAGCTTGATCTTGTACTCACGCAGGTTCGCGAAGCTATCCCGGAGATCGTCGAGGTGGCTGAAGTGCTTCTCGGTTTTGACGATGATGTCGTTTACATAGACATGGACATTCCTGCCTATCTGAGGCAGGAGGCACTTTTGCATGCACTGCTAGAAGGTGGCGCCTACGTTCTTCAGGCCGAAGGACATGGTGATATAGCATTAGGCCCTGAAAGGCGTGATGAAGGAGGTCTTGAGCTGGTCCTCTGGATCCAGCTTGATCTGGTGGTAGCCGGAGTAGGCATCCAGGAAGGACACAAGTCACAGCTGGTCGTGGAGTCAATGACTTGATCGATCCGCGGCAGGGCGAATGGGTCCTTGGGGCATGCCTTGTTCATGCTGGTGTAGTCGATGCACATGCGTCGGGTCTTGTTCTTCTTCAGCACCAGGACTGGGTTGGCCAGTCAGTCCGAGTGGAAAACCTCCATGATGAAGCCGGCTGCGAAGCAGCCGGGCGATCTCTTCTCCTATAGTATGTCGCTTCTCCTCAGAGAAGCGGCACAGGGTTTGCTTGACCGGCTTAACGTCCGGCCGGACGTGTAGTTTGTGCTTGGCGAACTTCCTCGGAACACCCGGCATGTGTTTGGGGGACCATGCAAAGATGTCTCGATTCTCATAAAGGAAGTCGATGAGCTCGCCTTCCTATTTGCTGTCGAGGCGGCAGCCGATGGTGACACACTGAGCGGGGTTGGCCGGGTCGAGTGAGATCTGCTTGGTGTCCTTGGACAGCTGGAAGGAGGCCTCGCCGACCGACTGTGAGGGGGGAGTCGGCATGCCCGGCTAGCTGCCAATGAGGGCTACGAGCCGGTCGAGTTGCCGCTTCTCCTCAGCTATCTCCAGGGCCTCGGCCAGCCGGCTGCCGTCTCGAGCGCACTCGAGCGATATCTTGTAGTCTCCTGTGATGGTGATGATTCCCTTGGGGCCCGGCATTTTGAGCTTGAGGTAGGCGTAATGGGGGATCGCCATGAACTTGACGAGAGCCGGCTGATCCAGTAGTGCGTGGTAGGGACTTGCGAGGTCCACCACCTTTAATAGCACCGGCTCGCGGCGGAAGTGACCGCGGCCGCCGAAAAGGACATCAAGCTCAATCTTGCCGACAAGGGAGCAGGACTTTCCCGGCACGATGCCGTGGAAAACCGTCCGGCTCGCCTGAAGGTCTTCTATTTTTAGCCCCAGCTTGCGCATCGTGTCGAGGTAGAGGATGTTGATGCTGCTGCCACCATCGATCAGCACCCGCGAGAAGCGGTAGGTGCGCTTCTCGGTGGCGATGATGGGGTCGAGGACCAACGCGTAGCTGTCGAGGCTCGGCATCACGGCCGGGTGACCTGCCCGGCTCCAGGTGACCAACTTCTCCGACCAGTGCATGAACTCGGGAGTTGCCGGCATGGTGGCATTCACCTCACGATGGAGACGACGTTGAGCATGTTTGCTCGTCTCTTCACTGGTGAAGACGATGTAGTAGCCGTCCTGGTTGGGGAACTAGTCGTGTAGGCGGCCGTCGTTCTGGGCCGGAGCGAGAGCCGGTGCCGGGGCGCCAGCTGGGGCCAGGGCCGGTGCGCGGGCAGGCGGCACGGGAGGAGCTAGAAGGCCATCCCCCCAGGCCAGTCGCTATGAAAAGCTGCATTGGCGGAGCGTGTGCGTGGAGGGCTTCACCCAGAGTGGTTCTTGCAGGGGAGGTCGAGCATCTGCTCAAAGGTGAGCTTGGGCTGCTAGGCAGCCTTGCCAGTGCGCTGGCGCTAGCTGTAAGACTGGTGAGCCGGCTCCTGCTTCTCGATGGTGGCAACCTGTCAGCTGCCTTAGCGGGAGTCAGGCTGGTCATTCTTGCGCTTGTTGTTCTGCGGCTGTTGGTTGTCGACAGCCGGTCGGGACGCCTCCGACGTTAGCGTTGCCTTAGCAGGCGAGGTCATTTTGACCCGAATGGCGGAGTCAACCGTGGCGTACTTGTCCGCCTTGGTCATGAGCTCGGCTAATGTGGCGGGCTTGGAGCACAGGAGCTTGTGCTTGAGGGGGGTGCTGTCATGACAGCCTTCGACGAAGTACTGTATGGCTTGCACCTCGTGCACCCCCTCACAAGAGTTGCGGAGCTCGGTCCATCGGGTGAGGTAGTCGCGGAGGGACTCGTCCGGCACCTGAACACACATGGCTAGTTCACGGGGGTGGCCTGGCCGCTTGTAGGTGCCGGTGAAGTTGCAGACAAAGGCTTTCGCAAAGTGCATCAAGTGTTGATGCTGCCGGCCGCCAAGCTATTGAGCCAGGTGTGGGTCGAGCCGATCAGCATGAGGGGGGCGTAGCGGATGGCTACGCGCTTGTTTCCCCTGGTGATGCCGACTGCAGTGGTGTAGTCGATCAGCCAGTCTTCGGGTTTGGTGGCCCCGTTGTATTTCGGGGTGTCTCGGGAGAGCGTGAAGCCGGTCGGGAATGGCTCATTGCGGATCCCAGGGCCGAAACAGCCAGGACAATCGAGCCCTCCTCCTCGAGGAGGGCGGACTATGCGAGCCGGTCGATGCGGAGACGGGCGTCATTCTCGCCGTGGGGGACACGTGGTAGGAGCCGGGCCGAAAGTTCGGGGTGGATGACAGGCGGAACCGACCGTTTCGGCTCGCGCCGCAGGGGCGACGTATGCCCGCGACTGTGCTAGCTGCCGGCAGCCGGCGCCTCGTGGAGGCGGCTGCTGCGAGGCGGGTTGTTGTCGCCGGCTGTTCACAGCCGGTTGCTCGTTCCCCGGTAGCTGAGAGGGCTGGGGGTTGCTTGCCTCAACCCAGCAGCCGGAGACGCGAGGGGAGGAGGAGTGCTGAGCCGGCTGACGACCAGAAGTCCCCGTGCCCTCGCGTTCGAGCCGGGGGCCTTCGGAGGTGGCGCCGCCCGCCGCGAGCTGATGCTGCTGCGCATCGGCGGCGGCGATGAGGTCCTTGATGTGACGCTCGCGGGCGGCACGTTCTTCGCCCTCCAAGGTAGCCAAGTCCTCGTAGGCTACCTTGGCGGCCCGCAGGTTGGCCACGGGGGTGTCGTAGACGGGCATGTTGCCGCCCAAGAATTCGACGACCACGCGGCCATGGTCGCGCATGGCCCCACGCCGGTTGGGCTCGGTGCCAGGCAGGGTGAGTCCATAGGCGGAGGCGTATTCCCGCTGAGCGGCCTCCATGCAGCGCCGCGTGGCCATGAGGGCGCTGGCGTCCTCGAACAGGAGCCGCCTCCAACTCGGCCATGGCGACGTCATGGTTTTCCATCGGACCAATGGGGGTGCTCAGGCCCCTAACGGCCACACCGAGCGGATCGGAGGTGCCGACGCAGGCCGAGGCGGCGCCGGCCTCGGCCCGCGCACGACCGGAGGAGGTGGAGGATATGATGGCCATCGCTCCCACGCGGACGTTGGAGCTGCCGGACTGGGTCGCAGTGAGTGCGCCCACAGATGCGGGCGGATCGGCGCAGACGAGCACCTGGCTAGGGTACTCTTCGGCGACCGGCGCGTCGACGAGGCTTAGCCTGCCGAAGCACTCGGTGAGCGCGTCGATGTCGAGCATGAGGTCAATGACGCTGCCCGTAGGGCCTGCCGGAGCTAGCCCCACGAACCCGTGGTTTCGCCTAGATGTGCGGCAACGATGGGGAATGGCGAGGGGTCCCGCCCGGAGCATGAATCCGGCCGGCGTTGCGTACGGCCCCATGGTGGGCACCAACTGTCGTCGTTTTCTCACAACAGATGCCATGGGTAGGCTTATCGAAGGTGGTTGGGGCCGGAGGACACTGACAGGCTCCGGGAGCGGGATTAGGCACAAGCGGTGGTGACACATGATGTACCTAGGTTCAGAGCCCTCCGTGGGAGGTAACACCCCTAGTCCTGCTAGGTCTAGTTGATGGATAGGTATGTTTACAAGGTTGCTCCTGGAGCTATGGTCTAGAGGTGGAAGAGGGAGGAACTGGCTCGCCTTCCTCCAATACAATGGTGAGAATGTGGGAAGTGTCCCGTGGATGTGGGTGTGTGAGATTGCCCGTCCCCATTGCATGGGGGGTCGGGGGATTTTATAGGCCAACCCCCCGGCTTACAATACTCCTAAGGTACAGGATGGGGGGCAGCTGGTAGCCTCTCCGGTTGACCAGGGGTCCCACCTCTCGAGTCGTCTCGTCGCCCGTAGGGTCCACAGGCCGCGCGGTCCCATCGCCCGCTGGGGCCCGCCAGCTGGCTCCGTGATTGGCCCCCGCCCACCTGCTAAGGCACGGGTCGCCCGAGTGGCGTCGTCTAGTGCCAGCCAGTCGAAGTCTCCGGTACGGCCGGCTGCACTATAGCCATGCCGGAGCAGGTAATCGAGTGGGCGGGGGTGTGCCGGCACTATTTCCCCGCCTGGTCGCGGTCGCCAAGGTCAGCGGCCTGACTGGCCGAACTGTAGCCACACGTGCTCGTGCGTCAGTGGCCACTGTGGCTACAATGGCGCCCGTCGTGGGAGTCATGTTGTGTCACCGTACCCGCGTGCAGAGGGATGGGACGGATGCCTGTCCGCCCAGGGGTCAATGAAGGAGGCGGCTGGAAGGCAGCCGGTCGCGTCCAGCTGGCCGGGGGCCGGGCCGGCACCTTGACCAGCCATCCTCGATCCAGCCGGCAACGTACCTGCTGTCTGCGCGCCAGCCGGCCGAGAAGCAGCCAGCCACGTACTTTTTCTTGCAACGGGGGAGAGAAACCCCGTTGCTTTGGCCTACCCAGGGGTAATAACCCCGTCAGTTATGAAAGAGGACTTTTTTCCACTTTCTGGCTCACACGCATAGTAGCTATCGATAGCGCTCCTGTAGTTGGAACCCTAAAAACATCCATAATACACCGA
Organism: Hordeum marinum; assembly: GCA_022496015.1. Classification (NCBI taxonomy): domain Eukaryota; kingdom Viridiplantae; phylum Streptophyta; class Magnoliopsida; order Poales; family Poaceae; genus Hordeum; species Hordeum marinum. The sequence goes on from CM039673.1 coordinate 412,918,011, forward strand.
AGCAGGAGTAGGGTTTTACGCTCCTCAGCGGCCCAAACCTACATAAAAATCTCCCCTCACAACATTCGTTGATCTTCTCTTTGCGCATACCCCCTCCCAACCGAACCACGAAGGGATCCTCACGGTCCCATAGGTGTCGTGCACCGACACAAGAACAGAAGAAAATCTCGCGATGCGGTGTCAAAACAGTCGGGGGTATATATAGAGAGAATTTTTTTCTTGGAAACCAAGAAAACGAGAGGAAAACAGAGTCGGGAAGGTTCCCGTGGTGGGCACGCTCCACCAGGGCGCGCCAGGGATGGCAACTGCACCCTGGTGTGGCGTGCCCTCCTTGGTTACCTCCGGTTTATTTTTTAATTCCTACAATTCATAAATATTCCAAAACTGATAAAAATATTTTTGTGGAATTTTCGGAGATTGATTACTCACTGTATCACGCACCTATTTATTTTCATGATTCTAGAGTGTTCCGGAAAGTTTCTTTTATATGCTCCTCCGGTGTCATGGTTTGGATAACATTGCTTTCAACATTAATAGGTGTACCTGAGATATAGTGTTTAATTATTTGTCCATTGACCACCTTCGGGTTAGTATCTTCGGCATTATTAATACTGATAGCTCCGGAGTGATAAACCTTATTAATACACCTTTTCTGGCACTGTTTCCGGGGAGGATACACATCAAGCCTACCAAGTACCCACCTTCGGATACACATCAAGCCTACCAAGTACCCACCTTCGGATAGATCTTGGTTTTGGATCTTTCAGATTCATGATAGTGATCGACAGTTGTAAATCCCAAGTGACTCAGAGAATAGAGCTATGCTCCCTGGCAACGGCGCCATAAAAAGGTCTTGATAACCCACAAGTATAGGGGATTGCAACAGTTTTCGAGGGTAGAGTATTCAACCCAAATTTATTGATTCGACACAAGGGCAGCCAAAGAATATTCTCGAGAATTTGCAGCTGAGTTGTCAATTCAACCACACCTGAAAGACTTAATATCTGCAGCAAAGTATTTAGTAGCAAAGTAGTATGAAAGTAACAGTAACGATGGCAAAAGTGACAGTAGAAGTTTTGTAGTGATTGTAACAGTAGCAACGGAAAAGTGACTTAGCAAAGATCAATATGTGGAAAGTTCGTAGGCAATGGGCCGATGATGGATAATTATGTTGGATGGCATTCATCATGCAATAGTTATAACATAGGGTGACACAGAACTAGCTCCAATTCATCAATGTAATGTAGGCATGTATTCCATATATAGTCATACGTTCTTATGGAGAAGAACTTGCATGACATCTTTTGTCCTACCCTCCCATGGCAGCGGGGTCCTATGGAAACTAAGGTATATTAAGGCCTCCTTTTAATAGAGAACCGGACCAAAGCATTAGAACTTAGTGAATACATGAACTCCTCAAACTACGGTAATCACGGGAAAGAATCTCAGTTATTGTCACCCTGGGGATGCGGATCATAACTCGTAATAGGTGTCTACAACTTGCAAGATAGGATCAAGAACACATATATATTCATGAAAACATAATAGGTTCATATCTGAAATCATGGCACTCGGGCCCTAGTGACAAGCATTAAGCATAGCAAAGTCATAGCAACATCAATCTCGGAACATAGTGGATAGTAGGGATCAAAGCCTAACAAAACTAACTCGATTACATGATAAATCTCATCCAACCCATCACCGTCCAGCAAGCCTATGATGAGATTACTCACGAACGGCGGAGAGCATCATGGAATTGGTGATGAATGATGGTTGGTGATGATGATGGCGAAGATTTCCTCTCTCCGGAGCCCAAAACGGACTCCAGATTTGGCCTCCCGAGGAAGAACACGAGGTGGCGGCAGCTACGTATCGTGAAACGCGGTGAACTCTTCTCCTTGATTTTTTTCTCCACAAATAGGAATAAATAGGGTTGGAATTGAGGTCGGTGGAGCCACATGGGGCCCACAAGCTTGCCAGTCGCGACAAGGGGTGGTCACGCCTAGTGGGCTTGTCACATGTGGGTGGCCCCCCTCCGGTTGATTCTTTGCTACTATTTTTTATTAATTCCAAAAATAATCTCCATAAATTTTCAGGTCAATCCGAGAACTTTTATTTCTACACAAAAATAACACCAAGGCAATTCTGCTGAAAACAACGTCAGTCCGAGTTAGTTCCATTCAAATCATGCAAATTAGAGTGCAAAACAAGGGCAAAAGAGTTTGGAAAAGTGGATACGATGGAGACATGTCAACTCCCCCAAGCTTAACCCATTGCTTGTCCTCAAGCAATTCAGTTGATAAACTGAAAGTGATAAAGAAAAACTTTTACAAACTCTGTTTGATCTTGTTGTTGTAAATATGTCTAACTCAAGTTCACATTTTCAACAAAGATTATAGACTAACCACGTTCACAAAACACTTATGGTCTCACATTTACTCATATACATGGCATAATCAACTAGCGAGCAATAATAATAACTCTCGGATGACAACACTTTTATCAAAACAATCATGATACAATATGATATAGTGGTATCTCGCTAGCCCTTTCTGAGACCGCAAAACCTCTAAAGAACAAGGACTGACTAGACATTGTAATTCACGGTAAAAGAGATCCAATGACACTCATACTCAATATCAATTAATATCAAAGCATACAAATGACGGTGGTGTTGGAAATATGCCCTAGAGGCAATAATAAATTAGTTATTATTATATTTCCTTGTTCATGATAATCGTTTATTATCCATGCTATAATTGTATTGATCGGAAACTCACATGCATGTGTGGATACATAAACAAAACCATGTCCCCAGTATGCCTCTAATAGACTAGCTCGTTGATCAAAGATGGCTATGGTTTCCTAGTCATGGACATGAGATGTCATTTGATAATGGGATCACATCATTAGGAGAATGATGTGATGGACAAGACCCAAACTACAAACGTAGAATATGATCGTGTCAGTTTATTGCTACTGTTTTCTGCATGTCAAGTATCTGTTCCTATGACCATGAGATCATGCAACTCACTGACACCGGAGGAGTACCTTGTGTGTATCAAACGTCGCAACATAACTGGGTGACTATAAAGGTGCTCTACAGGTATCTCCGAGGGTGTTTGTTGGATTGGCATGGATCAAAACTGGGATTTGTTACTCCGTGTGACGGAGAGGTATCTCAGGGCCCACTCGGTAATACAACATCACAATAAGCCTTGCAAGCAATGTGACTAAGTGTTAGTCATGGGATCTTGTATTATGAAACGAGCAAAGAGACTTGCCGGTAACCAGGTTGAACTAGGTATGGAGATACCGATGATCGAATCTCGGGCAAGTAACATACCGAAGAACAAAGGGAACATCATACGGGATTAACTGAATCCTTGACATAGAGGTTCGACCGATAAAAGATCTTCGTAGAATATGTTGGAACCAATATGGGCATCCAGGTCCCGCTATTGGTTATTGACTGTAGAGGTGTCTCGGTCATGTCTACATAGTTCTTGAACCTGCAGGGTCTGTACACTTAAGGTTCAGTGACGTTTCGATAGTATAGAGTTATGTATGGTGGTGACCAAAGGTTTTTCGGAGTCCCGGATGAGATCCCGGACGTCACAAGGAGCTCCGGAATGGTCCGGAGGTAAAGATTGATATATATGAAGTCCTATTTTGGTCGCCGCAAAAGTTTCGGGCTCATCGGTAGTGTACCGGGAGTGCCGGTAGTGTACCGGGAGACCATCGGGAGGGGTATTTCGACACAAGAGGCTACATGGGCTGTGGGAGAGTGAATACCAGCCCTTAGTGGGCTGGTGGAAGTCCCACACAAGGCCCATGTGGCTGATAAAGAAAATCCCAAAGAGAAAAGGTGGGGAAAAAAGGCAAAAAGACAAAAAAAAGGAAGGAGTCCTAGTCCTACTAGGATTGGAGGAGGAATCCTCCTCTCCTCCATGGTTCGTCCGAAGCAAGGTCTGGCCCCTTGAGGCCCAAGCCTCATCCTCTCTTCCTCTTATATATACTAGAGGTTTTAGGGGTTTTGGCACAAGATTTTCAGCCACGTGCTACCCGTTCCTCTAGTGCATAGTTTCTCCTCTAGATCGGTTTTCTTCAATGCTTAGGCGAAGCCCTGTCAGAATTGCTCCACCACCATCGCCGCGGTGCCATCACGCTAATGGAGAACTCATCTACCTCTCCACTCCCTCTTGCTGGATCAACAAGGCGGAGATCGTCATCAAGCTGTACGTGTGCTGAACGCGGAGGTGCCGTCCGTTCGGTACTAGATCGGAAGGACCGTGATCAAGATCGCGAGATGATTCATGATTGGATCACGGGACGGATCGTGACGAGATTGCGGGATGGATTGTGATGAGATCAAGAGACGGATCGTGATTGGATCGCGAGACGCTCGGTGATTTGGATCGCGAAGACGTTCGACTACACCAACTGTGTTTCTTAATGCTTCCGGCTTAGCGATCTACAAGGGTATGTAGATCCACTCTCCCTCTCGCAGATGCTCATCACCATGGATAGATCTTGCGTATGTGTAGGAAATTTTTTGTTTCCCATGCAACGTTCCCCAACAGTGGCATCATGAGCTAGGTCTATGTGTAGATGATATCTCGAGTAGAACACAAAGAGTTTGTGGGCGTTGATGCTTAGATTGCTTCCTCCCTTGGTCGTGTTTTGGTTCAGCGGTATTGTAGGATGAAGCGGCCGGGACCAACATTACTCGTACGCTTACGAGAGACCGGTTCCCTCAACAGCAACTTGTTGCATAGATGGCTGGCGGGTGTCGGTTTTCTCCTATTTTAGTTGGATCGGATTCGACAAAGGCGGTCCTTGACAAGGTTGAAAAGCAACTTATGTATCACCGTTGTGGTTTATGCATAGGTGAGAATTGTTCTTGCTAGATACCCGTAGCAGCCACATAAAACATGCAACAACAATTAGAGGACATCTAACTTGTTTTTGCAGGGTAAGTTGTGATGTGATATGGCCAATTACATGATGAGATATATGTGATGTATGAGATGATCATGTGTCGTATAGAATATCACGACTTGCATGTCGATGAGTACGGCAACTGGCAGGAGCCATAGGGTTGTCTTTAATTATTGTATGACCTGCATGTCAATCATTAAGCACTATGTAATGCTTTATGTTATCGCTAAACGGTAGCAATAGTAGTCGAAGCATGATGGGCGAGACAACCCCGATGGTGGCACATTGATGGAGATCAAGATGATGGAGATCATGGTGTCATGCCGGTGACAATGGAGATCATGCCGATGCTTTCAAGATGGAGATCAAAAGCACAAGTTCATGGCCATATCATGTCACTTATGATTTGCATGTGATGTTAATCCTTTCATGCACCTTGTTTTTATTAGGACAACGGTAGCATTATAAGGTGATCCCTCACTTAAATTTCAAGATAAATTGTGTTCTCCCCGAGTGTGCACCATTGCGAAAGTTCGTTGTGTCGATACACCACGTGATGATCGGGTGTGATAGACTCTATGTTCACATACAACGTGTGAAAGCCAGTGTTGCACATGCAGAACAGTCGGGTTAAACTTGACGAGCCTAGCATGTACAGACATGGCCTCAGAACACAAGAAACCGGAAGGTCGAACATGAGTCATATAGTAGATATGATCAACATGATGATGTTCACCATTGAAACCACCTCAACTCACGTGATGATCGGACTTGAGTTGGTGAATTTGGATCATGTAGCACTCAGATGACCTGAGGGATGTCAGTTTCAGTGGGAGTTCTTAAGTAATATGATTAATTGAACTCATTATCATGAACATAGTCAGTAGTGTCTTTGCAAATTATGTTGTAGATTACTAGCTCATGCTGTAGCTCCCTTGTATTTTTTATATGTTCCTAGAGAAATAGAGTTGAAAGATGATGGTAGCAATATTGCGGACTGGGTCCGTGATATGAGGATTGTCCTCATACACAGAAGGCTTATGTCCTTAATGCATCACTCGGTGCGCCACCCCCTCTAGTGTCATCTGTAGATGTTGTGAACATCTGACAGGCACGTTCCGATGACTACTTGATAGTTATGTGCGTCATGCATTACGGCTTAGAATTTAGGCTCCAAAACATTTTGAACGTCACGGAACATATGAGATGTTCTAAGAGCTGAAATTGGGATCTCACGCTCGTGCCCGTGTTGTGAGATATGAGATCTCCAACAAGATTCTTTGCCTGCAAGATGAAGGAGAATAGCCCAATCGTCGAGCATGTGCTCAGATTGTCTGGGTGCTACAATCGCTTGAATCAAGTGGGAGTTGATCTTCCAGATAAGATAGTGATTGATATAGTTCTCTGAGTCACTATCATTAAGTTACTAGAACTTCGTAATGAACTGTAAGTATGCCAGGGATGAAAATGATGATCCCTGAGCTGTTTGCGATGTTTGACACCGCGAAGATAGAAATCAAGAAGAAGCATCAAGTGTTGATGGTTAGTAAAACCACTAGTTTCGAGAAGGGCAAGGGCAAGCAGGGAAACTTCATGGATGGCAAGTCAGTTGTTGCTCCAGTGAAGCAACCCAAACTTGAACCCAAACCCGAGACTAAGTGCTTCTATTATGAGGAGAGTGGTCGCTGAAGCGGAACAACCCTAGATACTTGGTAGATAAGAAGGTTGGCAACGTCGACAGAAGTATATTTGATATACGTGTTATTGATGTGTACCTTGCTAGTACTCCTAGTAGCACCTGGGTATTGGATACCGGTTCGGTTGCTAAATGATAGTAACTCGAAATAAAAGCTACGGAATAAACGGAGAACTAGCTAAGGGTGAGGTGATGATGTGTGTTGGAAATGTTTCCAAGGTTGATGTGATCAACATCGCACGCTCTCTCTACCTTCGAGATTAGTGACAAACCTAAATAAATTTTATTTGGTGTTTGCGTTACGCATGAACATGATTAGATCGTGCTTATTTCAACACGGTTATTCATTTAAGTTAGAGAATAATGGATATTCTGTTTACATGAATAATACCTTCAATGGTCAGGCACCCAATGAGATTTGTTTGTTGAATCTTGATCGTAGTAATACACATGTTCATAACATTGATATCAAAAGATACAAAGTTAGTAATGATAATACCACATACTTGTGGCACTGCCGCTAAATGTCATATTGGTATAAATCGCATGAAGAAACTCCATGCTGATGGATCTTTGGACTCATTTGATTTCGAATCGGTTGAGACATGCGTACCATGCCTCTTGGGCAAGATGACTAAGGACCCCATTTTCCAGTTTTATGGAGCGGGCCATTGACTTATTGGAAATGATATATGTTGATGTATACAGTCCAATGAGTGTTGTAGCGTGCGGTGGATATCGTTATTTTCTTATCTTCATTGATGATTTGAGTAGATATAGTGTATATTTACTTAATGAAACACAAGTCTGAATCGTTTGAAAAGTTTCAACAGAATCAGAGTGAAGTTTGAGATCATCATGACGAGAAGATAAAAATGTCCGCGATATGATCATGGAGGTGAATATGTGAGTTACGAGTTTGGCACACAACTTTAGACAATGTGAAAGTTGTTTCACAACTCACGCCATCTGGAACACCATAGTGTAATGGTGTGTTCGAACGTTATAGTCATGCTCTAATGGATATGGTGCATACTACGATGTCTCTTATTGATTTTCCACTATCGTTTTGGGGTTATGCATTAGAAACAACTGCATTCACTTTAAATAGGGCACCATCTAAATCCGTTGAGATGACACCATATGAATTATGGTTTGATAGAAACCTAAGTTGTCATTTCTTAATGTTTGGGGCTGCGAAGCTTATGTGAAAAAGGGGTTTTCGCCTAATGAGTGCGAACCCAAAGCGGACAAATGCATCTTCATAGAACACCCTAATAACAGTTGGGTAGACCTTCTATCTCAGATCCGAGTACAAAGTGATTGTTGCTAAAACTGGGTCCTTTCTCGAGAAAAAGTTTCTCTAGAAAGAATTGAGTGGGGGGAAGATAGAACTTGATGAGGTTGTTGAACCTTTGTTTCAACCAGAGAGTAGTATAGCGCAGGAAGATGTTTCTGTAAAGCCTATGTTAGTTGACAAGGAAGTTAATGATGATGATCATGAAGCTTCGGATCAAATTACTGTCGAACCTCGTAGGTCGACAAGGATGCGTACTGCTCCTGAGTGGTACGACAACCCTATCTTGGACGTCATGTTGTTGGACAACGATGAACCTACGAGCTATGGAGAAGCGATGATGGGCCCGGATTCCGACAAATGGTTAGAGGCCACAAAATCCGAGAAAGGATCCATGTATGAAAACCAAGTATAGACTTTGGTAGACTTGCTCGTTGAACGGCAGGTCGTCGAGTACAAATGGACCTTTGAGATGAAGACATATGCTGATGGTAAATGTCACCATTTATAAAGCTCGACTTGTCGCAAAGAAGTTTCCGACAAGTTCAAGGAGTTGACTGCGATGAGACTTTCTCACTCGTAGCGATGCTAAAAGTCTGTTGGAATTATGTTAGCAGTTGCTGCATTTTTCAATTATGAAAAATGGCAGATGTATGTCAAAACATCGTTTCCTTAATGGTTTACTCGAGGAAAGGTTGTATGTGATACAACCAGAAGGTTTTGTCAGTCCTAAGGATGATAAGATGTGTGCGAGCTCCAGCAATCCCTCTATGGGCTGGAGCGAGCATCTCGGAGTTGGAATATACGCTTTGATGAGGTGATCAAAGTTTTTGGGTCCATACAAAGTTTATGAGAAACTTGTATTTACAATAAAGTGAGTGGGAGCACTATAGAGTTTCTGGTAAGCATATATGGATTTACGTATTGCTGGTCGGAAATGATGTAGAAGTTCTGGAAAGCATAAAGGGTTGTTTGAAAAGAGTTTTTCAAAGGAAGACCTAGATAAAGCTACCTAATTGTTGAGATAGATCAAGATGCTTGATGAGACTTTCAATGAGTACATACCTTGACAAGATTTTGAAAGAGTTCAAAATGGATCAGTCGAAGAGAAGTGTTCTCGCCTGCTTTGTAGGGTGTGAAGTTGAGTGAGACTCAAAGCTCGACCACAGCAAAAGAAAGAGAAAGGACGAACGTTGTCCCCTATGCCTTAGCCATAGGCTCTGTATAGTATGCCATGTTGTGTACCGCACCTGTGTGTGCCTTCCCATGAGTCCGTCAAGGGGTACAAGAGTGATTCAGGAGTAGATCACTAGACAGCAGTCAAGATTATCCTTAGTAACTAAAAGACTAAGGAAATGTTTCTCGATTATGGAGGTGATAAAGAGTTCATCGTAAAGAGTTATGACGATGCAAGCTTTAACACCAATCCGGATGACTCTTAGTAGCAATCCGTATACGCATAGTGGAGCAGCCATTTGGAATAGCTCCAAGTGGAGTGGAGTAGCAGTGTTTACGGTTTGACATAGATATTTGCAAAGTATACATGGATCTGAATATCGCAGACCCGTTGACTAAAAGACCTCTCTCACATGCAAAGCATGATCGAGAGCCAGAACTCATTGAGTGTTAGATTCATAACAATGCGAATCACATGGTGATGTGAGCTAGATTATTGACTCTAGTGCAAGTGGGAGACTGTTGGAAATATGCCCTAGAGGCAATAATAAATTAGTTATTATTACATTTCCTTGTTCATGATAATCGTTTATTATCCATGCTATAATTGTATTGATCAGAAACTCAGATGCATGTGTGGATACATAGACAAAACCATGTCCCTAGTATGCCTCTAATAGACTAGCTCGTTGATCAAAGATGGCTATGGTTTCCTAGTCATGGACATGAGATGTCATTTGGTAACGGGATCACATCATTAGGAGAATGATGTGATGGACAAGACCCAAACTACAAACATAGCATATGATCGTGTCAGTTTATTGCTAATGTTTTCTGCATGTCAAGTATTTGTTCCTATGACCATGAGATCATGCAACTCACTGACACCAGAGGAGTACCTTGTGTGTATCAAACGTTGCAACATAACTGGGTGACTATAAAGGTGCTCTACAGGTATCTCCGAGGGTGTCTGATGGATTGGCATGGATCAAAACTGGGATTTGTTAGTCCGTGTGACGGAGAGGTATCTCAAGGCCCACCCGGTAATACAACATCACAACAAGCCTTGCAAGCAATGTGACTAAGTGTTAGTCATGGGATCTTGTATTACAGAACGAGTAAAGAGACTTGCTGGTAACAAGGTTGAACTAGGTATGGAGATACCGATGATCGAATCTCGGGCAAGTAACATACCGAAGAACAAAGGGAACATCATACGGGATTAACTGAATCCTTGACATAGAGGTTCGACCGATAAAAGATCTTCGTAGAATATGTAGGAACCAATATGGGCATCCAGGTCCCGCTATTGGTTATTGACCGTAGAGGTGTCTCGGTCATGTCTACATAGTTCTCGAACCCGCAGGGTCTGCACACTTAAGGTTCGGTGTCGTTTCAGTAGTATAGAGTTATGTATGGTGGTGACCGAAGGTTGTTCGGAGTCCCAGATGATATCTCGGACATCACGAGGAGCTCCGAAATGGTCCGAAGGTAAAGATTTATATATAGGAAGTCCTATTTTGGTCACCGGAAAAGTTTCGGACTCATCGGTAGTGTACCGAGAGTGCCGGTAGTGTACCGGGAGACCATCGGGAGGGGTATTTCGACCCAATAGGCTACATGGGCTGTGGGAGAGTGAATACCATCCCTTAGTGGGCTGGTGGAAGTGGAAATAAAAGCCCAAATAGAAAAGGTGGAAAAAAAGGCAAGAAGGCAAAAAAGGAAGGAGTCCTAGTCCTACTAGGATTGGAGGAGGAATCCTCCTCTCCTCCTTGGTTCGACCGAAGCAAGGGCTGGCCCCTTGAGGGCCAAGCCTCCTCCTATCTTCCTCTCATATATACTAGAGGTTTTAGAGTTTTTGGCACAAGATTTTCAGCCACGTGCTACCCGTTCCTCAAGTGCATAGTTTCTCCTCTAGATCGGTTTTCTGCAGTGCATAGGTGAAGCCCTGCCGGAATTGCTCCACCACCATCGCCACGACATCGTCACGCTGCCGGAGAACTCATCTACCTCTCCACACCCTCTTGCTGGATCAAGAAGAAGGAGATCGTCATCGAGCTGTACGTGTGCTGAACGCGGAGGTGTCATCCGTTCGAACCTAGATCGGAAGGACCGTGATCAAGATCGCGAGATGATTCGTGCTTGGATCGCGGGACGGATCGTGACGAGATCGCGGGACGGATCGTGATGAGATCGCGAGACGGATCGTGATTGGATCGTGGGACGCTCGGCGATTTGGATCGCGAAGACGTTCGACTACACCAACCGCGTTTCTTAACGCTTCCCGCTTAGCGATCTACAAGGGTATGTAGATCCACTCTCCCTCTCGTAGATGCTCATCACCATGGATAGATCTTGCATGTGCGTAGGAAATTTTTTGTTTCCCATGCAACATTCCCCAATAGGTGGTGCTCTCTAACTAGTGCTTTTTGTAATAGGATGATGACTCAGCAATAAAGTAAATAGATAGGCCCTTCGTAGAGGGAAGCAGTGATTTGCAGAGGTGCCAGAGCTCAAGCTTTTAAAACATGAATGAATAAAAAAATTGAGCGGTATGCTTTCATTGTCATAATAACGACCAAGATATTTCACCATCTTCCATGCTAGATACATTATAGGCGGTTCCCAAACAGAATGATAAAGTTTTTACTTCCCCTCCAGCAATCAAGCACACTCCACGGCTAGCCGAATTCACGTGTACCGTCCATACAAACACAGTCCTGGGGGAGTTTTGTTTCATTAAATTTTGATTTGATTTTGAGCATGGAACTAGGCATCCCGAATACAAGCCACTTTCTCGTGAATGATAGTGAATAAACATATATCGTGAGAATAACCCACCTAGCATGGAAGATATTAGCAGCCCCCAGTCGCTCCATGAGCGATTCGGGCATACAAAACAGAATATTATTTGAAGGTTTAGATTTTAGCACATGCAAATTTACTTGGAACGGCAGGAGAATACCGCATATAGGTAGGTATGGTGGACTTGGATGGAACAACTTTGGGTTTGAGGAATTGGATGCACAAGCAGTATTCCCGCTTAGTACAAGTGAAGGCTAGCAAAAGACTAGGGAGCGACCAACTAGAGCGCGACAACAGTCATCAACATGCTTTGAGATTAACCAACATTGGATGCAAGCATGAGTAGGATATAAATCACCATGAACATAAATATCGTTGAGGCTATGTTGATTTTGTTTCAACTACATGCATGAACATGTGCCAAGTCAAGCCACTTGAATCCTTCGGAGGAGGATACCATCCTGTCATACTACATCAACAATTTTAATATGCATGTTGGCACTCAAGACAAACCATTATCCACTCTTAACTAATTAAGCATGGCATGAGTAACTATAATCTCTAATTGTCATTGCAAATATGTTTCACCCATAATGAACTGAAGTTGGAACGATGAGCTAATCAAATTTACAAAAGCAAAATAGGTAGAGTTCATACTAGCTTTTGTCCATCTCAATATTTTCATCGTATATCATCATTATTGCCTTTCACTTGCATGATTGAATGGTGTGAATAATAATAAGAGTGCACGTGCATTGGACTAAACTGGAATCTGCAAACAATAACTCAAAGGAGAAGGCAAGGTAATATGGGCTCTGTGATACATAAACAATAATGCATATGAGAGCCACTCGACATTTTCATTGTGGTCTTATCCATACGACCCAAGGAAAGAAAATTCAAAACAAGAACGCGAAAAACTATTTACACGGGAAAGCTCCCAACAAGCAAAAGAAGAACGAAAAATCTTTTTAGGTTTTCTTTTAAGTGCTACAACTAGACAAACTAGAAGGTTAAGCTATAACTAATTTTTTTTAATTTTTCTCAAAGTTAATTAAACACACAAGAAGATAGCGGAAAAAATAAATAAACTACCATGGATGGTACAATGAAAAAGTATGAACACCGACTACTAAGATGAATGTGTGATCATGAATGTAAAGTCGGTGAGAAATACGTACTCCCCCAAGCTTAGGCTTTTGACCTAAGTTGGTCTAGGGTCGTGGCTAGAAATAACCCTCTCCTGGATAATCCTAAGGGTCCTGAGGGTTCCACTTGTTGGCGAGCTGCTGTGGCTCCCACTGAAAAACTGGCTCCGGGTACGGATCAAAGGCCGGTGTCGGTTCAGGTGTTGGGGGTTGTGACAGACCCCAATATCTGTAAATGTACTCGGGCATAATAGTGTACCTGCCAGAATGAATATTGAACAAGGAAGAAGGACGCAGAACAATAATCTCACAAGTACCTTGACTAAAAACTAAGTTATAAAGCAGCCTCCTATCATCATTCTACCTAATAACATCATGTGTTACCATACTGTCATAGTCTAAATATTTCGCGGGTAGCCGCATTTCCTCTTCCTCGTCAAGCCTAAAAGGTATCTCAAAGTGTTTGGCTAGACGAGATGCATAAATACCTCCGAATATGGGCCCCCTCGAACGGTTTAAGTTCAACCGTTGGGCCACCATATTACCCACACTAAAAGTTCTATCGGCAAATAGAGTATGGCATAGAATGGTGAGGTCGGGAGCACTAAGGCCTCCACTCTCCCCAAGACCAACTAAACATCTCCCCGCAAATAATGAATAATAGCGTAAAACAGGAAAATGTAAACTAGTTGCTCTTGCCTTTGACACCCCCCTCTCTTCTCCTACTATGATTGTGGCAATAAAATCTTCCATGACCCTAGGACGTGGTTCCCTGATGCTGCGCTCATAGGGTATTTTTGCAAACTTTGCAAAAATCGTAAAGGTTCATTTTCTTAGGCACATCATATAAATGAAATTCTACCGTAGGAGGTTCTTCCCTATAATGAAAGTGAAAATTTTGCGCGAAGGTATTAGTGAGCAAGAGGTACTGGTCACACATATCGTTGAGGAAGTTGGTGATGCCTGCCCTCTCGGCCAAATAATAGAAATCTTCATAAACTCCGGTTGCCCACAAGAATGCATCACTTGGCCATTCACATGGTCGAACTTCTGCGACGCGATAAATTTTTTATTTCGACTTCTTCTTCACCTCATTTTCATCTTATTTAGAGCCCCGGCTTGAAGAGCCCCTTGTTCTTGAGCATCTTCTTTCTGGAAAAATTCTGAAATTTTTAGTGACTCAAAATAAAGGTGAATAAAACTCAACCAAACTTATAGCAACTACTCCCACAAGTGCCTAGAGCCTATATCATGCATCAAAAATACTTGGGGCCATACAAATTTGACATGCAAGCTCAAGAACAACATCACCACGCCAGCAAAAATATGCAATATATATAGCACTAGAACAAAAACTAATTGGATCATTGGAGGAGTCACATACCGAAGAACATTCTCCTAAAACAGTTTTGTGAATGGAGCCTTGCACAAGGAGATCGAAAATGGCAGCAAAATGAGCTAGAACACGGGTTTGAGCAATGGGGGGATTTTTTCTGGAGGAAGATGAAATAAATTGGAGCTGGAATGAGTGAAGGGGGCCCACGTGGGACCCACAAGCCACCTAGGCACGACCAGGGGGGTGGCCGTGCCCTGTGGGCTTGTGATCCACTGGTGTTGCCCCCTGGTATGTACTGAGTGCCAGATATTTTTAAATATTCCAGAAAAAACATACTACATTTTCAGGGCATTTGAAGAATTTTTATTTTCAGGTCATTTTTCTATTGCACGGAAAACTCAGAAAACAGAAAAATAATAGCATTTTTGCTTTATTTTCTCTAACTAACAGAAAGTAAAAGTTGGGTACAGAAAGTTGTGCTTTCTAAATTCATCCATCTCATGCTCATCAAAAGGAATCCATCAATAAGGTTTATCAAGTCTTATTAACAAACTTCTTTCGAGTGACATGAAACCGGAGAATTTTTTAATAACACTAAGTTACCTCAATAGGGATATGAATATACCCAATAATAAGTATATCATATTTCTTCTTGACAGCCGAAAGAGGGAATTCAAAGTCTCCAATAATAATCGTTGAAATTTTTTCAATGGAGTTGATACTATGAACTTGGGGTCGTTTCTTTGGAAAGTGTACCATATGCTCATTACCATTAATATGAAAAGTGACATTGCCCTTGTTGCAACCAATAATAGCCCCTGCAGTATTTAAAAAGTGTATACCAAGGATGATCAACATACTGTCGTCCTCGGGAATATCAAGAATAACAAAGTCCGTTAGGATAGTAGCATTTGCAACTACGATAGGCACATCCTCACAAATACCGATGGGTAAAGCAGTTGATTTATCAGCCATTTGCAAATATATTTCAGTAGGTGTCAACTTATTCAAATCAAGTCTACGATATAAAGAGAAGGGCATGACACTAACACCAGCTCCCAATTCACATAAGGCAGTTTTAACATAATTCTCTTTAATAGAGCGTGGTATAGTTGGCACTCCTGGGTCTCCCAATTTCTTTGGTACTCCACCCTTAAAAGTATAATTAGCAAGCATGATGGAAATCTCAGATTCTGGTATTTTTCTTTTATTAGTCACGATATCTTTCATATACTTAGCATAAGGAGACATTTTCAGAATATCAGTCAAGCGCATACGCAAAAAGACAGGTCTAAGCATTTCAACAAAGCGCTCAAAATCCTCATCATCTTTTTTCTTGGATGGTTTGGGAGGAAAGGGCATGGGTTTCTGAACCCATGGTTCTCTTTCTTTACCATGCTTCCTAGCAACAAAATCTCTTTTGTCATATCTTTTATTCTTAGGTTGTGGGTTATCAAGATCAATAGCAGGTTCAATCTCCACATCATTATCATTACTAAGTTGAGCATCAATATGAACATGAACATTAATATTATCACTAGGCTTATGTTCATCACTAGATTGTGTCTCATCATCAAAGATAGAAATATCATTTCGGTTTTCAGGTGTATCAATAACAGGTTCACTAGCAGCATGCAAAGTCTATCATCATCCTTATTCCTCTTATTACTGGAACGACTAGGTGCATCAGTATTGATTCTTTCAGAATCTTTCTCAATTATCTTAGGATGGCCCTCAGGATACAAAGGTTCTTGGGTCATTCTACCACCTCTAGTCACAACTCTAACAAAATGATCATTGTTTTTACTATTCATCTCATTAAGAAAATCATTTTGTGCCTTAAGTACTTGTTCTGCTTGAGTGGTTACCACGGAAGCATGTTTACTAATAAGCTTAACATCATTGATAGTTCTACTCATATAATCACCTAAGCGATCAAGCATGTAAGCATTATATTTGAATTTTATACTAACGTAAGCATTGAAATTTTCTTGCTTAGCAACAAAATTATCAAACTCATCCAAGCATTGGCTAGCAGACTTATTATAAGGAATATCACCTTCATCAAATCTATGGAGAGAATTTACCTCTACTACCTGTGTCGGGTTATCAAGATCATGTATTTCTTCAATAGGTGGTAGATTCTTAACATCTTCATCTTCAATACCTTTTTCATTCATAGATTTCTTTGCCTCTTGCATATCTTCAGGACTGAGAAATAGAAATATCTCTTTTCTTCGGAGTTGGCTTCGGAGGTGGTTAGGAATAGTCCAATCATTATCATTACTCAATATATTATTCAATAGTAGTTCAGCTTGTTCAACAGTTCGTTACCTGAAAACACAACCAAGACAACTATCTAGGTGGTCCCTAGAAGCATCGGTTAGTCCATTATAAAAGATATCAGTTATTTCGTTTTTCTTGAGAGGATGATCAAGCAAAGCATTAAGTAATTGGAGAATCCTCCCCCAAGATTTTGGGAGACTCTATTCTTCAATTTGCACAAAGTTAAATATATCTTGCAAGGCAGCATGTTTCTTATGGTCGGGAAAATATTTTTCAGGGAAGTAATATATCATATCATGGGGACTACGCACACCACCAGGAGCAATCGAATTGAACCATACCTTTAATGAGAAAGGAAATGACTTGAGAATATGATAATAATGAATTTTTTCTCATGAGTAAATAGGGTGGCTATATCATTTAGTTTAGTAAGATGTGCCACAACAGTTTTAGATTCATAAGCATGGAAAGGATCAGATTCAACCAAAGTAATTAACTCTAGCAATTTGTTCATCAAAAAATTCACCCAGTGGCACAGTATTATCAAGCAAAGTATCATCATAAGCATCATGCATAGTAGAAGTGGCATCATCAATTACTTGCGACATATCAGAATTACTAGCAGGTGGTGGTGTCGCAAACTTACTCATAACAGAAGGTGAATAAAGTGCAGAGCTAGATGGCAGTTCCTTACCTCCCCTCGTAGTAGAGGGATAGATCTTGGTTTTTGGATCTTTCAAATTCTTCATAGTGATCAACAGATATAAATCCCAAGTGACTCAGAGAATAGAGCTATACTCCCCGGCAACGACGTCAGGAAAAGGTCTTGATAACCCACAAGTATAGGGGATCTCAACAGTTTTCGAGGGTAGAGTATTCAGCCCAAATTTATTGATTCGACACAAGGGGAGCCAAAGAATATTATCGAGTATTTGCAGCTGAGTTGTCAATTCAACCACACCTGAAAGACTTAATATCTGCAGCAAATTATTTAGTAGCAAAGTAGTATGGAAGTAACGGTAATGGCAAAAGTGACCGTAGCAATTTTGTAGTGATTGTAACAGTAGCAACAGGAAAGTAAGTTAGCAAAGATCAATATGTGGAAAGCTCGTAGGCAATGGACTGATGACGGATAATTATGTCAGATGGCATTCATCATGCAACAGTTATAACATAGGGTGATACAGAACTAGCTCCAATTCATCAATGTAACGTAGGCATGTATTCCATATATAGTCATACTTGCTTATGGAAAAGAACTTGCATGACATCTTTTGTCCTACCCTCCCATGGCAGCGAGGTCCTAATGGAAACTAATGATATTAAGGTCTCCTTTTAATATAGGACTGGACCAAAGCATTAACACTTAGTGAATACATGAACTCCTCAAACTATGGTAATCACGGGAAAGAATCCCATTTATTGTCACCCTGGGGGAGGTGGATCATAACTCATAGTAGGTGTCTACAACTTGCAAGATAGGATCAAGAACACATATATATTAATGAAAACATAATAGGTTCATATCTGAAATCATGGCACTCGGTCCCTAGTGACAAGCATTAAGCATAGCAAAGTCATAACAACATCAATCTCAGAACATAGTGGATACTAGGGATCAAACCCTAACAAAACTAACTCGATTACATGATAAATCCCATCCAACCCATCACCGTCCAGCAAGCCTATGATGGGATTACTCACGAACGGCGGAGAGCATCATGGAATTGGTTATGAAGGATGGTATGTGATGATGATGGCATCGATTTCCCCTCTTCGGAGCCCAAAATGGACACCAGATCTGGACTCCCGAGGAAGAACAGGAGGTGGTGGCGGCTCCGTATCATGAAACGTGATGAACTATTCTCCTTGATTTTTCTCCACGAATAGGAATAAATAGGGTTGGAATTGAGGTCGATGGAGCCACAGGGGGCCCACAAGCTTGCCAGTCGCGACCAGGGGGTGGTCGCACCTGGTGGGCTTTTCACATGTGGGTGGCCCACCTCCGATTGATTCTTTCACCGGTATTTTTTATTAATTCCAAAAAATAATCTCCGTAAATTTTCAGGTCAATCCGAGAACTTTTATTTCTGCACAAAAATAACGCCAAGGCAATTCTGCAGAATACAGCGTCAGTTTGGGTTAGTTCCATTCAAATCATGCAAATTAGAGCCCAAAACAAGGGCAAAAGAGTTTGGAAAAGTGGATACGATGGAGACGTATCAAATCCCCCAAGCTTAACCCATTGCTTGTCCTCAAGCAATTCGGTTGATAAACTGAAAGTGATAAAGAAAAACTTTTGCAAACTCTGTTTGATTTTGTTGTTGTAAATATGTCTAACTGATGTTCAGAATTTCAGCAAAGATTATAGACTAACCACGTTCACAAAACATTTAGGTCTCACATTTACTCAAATAAATGGCATAATCAACTAGCAAGCAATAATAATAACTCTCGGATGACAACACTTTTATCAAAACAATCATGATACAATATGTTATAGTGGTATCTCGCTAGCCCTCTCTGAGACCGCAAAACCTCTAAAGAACAAGGACTGACTAGACATTGTAATTCACGGTAAAAGAGATCCAGGCACACTCATACTCAATATCAATTAATAGCAAAGCATACAAATGACGGTGGTGCTCTCTAACTGGTGTTTTTTATAAGAGGATGATGACTCAGCAATAAAGTAAATAGATAGGCCCTTCGTAGAGGGAAGCATTGATTTGCAGAGGTGCCACAGCTCAAGCTTTTAAAACATGAATGAATAACAATTTTGAGCGGTATGCTTTCATTGTCATAATAATGACCAAAATATTTAACCATCTTCCATGCTAGATACATTATAGGCGGTTCCCAAACAGAATGATAATTTTTTTACTCCCCCTCCAGCCCACTCCCCGGCTAGCCGAATTCACGGGTACCTTCCATACAAACACAGTCGTGGGGGAGTTTTGTTTCATTAAATTTTGATTTGATTTTGAGCATGGAACTGTATATCCCGAATACCAGCCACTTTCTCATGAATAATAGCGAATAAACACATATCGTGAGAATAGCCCACCTAGCATGGAAGATATTGACAGCCCGCTGTCGCTCCATGAGTGATTCGGGCATACAAAACAGAATATTATTTGAAGGTTTAGAGTTTAGCACATGCAAAATTACTTGGAATGGCAGGTGAATACCGCATATAGGTAGGTATGGTGGACTTGGATGGAACAACTTTGGGTTTGAGGAATTGGATGCACAAGCAGTATTCCTGCTTAGTACAAGTGAAGGCTAGCAAAAGACTGGGGAGCGACCAACTAGAGAGCGATAACAGTCATCAACATGCTTTGATATTAACCAACATTGGATGCAAGCATGAGTAGGATATAAATCACCATGAACATAAATATCGTAGAGGCTATGCTGATTTTGTTTTAACTACATGCATGAACATGTGCCAAGTCAAGCCACTTGAATCATTCAGAGGAGGATAACATCCTACCATACTACATCACAACCATTTTAATATGCATGTTGCCACTCAAGACAAACCATTATCCACTCTTAGCTAATTAAGCATGGCATGAGTAACTATAATCTCTAATTTTCATTGCAAATATGTTTCACCCATAATGAACATCAGTCGGAATGATGAGCTAATCATATTTACAAACGCAAAATAGGTCGAGTTCATACCATCTTTTCTCCGTCTCAATCTTTTCATCATATATCGCCATTATTGTCTTTCACTTGCACGATTGAACGGTGTGAATAATAATAAGAGTGCACGCGCATTGGACTAAACTGGAATCTGCAAATAATAACTCAAAGGAGAAGGCAAGGTAATATGGGCTCTCCGATAGATAAACAATAATGCATCTGAGAGCCACTCAACATTTTCATTATGGTCTTCTCCATATGACCCAAGGAAAGAAAAATGAAAACAAGAATGAGAAAAACTGAAACTAGAATTGTAGAGACGTATCAATAACATATGGTCCTTCCCATTTGGAGAGAAGTTTTCCTGCAAAAAATCTAAAACGAGAATTGTACAAAAGAACATATTCTCCAGCTTTGAATTCTCGCTTTTGGATTCTTTTGTCATGCCATCTTAAAAACTTTTTCTTTAAATAACTTGGCATTTTCATAAGCTTGGATTCTTGATGTGGCTTGAGACTGCATCGGTATTTCCCCAAAGAGGAAGGGATGATGCAACACAGCGATGGTAAGTATTTCCCTCAATTTATGAAACCAAGGTATCAATCCGTAGAGAAAGATCACGCACCCACGTAAACAACACATGCACACGAACAACAAATACTTGCAACTCGGCGCGAAAGAGAGGTTGTAACGCTTTCTACGGTAATAAGATAGATTAGGTAGTGATAGTTTTGGCAAATAGATCTCGCAAGAGCACAAAGTAAAAAAAAGTGCAGGAAGGTATTTTTTTGGATTAATAGATCTGAAAACAAAAGTTGCAAATTGTATATCGGAAAGCAATATGTTGGAAAAGTAGACCCGGGGGGCGTAGGTTTCACTAGTGGCTTCTCCCATGAGTATAGCACACGGTGAGTGCACAAACTACTGTTGGGTAATTGATAGAAGATCAAATAATCCTGATGATATCCAACCAATGATCATTATTTAGGCATCACGTCCAAGATAAGTAGACCGAAAAATTCCGCATCTACTTCTGTTACTCCACACATCAACCGCTATCCAGCATGCATCTAGTGTATTAAGTTCATGGAGAAATGGAGTAATACAATAAGAATGGTGACATGATGTAGATAAGATCTATTCATGTAGGAATAGACCCCATCTTGTTATCCTTAATGGCAATGATACATGTGTGTCTTGCTACCCTTTCTATCACTAGGAAAGAACACCGCAAGATCGAACCCATCACAAAGCACCTCTTCCCATGGCAAGAAAAATCGATCTAGTTGGCCTAACTAAACCAAAGATTCGAAGAAGAAATATGAGGCTATAAGTAATCATGCAAATAAGAGATCAAAGAAGACTCAAATCATATTCATGGATAGAAACTGATCATGAACTCAAAATTCATCGGATCCCAACAAACACACCACAAAAGTCATTACACCAAATAGATCTCCAAGAGACCATTGTATTGAGAAACATAGAGAGGGGGGAATCCATCTAGCTACTGCCTACGGACTCGTAGGTCTATGGTGGACTACTCACGCATCACCAGAGAGGCACCTATAAGGAAGAGGAACCCCTCCGTGATGATGTTAGATTGGATCTCGAGTTTCTGGAACTTGCGGCGGCTGGAATTGTGTTTCGTCGACTCCCTTAGGGTTTTTGGATTTTCAGGGAATTTGTAGGCTCGATAGTTGGTTCAGGGGGTGCCCGAGGTGCCCACCCTCCACCAGGCCGTGCCAGGGGCCTTTGGCGCGCCCTGGTGGGGGTGGCCACCCTGGCCCCCCTCTTCTGGTGTTGTTTGGCCCATCTTTCTTCTTCGCGTCCATAAAAAATCCACAAAAATCCCCGCAACGTTTGGGCTCTGTTTGGTATTGATTTTCTATGAAGTAAAAAACAAGCAAAATAGCAACTAGCACTTTGGCACTATGACAATAGCTTAGTCCCAAAAAATGATATAAAGTTCCTATAAAATGATTGTAAAACATCCAAGATTGATAATATAACATCATGGAACAAGAAAAAATTATAGATACGTTGGAGACGTATTAGTTCTTCATTCATCTAATGAGCTAATGTCAAATAACCACTTTTCACCGGCAAGTTTGAAATCATAGTTGAGTTCTTTAATTGCCCAAAATGCTTTATGTTCTA
The DNA here is from genome assembly GCA_022496015.1 of Hordeum marinum. Classification (NCBI taxonomy): domain Eukaryota; kingdom Viridiplantae; phylum Streptophyta; class Magnoliopsida; order Poales; family Poaceae; genus Hordeum; species Hordeum marinum. The sequence goes on from CM039673.1 coordinate 412,940,510, forward strand.
ATTCTAGAGGCAAATGACAAGCTTTCCCATAGACCTTCTTATATGGAGACATACCCATAGGATTTTTATACGATGTTCTATAAGCCCAAAGTGCGTCATCTAGTTTCTTAGACCAATTCTTTCGGGACCTATTAATAGTTTTTTGTAATATCATTTTTATTTCTCTATTGCTAAGTTCAACTTGACCGCTAGATTAAGGATGATAGGGTGATGCAATTCTATGGTTAACATCATATTTAGAAAGCATCTTACGGAAAGCACCATGAATAAAGTGTGAACCGCCATCGGTCATTAGATATCTAGGGCCTCCAAACCTTGGGAAAATAACTTCTTTAAGCATTTTAATGGAAGTATGATGATCGACACTACTTGTTGGAATAGCTTCTACCCACTTAGTGACATGATCAACAACAACCAAAATATGAGTGTACCCATTAGAGGAAGAAAATATCCCATATAATCAAAACCCAAACATCAAATGGTTCAACAACTGAATAATTCATAGGAATTTCTTGGCGCTTACCGATATTACCTTCGACATTCATCACAAGACAAGACAAACTCATGAGCATCCTTGAAGAGAGTAGGCCAATAAAAACCAGATTGTAATACCTTATGAGCAGTTGTATCTCCAGCATGATGTCCTCCATACGCTTCGGAATGACATTTTCGTTAAATTTGTTCGTGTTCATGCTCCGGTACACAACGTCTTATAATACCATCTACTCCTTTATAAAGATGTGGGTCATCCCAAAAGTAATGTCTTAAGTCATATAAGTTTTTTGTTGGTATGTGAAACAAGGTGGAATATATTTAGCAACAATGTAATTAGCATAGTCATCATAACATGGAGTGTTTTGAGAGACATTTATTGCAGCTAGTTGTTCATCGGGAAAACTATCATCAATAGGTAGTGGGTCATCAAGAATATTTTCTAACCTAGACAAGTTATCAGATACGGGGTTCTCAGCTCCCTTCCTATCAACAATATGTAAATCAAATTCCTAAAGCAAGAGAACCCACCTAATGAGTCTAGGTTTAGCACCTTTCTTTTCCATAAGATATTTTATAGCAGCATGATCGGTGTGAACAATAAATTTGGAATCAACAATGTAAGGTCCGAATTTATCACAAGCAAACATGACTGCTAAAAATTCTTTTTCAATAGTGGCATAATTTCTTTGGGCATTGTCTAGAGTTTTGCTAGCATAATGGATAACATTTAATTTCTTATCAACTCTTTGTCCTAGAACAACACCAACAACATAATCACTAGCATCCCATATAATTTCAAAAGGCAAATTCCAATCAGGTGGTTGAACGATAGGTGCAGTGGTTAAGGGTTTCTTTAGTATTTCAAAGGCTTCCATGCAATCTTCATAAAAAACAAAGGGAATATCCTTTTGCAAAAGATTAGTAAGAGGCCTCGAAATAGTTTAGAAGTCTTTAATAAACCTCCTATAGAAACCAGCATGACCAAGGAAACTTCGAATACCTTTCATATCTTCAAGACATGGCATTTTCTCAATTGCATCAACTTTAGCTTGATCCACCACAATACCTCGTTTAGAGATCTTATGCCCCAAGACAACACCTTCCTTAACCATAAAGTGGCACTTCTCCCAATTCAAGACGAGATTAGTTTGTTCACATCTCTGCAAAACTCGAGCAAGGTTGCTTAAGCAATCATCAAAAGAAGTTCCATAAACGGAAAATAATCCATGAAAACCTCCACAATATTTTTACAAAAAATAGAGAATATAGCAAACATACATCTTTGAAAGGTAGAAGGTACATTGCATAAACCAAAAGGCATACATCTATAAGCATAGGTTCCAAAAGGACAAGTAAAGGTGGTTTTCTCTTGATCGGATTGTGACACGAGTATTTGAGAGAGACCAGAATATCCATCCAGGAAACAAAAGTGTGTGTGCTTAGATAATATTTCAGGCATTTGATCAATTAAAGGCAAGGGGCAATGATCTTTTATAGTAGCTTTATTTAATTTTCTAAAATCAATTACCATCCTATAGCCAGGAACAACTCTTTGCAGAATAAGCTCATTTTTATCATTGGGAACAATAGTAATACCTCCTTTCTTACGGACACAATGAACGGGACTCACCCATCTACTACCAGCTATAGGATAGATTATACATGCTTCCAGAAGCTTTAATATTCCAGTTCTTACCACTTCTTTTATCTTGGGATTCAATCGTCATTGGTGCTCAATAACGGGTTTAGCATCAGGTTCCATATTAATCTTTTGCTGGCATAGAGTGGGACTAATGCCCTTAATATCATCAAGAGTATGTCCAATAGCAGCCTGGTGCTTCCTCATAACTTTTAATAATCTTTCTTCTTCATGCTCTGAAAGGTTAGCACTAATAATAATAGGATATATTTTTTTTCATCAAGGTAGCATATTCTAGAGTGTCAGGCAATTGTTTAAGTTCAAACACAGGATCACCATTAGGTGGAGGAGGACCTTCATGGTCTAGCAAATATTGTTCTAGTGGATCAGTAGGAGGAACGATAATAGAAGCAAGACCGATTATTTCATCCTTACTAGGTAATTCTCTATCACGAGGTTGTCTACTAAACTTGGAAAAATTAAACTCATGAGACACATCACCAAACTCAACATTGACAGTTTCTTTTTTGCAATCTAGCTTAGCATTAACAATGTTCAAGAAAGGTCTACCAAAGATAATGGGACAAAAGTAATCTTGTGGGGAACCAAGAACTAGAAAATCCGTAGGATATTTTATTTTCCCACACAATACTTTAACATCTATAACAATCCCAAGTGGTGTGATGGTGTCTCTATTGGCAAGTTTAATAGTAACATCAATATCTTCTATTTCGGCAGGTGTTATGTAATTCATAATTTCTTGATATAAGATGAAAGGAATAGCACTCACACTAGCACCCAAATCACATAATCCATGATAACAATGATCTCCTATTTTAATAGAGACAACAAGCAAGCCAACTACGAGTCTATGTTTGTCTTTTTCATCGGGTTTAGTAATTCTAGAATCTTCATCACAGAAGTAAATGACATGCCCATCAATATTTTCTACCAAGAGATCTTTAACCATAGCAACACTAAGTTCCACTTTAATTTTCTCAAAGGGCTTAGGTGCTCTAATATTACTTTTGCGAACCACGGTTGATACATTGGCATGTTCCTTTATCCTAACAGAGAAATGTGGTTTCTCTATGTAAGCGGTAGGCACAACTGGATCATCATTGTAAATGATAGTTTCTTCTTTAGCTATGACTGGTTCTATAATTTCTTCTTTAATAGGGCGGATGATATTTAAACCACTTCTGTTTAGGGAGATCAACATGAGCAGCAAATGTTTCACAAAAGGAGGCTACTATCATAAAGTCAAGTCCATATTTAGTGCTAAACTTGTGAAAAGCATCGGTATTCATAAAATATTAACACAATCAAATTCAAGCTTAATACTTGACTCATTACCTTCGGCGACTTCACAATCTTCAGAGTTGCTTTTAATTCTTTCCAAGAGATCCCACTTGAATTCAATAGTCTTCTTCATGAAAGAACCGGTACAAGAAGTATAGAGCATGGTTTGATCATTATGAGAAAGCCGAGCATAAAAATTACGAATGGTAACTTTCTCTCGAGATATCATGATTGGGGCATGAATATAACATTGACTTAAGCCTCCCCCAAGCTAAAGTGGTACTTTCTCCTTCACGAGGCCAAAAATTATATATATAATTCCAATCACGATGAACTAGATGCATAGGATAAAACTTCTGGTCGAATTCCAATTTCAAACGATTCCAGTTCCATGGTCCAATATCATCACATAGCCTATACCATTTCAATGCTTTTACCTTCAAAGATAAAGGGAAAACCCTCTTCTTAACTTCATCTCTGGATAAACCTGCAAGCTAAAATAGTCCACAAATTTCTTCCACATGTATTAGCTGCATATCAGGATGCTCAGTTCCATCTCCTGCATAAGGACTAGTTAGCAGATGTTCTAACATACCCGAAGGAATTTCATAACAAATATTTTCAGTAGGTGTTGTAGGTTGAGGGATGCTACTTCTCGAGCGTGCGTTGGTTTCCCATGAAGAGGAACGGTTTGATGCAGCAAAGTAGATAAGTATTTCCCTAAGTTTTTGAGAACCAAGGTATCAATCCAGTAGGAGATACAAGCGAGTCACCAATAGATATACCTGCACAAAGAATCAAACTCTTGCACCCAACGCTATAAAAGGGTTGTCAATCCCTTCACGGTTACTTGCAAGGATGAGATCTAAAAGATATAGATATAATAGGATGCTTGAACGGAAAGTAAAACAAAAAGTAAAAATAGGGCAGCAAGTATTTTTGGTATTTTTAGTTTTAGATCTGAAAGTATAATATGGAAAATAGACCCGGGGGCCATAGGTTTCACTACATGGCTTCTCTCATGATGGCAAGTATTACGGTGGGTGAACAAATTACTGACGAGCAATTGATAGAAAAATGAATGATTATGAAGATATCCAAGGCAATGATTATGCATATAGGCATCACATCTGTGACAAGTAGACTGAAACGATTCTGCATCTACTACTATTACTCCACACATCGACTGACTCCTGCCTGCATCTAGAGTATTAAGTTCATGAAGAATAGAGTAACACATTAAGTAAGATGACATGATGTAGAGGTATAAACTCAAGTAATACGATGAAAACCCCATATTTTACCCTTGATGGCAATAATACAATACGTGCCTCGCTACCCCTACTTTGTCACTGGGTGAGGACACCGCAAGATTGAACCCAAAACTAAGCACTTCTCCTATTGCAAGAATTACCAATCTAGTTGGCCAAACCAAACCAATAACTCGAAGAGACTTGCAAAGATATGAAATCATGCATATAATAATTCAGGAAAGACTCAAATAATATTCATGGATAATCTGAACATAAACCCACAATTCATCGGATCTCGACAAACACACCGCAAAAGAGTATTACATCGGATAGATCTCCATGAAGATCATGAAGAACATGGTATTGACAAGCAAATAGAGAGAAGAAGCCATCTAGCTACTAGCTATGGACCCGTAGGTCTGTGGTGAACTACTCACGCATCATCGGAGAGGCAATGGAGTTGATGTAGATGCCGTCCGTGATCGAATCCCCCTTCGGTAGATTACCGGAAAAGGCTCCAAGATTGGATCTCTCGATAACAGAGGCTTCTGTCGGCAGAAGAGTGTTTTCGTGGCTCGTTCTGATAATGATGGAATATTTGGGAATTTATAGGCCGAAGATTAGTGTTAGGGGAGTTGTCGTGGGCCCACAAGCCTGCCCGGCATGGCCTACCCCCCTGGCTGCGCCCTAGGGCTTGTGGCTCCTTTGCCTTGGTTCTCAAGTCTCGTAGTTTCCTTTCATTCTAGAAAAAATCATTCTGAAGGTTTTATTCCGTTTGGACTCCGTTTAATATTCCTTATCTGCGAAACTCAAACACAAGGGAAAAACAGAAACTGGCACTAGGCTCTAGATTAATAGGTTAGTCCCAAAAATAATATAAAATAGCATATTAATGCACATAAAACATCCAAAACAGATAATATAATAGCATGGAACAATAAAAAATTATAGATACGTTGGATTCATATCAAGGGGCAACTAATTGTTTTCGATCAAGGTGAAGATATCCCGAACAAACCCCTCAAAGGATTACTTTCCATTGTAACAAGTGATAGTAAATTTCAGCACGTGGTATAAGTTTTTCCTTACCGACCACTTACCAAGAGCGCTTCACTCCACGGCAACAGTGCCAGAAAAGAGCCTTGGTGACCCACAAGTATAGGGGATCAATCGTAGTCCTTTCGATAAGAGTTTCGAACCCAACGAGGAGCAGAAGGATATGATAAGCGGTTTTCAGCAAGGTAATTTCTGCAAAGCACTGAACTTGTAAGTAGCGAGTGTTTTGATAGCAAGGTAATTTGAAATGAGCAAGTAATAGTAACAATAGGTAAAGTGCAGCAAGGTAGCCCAATCCTTTTGCGGCAAAGGACGGGCCAAAACTATCTCTTATGATGAGCAAAGTGTTCTTGAGGGTACACAGGAATTTCATCTAGTCACTTTCATCATGTTGGTTCGATTCATGTTTCCTACTTTGATAATTTGACATGTGGATGGATGTGGGGACCCCAACCCATAAGTCATGATCACCGAATGCACGTGTACAGTGATCCTAGAGATCAATGCTCACTGAACACACAGAAGCTGAATAATAAGAGTCTTACATCCCTGTTTACCGTCTTACACAAATAAAGACCATGAAGGTCTAGTCTTACATAAATAGGGCCACAAGGGCCAAACAGTTAAATAGAACAAGCAGCGGAAATCTTGATCGAAAGTGTGAACCCATGCCATCTGCCTCAACCTACACGCATTCTAACTGGGAAGCGTCCTAGTTTGCATGTTCGTCACCAACGAACTCTTCAACATACTCATGTTCTTCCATGCCTGGCCAATTAAATAACCAGTGGCAAGCCAATGAGTACTTTGAATGTACTCGCAAGCAACCCAAGTTGTGGAACAAGGTAATAATGATGCATGATATAGCACTAAGTAGGTAATTTGTGCAAAGCCAATATTTAATGCAATGATATGATCAAGTAACTAAGTAAGCATGCATCAATAGTTTGGTAGATATCCATATGAACAAGTTATAGATATCATCATAAGCCAGGGTTGAACATTTCAAGTTCATTCATCATGCTAAGTCATCGGACTTAGTTCAATTGCCAAGCTAAGTCATCGGACTTAGCTCAAGTGCCAACTCTATGTTAACCACACACACACCAAGTTCGTGAAAACACCTGGACATAGTTTAAGCAGCACCACCCAACTGTCCTTGACCATGGACTCAGCTATTCGAATAGTTTTACACTCTGTAGAGGTTGCACACTTTACCCACAAGACTCAGGGAACTTCCGTGTCATCCACGACTCGCGGTATATAACATACCCGAGGTAAGCACCCGAACAATGCATTTCCCATGGTGATACTAAACAAAGAGTCCACTCATTGGTGCCATCCCTCATGATATACATCACTCGTATCATCCCTGAGGGCAAGCAAAAGTGTGCCCGGTGCCTGTAAAGACAGTGCATGGCCTTCCACTTCCAGGACGACCCCATCTCAAGAGTGACCACTTCACTCTTGCCACTAGTAATGCGGGCTCCTTGCTAGCACAAACCATAGTACTCAACAAAGCCCCGTCCCATAAGGTGTATCGTGGTTGCGCATGTAAGGTTGGGACGGTCGACAAATCTTAAATCTAATCCGTTTTCTAAAACACACCCTCATCTTGATCCGGCACACCACTTCTTTCTCAAGTGGTCACCCATCTCATCATCATCTCCCTCGGGCATTAGTGGCACCCGACGGGGTTTTCGAAAAAGTCTTTGTAATCATTTCTTCCTTTTCATCACTATGCATGAATCCCAAACCCACTTGCGTAGCATCTACTAGCATCCTATCTACACCCACCCACATAACCCTCATAAGGTGGTAGGGTCATGCTCGATGCAAGTGTCAATGGTAAAAGTATCGGAGGCAACCCACCGAAGGGGGTACCCACATCATGATCAATCATCAAAACAACAATTGATATATGTCATGCATGAAAAAGTTTCTTAACATGGTCAAAGCGCTGCTTGCCTGGCTCAACAAAGTCTACGGGGTCTTCAAAGTCTTCGGGTCCAACTTCCTCGTCAACAGCGCAATCTATCATCGCGATAAAATAGCGATAAAAATAAGAATCACACAACAATAGAGCACTCAAGCCTCTAATAAAAATGCTACCCTGCTCTAATAAATACTAAAGATTATATTAAAAAAAATTGTTTACAGTTTTGAGCTTAGAAAGATTTTCTAAAACATTTAAAACAGAGGCTGATATAGCCAAATAGGGGTTTTAAATTAAAATAGTACATAAAATGTTTTCAAACATTTTTACAAATTTCACTAATAAATTATATGGAATATTTCAAGATTTAAGGTGGAAGAATATTTGGATTTAGATGAATATTCTATTCTGTGGAATTTTTGGAAGTTTGCAGAAAAAAGAAAAGAAAAAGGAGCACTGTGCCTCTCGGGCCAGAAGCGCACAGCAGAGCCGGCCCAAAAGGAAAGCCGGCCCAGGGAGAGGCACCGCGCGCAGCAGGTTTAATTTTAAACCTGCCCGTGGGCCCTTCTTGCCAGCGAGAGAGGAGGGGAGTGAGGGGATGACAGGTGGGCCCCACCTGTCATCCCTCTCCTCGCGACAGGAGCGTAGGGGGCTCACCGACAGCATCTTCGGCCACGACGGTCCAGGCAGAGGGCACCCGCGCGCTTAGGGGGCTCCCGCGCGTCGGTGGGTGGCTTAGGGGGTCGTCGGGGCAGCGGGAAACGCCGGCGAGGGGAAAATCCGACGGTGGCGAGGGTTTGGTTCGGGAGAGGGCTCCCGGCCACGAGGGCAAGCGGGCTGAGCACGGGGGAGTTGCGGAGGGGAGGAGAGAGGAGTGGGAGCTCGGGGAGGGCTTAAATAGGAGGGTCACCGATCCACCGTGGACGTGGTGCGCCAGTGAGGACCAGGGCGTCGCCACGGGCCACAGGGGCGAGCCGGGCCGTGTCTGGGGGGTCTGGGGACACGGTCTTCATCTAGGGGAAGAGAGGGAGAGCGGGGGAGGGCACGCGTGCGAGCTCCCTGGTTGGCCAAGCTGCGCGACGCCGGGCACGCGCGCGGGAGTCGCTGGAGAGAGAAGAAGGAGGGGGTCGACCATGCGGAGTATTGTGGACGTCGAGGGGGACATAGGGGACAAGATGGGGAGGCCCGAGGCTATTGGGAGCGCTCGTTGGGCAGCGGCTACTGTGCGGGTGCGCAGTGTAGCGCGCTCCAGAGCGCGAGCTCTGCATACCATGGCATGCATTTGGCACTTTGGGCGCGTCCATTTGTGTCCATGGGATCCATGGGGGGTTAAACAAAGCATAGGAGACTAGGGAGGCATCTGGAGGTGCCTTAGGGTGGAAGAAAATGTGAGAGGGAGATAAATGGGGGATGTCCAGGGGTAGAAATAAAGGTTTTACCCCCCCCCCAAATCATTGAGCTATGCCCCTGAGGAATCTACTAGAGGTTCAAGGCATTTACCAAAGGCTGTGGTAAAAGTTGAGGGGCAAGGGTAAAAGAGGAAGGGGTGGAAATAATGTCTTTACTATTTTACCAGAAAGTGTTTGATAGGGTTTTGGGCAAGAAGAATCTACCAACTTACTGAGATATTTACCAGGGTCAAATGTTAGGTAAAAATGAGATGGATCACCAAGTTTGAGCTCATGGGGGAAAAGTTGACAATGGAATCAGGTTTCTGTAGATCTAGTGATTCTAGGCTTTTACCCTTGATGCACCACTTAGTGTAGCATCACTATTTGGTTATTAGAGCATGCCCACAAAGTTTGAGGTCAAGGGGAGAAACTTCACAATGTAAAGTTGCTCAAATTTGAATCTGGACAGGGAGGGTTTTGGGATGGTTTGGAGAACCAAATCAACTTGGATTGAGGTGAAACTTTGCAAGATCATCACCTATGATAGGGTTGACTTGCTGGAATTTTCCTAGAATTTATTTAGAATATTTCTTATAGAAATATTTCAAAAGCTTGATTTGAACAGAAGGGGTTTTGAGGGGTTTTGCCCATGATTTGAACATGCCCATGTGTTGAAACTCATATATATGGAAAATATATGTCCACTGAGTTTGCCTAAATTTTCTCAAAAAAATTTAAAGCATTTAAATAATTTTTCCCTAAGAAAAACCATTTCTGATCTTAAGAAAAAGCCTTTAAATAAAATATAAGAATAATCTTTAAAATTAATATTTGGTGGTTTTGGAAGGTCTTATATATAGTAGGTTTGAAGTAAAACTTTTGGGGAAGAACAATTCACCCAATTTGAGCACTTGCAGTGCAAACCTCATTTCAGAGGGTTTTGAAAATCTAATTTGAATAAATCATTGTTGGTTAAAACAAAATCTGATAAAATTAGTTTTGGGCACTATTCGCATGGCATGATCATTGGGCAAGAGGTTTGAGACAAGGAAGATGAATGTGAAGTGGAATAGAATCTAGGAGTGCCATATATCACAATCATCAAGCAAACAAACATTACTTCAAACAAGCACAAACACTTAGAAAAAGTTTTAGTTGGCTCCAAATTTTATAAATCCAACAATACAAGGTGATACAAGCACAGGGTGTGACAGACCTACCCCCCTTACAAGAATCTCGTCCCCGAGGTTCCTAGGCTAAGCGCTAAAAAGATAAGGGAACTCGGATCTAAGATAGCCTTCACGCTCCCAGGTTGCTTCAGCTTCAGTGTGGTTGCTCCACTGGACCTTGAAGTGCTTGATGGTGCGGCTCTAGGTGCAGCGCTCAGCTTCATCCAAAATGCGAACTGGCCTCTCACGATAGGTGAGGTCGGGCTGAAGATTGATGGCTTGATGGTCGATGTCCTTGTAGAGGTCAGGGAGGTTGGGAACTTGCAGACACTTCCGGAGTTATGACACATGAAAGACATTATGCACATCCAATAGCTCTGAAGGTAACTCTAGCTAGTAGGCAAATTCTCCTCGTCTTGCGGTGACCTTCAAGGGGCCGATGTATCTGGGTGCGAGCTTCCCTTTGACGTGGAAACGCTTGGTTCCTTTAAGAGGTGTGGCTCGAAGATAGACGTGATCTCCGTTCTTGAATCTCAGATCTCGACGGTGAGAGTCAGCACAAGTCTTTTGTCTTGATTTGGCAGTCTCCAGGCGTTCTCATACGAGTTGTGCTTGTTCTTCTGCCTCGCGGAGGATGTCTGATCCGAAAACTAATCCTTCTCCTGTCACTGACCAGTTGAGGGGAGTATGGCACTTGCGTCCATACAACACCTCAAATGGTGCCACCTGAAGACTCGACTGATAGCTCTTGTTATAGGAGAACTCGGCGAATGGTAGGCAATCTTCCCACTTGGCTCCATATGCCAACAGACAAGCACGGAGCATATCCTCAAGTATCTAATTTACTCATTCTTTTTGCCCACCGGTCTGGGGGTGAAAGGCAGTGCTGAAGGAGAGCTTAGTTCCCATGGCTTCTTGAAACTTCTTCCAGAATCTTGAGGTGAACTGGGTTCCTCGGTCCGACACAATTTACTTTGGAACTCCGTGAAGACTCACGATGTGGTTGATGTAGACGTTCACGAGATGGCTTCCATCATAGGTGGTTCTGACGGGAATGGAGTGGTCTACCTTGGTCAGTTGATCGACGATGACCCAAATGGAATCATGTCCCTTTCTTGACCTTGGTAAACCGGTGATGAAATCCATCCCAACCTTGTCCCACTTCCATTTAGGCACTTTGAGAGGTTGTAATAGTCCAGCGGGTCGCTGATGCTCAGCCTTGACTCTCTGGCATATGTCACACTTGGCAACGAACGTGTCTATCTCCCATTTCATGCCATGCCACCAGAATCTTGTCTTGAGGTCTTGATACATCTTGGTTCCTCCCGGATGGATGGAGTCTGGAGTGTCATGAGCTTCTCGCAAGATTAGGTTCTTGAGCTCCTCTTTGTTGGGTACGCAAATGCGATCCCTAAACCATACAACTCCTTGTTCATCCACCGAGAATCCTGGGGCCTTGCCTGCCTTGATCTTCCTTTTGATGCCTTCAATGCTCTCGTGTCCCTTATGAGCTACTTTGATATCATCCATCAAGGTAGGCTTTGCTTCAAGGTTGGTGAGGAATCCGGGTGCAACCAGTTCCAAGTCGAAGCTTTCAAGTTCTTCATACAGGGCGGGTAGCCTTTCCTTAATCATAGCATTCAAGGAACAAGCCTTTCTGCTTAAGGTGTCTGCTACCACGTTGGCCTTTCTGGGGTGGTATTTAACACTGAGGTCGTAATCCTTGATCAATTACAACCATCTTCGCTACCTCATGTTCAATTCCCTTGGAGTGAAGATATACTTCAAACTCTTGTGGTCTGTAAATATCTCACATCGCTTCCCCAGAAGGTAATATCGCCATGTCTTCAAGGCATGAACCACGGCTGCCAACTCGAGATCATGAGTTGTGTAGTTCTCTTCATGAGGACGTAGTTGTCTGGACAGATATGCTATGACTCTGCCTCCTTGCATCAGAACACCTTCAAGCCCGGTTCTTGATGCATCATAATAAATCACAAACTCCTTGTGAATATCGGGGGTGGCCAAAACTAGGGTTGTGGTCAATCTCTTCTTGATCTCCTAGAAGCTTTCCTCGTACTTAGCAGTCCATTCAACCTTCTTGTCCTTCTTCAAAAGTTGGGTCATGGGTCGGGCAATGCTCAAGAATCCTTCCACGAACATGCGGTAATATCCCGCGAGTCCGAGGAAGCTCCTGACTTCCTTCACGGTGGTTGGGGTTTGCCATTCTGTCACAGCTTCAATCTTGGCAGGATCCACTGATAATCCTTCTCCAGTCAACACATGACCCAAAAATCCAACTTCATGCAGCCAAAAATCACACTTGCTAAACTTGGCATAAATCCGGTGCTCTCGAAGCTTCTCTAGGACCAATCTCAAGTGTTCCTCATGCTCCTCTTCAGACTTGGAGAAGACGAGTATGTCATCAATGAAGACGACAACGAACTTGTCCAAGTACTCCATGAAGACCTTATCCATGAGGTACATGAAATAGGCAGGGGCATTGGTTAACCCAAATGACATGACCGTGTATTCATACAGGCCATACCGGGTTACAAATGCCGTCTTCGAAATGTCTTGGGGTCTGATCTTCACCTGATAGAACCCAGACCTGAGGTCGATCTTGGAGAACACCTTGGCTCCATTTAACTGATCAAACAGGTCTTCAATCTTGGGGAGTGGGTACTTGTTCTTTATTGTGACCTCATTGAGAGAACGGTAATCGACACAGAGTCCGATAGTTCCGTCCCTCTTTGACACAAATAGAACAGGCGATCCCCAAGGAGAGGCACTAGGGCGAATAAATCCTTTTCTGAGCTGCTCAACCAGTTGCTTCTTCAATTCACCCAACTCTTCAGATCCCATCCTGTAAGCCTTCTTATAGATGGGCCTTGATCTGGGTATAGGCTCAATGATGAACTCAATGTCGCGGTCAGGAGGCATTCCGGGCAGCTCATCGGGAAACACATCCGGGTACTCACATACCACTGGCGCTTGATCCAACTCAACTCCCAATAGACAGTTAGCCTGAGGGGCTTGAGTGGAGGCAGGGTTGGGAACATACTTGACTTCCACTCCTTGGCTATTGGTCATGGTGACAATCCTCTTGGCACAGTCTAACATGCCTTGGTGCTTGGTCAACCAATTCATGCCAAGGATGACATCCAGGCCGGGTGAATCTAGAACTATGAGGTCTGCTAGGAAGTCTACCCTGTTGATGTTAATCTCCACTCCTTTACAACCTATCCCAGACTTCATAACTGATCCCGGGGTTTGTATCAACATACGACTACCTAGGGGCATAGGTTTCATGCCACTCTCTAATGCAAACTTTTGGGTGACAAAAGAATGTGAAGCTCCACAATCAAATGATATTGTTGATGGGGTTGAGTTGACAAGGAACATACCCAGTATGACGTCCGGGTCTTCCCGGGCTTCCTCTCTGATGACGTGATTCACACGACCCTTGCCATTGTTGGGCTGGTTGCGGCGAGCGGGGTTCCTTGGTGGTGCTCCATAGGCTTGACCTTGGTTTGGCGCATTGGGGCGCGATGCATCTGGTTTCCTGTTGGGGCAAAGCTTAGAGATGTGTCCAGACTGACCACATCCAAAGCAAATGACTTGCCCAGGGTTGTTGTTGAAGCTTCTTCCACTGTTGTTGTTATTGGGGTTGTCGTCGTAAGCTGGCCTGGGATTGGCATACTTCTGAGGCTGGTAGCTCAGACGAGGTGCAGGAGGTCTAGCCTGCTATGGCTGATAGGTTGGCTTGGCTGGGGCTGGCTGCTAGGGGCGAGGCTTCTGGTTGCTGGAGCTACCCTTGCTGATCATCTTGCACTTGCGAGTGTCGTCTATGGCACGACGCTTGTCTTCCAGCATGAGGGCCTTGTTCACCACGTCGAAGAAGGTACGACAGTCGCAGATGATGAGCTAATACTGCAGGGTCTGTTGAAGTCCTTCCATGAAGCATTCCTTCTTGGTAGCCTCCATGTTGACATCTTCAGGTGCATACATTGACAACAGGTTGAACGTCTGCAGGTACTCCTTGACAGAGCCACTTCCTTGCTTCAGTGCTCGGAATTCTCTCTTCTTGATAGCCATGATCCCAGAAGGAATGTGGGCGGTGCGGAATCCTTCCTTGAAGTCATTCCAAGTGATCACACGCTCACCTTGCATGACCTTGAATCCATCCCACCAAGCTCGGGCGGTTCCTCCGAGGCAGTGAGAGACATAAAGCACCTTCTCACAGTCCTCATTGCAATTGACCAGTGCAAGGAGGTCCTTGATGGTGTGGATCTAGTCATCAGCATCCAATGGTTCAGCAGTCTCGGTGAAGGTCGGGGTGAATTCCTCATGAACTCAGACAGGGTGGAGCAGCCATTGCCGTTCCTACCTTGCTGCTGGTTGTTCACAAGGGCCTGAGCCATCTGCTGGATAGCAGCATTGTTGGCTTGGCGCTCCTCCCGGAGAACTTGGAGAAACTGAGCTATGGTCATGTTCTCCGGTGGAGGTGGTGGCGGGGAAATGTCGCCTTGTGGATGCTTCTGGTGTTCTCCAGCGTGAGCAGCCCCACCAGCTCCCTCTTGCTGGCTTGAGTTGCCGGCTTCAGGGTTGGCGAAAGAGCTGTTGCGGGTAGCAGTCACCATCCTGTTTGGAGCAGCCAAGTCAAACAACTGGGATAGACGAGAGGAAAAGCAACAACGGAAAAGCGCGCCTAAGGGGGTTGGTCGAGTGCAAGTGTGTTAAAACAAAGGTTAAAATATCGACATATATTAAGATAGACGATGGAATCGCTTAGATGTTGCTTAAGGAAAAAGCGCGACTTGCATCGGAACAAACAACAAGCACACATCGTTTCATATGAACCATACATGGACTCGACTTCGCATGAGGGGTACATGACTGATCCTACCCTAGGGGTTCTCGGACTCAGGTGGTGGAGTGCTCGGTCTCGTAGTCACGCTCCTCTCGATCTTCCTCCTATTCGTCATCCAAACGGACATCATTCCCGGTCGAAGGGGTTAGGGAACAAGGAGGTCCATCCCGATGATGCTTTGCTGGCGGATCGGTGAAGAGCTCACGGTACTCCTTCGCACTCATGCGATGACGACGTGTAGGTGCATCACTAGCCGGGGGTACTCCTCCTCGATAAGCGACAGCTGGTCGTCCCTCGGGGGCTCCATCCTTCTTGATCTTGTCGGCTTTGTCTTGGCTTGCCGAAGTAGCTCTTAGGTGTGGTGAAGTTCCTCGCGGAGCTTCACGGACTCCTTCATCAGGTTATGAACCAGGCTATCGGCAAAGAGGCTGAAGTAGGTCTGGAACCTGAGTGGTGTGCCATCCTCCTTGGGTCGAAATCAGCGTCCAACTTTCGCCAAGATCATCCTTTCTGAAAGGAAGGTAGCGAGTAGCCGTCTCGTCAGCCATTCCTGGAATGATGTCTCGAAGGTGTAGGAGTGCCTTGCATGTAGCTGTCTCGGCTGCAAGTATCATGGTCTCCATCCGTGGTCCTTCAAAGAACCAAGTAGTCTAGGAGTCGTTGGCCTTCACGACCACATATACGTGGTACTCCTTCATGACGACATCGACCCAGTGCTCGTGGTAGAGGAAAATGGGTGATTGGCGGAACTAGCACTTCTCCAGGCTATCCCCAAGGAGTAAGGGAAAGCCGGATGTCACAAAGGCTTTGGGTACGACGGCCATCTACAAAGGTTTGAAAGGAGGGGAGTTAGCAAAGTATTGTGTGAGGAATAGAAGAGGTAAATAGTACAGAATTCCTAAGTACAAATGCTCGATGTAGTTTTGAAAATGGTTTTATCCTGACTAACGTCCATGCTAACTAAGGGCTTCCTACAGTCAGGATGGCTCTGATACCAGCTCTATGGGGACCCCGACCCATAAGTCGTGATCACCGAATGCACGTGTACAGTGATCCCAGAGATCAATGCTCATTGAACACACATAAGCTGAATAACAAGAGTCTTACATCCACATTTAGCGTCTTACACAAATAAAGACCATGAAGGTCTAGTCTTACATAGATAGGGCCACAAGGGCCAAATACTTAAATAGAACAAGCAGCGGAAATCTTGATCGAAAGCGTGAACCCATGCCATCTGCCTCAACCTACACGCATTCTGACTGGGAAGCGTCCTAGTTCGCATGTTCGTCACCAACGAACTCTTCAACATACTCCTGCTCTTCCATGCCTGGCCAATTAAATAACTAGTGGCAAGCCAATGAGTACTTTGAATGTACTTGCAAGCAACCCAAATTGTGGAACAAGGTAATAATGATGCATGATATAGCACTAAGTAGGTAATTTGTGCAAAGCCAATTTTTAATGCAATGACATGATCAAGTAACTAAGTAAGCATGCATCAACAATTTGGCAGATATCCATATGAACAAGTTATAGATATCATCATAAGCAGGAGTCGAACATTTCAAGTTCATTCATCATGCTAAGTCATCGGACTTAGCTCAAGTGCCAACTCTATGTTAACCACACACACACCAACTTCATGAAAACACCTGGACATAGTTTAAGGAGCATCACCCAACCGTCCTTGACCATGGACTCGGCTATTCGAATAGTTTTACACTCTATAGAGGTTGCACACTTTACCCACAAGACTCGAGGAACTTTTGTGTCATCCACGACTCGCGGTATATAACAGACCCGAGGTAAGCACCCGAACAATGTCTTTCCCATGGTGATACTAAACAAAGAGTCCACTCATTGGTGCCATCCCTCATGATATACATCACTCGTATCATCCCTGAGGGCACGCATCAGTGTGTTCAGTGCCTGTAAAGACAGCGCATGGCCTTCCACTTCCGGGACGACCCCGTCTCAAGAGTGACCACTTCACTCTTGCCACTAGTAATGCGGGCTCCTTGCTAGCACCAACCATAGTACTCAACAAAGCCCCGTCCCATAAGGGGTATCATGGTTGCGCATGTAAGGTCAAGACGATCGACAAATCTTAAACCTAATCTATTTTCAAAAACACACCCTCAACTTGCTCCGGCACACCACTTCTTTCTCAAGTGGTCACCCATCTCATCATCATCTCCCTCGGGCATTAGTGGCACCCGACGGGGTTTTCAAAAAAGTCTTTGTAATCATTTCTTCCTTTCCATCACTATGCATGAATCCCAAACCCACTTGCGTAGCATCTACTAGCATCCTATCTACACCCACCCGCATAACCCTCATAAGGTGGTAGGGTCATGCTCAATGCAAGTGTCAATGGTAAAAGTACGGGAGGCAAGCCACCGAAGGGGTACCCACATCATGATCAATCATCAAAACAACAAGTGTTATATGTCATGGATGAAAAAGTTTCTTAACATGGTCAAAAGGGTTGCTTGTCTGGCTCAACAAAGTCTCCGGGGTCTTCGAAGTCTTCGGGTCCAACTTCCTCGTCAACAGCGCAATCTATCGTCACGATAAAATAGCGATAAAAATAAGAATCACACAAAAATAGAGCACTCAAGCCTCTAATAAAAATGCTACCCTACTCTTATAAATACTAAAGATTATTTTAAAAATGTTTGTTTATGGTTTTGAGCTTATAAAGATTTTCAAAAACATTTAAAACAGGGGCTGATATAGCCAAATAGGGGTTTTAAATTAAAACAGTACATAAAATGTTTTCAAACATTTTTACAAATGGCACTAATCAATTCTATGGAATATTTCAAGATTTAAGGTGGAAGAATATTTGGATTTATATGAATATTCTATTATGTGGAATTTTTGGAAGTTTGTAGAAAAAAGAAAAGAAAAAGGAGCATTGTGCCTCTCGGGCCAGAAGCGCACAACAGAGCCGGCCCAAAAGGAAAGTCAGCCCAGGGAGAGGCGCCACGCACGACAGGTTTAATTTTAAACCTTCCTGTGGGCCCTTGTTGCCAACAAGAGAGGAGGGGAGTGAGGGGATGACATGTGGGCCCCACCTGTGATCCCTCTCCTCGCAAAAGGAGCGGAGAGGGCTCACCAACGGCGTCTCCGGCCACGACGGTCCAGGCGGAGGGCACCGGCGCGCTCAGGGGGCTCCCGCGCATCGGTGGGTGGCTGAGGTGGTCACCGGGGCAGCGAGAAGCGACGGCGAGGGGAAAATCCGACGACGGCGATGGTTTGGTTCGAGAGTAGGCTCCCAACCACAAGGGCGAGCGGGCTGAGCACAGGGGAGTTGCGGAGGGGAGGAGAGAGCGAGGAGAGAGGAGCGGGAGCTCGGGGAGGGCTTAAATAGGGGGGCCACCGGTCCACCATGGACGTGGTGCACCGGTGAGGACCAGGGCGTCGCCACGGGCCACGGGGGCGAGCCGGGCCGTGTTTGGGGAGTTTGTGGACGCGGTCTTCGTCTAGGGGAACAGAGAGAGAGAGCGGAGGAGGGCGCACGTGCGAGCTCCCTGGTTGACCGAGCTGCGCGGCGCCGGGCACGCGCGGGAGTCGCCGGAGAGAGAGGCAAGAGGGGGCCGACCACGCGGAGTATTGCGGACGTCGAGGGGGATAGGGGGGATAAGATGGGGAGGCCCGAGGCTGTCGGGAACGCTCATTGGGCAGCGGCTACAGTGCGGGTGCGCACTATAGCGTGCTCCAGAGCGTGAGTTGTGCATGCCAGGGCATGCATTTGGCACTTTGGGCGCGTCCATTTGTGTCCATGGGATCCAGGGGGCTTAAACAAAGCATAGGCGACTAGGGACGCATCTGGAGGTGCCTTAGGGTGGAAGAAAATGTGAGAGGGAGAGAAATGGGGGCTGTCCAGGGGTAGAAATAAAGGTCTTATCCCCCAAATCATTGAGCTGTGCCTCTAAGGAATCTACTGGAGGTACAAGGCATCTACCAGAGGCTGTGGTAAAAGTTTGGGGGCAAGGGTAAAAGAGGAAGGGGTGGAAATAGTGTCTTTACTATAATACGAGAAAGTGTTTGATAGGGTTTTGGTCAAGAAGAATCTACCAACTTACTGAGATATTTACCAGGGTCAAATGTTAGGTAAAAATGAGATGGATCACCAAGTTTGAGTGCAAGGGGGAAAAGTTGACAATGGAAACTTGGTAAACCCTAGAAACTAACAAAATCAGGTTTCTGTAGATCTAGTGATGCTAGGCTTTTACCCTTGATGCACCACTTAGTGTAGCATCACTATTTGGTTATCAGAGCATGCCCACAAAGTTTGAGGTTAAGGGGAGAAACTTCACAATGTAAAGTTGCTCAAATTTGAATCTGGACAGGGAGGGTTTTGGGATGGTTTGATGAACTAAATCAACTTGGATTGAGGTGAAACTTTGCAAGATCATCACCTATGATAGGGTTGACTTGCTGGAATGTTCTTGGAATTTATTGAGATATTTGTTATAGAAATATTTCAAAAGCTTGATTTTAACAAAAGGGGTTTTGACGGATTTTGCCCATGATTTGAACATGCCCTTGTGTTCAAACTTATATATATGGAAAATATATTTTCACTGAGTTTCCCTAAATTTTCTCAAATATTTTAAAGGATTTAAATAATTTTTCCCTAAGGAAAACCATTCTGGTCTTAAGAAAAAGCCTTTAAATAAGAGATAAGAATAATCTTTAAAATTAATATTTGGTGGTTTTGGAAAGTCTTATATATAGTAGGTTTGAAGTAAAACTTTTGGGGAATAAGAATTCACCCAATTTGAGGACTTGCGGTACAAACCTCATTTTAGGGGGTTTTGAAAACCTAATATGAATTAATCATTATTGGTTAAAACAAAATTTGACAAAAATAGTTTTGGGCACTATTCACATGGCATGATCATTGGGCAAGAGGTTTGGGACAAGGAAGATGAATATGAAGTGGAATAGAATCTAGGAGTGCCATATATCACAATCATCAAGCAAACAAACGTTACTTCAAACAAGCACAAACACTTAGAAAAAGTTTTAGTTGGATCCAAATTTTATAAATCCAACAAGACAAGGTGATCCAAGCACAGGCGGTGCTAAGGTGTTTATATTACATGAACTAACAACCTACTCATGATTAACCCCCTCGCAAGCATCCGTAACTACGAGAAAAGTATTAAGACAAAGTCTAACCATAGCATTAAACATGTGGACCCAAATCAGCCCCTTACGAAGTAGCGCATAAACTAGGGTTTAAGCTTCTATCACTCTAGCAACCCATCATCTAATAACTACTCCACAATGCATTCCCTTAGGCCCAAGGATGGTGAAGTGTCACGTAGTTGAAGTTTACATGACACCACCAAGGGAATCACAACATACATATCATCAAAATTTCGAACACATATCAAATTCACATGACTACTTGCAACATGACTTCTCCCGTCACCTCAAGAACAAAGGTAACTACTCACAAATACTATGCATGCTCAAGATCAGAGGTGTATAAACATATAATCTTTCACCAAATAAACCATATAGTAATCAACAACACAAGGTAATCAACACTACTAGTCACCCACACATACCAATATGAGGTTCCTATACAAAGATTGAACACAAGAGATGAAGTATGATTTGTGAGGAGATGGTGTTGTTGAAGATGTTGATGAAGAATGGCCTCCTCAAGATGAGAGGGGTGTTGGTGATGATGCTGGCTTAGATTCCCCCCTCTAGGAGGGAAGTTCCCCCGGCGGAATCGCTCTGCCGGAGGGCAAAAGTGCTCCTGCCCAAGTTCCGCCTCGAGGCAGCGGCGCTTTGTCCTGAAAGTCCTCCTCTGAATATTTTTAGGATTTTTAGGATTTTATACCAGAAGATGGGCCGGGGTGCCCACCCTCCACCAGGGCGCAGTTAGGGGGCCTCGCGCACCCTCGTGAAGGGTGGCCATGTGGTGGCGCCCCTCTAGTAGTTCTTAGCTCTAGTAATTCTTATTTATTGCATACAAATTCTCCGTAAATTTTAAGCTTCAATAGAGTTGTGCAGAATAGGTATCTTTGACGTGCTTTTTCGAGATGCGGAATTCTAGTTGCCGACATTCTCCCTCTTGATGTAAACCTTGCAAATTGTGAGAGAAAGGGCATTAGAATTACTCCCCAAGGCATTAGTATGCATAAAAACATTATAAATAACAGTAGTAAACATGATGCAAAATGGACGTATCACCTTGATATGTCTCCAACGTATCTATATTTTTTTTATTGTTCCATGTTATTGTATTATCTGTTTTGGATGTTTTATATGCATTAATATGCTATTTTATATTATTTTTGGGACTAACCTATTAACCTAGTGCCCAATGCCAGTTTATGTTTTTTCCTTGTTTTTGAGTATTGCAGAAAAGGAATATCAAACGGAGTCCAGACGGAATAAAATTCTATGCTTACTTTTATTGGATCATAAGAAACCCACGTGACTTGAAGAAGAGGCCAGAAGAGCCACGGGTGGGCCACAAGCCACCCTGGCGCGGCCAGGGGCGCCCCCGGCTTGTGGCCCTCTGTAGCTCCTCTAATCCTAATCTTTGGCCTATAAATTCAGAAATATGCCCCCAATACCAAAACGAGCCACGATAATACTTTTCCGCCGCCGTAAGCCTCCGTTCCAGAGAGATCCAATCTTGGAGCCTTTTCCGGTAATCTGTCGGAGGGGGTTCGGTCATGAAGGACCTTGCCCCTCCGATGATGCGTGAGTAGTTCACCATAGACCTACAGGTATATAGCTAGTAGATAGATGGCTTCTTCTCTCTCTTTGTTCTTCAATACCATGTTCTCCATGATTTTCATGGGGATCTATCCGATGTAATACTCTTTTGCGGTGTGTTTGTCGAGATCCGATGAATTGTGGGTTTGTGATCAGATTATCTAGGAATATTATTTGAATCTTCTCTGAATTCGTATATGCACGATTTCATATCTCTGCAAGTCTCTTCGAGTTATTGGTTTGGTTTGGCCAACTAGATTGGTAATTCTTGCAATGGGAGAAGTGCTTAGTTTTGGGTTCAATCTTGCGGTGTCCTCACCCAGTGACATGGTAGGGGTAGAGAGGCACGTATTGTATTGCTACCATCAATGATAAAAAGATGGGGTTTTCATCATATTGCATGAGTTTATCCCTCTACATCATGTCATCTTACTTAATGTGTTACTCTGTTCTTCATGAACTTAATACTCTAGATGCACGCAGGAGTCGGTCGATGTGTGGAGTAATAGTAGTAGATGCAGAATCGTTTCGGTTTACTTGACACTAACGTGATGCCTATATGCATAATCATTGCCTTGGATATCGCCATAACTATGCGCTTTTCTATCAATTTCTCGACAGTAATTTGTTCACCCACCATATTATTTTCCTTCGAGAGAGAAGCCTCTAGTGAAACCTATGGCCTCGGGTCTATTTTCCATATTATACTTTCAGATCTATAAACCAAAAACACGAAAAATACCTTGCTGCAATTTTATTTACCTTTTACTTCCCGCAATCTTTCGTATCTATCTCTATCAGATCTAATCCTTGCAAGTAACCATGAAGGGATTGACAACCCCTTTATAGCGTTGGGTGCAAGTGTTTGATTGTTTGTGCAGGTGCATAAATTGGGGACTTGCTTGTTCCTCCTACTAGATTGATACCTTGGTTCTCAACAACTGAGGGAAATACTTATCTACTTTGCTGCGTCACCCTTTCCTCTTCAAGGGAAAACCAATGCAAGCTCAAGAAGTAGCAAGAAGGGTTTCTGGCGCCGTTGTCGGGGAGGATACACATCAAGCCTACCAAGTACGCATCTCAAACTCATCTCTTGCATTTAAATTATTTTCCTTTTACCTCTCGTTTTCCTCTCCCCCACTTCTAAAATGATTTTCAGAAAAAACCAAAAAGATTTGGACTTTTATTCACCTTCTCTTTTTTGTTTGCCTTTTTCTCGTCAGATCTCTTGTTTGTTATCTTTGCTTGTGTTGCCATGTGCCTTCTATTTGCTTGCATCTTCGCTTGATAAAAAGCTATTTATATGGATCCTCATCCACTTGCTAATCTTTTCAAAAGGCCAAATTATGATGAACCAATTGCTAGTGAGTTGAGTGCACTTGATTATCTCTATGAAGTTTTGTTTGAACATCATGAATATGAATTTTTTTATGAAGTGTTGAAAGAAGAAATTAATAAGGTGATTCATGATAGTTCCTTGAATGAAAAGCATGGTTGCCATGTTGTTAGTATGAATTCTCTGAATATCCATGATTCTAATCATATGGAAAAACCACAAGCTTGGGGATGCTATGCTTGATGAATACAATATTTTTTGTTCCCCAAGTTTTGGTGATGACACGTATGCTATAATTGGTAATCATAACCATGAAAGTTGTCATCATTATTCTCATGTTCAATTTGTTTATGACAATCAAGTGTCACATGATAGTTATTTTGTTGAGTTTGCAACCACTACCATGAATGAAAAGGAGTTTTCTTATGAGAGTGATAAATTTTCTATGCCTGTAGATCATGAAATCGTTATGCCTAGCTAGGGGCGTTAAACAATAGCGCTTGTTGGGAGGTAACCCAATTTTATTTTTATCTTTTTATTTTTGTTTATGTTTTTGAGTGTTTCACACATTATTACCTCTGTATTAATTGTGGTTTGATGTTTTAATTATTGTTTGAGCCAAGTAAGACCTTTGGGATGGTCTATGGTGATTGTTGATTTGATCTAGCTGAAAAACAGAAACTTTTGCGCTCAGTCCAGACATTTTATAAATTTACCAATCCAAGGTATCTATAATTTTTTATTATTCCAAGCTATTATATTCTCTGTTTTGGATGTTTTATATGCATTAATATGCTATTTTATATTTTTTTGGGACTAACCTATTAACCTAGTGCCCAGTGTGAGTTTATGTTTTTTCCTTGTTTTTGAGTATTGTAGAAAAGGAATATCAAACGGAGTCCAAACGGAATAAAATTCTACGATGTTTTTTCTTGGACCAGAAGAAACCCGCGTGACTTAGAGAAGAGTCCATAAGAGCCACAGGTGGGCCACAAGCCACCCTGGCGTGGCCAGGGGCGTGCTCTCCTGGCTTGTGGGCCCCCGTAGCTCCTCTAACCTTGGCCTGTAAATTTAGAAATATTCCCCCAATACCAAAAAGAGCCACGATAATACTTTTCCGCCACTGGAAGTCTCCGTCCCTGAGATATCCAATCTTGGAGCCCACTACATCTTGAGCTTGCGTTGGTTTTCCCTTGAAGAGGAATAGATAAGAATTTCCCTCAGTAGATGAGAACCAAGGTATCAATCCAGAAGGAGGAACAAGCAAGTCACCAATGGATGCACCTACACAAACGATCAAACTCTTGCACCCAACGCTATAAAGGGGTTGCCAATCCCTTCATGATTATTTGCAAGGATTAGATCTGATTGAGATAGATGTAAACAAGAACGGAAAGTAAAAGGTAAATAAATTGCAGCAAAGTATTTTTTGGTATTTTTGATTTATAGATCTGAAAATATATTATGGAAAGTAGACCCGGGGGCCATAGATTTCACTAGAGGCTTCTGTCTTGAAGGAAAATATCATGGTGGGTAAAAAATTACTGTCAAGCAATTAATAGAAAAGCGAATAATCATGTAGTTATCCAAGCCAATGATCATGCATATAGGCATCACGTACGTGTCAAGTAGACCGAAACAATACTTCATCTACTACTATTACTCCACACATCGACTGACTATTGCCTGCATCTAGAGTATTAAGTTCATGAAGAACAGAGTAATGCATTAAGTAACATGACATGATGTAGAGGGATAAACTCAAGCAACATGATGAAAACCCCATCTTGTTACCCTTGATGGCAATAATACAATACGTGCCTCACTACCCCTACCATGTCATTGGGTGAGGACACCCCAAGATTGAACCCAAAACCAAGCACTTCTCCCATTGCAAGAATTACCGATCTAGTTGGCCAAACCAAACCAATAACTAGAAGAGACTTACAAGGATATGAAATCATGCATATAAGAATTCAGATAAGATTCAAATAAGATTCATGGATAATCTGAACATAAACCCACAATTCATTGGACTTGACAAACACACCACAAAAGAGTATTACATCGGATAGATCTCCACGAAGGTCATGAAGAACATGGTATTGAAGATCAAAGAGAGAGAGAGGAAGCCATCTAGATACTACCTATGGACCCGTAGGTCTGTGGTGGACTACTCACGCATCATCAGAGGGGTAATGGAGTTGATGTAGATGCCCTCTGTGATCGAAACCCCCTCCAGCAGATTACCGGAAAAGGCTCCAAGATTGGATCTCTCGGGAACGGAGGCTTCTGGCGGCGGAAAAGTATTTGCGTGGCTTGTTCTAGTGTTGGGGGAATACTTGCGTATTTATAGGACGAATAATAGGGTTAGGAGACCTGCCAGGAGACGACAAGCCTGCCAGGCACGGCCAAGGGGTGGCCACGCCTACCAGGCTTGTGACCTCCTGGCAGGTGCCCTGGCATGCACTCCAAGCCTATTGGATTTGTTTCCTTCCAGAAAAAATCATTCCAAAGATTTTATTCCGTTTGAACTCCGTTTAATATTCCATATTTGCAAAACTCAAAAACATGGAAAAAACAGAAACTGGCACTAGGCTCTAGATTAATAGGTTAGTCCCAAAAATAATATAAAGTAGCATATTAATGCATATAAAACATCCAAAAAAGATAATATAATAGCATGGCATCATCAAAAATTATACATACGTTGGAGACACATCAGAGCCTTTTCCGGTAATCTGCCGAAGGGGGATTCGATCGTGGAGGGCCTCTACATCAACTCCATTTCCCCTCCGATGATGCGTGAGTAGTTCACCATGGACCTACAGGTCCATAGCTAGTAGCTATATGGCTTATTCTCTCTCTTTGTTCTTAATACCATGTTCTCCATGATCTTCATGGGATCTATCCGATGTAATACTCTTTTGCGGTGTGTTTGTCGAGATCCGATGAATTGTGGGTTTATAATCAGATTATCTCTGAATATTATGTGAATCTTCTCTGAATTCTTAAATGCATGATTTCATATCTTTGCAAGTGTCTTCGAGTTATTGGTTTGGTTTGGCCAACTAGATTGGTAATTCTTGCAATGGGAGAAGTTCTTAGTTTTGGGTTCAATCTTGCGGTGTCCTCACCCAGTGACATGGTAGGGGTAGCGAGGCACGTATTGTATTGTTGCCATCAAGGATAAAAAGATGGGGGTTTCATCATACTGCTTGAGTTTATCCCTCTACATCATGTCATCCTACTTAATGCGTTACTCTGTTCTTCATGAACTAATACTCTAGATGCAGGCAGGAGTCGGTGGATGTGTGGGGTAATAGTAGTAGATGCAGAATTGTTTCGGTCTACTTGACACAGACGTGATGCCTATATGCATAATCATTGCCTTGGATATCGTCATAACTATGCGCTTTTCTATCAATTGCTCGTCAGTAATTTGTTTACCCATCGTATTATTTTCCCTTGAGAGAGAAGCCTCTAGTGAAACCTATGGCTCCCGGGTCTATTTTCCATATTATACTTTCATATAGATAAACCAAAAATACCAGAAATACCTTGTTGTGATTTTATTTACCTTTTACTTCTCGCAATCTTTCATATCTATCTATATCAGATCTAATCCTTGCAAGTAACCGTGAAGGTATTGACAACCCCATTATAGCGTTGGGTGCAAGTGTTAGATTGTTTGTGCAGGTGCATAAATTGGGGACTTGCTTGTTCCTCCTATTGGATTGATACCTTGGTTCTCAACAACTGAGAGAAATACTTATCTACTTTGCTGCATCACCCTTTCCTCTTCAAGGGAAAACCAACGCAAGCTCAAGAAGTACCACACCTCTCAAACCCTAGTTCATCTCTTGTATTCAATCTTTTAATCGGAACCTCAAATTGGTACTTGTGGGTGACTAGTAGTGATGATCACCTTGTGTTGTTGATTACTATATGGCTTATTTGGTGGAAGATTATTGTGACGCCCCCCAATTTCGACCGTATGCTAAACATACACGCAACGCGTACGACCAAGATTAGGGACTCACTAATCAATATCACAACACAACTCTATACAGAAATTAAAGTCATACAACTTCATATTACAAGCCAGGGGCCTCGAGGGCTCGAATACAAAGCTCGACAAAGCACGAGTCAGCGGAAGAAAATAATATCTGAGTATAGACATAAGTTAAACAAGCTTTGCCTTAAAAAAAGGCTAGCACAAACATAAGCAGCTGATCAAAAGAGGCGAGGCCTCCTTCCTGGGAACCTCCTAACTACTCCTGAGCGTCGGCACTCTCCTCGTAGTAGTAGGCTCCAACGGTGGTGTAGTAGTTGTCTTTGGCATACTCCATCTTCGGGGCTCCATCCTCTGAACGCAGAATCGTATCGAAGGGGAAAGAGAAAGCAAAGCAGCAGTGAGTACTCATCCAAAGTACTCACAAGACTGACATCAGAACTGTACTAAGTATGCATCATTATCAAGGGGTGAGGTTATATCTGGGCTGATTGCAGAAAGCAAGAATAAGGGGAAGGCCTAGTCCTATCAAAGACTAGCATCTTCAACATCTTGCAGCATTAGAAGAGAGTAGAGTGGTAACTCACATATAGCAATATTTTATTGTAGCAATTTATTAAGTAACCACGCCCAGAGATTCTTCCTCGACTCCCTGCGAGGAAGCAATCCCGGAGCCAACATTCATTTCAATTTAAAGTCATAGTTTTAGTTGTAGTAGGTCAAGGTACAACTCCAAGTCGTCCTGTTACCATGGACACGACTATTCGAATAGATGAATTCATCCCTGTAGGGGTGCACCGCATTTCCAACACGCTTGATCACCTCCGGTCGGACACACTTTCCTAGGTAATGCCTGGCCTCGGGATCCAAAACGTCGTCGCCCCACCTAGGCTCAACGAAGAGGCCAGCCCGCCGGTCTAAATCCTAAGCGCGCAGGGGTCTCGGACCCACTCACCCATTGCTCTTCTAGACGATGCATAGGCGGCCGGAAGCAGACCTAGTACACTCAGTCTGAGAGTTGTACCTTCCAGCCAATCCGACGCGCACCGCTCCATTGTTGACGTCCGAAGAGCTTCGGCTGATACAACGATGCTGAGTACCCATAACTTCTCCCACATGAAGGTTTGGTGTGTAAAAGGTCAAACGATCAACTCAGATCAAATACCCAACCCATTAGCATTTTATTAATGCGGGGCAAGCGCGACCCATAAAGTGCGGTCCCGTCGCCCCGACTCAAGGATGTGTGGCAAAGGCCTCTCTCGCTAGTCCACGTCTCATCATCACCCTTTTGGATGCCTTACCGACGCATCCCACCACATCTTACACATGGGTACCCTTGGGGCCGACCCGTCTCAAGACTATCGAGAACTCAGGTCCACCTTAACCAGGGTGGTACCGCCTGTCCCTCCATTCTTGTCTTTCACATGTAAACAAGGTCAAGTTGAAGTAACTATGTGTTTATACACCAAATGGATATCCGAGGAATCACCCTCCATGGATCCCACTCAAGGTATGTGTATGACAAGAGTCGCTATCTATAAATGGGAAGGAGGAATCACCCTCGATACCCACGATCGATTAGCTACGCTACAGAATTAACACCGGGAGTGCTAAGTGAGGTATCACCCTCGGCACTCGGTAGTAGCTCTGTAGTGCCATAGTAAAGGGGTATGCGGTGATGTGAGGGGCCTGGCTCGTTGGTTGGCTGACCGAGTCTTTGGGTCTTCGAGTCATCGATGAAGAAGCAGGGGCAACTACTACTAAGGGGTCACTAGGGATTCATTGATCAACCTATACTAAGCAATTGATATTATTGCAGGTATACTGACGGTTTATCAAAAATAGGCTATGCATCAGAATGGGAGCTAACTAATACAGTAGCAAAATCTAATGCAAGACTGAGAGGGGAAGAAATGGGTGATATCGAAATGCTCAAGGGGGGTTGCTTGCCTTGCTGCTCTACGGCAAAGGCCTGATCATCAACGGCATAGTCATACCCGGTAGCACCGTCAGTCTCCGGGTCTAACGGAGAGAAGAGGGGGGAAGAAACAATGAATATAAAGCAGACAAATGCATCACGATGCATGACATGGCAATATGCAGAGCTCGGTATGCACTAACGCAGTATTACACATCGTAGACGGTTTGGAAGAATATCTGACGATATTTCCGGGTCTCGGGCTTCTACCGGACAGATGAAACGATGGAAATGTTCCATGTTTGTTATGATATGAGCATGGACAGACTAACGGATAGCTTATTCGGATTCGTGGGATTTTTCTGATCAACTTTCATGTATAAAATATTTTCATCCGAGTTACGGATTATTTAATATTAATTTTTAAAGTTTTATGAATATCCTGAATTAAACATATTTAAATTATTCAATAAATGCAATTATGAGGTCGGCATGACATCATGTTGACATCAGCAGTCAACAGCGGGGTTGACTGGTCAAACTTACCAGTGGGTCCCCATGTCATTGGCACTATTTTCATTAATGTTTAATTAATATTAATCAGGATTAATTAAGGTTGTGGGACCCACCTATCATACTATTTAATTTAATTAATTAACAAGTTTAATTAAATAATCTAATTAATCTTAATCATCTAATTAACTAATTAATTACCTAGTTAATTAATTAATTAATTTAACTAATTATTTGTTTTTATTTTTGTTTAGGGGACGTGGGCCCCCATGGTCAATGGGTCAGAGGGGGGTTAGTGGGGTGGTTAATCCCTCACTAACCCAAACAGGGCCGACCTGGGGCAAACGGGCACGCCGGGAAGGGCTCGCCTGCAGCGGCGATGGCCGGCGACGACGGTGGCGACGCAGGCGACGAGCGGCGCAGGGCTAGAGGCGGTGAGGAGTAGTGGTCGCGGCAAGCGGCGCAAGCTGGGGCACTATGCACGCGGGCAGCGAGTGATGGCGGGCAGCCAGGGGAGGCCCGACGGCCATGGCGACGCGGGGTGCAGGCGCGTGCGCGCGCGGGAGCGAGGGGGCGGCGAGCTGGGGCCGGGTGCGGGTGCGGCCATGGGGGGAAGAACAGGGAAGGGAGGAGCTCCGATGGGCTCACCAGTGGTGCTAAGAAGGGGGCGGCGAGGCTCGGGGTGGTCCGGCAAGGAGGAGACTCCGAGGTGGCCGGGGAGGCGCCGGTGGTGAGGGGCGAGGAGGCGGCAGCGGAGTAGGACGACGTCAGACGCCGGTGACGGTGCGGCACGGGCGGGGAGGCGCCAGCGACGACGAGGGTGGGCACCGGCGTCGTGGCGCCAGTGAGGGAGGAGCGCCGGTGGCGCGGGGCGGCAAGGAAGCAACAGGGCGGCGCCCCGATCTGGATCGGGTGTAGGGGGAGAGCGATGCAGGGGGTGAGAGGTGGGGTGGGGGTTGGGCTAGGGTTCGGTGGGGTGGGGGGAGTTATCCCAGGGGGCGGGGTGGGGCGGCCAGCTGGGCCTCGGCCCAGTTGGGCTAGGGGGGCTTTTGTTTGTTTTCTTTTAGTTTGGTTTGTTTTTTTATCTGTTTTTGTTTTATTAGTTTCCTCTCTTTTTGATTATTTTGGTAATAGCTTAATTCCTGTAAAACATGTGACCCATCCCAACATTACAATTGTAGTATTTGGTAGATCCACAAAAAGTTCGGTGACGTTTAGAATTGTTTTGAGAACTTCCAAACCCAAAAGGTATAATATTAATTAATTTGGCCACTGTTATAAATGTATTAGAGGCACTAAACCAATGGATAAAATGTTGGATCCAATGTTAGAATGGCTTAGGGAATATTTGCAACCTAAGCATGATTTTTAATTTGAGGTTCTGCAAAACTTTTAATTCCACTTTTCAAAAGATTTCGAATTGCAAAGGAATTTGAACCAGGGTTGATTCCAACAGCGATCATAACTGGATTAGCAAAATGGATTATCATAATCCTTAGATCACTGTAGCTTGATTACAGAGTTTATTGTAGTGCTTAATCCAGGGCATCACAATTCTCCCCTACTAATAAGAATTCTCATTCCGAGAATTAAGAAGTAGAAGGAAAAGGCCCGGGGTGTTCTGCACGAAGATGATCTTCGCGTTCCCAAGTGGCTTCATCTTCAGAATGATTTGCCCACTGCACTTTGAAGAACTTAGTAACCTTCTGACGAGTTCGACGTTTAGTTTCACCAAGAATGCGGACCGGTTGCTCTTTATAAGAAAGGTTTTATTGCAGTTCAAGCATATCATGACCCACTGCTCGGATAGGATTCTTGAAGCAGCGACGAAGTTGTGACACATGGAACACATCGTGAACCTGAGAAAGGTTTGGCGGTAGTTCTAGTTGATATGCCACTTTACCACGCCTTTCGAGAATAGTCAAAGGACCAATATCACGAGGAGCTAGCTTGCCCTAGATCCCAAAACGGTGTGCACCTCTCGTTGGCGTGACTCGAAGAGAAGCCTTTTTGCCAGGTTGATAGACCATATCCTTGTGATGACAGTCATACTGACTCTTCTAACGAGACTGAGCAGCCTTCAGGTTTGCATGAATAATGCGGACTTCATCTGCGGCATGTTGGATGATATATGGACCGATGAGTGTAAGTTCCCCAGTTTTTGACCAATTCAGAGGAGTTCGACACTTACGTCCAAATAACACTTCAAAGGGAGCCATCTTCAAACTAGCTTGATAGCTATTGTTGTAGGAGAACTCAGCATACGGGAGCGATTCCTCCCATTTCTTGCCGAAAGAAATGACACAAGCTCGAAGCATGTCTTTGAGAATCTGATTGACTCTTTCAACTTGTCCCTAGGATTGAGGGTGAAAAGCGATGTTGAATGACAAATGAGTTCCCATAGCTTCTTGGAAACTTTGCCCAGAACCTTGAAGTGAATAAGCTACCACGGCCTGAACTAATCACCAATGGAATACCAGCCTGGACATATATAGATCTGCTAGCTGACTAGTAGTGATAGTTTCCTTGACAGCCAAAAAGTGTGCAACTTTGAACGGTCGGTCAATGACGACAAGAATAACATCATTACCTTGGACGGTGGCTCGGGATTTACATACGAAGCTAAGTGCAACAAAAACTTTGGATTTAGAGATGTACATGAGAGTCAGGTTTTGATCATGTGGAACTTTGGGTTATGGGCCCGCCATGCGGGTTAAGAGTAGGAAGAGCGGTGACATCTTCCACGGTCATGGTAGCAAGAGCTGCCAGAGGAGAGCCCGTCAGTTAAGTTGGCAACAACGTCGATACCAAGGGCGGGGGACGAATAGAACCATTTTCCTGCTCGTTGAAACGAGGCGGACCAACAGGCAAAGTTCTCGTCCACCGGTGGTTACCGGAATGTTATCCACAATAGTAACAGGGTCTTACTGACAAAGTAGTTCACCGAGGTGTTTACCTAAGCAGGGAATTACCGCTGTTCAGATAAGTTAGATTACAAGAAAGGGGTAAACAGACCAATGGAAATGGAGATGTGTTTATACCCCAAGTATTATGAGTATATCCTTCCCACGGGTAAGCAGAGCTCGAAAAACATTACACGGCAGCAAATGCATAACCCCTTGGATAAAAGGGGCAAGGAGAAACATGACGTTTACCCATTCAATGAGGTTTTGAAAATGATCAAGAAACATTTAGCATTGAGCTTCCAATGTTCTTGTTGATGATTGGAGTATCGCAACAATGCTTTAGGGAAACATCGACATGGTCATCATATAAAGGTTGTACTTTAAGAACTCAAAGGATCCATCAGGAACAACTTATAAAATCAGTCTTACAATTTCCTCACAGGAGAAAAGGTGAATCTTGTTGAACAAGATACTATAACAATAGGTCTTCCGGGCGGGTGTTCTAGCCACATCACCTTACCGAGTAACATAGAGACCAACATTATAATTCTTGGGAAAAGTTCCAACCATCATATCCGTTGAGATTCAGATATGGTTGGTGTTAGGATACTTCAGACTTAGCTAGACTGAGAAGAAAAGGAGGCAACACATACATATGAGATGGTGTTGCAAGAATCTCGGAATGAACGACGGAAGCAGGCCTTGAATCATGAGTCGTATTGCAAGACATATGAACACAATTTCAAGACATTCGTGTCCACGTGGAAGTTTTTTTTAAGGGAACGCAATCCAGTTCTGGTTGGGAACCATCGTAGAGGATATCAAAGTCCCACGTATAAGTTCGAATGGCTCTTACGAAGAACTTCTTTTGTCCAGATCAAATCAATCAGTGGCTTGACGTGCTAGGAAATACATATGGATTGAGGTAGCAAACCTATCAAACCATAGAATACTTTGCACATGCATGAATGAATTGGACGATCCTTGAGGAAGCGAGACGGAATTTTTCCATAACCACGGGACAAATGCACGTGAACTTAGAGAAGAACACTTCCTTTATCACACAAATTCTTCATGAGCTAGTCACATAGATAATGCTTTCATGGTTTCTAGCGCTAGCTTAAATGTTCATCATGAACCACAAAGAATAAGAGGAGGTGGTTGATGGGCTCAACATCAGCTAGTCGATAATTCCGCAAAAATGGATTCCCACGATTGTGTGAACAAGGTGATAGCATTGGTCAAACCAGATGATATACTGTGGTGTGTCCGAGGGAAACACTCAAAATTAATCATTAATCAAAAGGTGCAACAAAATCCAGACTAAATAGTACGACCAATGTATGAGTGATGATTTAACAGCCAACACATTAAGGATGGACTTACTGTTTATTAACTCCAAGGTAATGGAGTTGCTATGCCATAAGTGTTGAATTTACACATCACAATCCATTTCGGTATTCCAGTTAGAAACAACACGAAAACTAAGAGATAAAAGGTGATGGCAAGAAGTATCACTATATCAAGAATTTTTATGACGTGTGCAAATTTCATGTCATTCTTGAAAAAGATGGTAATACTCCAAGATAGAACATATCACAAGACGGTTAACAAGGAACTTAAGGTTCAACCAAAACAAGACAAGCCTGCGTTTGGAAGGAAGGCAAGGATGCTACTTCCCATCAAGAATTTAATTGATATCCTAGGACAGTTCAGAATGTTGATGATGACCATGACACAATTGTAGAGAAGTCTCTTGAAGATGTAACCGATCAGTGATGACATCAAACAAAGAAATGGTGCAGCGAATGGTTGTCGAAACAACATGTTAGAGTGCTAGGTAAGAATCAAAATTGTCTTTCAAGACAACCAACATGACGTTCAAAGCTCGATGTAAGCTTAATGCACTGTGTGGAATGGTGTTTCAGGGATGAAGGTCATAGATAGTATGGTCAAGCTTTAGCATGACGATGATGATGTAGCCTAACAACTTGGGAAGGCATGACCGAGTACAAAATCATAAGCAAAGAACATTACTAAGCGTTGTTGAATTGCAATGCGTACTCGATTTGGATATCAACATCCTCGATTGTCCAACAACTCAGAACACGAGGAAACTAGAATCAGTGAAATATCATAGTTGATGAGGAGCTCATAAGAAGTTATAATGCCCCATGATATTTATCAAGATACCAGGGATAATAATCAGAGGCAGATCAGAATAGAGGTTATACTAGCATATTGATCTGTGGAGGACAAAACACTCTAACTTGTCTGAGAATGAAACCAAAGTAGAACAACATGGTCGGAACCACGATTGTAAAGGACAAGATCAGGATACAAGATCAAACCATACAATGAATGCTTATTGAAAGGATAAGCTTCTATGATAAGATCAACATTGTTTCCATGGGCACGAACGTAAGGTTCAAGGTCGACTCCCGGTTCATCAATGCATATCCTTCCATTTACACCTCGCCTTTGGTGAAATTATAGTTTTGAAAGATTATCTGGCAAAACACCAGAAAAGTATGACTCGTGAAAACTGTCGGGTTCACACGAATTAAGGAAGGCATAGGTCCAACTCATCGAGGTATCTTAGGAACATATACCACAAGTTCCAAGAGCAATTAACACATGCTTGACAACAGAGTATGGCTGACAAAAGCATATGATACAACTTACTAGAGGGAGAAGGCGCAATTTACTAATGGCATCATGTACCCCAGGAAGAACATCACAATAATTTTGAATGTGAAGGACGCTATCGGATCATAACCAAACAATGGGTCTGGCAGTCCACAAAGGACCTGATGCGGTTATCGATACTCAATCAGAGAGAGAATAATGCAAGGCATCAGATTATAGAACATCCAATAATTTGGTGCTTAAAAAACAAAGGAATTAAGATTTCCAAATTGGTGTAATGGAAATAGCTGCTCCGATCAAATACAAGTAAGTTAAGTAGATTTAGGTGGACAATCAATCAAAGTTGAATTGTCAAGAACCAACAAATGTTTGGAAAGACGTCTAAGTCGGACGGATAATTTGTGATAAACAACTGATGATTGTGTGCATTCACACATAGGATGAATCAATAAAATCAAATGATAACCACAAAGGATTTACTTAATATTGCTAGACATATGGAATTAACCATAATGCAAGCAGGTGAGAAAGGTCAAGAGCAATAGGCTATTGAGGATTTCGTAAGATCAAATAGCAATTCGAAGGATTTTATTTTTAAACCAATGACAACTGAGGATGAACGAATCCTCAGTAAGATAATTCGTTGTACCTTATAACAACAAGGGCAACTGGAAATGAGTACGAACGACAGTTGTATGTAGTTATCCATAGGGGTTGACGGTGAAAGGGAATCGCAAATGCGATGAGCACAAGTTCTAGGGAGAACATCAGAGAGTATCTTTCGAGTCTTCTGATGAATCAAGCCATCATCTAGAATGAGGGGCTCTCTGGGAGGAAGTATTTACGAGAACCTAGAATTAGAGTTAATAAAATCTTTAACCCAAAAGAGAAGAGAGATCAGAACCCAGAGTATAGACGAGGAATAAAAGATCCTAATACCACCCGATTGAGATGTGGGCCCGTAAGCCACACAACTATGTCAGTAAAAGTTTTTTCAATGACTAGACTCAACTTCGGCCAAGGAGTTGGGAAGGGGGCTACCTATAGGCAGTCGGCTCTCATAGCAACTTGTGACGGCCCCCAATTTTGACCATACGCTAAACATACACGCAACACGTACGACCAAGATTAGGGACTCGCTAATCAATATCACAACACAACTCTAGACACCAATTAAAATCATACAGCTTCATATTACAAGCCAGGGGCCTCGAGGGCTCGAATACAAAGCTCGACAAAGCATGAGTCAGCGGAAGCAAATAATATCTGAGTACATACATAAGTTAAACAAGTTTTGCCTTAAGAAGGCTAGCACAAACATAAGCAGTGGATCGAAAGAGGCGAGGCCTCCTGCCTGGGAACCTCCTAACTAGTCCTGAGCGTCGGCACTCTCCTCGTGGTAGTAGGCTCCAGCTATGGTGTAGTAGTCGTCTTCGGCATACTCCATCTCCGGGGCTCCATCGTCTGAACGCAGAATCGTATCGAATGGGAAAGAGAAAGCAAAGCAGCGGTGAGTACTCATCCAAAGTACTCGCAAGACTAACATCAGAACGATGCTAAGTATGCATCATTATCAAGGGGTGGGGTTATATCTGGGTTGACTGCAGAAAGCAAGAATAAGTGAAATGCCTAGTCCTATTGAATACTAGCATCTTCAGCATCTTGCAGCATTAGAAGAGAGTAGACTGGTAACTCACATATAGCAATATTTTATTGTAGCAAATTTATTAAGTAACCACGCCCAGAGATTCTTCCTCGACTCCCTGCGAGGAAGCAATCCCGGAGCCAACATTCATTTCAATTTAAAGTCACAATTTTAGTTGTAGTAGGTCAAGGTACAACTCCAAGTCGTCATGTTACCGTGGAAACGGCTATTCGAATAGATGAATTCATCCCTATAGGGGTGCACCGCATTTCCAACATGCTTGATCACCTCCGGTTGGACACACTTTCCTAGGTAATGCCCGACCTCGGGATCCAAAACATCGTCACCCCACCTAGGCTCAACGAAGAGGCCAGCCCGTCGGTCTAAATCCTAAGCGCGCAGGGGTCTTGGGCCCACTCACCCATTGCACTCCTGCACGATGCGTAGGCGGCTGGAAGCAGACCTGGTACACTCAGTCTGAGAGCTGTACCTTCCAACCCAATCCGGCGCGCGCCGCTCCATTGTTGACGTCCAAAGAGTTTCGGCTGATACAACGACGTTGAGTACCCATAAATTCTCCCACGTGAAGGTTTGGTGCATAAAAGGTCAAACGACCAACTCATATCAAATATCCAACCCATTAGCATTTTATTAAGCGGGGCAAGCGCGACCCATAATGTGCGGTCCCGTCGCCCCGACTCGAGGATGTGTGGCAAAGGCCTCTCTCGCCAGTCCATGCCTCATCATCACCCTTTTGGATGCCTTACTGGTGCATCCCACCACATCTTACACACGGGTACACTTGGGGCCGACCCGTCTCAAGATTGTCGGGAACTCAGGTCCACCTCAACCAGGGTGGTACCGTCTGTCCCTCTAGTCCCGTCTTTCACATGTAAACAAGGTCAAGTTGAATTAACTGTGTATTTATACACCAAATGGATATCCGAGGAATCACCCTTGATGGATCCCACTCGAGGTATGTGTATGACAAGAGTCGGTATTGAAAAATGGGAAGGAAGAATCACCCTTGATACCCACGATCGATTAGCTACACTACACAGTTAACATTGGGAGTGCGAAGTGAGGTATCACCCTCGGCACTCGGTAGTAGCTCTAAAGTGCCATACTTAAGGGGTGTGCAATGATGTGAGGGGAATGGCACGTCGGTCGGTTGACCGAGTCTCCAGGTCTTCGAGTCGTCGAGTCGTCGATGAAGAAGCAGGGGCAACTGGTACTAAGGGGTCACTGGGGATTCATTGATCAACCTATACTAAGCAGTTGATATTATTGCAGGTATACTAACAGTTTATCAAAAACAGGCTATGCATCAGAATGGGAGCTAACTAATACAGTAGCAAAATCTAATGCAAGACCGAGTGGGGAAGAAATGGGCGATATCGAAATGCTCAAGGGGGGCTTGCTTGCCTTGCTGCTCTGCGGCAAAGGCCTGATCGTCAATGGCGTAGTCATACCCGGCAGCACCGTTAGTCTCGGGGTCTACCAGAGAGAAGAGGGGGAAGAAACAATGAATATAAAGCAGACAAATGCATCACGATACATGACATGGCAATATGCAGAGCTAGGTATGCACTAACGCAGTATTATACGTCGTAGACGGTTCAGAAGAATACCTGATGATATTTCCCTGGTCTCGGGCTTCTACCGGACAGATGAAAATGATGTAAATGTACGCGGGGGGAGCGAGGGGGGCGAGCCGGGGCCAGGTGCGAGTGCGGCCATGGGGGGAGAACAGGGAAGGGAGGAGCCCCGATGGGCTCACCAGCGGCGCTAAGAAGGGGGGCGGAGAGGCTCGGGGTGGTCCGGCGAGGAGGAGACGGGGAGGCGGCGGTGGTGAGGGGGCGAGGAGGCGGCAACGGCGTAGGACGGCGGTGGGCACCGGTGACGGTGTGGCACGGGCGGGGAGGCGCTGGCGACAACGAGGGTGGGCGTCATCGTCGTGGCGCCGATGGGGGAGGAGCGCTGGCGGCGCGGGGCGCCGGGGGAGCGACGGGGCGGCGCCCCGATCTGGATCGGGTGCAGGGTGGAGAGCGATGCGGGGGGG
The DNA here is from genome assembly GCA_022496015.1 of Hordeum marinum. NCBI lineage: Eukaryota > Viridiplantae > Streptophyta > Magnoliopsida > Poales > Poaceae > Hordeum > Hordeum marinum. Next base: position 412,979,427 of record CM039673.1, read on the forward strand.
AGTGAGAGGTGGGGTGGGGGTCGGGCTAGGGTTCGGTGGGGTGGGGGGAGTTATCCCCAGGGGGCGGATTGGGCCGGACGGCTGGGCCTCGGCCCAGTTGGGCCAAGGGGCTTTTGTTTTTTTTCTTTTAGTTTGGTTTGTTTTTTATCTGTTTTTGCTTTATTAGTTTCCTCTCTTTTTGATAACTTTTGTAATAGCTTAATTCCTGTAAAACACGTGACCCATCCCAATATTACAATTGTAGTATTTGGTAGATCCACAAAAAGTTCGGTGATGTTTAGAATTGTTTTGAAAACTTCCAAAACCAAAAGGTATAATATTAATTGATTTGGCCACTATTATAAATGTATTAGAGGCACTAAACCAATGGATAAAATGTTGGATCCAATTTTGGAATAGCTTAGGGAATACTTGCAACCTAAGCGTGATTTTTAATTTGAGGTTCTGCAAAACTTTTAATTCCACTTTTCAAAAGATTTCAAATTGAGAAGGAATTTGAACCAGGGTTGATTCCAACAACGATCATAACTGGATTAGCAAAATGGATTATCATAATCCTGAGATAACTGTAGCTAGATTATAGAGTTTACTATAGCGCTTAATCCAGGGTGTCACAATTATATGTTTAGATCCATTATGATATTCAATACCTCTTTGATCTTGAGCATGCATATTTTTTGCCAATGGTTACCTTTGTTGTTGAGGTCATGGGAGAAGTCATGTTGCAAGTAATCATGTGAATTTGATATGTGTTCGATATTTTGATGATAATTATGTCATGATTCCCTTAGTGGTGTCATGTGAACGTCGATTACATGACACTTCACCATCCTTGGGCCTAAGGGAATGCATTATGGAGTAGTTATTAGATGATGGGTTGCTAGAGTGACAAAATCTTAAACCCTAGTCTATGCGCTACTTCGTAAGGGGCCGATTTGGATCCACATGTTTAATGCTCTAGTTAGATGTTATCTTAATACTTTTTTCGTAGTTGCAGATGTTGGCAAGGGGGTTAATCATAAGTTGGTTGTTAGTTCAAGTAAGAACAACACCTTAGCACCGGTCCACCCACATATCAAATTATCAAAGTAGCAAACACGAATCAAACCAACATGATGGAAGTGACAAGATGAAATTCCTGTGTACCCTCAAGAACACTTTGTTTATCATAAGAGATAGTTTTGGCCTGTCTTTTGCCACAAAAGGATTTGGGCTACCTTGCTACACCTTACCTATTGTTATAGTTACTTGCTCGTTACCAATTATCTTGCTATCAAACTACCTATTACCTACAATTCCAGTCCTTGCCGAAATTACCTTGCTAAAAACCGCTTGTCATTTCCTTCTGCTCCTCGTTGGTTTGGACACTCTTACTTATCGAAAGGAATACAATTGCCCCCCTACACTTGTGGGTCATTGATGTCTACTACACAATTTTATTCTCGTAGACTCGTGTTGGGACTCCAAGCACAGAGTTTTGTAGGACAATAGCTATTTTCCCTCAAGTGGATGACCTAAGGTTTATCAGTTTGAGGGAGGTGCGGGATGAAGATGGTCTCTCTCAAACAACCTTGCAATCAAATACAAGAAATCTCTTGTCTCTCGAACACACCCAATACAATGGTAAATTGTATAGGTGCACTAGTTCGGCGAAGAGATGGTGATACAAGTGTAGTATTGACAGTAGATTTTATTTTTGTAATCTGAAAATATAAAAAATAGCAAGGTAGCAAGTGACAAAAGTGAGCACAAATGGTATTGCAATGCTTGAAAACAAGGCCTACAGTTCGTACTTTCGCTAGTGCAACCTCTCAACAATGCTAATATAATTGGATCACATAACCATTCCTTAACATGCAACGAATAATCACTCCAAAGTTCTTATCTAGCGGAGAGCATAAGAAGAATTTGTTTGTAGGGTACAAAACCACCTTAAAGTTATCCTTTCTGGTCGATCTATCCAAGAGTTCGTAGTAAAATAACCAAGTTATCCTTTTCGATCAATCTATCTAAGAGTTCATACTAGAATAACACCATATGATACCCATCAACCAACTCTAATGTCACCTAGATACTCCAACGTCACCACAAGTATCCATGAGTTAATTATACGAAACGCATCAAACAATTTCAAATTCATAACACTCAATCCAACACAAAGAACCTCAAGGAGTGCCCCAAGATTTCTATCGGTGAAGCTAGGACAAGAACGTGTAATCAACCCCTATGCATAGATTACCCCAATGTCACCACGGGAATCCGCAAGTTGAGTACCAAAACATATATCAAGTGAATCAATAGAACACCCCATTGTCACCATGGGTATCCACATGCAAGACATATATCAAGTGTTCTTAGATCCATAAAAGTATTTAATCCGATAACGAAATCTCAAAGGGAAAACTCAATTCATCACAACTAGATAGAGAGGGGAACACATCATATGATCCGACTATATTAACAAAGCCCGTGATACATCAAGATTGTGACATCTCGAGAACACGCGCGAGAGAGAGATTGAACACATAGCTGCTAGTACATACCTCGGCCCCGAGGAGGATTACTCACACATTATCATGGTGTGAAAGAGAAATTTGTTGATGGAGAGGTGCAGACCCGAAGAGATGGAGGCGATGGCGGCCACTACGCCGGTGACGGGCGGCGGCCCCTTGCCCCTCCTTCTTCCTTGGTCTTGGTGCTGCAATGGAGGAGCCTCTCCCCTTCTTGGCGGCTGCCAAGAGAGAGGCAAATTCGTGGCTCTTGGTGGCTCTCCGAAATTAGAGTTTACGTCTCCTTATGTGTGCCTCTATGGTGCTCTATGGCCCTCCGATGGATGGACCCTTGATCCAATGGCTCTTGAGCACCTCTAGAACCTTCCTAGGGGATCCTCACAACCCTCATGAATATGTAGTCCAAAATCATTGCCATAAAATTCCCTACACTTTACTAGTTTTAACTTTTCCCATTTGATGCCATCTTCGGGGGTCAAACTGACGATCTTTAAAAACTGTTTGTGGACAGATTTCAGAAAAGTCAGAGTCCTCCTCCAACAAGGCTCCTTTTGGTTTTTTTCGCCAATTTCCAATTAATTCCTACACATCAAAGTGTGAAACAAGAACTTGTGCACTTTTGCAACTATTAATAGATTAGTCCCAATAAATCATAAAACCATAGTAAAAAACATAGGTAAATATGACATGAATACTTCATAAATTATCGATACGCTGGAGACGTATTAGTCATCAACTCCCTCTTGTCGATAACTAGCGCTTTTATTCACATGCGCGTGTTTAGTCGTGGACATGATTTTCCCTAAGCCGAGAGCTGCTATGATGGAGCAGGAACAGAAGAATGGTCGGGCCTATGAAATGTTCAAGGACACGGGCGTCGCTGACCCGAATGTGGATCCTTCCTTCCAAGAGATGATGTTGCATCAGTGTAGAGAATATTTCAACATTGTCATACCAACATGCTAGCCCCACAACAACGCCGACGAGTAGTTGTTTAAATTTTGCGGTTGTCTGGATTTTGTTGTTGTGTAATGTTGCTATTTTGTTGTTTAGTTGGTTACGTATGAGTACGAATGATAATTTGCACAATCATTTTCTGAATCAAGTGCTTATTAAGAGGAATCCTTTGTGTTATTATCGATCTTCCTACATAACTCTGATTAATTACCTGTTTGTCGGGTATCACACACATCTTGTTATGCTGGATCATTTTTGTTATTTTAGATCATCGCAAATAGTTCATCTGAGTGACCTGTTTGTCGGGTATTATAAACATCTTGTTACGTCGAATCGTTTATGTTATTTTGGCTCGTTGCAAATAGTTCATCCGAGTGACCTGTTTGTCGGGTATCACACACATCTTGTTGTGGCGACTCATTTGTGTTATTCTGGATCATCGCATATAGTTCATCCGAGTGACATGTATATCGTCTATCGCACACATCTTGATATGGGTAATCGTTTGTGTTGTTCTGACTCATCGCAAATGGTTAATCTGAGTGACAAAGGTGCCGTCTATCACATACATCTTTACCTGAGTAATCGTTTGTGCTATTTTGGCTCATCGTAAATAGTTCATCTGAGTGACATGTATGCCGTCTATTGCAGACATCTCAATCTGGGTAATTGTTTGTGTTATTTTGGCTCATCACAAACAGTTCATCCGAGTGACTTGTATGTCGTCTATCGCACACATCTTGATCTAGATAACGTTTGTGTTTTTTGGCTCATCGCAAATAATTCGTATGGGTGAACTATATGCCATGTACCTCACACGTAACTCTTGGTCTGAATCGTATTTTATGGATCAACCATTGCACATAGTTCATTTTATTGGTGACGATTTTATTACCATACCTTTTGTGATTCATGCACCGCACGTAATTTCGTCAAGTGGTCTCTGATACATGTGTCGTCTTAGGACCTTCCCGCGGTAGGCAAGGACGGAGGAAAACTATTATAAGACAACCCATTCATCCCATGTTGGTGCCAATCCTCTTAGTTGGATCCATGTTGTTTGGGGCTCAACTACACCCTGCTTCTAAGCACCATACCTTTTGCGATTGCCCTGATTCTGAGCACGAGTCTGTTGGGCACATCCAAGTTTATAGTTTTGCTGCCGTGTGTGCCCTTGGATTGGGGCCCTTGTGCAAGTTGTTGCTACCCTTGGAAGCTTCCATTCGAGTTTCTAGTTGATCCATGGTTCTTCCCAACCCCCACCCATCCTCTTCCTTACATTGTTTTTTTGCATGGGTGATGGTTGAAAATGCCACCCTTGGAACCATGGAGGGGGAATCTGCAACCCTCCTCGAAACACAAACCCATACTTATATTGTTGTGGGGGTGGCCCAAACCGAGGATCAAACTGTGGAACCATGGGCATGGATAGTGGCCTTCCTTATGCTCGCAAAATCTCCACGCCAAATGTTTGTTGTTCCTATTGTTTGCCCCTTCCCTCTACCACGGCCTCTGCCATGCGCCTCCGCCATGTCATGGATTTCAGCAAACAACGCCTTCGAAACTAGCATGCATGTTGCAGGCGGCAAGGTGTGTGTTAGAGCTTGGCTCGGGAGGGGTGGCGATTGACGATGGTGAATTTGCGAGAGAGAGCTGAGGTTTTCTCGATCCAGACAAGTAGGGATTTTGGATCTAGCGGCTCTAGATGAGGAGTTATACCCATAACTGTCCATAGTGATCCCTGGCTGCCTCATCATCCTCTTCGGCCTCAAGCAGCCTGGAAAGACGCGTACTCGAGCATGCTTTACATGAGTACTAATCTTTTTTTGAAGGGTCAACCTGTAACGCCCAAGATGCGCGCCTATCCATATTAAGGCACGAGGGCCTCGACAGGGATAGAGGTGCATCTACTCGTTTCGCAAGTACAGTATTATCACATACATTTATGAAGATAGGAGTATATGAGTTGGCTTATACTCGCCACATCCTAAATTACAATCCACACGATTTATTCAAACATCAATCCAAAGACAGGGTCCGGCTATGGACGAAAACAAACGATAAAATGATGCAATGACACTGGCTTGCTAGCCCCGAAGATCACGACCAAGGCCACTCTACTCGTCTGGATATGTGACATACATCCTGCCACGCTCCTCGTCATACTCCCACTGGAGCTTCGTCACATCATCTATCACGATCTCATCTGCACCTGCACCTGTATTTGTTGTAGTAATCTGTGAGCCATGGGGACTCAGCAATCTGGCGCCCGGGTATCGAGACTATTCAAGCTTATAGGTTGGATGGGGGATAAGTGTTTAGTTTGCAGCAACACTAAGCATTTATGGTGGCTAATCTTACGAGAACATGAATGTAAATATGTGGTCTACGTTAAACGATCGAGAACTAGCATGACCTCTAAGAGATGTTGAACACCTACTTACGTCAAACATAACCCCATCATGTTCTCTCTCGGATCATGTTTACGAGCAGAGACGATCACGGTTACTCACACAGTTGGTGTAGTTTATTAGAGTTTACTTCAAGTTAACTATAACCGGGTGTTAGACAAAAATCCAAGTTGTCACATAACCGCGGGCACGGCTTTCCGAAAGATTTAACCCTACAGGGGTGCTCCAACCAGTCCATCATAAATTAACCACACTCCGCGGGAATAACCTCGACCACGGACCTCGTGATCATCCTAGGCAACTCCAAAGGAATTCCGACACCTCGAGATAGCCCGAAGAAAATCTGAGTTCCACACGCAAGCCATTCGAAAAAGGTAAAACAAGTCTAGCAAGACCTCCCGGTGAGCCAGATCCGCTCCTAGAGCCGTGCGCTCTCTATCAACGGGCATCATACGTCTATGCGAAGTGGACGGTTGCCTGAAAATGCCTCGAGTTGCCCTGAGGTGGCACCGCCGACTGCTAGGTAGTTGGACCAACGCTCATGCGGAGCACTGGCCCGAGGGGTGATTAATTATCCACGGGGTTGCAAAGCCCTATGCAATTTTATTAAGTTGTTTAAGCAACTAGGACCAATGTTGGGTCTTGCCAGACAAGTTTTAATCTCAACAGAATAATCAAGGGGGTCCCCATAACAACCCCGAGCATGTTAGGAGTGTAAAATATGGAAACATAACACCGGTAACAAGTAACTATGGCGGTAAAAGTGGAACAAAACACCGAGCAAAAGGCCAAGCCTTCCAACATACCAAGATATATATGTGCATTAAATTAAATAACACTTAATATTGTGAAATGCCCGATATCCATGTTATCACATGGAAACAACCTGCACCTACAACTAAGACCGCTATAAGAGGGGCTGAGCAGCGATAACTTAGCCAATTAAGAGGTGCTAGGATGCGGAGGGGTTAGAGGCTATCATGGCAATGTAGGAGGCTTGACATTCAAGTGGTAGGTAACACATAAGTAACGATAAGAACGAAACATCTAGCAAAGCAAAAATAGTGTCGGGATCCGGGTACGATCATCTTGCCTGTTGGTTCTTCAGAGGGACAAAGAGCGGGGTCCTCGTAGTGGTACTCTCCTGGATCTTCGTACTCAGGTTCAACACTTGCATCTACCCAAGAGAAATAGCAATAATAAACAACCAACCAAAGTGCAATGCACAAACAAGATGATGCATGATTCATTTGAAGTATTTAGCATGGCAATCCTGAGCTAGTCATGTTTCTCATGCAATAGTTAAGTTATTTATGATTCTGGACATAACCTCATGTTAAGTTGTATGAACATGCATGATCATGGCAAATATGGATGCTTCATGCAAAAACGATGCAAATGCATATGTAGAACGTAGGAAACGGAGTTACGGTTTTCACGCTACGCCCACGGCAAGGTACGAAGGCAAAACACAAGACAATGAAGGCCATGGGCTATTCCTTGGTATTCCAAGGTAGCCACTGGTTAGGCAATGAAAAACCAACCACAATAGAGTCAAATATCAAGCAAAACCATGGAGCATAGCTCCCACAAGTCACAAAACACTACAACAAACAATCTGCCTCAAAACAACAACTTGCATCTTTCACAGCAAAAATCTAGAGCTACAAGGAGTCTCCAACCTCAAACAAAGCATTCACAGAAACTACATAACATGCTTGTCAAATCATCTAACTACACAATCTGGAAAGGAAGCACATATCAATAAGCATGAAGCTCACAAGTTGGCATGACGAAACAGATTCTAGGGACTTAGAGAAAATCACAGTTTTCTGGAATCCGAGTTAAGCTGATAGCAAGTTGACAGCAGAAACTAATGGTGATAGAGACCACCTCATGGCATGAAAATTAACAGGATGGCAGAGGACAACATCTAGTTCAAAACACTAGCACTGAGCTTGAGCTAAAACACAACACATCACTTGGTAGCATCCACTCATCATGGCATAAAATTATTAACAGATTCTTAGACTTAGAAATATTTAGCATGTTGAAAACAACAACATTTTAATAGCCACTTTGGATCATGGTTCCCACTTATATGCAAGTTATCATGTCAAAAGAAAATACCATGGCATTCTACTCATGAAATGCTACCACTTCCATGTCGACACAAAGATCATAGCAAGCATGGATTAATTACAACTAAAATGACAAAATGGCACTTTGTTACAAAATGACATTTTTTCAAACTTGCTCAAATGACAAAACAAGTTGCACCAATGGATTCCTTGGTTGATTCTACCCCAATATCATATATCACACTCATATGTTTGCATGGACAACATAGCACAACACTAGCTCGAAAATTATCATACAATTCCATAAGTCAAAACTTACCTAAAATGCGCGTGTTCATATATGCACATATCCAGATTTGGAAATATTACCAGAAATAGAAAATTCTATTTAACTCACATTAAAACAATAAAACACAACAAAAGAAAACAATATGCAGGAGGGCCCACCTGGCATAGTCACCAGGGCCCCCTAGTGGATGACAAGTGGGGCCAGGGCCCACTTGTCATACACTCACCGCACTAATACACACACAACACACACACACTAGTACACACAGCCACCTACACAACCACACACTGGATCTGCTGCCACGGCAGATCCAACACACACAACACACACGCACGCACACGCACACCATGAACACGGCCACACCAGATCCGGGCTGTGGCCACACGGGATCCCACCAGCGGCCACCCACACACACACACCAAAAGAATAAAAAGGTGTGGGGGGGAAACAAAACCGCGACCTCCTGCTCTCTCCCAAATCGAACCACCACTGCGCTACGCGCTCGGCTTCTGACCAAGGGGGAGTTCTAACTGAATTCTACTAACGTGCACGCGGGTTACTGACGAAACTGAAGAAGGAAGACACCGGTGACAGACGGTGGTGGAACTCCCGCGACAGAGGGGGTCCGGCAACGCGAACCACCTGCGGGGAGAGCGGGGTCCTAGGGGAATCCATCCCCGCTCCAAACGACAGCTAGGCGCGGCAGCAAGGGGAGGTGCTCGAGCTCGAGCTGCTACTCGGCTCGGGGCACGGCGAAGACAGACACGGCGGCGACAGAACACGAGCCTATGCGACAAAGCAAGGTAGGCTATGGCAACGGGGAGCTCACCTAGGGGCTACTCGGAGATGCGGGAATGCAAAGGCGACGACGAGGAAGAAGACGTGAAGAAGGCCCGCGACGAAGCTCCTCTGCTTGCAGACGATGGTGATGACGGGGCGGCGCTGCAGGGGTCCTCACCATGCCCTAGCGCCGGGAACGGGACGCGGATGGCACCGGGAAGCACCAAGCCATCTCCGACAGCGACGAGCGGCCACCGGAGGCGATGAGGACGACCCGATGGCCCCTGCGCTCGCACTCTCTGAAACTCACCTCTCTGAACTTTCCCAAGGAGAAGAAGAAGGAGAAGGGGGGAGAAGGAGGGAGAAGGGGAGCGGCGGTGGCGAGAAGGGACAGGGAGAACCCTAGGGACCCGCGCACTTAAAAAGGGGGGCGAATCAGCACCGGCCTCGGCTTCCGTTACTTCTCACGACGACGACGACGCCTCTCTCTCACGCGCACACTCTCTAAAGCCTGACGGGGACGAACGGAGCAGGTAGACGTTGGCTACCTGGGCTGGGCTGCGCGGAGGAAGGAAAAGGCCCAGCTTGCCCTCTCTCTCTCACAGAAAACAAAACAGAGGGATTTTCTTTTTAAAATAACAATAACACAAGAAAAAAACAGAGAAAAAGAAAAGGGTTTTTGCTGAAACAAAAATACTTTGACACTAGAATAAACATGCCCTATTTAATAAAAATAACAAGATGATTTTTAGGACAAGTAAATTAAATACTTTTAAAAATAACCAGCCCCTGATTGTTGTAAAACCCCATGAGTCCAAAGCTCAAACACCAAAGAGAGAAACACACATATACTCAAAATAATATTCCCTAAACCATGAACATTTTTAACAGAATTAATTATCAAGTTTTTTTAACACAGGGGAAATAATAACGATTCAAAGGTTTTTTTTGAGGATGTTTGAAAAAGAAGGAGAGGGGGTGGTAAACCACACTTGCACACAAGATCTACTAACAGCATCACAACAATTGTCACATGGAAGCACACCACAAAAAAATATTATGCATGACATGATGATGAGATGGCATGATGCATGATGCATGATGCATGAGATGGAATGGCAATGAGCAAAATCATATTATTCAAACACATGGCAACGTAGGTTCACATGGGTTACATGACCAAAATGGCAAGGGTGGCACTTGGGCTGTTACACAACCAAAGGTTGATTTTCATTGATAATAAGCAGGGAGCACTAGAGAAGTGTGACAAATGCGGGGATCCAAGGATCAAGGAGGTAAGAAGAAGAAACAAAATGAGGTACAAACCCGAAGACCTTGATATAAAGGGAAATCCGCACGATGGTTCCCCGAAGGGGCTCTCTATGCATTTAGCTCTGGATTGCTTTCAAAACGGGCACTCAAAATTTCTTCTGATTGCATGTATCACGTCCCCCTCGCAAGCTGTTTTTCCATGAAAAGTGCATCTATTCCTCTCCTGATAGATCTCCCAAAGGATCAACATTGTGAGGGCCTTGGTCCCCTTCCTGAACCTTGGTTGAGCCGCGGCCAGGATTTGCGACATCTTCTCCATCGAGCCTTGAATGCCCTCCCTGGCAAAGACACCCATGGGGGTTGTATTCTTGCCAGAGCAATACCTTGTCCCAAAACCCCTTGGAGAAATTGCAGCTCCAAAAAGGGTGTCGGGAGTGCTCCAGGTTGTGCAAGCATAGACATAAATAGGATTTGGGCCATTCTCTCCCCTACATATGATCATTGCACCACAACCGATTTTGGTGGAGCATCCAGGCGAAAATCTTGAGTTTTGCCGGGGCCCAAGTGTACCGGATGACCTCTCTGAAAATTGCACTAGTTAATTCGATGAACTGGATGCAGCAGGCCGACCTAGTAGAGTATTCATTAGAGCTTTCGAACTTCCAACATATTTGGTCCTCGACTGTTGGGGAACGTTGCATGGGAAACAAAAAAAATTCCTACGCACACGCAAGATCTATCCATGGTGATGAGCATCCACGAGAGGGAGAGTGGATCTACATACCCTTGCAGATCGCTAAGCGGGAAGCGTTAAGAAATACGGTTGATGTAGTCGAACGTCTTCACAATCCAAATCACCGAGCGTCCCGTGATCCAATCACGATCCATCCCAATCTAGCGGCGAACGGACGACACCTCCGCGTTCAGCACACGTACAGCTTGATGACGATCTCTGCCTTCTTGATCTAGCAAGAGAGAGCGGAGAGGTAGATGAGTTCTCCGACGGCGCGACGGTGTGGCGGCGATAGTAGTGGAACTATTCCGACAGGGCTTCACCAAGCACCGTCGAAACGATCTAGAGGAGAAACTACGATCTAGAGGGAATAGAGCAACACGTGGCTTTTTGTGTGTTGGCTGCCCTAAAACCTCCAGTATATATAGGAGGAGGGGGAGACTGCCTTGGCCACTCCTTCAAGGAGGGCTTCCGCCGAAGGAGGTGGAGGAGTCCACCTCCAATCCTACTAGGAGTAGGACTCCTCCCCTACTTGGAAAACACTTCCACCTCTTGGGTTTTTTCCACCTCTAGCCGCATGGGCTAAGTGGGGGGGGTTCTTCCATCCCACTAAGGGCTGGTTTGACTCCTCCCACATCTCATGAGGCCCTTTGGGTAGAGACAACCCTCCCGATGGTCCCTCGGTACCCTCTCGACACTCTCGATACACTACAAATGAGCCCGAAACTTTTCCGGTGACCAAAAAAGGACTTCCTATATATCAATCTTTACCTCCGAACCATTCTGGAGCACCTAGTGACGTCTGGGATCTCATCCGGGACTCTGAATAATCTTCGGTCACCACCATTCGTAACTCTATACTACCAACACGTCACCGAACCTTAAGTGTGCAGACCCTGTGGGTTCGAGAACTATGTAGACATGACCGAGACACCTCTATGGTCAATAACCAATAGCAGGACCAGGATGCGCATATTGGTTCCTACATATTCTACGAAGATCTTTATCGGTTGAACCTCTATGACAAGGATTCAGTTAATCCCGTATGTCGTTCCCTTTGTTATTCGGTGTGTTACTTGCCCGAGATTCGATCGTCGGTATCTCCATACCTAGTTCAATCTTGTTACTCGCAAGTCTCTTTACTCGTTCCGTAATACAAAATATTGTGGCTAACACTTTAGTCACATTGCTTGCAAGGCTTGTTGTGATGTTGTATTATCGAGTGGGCCCTGAGATACCTCTCCGTCACACAGAGTAACAAATCCCTGTCTTGATCCATACCCACTCAACACACACCCTCAGAGATACCCGTAGAGCACCTTTATAGTCACCCACTTATGTTGCGGCATTTGATACACATAAGGTACTCCTCCAGTGTTAGTGAATTGTATGATCTCATGGTCATAGGAACAGATACTTGACATGTGGAAAACCATAGCAATAAACTGACATGATCATATGTTATGTTTATAGTTTGGGTCTTGTCCATCACATCATTCTCCCAATGATGTGATCCCGTTATCAAATGCCATCTCATGTGAATGGCTAGGAAACCTTAACCATCTTTGATCAACGAGCTAGTCTAGTAGAGGCATACTAGGGACAAAGTGTTGTCTATGTATCCACACATGCAATGTGTTTCCAGTCAATACAATTATAGCATGGATAACAAACGATTATCATGAACGAGGAAATATAATAATAACCATTTATTATTGCCTCTAGGGCATATTTCCAACAGTCTCCCACTTGCACTAGAGTAAAAAATCTAGCTCACATCACTATGTGATTTACATTGTAATGAATCTAACACCCATACAGTTCTGGTGTTGATCATGTTTAGCCCTTGGAAGTGGTTTAGTCAATGGGTCTGCGACATTCAAATCCATGTGCGCTTTGCAAATATTTATGTCCTCCTCCTTGATTTACTCGCGGATGGAATTGAAGCATTGCTTTATGTGTCTGGTCCTCTCGTGAAACCTTGGTTCATTGGCCAGAGCAATGGCACCAGTGTTGTCACATAACAGATCCACTGGATTCAGTGCACTAGGCACTACTCCAAGATCTGTCATGAACTCCTTCATCCACACACCTTCCTTCGCTGCCTGAGAGGCTGCGATGTAATCCGCTTCGCATGTAGAATCATCTACCACGCTCTGCTTGGAACTGCACCAGCTTACCGCTCCCCCGTCGAGAATAAATACATATCTGGTTTGTGACTTAGAGTCGTCTGGATTAGTGTCAAAGCTTGCATCGACGTAACACTTTACGACGAGCTCTTGATCACCTCCATAAACGAGAACCATTTCCTTAGTCCTTTTCATGTACATAAGGATATTCTTGACTGCCGTCCAGTGCTCCATTCCTGGATCACTTTGAAACCTTCCGGCCATACTTGTGGCAAGTCTGACATCGGGTCTTGTGCACGACATTGCATACATGGTAGAGCCTATGGCTAAAGCATAGGGGATGACACTCATCTTTTCTCTATCTTCTGCAGTGACCGGGCATTGAGTCTTACTCAACTTCACACCTTGCAACACAGGCAAGAACCCCTTCTTGAACTGATCCATTCTGAACTTCTTCAAAACTTTGTCAAGGTATGTGCTCTGTGAAAGTCCTATTAAGCGTCTCGATCTATCTCTATAGATCTTAATGCCTAATATGGAAGCAGCTTCTCCCATGTTCTTCATTGAAAAACTCTTGTTCAAATACTCCTTCATGCTTTCTAGCATTTCTATATTGTTTCCAATCAACAATATTTCATCCACATATAATATTAGAAATTCTATACAGCTCCCACTCACTTTCTTGTAAATACAAGCTTCTCCGTAAACTTGTATAAACCCGAACGCTTTGATCACCTCATCAAAGCGCAGATTCCAACTCCGAGATTCTTGCACCAGTCCATAAATGGATCGCTGAAGTTTGCATACTTTGTTAGCATTCTCTGGATCGACAAAACATTCTGGTTGTATCATATAAAACTCTTCCTTAAGGAACCCGTTAAGGAACGTTGTTTTGACATCCATCTGCCAAATTTCATAGTCAAAATATGCAGCTATTGCTAACATGATTCTGACGGACTTAAGCATCGCTACGGGTTTGAAGGTCTCATCTAGTCAACTCCTTGAACTTGTGAAAAACCCTTTGCCACAAGTCGAGCTTTATAGACGGTGACATTACCGTCCACGTTCGTCTTCCTCTTAAAGATCCATTTGTTCTGAATGGCCTTTCGTCCTTCAGGTAATACTTCCAAAGTCCATACTTTGTTTTCATACATGGATCCCATCTCGGATTTCATGGCCTCTAACCATTACTCGAAATCCAGGCCCATCGTCTCTTCTCCATAGCTCGTAGGTTCATCGTTGTCTAACAACATGACCTCTAAGACAGGGTTGCCGTACCACTCACGAGCAGTACACGCCCTTGTTGACCTACGAGGTTTGATAGTAACTTGATCCGAAGCTTCATGATCATCATCATTAACTTCCTCTTCAACCGATGCAGGCTCTACAGAAACATAACTTGATCCGAAGCTTCATGATCATCATCATTAACTTCCTCTTCAACCGATGCAGGCTCTACAGAAACATCTTTTTGTGCTGCGCTACTCTCTGGTTGAAGTAAAGGTTCAATAACCTCATCAAGTTCTATTTTCCTCCCACTCAGTTCTTTCGAGAGAAACTCTTTCTCAAGAAATGTTCCGTTCTTAGCAACAAACACTTTGCCTTCAGATCTGAGATAGAAGGTATACCCAACTGTCTCTTTTGGGTATCCTATGAAGACGCATTTCTCCGCTTTGGGTTCCAGCTTCTCAGGTGAAGTTTTTTGACATAAGCATCACATCTCCAAACTTTAAGAAACGAAAACTTTGGCTTCTTGCCAAACCACAGTTCATATGGCGTCGTCTCAATGGATTTCGATGGTGCCCTATTTAAAGTGAATGCAACTGTCTCTAATGCATGACCTCAAAACGATAGAGGCAAATCGGCAAGAGACATCATAGAACACACCATATCTAATAAGGTTCGATTGTGACAGGGCTTCACCAAGCACCGTTAGAACGATCTAGAGGAGAAACTACGATCTAGAGGGAATAGGGCAGAACGTGGCTTTTCGTGTGTTGGCTTGCCTAAAACCGCCAGTATGTAAGAGGAGGGTGAGGGGAGGCTACCTTGGCCCCTCCTTCAATGAGGGCTTCGGCCGAAGGAGGTGGAGGGGTCCACCTCCAATCCTACTAGGAATAGGACTCCTCCCCTACTTGGAAAATACTTCCACCTCTTAGGTTTTTTCCACCTCTAGCCGCATGGGCCTAAGCGGGGGGTTCACCCAGCCCACTAAGGGCTTGTTTGACTCCCCCCAAAGCCCATGAGGCCCTTTGGGGTGAGACACCCCTCCCGACGGTCCCCCGATACCCTCCCGACACTCCCCGTACACTACCGATGAGCCCGAAACTTTTTTGGTGACCAAAACAGGACTTCCTATATACTGATCATTACCTCCAGATTGTTCCGGAACTCCTCGTGACATCCGGTATCTCATCTGGGACTCCAAACAACCTTCGGTCACCATCATTCATAACTCTATACTACCAAAACGTCACCGAACCTTAAGTGTGCTTACCCTGTGGGTTCGAGAACTATGTAGACATGACCGAGACACCTCTAAGGTCAATAACCAATAGCGGGACCTAGACGCCCATATTGGTTCCTACATATTCTATGAAGATCTTCATCGGTTGAACCTCCATGTCAAGGATTGAGTTAATCCCGTATGTTGTTCCCTTTGTTCTTCGGTATGTTACTTGCCCGAGATTCGATCGTCGGTATCTCTATACCTAGTTCAATCTCGTTACTGACAAGTCTCTTTACTCGTTCCGTAATACAAAACCCCGTGGCTAACACTTTAGTCACATTGCTTGCAAGGCTTGTTGTGATGTTGTGTTACCGAGTGGGCCCTGAGATACCTCTCCGTCACACGAAGTAACAAATCCCAATCTTGATCCATACCCACTCAACAGACACCCTCGGAGATACCTGTAGAGCACCTTTATAGTCACGCAGTTACATTGCGAAGTTTGATACACACAAGGTACTCCTCTGGTGTCAGTGAGTTGTATGATCTCATGGTCATAGGAACATATACTTGACATGCAGAAAACTATAGCAATAATATGAAACGATCATATGCTATGTTTATAGTTTGGGTCTTGTCCATCACATCATTCTCTCAATGATGTGATCCCGTTATCAAATGACATCTCATGTCAATGGCTATGAAAAACTGACCATTTCCTGATCAACGAGCTAGTCTAGTAGAGGCATACCAGGGACAAAGTGTTGTCTATGTATCCACACATGCAATGTGTTTCCAATCAATACAATTATAGCATGGATAATAAACGATTATCATGAACAAGGAAACATAATAATAACCATTTATTATTGCTCTAGGGAATATTTCCATCATGGACGTCCTCTTGCAAAGCAAGTCGATGCTGTCCGAGGAGTCTGCTTAAACCGAGCACGTCATGGAGCAGGCCGCTGGTGTTGCCGTGGGCGAGGTCCGAAATCCATGTGTCATCGCGGATCGACTGCACAACCGTTTTGTTTTTTCTACGCGAGTGTTGGAACAACAAAGGATAGCAAATCTTCATATGCTGGGAGGCAAGCTAGGAGTTATGCTAGCAACTTGCTTTGTTGCTGTTGCCGATGGTGACCGTTGTCGCTGCGTTGAAGAGGGCATCATCGGAGGCAACACAAGGTGGATCGGTGCCTACCCAGGGCCGATTGTTTTTTTTTCTTGGCATGCCAAAGCCAACGAAGCCTGAGAATGCGGCTGGATTTCTCCAAACCTAGGATGCCGAAGCCCCCCTGGTCGCACTGGGAGCAAACCCTACTCCAGTTGACTTTGAAGCTGCCTCACGTGAGCTCCCGGTCTTGAGCCTAGAGAAACTTCCGCCTGGTCTTGTCTATCTCTTTCGGCGGTTTCTTGTGGGGTCACAACTCGGTGATCGCGAACGTAGGCTGCGAAGTGAGCACGCAGCGAACAAGAACACAGTGATCGACAATCGATAACATCTTCCCCTTCCATCCAACTAGCCTAGAGCGGATCCTATCTAAGATAAACTGCAAATGAACCAGACGGTGCCTTCCCGTGGTGAGCGGCAGGCCAAGATATCTAATGGGGAACTCGGCGATCGGTCCTCCGAAGGGTTCGAGAACCGAGCTTAAATCCATGTTGTCGCAGCTGCTGGGAGTGCCCGTTGATTTGGAGGGGTTTATGCGTAGACCCGTGACATCTCCGAAACTATGAAGAATGGCCATCAGTTGATCAATCTCCTGTCTATTTGGGTTCGCGAAGATGATTGGGTCGTCGACGTATAAGCTAACTCTAAGCTTGACCTCCTTGCCCGGCACGGGGGGGAGAGCAGATGCACATTTTCCGCGGCTTGCAGCAGGCGGAAGATAGGATCATTCGCGATTATGAAGAGAAGCACAAACAGGGGATCCCCCTGCCTAAGGCCCCGCCTGTGCTCAAACTGCCTGCCCGTCGTTCCGTTGAGGAGGATAGCAGAGGAGGAGGTGGACAACAACATGGTGATCCAGTCCCTCCAATGCGCACTGAAGCCTAACCTCGCATGAGCTCAAGTAGGTACTCCCAAGAAATGTTATCGAAGGCCTTGGAGATGTGTAATTTAAGAAGAACAACCGGAGTTTTGCTCCTGTGCAGTCTTCTAACGCAGTTCTGAACGTACATGAAGCAATCTTGAAGACAGTTAGCTTTTTGAAACGCTAACTCGGCTGGAAAGATAATCAATTGCAAGACCAAAAAAGGTTTAATAGAAAGCACCTTGACAAGAAGCTTGGCTATGGAGTGTATAAGACTGATTGGTCGGAAATCGAAGGCGGAAGCAGCGTCGTCTTTCAGGAGTAGTAATCATGTTCTGAGTGCTACACATTATGTGATTGATACACTTCAATTTTTCAGGATACACAAACTGCACGGCACTTCATTACAACAATTTATACGCCTCTCCTTCCATTTTTAGATGCCCAGAAATTTCAAACAACGTAGGAGCATAAACGAAATTGAAAGTCCAAATTCCAAACACCAAACTGAGGAGGGAAGGGAAAGGCTCCCACGCGGCGAGCCAGAGAGATGGCGGGAAAGCGAGCTCCTTCTCCCGCGCGGCCCCAGAAACACCCGCCCTTTCCCAAAACGACCCCTCCCCTAGGCCGACACGTGGGTCCGTAGCACCTCCGGACCCACCCGCAGGCCAATCTTCCAGGGGAAGGGAGTGCGAGCGGGAAAACATTTCGCGGGCGCCAATTTCTCCCTCCCATTCTTTCCGCTCCGCATCCCCCGAAATACCCCCCTATAACCCCCCGCCCATTCCCCTCTGCTCCACCCCGCACTCCCGCCTCTCCCCTGCCCCCAAATCCTAGGGTTTCTCGATCCATCTCCTCGCCGCCGCCGCCCCCCGCACTCCCGCTTCTCCGCTGTCCCCAAATCCTATCCGCACCTCCCCGCCGCCGACGCCGGCCCCGCCCGCCCGCGAAGATGTTGGAGCTGAGGCTGGTGCAGGGGAGCCTGCTGAAGAAGGTGCTGGAGGCGATCAAGGAGCTGGTCACGGACGCCAACTTCGACTGCTCCGGGACGGGCTTCTCGCTGCAGGCCATGGACTCCTCCCACGTCGCGCTCGTCGCCCTGCTCCTCCGCTCCGAGGGCTTCGAGCACTACCGCTGCGACCGCAACCTCTCCATGGGCATGAACCTCGGCAACATGGCCAAGATGCTCCGCTGCGCGGGCAACGACGACATCATCACCATCAAGGCCGACGACGGCTCTGACACCGTCACTTTCATGTTCGAGTCTCCCAGTAAGCACCCTGCGGCCCCTCTTTCTGGTGCTCCTCCTCGTTAGCCCTGGGTGTCGATGGTAACCGTCGTCCGGGTGTGTGAACAGATCAGGATAAGATTGCCGACTTCGAGATGAAGCTCATGGACATCGACAGCGAGCACCTCGGGATCCCTGACTCCGAGTACCAGGCCATCGTTCGCATGCCCTCCTCGGAGTTTTCCAGGATCTGCAAGGACCTTAGCAGCATCGGCGACACTGGTATGCTGAATCCCTCATTTCCTGTATTCTTTTGTTCCACTGCACCTGTCATCTCTGTTTCTTACATGTCTGACGGTGGCTTCTGTGCGTTGCAGTTATTATCTCTGTCACCAAGGAGGGTGTCAAGTTCTCCACTGCTGGAGATATTGGAACCGCAAACATTGTTTGCAGGCAGAACAAGACCGTTGACAAGGTATATTGCGCTGTTTCTCCGCTAGCTAATATAGATCTGTTCCCCTTTTATGCATTTATATTGCGATTTTGTGGTGTATTGCATAATAAGTTAGGAACTCCAATGACAGGGATGCTTGTATCTTGCCAATACCTTATTTGTAATAACATACTGTAAAAGCCAGCCGCACCTAATTCTCAACCAAATCGTTTACTAATTACTCAATTATTGTATTTGGACGATTTGGTAGTTACCGTTGGTGGTAGTTTATGATAAATTGGCCCAACATGTCTACCCCACAGTCCTGCTATTTTGTTCCCTTACACAGCCTAAAATGATAGGCTGCAGTTACTTATAGTTTTTTTTTTGCTTTCAAATGTTTAGTTTGTTTGTATCATTACATAGTTTTGAACAAAGTGTTGTTAGTTTGTTACATAGCTTTGTTCACTGAAGCTTGAGTCCAACAAATCTACTAGAACTGCAGTTACATATTTTTGTAACAAGATATTTACATTCTGAACTAGTTTTGACGGACCTTGTACTCTGAGCTGGTGAGGCTAGCAACAAATGTAATAGTTGCAAGTGTAAACTATTGGAGTACCATTTTAATATTGTGGTTGAATTGGACACAGTGGCATCATTGAACAAGAAAATACTTATATTCAGCTTAAGCCATGAGTTGAGTATTTATCTCACCTCTTTACCCCTGCAAATATTATATTGGTTTGAGCCTTGGTTTTCATGGAGTACCATATTTTAGGGACATGTATCCTTATTATAGCTAATTAATGTTTGTACCAATGCAGCCTGAGGAATCTACTATTATAGAAATGCAAGAGCCGGTGTCACTTACCTTTGCTCTGAGGTACATGAACTCCTTCACCAAGGCAAGCCCACTGTCAGACCAAGTCACCATCAGCCTCTCATCTGAACTCCCAGTTGTTGTTGAGTACAAGATTGGTGAGATGGGCTACATTAGGTTTTATTTGGCACCCAAGATTGAAGAAGATGAGGAGATGAAGGCATGATTGTGTTTCAAGGATGTGCTTATGTTGCCTACATTAGGATTTATCTGGCACCCAAGATCGAAGAGGACAAGGAAATGAAGGGATGGTTGTGTTTCAAAGGATATGCTTATGTTGCCTACATTCCCTAGTCGTTAAACCAACCTCCATTTGCTTAACAATTGTTTGTAAGCAAAAATGATGTTATGCTTGTTTTAGCTACTTCTGTATCTGTGACTATTGGTGGTCCATGGATTTCCATCGATGAATGTTGGTGTTTTAGCTACTTCTATCCGTGACTGTTGGTCCATGTTACACCAGTGCTGTTATTGTTAACTTGGAACTTTATCATAAAATTCTACTGATTGGTCTCTTAATTGAATGCATCATGAAACTTCTCATGTGAGAAATGGTCGACTAAGTTTCTTATCGCGAAATTTCAGAATTTTTAGAAAAATTCTAATATTTTTTATGAATTTACTATTTATGTAGTCTTATCGCGAAATTTCAGAATTTTTAGAAAAATTCTAATATTTTTTATGAATTTACTATTTACGTGGGTGCGCGTGCACCCATGTCCACCTTTGTATTTTCGAAGGATTTTGTTCCTACTGATAGAAGTCAAATCCCCCTTACGTCGTCTAGAACTTGTCTGTCCAATGTTAGCAACTAATACATGGAGTCATGGATTGCCATTACCTGACTTCCTTTTGGGTACAATTGCTTAAAAATTGACAAATTTAAGCACGGTGTTCTACTAGCAATTACTAATAATCGACTCTGAGCCCATACCATGAGTTGAGGGCTTAAGGCTAGCAATAGTCATCTGACAAACAAGCCAAATTCTGAGCTGTATACCAATATGTTTGCCTTATCATGTCATGTATGAAATCCAATCTCTTCACATCCCAGTTTAAAGTGGCAGAAGGCCCTCTTGTGGGTAAGCGCACGAAGGGGTGACTTTGCCTTGCTCACTGTGTTCGTATAGAATGCACTCAAAGTAGTGTACAACTAGGGCCGCAAGGAGTTATTTGTAGGCGACATTTTGCCCATGATTATAGTCGATTTCTCATCTGGACTCATTTATGTGCTGTCTGATTTGTATTTCTTATTTTCCTCAAGGCCACTTTTAGTTGATATTATCCAGATAGAGAATGTCAATGCGCTCTGTAAAGTATTGGTTCTAGCATCAAGGAAAGCCGCCGACGCATCTGTAGGTATTGCTTTTCTATGCAGAAAAATAACTCAAATGATAAGTACCACACGTGTGGTAGGAAGCAACATGATCCAAACGCCTCATTATCATTCATCTTACTATATCAAACATATGACATCAGCAGAAACTTTTTGCTTTTTCTGACTTAAACTTGTTTTATCTCTTAAATAAAAAATCTGATTAAAAACCGTTTTAATTATTAAATCTGCATCGATGAGATACTCAAAACTAGACCCCCATATTGATATGTTTCAACGACTTCTTTTTGGGGTCAAAAGTTGCCATGATGTTTATACTGAAGTTTTCATAGTGTTGACACTAAAGTTGTCATGATATGTTTCATCTAGTTTTTTGTCATCGCGGATCGACTGCACAACCGTTTTGTTTTTTCTACGCGAGTGTTGGAACAACAAAGGATAGCAAATCTTCATATGCTGGGAGGCAAGCTAGGAGTTATGCCAGCAACTTGCTTTGTTGCTGTTGCCGATGGTGACCGTTGTCGCTGCGTTGAAGAGGGCATGATCGGAGGCAACACAAGGCGGATCGGTGCCTACCCAGGGCCGATTGTTTTTTTTTCTTGGCATGCCAAAGCCAACGAAGCCTGAGAATGCGGCTGGATTTCTCCAAACCTAGGATGCCGAAGCCCCCCTGGTCGCACTGGGAGCAAACCCTACTCCAGTTGACTTTGAAGCTGCCTCACGTGAGCTCCCGGTCTTGAGCCTAGAGAAACTTCCGCCTGGTCTTGTCTATCTCTTTCGGCGGTTTCTTGTGGGGTCACAACTCGGTGATCGCGAACGTAGGCTGCGAAGTGAGCACGCAGCGAACAAGAACACAGTGATCGACAATCGATAACATCTTCCCCTTCCATCCAACTAGCCTAGAGCGGATCCTATCTAAGATAAACTGCAAATGAACCAGACGGTGCCTTCCCGTGGTGAGCGGCAGGCCAAGATATCTAATGGGGAACTCGGCGATCGGTCCTCCGAAGGGTTCGAGAACCGAGCTTAAATCCATGTTGTCGCAGCTGCTGGGAGTGCCCGTTGATTTGGAGGGGTTTATGCGTAGACCCGTGACATCTCCGAAACTATGAAGAATGGCCATCAGTTGATCAATCTCCTGTCTATTTGGGTTCGCGAAGATGATTGGGTCGTCGACGTATAAGCTAACTCTAAGCTTGACCTCCTTGCCCGGCACGGGGGGGAGAGCAGATGCACATTTTCCGCGGCTTGCAGCAGGCGGAAGATAGGATCATTCGCGATTATGAAGAGAAGCACAAACAGGGGATCCCCCTGCCTAAGGCCCCGCCTGTGCTCAAACTGCCTGCCCGTCGTTCCGTTGAGGAGGATAGCAGAGGAGGAGGTGGACAACAACATGGTGATCCAGTCCCTCCAATGCGCACTGAAGCCTAACCTCGCATGAGCTCAAGTAGGTACTCCCAAGAAATGTTATCGAAGGCCTTGGAGATGTGTAATTTAAGAAGAACAACCGGAGTTTTGCTCCTGTGCAGTCTTCTAACGCAGTTCTGAACGTACATGAAGCAATCTTGAAGACAGTTAGCTTTTTGAAACGCTAACTCGGCTGGAAAGATAATCAATTGCAAGACCAAAAAAGGTTTAATAGAAAGCACCTTGACAAGAAGCTTGGCTATGGAGTGTATAAGACTGATTGGTCGGAAATCGAAGGCGGAAGCAGCGTCGTCTTTCAGGAGTAGTAATCATGTTCTGAGTGCTACACATTATGTGATTGATACACTTCAATTTTTCAGGATACACAAACTGCACGGCACTTCATTACAACAATTTATACGCCTCTCCTTCCATTTTTAGATGCCCAGAAATTTCAAACAACGTAGGAGCATAAACGAAATTGAAAGTCCAAATTCCAAACACCAAACTGAGGAGGGAAGGGAAAGGCTCCCACGCGGCGAGCCAGAGAGATGGCGGGAAAGCGAGCTCCTTCTCCCGCGCGGCCCCAGAAACACCCGCCCTTTCCCAAAACGACCCCTCCCCTAGGCCGACACGTGGGTCCGTAGCACCTCCGGACCCACCCGCAGGCCAATCTTCCAGGGGAAGGGAGTGCGAGCGGGAAAACATTTCGCGGGCGCCAATTTCTCCCTCCCATTCTTTCCGCTCCGCATCCCCCGAAATACCCCCCTATAACCCCCCGCCCATTCCCCTCTGCTCCACCCCGCACTCCCGCCTCTCCCCTGCCCCCAAATCCTAGGGTTTCTCGATCCATCTCCTCGCCGCCGCCGCCCCCCGCACTCCCGCTTCTCCGCTGTCCCCAAATCCTATCCGCACCTCCCCGCCGCCGACGCCGGCCCCGCCCGCCCGCGAAGATGTTGGAGCTGAGGCTGGTGCAGGGGAGCCTGCTGAAGAAGGTGCTGGAGGCGATCAAGGAGCTGGTCACGGACGCCAACTTCGACTGCTCCGGGACGGGCTTCTCGCTGCAGGCCATGGACTCCTCCCACGTCGCGCTCGTCGCCCTGCTCCTCCGCTCCGAGGGCTTCGAGCACTACCGCTGCGACCGCAACCTCTCCATGGGCATGAACCTCGGCAACATGGCCAAGATGCTCCGCTGCGCGGGCAACGACGACATCATCACCATCAAGGCCGACGACGGCTCTGACACCGTCACTTTCATGTTCGAGTCTCCCAGTAAGCACCCTGCGGCCCCTCTTTCTGGTGCTCCTCCTCGTTAGCCCTGGGTGTCGATGGTAACCGTCGTCCGGGTGTGTGAACAGATCAGGATAAGATTGCCGACTTCGAGATGAAGCTCATGGACATCGACAGCGAGCACCTCGGGATCCCTGACTCCGAGTACCAGGCCATCGTTCGCATGCCCTCCTCGGAGTTTTCCAGGATCTGCAAGGACCTTAGCAGCATCGGCGACACTGGTATGCTGAATCCCTCATTTCCTGTATTCTTTTGTTCCACTGCACCTGTCATCTCTGTTTCTTACATGTCTGACGGTGGCTTCTGTGCGTTGCAGTTATTATCTCTGTCACCAAGGAGGGTGTCAAGTTCTCCACTGCTGGAGATATTGGAACCGCAAACATTGTTTGCAGGCAGAACAAGACCGTTGACAAGGTATATTGCGCTGTTTCTCCGCTAGCTAATATAGATCTGTTCCCCTTTTATGCATTTATATTGCGATTTTGTGGTGTATTGCATAATAAGTTAGGAACTCCAATGACAGGGATGCTTGTATCTTGCCAATACCTTATTTGTAATAACATACTGTAAAAGCCAGCCGCACCTAATTCTCAACCAAATCGTTTACTAATTACTCAATTATTGTATTTGGACGATTTGGTAGTTACCGTTGGTGGTAGTTTATGATAAATTGGCCCAACATGTCTACCCCACAGTCCTGCTATTTTGTTCCCTTACACAGCCTAAAATGATAGGCTGCAGTTACTTATAGTTTTTTTTTTGCTTTCAAATGTTTAGTTTGTTTGTATCATTACATAGTTTTGAACAAAGTGTTGTTAGTTTGTTACATAGCTTTGTTCACTGAAGCTTGAGTCCAACAAATCTACTAGAACTGCAGTTACATATTTTTGTAACAAGATATTTACATTCTGAACTAGTTTTGACGGACCTTGTACTCTGAGCTGGTGAGGCTAGCAACAAATGTAATAGTTGCAAGTGTAAACTATTGGAGTACCATTTTAATATTGTGGTTGAATTGGACACAGTGGCATCATTGAACAAGAAAATACTTATATTCAGCTTAAGCCATGAGTTGAGTATTTATCTCACCTCTTTACCCCTGCAAATATTATATTGGTTTGAGCCTTGGTTTTCATGGAGTACCATATTTTAGGGACATGTATCCTTATTATAGCTAATTAATGTTTGTACCAATGCAGCCTGAGGAATCTACTATTATAGAAATGCAAGAGCCGGTGTCACTTACCTTTGCTCTGAGGTACATGAACTCCTTCACCAAGGCAAGCCCACTGTCAGACCAAGTCACCATCAGCCTCTCATCTGAACTCCCAGTTGTTGTTGAGTACAAGATTGGTGAGATGGGCTACATTAGGTTTTATTTGGCACCCAAGATTGAAGAAGATGAGGAGATGAAGGCATGATTGTGTTTCAAGGATGTGCTTATGTTGCCTACATTAGGATTTATCTGGCACCCAAGATCGAAGAGGACAAGGAAATGAAGGGATGGTTGTGTTTCAAAGGATATGCTTATGTTGCCTACATTCCCTAGTCGTTAAACCAACCTCCATTTGCTTAACAATTGTTTGTAAGCAAAAATGATGTTATGCTTGTTTTAGCTACTTCTGTATCTGTGACTATTGGTGGTCCATGGATTTCCATCGATGAATGTTGGTGTTTTAGCTACTTCTATCCGTGACTGTTGGTCCATGTTACACCAGTGCTGTTATTGTTAACTTGGAACTTTATCATAAAATTCTACTGATTGGTCTCTTAATTGAATGCATCATGAAACTTCTCATGTGAGAAATGGTTGACTAAGTTTCTTATCGCGAAATTTCAGAATTTTTAGAAAAATTCTAATATTTTTTATGAATTTACTATTTATGTAGTCTTATCGCGAAATTTCAGAATTTTTAGAAAAATTCTAATATTTTTTATGAATTTACTATTTACGTGGGTGCGCGTGCACCCATGTCCACCTTTGTATTTTCGAAGGATTTTGTTCCTACTGATAGAAGTCAAATCCCCCTTACGTCGTCTAGAACTTGTCTGTCCAATGTTAGCAACTAATACATGGAGTCATGGATTGCCATTACCTGACTTCCTTTTGGGTACAATTGCTTAAAAATTGACAAATTTAAGCACGGTGTTCTACTAGCAATTACTAATAATCGACTCTGAGCCCATACCATGAGTTGAGGGCTTAAGGCTAGCAATAGTCATCTGACAAACAAGCCAAATTCTGAGCTGTATACCAATATGTTTGCCTTATCATGTCATGTATGAAATCCAATCTCTTCACATCCCAGTTTAAAGTGGCAGAAGGCCCTCTTGTGGGTAAGCGCACGAAGGGGTGACTTTGCCTTGCTCACTGTGTTCGTATAGAATGCACTCAAAGTAGTGTACAACTAGGGCCGCAAGGAGTTATTTGTAGGCGACATTTTGCCCATGATTATAGTCGATTTCTCATCTGGACTCATTTATGTGCTGTCTGATTTGTATTTCTTATTTTCCTCAAGGCCACTTTTAGTTGATATTATCCAGATAGAGAATGTCAATGCGCTCTGTAAAGTATTGGTTCTAGCATCAAGGAAAGCCGCCGACGCATCTGTAGGTATTGCTTTTCTATGCAGAAAAATAACTCAAATGATAAGTACCACACGTGTGGTAGGAAGCAACATGATCCAAACGCCTCATTATCATTCATCTTACTATATCAAACATATGACATCAGCAGAAACTTTTTGCTTTTTCTGACTTAAACTTGTTTTATCTCTTAAATAAAAAATCTGATTAAAAACCGTTTTAATTATTAAATCTGCATCGATGAGATACTCAAAACTAGACCCCCATATTGATATGTTTCAACGACTTCTTTTTGGGGTCAAAAGTTGCCATGATGTTTATACTGAAGTTTTCATAGTGTTGACACTAAAGTTGTCATGATATGTTTCATCTAGTTTTTTCTTCTAGATTTAAAACTACCATTGTATTTCAACTACTTCTCATGGCAAATTTTATTAATTGACCATGACAATTTTTAGTAATTAACCATGGCAAATTTAATTCATGGATCATGGCAACTTTTAATCGGAAAATTTAATTCATGGATCATGACAACTTTTACTAATTCATCATGGCAATTTTAGTTTATAGACCATGGCAATTTTAGTATTTTGACCATGAAAATGATTTTTTTGTATGAACCATGGAAAATTTGAGTGCATGTATCATGGTAAATTTAAGTAATTCACCATGGCAATTTTAGTTTATGGTTCATGGCAAATTTGAGTCATTGACCATGCATTTTAACTAACGACAGCTTTCTGTTTAATTATGAACCATGTCAAAATTATTTCATGGATCATGATTTTTTTAGTAATTCACCATGACAAGTTTAGTTTCTTAATTCCCTTTTTTATAACATGTCAAAATTTACTTTAAACGTAGAAAAGAAGTAGTTAAACATATCATGGCAACTTCAGTGTAAATACCATGACAATTTATGTGCAATAGACATGTTAACTTTTAAACAAAAAAGTCATCGAAACATATTGAGATGAGATCTAGTTTCGAAGATCTCGTCACGACAGATTTAGTGGTGAGAACGGTTTTTTAATCGGATTTGTCATAAGATATAAACCATTTTAAAAACTAACCCCCCCAAAGATTCTACTCACATCATCAGTTTTGTTATGTGTACATGCATGCGGTGAATTGGCATGATATGTGGGGTTGGGGGCGTTTGGCTCAAATGCTTCGTGCCACACGTGTGGTACTTATCAGGATCCAAGAATAATCGTAGAACCAAAATGGCTTTCCACCTAATATTTGATTCATGTTTGTCCCCGAGTAGGTATATGATCAAAACCGATTTTTTGATGTTGAATGCTACCTAGCATGTGTATTATGTAATCTTTTTACGGTATATATATTGAGAAACGATGAAATAGTTGATATCAACATAATAATAATAATATCCATGAATATAAGAAACATAATCATTACTTTTTCAAAATATACAATCCTTAATGAATGATATCCGAACTCATTTTACCATGCTAGCATGGCATTACTCCGCTTTCACCACATAAATATAAATTATGATCACCCCGGTGTTAAACCACGCAATTGGATCGTACTTCTAACATGCTTCATCATTTTTAACTTTATGCAATACATGAGCATGAGCCATGGATATAACACTACAGGTGGAATAAAATGCGGTGGTAGAGATCAATAAGGGAAGTCAAAAAGGAAGAAAGTCTCGCATCAACTCGACGGATCAACGAGCTATGAAGATGTTGGAATTATGCCCTAGAGGCAATAATAAATTGGTTATTATCACATTTCATTGTTCATGATAATCGTTTATTATCCATGCTATAATTGTATTGACCGGAAACTCAGATACATGTGTGGATGCACACACAACACCATGTCCCTAGTGAGCCTCTACTAGACTAGCCCGTTGATCAAAGATGGCTAAGGTTTCCTAACCATGGACATGAGTTGACATTTGATAACGGGATCACATAATTAGGAGAATGATGTGATGGGCAAGACCCAACCGTAAGCATAGCATTTGATTGTATCGCTAAGTTTATTTCTATTGCTTTCTTCATGTCAAGTATCTGTTCCTAAGACCATGAGATCATGCAACTCCCTGACATCGGAGGAATGCCTTGTGTGCAGAAAACATCACTTCGTAACTGTGTGATCATAAAGGTGCTCTATAGGTATCTTCGAGGGTGTGTGTTGGGTTGGCATGGATTGAGACTGGGATTTGTCGTATGACAGAGAGGTATCTCCGGGCCCTCTCGATAATACAACATCACAAGAAGCATGCAAGCAATATGACTAAGGAGTTAGTCACGGGATCTTGTATTGAGTAAGAGTAAAGAGACTTACCTGTAACGAGATTGAACTACGTATGGAGATACCGACGATCGAATCTCGGGCAAGTAACATACCGCTGGACAAAGGGATCTGCATACGAGATTGATCGAATCCTTGGCATATGGTTCGACCGATGAAGATCTTCGTGGAATATGTAGAAACCAATAAGGGCATCTAGGTCCTGCTATTGGTTATTGACCAGAGAGGTGTCTCGATCATGTCTACATGATCTCGAACCCGTAGGGTCCGCACGCTTAACGTCCAGTGACACTAGAGTAGTTTTGGGAATTAGGACATGTACGTTGGTGATCGAATGTTGTTTGGAGTCCGGGATGAGATCCCGAACATCACGAGGAGATCCGGAATGGTCTGGAGGTAAATATTTATATATGAGAAGTCATAGTTTGGCTACCGGAAAAGTTTCAGGTTTTACTAGTATTGTATCGGGAAGCTTCCGAAAGGTTCTGGAAGGTTCCAGAAGGTTTCGGAAGGTTTCGGAAGGTTCCATAGGGTTACAAATGGTTTGTAGGGGGGGCGCCCTAGCCTTATTGGTCCAAGTGGACCAGCCCCCTAAGGCCCATGCGCCAAGGGGAAGGGAAACCCTAAGGGGGAGGGCCTTCCACTTGGCTTGGAGGGCACTCCCCCCCTTTGTCCGCCTCCCGTCCTTGGAGGAGGGGCTAGGGTTGCGACCCCAGCCCTCCAACACCCTATATATAGTGGGTAGGAGGCGCAAGGGCTGGACACAACAATTCCCACGCCCTGTGGCCTCCCCTCTCTCGCGTTCTTCCTCCTTCGTAGTTCCGAAGGCGCTTGACGAAGCCAGGGATTGCTCCACCACCATCTCCACCACGCCGCCGTGCTAGTTGAGATCCCATCTACTTCTTCTCCCTCTATTGCTGGATCAACAAGGAGGATACGTCATCGAGCCACATGTGTGTTGAACGCGGAGGTGTCGTCTGTTGGGCGCTAGTTCGAATTGGATCGCGATTGGATCGTGAAGAGTGCGACTACATAAACCGCGTTATATACGCTTCCACTTAGCTATCTTCAAGGTTATGTAGATACACTCGCCCTCTCATAGCTATGCATCTCCATGGATAGATCTTGCGTGTGAGTAGGATTTTTTTTGTTTCCTATGCAACATTGCCCAACAATGGCATCATGAGCTAGGTCTATGAGTAGATGGTATGCATGAGTAGAACATGAAGTGTTTGTGGGTGTTGATGTTTAGATTGATTATCTCCTTAGTATTATTTTGATTCAACGGTATTGTGGGATGAAGCAGCTCAGACCAAACTTACTTGTCCTCGCACAAGAGACTGGTTCAACCGATTGTCATGCAACTTGTTTGCATAAAGGTGGATGACGGGTGTCTATTTCTCCCACTTTAGTTGAACCGGATTCGACAGAGGCGGTCCTTATACAAGGTTAAAAGGCATCTTGAATATCACCATTGTGGCTTTTCGTAGGTAAGAACGGTTCTTGCTAGATGCCCATACCAGCCACGTAAAACTTGCAACAACAAAGTAGAGGACGTCTAACTTGTTTTTGAAGGCATGTTGTGATGTGATATGGCCAAGACGTGATTCGATATATGTGATGTATGAGGTGATCATGTTTTATAATAGTTATCATGACTTGCATGTCGATGAGTACGGCAACCGACATGAACCATAGGGTTGTCTTTAATTTATTTTGTGCCGTTTGCTTTACTTTATCGCTATGAGTTAGCAATAGTTGGCGCGACAACCACCTGACAGCACAATGATGGAGATAATGATGATGGAGATCACGGTGTCATGCCGGTGACGATGGAGATCATGCCGGTGGTTTGGAGATGGAGATCAAAAGCACAAGATGATGATGGCCATATCATGTCACTTATATGATTTACATGTGATGTTTATCCTTTTATGCATCTTATTTTGCTTAGGACGATGGTAGCATTATAATATGACCCTTCACTAAAATTTCAAGATAAAATTGTGTTCTCCCCAAAGTATGCAATGTTGCAAAATTTCGTCGTTTTCAAGCACCTCGTGATGATCGGGTGTGATAGACTCCTCGTTCGCATACAACTGGTGTAAGCCAGTTTTACACATGCAGAATACTTGGGTTAAACTTGACGAGCCTAGCATGTACAGACATGGCCTCAGAACACAGGAGACCGAAAGGTCAAACATGAGTCATATAATAGATATGATCAACACGGAGATGTTCACCATTGAAACCACCTCATCTCATGTGATGATCAGACTTGGGTTGGTGGATTTGGATCATGGCACACTTAGGCAACCTAAGGGATGTTGATTTGAGTGAGAGTTAATTAGTAATTTGATTAACTAAACTAATTATCACGAACATAGTCAAAATATTTTTGCAATTTATGTTGTAGATCAATAGCTCACGCTGTGGCTCCCCTGTATTTTGATACGTTCCTAGAGAAAACTAAGTTGAAAGATGATGGTAGCAATTATGCCGACTGGGTCCGTGATCTGAGAATTGTCCTCATTGTTGCACAAAAGGCTTATGTGCTTGATGCATCGCTTGATGCACCACCCCCTTAAGCGTTGTCAGTGGATGTTGTGAACATCTGACAGGCACATGCTAATGACTACTCGATAGTTCAGTGCGTCATGCATTACGGCTTAGAATTGAGGCTCCAAAGACATTTTGAACGCCACAGAGCATATGAGATGTTCCAAGAGCTGAAATTGGAATTTCAGGCTCATGGCCGTGCTGAGAGGTATGAGACCTCCAAAAAGTTCTTTGCCTACAAGATGGAGGAGAATAGCACAATCAGTGAACATGTGCTTAGAATGTCTAGGTGCTACAATCGCTTAAATCAAGTGGGAGTTAATCTTCCTGATAAGATAGTGTTTGGCAGAGTTCTCCAAGTCACTGCCACCAAGCTACTAGAGCTTCGTGATGAACTATAACATGCAAGGGATGGAGAAGATGATCCCTGAGCTATTCGTGATGTTTTACGCCGCGAAGGTACAAATAAAGAAGGAACATCAAGTGTTGATGGCAAGACCACTAGTTTCAAGAAGGGAAAGGGCAAGAAGGGAAACTTTAAGAATGACAAGCCAGTTGCCTCTCCAGTGAAGAAACCCAAGGTTGGACCCAAACTCGAGAATAAGTGGTTGTATTGTAAGAGGGAACGATCATTGATACGGAACTGTCCCAGATACTTGGCAGATAAGAAGGCTCGCAACGTCGACAAAAAGTATATTTGATATACATGTTATTGATGTGTACCTTACTAGTGCTCGTAGTAGCCCCTGAGTATTTGATATCGGTTCATTTGCTAATATTAGTAAATCAAAACAAAATCTGTGGAATAAATAGAGACTAGCTAAGGGCGAGGTGACGATGTGTGTTGGAAGTGTCTCCAAGGTTGATGTGATCACCATCACATGTTCCTTTACCTTAGGTATTAATGTTAAACCTAAATAAATGTTATTTGGTGCCTGCGTTGAGCATGAACAATATATTTGGATCTTGTTTATTGCGAAATGATTATTCATTTAATAGAATAATGGTTGTTCTATTTACATGAATAATATCTTTTATGATCATGCACCCAATGTGAATGGTTTATTGAATCTCGATCGTAGTGATACACATGTTCATAGTATCTATGCCAAAAGATGCAAAGTACCACATACTTGTGGCACTGCTGCTTAGGTCATATTAGTGTAAAGCGCATGAAAAATACTCCATGCTGATGGATCTTTGGACTCAGTCGATCTTTAATCGCTTGAGACATGCAAATCATGTGTCACGGGAAAGATGACTAAGACCCCGTTTTTTGGTACGATGGAGCGGGCAAGTGACTTGTTGGAAATAATACATACTAATGTATGTAGTCCAAGAGTGTTGAAGCACGCGGTGGATATCGTTATTTTCTCACCTTCACGAATGATTTGAGTAAAATACAGGTATATTTACTTGATGAAACACACATCTGAAGTTTTGAAAAGTTCAAGCAATTTCAGAGTGAAGTTGAAGATCATCGTGACAAGAAGATAAAATGTCTACGATATGGTCGTGGAGGTGACTATCTGAGTTACGAGTTTGGTATGCCAAACAATGTGGAAATTGTTTCACAACTCACGCCACCTGGAACACCTCAGTGTAATGGCGTGTCTGAACATCATAACTATACTCTATTGGATATGGTGTGTTCTATGATGTCTCTTATCGATATGCCACTATCGTTTTGGGGTTATGCATAGAGACAACTACATTCACTTTAAAAAGGGCACCATCTAAATCTGTTGAGACAACACCGTGTGAATTATGGTTTGGTGAGAAACCTAATCTGTCGTTTCTTAGAGTTTGGGAATGCGACACTTATGTCTGATAAGCTCAAACCCAAAGCAGAAAAGTGCATCTTCATAAGATACCCTAAAGCAACAGTTGGGTATACCTTCTATCACAAATCCGAAGGCAAGGTCTTTGTTGCCCAGAATGGATCCTTTCCAGTGAAGGAGGTTTTCTCGAAAGAAGTGAGTGGGAGGAAGGTAGAACTTGATAAGGTTATCGAACCTTCACTTGAATTGGAAAGTAGTGCAATGCAAAAAGGTGTTCCAGTAATGCGTACACCAATAAAAGAAGCTAATTATAATTATCATGAAACTTCGGATCAAGTTACTACCGAACCTCGTAGGTCGACAAGAACACGTACTACCCCGAGTGGTATGGTGATCCTGTCTTGGAAGTCATGTTGTTAGACAACGGTGAGCCTATGAACTATGAGGAAGCGATGATGGGCCTGAATTCTGACAAATGGCTAGAGGCCATGTAATCCGAGATAGGATCCATGTATGATAACCAAGTATGGACTTTGGTAGACTTGTCTAATGACCGCATTGAGCATAAATGGATCTTTAAGAAGACAGACGCTGGTAGTAATTCACTATCTATAATGCTCGACTTGTCGCAAAGAGGTTTCTGACAAGTTCAAGGAGTTGACTACGATGAGACTTTCTCACCTGTAACGATGCTAAAGTCTGTTGGGATTATGTTAGCAGTTGTTGCATTTTTCTATTATGAAATTTGGCAGATGGATGCCAAAACATCGTTTCCTTAAGGAAAGGTTGTATGTGATACAACCAGAAGGTTTTGTCGATCCTAAGGATGCTAAAAGGGATGTGAGCTCCAGCGATCCTTCTATGGACTGGTGCAAGCATCTTGGAGTTGGAATATGCGTTTTGATGAGGTGATCAAAGATTTTTGGTTTATACAAAGTTTGTGAAGAAACTTGTATTTACAAGAAAGCGAGTGGGAGCACTATAGCATTTCTGATAAGTATATGTGGATGACATATTGTTGATCGGAAATGATGTAGAATTTCTAGAAAGCATAAAGGGTTGTTTGAAAGGAGTTTTTCAAAGGAAGACCTGGATAAAGCTCCTTAAATATTGGGTATTAAGATCTATATAAATAGACCAAGACATGTGATAAGACTTTCAGTGAGTACATACCTTGACAGGGTTTTGAAGGAGTTTAAAATGGATCAGTCAAAGAATGAGTTCTTGCCTGTATTGTAAGGTGTGAGGTTGAGTAAGACTCAAAGCTCGACCACGACAAAAGAAAGAGAAAAGACGAAGGTCGTCCCCTATGCCTTAACCATAAGCTCTATAGTGTATACCATGTTGTGTACCATACCTGGTGTGTCCCTTGCCATGAGTCTGGCAAGGGGTACAAGAGTGATCCAGGAGTGGATCATTGCACAACGGTCAAAATTATCCTTAGTAACCACATGACTAAGGGAATGTTTCTCATTATGGAGGTGATAAAGAATTCGTCGTAAAGGGTTACATCAATGCAAGCTTTACACCGATCTGGATGACTTAGAGTAGCAAACCAGATACGTATAGTAGAGCATTCATTTGGAATAACTCCAAGTGGAGCGTGATAGCAGCATCTACAGTATGACACAAGGATTTGCAAAGTAAACATGGATCCAAATGTTGCAGACCCCTTGACTAAAACCTCTCTCACAAACAAAACATGATCAAACCCCAGAACTCATAGGGTGTTAATCACATGGCGATGTGAACTAGATTATTAACTCTAGTGCAAGTGGGAGACTGTTGGAAATATGCCCTAGAGGCAATAATAAATTTGTTATTATCATATTTCCTTGTTCATGATAATCTTTTATTATCCATGCTATAATTTTATTGACCGGAAACTCAGATACATGTGCGAATACATAGACAACACTGTATCCCTAGTGAGCCGCTACTAGACTAGCTCGTTGATCAAAGATGGTTAAGGTTTCCTAACCATGGACATGAGTTTTCATTTGATAACGGGATCACATCATTAGGAGAATGATGTGATGGAGAAGACCCAACCGCAAGCATATTATTTGATCGTATCGCTAAGTTTATTGCTACTGCTTTCTTCATGTCAAGTATCTGTTCCTAAGACCATGAGATCATGCAACTCCCTGACACCGGAGGAATGCCTTGTGTGCATCAAACGTCACTTGTAACTGGATGATCATAAAGGTGCTCTACAGGTATCTTCGAGGGTGTCTGTTGGGTTGGCATGGACCGAGACTAGGATTTGTCATTCCATATGATGGAGAGGAATCTCTGGGCGCTCTCTGTAATACAACATCACAAGAAGCTTGCAAGCAATGTGACTAAGTAGTTAGTCACGAGATCTTGTATTGCGGAAGGAGTAAAGAGACTTTCCAGTAACGAGATTGAACTACTTATGGAGATACCGACGATCGAATCTTGGGCAAGTAACATACCACTGTATAAAGGGAATTGCATACGAGATTGATTAAATCCTTGGCATCGTGGTTCGACCGATCAAGATCTTCATGGAATATGTAGGAACCAATATGGGCATACATGTCCCGCTATTGGTTATTGACCGGAGAGGTGCTTCGGTCATGTTTACATGATTCTCGAACCCGTAGGGTCCGCACACTTAACTTTCGGTGATGCTAGAGTAGTTTTGGGAATTAGGATATGTACGTTGGTGACTGAATATTGTTTGGAGTCCCGGATGAGATCGCGGACATCATGAGGAGCTCCGGAATGGTCCGGAGGTAAAAGTTTCAGGTTTTACTGGTATTGTACCATGCTGTAGGGGGGCGCCCTAGCCTTATCGGGCCAGGCGCACCAGCCCCCTAAGGCCCATGCGCGTAGGGGAAGGGAAACCCTAAGGGAGAGGGCCCTCCACTTGGCTTGGAGGGCACTCCTCCCCCTTTGTCCGCCTCCCCTCCTTGGAGGAGGGGCTAGGGCTGCGTCCCAGTCCTCCAACACCCCTCTATATAGTGAGGAGGAGGCGTAAGGGTTGGACACAACAATTCCCACGCCCTGCGGCCTCCACTTTCTCCCGTTCTTCCTCCTTCGTAGTTTCGGAGGCGCTTGGCGAAGCCCTGCTGGGATTGCTCCACCACCATCTCCACCATGCCGTCGTGTTGGTTGAGATCCCATCTACTTCTCCTCACTCTCTTGTTGGATCAAGAAGGAGTAGACGTCATCGAGCCACACGTGTGATGAACACAGAGGTGTCATCCATTCGGCACCGGATCGGATTTGATCGCGATTGGATCGTGAAGAGTACGACTACATCAACCACGTTATATACGCTTCCGCTTTGCGATCTACAAGGGTATGCATATACACCCCCCTCTTGTAGCTATGCATCTTCATGGATAGATCTTGCGTGTGCGTAGGAGTTTTTTGTTTCCCATGCAACGTTCCCCAATAGGAGATGCTCATCAATCATTATCAATGTGAGGAGTAGGGATTTCCATGCAATGGATGCACTAAGAGCTATAAGTGTATGGAATATCAATGGAAACTAAGTCGGTGTGCGTTCAACTTGCTTGCTCATGAAGACCTCGGACATTTGAGGAAGTCCATCATTGGAATATACAAGTGAAGTTCGATAGTGAAAAATTCCCACTAGTATATGAAAGTGATAACTCAGGAGACTCTCTATATAAAGAACATGGTCATACTCTGAAGCAAACATGTGGTGAAAGGCTGGTAACATTGCCCCTTCTCTTTTCTCTCTCTCTCTCTCTCATATATATATATATATAAAGTCTATTCGTCATCCAGGGTGAAGAATTATTAGTGTAAACTCGCAAAAGACATGATTTTTTGGATGTGGTAGTTTTACCTCACACACATCGTAAACTTACCTAACTATCATGTTATAATCTTACCTCACCTCACACATGCATGCCGTAATCTTACCTCACATGTATGACACATTTGTTTCTCACTATGGACTTTAAGAGCCCTTAACTTCACACCGTAATATTACCTCGCATGCATTATGTTTTTTTGCGGTGGGTGAATATATGTATTGTTTTCTCTCTTTTTATTCCGTCCGGAGTCTCATCCCGACTTGTGGAGGAATCATAGTCTCCATCATTCTTTCCTCGCTAGGACAGTGCTCTAATAATGATGAGCATCACACTTTTATTTACTTACAACTCGATATTACAACTCGATAAAACTATACAAGATGAATCTATATGAATGCCTATCGTAGTGTACGAGGATGTGCAATGATCTAGTGTAACATGTATAACAATGATGAACCGTGGCTCTGCCACAAATATCATGTCAGCTCTATATGATCATGCAAAACAATATGATGATGAACACAAAAGTCATGTGGTAGCACGATGGAAGTTGCATGGCAATATATCTCGGAATGGCCATGAAAATGCCATAACAAGTAGGTACGCGATTGTTTTGAGGAATATATAAGGAGGGGTATGTGTGATAGAGCGTATCATATCATGGGGTTTGGATGCACCGAACGAAGTTTGCACCAAGTCTCGAGGTGAGAAAGGGCAATGGACGGTTCTGAAGAGGCTAGCAAATTGTGGAAAGATATGAGTGCATATAATTCATGGACTCACATTAGTCATAAATAACTCATATACTTATTGTGAAAGCCTATTAGCCCTCGAAGCAAAGTACTACTCGCATTCCCCTAGGGAATTGGTAGGTAGGAGTTAACCATTGCGCGCATCCGATTATAACAACACCCAAGGATTTCATTTGAGCATAAAAATGCTCAAACCTCCCCACCATGCCATTACCAACAATTAGATGAGAATTTAATAACAAGATTTAATACCGATATTTCTACTAACCAATGATCACGAACCAATATCCTTTCATATTACGACATCAATATAATTAAATCATATGTTTCATATTTAGTGCTCTACATAAAAGTTTTTATTATATCCCCCTTGAATACCTATCATTTTCAGACTAGTCTTATAACACATGCATATTGCCATTACTATTTATTAGACTCTAAAAATATTGAAGTGAAGTATGAGAGTGCAATCATCTCTATAAATATAACCACCGACATGCTCTAAATGATATAAGTAAAGTACTAGAGCAACTGCCTAGATCAAAAGATATAAGTGAAGCACATAAAGTATTCTAATAAATCACGATAAATGCATGTCGCTCTCAGAAGGTGTGTCCAACAAACAATGAGCGTGGAAAAGTAAAAATCAAACAAAGCAAAAACTACTATGGCACAAGACGTTCCGAGTAAAATAAAACTCATATCATGTGATGAATAAAAATGTAGCTCCAAGTAACAAACTGATGGATTTTAGACGAAAGAGGGGACGCCATACATGGCATCCCCAAGCTTAGATGCTTCGGTCTTCCTTGAATATTACCTTGGGGTGCCTTGGACACCCCAATCATAGGGTCTTGCTGCTCCTTATTCCTTCATCAATCGTTGCCTCACCCAAAACTTGAAAACTTCAGCACACAAAATTTAACAAAAACCTCGCGAGATCCGTTAGTATAATAAACATATCATAAACTTTAGGTACTATTATAAACTCATTCGTAATTTATTATTACATAATACCTACTATAATCTAACTTCTCCATGACTTATACCCCCGATATAATCCATAACATCATTAAAACAAGCAAACTATGCAATAAAAATAGAATCTGTGTAAAATAGAAAAGTCTGTAATGATCTGTACTAAAACCATACTTCTGTAACTCCCAAAATTATGAAAAATTAGGAAGACCTGGGAAATTTGTATAGAAATATTTGTAAAAATTTACATAAAAATCACATTCGAATAAATCAGAGAAATGAAATATTGTGCACAAAAGTTTCCATTTTTGCACAGAAGCAATTCTACCATCATACAAATAATCTCAAAGGATTTACTTGGCACAAACACTAATTAAAACATAAAATACAATCCTTACACTAGTTATAATTGTGTGAACACACAAGAACAAAAAGTAAAAGTAAAACTTAAGATAACTATTCGGTTACCTCGTGATGACCCACAAGTATAGGGGATCAATCATAGTTCTTTCGATAAGTATGAGTGTAGAACCTAACGAGGTGCAGAAAAAAATGACAAGTGGTTTACAGGAAGATATTCTCTACAAGTACTGAAAGTAGCAGTACCACAGAGTTTTGTAGCAAGGCAATTCATAACAAGTAACAAATGGAAATAGTAACAAATGGCAATAGTAACAAAGGTGCAACAAGGCCTCTCAATACTTTTTATAGCAAAGAACAAGTCAGAAAGTTCTCTTATAGCAAGCAAAACATTCTTGAGGACACATGGGAATTCTCATCTAGTCACGTTCATCATGTTTAGTTGATTCACATGCGTTACTTTGTTAGTTTGATATGTGGGTGGATCGGTGCTAGGGTGTTGTTCTTACTTGAACAAGCAACCCTTTTATGATTACCCCCTCTCACAATCATCCTCAACTATGAAAGAACAATTAAGATAAATCTAACTATAGCATGAAACATGTGGACCCAAATCATCCCCTTACGAAATAATGCATAAACTAGGGTTTAAGCTTCTGTCGGTCTCGCACCCCATCATCTAATTATTATTCCCCAATGCCTTCCCTTAGGCCCAAGTATGGCGAAGTGTTATGTAGTTGACGTTCACATGACACCACTAAAGGAAGAAAAACATACGTATCATAAAAATATCGAATGAACACCGACTTCACATGATTACTTATAACAAGTTTTCTCCCATGTCCTCAAGAACAAAAGTAACTACTCACAAATCATATTCATGTTCAAGATCAAAGGGGTATTGAATATGATAAAGGATCCGAACATATAATATTCCACCAAATAAACTAACTAGCATCAACTACATGATGTAATCAACACTACTAGCAATCCGCATGTAGCAATATGAGGTTTTGAGACAAAGATTGAATGCAAGAGATGAACTAGGTTTTGAGATGAGATAGTGCTGGTGAAGATGTTGATGAAGATTGATCCTCCCACGAAGGAGGAAGCATTAGTGATATGCACAAATTGTCTCTCCATTTCAACTATAAGAAAAGATATGACATTCGCAAGACTAGTAGTTCTAGCAAGAAACCCCCTATCATCGGTAGCGAGCCATCATAAGTAAAGAAATATTGAATAACACTTTTTCCAACAATATTACCACTAGCTTTACGGA
The DNA here is from genome assembly GCA_022496015.1 of Hordeum marinum. Taxonomy (NCBI): domain Eukaryota; kingdom Viridiplantae; phylum Streptophyta; class Magnoliopsida; order Poales; family Poaceae; genus Hordeum; species Hordeum marinum. The sequence continues at coordinate 413,020,059 of CM039673.1, forward strand.
TTTTTTGTATGCATGATAGTCGGTTCTTCTTTCTAAATAATCATCATTGGCAAGATTGTGTAGTGTTTCTTTACCAACTTCATCAAAGATTCTTTTAGTATTTCTGTTAATTGGCAATGCTTGATGATAAATAGGTTCCGCACTAGTAGTGGGAGCATCACTAACCTTTTCAAACTCATACATGATAGGACCTTCAAGCAAGACATGCAAATGAAATATTTTTGTGTTTTTGATTTTTTGTAGAGAAGTGGAGGGAGATGAAAAAGAGAGGCAAAAGAAAATAAGGCAAATAAAAAGTAGAGAAAAAGGATGATAGTTTGTATGCAAGAACCTGGTGACAATTTGATAATGTCTCCCCAGCAACGACGCCAAAAATTCGTGTGCTACTTGTGAGCTGCGTTGGGATTTTCCCGAAGAGGAAGGATGAAGTAATGTAGTAGCAGATAAGAATTCCTCTCAGTAAGAACCAAGGTTATTGAACCAATAGGAGAACCACGCAAATTCTTGTCGCCAACACCTACACACACAAAAACAAACACTTGCACCCAACACGGACAAGAGGGTTGTTAATCACCTTGAACTTGTTACTTGCAAGGATTAATTTTGATAGTGATAGATAGATAAGAAAGAAAAGTAAAAAGAAAGTAATTAAATTGCAGCAAGGTATTTTGATTTTTAGTATTATGATCAAGTAGACCCGGGGACCATAGTTTTCATTAGAGGCTTCTCTCTCGAACACATATCATACGGTGGGTAAACAATTGTTGTTAGACAATTGATAGAAAAGCGCATAGTTATGATGTTATTCATGCCAATGGTCACATATATAGGCATCATGTTCGTGACTAGTAGAATGAAACGATTTTGCATCTACTACTATTACTCCACTTAGAAGGCGCTTCTATGCTTGCCTCTCTAGGTATTAAGTTCATGACAAACATAGTAATGCATTAAGCAAGATGACATGATGTAGACAAAATAAACCCAATCAATATGAATAAACCCCATCGTTTTACCCTTAATGGCAATAATACGAATACGTGCCTTGTTGCCACTTCTGTCACTGGGTGAGGACACCACAAGATTGAACCCATAACAAAACACCTCTCTCACTGAAGATCAATCATCTAGTTGGCCAAACCAAAAGATAGATAGAACAGAAATACAAAGATACAATAATCATGGCATAATAAAGTTTAGAAAAGACTCAAATACTTTTAATGAATAGTCTGATCATAAACCCACAATTCATTGGCTCCCAACAAGCACGTCGTAAAAGAAGATTACATCGGATAGAACTCCAAGAAGGTCGAGGAGAACACGGTATTGAAGATAAAAGATATAGAATAAGTCATCTAGCTACTAGCTATGGACCCGTATGTCTTTGGTGAACTACTCACGCCATCATCAGTAGGGCAGCAAGGTTGATGTAATGGCCATTAGTGATCGAGTCGTCCTATGACAAACTACCAAAAAAGGCCTCCAAATGGGATCACGGAAGTACAGAGGCTTGCAGTGGCGGAAAAAGTTATTCAGGTGTCGCTCTATTGGTTTGGGCATATTTGGGAATTTATAGAGGCAGAATTAGGTCAGACGGAGTTGCGTGGGAGTCACGATCTCAGGGGGCGTGTCCTGTGAGCTTGGGGCTCTCCCGCAAGGCTTCTGGCCTCCTCCCGAACCTTCTAGGGTCCCTTCCAGTCTAGAAAAAATTACCGTAAAGTTTCATCGTGTTTGGACTTCGTTTGGTATTCAATTTCTAAGAAATACAAAAACAAGCAAAAAACTAGAACTGCCATTGTTCACTGGGTTAATAGGTTAGTCCCAAAAAATAATATAAAATAACATATAAAGCATGCAATATTATAATATAATAACATGAAACAATGAAAAATTAGAAATACATTGGAGACGTATCAGTACAACACGAACGCAACAAGCTTTTCATTTTTAACTTGTAAGTTATAACATTTGGTTATACTCCTTGGCGTGACCGATATAGAAATAACAATTTCCCCTAAAAACATAGAAAAATGATTAAAAATGCTAGCACTAGGCTTTTCCCGCGTGATAAGCGGGGAGTTTTGCCAATTTGGCCCATCGTCACTTTCCTTACATGCGATTCCACATGTTAGTGATATGCCTAACCAATGTGCGTTGAGCGGTGGGTCGGAACGACCGTGTGAGGTGCGTCGCGAACGGGACTGTACGTGTTCCAGTTTCTCGTTTTGAACTTCTGAAGTGTAACATTTATTATAAGTTTGGTAGGTTCGGTCCTGCATGGTCCATGAACTACCGTGTTGATGCAAAAGGTGAGGAAGGGATCATACACGTCTTTATTAACTAGAATGAGAATGCGATGCAAAAGGTGAGCAAGGGATCATACACGTCTTTATTAACTGTAATGAGAATGCCATACAGTGAAATTAATGCCACGGCGACGCTATGCAGTGATAGTTACATGGCCAAAAGAAACTTGTATTCACATGGTGCTGGGCTGCTGGATGTATACCGCTTTTCCCATTACTTCCCTCAACATGCGAATTGAACGAGGATACATTATTGGCGGTACCGGAACCGTTACCCTCTCCTTTATTTGCATTCAAGCAGTATCGGGAACTGCACTGGTTTACTAGTCCCTCTTGTATTTTGTGTCATATTTTGACCCTTAATTTAACTAACAAAATTGTGTGACCAATATAATGTTATTGGAAAACATATTCAAATACAAATCCAATAAAAAATGTTCTACATACTAGTATGTCTGTCAATCGTTGAGCCTAAATATGACGAGGCTAATAAATCCAGATGGCGGCAATAGTACTGGGGAAAATGTTGCAAAGTTTGGTGGCTGCTAGAGGGCGGGGTGATCTTCTTTTACTAAAAACAATTAGACAGACAATAAAAATAAGTACTATTACAATAATCTAATCTCCATTTTCTTGCATGTGCACAAGAGGATTTTATTACACTTGTTTAGGAGCACGTAAAGCCAGGATTTTGCATGTAGACTAGTGGGACGCAAGTCATTTCCCAGAGTGGGTGCTGTCACGTGGCCTAGCAACGAGTTATTTAAATTCTCTAGTATGCCAGCCCGTAATTTACACGTCAGTATTGACATGATTGTGTTAATAAATGCTTATCAAATCTTAATCATGATTATCTCGGGCGGCTGGAACCCCAAACCTAATACGCGTTCTCTCCTTCCCTGGCGGCTCGAACCCCAGCCGTCGCCAGGGAGAGGACAATCTCTAGCGTCGTCCTCTGGCGGCTCTCCTCCGCCAGCGACCTCGGTCGCCGGTGATGAGGAGGGTCGTCGGATCCAAGCATGTGGGTCGTTTTTAATCCTCGTAGTCTAGGTTTTTAGGTTGTTCATCGTCTTGACTTCGGCAACGACGATGACGGCGCTGAATGAAGATCATTCGGATTCTTCCCTGACGAGGCCATCTGTCCTATGGTTGGGAATTGATTTGGAAACCAATCTGTTCAAGTAAGGATGGCGTGGCGGCGACGACATCCTCGTGGTGGACCTATGTCCTCGGGCTCCGCCGTTGCGACGACGTTTGCTCCAGCGTCGGCGCGGAGCTTGGGAGGTAGTCCAGGAGCGGATGTAGATTGTGATCTGCATCGATGACATCTAGAAGACGGAACATGTGTTGGGTTCGTGGTTCGTGGATGGCAGGTATGGTTTCCTCCTTTGACGTCTTAGTCGTGGTGGGGGTGTCAAATCTGGAGTTCGGTGTCGTGTCCGGGATGTTGTCCCGTCTGATTCGCTCAAAGGCAAGGGTTTCACTTTTGGTGAGTCACCTTGGAGGTCCGCAAAGCTGCATATCAGCGATGGAGCCATGTCGAGCTCGGGTGAGGAGGTGATTCGTCATTCTTTTTTTTCGGTGGCTGCTGTGGTGGTGCCGAAGACGGGTGACAGACGTTGGTGTCAAACTCAAAGATGTTCTTCCATCTTTTCAATTTTGTCATGTCGGTCTTTATGTGACTTGTACTTTGATTATGATATGAATGAGACACATATTACCAAGCAAAAAAATAATCTTAATCATGATTTACATAAATTTAGAAGTTTGGTTGTGACGCGGTTCATGCATGGTAGTACATATGAAAATTATGAAGTTGAAGCAAAAGGTAATAAAATTACTACATTGAATAGATGCAAAAATAAAGATGCATACAAATCCATCAATGACCTCCTCTTGCCCTAGTGCGCCGGGCCACCAACCGACGTGTGAGGAGCAGCAACGTTGGCAGCAAGGTCAACGTGCTTCCAAACTATGCCATCCAGGGTTGCTCTGCGGTCCAAGAAGGCCACCGTCCTATCGTCCTCCTCTGGCCTAGTGGTCCTTGTGGACGATTTGCTCATATACGTGGGTGATTATGTCGATGGTGTCTTGCTTGGCGAGGCGTTGTGCGGCGAGCACGACCTTGAGGTGGACATTCTCCGATGTGACGGCGGATAGTCACAGGGCCACCAATGCGTCGAAAAGGTTGTCACCATAGAGGCCGATGAGGGTGGCGGGCATCGCAGAGCCTCGACGCATGGGCTGGAGGCGTACGTCAAGGTCGTTCACGAGTTTCTTGATGATGGTAAACTTGTCGATGAAGCCCACGAGGGCCTCGTCGAACAAGGGGACGAAGTTGTCATCTAAGGGGCCTCTCGCCCCGGCGGCCGCAAGCACCACCTCGAGAACTTTCTCGGTGCCAGTCCACATGCCAGCGTCGTGGACCGTATATGGCACAACCGGCTCATGCTCGCGCTCATCACCTTCATGGGTCTAGCTTCTGATAAATTAATGTTGCGATTGGAGTGATCACATTTGCCCTTGGTCTAGGTGCGTACAATTTCGTAGATGGATTACACTGGTGGGGAGTCTCTATATGAGAAGTGCTGACTGCGTTGCATTCACATGTGCGTTGGCCATCTACTTCTCGGTCCATACTAGTAGTATAGCATACTAAACGACATCCTCTAGCTGCATGCTGGTTCTACCATTATTACTTCCCTCATCATGCCAACGAGGATGCATCATTGGCCTTTTTACGTATCGAAAATCGCTTCTCCTCGGAAAATTCGTTTCTGAGCCCAGGCTTATCTGCACCTGTCGACAAAAAAATAAAAAAATACTAGAAAAATTCAAAAAATTCCAATTTTTTTGTGTGGTACATATTTTGATGTGTGAGGTCCGCTTCAAATTTCAACTTATTTGGACATCCGAGCAGCTCTCAACAAAAAAGACAAATCGGGCAAAAAAAATTGGTGAACAATAAACCTTTTTTCAGACCCCGATTTGTCTTTTTTGCTGAGAGCTCCTCAAATGTCCAAATAAGTTGAAATTTGGAACGAACCTCACGCATTAAAATATGTACCACACAATTTTTTTAGATTTTTTTTGAATTTTTCTAATATTTATTTTGATTTTTTCGTGAGCGCGGGTACAGATGCACCCGAGAGCCGAAACGCCGTGTCCCTTCTCCTCGTCCTTTTACCCTCATTCAAACCGTATCAGCTTTGAGTGGCCATCAATTCAACCGGAAGGAATAGTGTATAATATCATTGGAAGCTACATTCAAATTCGAAAAAGCAATACTCCATGTTTATTTATGAAGCTACTACTAGTTGTTGAAAATAGTGATCTAAACGCTCTTATATTTATTTACGAAGGGAATTTTTTTTTGACATGCATTACTACATATTTCTAGTCAAATATTAATCCAGATGGACGTGGTAGTACTACTAAATCGAGACGTTGGTCAAATTATTACGTGCTACTCCTCATAGTGAAGCGATAAGACCCTACGCCGGAGATGACGCCAGAGTGTAGGCTGTGTGTTCAGGTTACCAAAGTTAGAGCAAGTATAATAAGGTGACGCCAGAGTGTAGGCTGTGTGTTCAGGTTACCAAAGTTAGAGCAAGTATAATAAGGTGACATAAGCAGGCTATAAGGACTAGAATATTATATCCTTACTTAGTTGGAGGAGAGAGAAAAAAAGTGTGCTCTTGATGAGTAGCCAGCTACAGCACGTGACTCAAGACACTTTGTGAGGTTGTAAGGTGCGCCAACTATAAATGAATTAATACATATTTAAACCTTACTATTGTATATGCCGGCTATTAGATTGGCTCTATATGACATGACAACTTTTTATAGCCGATTGTTGGCTATATTATTAACCTTTTTCTTAGCCTCACCTTGTGCAGTCACTATCATCAAGGCTGTAGACCTATCTTGCTTACACCTAACCTTATTCTAGATAATTTCTCGTGCATTGCCACGAGTTATAATAAATATTGCAATGGGTATATTGGTTACCTCTTTGCCGCACCTATGCACGCGGACATTAGTCATAACGTAGTACCACATGTTGGCATGTCGTAATATTATAAGGTTTAAACTGATATTACAAGAGTAATGCTACACCTACGTATAGGGAATCATTAGGAAGTTTAGTAAGAAGTTTTGTTACTTTACGTGGATGCAACATAATCATACAAATAGCTTCTAAATTCCACCCGCCTTGTCAAGTCACTTATGGGCCTCATAATTTCATTTGCGACCCTATTGTCACTTGGGCTTGCAAATAGAAATCCAGCTTCTGCAGAGCTTTTGTCATTCAGATTTAGACGCTTTTGTTGATCAGCAAACCATTTATTTGCGTGCGATAGTTAGACCTCAATACCTTGAGCACACTTGCCTTCGGAACAAAGAACCTAGCGAATTTGATCTCGAGTGTGGTGCCTCGGTACTTGTTCAGATCAATTTCTGTAAGATGGAGATCAATGCATTCGATGAGATTGTTATATTGCAACTCATTTTCCACTTTCATGTCTTTTCTTATCGACAAAAAAGAAAAAAAAACATATTAGGCTAACCATAGTGTTACCAGTCTAAGTTACTTTCCACTATGACTAGCCTAACTTATAGTGGCTACAACAACAACAACAAAACGATGCAGATGAGCACATGTGTTTTTTTACTAAAAATATTTATTTCAATATAGTGCCTAGATGCAATTTTGAACCATACATTTGTCATTGTAAACTTGGAAAAAGTTACCAAGTTTTTTAGCTGTGTTATGGTTAACATTTAACAGGAAAGGAGATTCACCTTGATGCGTAGCTTCTCCATGCATGGAAAGCATCTAAGGAATCCAATAACTTGATCCAGATTGATGTCAATAGATTTTAATACCAAGATCTTCATTGTGTGCAGTGACGGGGTCAAGTTTGTGTGAATCATTTTCTGGATGATAGCCGAACATACATCAAGAATTAAAAAAAAGTGAATTTCAACGACGAGGAGGAGGAGGAGGAGAGTGTTGTACCTGGATGGTTATGAATCCAATAACAAGTTCGGAGAAATTGCCAGATGAGTAGGCCAACAGTGTCAATTTTGGTGCGTCAATGACCCTGATTTTTGTTGAACTTTCTAGACCAGATACAAGCAACCTCTCAAGGAAAGGCGTATCCTGAATGACCATATCGTGAAACGACTCAACTAATCCGTGAAGTGATTTCCTCTTGCACGACATGCAAGACACATAAATCATTCGGATATTTCGTCGAGGCTGATGAACCCGTGGTCCCGTGATATGAAGGTACTCTAGTGCAGTACAGTCGCGAAGCAGGCGCTCCATAGCCTGCTTCGAGATGCCGATGTCAAAGAGCTCGAGCTGCTTGAGTTAAGGGAGAAAAAGAGCGCGCCTGACATTAATCTAGGGAAAATAGCAGGACCTGAACCTAGCACGGTGCAGCTGGGTGCAAGGCAGAGCACGGACGACGACATAGAGCGAAATCGTCCACCTGCAAAATTGAGCTCCTCCAGCTGATCTAGGGTAGGGGATAAGAGCTACTCGTCAAACTTGGCTTGGACCTTGTCGTTGGTACCGAACATGCCAATGTCAACACGTCTTCTTGGCCTAGGGTGCGATTCAAGTATCTTTGAGACTGCAACCCTGCGTTTGCAATTCATAGCACAAATACAACTATCGACGATGAGGTTGAGGGGGATGTAACGCCAGAGGGGGTGCCACCTGAAAGCACATTTGCCCCCTTGGTGGTTTTGGTAATCAATAAGAACATATATGTCATTGGGCTCACGTTTTCTCCAAGCATATTTCAGGAAAAGTCCAATGATGGGATGTCTATAAATTGTGAGGAGATACCCCAAGATGCAAAGAATGGATTGGCAAATCTTCAAGCTAGAAGACTCTCTTTTTACTCTGTGAGAAATCACTTTGATTCCATAGGAAACCGAAGACTATTAAAAGGGGTTAAGGTATTGTTGGTGAACAAATTGCTCCACGTGCACAAGTGGTACCCACCAAAAACACCCGCAAGCTCTCCCACAAAATACTTTGTCTAAACCGTACCACTCAAAATTGGCGCCACCAAGAATTCCATATCGGCTACACCGAGTCAAAACCTAAGACAGAGCCCTAGACAAACCCTAGCTCTTCGGTGCAACCGAGAATCGGTGACCCCGATTCTGTTGAATGTTTTCATAAAATCGAATTCCGAGTTTTGTGTTTCGGTCTCACTGAGTCTTGGAAACTGCCTCGACCACTGACTTCGGTACCATCGAGATTCCTATATCGGTCTCACCGAGATTCCGAAAGTTGCCACATTTTGAATAGATCGGCACAACCAAGTTTTGCATCGGTATAACCCAGATGGTCGATAATGTTGTAATGGTTGGATTTTTGGAGATGTCTATATATACCCCTCCACCGCATCCCACTCGCAAGAGAAGCACTCAGAATAGTTCCCCACTTCCCATATCCAAATTTCTGAGAGAGAACCACCTACCCTTGTGTTGAGATCAAGATCATCCACTCCAACCATATGGATCTTGATTTTTCACCTCCCCAAGTTGCTTTCCACCCAATCAATATCTTCTAGCAAGCCAAATCTGTGAGAGAGTGATTGAGTTCTAAGGAGTCTATCATCTTGAAGCACAAGAGCAAGGAGTTCATCACCATTATCAAGCCTATTACCTTTTGGAGGGTGGTGACTCCTAGATTGGTTAGGTGTTGCTTGGGAGCCTCCTACTTCGTGTTGTGGAGTTGAGCCAAGAAGTTTGTACATGCAAGGAGATCGCCTATTTCATGAAGATCTACCCATCATGAGGCTAGTCCTTCGTGGACGGAAGCCGTTATGGAATAGTCAAGGTTGCTACTTCGTGGACCCTTATGGGTGGAGCCCTCTATGGACTCTCGCGACCGTTACCCTCCATGGGTTGAAGACTCCATAAACATGGATGTACGATAGCGCCACCTATCAGAACCACGGGAAAAGTCTTCGTTTTACAATCGCGTTTGATCTTCTAACTCTTACCTCTATTACATGTGTCTGTCTTTACTTTCCGCTGCTATACTCATAGAAATGCATGTGTAGGGTGTGCTTGACTTGGTATTATTACTAAAATCTTCTCACAACTAAAACTGGGAAAAGGTAGAACTTTTATTTGATCAAGTAGTCTAATCACCACCCCTCTAGACCTACTTTCGATCCTACAAGTGGTATCATAGCTTTGGTATCTATTGCATTGGTTTCACAACCTAGGAGAGTATGACGTCTAGAAAGGGAAATTATCACCGTAGAGGTCCTTACTTTGATGGTACAAATTTTGCTAGTGGGAAGCATAAGATGAAAATGCATATTCTTGGTCATAACCCTGCCGTTTGTGCTGTTGTTCGTGTTGGCTTGCAAGGTGAATTCTTTGGTGATGGAAAGGAGCCGGATCGTGAAGCGACAACGAAAGAATTGAAGATGTTGCAATATAATGGTCAAGCATGTGACATTCTTTTCAACTGCCTATGCCCCGAAGAATTCAACAAAATCAGCCGTCTTGAGAATGCAAAGGAAATTTGGGATACTTTGGTTGATATGCACGAAGGTACCGATTCCGTCACATAATCTAAGTTGGATGTGCTTCAAAGTCAGCTTGACAAATTCAAGATGAAGGATGGTGAAGGAGTCGCGGAGATGTACTCTAGGATAGCTCTCATTACCAATGAGATTGCCGGCTTAGGAAGCAAAGAAATGATCGACAAATTCATCATCAAGAAGATACTCAGAGCTTTGGGGTGTAAAGTATGACACTGTGTGCACCTTAATCCAAAGTGATTGGAAGAATTGTTGCTCATGAGATGTCACTCAAAGACAATGAAGAGCTTCACAACAAATTTAGCGGTGCTTACAAAGCCACAAGTGATGCTCCCTCTACCTCAAGCGACAACCTTGTTACCAGTGAAGAGAGAAGCCTCATGGTCAAGAAATTCAACAAGTTCTACAAGAGTAGAGACAAAGAGAGGAACTCGAACTCAAGATATGAAGAAAAGCGTTCATCTAGTCGTGACCGGAATTGTTACAATTGTGGAGGGCCCAAACACTACTCCAATGAATGCACGCCCCCCACAAAGAAGGGAAGAGTCACCTAGAAGAAAGAGCTCAAGAGATGAGTCACCTTAAAGAGAGAGAAGGAGTAGAAATGATTGTTATGAACGAAGACCCTCAAGGAGAAGTAGGGATTCGGAGAAGAAGGACAAGTACACCAAGAGCTACTCAAGAAGAAGACATCATCTCATGTTGTGAATGGGTTTCCGGCTCTGATTCCGACAACCACTGCGAGAGAAGCTGTCGCTCTGAATCCGACTATAGTCAATATGAAGGTGTTTCCGGACTTGCATTTGTTTCCTTCAACTCCTACGACATATTTGATTCAAAAAATGAAGGGAGTGGAATTTGCTTCATGGCTAAAGGCCCCAAGGTATCACACCTCGAATATCTTGATTTCAGTAGTGATGAGGATGACTTACTAGGAGATGATGACTTGCTATTTGACAAATCTAGTGATGCTAGTCAAAATGAACTTGTTAGTAATCACTTTAGTCAAGATAAGTCGTGAGATTATGATAATTTGTAAATAGAGCGACTAACTCAAGAACTAAACACTCTTAAGTTATCCCACGAGTCTACTCTACAAGATCATAGAGAGCTTGTAAGGACACATGATAAGCTCCACTTCGAGAAGCTCAATTTGGAGCAAGAGCATGAATTCCTTAAAGCTATCAATGACGATCTTCGAAAGAAGACTTAATCTTATCTAGCCAAACGACTTCTCTTGTCTACGTTCATTCCACAAGTTAAGGCTAAGCAAACTAGTAAAAAAAAGGCAAGAAAGGTTCTTCAACTAGTAACAATAAAAATGACAAATCTAATGATATTGCTTCTAATAGTTCTATTGATCCCACTAACGACTCTCTTAGGCAAGTTACACTTGAGCAAGAAAATGAACTATTGAAAGGGATTATAGAGAAACATATCTACAAAACACTTGCCGGGTGTAAGCAATTTGAGGAAATTGTACGCAAGTACGGAGGATACCGGAAGAACCATGGCCATTGGCTACTTCAATGCAAATGGCGTTGAATGGGAGGAAGGTCCATACCCCAAGCCCAAGTTTGTTCCTCAAAGGGATAAGTATGAACATACTCTTCCCAAGGGAACAAAAGCTCAAGATGACCTTCCACCAAAAGATCAAAAGCTTAAGGGAAAGGACAAGCGTCAAGAGGAGATTGACTCATATGAACATGAATCCCAAGCTTTGGTCAAGTGGTTTCCCAAGTGAGGGAGTCCCGGATTAGGGGGTCCTCAGATAACCGACCTGTTGTTCATGGGCCAGACTGTATGGGCTACTTACCGAACACCGGATGATTTGAAGGCCCAGTTTCTAGTATGGAAGTTTCGAGGAGCATGGCTTGCACTCCACGTTTGATGTAGTAAATATGCATGTTTATTTCTTTTGGCATGTAACCAACCATGTGTAAACCCTAGGCCTCCTCGACATCTATATAAGCCGGAGGGTTTTAGGGTATAGATATAGAACAACTCATCTAGGGTTAGACATACGATCTCGAGGTAGATCAACTCTGTAATCCCTTACACCATCAACACAATCAAGCAAGACGTAGGACACTACCTCCATTGGAGGGCCCGAACCCGGGTAAACTCGTGTCCCCTTTGTCTCCTGTTACCGTCGATCCTAGTCTCACAGTTCGGGACCCCCTACCCGAGATCCGCCGGTTTTGACACCGACATTGGTGCTTTCATTGAGAGTTCCTCTATGAGCGAGATGGGATCGACACCTCGCCTTGTCATCAACGAAGAGGTACGCAACATGGACATTTTTGTCCCCGGATAGATCTTCGCCTTCGGCAACGTTGTACTGCATGCTGATTCCACCGGCCATCTAGGCCGCGTGGAGAACTTCACCCCTGATCAGGAGGTTAGATTCGGAAACCTAGAGTTTTCCGTCGACTCTCGGGGTGACTTGTCACTAACCGGGCTCACGGCTTCACCCGTAGCCCTCGAGGGCTCTGAGGCTTTAACCTCGAGCCCCTTCTTCGGACACGCCGCTGTGGTCACCCACGCCAACAGTACGATCTCTCGTCCTGGTCTGGCTATCAAACCATACGACCGGACATACGTTCCTTCCGAATAGTATCCATGGGTGGACTTCATGGGGGTGAACCCCACGAGTTTCGAACAGCTGGATCAGACCGGCCCCTCAACGGTCGATGAGGCCTTGAAGCAAATCTCGTCGATGAGAATCACCAATGATCCAGCCTCGATCTACGCCCGACCCGGTTACAGTTCGGGCAGGGACGTATTTTTCGACCCACTCACCACCCACTTGATAGCCACCGTCGAAGACTTAACCGACGTGTTGGACTATGCCTTCGAAGAGGCAGAATACATGGATGAAGAGGACCGTGCTCCCACTCCTGTCAACACCAAGAATTGGACCGCCACTTCTACATATGACGTCTACATGGTGGATACTCCTACCACCAACGGCGACAATATGCCTCACAAAGACGGCGACAAATCGGGCGAAGCGCCATCAAGGCGTCGAAAATTGCATAAGCGGTCCAAGAGCAGAAAGGGAAGAATATCTGTTATCAGCAGCGGGGACGGTAATACCCCCGCCGATCATAATAATCCCGATGTCCCCGAGCATCCGTTAGAGGGTCCGGACGAACCTGAGGACCATATCGACCCCGATACCGTCAATGACCCTAAAGGCAATGATTACCTTCCCCCCGTTGTGGAGGAAGACATACCAGAAGCTGATGACTTGTACATCCCTGATAACCTCGAGGATCAGGAAGAAATCAGGCAGCGGCTCATAGCAACAGCTCGCAGCCTAAAGGCCAAAGAGCGGCAACTCAAAGCCGAACAGGACAACCTCACCGATTGATGGACGAAAGTCCTCTTAGCCGAGGAAGTATACGACACTGGTCTGTCAAACCAGCCCAAAAGCTACCCTTGGAGAAGGCTGCTACCACAATTCGACGATGAGCTCACTAACACTCCGTCTCCGCATCATACCCCATATGACAAGACGAACCGCCCTCCTCGTGGGCGTGACAGAGTGGCCAATGACACCGGTTATGTACCGGTGATGCCCCAAAGACGGGGTAAGGAGCCATTCGAACCTAATGACAGGTTCGACCTACGCGACGACTTAGATCATAGAGCAGGCCATACAAGACCCATCTACGGATCCAGAGATTACTCACCGGATAGGCGAGGAGAGTATAGACCATGGTTCGACCAAAACCATAGAGCCCGGGAACGATACCGACCCCATACAGACGCCAAGTACAGGCGGGACATAGCTCGGGTTAGAGGCGCCGCTCACCCACTGTGCTTCAAAGATGAACTAATGCTGCATTAGTTCCCCGAAGGATTTAAACCCATAAATATAGAACAGTATGACAGGACCACTGACCCAACTGTATGGATCGAGGACTTCCTCCTCCATATCCATATGGCATCCGGAGATGATCTCCATGCCATCAAATACTTAGCTCTTAAGCTTAAGGGGCCAGCTCGTCACTGGTTAAACAGCCTTCCCGAAAACTCCATAGGTTGCTGGGAAGACTTGGAAGACGCTTTTTGCTCTAACTTCCAGGGGACCTATGTTCACCCGCCGGACTCTTTCGATCTCAGCAACGTCATCCAGAATCCCGACGAGTCTGCCCGACAGTTCTGGAATCGGTTCTTGACTAAGAAGAACCAAATCGTCGACTGCCCGGATGCTGAGGCCATAGCCTCCTTCGGCACAATATTCGGGATGAATGGCTGGCCCGCCAGCTAGGCCAGGACAAGCCTTGGACTATGTCCGCCCTGACCTCCCTCATGACCCATTTTTTTGCGGGCGATGATAACTGGCTGGCAAGACACAACCACAACTCTGAAGATCCAGTGGCACCTGAAACCCAGGATGGCAACTCAAAGTCGAAGCACAATAAGAACAAATGCCGGCACAACAGCAATGACGCCGATGATACGGTGGTTAATGCCGGATTCCACAATTCCTGACCCGGGCAGAGGAAGAAGCCCCCTAAAGGCAATCGTGACGGACCCACTCAGCTCGGGAAGATCATGGAGATGACTTGCAAAATACATGGAACTTTGGAAAAGCCAGCCAATCACACACACTGCAACTGCTGGGTGTTTAAATAGGCCGACAAGATACAACCCGAAGACCAGGGCAAAAGCTCGCGCAGCGAGGACGAAGACGAGCCTTAGGGTCCAATGGGTGGCGGTGAGAAGAAATTCCCTCCCGAAGTCAAAACAGTGAATATGATATACGCCACCCACATACCTAAGAAGGAGAGGAAGCGGGCCCTTCGGGAGGTCTATGCTGTGGAGCCCGGAGCTCCGAAGTATAACCCATGGTTAGCATACCCGATCACTTTTGACCGGCCCGACCATCCGACCAACATCCGTCATGGGGGCTCGGCTGCCCTCGTCCTAGATCCCATTATAGATGGGTATCACCTCACTAAAGTCCTAATGGATGGAGGAAGTAGCCTCAATCTGATTTACTCAGACACAGTGAAAAAGATGGGTATAGATCCGTCAAGGATCAAACCCAGCAACACTACCTTCAAGGTAGTAATCCCAGGTATCGAGGCCCGATGTACGGGCTCTGTGACCCTGGAGGTTGTGTTCGGCTCGCCTGATAACTTCCACAGCGAGGACTTGATCTTCGACATTGTGCCCTTCCGCAGCGGCTATCACGCTCTGCTCAACCGGACGGCGTTTGCTCGGTTCAACGCAGTCCCACCCTACACATACCTCGAGCTCAAGATGCTGGGCCCCAAGGGGTTGATTACTGTCAATGGCAATACAGAGCAGTCCCTTAGAATAGAGGAACATGCACTGGCACTAGCGGCCGAATTCAGCTACAAAGACGAACGACAAGCTTCGGCATTCGTCGTAAAGGCACGAAAGGCAGAGAAACGAGTACGGATTCCGACCGACAACTCCGACCCTCCTTCCTCCCCTCAATAGGGACTCGCCCCCACCGCACAACCTTAGAACCAGCGAAGTACGTGCCGAGGAGGCACAACTTCGCACTTAAGATTCCATGGGTAGTGGTGGGGAACTTATGATGGGTGTTCGGGTGTCCCGAACTGTTACGATCAAAATGTCTCCGGACAAGATGCAGGCACTCCTAAAAGAGCCCACCCAGGGCGTAAAGCTCACTTTAACACTGCAACCTCTCAAGATTCTGTTTGCAAGATCCGCCCACATTAACACCCATCAAGGTGCATCTAAAAGCAGGAGTCAACTAGCAACAGGGCATATCGAAGACATCTGGTCGCCTATTGAAGACCCCTGGTACAACAGCTCCTGTAGAACTTTATTTCTTATTTTCTTTATCATACCTGTAAAAAGTTGCTTTGACAATCTGAGTTATAAGAGTTGTTGAGGAAAGGCAAAATTGTGTGGCGCAAGTACGCCTCATCTGTCCTGTTTTTGGCACACACATTTTTCTTCCCTCCCTCTTCTCGTGAACCTGTTCGGTATGACTCAAGGTCACCGGCTAATAGACCGGGGGATCGATCTCAAACACAAATCGCCTTAACCATTGTGTGCTTGGCGTCTTGGCATTCGCTTTATATGCATCGTATCAGAACTATGTCTTTGGTCATTAAGTTGGGTTGCCCGGCTCCTGTGCTTGCCCCTTTATGTTCTGCTCGTTTGCCTAAAAGGGCAAAGGGAGCACCCCTGCGATTGTGCTTCCTAATAGTCCGGTCAAGCACCTTAGGGGAGAAAGCCGAAAACGGACTGTCATAGTATGCACGATCCAATCTGTGAACCACAAGTTAGAAGTATTATACTTCAACCCTCATAAGCGGTTATTCCGTGTTATACGAGGAATTCACCCTTTGTGCAAATACTATGATGTCGGCTTCGGCCTCGGCTCGTCCGAACATCGCAAAAATCTGGTGGCTAATCGTACGCTTCCCATTGTCCTTTTTGTGCCCCTTCGGTTAAGTGAAAGAAATAAAGCATAATAGTCCGATTGCCTAGTCTGCCGCACTAAGCCACCTTTGGGTTCCTATAATTTGGCTAAGGGACACAATGCATTGGCATAGACACCCCATGTAGTATCTACGTGGGGGCTGAAGCTGACGGCTCGCATCTTTCAGTATTAAACAACCATACAGGAGTTATAAAGGAGTGCAAAACTATATAAGAGTGGATACTAATATCATTGAAAGTTATAACAAGTCTTCGGACATATTACAAGCTCATTCAAATATTTTTTCGCCTGAACACTGCGACCTATCACCCGCACACTCTCCATCACTCCATCGAAGTAAAGCTCGGGTCGTCGGTGCTCCTTTCCGGGTGTCGGTGGGTCAGTGGCGACCTTCATCGGATTGAGCCTCGACCAGTGCACTTTGTCTTTGGCAAGGGCCATCCAGACTCCTTCAATGCAGGAGGAGCGCTTGATGGCGTCGAGGTGGGGCATAGCATCAATCAGCCGTTACCCCAGGCCAAAGTAGCTTTTTGGGAGTGGCTCGCCGGGCCATAAGCGGATGCAGAGGTCCTTGATGGTCGGCTCCGCCATCTGGTGCATCTCCATCAGCTGTTTTAGCTACTCCACCAGAAGAGGAGGACGCTTGGGGGCTCCAAACTATGACCAGAACGTCCGAGCTTCATCTTCCTCTCCCCGCAAGGCAAGAAGCTGATTGGCATCCACCATGCTCTTCTGGAGATTAGCAGCTGCACCTATGGATCACCACACCCGGGTCAGCAATTCGAATTTGCTATCCCCGAATATGCACTTTAGGGAGTATGGTTTACCATCGGATATCTCCTTGGCTTGACGAACTTGTTCCTTGAAGAACCATCTATCCACCCGCTCCTTTTGGAGCTCAGACCTCATGTTGGACAGTTTGGCCGAGATCGCCTTGTTCTTTTGCTCCAAGGACTCACACTTGTTGCTAGCGTCCTTGAGCTCATCCTGTATCTCCGCCACACGAGCCTGGTGTTTATCACTGGTGGCTTGTACGGCGGAGAGAGCAGTGTCCGCTTCTTTGGACGCCGCCTTCTCCATGGCCGCTTCATCTTTGGCACGTTGAAGCTCGGACTTGAGATTTTCGATCTCTTTCGACGAAGCTGCAAT
The DNA here is from genome assembly GCA_022496015.1 of Hordeum marinum. Lineage (NCBI taxonomy): Eukaryota > Viridiplantae > Streptophyta > Magnoliopsida > Poales > Poaceae > Hordeum > Hordeum marinum. The sequence goes on from CM039673.1 coordinate 413,037,560, forward strand.
GCGATGCAACTCTATTTAAAAATGAATTTGCTTTGACATTATTCGGGGGGAACGCATCCAGATTTAGTTCGGACTTACCCTGTGCTTCGTTGAACCTCTTGTTGAGGGCTTCCACCTCATCCTCGGAGCGCTTGAGGTTCCGATGTAGCTCGTCTAGCTCGGCACCATTTTTGGCTGCCGCTGATGATGAAGCCTACATTACACAATGCATACATCACATCGGCACTCACTTCCCGGAATTAAAGATATGACCCCTAGGCGAGCTTGTCCATCTCACCTAGGGCTCGAGGGCTGCCATGTCCACAATAGGAATAAATAAAAAGCTTAGCAAAAACATCGAGCGACTTACTTGAAAGCCCACAAGGAGACCTTTGAAGGCCTCCTTCAGTCCATTGTCAACGCACTGGATGCTTTGTAGTACCGCGCCCATAAGGGTGCGGTGATCCTCGGGGATGGAAGCGCTTGATAGAGCATCCTCCATGGCCGACCACCTGTTGGTCAGCGGTGGCGGGGATGATCGGATTTCCTGATCACCCACCAAGGATTGGACCGGTGCCTCCGGATGCACAATGCGCTCCAGAGATGTCCTTGGAGGGGATTGATGGCCCGTCCGTCCGGCCTCCTCGGTGTCCGGATGGGGGATTGTCCCCTGGTCTTCGGTGGCTGAAGTGTTAGCCTCAGCCATGGTAATATCTCCCTCGCCCCTGTGTTCGCCTCCATTGGAGTAGCGCATGGGGTGGTGGGGTGTGAGGTGATACGTCTCCAACATATCTACTTTTCCAAACTTTTTTGCCCTTGTTTTGGACTCTAATTTGCATGATTTGAATGGAACTGACCCGGACTGACGCTGTTTTCAGCAGAATTGCCTTGGTGTTATTTTTGTGCAGAAATAAAAGTTCTCGGATTGACCTGAAAATTTACGGAGAATATTTTTGAAATTAATAAAAAATATTGGCGAAAGAATCAACTTCAGGGGCCCCATCACCTGGCCACAAGCCTGGTGGGCGCGCCCACCCCCCTAGGGCGCGCCCCTATGGCTTGTGGCCCCCCTGACGCTCCTTCGACCTCATTTCCACTTCTATATATTCCTATTCGGGGAGAAAAAAAATCAAGGAGAAGAGTTCATCGCGTTTCACGATACGGGGCTGCCGCCACCTCTTGTTCTTCCTCGTGAGACCGGATCTAGAGTCCGTTTTGGGCTTTGGAGAGGGGAAATCGACGCCTTCGTCATCACCAGCCATCCTTCATCACCAATTCCATGATGCTCTCCACCGTTCGTGAGTAATCTCATCGTAGGCTTACTGGACGGTGATGGGTTGGATGAGATTTATCATGTAATCAAGTTAGTTTTGTTAGGGTTTGATCCCTAGTATCCACTATGTTCTGAGATTGATGTTGCTATGACTTTGGTATGCTTAATGCTTGTCAATAGGGCCCGTGTGCCATGATTTCAGATATGAACCTATTATGTTTTCATGAATTTATATGTGTTCTTGATCCTATCATGCAAGTTGTAGACACCTATTATGAGTTATGATCCGCATCCCTAGGGTGACAATAACTGGGATTCTTTCCGGTGATTACCATAGTTTGAAGAGTTCATGTATTCACTAAGTGCTAATGCTTTGGTACGGTTCCCTATTAAAAGGTGGCCTTAATATCCCTTAGTTTCCAATAGGACCCCGCTGCCACGGGAAGGTAGGACAAATGATGTCATTCAAGTTCTTTTCCATAAGCACGTATGACTATATATGTAATACATGCCTACATTACATTGATGAATTGGAGCTAGTTCTGTGTCACCCTATGTTATAATTGTTGCATGATGAATGCCATCCGACATAATTATCCATCAGTGATCCATTGCCTATGAGCTTTCCATATATTGATCTTTGCTAAATTACTTTTCTGTTGCTATTGTTACAAACACTACAAAATTGCTACTATCACTTTTGCTGCTGTTACCGTTACTTCCGTAGTACTTTGCTATAGATATTAAGTCTTTCAGGTGTGGTTGAATTGACAACTCAGCTGCTAATACTCGAGAAAATTCTTTTGCTCCCCTTGTGTCAAATCAATAAAATTGGGTTGAATACTCTACCCTCGAAAACTGTTGTGATCCCCTACACTTGTGGGTTATCAAGACCTTTTTCTGGCGCTGTTGCCGGGGAGCATAACTCTATTCTCTGAGTCACTTGGGATATATATATCTGTTGATCACAATGAGGAATCTTAAAGATCCAAAAACCAAGATCTAACCCTCAACTACAAGGACAGGTAAGGAACTACCATCTAGCTTTGCACTTGATTCACCTTTTGTTATGAGTAAATTTGCGACACCACCACCTGCTAGTAATTGTGATATGTCGCAAGTAATTGATGATGCTACTTCTGCTATGCATGATGCTTATGATGATACTTTGCTTGATGATACTGTGCCACTGGGTGAATTTCTTGATGAAAAAATTGCTAGAGCCAATGCTGAAACTGATAATATTTCTGAATCTGATGAAATTATTGAAACTGAACACTATGATACACCTGCTAGACCTAGCTCTCCTAGATATGAATTGCCTGATATACCTGAGGGTTATGTTATGGAAGGAGAGGTAGCTAGGTACTTTCTTGCTTGTAAGGATAGAGATGATCTTAAGAAATTGCTTTGCAAGTGGAAGGAAAAATCTTTGAATGCTAGAATGCAATATGATCCTAAGTTTGCTACTTCACCTATCTTTGTTACTGATAAGGATTATGAATTCTCTGTCAATCCTGAGTTAATTACCTTGGTTGAATCTGATCCTTTCCATGGTTCCGAATCTGAAACTGTTGTGGCACATCTTACCAAATTGAATGATATAGCCACCCTATTTACTCATGAGGAAACAATTCACTATTACTATATTCTTAAGTTGTTTCCTTTCTCATTAAAGGGTGATGATAATATATGGTTTATTTCTCTTGCTCCTGGTTGTGTGCGTAGTCCCCAGGACATGATTTATTACTTCTCTAAAAAATATTTTCCTGCCCATAAGAAACAAGCTGCCTTGCAGGAAATATTTAACTTTGTGCAAATTGAATAAGAGAGTCTCCCACAAGCTTGGGGGAGGCTTCTCCAATTACTTAATGCTTTGCCTGATCATCCTCTCAAGAAAAATGAAATACTTGATATCTTTTATAATGGACTAACCGATGTTTCTAGGGACCACCTAGATAGTTGTGTTGGTTGTGTTTTCAGGGAACGAACTATTGAACAAGCTGAATTACTATTGAATAATATATTGAGCAATGATAATGATTGGACTATTCCCGAACCACCTTCAAATCCAACTCCAAAGAAAAGAGGTATTCTATTCCTCAGTCCTGAAGATATGCAAGAGGCAAAGAAATCTATGAAAGAAAAGGGTATTAAAGCTGAAGATGTTAAGAATCTACCACCTATTGAAGAAATACATGGTCTTGATAACCCGACACAGGTAGTAGAGGTAAATTCTCTCTGTAGATTTGATGGAAGAGATATTCCTTATAATAAGTCTGCTAGCCAATGCTTGGATGAATTTGATAATTTTATAGTCAAGCAAGAAAATTTTAATGCTTATGTTAGTAGACAATTGAAACATAATGCTTACATGCTTGATCGCTTGGGTGATTATCTGAGTAGAACTGTAAATGACCTTAAGCTTATTAGTAAACATGCTTCCATGGTAACCACTCAAGTAGAACAAGTACTTAAGGCTCAAAATGATTTGCTTAATGAGATGAATAGTAAAGACAATGATCATTTTGTTAAAGTTGTGACTAGAGGAGGTAGAATGACTCAGGAACCTTTGTATCCTGAGGGACATCCTAAGAGAATTGAGCAAGATTCTTAGAGAGTTAATACTGATGCACCTATTCGCTCCAATAAGAGTAGGAAAAAGAATGATGCTAGTACTTTGCATGCTACTAGTGGACCTGTTATAGATACATCTGAGAATCCAAATGATATTTCTATTTCTGATGCTGAGACACAATCTGGTGATGAACATGAGCCTAGTGATAACATTAATAATGATGTTCATGTTGATACTCAACCCAGTAATGATAAAGATGTGGAGATTGAACCTGCTGATGATCTTGATAACCCACAACCTAAGAATAAAAGATACGATAAAAGAGACTTCATTGCTAGGAAACATGGTAGAGAAAGAGAACCATGGGTTCAGAAACCCATGCCCTTTCCTCCTAAACCATCCAAGAAAAAGGATGATGAGGATTTTGAGCGCTTTGCTGAAATGCTTAGACCTTTCTTTTTACGTATGCGCTTGACTGATATTTTGAAAATGTCTCCTTATGCTAAGTATATGAAAGATATTGTGACAAATAAGAGAAAGATCCAGGAAGCTGAGATTTCCACCATGCCTGCTAATTATACTTTTAAAGGTGGAATACCTAAGAAACTAGTTGATCTCGGAGTACCTACTATACCATGCTCTATTAAAGGAAATTATGTTAAAACTGCTTTATGTGATCTTGGAGCTGGTGTTAGTGTTATGACTTTCTCTTTATATCATAGACCTGATTTGAATAAGTTGACACCTACCGAAATCTCTTTGCAAATGGCTGATAAATCAACTGCTCTGCCTATCGGTATTTGTGAGGATGTACCTGTCGTAGTTGCAAATGCTACTATCTTGATGGACTTTGTTATTCTTGATATTCCCGAGGACGACAGTATGTTGATCATCCTTGGTAGACCCTTTTTGAATACTGCAGGGGCTGTTATTGATTGCAACAAGGGCAATGCCACTATTCATATTAATGGTAATGAGCATATGATACACTTTCCGAAGAAACAACCTCAAGTTCATAGTATCAACTCTATTGAAAAAATTCCAACGATTATTATTGGAGACTTTGAGTTCCCTCTTCCTATTGTCAAGAAGAAATACTATATACTTATTGTTGGGGAAATGCATATCCCCATTGAGGTAACTTAGTGTTATTCGAAAATTCTACGGTTTCATGTTATTCGAAAGAAGTTTGTTAATAAGACTTGATCAACCTTATTGATGGATTCCTTTTGATGAGAATGAGATGGGTGAATTTAGAAAGCAAAACTTCCTGTACCTAACTTTTACTTTCTGTTACCTAGATGAAATTAAGTAAAAATGCTATTTTTTTTGTTTTCTGAGTTTCCCGTGCAATAAAAAAGTGACCTGAAAATAAAAGTTCTTCAAATGTCTTGAAAATGGAGTATGATTTTTTGTGGAATATTTAATAATTTTTGGCACTGAGTATGCAGCAGGGGGCCTCACCAGTGGGCCACAAGCATGCAGGGCGCTCCTTGATGGCTTGTGGATCCCACGTGGCCCTCCTCCACTTATTCTAGCACCCATTCACTTCATCTTCCTCCAGAAAGAAATCCCACCATTGCTAGAACCCGTGTTCTAGCTCATCTTGCTACCATTTTCGATCTCCTTGCTCAAAGATCCATTTGCGAAACTATTTTAGGGGATTACTCATTGAAATGTTGAGAAGATTATTAAGAGGTTCTTCAAGCCGGGGTTCTAAGGAAGATGAAAATGAAATGAAGGAGAAACCCAAATATATCTTCCCTACATCGCAGAAGTTCGACCATGTGAATGGCCATGTGACACATTCTTGAGGGCGGCCGGAATTTATTAAGATTTCTATTATTTGGCCGAGAATGCAGGCATCACCGACTTCCTCAATGATAAGTGTGACCAGTACCTCTTGCTCACGAATACCTTTGTGCAAAATTTCCACTTTCATCCTAGGGAAGACCCTCCTACAGTAGAATTTCACTTATATGATGTGCCTAAGAAAATGAACCTTTATGATTTTTGCAAAGTTTGCAAGATACCCTAAGAGGGCAGCATTAGGGAACCACATCCTCGAGACATGGAAGATTTTATTGCCGCAGTCACTGTAGGGGAAGAGAGAGGCGTGTCAAAGGCAAGAGCAGCTGGTTTACATTTTCCTGTGCTACGCTATTATTCATTATTTGTGGGAAGATGTTTAGTTGGTTGCTGGGAGAGTGGAAGCCTTTGTGCCCCTGACCTCGCTATTTTGTGCCATGCTCTATTTGCTGATAGAACCTTTAGTCTGGGCTCTATGGTGGCCCAACGGTTGAACACCAACAGTTCGAAGGGGCCCATATTCGGAGGTATCTATGCATCTTATTTAGCTAAATTTTTTGAGATACCATTAGGCTTCACGAGAAAGATGAGAGGCTGCTACCTGCAAAGTTTTTAGATTATGAGCGTATGGTAGCCCATGATGTTATTAAGAAGAATGATGATAGAAGGCTGCTTTACAACTTAGTATTTAGTCACGATACTTGTGAGATTATTACTCTGCCTGCTTCTTCTCTGTTCGATATTCATTCAGGCAGGTACACTGTTATGCCCGATGACATCTACCGATATTGGGGTTTCTCGCAACCCCCAACACCTGAGCCGGCACCGTCCCTTGATCCATATTAGGCCCCAGTTTTTGAGTGGGAGCCACAGGAGGTCACTAATCAGTGGAACCCTTAGTGTCCTCCGGAGTATCCCGGAGGAGCTTATTTCTAGCCATGGCCCTAGACCAACTTAGGCCAAAAGCCTAAGCTTGGGGGAGTACATATTTCTCACCGGCATTACATTCATGTTCACACACTCATTTCAGTTGTCGGTGTTCATACTTTTTCATTGTACTATCCACGGTAGTTTATTTCTTATTTATGCTTTCTTCTTGTGTGTTTGATTAATCTTTAAGAAAATCCAAAAAACAAATAATTTAGTTCTAGCTTTACCTTCTAGTTTGTTTTAGTTGTAGCATTAAAAGAAAACCCAAAAAGATTTCTCGTTCTTCTTTTGCTTGTTGGGAGCTTTCCCGTGTAAATAATTTTCCTTTCTTTTCTTTGGGTCATAAGGAGAAAACCACGATGACATGTTGAGTGGCTCTCATATGCATTATTGTTTATCTTATATAGAGCCCATATTTCTTTGCCTTCCCTTTTGAGTCATTGTTTGCAGATTCTAGCTTAGTCAAATGCACATGCACTCTTATTATTATTCACATCGTTCGGTCGTGCAAGTGAAAGGCAATAATGATGATATATGATGAACCGACTGAGATGGAGAAAAGCTGGTATGAACTCGACCTATCTTACTTTTATAAATATGATTAGCTCATCGTTCTTAATTCAGCCCATTATAGGTGAAACATGTTTGCAATGACAATTAGAGATTATAGTTGCTCATACCATGCTTAACTGTCTAAGAGTGGATAATGGTTTGTCTTGAGCGCCAACATGCATATTAAAATGGTTGTGATGTAGTATGATAGAATGTTCATGCATGTAGTTGAAACAAATCAACATAGCCTCCACGATATTTATGTTCATAGTGAATTATATCCTACTCATGCTTGCATTCAATGTTGGTTAATCTCAAAGCATGTTGATGACTATGTCGCTCTCTAGTTGGTCGCTCCCCAGTCTTTTGCTAGCCTTCACTTGTACTAAGCGGGAATACTGTTTGTGCATCCAATCTCTCAAACCCAAAGTTGTTTCATATGAGTCTCACCATATCTACCTATATGCGGTCCTTGCATGCCGTTCCAAGTAAATTTGTATGTGCCAAACTTTAAACCTTCAAATAAACATTCTGTTTTGTATGTCCAAATCGCTCATGTGGCGACTGGGTGCTGTCAGTATCTTCCATGCTAGGTGGGTTATTCTCACGATATGTGTTGATTCGCTATCATTCACGAGAAAGTGGCTGGTAATCGGGATGCCCAGTTCCATGCTTGAAATAAAAAGCAAAATATAATTACACAAAACTCCCCTAGGACTGTGTTTGTATGGACGATACCCGTGGATTCGGCTCGCCGTGGAGTGTGACTGATTGGTGGAGGGGGAGTAAAAACTTTACTATTCTGTTTGGGAACCGTCTATAATGTATCTAGCATGGAAGATATTGAGAACCTCTTGGTCGTTATGTGAGCAATGAAAGCATACCGCTCAAAAATCATTAATTATCTCTATTTTAAGAACTCGAGCTCTGGCACCCCTGCAAATTAATGCTTCCCTCTGCGAAGGGCCTTTCCATTTACTTTATTGTTGAGTCATCATCTTCTAATAAAAGGCACCAGTTGGAGAGCACCATCTTCATTTGTATGCTTGTTGTTAATTGATATTGAGTATGAGCATGACTGGACGTGGTTAGTCTAAATGGTTTGTGAACGTGGTTAGTCTATAATCTTTGCTGAAAATCTGAACATAAGTTAGACATATTTACAACGGCAAGATCAAACAAAGTTTGTAAAAGTTTTTGTTTATCACTTTCAGTTTATCAACTGAACTGCTTGAGGACAAGCAAAGGTTTAAGGTTGGGGGAGTTGATACATCTCCAACGTATCTACTTTTCCAAACTCTTTTGCCCTTGTTTTGGACTCTAATTTGCATGATTTGAACGGAACTAACCCGGACTGACGCTGTTTTCAGCAGAATTGCCTTGGTGTTATTTTTGTGCAGAAATAAAAGTTCTCGGATTGACCTGAAAATTTATGGAGAATATTTTGTAATTAATAAAAAATATTGGCGAAAGAATCAACTACAGAGGGCCCACCACCTGGCCAGAAGCCTGGTGGGCGCGCCCAACCCCCTCGGGCGCACCCCTGTGGCTTGTGGGCCCCCTGACGCTCCTCCCACCTCGTTTGCACTTCTATATATTCCTATTCGGGGAGAAAAAAATCAAGGAGAAGAGTTCCTCGCGTTGCACGATACGGAGCCGCCGCCACCTCCTGTTCTTCCTCGGGAGACCAGATCTGGAGTCCTTTTTGGGCTCCAGAGAGGGGAAATCGACGCCTTTGTCATCACCAACCATCCTTCATCACCAATTCCATGATGCTCTCCATCGTTCATGAGTAATCTCATCATAGGCTTGCTGGACGGTGATGGGTTGGATGAGATTTATCATGTAATCGAGTTAGTTTTGTTAGGCTTTGATCCCTAGTATCCACTATGTTCTGAGATTGATGTTGCTATCACTTTGCTATGTTTAATGCTTGTCACTAGGGCCCGAGTGCCATGATTTTAGATCTGAACCTATTATGTTTTCATGAATATATATGTGTTCTTGATCCTATCTTGCAAGTTGTAGACACCTATTATGAGTTATGATACACATCCCCTAGGGTGACAATAATTGGGATTCTTTCCAGTGATTACCGTAGTTTGAGGAGTTCATGTATTCACTAAGTGCTAATGCTTTGGTCCGGTTCTCTATTAAAAGGAGGCCTTAATATCTCTTAGTTTCCAATAGGACCCCGCTGCCATCGGAGGGTAGGACAAAAGATGTCATGCAAGTTCTTTTCCATAAGCACGTATGACTATATATGGAATACATGCCTACATTAGATTGATGAATTGGAGCTAGTTTCATGTCACCCTATGTTATAACCGTTGCAAGATGAATGTCATCCGACATAATTATCCATCACTGATCCATTTCCTACGAGCTTTCCATATATTGATCTTTGCTAAGTTACTTTTCTGTTGCTATTGTTACAAACACTACAAAACTGCTACTATCACTATTGCCGCTGTTACCGTTACTTCCGTAGTACTTTTCTACTGAATTCTTTGCTGCAGATATTAGGTCTTTCAGGTGTGGTTGAATTGACAACTCGGCTGCTAATACTCGAGAATATTCTTTGGCTCCCCTGGTGTCGAATCAATAAAATTTAGTTGAATACTCTACCCTTGAAAACTGTTGCGATCCCCTATACTTGTGGGTTATCACGAGGCATCCCCGCTTTCCTCTAGTTTGGCGGGCGGGGTCTCCCCATCCGATACCACCTCGGTGGGGATGACACGCGGGGGGCTGTAGGACCAATAACCTGCGTGTTAGCAAACTCTGGATTTACCAGTTATGGTAAGGAGAGTCTTCGGATCCTAAACTGGATGGAGGGGGCTTGACCCTTAGGCTTCTTCGTGGAACTTCCTCGGGGTCTTCGGACACAGAGCTCGAGTCCGAGCTGTCGTTAGACAGAATCATCCACACTTGCCACACCCTCTTCAAGGCAGGAGAATCTTCCTTCCCCGAGGCATCCGAAGAAGCCGCTCTCTTCTTGGCGCGGGGGAAATTGCCTCCACCCTCGCTCTCGGGCTCCTACTCCTCTTCTTCTTCCTCTTCGGCCTCCTCTTGATTTGAGCAGGCGGGGGTGCTTTCGGATGCAGCATCAGGCTGGTCCTTGATGCGAAGGCCAGCCTGAACTAGTTTCTTCTTCTTCTCCTGCTTTGTGGGAGCCTCGTAAGGCTTCTCCACGAGCATCCTGGCTAGCAGCCCGGTCCTCTCGTCTTCGGGCTGAGGAGCCGGACTGCTGATGTTGATGGCTTTCTTTAGCCATCTCTACATAAACAGATCGGGCACAGAGTTATATATCTTCTATGTTATAAGGCCGAACAAGCTAGGGTGTATCGTACCTCGGAATCTGGCTTGGTGGCGTGCAGGCCCTTGTCCTCCTCCTTGCCTGGCCAACTCTTCATTGATTTGAAGAACACCTTCCACAGCTTCTCCCGCGTAGTGCGGAAGAGGTTCCGTACTGTGGGCTCGGCTTCGAGTTTCCAAGCCCACAGGGGAGTGTCCCGGCGCTAGCAGGGGAGGATGCGTCTTTGGAGTATCACCTGGACCACATCGGGCAGCATGGTGCCTTCCTCGACCAAGGAACAAATGTGCTTTTGCAGATCGGTCACCTCCTTGCTCGACCCCCAGGCGAGGCCCTTTTCAAGCTAGGAAGCCAATCAGGTCGGGGGACCAGATCTGAATGCGGTGGCGGGGTGTTGACCTCCTTCTTGTGGTTCGGTGACATAGAACCACTCCTTTTGCCACCCCTTGATGGTGTCGATGAGGGTGCCCGACAGCCACCCGAAACGGGTAAGTTTGCCGATAACGGCCCCGCCACAGTCGGCGTGCTTGCCACCGACGCACTTCAGCTTGATGTTGAATACCTGCAGCCAGAGCCCGAAATGCGGCTTGACATGCAGGAAAGCCTTGCATACGAGGATGAAGGCTGAGAGGTGCATGATGGAGTTCGGCGGGAGGTCGTGGAAGTCGAGGCCGTAGAAGAACATTAACCCCCCGACGAATGGATGGAGGGGGAAGCTCAACCCCCTGATGAAGTGGGGGATGAACACCACCTGCTCGCCTGGCTTGGGGGTGGGGATCACTTGGCCCTCCTCCGCCACGCGATGAGGGATGTTGGTGGAGAGGTAACCGGCCTTCTTGAGGTCGATTATGTCTTGATTGTTGACTGTGGAAGCTTCCCACTGGCCATTGGAGCCTGCCATTGCTGAGCTTGGGAGCAAGGGTGGAGAAACCTAGATCTGTGCTCTAGAGGCGCAAGGGAATAGGAGGCGGAGAAGTCGAATGGAGAGCATGAAGGACCTTTGGGGTTTTCTTTCTCCTTTTATGAGGTCTGCCGATTTGGGCTCCCCCTGCCGCGCCTTGAATCCCTCCACTTCCCGAGGCATGCGAGCCATTGCAAGCGCGTGATTACGCATATCCCGTATAAAATGGGACACGATCAACATGTTGATAGATCATGTGGATGGAACGGCCTCGAATCGCGCATCGAGTGCCTGCAACCGGCCTAGCGATCGTGGAGGGCTGTGACCTTTCGTCAGAAAGGTCATTAGGAAACATTACCTTTTTTCCTAACGCTTGGCCTTCAAAGCCAACTTATTTCACAAAATTCGGATGTGCCACTATGCGGTAAACTACTTATCATCAGAGGCCAAACTATAGTTCGACGAGAAGGAACTCACCTCGCAAGCCGAAGACTCTGTTCGCAAAGCTATTGGAGCTGAAGACCCTTGGTGTTGGAGGCAAGTTCGAGGGCTACTGAGGGAGTCTCGGATTAGGGGGTCCTTGGATAGCTGACCTATTGTTTATGGGCCCGACTGTATGGTCTACTTACCGAACACCGGATGATTTGAAGGCCCACTTTCCAGGATGGAAGCTTCGAGGAGCATGGCTTGCGCTCCACATTTGATGTAGTAAATAGGCATGCTTATTTCTTTTGGCATGTAACCGACCATGTGTAAACCCTAGGCCTCCTCGGCATCTATCTAAGCCGGAGGGTTTTAGGGTATAGATATAGAACAACTCATCTAGGGTTAGACATACAATCTCGAGGTAGATCAACTCTATAACCCCTTACACCATCAATACAATCAAGCAGGACGTAGGGTATTACCTCCATTGGAGGGCCCGAATCTGGGTAAACTCGTGTCCCCTTCGTCTCCTATTACCGTCGATCCTAGTCTCATAGTTCGGGACCCCCTACCCGAGATCTGCCGGTTTTGACACCGACACCAAGGCTACTACAAGCTCAACTTCTACATGTGCCACTTCAACACCAAGGATTCCCATCAACTTGATGTGGGTCCCCAAGAAGAAGAACTAGAGTAGTTCTTGAGGGGTGACTCCGCCAATGAAAATCACTCATATTAATTATTGGCAAGGACTAGTTGTAATCAACATCAACATTATGCAATAGTTCAAGGAGTCACACATTCCCTCAAAGGTAAGGAAGGGACAATGTAATTAATGAATCCATGGACATCATCATGTATGCTTTGCACTCCAGGTACATAGATATCCTTGTATTTGTATCTTGGTTTGGGACTAACCCATGTAGGTGAGAAGAGTAAGAAACAAAAAGGATTGATCCCAACTCAAGATGATCTTCATCAACTATGAGCATCCACTACTACATCGCCCACATGAAGTCTTCTACGACAAAACCCAAGGTTAGTTTATCCCTCTTAGGAGGGATGTCACATCAAGGGGGAGCTTTACTCTGAGACTTGAGTCAAAGTATCTCTTAGAATGTGACAACATTAACAAGCTTTATGTAAAAGTGGTAACCTCACTCGTGCTTAAACGATGAGTATGACCTATGGTCAAGTATTCTTACTTGGCTCCTAAGTCAATATACTCATATATAGATGACTACGTCATCGCCAAAGTGCTTGATAGATGCTAGAATGTTTGTGCATGTTTGCCATGATTTCATTTGATACCTTATTGTGTGAGCATGTTGGTCTGCATATCTTTACTCATTCGAGGATATCCAATTGTAGCTATTTGGCTTTTGATTTTCTTTTGCCAATTGGATGTACAAGAATGCCTAGGACCCCTCTCTAGCTATCTATGCTTTCTCGTCTCAAATTCTATTAATGCTACCTCACAAAACTTGAATAAGCACTTCTCGATCCCTCTGTGTGAGGAGCACTCAGAGTATCGTGTCAACAAGAGCTGCATTTCAAAATCTCTTTGTGAATCTCGGTGTAACCAACTCCACAAACTCGGTTCCACAAATTCACTAAGTTGATCTAGGTTTTTGACCTCGGTACAACCGATCGGAAATTGTTGGGCTCACCGAGTCTCTCTATCTCCTGACAGTCAGGCAACTCGGTGACACCGAAATGTTTCAATCGGTTTCACCGACAGTAAGGAGTATTTAGCCCGGTTGACCCGACTTTTGAAATTCAATCTTAAAAGTATTTTCCTCCAAACTCCGAACTGCCGCTCCAGACCCCTTGGTCATTGCCCTTGCTTCCCCATGCACCTCCACCGTTGGGAATCACCGTCGTTGACAGAATCTATGCCACCATCGCCGCCGTAGCAGATTCATCACCAAGCTAGGGTATGAATCTGGCCCCTTGTGTGCTCCTCTATCTGATTCTTGCGCATTAGGTTTCTTCCATCCACAAACCACAGTGTGCAATCTTCCTAATCCACTAAAAGATTCATTAGATTAGCGAATGAGAAAAAATTAGGTTTAGCTGTTCGCAAAACTCATCTCGGTGACACCGAGTCACAAAACTCGGTTCTACCGATTTGGTTCTAGGGTTCCTGAGAATGGTCTTGGCGAAACCAAGTGGTCATTTTCGATGACACCAGAGTGGCTGCCAAGTTTTTGTGAAGAAGATCATCTATCTCGGTGAATCCAAAAATTCTAACTCGGTGGTATCGAAATCCATTTTGCAGAAAGTTAAACCTAAGAATTTCTTTGTTCAAATTTGAAAAATGTCTGTGTTTTGTGATGACTCAACCCCATTGATCTTCTATACTCTATTCATAGGGTCAGCATGTCAGATTTAGTGGACAACCAGAATGACTTCAGAGAGAGAGAGAGAGATGTTGAGATGAGTTTAGGCACTAGTCCCGAGGGTAGCTCATCTGCTTATGTCCAAGGCTGCAACTAGAGCCAGGAGGAAGTTGAACTTAGATGAAGAGGACTGTGACTTTGTGTTAAATGAGGTCCCTGCCAAGACAAAGCAGGACAAAGCAGACAAGGCTGCTAAGAAGACTGCATCTGAGGCCACCTCATCTAGAAGACCTGTCAGGAAGGAGTATGCCAGTACAAAGGTTATGAGAGCACCAGAGAGTGCTAGGGCTTCCATGCAAATAGAGCCAGCCAGAAGCTCTATGCCCAAGAAGCCCGCTGAGAAGAAGAGAAGCAGGAAGAGGATAGTGCATGTTGTTGGAAGACCAACTTCCATGTATGAAGACCCAGCAGATGTAGAGGGAGAGGAAGAGCAGTTTATTAGGCTCCTCGTAAGAACAAGAAGAAGCTGCTTGCTGATGCCATGACTTCTCAGGCCCCTGCCAAAGGCAAGGTAGCTCCTCCTCCCAAGAAGTCCACAACTCCTAAGTCCAATAGGACTACTAAGGATGTTCTAGCTATTGAAAAGAACAAGGGAACCTCCTCCAGAACAACTGCTGAAGATGAGGATATGTCTGTCTTGAGGAAGCTTAGACCTCACCTACCACAACAAAATGACAACTATCCACTTGCTGAGGATATGAAGAAGAGGAAGGCTTCAGGGCTGAGAGAGTGGAGATCCATAGATCCTTGTTCTCAGAGGAGGAAGATAGCTGTAGATTATAGATTCTACACTATGGAGTAGCAGGATTTCTATGAGACAATTTTGCTTGATAGAGCCCCACTCTCAGTGACATGAGATATGTAGATTGGGGCTACATTAAAGAAAATGAGGATTACTTCCCCCATGTGCTAGATAACTTCAAGACTGTTGGTATTGATGCTTTTGTTGGGAAGAAGATGCACCCTGGAATGATGAGATGATCATGCAGTTCTACTCCACTACACACTTCTATCCAAATGGAAGGATAGTTTGGATGACTGAGGGCACCCGATATGAATCTTCAGTGGAAGAGTGGGATACCATGTTAGGAGCTCCACAAGTACATGATGGTGACTTGGATGTGTACTCAGAGGCCAAGATGAATCACAATTCCATGGCTAATATGTACAAGGTGATCCCTGCTGACTATGTGTATTCACATAAGTTTGGCTCCACGTACTATGTGTAGGTAGGCTTGCAAACCACCAACACCATTCTGAGGTACACCTTGATGCCCAAGTCAGGAGATAATAAGATGATAAGAGGATTCTCCATCCACATGCTGCATCACATTGACCTTCACACCAGATTTAGAGTCATGGACTTGATTGTAGAGACTGTGAAGAGGACAACTGCTGACCAAAAGAGGTCATGTGGATATGCTCCATACATTCAAATGCTCATCAATTCGAAGCTTGAGAACAATGTATTTGCTCTTGATAGACCCCACATGCCTCTCTAGCCTGAGTTTGAGGACAATGTAGTGGTGATGGACCTAGATCATCCCACTTCATCTACTCCACAAGCAGCAGCTGAGGCAGCCAGAGCCACCAGTGCTCTAGTGCCAAGAGCAATGAATGAGCAGATGGATCTCATTCTTAGCTCAATCCAAGGCATTCAGAATGACATCACAAATATTCTCAAGAACCAAAAGATCCCTAAAAGGATTGTTGAAGACAAGTTTCTTACTTTAAACAACAAGGTGGATGGGCTGACTAAGACGGTTGATGAGCTCAAGAAAGAGGTGGACTCAGTACCCCTTCCCCACACCTCAAAGGATGATGATGAAGATGCAGGTCACCCTCTCCAGCTTAGCATCCAGTTCAAGACACAAGCCAGATCCTTGTTAGTGCCAGATTCTGAGATGAGACCATCTACATCAGCTTCTGCTGCAGCTCCTTCAGTCCCACCAACTCCATCAGCACCTCTAGTGTCTACACCAACCCCTTCCATGACATCGACAAAAGTCTTCGCGGATGCGGTTCTCTCGACTCCTACATCAACAACCGGAGGAGATCAGCCCCAAAGAGACGATTAGTCCTATACCTTTGAACTTTTTGGTAACTTATTGCCAAAGGGGGAGAAGTTGTATAGATCAATAGGGCTTCGAGAGAGAGAGAGAGAGAGAGAGTGTGTTGCTTTTTTATTGCTCTCTAGGACTTTAAGATCTTTTGGTTGTTCGTTTGTGTTAAACTTGTTGGTGTTTGATCATGCACTTTTTGTGTGTTGCTACTATTTCCTATCCTTTGAGATGCTTATGAGATGATCATTCACTTCTTGCTTGATGTGTTGTGCTATGTTATTCATTCATATTATTCTCGCACACCACCAAGCTGTATGTGACATGGAAGAGTACCCCATGAACCTAATCGATTGTGCACTTGCATTCAAACGCAAATTCAAAATAATGCACAAATTTAGGGGGAGCTCTTTCTTATCACATACTTCTCAAAGCAATGACTCTATTCATTGATTATATCACATGTCGAAGCTTTGATCTATATGTTGTCATCAATTACCAAAAAGGGGAGATTGAAAGCACATTTTCTCCCTTGGTGGTTTTGGCAATTAATAACAACATATATGTCATTGGGCTCATATTTTCTCCAAGCATATTTCAAGAAAAGTCCAATGATGGGATGGCTATAAATTGTGAGGAGATACCCCAAGATGCAAGGAATGGAATGGCAAAGCTTCAAGCTAGAAGACTCTCTTTTTACTTTGTGAGAAATCACTTTGAGTCCATAGGAAAGCCAATACTATTAAAAGGGGATAAGGTATTGTTGGTGAACAAATTGCTCCACGTGCACAAGTGCTAGCCACCAAAAACACCCAGAAGCTCTCCCACAAAATACTCTGTCTAAACCCTACAAATAAAAATTGATGCCACCAAGAATTCCATATCGGCTATACCGAGTCAAAACCTAAGACAGAACCCTAGCCAAACCCTAGCTCTTCGGTGCAACCAAGTTCATATCGGTGCAACCAAGAATCAGTGACCACTATTGTGTTGACTGTTTTCATAAAATTAGAATTTCCGAGTTTTGTGTTTTGGTCTCACCGAGTCTTGGAAACTGCCTCGGCCACTGACTTCGGTACCACCGAGATTCCTATATCGGTCTCACTGAGATTCCGAAAAGTTGCCACATTTTTAACAGATCGGTACAACCGAGTGTTACAAAGGTTTCACTGAGATGGTCAATAATATTTTAATAGTTGGACTTTTGGAGATGCCTATATATACACCTCCACCACATCCCACTCGCAAGAGAAGCACTCAGAACAGTTCCCCACTTCACATATCCAAATTTCTGAGAGAGAGCCACCTACCCTTGTGTTGAGATCAAGATCATCCACTCCAACCATATGGATCTTGATTTATAGCCTACCCAAGTTGCTTTCCACCCAATAAATGTCTTCTAGCAAGCCAAATCTGTGAGAGTGTGATTGAGTGTTGAGGAGTCTATAATCTTGAAGCACAAGAGCAAGGAGTCCATCACCATTATCAATCCTATTACCTTTTGGAGGGTGGTCCCTTCTATATTGGTTAGGTGTTGATTGGGAGCCTCCTACTTCGTGTTGTGGAGTTGAACCAAAAGTATGTACGGGCAAGGAGATCGCCTACTTCATGAAGATCTTCCCATAGTGAGGCTAGTCCTTCGTGGATGGAAGCCGTTATGGAATAGTCAAGGTTGCTACTTCATGGACCCTTATAGGTGGAGCCATTCGTGGACTATCGCGACCGTTACCCTCTGTGGTTGAAGACTCCATAAATGTGGATGTACGATAGTGCCACCTATCGGAACCATGGGAAAAATCTTCGTGTCTACAATTACGTTTGATCTTCTAACCCTTACCTATATTACATGTGCTTGTATTTACTTCCACTGCTATACTCGTAGACGTGCATGTGTAGGGTGTGATTGACTTGTTATCATTACTAAAATCTGCCCACAACTAAAACTGTGAACAGGTAGAACTTTTATTTGGTTAAGTGGTCTAATCACCCCCTTTAGACCTACTTCTGATCCTACACCACCGCAGGGAGAGCAGGGTGATTGGTACATCTCCGTCATATCTCTAATTTTTGATTGTTTCATGCCAATATTCTACAACTTTCATACACTTTTGGCAAGTTTTTATACTATTTTTGGGACTAACATATTGATCCAGTGCTCGGTGCTAGTTCCTGTTTGTTACATGTTTTTTGTTTCACAGAATATCCATACTAAATGAAGTCCAAACGCAAAAAAACTTACGGAGATTTTTTTTGGAATATATTTGATTTTTGGGAAAAAGAATCAACGTGAGACGATGCCCGAGGTGACCACAAGCCAGGGGGCGTGACCTACCCCCTGGCCGCGCCCTGGGCCCTTGTGGTCACCCTGTAAGGCGGTTGGTGCCCTTCTTTGGCCACAAGAAAGCTAATATCCGGATAAAAATCCCCTCAAAATTTCAGACCGATTGGATTTACGGATCTCCGGGAATATAAGAAATGGTGAAAGGCCATAATCTGGGAGCGCAGAAACAGAAGGAAACAAAGAGAGAGATCCAATCTCGGAGGGGCTCTCGCCCTTCCGCCACCATGGAGGCCAGGGACCAGAGGGGAAACCCTCCTCCCATCTAGGGGGAGGTCAAGGAAGAATAAGAAGGAGGGATCTCTCTCCCCCTCTGTCCCGGTGGCACCGGAACGCCGCCGGGGCCATCATTATGACGCCGATCTACACCAACAACTTCACTGCCGTCATCACCAACTCTGTCCCCCTCTATGCAACGGTGTAACACCTATTCTCCCCGCTGTAATCTCTACTTAAACATGGTTCTCAGTGCTATATATTATCTTCGAATGATGTATCGCTACCCTATGATGTTTGAGTAGATTCGTTTTGTCCTATGGGTTGAATAATGATCATGATTGGTTTGAGTTGCATGTTTTATTATTGGTGTTGTCCTATGGTGCTCTCCGTGTCGCGCAAGCGTGAGGGATCCTCGCTGTAGGGTGTTGTAATGTGTTCATGATTTGCCTATGGTGGGTTGCTTGAGTGACAGAAGCATAAACCCGAGTAGGTGGGTTGTTACATATGGGAGTAAATAGGACTTGATACCTTATAATGCTGGGTTTTACCTTAATGATATTTAGTAGTTGGAGATGCTTGCTAGAGTTCCAATCATAAGTGCATATGATCCAAGAAGAGAAAGTATGTTAGCTTATGCCTCTCCCTCATATAAAATTGCAATAATGATTACTAGTCTAGTTATCAATTGCCTAGGGACAAATAACATTCTTGTGACAAAAAGATCTCTACTAAGACTAACCAAGTTGTTTCTTTATCTAAGCAGCCCCTAGTTTTTATTTACATGCTCTTTATTATCTTGCAAACCTATACTGTTACACCTACAAAGTACTTCTTGTTTCATACTTGTTCTAGGTAAAGCTAATGTTAAGTGTGCGTAGTGTTGTATCGGTGGTCGATAGAACTTGAGGGAATATTTGTTCTACCTTTAGCTCCTCGTTGGGTTCGACACTCTTACTTACCGAGAAAGGCTACAATTGATCCCCTATACTTGTGGGTTATCAAGACCTTTTTCTGGTCCCGTTTGATATTACATGTTGCTCTAGGATATGATATTACTTGAGATATGATATTACTCGAGAAAGGTTATCAAGATATATGCTTGAGAAAGGTTATGATATTACACAAGAAAGGTTATCGCGATCTATGCTTGAGATATGATATTACTTGTTGCTCTAGGATGAAGGCTAAACACCTTCCCTTTTCATGTAAATTTAATGATAATGAAACCTTGGCTTCTTATGCTAATAGTATGTATGATTACTATGATGTGGAACAAATAGAATAGTTTGTTGCTTTTAAGGGTGCTTATGAAATTGAAGCTTTGTTTGAATAGTATGAAGATTGTGATGATGCTGTTTACCGATTCCAAAATTTGGCTATGCTTCGTTATTGTTATGCCAATTATGAATATAATGCCCATGTTGATAAATTTATTGAGAAAGTCTCCACTATCCAAGAAGAGACTAATATTTTACAGGAATCTATGGAAGAAGAATATGCTAAAACTGTGAGCTCATTAGATGAAAAAGATGAGGAGGAGAGTGAAGAACAAAAGGAGGAAGAGCGGATTAGCTACGTGTGCCCACCTTCTAATGAGAGTAACTCTTCAAATCATACATTGTTTAATTTCCCTTCGTGCTTACCGAAGGATGAATGCTATGTTGATTGCTATGATCCCTTGGATTCATTTGAAATATCCCTTTTTGATGAACACTATGCTTGTGGCCATGATGCCAATATGAATGATGCTTTTGGAGATGAACTTGCTATAGTTCCTTATGTTAAACGTGAAATTTTTTTTATTACACCCACACATGATAGTCCTATTATATTTTTGAATTCTCCCAACTACACTATATCAGAGAAGTTTGCACTTATTAAGGATTATATGGATGGGTTGCCTTCTACTATTGCACATGATAATTTTGATAAATATAATATGCATGTGCTTGCTGCTCCTACTTGCAATTATTATGATATAGGAACTACATCTCCGCCTCTCTATGTTTCCAATACCATAAAATTGCAAGAAACTGTTTATACTATGCATTGGCCTTTCCTTTGTGTGCATGAATTGTTCTTTTATGACATGCCAATGCATAGGAAGAGAGTTAGACTTCATTTTTGCATGATATATGTTACTTTGTGCTCACTACTAAATTACAAACCATTGTTAATTAAAATTGGCTTTGATATACCTTGGGATCCGGGTGGATCCATTACTTGAGCACTATATGCCTAGCTTAATGGTTTTAAAGAAAGCGCTGCCAGGGAGACAACCCGGATGTTTTAGAGAGTCATTTTATTTTGTTGAGTGCTTTTATATAGTTTAAAAACAAAAATAAAGCAGGGAACTTAAAATTTTTTCACAAAGAAAAGTGAAAGTGGGGGCTAGCCTTGAACTTTGTTCATGCCCATGGAAACTTTGTGAATCTTGATTACAGAAACTTTTCAAGAAATATAATTATCCCCTTGTACAAATCCATTGTATTATAAAAATAATGTGCCAAAATTTGCCTTTAGGATGATTAGATTGCTTGCTTGTTTGTGCAGTGCAAACACAGAAACTTTGGCTGTTGTGTGTGAATTTACATTTTTTACCGGAATGTCAAAAGTTTCTGCAATTTTTACATAGTACTACTATGAAATTATTTTATTTCTCCCTATTTTTCAGAATTTTTAGAGTTAGAGAAGTATGGTGAATGTTTAGATTACTACAAGCTGTCATGTGTTTGACATATTCTATTTTTGATGCATTGTTTTGCTCGTTTTGATGAAACTATCGATTGTATCAATGGTATAAGCCATGGAAAAGTTATATTACAGTAACTACAATGTAAACAGAAAATATGAAATTGGTTGGCAACAATACTTAAAGTGGTAATTTTCTTTATTATACTAACATATCTCACGAGGGTTTTGTTAAGTTTTGTGTGATTGAAGCTTTCAAGTTTTGGGTGAGATCACGATGGATGAAGGAATAAGGAGTGGAAAGAGACTAAGCTTGGGGATTCCCGAGGCACCCCAATGTAATATTCAAGGACTTCGAAGAAACTAAGCTTGGGGATGCCCCGGAAGGCATCCCCTATTTGTTCTAACAACCATCGGTAATTTTACTTGGAGCTATATTTTTATTCGTCACATGATATGCGTAAATCTTTGAGCGTCGTGTGCTTTTTATTTTTCTTTTAATAATGTGCCATGATGGTAGGAGAAAGTCCTTGGTTGATTTATGTAAGGCTCTTTGTACCTCACTTATATCTTTTGAGTATGGCTTTATAGAATGCTTCATGTGCTTCACTTATATCATTTGAAGTTTGGTTTGCCTGTTTCTCACACATAGAAAACCGACATTTGTAGAATGCTCTTTTGCTTCACTTATATTTTTAGAGCGTGGGCATATCTTTTGTAGAAATAATTAAACCCTCATGCTTCACTTATATCTATTTAGAAACTTAACATGAGTTGGTCATTCACATGGTTAGTCCTAAAATCCTACATAAAACTTGTAGATCACTGAATATGATGTGTTTGATTCCTTGCAATAGTTTTGCGATATAAAGATGGTGATATAAGAGTCATGCTAGTGAGTAATTGTGGATTGTTAGAAATATTTGTGTAAAGGTTTGTGATTCCCGTAGCATGCACGTATGGTGAACCGTTCTGTAAGGAAGTCGGAGCATGATTTGTTTATTGATTGTCAACCTTTGTGTGAGGGTGGGGAGCGCGCAATGGTTAAATCCTACCAACCTCTCCCCTAGGAGCATGTGTCTAATACTTTGCTTCGATGACCAATAGAGTTTTGCAATAAGCATGTGAGTTCTTTATGACTAATGTGAGTCCATGGATTATACGCAGTGTCACCCTTCCACCTTTGCTAGCCTTTCTAGTACCGCGCAACTTTCGCTGGTGCATTAAACCCACCATATATCCTTCCTCAAAACAGACACCATACCTACCTATTATGAAATTTCCATAGCCATTCCGAGATATATTGCCATGCAACTTCCACCGTTTTGTTTATTATGACACGCACCATCATTTTCATATTGCTTTGCATGATCGTAAGATAGCTAGCATGATGTTTTCATGACTTTTCTGTTTTTTGATGTCATTTGCTATGCTAGATCATTGCACATCCCGGTACACCGCTGTAGGCATTCATATAGAGTCATATTTTGTTCTACTATCGAGTTATAATTCTTGAGTTGTAAGTAAATAAAAGTGTGATGGTCATCATTATCAGAGCATTGTCCCATGTGAGGAAAGGATGATGGAAGCTATGATTCCCTCACAAGTGGGGATGAGACTCCAGACTTTATGAAAAATAAAAGAGGCCAATGAAGCCCAAATAAAAAAGAGGCCATAGATGCCCACCAAAATAATAAAAAATATATATAAAAAATGAGAGAAAGAGAGAAGGGACAATGCTACTATCTTTTTTCCACACTTGTGCTTCAAAGAAGCACCATGATCTTCATGATAGAGAATCTCCTATTTTGTCACTTTCATATACTAGTGGGAATTTTTCATTATATAAATTGTCTTGTATATTCCAATGATGGGCTTCCTCAAATTGCCCTAGGTCTTCATGAGCAAGCAAGTTGGATGCACACCCACTTAGTTTCTTTTTGAGATTTCATACACTTATAGCTCTAGTGCATCTGTTGCATGGAAATCCATACTCACTCACATTGATATCTATTAATGGGCATCTCCATAGCCCATTGATACGCCTAGTTGATGTGAGACTATCTTCTCCTTTTCCTCACAACCTACACCATATTCTATTCCACCTATAATGCTATATCCATGGCTCACACTCATGTATTGCGTGAGAGTTGAAAAAGTTTGAGAACATAAAAGGTTTGAAACAATTGCTTGACTTTTCATCGGGGTTGTACATGATATAGATACTTTGTGTGGGGAAGATGGAGCATAGCCAGACTATATGATTTTGTAGGGATAACTTTCTTTTGCCATTATATTTTGAAGAGATACAATTGCTTTGTTAGTATGCTTGAAATAATATTGTTTTTGTGTCAACATTAAGCTTTTGTTTTGAGTCTTATGGATCTGAATATTCATGCCATGATTAGATTGTATGAACAAGATTATGCTAGGTGGCATTCCACATCAAAATTTATCCTTTTTATCATTTACCTACTCGAGGATGAGCAGGAATTAAGCTTGGGGATTCTTATACGTCTCCATCGTATCTACAATTTTTGATTGTTTCATGCCAATATTCTACAACTTTCATATACTTTTGGCAACTTTTTATACTATTTTTAGGACTAACATATTGATCCAGTGCCCAGTGCTAGTTCCTGTTTGTTACATGTTATTGTTTTGCAGAATATCCATACCAAACGAAGTCCAAACGCGACAAAAACTTATGTAGATTTTTTGGAATATATTTGATTTTTGGGAAAAATAATCAATGTGAGACGATGCCCGAGGTGACCACAAGCCAGGGGGCGCGGCCTACCCCCTGGCCGCGCCCTGGGCCCTTGT
Organism: Hordeum marinum; assembly: GCA_022496015.1. Lineage (NCBI taxonomy): Eukaryota > Viridiplantae > Streptophyta > Magnoliopsida > Poales > Poaceae > Hordeum > Hordeum marinum. The sequence goes on from CM039673.1 coordinate 413,061,860, forward strand.
GGTCACCCTGTAAGGCGGTTGGTGCCCTTATTTGGCCGCAAGAAAGCTAATATCCGGTTAAAAATCCCCTCAAAATTTTAGACCGATTGGATTTACGGATCTCCGGGAATATAAGAAATGGTGAAAGGCCATAATCTGGGAGCGCAGAAACAGAAGGAAACAGAGAGAGAGATCCAATCTCGGAGGGGCTCTCGCCCTTCCGCCACCATGGAGGCCAGGGACCAGAGGGGAAACCCTCCTCCCATCTAGGGGGAGGTCAAGGAAGAATAAGAAGGAGGGATCTCTCTCCCCCTCTGTCCCAGTGGCACCGGAACGCCGCCGGGGCCATCATTATGACGCCGATCTACACCAACAACTTCACTGCCGTCATCACCAACTCTGTCCCCCTCTATGCAGCGGTGTAACACCTATTCTCCCCGCTGTAATCTCTACTTAAACATGGTTCTCAGTGCTATATATTCTTTTCGAATGATGTATGGCTACCCTATGATGTTTGAGTAGATTCGTTTTGTCCTATGGGTTGAATGATGATCATGATTGGTTTGAGTTGAATGTTTTATTATTGGTGTTGTCCTATGGTGCTCTCCGTGTCGCGCAAGCGTGAGGGATCCTTGTTGTAGTGTGTTGCAATGTGTTCATGATTTGCCTATGGTGTGTTGCTTGAGTGACAGAAGCATAAACCCGAGTAGGTGGGTTGTTGCATATGGGAGTAAAGAGGACTTGGTACCTTATAATGCTATGGTTGGGTTTTACCTTAATGATCTTTAGTAGTTGCGGATGCTTGCTAGAGTTCCAATCATAAGTGCATATGGTCCAAGTAGAGAAAGTATGTTAGCTTATGTCTGTCCCTCATATAAAATTGCAATAATGATTATCGGTCTAGTTATCGATTGCATGGGACAAATAACTTTCTTGTGACAAAAAGATATCTACTAAGACTAACCTAGTTGTTTCTTTATCTAAGAAGCCCCTATTTTTTATTTATGTGCTCTTTATTGTCTGGCAAACCTATCTGGTTATACCTACAAAGTACTTCTAGTTTCATACTTGTTCTAGGTAAAGCAAACGTTAAGCATGCGTAGAGTTGTATCGGTGGTCGATAGAACTTGAGGGAATATTTGTTCTACCTTTAGCTCCTCATTGGGTTCGACACTCTTACTTATCGAGAAAGGCTACAATTGATCCCCTATACTTGTGGGTTATCAGTGATCCGCGCATGAGATTTCTTTTGGGAGTTGGGCGTTGATGATGAGCAACATGTTGTAAGGGAGGATGCGGATGAAGTACAGGCTTGCCGAAGGCAGTTTCGGCTCGATCCATCTCTGCTTGTTGGCTGCCTCGTCCTCCATCTCATCCGGCGGCAACACGGGTGTACATGTGTGCTGGGTGTGCGTGAGTGCGTCGTTGCGTGCATGCTGTGTAGTGGTGTATGTGGGTTGTCATAGTGTCTATTCGTCATAGCGTATATAGTGGTGGAGTACCATTTTAACACGAAAGAAGTGTGCACTCGCGAGTGGTTTATAGTTTATTTATTTCATACCACGGCAGATGGCCTCTAGTTTAGTTATTTTCACCCACTACCACATGGGCCTGCAAAAGTAGATAAAAAACATGAGGTGATGAGGCACCATGTAGATCGGTTGACCGGTCAACTCAACAAAATACAGAGCTATACATTGAGCGAGTGATAGTATAATCCCTCGGCAAAGAGAGATCGAGTGAGAGGGGAGCTCGTGATATTTAAGAGAGAGAGAGAGAGAGGGAGAGATACTCCCTCTGTTCGATAGGTTAGTGCGTATAATTTTCTGAGAAGCCAAACTATGGAAAATTTAACCAAATTTATAGAGAAAATTATTTAAATCTATAATACCAAAGATCTATAGTACGAAACTACATCTTGTGATGAATCTAATGATATATGTTTTCCATTCTAGATATAAATGTTTTTCTCCACATACTTGGTTAAACTTTGTGAGGTTTGACTTTAAAAAAAATTCTATATGCTATGGACCGGAGAGAGTACCTAACTAGAGAGAGATCAAGTGTGTGTGTGATGGAGAAAGACGAGTGTGCAAAAAGAGAGGGTGTGTGTGAAAAAGAAAGGGACAACACATGATAAAGTAGAGAGAAAGTGTGCGTGTCTTATGCATACATATCACACATGCATCTTCGACAGAGAAAGCGAGGTGAGGTGATACACGGAGATAGTGTGTGGTTGTTTGCAGCGGAGAAAGAAAGAGACCCGTGATACGTCTCAAACGTATCTACTTTTCCATACACTTTTGCTCTAGGTTTCTCATCTAATTTACATGATTTGAATGAAACTAACCCGGACTGGCGCTGTTTTCAGCAAAACTACCTTGGTGTTATTTTTGTGCAGAAATAAAAGTTATCGGAATTGGATGAAACTTTTTGTGGATTTTTTTCTAGAATATAAGGGAATTTGGAGGGGAGAACTATTGGAGGAGGTGGACCAGAAGGCCACCACGCAACCAGCCGCGCCCCCCTAGGCGGCGGCCAAATGGCTTGTGGGGCCCTCGTGGCCCTTCCGACCGTAATTCCAACTCTATAAATTCACACCCACGGATAAAAAAAATCAAAGAGAATATTTCATTGCGTTTCAAAAGATGGAGCCACCACCACCTCCTATTCTTCCTCCAGAGGGCTGATTTGGAGCCTGTTTTGGGCTCCGGAGTGGGGAAATTGTTGCCGTAATCATCACCAACCCTTCTCCATCAACACCGCCATGATGCTCACCATAGGGAGTGAGTAATTCCTTTGTAGGATTGCTGGACGGTGGTGAGATTGGATGGAACTAGACATGCAATCGAGTTAACTTTGATAGGGCTTGATCCCTAGTATCCACTATGTTCTGAGATTAATGTTACTATGACTTTGCTATGCTTAATGCTTGTCACTATGACCCGAGTGCCATGATTTCAGATCTGAACCTATTATGTTTTCATGAATACAGGAGCGATTTGGATCCTATCTTGCAAGTTATATGTACCTATTACGTGTCATGATCCGCATACTGTTGGGGAACATTGCATGTGAAACCAAAAAATTTCTACGCACACGCAAGATCTATCCATGGCGATGAGCATCTACGAGAGGGAGAGTGGATCTACATACCTTTGTAAATCGCTAAGTAGGAACCATCAAGAAATGTGGTTGATGTAGTCGAACGTCTTCGGGATCCAAATTGCTAGCCGTCCCGCGATCCGATCACGATCCGTCCCGCGATCCAATCACGAACCGTCCCGCGATCCAATCACGGTCCTTCTGATCTAGCGCCGAACGGACGACACCTCCGCGTTCAGCACACGTACATCTCGATGAAGATCTCCACCTCCTTGACCCAGCAAGTGAGGGTGGAGAGGTAGATGTGTTCTCCGGTAGCACAACGACGTGGTGGCGGTGGTGGTGGAGCTAATTCGGCTGAGCTTCGCTAAGCTATACTGAACAGATCTAGAGGAGAGAAACGATCTAGAGGGAGGAGGGAAACATGTGGTTCTTCAGGTGGTGGATGCCCTCAAAACCCTCCAATATATATAGGAGGATAGGAGGTAAATGGGAGGCACCCTAGGGAAAACCCTAGGGGCTTGGTGCACAAGAGAGGGGAGGAGTCCATCTCCCACAAGGGAGGTGGAATCCTAGTGGGACTCCTTCCCACTTGGCCTCCTCTCCCACCCCTTGCGCATAGGACTCTTAGGGGCTGGTTTCCCAGCCCACTAGGGGCTGGTGCGCTACCTCCTAGGCCCATGTGGCCCCTGGGGTGGGTGGGCCCCACTTGGTGGACCTTCAGAACCCATTCGTCACTCCCTGTACACTACCGGTAGTGCCCGAAACTTTTCCGAAACCCAAATACCACTTTTCTATATATCAATATTTACCTTCGGACCATTCCAGAGCTCCTCTTGACCTCTGGGACCTCATTCGGGACTCCGAACAACCTTCAGTCACCAACATACATAACTCAAAACTACCGAAATGTCACCGAACGTTAAGTGTGCAGACCCTACGGGTTCGAGAACTATGTAGACATGCCCGAGACACCTCTATGGTCAATAACCAATAGCGGGACCTGGATGCCCATATTGGTTCCTACAGAAGATCTTTATCGGTTGAACCTCTATGTCAAGGATTCAGTTAACCCGTATGCTATTCCCTTTGTTCTTCGGTATGTTACTTGCCCGAGATTCGATCGTCGGTATCTCTATACCTAGTTCAATCTCGTTACCGACAATTCTTTTTACTCATTCCATAATACAAGATCCCGTGGCTAAATCTTTAGCCACTTTGCTTGCAAGGCTCATTTATGATGTTGTATTACTGAGTGGGCCCTGAGATACCTCTCCGTCACACGGAGTAACAAATCTCAGTCTTGATCCATGCCCACTCAACAGACACACTCAGAGATACCTGTAGAGCACCTTTATAGTCACCCAGTTACATTGTGACGTTTGATACACACAAGGTACTCCTTAGGTGTCAGTGAGTTGCATGATCTCATGGTCATAGGAACAGATACTTGACATGCAGAAAACTATAGCAATAAACTGACACGATCACATGCTATGTTTATAGTTTGGGTCTTGTCCATCACATCATTCTCCTAATGATGTGATCCCGGTACCAAATGACTTCTCATGTCCATGGCTAGGAAACATTGACCATCTTTGATCAACGAGCTAGTATATTAGAGGCATACTAGGGACATGGTGTTGTCTATGTATCCACACATGCATCTGAGTTTCCGATCAATACAATTATAGCATGGATAATAAACAATTATCATGAACAAGTAAATATGATAATAACTAATTTATTATTGCCTCTAGGGCATATTTGCAACAGTCTCCCACTTGGAATAGAGTCAATGATATAGCTCACATTGCTATGTGATTTACATTGTTATCAATCTCACACCCAATGAGTTCTGGGGTCGATCATGTTTTGCATGTGAGAGAGGTTTTAGTCAATGGTCTGCAACATTCAGATCCGTGCATACTTTGCAAATCTCTATGTCATATTGTAGATGCTACTACCATGCTCCACTTGGATCTATTCCAAATGATTGCTCCACTATATGTATTCGAACTGCTACTCGGATTCATCCGGTTTGGTGTCAAAGCTTGCATGTTGGAATCAGGGCCCACCATCCCTTCTTCATAGCTCATTCACTATTGTCTAACAACATGACCTACAAGATAGGATTGACGGACCACTTAGGGGCGGTACGAGTGCTTGTCGACCCGCGAGGTTCGGTAGTAACTTGATCGGAAGCTTCACGATCATCATTATTTGCTTCCTCTTCACTTGGTGTAGGCGTCTTAGAAACATCTTTCTGCGTTGTGCTACTATCCAACTGAAGTGACACTTTAACAACCTCATAAAGTTCTACTTTCCTCCCACTCAATTCTTTCGAGAGGAACTCTTTCTTGAGAAAGGACCCGTTTATAGAAACAAACACTTTGCCCTTGGATCTGAGATAGAAGGCATACCCAACTATTTACTTAGGGTATCCTATGAAGATGTATTATTCAGCTTTGGGTTCGAGCTTATCACACATAAGTATCCCATTCCCAAACTCTAAGAAATGACAAATTAGGTTTCTGCCAAACCATAATTCATACGATGTCATCTCAACGGATTTAGATGGGGCCCTATCTAAAAGTGAATGTAGTTGTCTCTAATGCATAACCCCAAAATGATAGTGGCAAAACGATAAGAGACATCATAGTACACACCATATCAAATACATCATGACTACCATGTTTGGACACACCATCACACTATGGTGTTCCAGGTGGCGTGAGTTGTGAAACAACTTCAACATTGTCTTAAGTTGTATACCAAACTCGTAACTCATATATTCACCTCCACGATCATATCATTGACATTTCATCTTCTTGTCATGATGATCTCAAACTTCACTTTGAATTTGCTTGAACTTTTCAAACGTTTCAGACTTATGTTTCATTAAGTAAATATACCCAGATCTACTCAAATCATCAGTGAAGGTAAGAAAATAACGATATCCACCACACACTACAACACTCAATGGACCGCACACATCAACATGTATTATTTCCAATAAGTCACTTGCCTAGTCCATCATACCGGAAAATGGGGTTTTAGTCATCTTGCCCATGAGGCATGGTCCGCGTGTCTCAACCGATTCGAAATCGAATGAGTCGAAGATCTATCAGCATGGAGTTTCTTCATGCGCTTTACACCAATATGACATTTAGCGGGAATGCCACAAGTATGTGGTACTATAATTATTTACTTTGCATCTTCTGGCATCAATATTATGAACATGTGTATCACTACGATCAATATTCAATAAACCATTCTCATTGGGTGCATAACCATTGAAAGTATTATTCATGTAAACGTTCTCTAACTTAAATGAATAACCGTATTGCAATAAACATGATCTAATCATGTTCATGCTCAACGCAAACACCAAATAACATTTATTTAGGTTCATCACTAATCCCGAAGGTAGAGAGAGCGTGCGATGGTGATCACATCAACCTTGGAAACACTTCCAACACACATCGTCACCTCACTCTTAGCTAGTCTCCGTTTATTCCGTAGCTTTATTTCGAGTTACCAACATTTAGCAACTGAATCGGTATCTAACACCTAGGTGCTACTAGGAGTACTAGTAAGGTACACATCAATAATACGTATATTAAATATACTTCCGTTGACGTTGCCAGCCTTGTTATCTACCAAGTATCTAGGGTTGTTCCGCTTCAGCGACCGCTCTCCTCAAAATAAAGCACTTAGTCTCAGGTTTGGGTTCAACCTTTGGTTTTCTTCACTGGAGCAACAACTGGATTGCCATCCATGAAGTTTCCCTCCTTGCTCTTGCCCTTCTCAAAATTAGTGGTTTTACTAACCATCAACACTTTATGATCCTTCTTAATTTCTACCTTTGCGGTGTCAAACGTCGCGAACATCTCAGGGATCATTATTTCCATCCCTGGCAGGTTTATAGTTCATCACGAAGCTCTAGTAGCTTGGTGACAGTGACTTGGAGAACTATATCAATCACTACCTTATCTGGAAGATCAACTCCCACTCGATTTAAGCGATTGTAGTACCCAGACAATCTGAGCACATGCTCACTAATTGAGCCATTCTCCTTCATCATGCAGGCAAAGAATCTTGTTGGAGGTCTCATACCTCTCAACACGGGCACGAGCTGAAATATCAACTCTAGCTCTTCGAACATCTCATATGCTCCATGACATTCAAAACATCTTGGAGCCTCAATTCTAAGCCGTAATGCATGACGCATTGAACTATTAAGTAGTCATCACAACGTGCCTGTCAGATGTTCACAACATCCATAGACGACGCTAGAAGGGGTGGTGCGCCGAGCGGTGCATCAAGGACATAAGCCTTCTGTGTAGCAATGAGGACAATCCTCAGTTTACGAATCCAGTCCTCATAATTGCTACCATCATCTTTCAACTCTGTTTTCTCTAGGAACATATTAAAACATAGGGGAGCTATAGCGCAAGATTTTGATCTACAATATAATTTTGCAAAGACAACTTTAGACTATGTTCATGATAAGGAGTTTAGTTAATCATATTAATTAAAAAACTGCCACTCCAATTGACATCCCTCTGGTCATCCGAGTGTTACATGATCCAAATTCACCAATCCAAGTCCGATCATCACGTGACATGAGGTTGTTTCAATGGTGAACATTTCCATCTTGATCATATCTACTATATGACTCATGCTCGACCTTTTGGTCTCTTGTGTTTTGAGGACATGTTTGCACATGCTAGGCTCGACAAGTTTAACGCGAGTGTTCCACACTTGCAACACTGGCTTGCACCCGTTGTATGCGAACGTAGAGTCTATCACACTCAATCATCATGTGGTGCTTCGAAACGATGATCCTTCGCAATGGTGCACACTCGGGGAGAACACAATTTTATCTTGAAATTTTAGTGAGGGATCACCTTATAATGGTACTGTCGTCCTAAGCATAATAAGATGCATAAACGGATTAACATCACATGCAAATCATAAGTGACATGATATGGCCCTGAAGTGGTGCTTTTGATCTCCATCTCCAAAGCACCCGCATGATCTCCATCATCACCGGCATGACACCATGATATCCATGAATGTGTCGCCATCGGGGTTGTTGCGCCCACCATGCTTGTACTACTATTGCTATCGTTTAGTGATGAAGTAAAGCATTACATAGCGCTTAATGATAGACACGCAGGTCATACAATAATTAAAGACAACCCTATGGCTCCTGCCGGTTGCCGTACTCATCGACATGCAAGTCGTGATATTCTATACAAAACATGATCATCTCATACATCAAATGTATCTCATCATATAATTGGCCATATCATATCATAACATACCCTGCAAGAACAAGGTAGACGTCCTCTAATTGTTGTTGCATGTTTTACGTGGCTGCTACGGGTATCTAGCAAGAACGATTTTTACCTACTCAAAACCACAAGGGTGATTGATACGTCCCCATCGTATCTACTTTTCCAAACTCTTTTGCCCTTGTTTTGGACTCTAATTTGCATGATTTGAATGGAACTAACCCGGACTGACACTATTTTCACTAGAATTGCCTTGGTGTTATTTTTGTGCAGAAATAAAAGTTCTCGGATTGATCTGAAAATTTAGGCAGAATATTTTTGGAATTAATAAAAAATACTGGCGAAAGAATCAAACGGAGGGGGCCATTCACAGGTGGCAAGCCTGCTAGGCGCGGCCAGCCCCCTGGCCGTGCCTAGCAGGCTTGTGGGCCCCCTGTTGCTCCACTGACCTCAATTCCACTCCTATTTATTCCTATTCACGGAGGAAAAAATCAAGGAGAAGAGTTCATCGCGTTTCACGAGACGGAGCCGCCGCCACCTCCCGTTCTTCCTCGGGAGACCGGATCTGGAATCCGTTTTGGGCTCCGAAGAGGGGAAATCGACACCATCATCATCACCAACCATCCTTCATCACCAATTACATGATACTCTCCACCGTTCGTGAGTAATCTCATCGTAGGCTTGCTGGACAGTGATGGGTAGGATGAGATTTATCATGTAATCGAGTTAGTTTTGTTAGGGTTTGATCCCTAGTATCCACTATGTTCTGAGATTGATGTTGCTATGACTTTGCTATGCTTAATGCTTGTCACTAGGGCCCGAGTGCCATGATTTCAGATCTGAACCTATTATGTTTTCATGAATATATATGTTTTCTTGATCCTATCATGCAAGTTGTAGACACCTATTACGAGTTATGATCTGCATCCCCCAGGGTAACAATAACTTGGATTCTTTCCGGTGATTACCATAGTTTGAGGAGTTCATGTATTCACTAAGTGCTAATGCTTTGGTTCGGTTCTCTATTAAAAGGAGGCCTTAATATCCCTTAGTTTTAATTAGGACCCCGCTGCCACGGGAGGGTAGGACAAAAGATGTCATGCAAGTTCTTTTCCATAAGCACGTATGACTATATATGGAATACATGCCTACATTATATTGATGAATTGGAGCTAGTTCTGTGTCACCCTATGTTATAAATGTTCCATGATGAACGCCATTCGACATAATTATCCGTCACTGATCCATTGCCTATGAGCTTTCCACATATTGATCTCTGCTAAGTTACTTCTCCGTTGCTACTGTTACAGTCACTACAAAACTGCTATTGCCACTATTGCCATTGTTACCGTTCCTTCCATACTACTTTGCTACTAAATACTTCGCTGCAGATATTAAGTCTTTCGGGTGTGGTTGAATTGACAACTCAGCTGCAAATACTCGAGAATATTCTTTGGCTCCCCTTGTGTCAAATCAATAAATTTGGGTTGAATACTCTACCCTTAAAAACTGTTGGGATCCCCTATACTTGTGGGTTATCAAGACCTTTTTCTGGCGCTGTTGCCGGGGAGCATAACTCTATTCTCTGAGTCACTTGGGATTTATATCTGTTGATCACCATGAAGAATCTGAAAGATCCAAAAACCAAGATCTATCCCTCTACTACAAGGGGAGGTAAAGAACTTCCATCTAGCTCTGCACTTGATTCACCTTCTGTTATGATTAAGTTTGTGACACCACCACCTGCTAGTAATTCTGATATGTTGCAAGTAATTGATGATGCCACTTCTGCAATGCATGATGCTTATGATGATACTTTTATTGATAATACTGTGCCATTAGGTGAATTTCTTGATGAACAAATTGCTAGAGTCAATGCTGAAAATTATGGTACTTCTGAAAATAATGAAATTATTGAAACTGAATGCTATGAGAAACCTGCTAGACCTAGCTCTCCTAGATATGAATTGCCTGACATTCCCGAGGGATATGTTATGGAAGGAGAGATATCTAGGGACTTTCGTGCTTGTAATGATAGAGATGATCTTAAGAAATTGCTATGCAAGTGGAAAGAAAAATCTTTGAATGCTAGAATGAAATATGATCCTAAGTTTGCTACTTAACCTATCTTTGTTTCTGATAAGGATTATGAATTCTCTGTCGATCCCGAGTTAATCACTTTGGTTGAATCCGATCCTTTCCATGGCTATGAATCTAAAACTGTTGTGTCACATCTCACTAAATTGAATGATATAGCCCCCCTATTTACTCATGAGGAAAAAATTCATTATTACTATATCCTTAAGTTGTTTCCTTTCTCGTTAAAGGGTGATGCTAAAATATGGTTTAATTCTCTTGCTCCTGGTTGTGTGCGTAGTCCCTAGGATATGATTTATTACTTCTCTAAATAATATTTTCCTGCCCATAAGAAACAAGATGTCTTGTAGGAAATATTTAACTTTGTGCAAATTGAAGAAGAGAGTCTCCCACAAGCTTGGGGGGGAGGCTTCTCCAATTACTTAATGCTTTTCCTGATCATCCCCTCAAGAAAAATGAAATACTTGATCTCTTTTATAATGGACTAACCGATGCTTCTAGGGACCACCTAGATAGTTGTGCTGGTTGTGTTTTCAAGAAACGTACTGTTGAACAAGATGAAATACTATTGAATAATATATTGAGCAATGATAATGATTGGACTATTTCCGAACCACCTGCGAAGCCAAATCCTAAGAAAAGAGGTATTCTATTTCTAAGTCCTGAAGATAGGCAAGAGGCAAAGAAATCTATGATAGAAAAAGGTATTAAAGCTGAAGATGTTAAGAATCTATCACCTATTGAAGAAATACATGGTCTTGATAACCCTACACAGGTAGTAGAGGTAAATTCTCTTCATAGATTTGATGAAAGCATTATTCCTTATAATAAGTCTGCTAGGCAATGCTTCGATGAGTTTGATAATTTTGTTGTTAAGCAAGAAATTTTTAATGCTTATGTTAGTAGACAGTTGAAACATAACGCTTTCATGCTTGATCACTTAGGTGATTATATGAGTAGAACTATCAATGATCTTAAATTGATTAGTAAACATGCTTCCATGGTAACTAGTCAAGTAGAACAAGTACTTAAGGCACAAAATGATTTGCTTAATGAGATGAATAGTAAGAACGATAATTCTATTAAAGTTGTGACTAGAGGTGGAAGAATGACTCAGGAACCTTTGTATCCTGAGGGCCACCCTAAGAGAATTGCACAAAGATTCTCAAAGGAGTAATATTGATGCACCTAGTCGCTCTAGTAATAAGAGGAACAAGGATGATGATAGAACTTTGCATGCTGCTAGTGAACCTGTTATAGATACACCTGAAAACCCAAATGATATTTCTGTTTCTTTTGCTGAGACACAATCTGGTGATGAACATGAGCCTACTGATAATATTAATGATGATGTTCATGTTGATGCTCAACCTAGTAATGATAATGATGTGGAGATCAAACCTGCTGTTTATCTTGATAACCCACAGCCTAAGAATAAAAGATATGACAAAAGAGATTTTATTGCTAGGAAACATGGTAAAGAAAGAGAACCATGGGTTCAGAAACCCATGCCCTTTCCTCCTAAACCATCCAAGAAAAATGATGATGAGGATTTTGAGCGCTTTTTGAAATGCTTAGACCTGTCTTTTTGCGTATGTGCTTGATTGATATTCTGAAAATGTCTCCTTATGCTAAGTATATGAAAGATATCGTGACTAAGAAAAGGAAGATACAGGAAGCTGAAATTTCCACCATGCTTGCTAATTATACTTTTAAGGGTGGAGTACCAAAGAAATTAGGAGATCCAGGAATACCAACTATACCATGCTTTGTTAAAGGGAATTATGTTAAAACTGCTTTATGTGATTTGGGAGCTGGTGTTAGTGTTATGCCTTTCTCTTTATATTGTAGACTTAATTTGAATAAGTTGACACCTAGTGAAATCTCTTTGCAAATGGCTGATAAATCAACTACTCTACCTATCGGTATTTGTGAGGATGTACCTGTCGTATTTGCAAATGCTACTATCTTAACGGACTTTGTTATTCTTGATATTTCCGAGGACGACAGTATGTCGATCATCCTTGGTATACCCTTTTTGAACACTGCAGGGCTGTTATCGATTGCAACAAGGGTAATGTTACTTTTCATATTAATGGTAATGAGCATACGGTACACTTTCCAAAGAAACAACCTCAAGTTCACAGTATCAACTCCATTGAAAAAATTCCAATGATTATTATTGGAGACTTTGAATTCCCTCTTATTACTGTCAAGAAGAAAAATGACATACTTATTGTTGGGGACATGCATATCCCCATTGAGGTAACTTAGTGATTATTCGAAAATTCTCCGGTTCCATGTTACTCGGAAGAAGTTCGTTAATAAGACTTGATCAACCTTATTGATGGATTCCTTTTGATGAGCATGAGATGGATGAATTTAGAAAGCACAAATTTCTGCAACCAACTTTTTCTTTCTTTTAGTTTGAGTAAATTACGTAAAAATGCTTTTTTTAGTTTTCTAAGTTTTCTGTGCAATAGAAAAATGACCTAAAAATAAAAGTTCTTCAAATGCCTTGAAAATGTAGTATGATTTTTTCTGGAATATTTAAAAATATCTAGGACTAAGCACACAACAGGGGACTGCACCCGTGGGTCACAAGCCCACAAGCGCGACCACCCCCTAGCCGCGCCTAGCAGTCTCGTGGGTCCCACGTGCCCCCCTTCACTTATTCCAGCACCCATCCACTTCATCTTCCTCCAGAAAAAACCCACCATTGCTCAAACCCGTGTTCTACCTCATTTTGCCGCCATTTTCGATATCCTTGTGCAAAACTTCATTCGCAAAACTGTTTTGGGAGATTGTTTTTCGGTATGTGACTCCTCCAATGGTCCAATTAGTTTTTATTCTAGTGCTTTATATATTGCAAATTTTTTCTGCTGTGGTGACCTTGTTCTTGAGCTTGCATGTCAAATTTGTATGGTTCCATGTAGTTTTGATGCATGATATAGCCTCCAGGCACTTGTGGGAGTAGTTTCTATGAGTCTGGTTGAGTTTTGTTCACCCTTATTTTGAGTCACTAAATTTTTTCAGTATTTTTCACGAAAAGAAAAATGACGATAGGAGGCTGCTTTACAATTTAGTTTTTAGCCAAGGTACTTGTGAGATTATTACTCTGCCTGCTTCGTCTTTGTTCGATATTCACTCAGATAGGTACACTATTATGCCCGGAGACATTTATAGATATTGGGGTCTGAAACAACCCCCAGCTCCGGAACAAGCGCCAGCCCTTGATCCATACCCTGAGCTAGTTTTTCAATGGGAGCCGCAGGAGCTCGCCAACCAATGGAACTCTGAGGACACTCCGGAGTATCCCGGAGAGAGTTGTTTCTAGCCATGGCCCTAGACCAACTTACGCCAAAAGCCTAAGCTTGGGGGAGTACGCATTTCTCACCGACTTTACATTCATGCTCTCACACTCATCTTAAGTAGTCGGTGTTCATACTCTTTCATTGTACCATCCAAGGTAGTTTATTTCCTTGTTTCGCTTTCTTCTTGTGTGTTTAATTAACTTTGAGAAAAATACAAAAAAATAGTTCTAGCTTTACCTTCTAGTTGCTTAGTTGTAGCATTAAAAGAAAACCCAAAAATATTTTTCGTTCTTCTTTTGTTTGTTGGGAGTTTTCCTGTGTAAATAGTTTTTCTCGTTCTTGTTTTGAATTTCCTTTCTTTGGGTCGTAATGAGAAGACCACAATGAAAATGTTGATTAGCTATCATATGCATAATTGTTTATTGATCAGAGAGCCCATATTACCTTGTCTTCTCCTTTGAGTTATTGATTGCATATTCCAGCTTAGTCCAATGCACATGCACTCTTATTATTATCCACACCGTTAGGTCGTGCAAGTGAAAGGCAATAATGATGATATTTGATGAAAAGATTGAGATGGAGAAAAGCTGGTATGAACTCGACCTATCTTGCTTTTGTAAATATAATTAGCTCATCGTTCCAATTTCAGTTCATTTTGCGTGAAACATATTTGCAATGACAATTAGAGATATAGTTACACATGCCAGGGTTAATTAGCTAATAGTGGATAATGGTATGTCTTGAGTGCCAACATGCATATTAAAATGATTATGATGTAGTATGATGGGATGGTATCCTCCACTGAATGATTCAAGTGGCTTGACTTGGCACATGTTCATGCATGTAGTTGAAACAAAATCAACATAGCCTCTACGATATTTATGTTCATGATGATTTATATCCTACTCATGCCTGCATTCAATGTTGGTTAATCTCAATGCATGTTGATGACTGTGTCGCTCTCTAGTTGGTCGCTCCCCAGTCTCTTGCTAGCCTTCACTTGTACTAAGCGGGAATACTGCTTGTGCATCCAATTCCTCAAACCCAAAGTTGTTCCATATGAGTCCACCATACCTGCCTATATGCGGTATTTACCTACCGTTCCAAGTAAATTTGTAGGTGCGAAACTCTAAACCTTTAAATAAATATTGTGCTTCGTATGCCCAAATCGCTCATGTGGTGACTCGGGGCTGTCAGTATCTTCCATATTAGGTGGGTTATTCTCACGATATGTGTTGATTCACTATCATTCACGAGGAAGTGGCTGGTAATCGGAATGCCCACTTCAATGCTCGAAATAAAATCAAAATATAATTAAACAAAACTCCCCCAGGACTCTGTTTGTATGGACGGCACCTATTGGGGATATAACCCCGTGGTAAGACCCACCCAGGAGGGGGCGGGTCATACCTAGCGGCTCGTTAACTTATGGGCTGGAGAGGAAGATTGGGCTGCACGACGGCTCACCAGATGGGCTGAGACAGAGGCCCAGAGTCAGGAAGAAGACGCAACACCTGGTCGCGTAAGCCGCCCGGAGATAGCCCGCCAGAGTCGGCAAGACGGCTTAGAGACAGAGTCAGACACATTGTAAGAGTCGGTATGAGATTTGTGTAACCCGTGGTCTTGACCTCCTATATAAAGGCGAGAATCGGGGACGGCTTAGACAGAAACCAATTGATCGAGAGCTGGGTCAAGCGAATACGCTCCCTTGTAATCAATACTCCAATCAATACAAACAAAGAAGGACGTAGGATTTTACCTCATCTCGAGGGGCCGAACCTGGGTAAATCCGTGTATTTCGTCCTGACCAACCCCTTTGAGTCCACCGCCTTAGCAATGGCCTCGAAACTAAGTCTTCGGACATATTCCGTGACAAAACCACGACAGTTGGCACCCACCGTGGGGCTAGCGCGTGGTGGTGTTAAGTTCTCAAAGGGATATCTCTCAAGGATTGAAGGATACGCCGTCGTCTTGATGACAAAGATTCTCCACGGCAAACTCTACATCAACGATTCAGGATGGGGGCCTGAAGCCGGCCCAGTCGAGTACGGCTATCGGGTTCCATTGGCAAGATGCACATGTTCATCGGCAAGTTGGACGGATCTACACCCGGGCCGGACATCTGCACCGACCTCATCGAGCCGGCCCAGCGCGCGACACTCACCCGTATTCAACCCGGGTGGAAGAGAATTTTCGTCGGCTTTATGCAGGACAGGGGGGATTCCTTGTCAGGAGAGACCTTGGCTTTCTCAGATGAAGGATCTTCCAGCGAGGATGGGGAATCGATCTACCAACTTCATGACTATGGGTTAGGGGGCTATGCTGATGGCGACAGTATTTCGGAGCCCTATGACCTGCCGAGCCAAGCCGCCGTTTTCATGGCAGGCCCGGCGCCGGCTTCCAACGGTGCGAATTCCGGAGTGGCAGCTGGAGCCCCCCCGATGTGGAGCCTCTTAAGACACCGGCTCAAGTTTTACTGGAGCTCATGGAGGAGCTAGCAACTCTGGTGGCCACGGAGGTGATAGCCGAGAATCAGGCGGAGCGCAACATCGATATTAACTGGATCAAGGGGCAGATGGCTCAAGCCCAGGAGGATATCAATGCAATGGAAACTCAGATGAATGCTAAGTCGGAACGTTTGAGGGCGAAGGCTCTTAGTTTTCATCTGGATCAGCGGGCATCAGAGGCGGTTCAGCATAGAAGGACTCAAGTCGGACTACCTATTCAGCCTAGGAATCTTTTCAATACACCTAGAGCCATGCCAAGTATGCCGCCAATGGTTACCCGGGCGGCAGAGGCGCCGCGGCAGTTAGTGTTGGAAATATGCCCTAGAGGCAATAAATAAAGTGTTTATTATTATATTCCCTTGTTCATGATAATTGTTTATTATCCATGCTATAATTGTATTGATAGGAAACACATTGCACGTGTGGATAAATAGACAACACATTGTCCCTAGTATGCCTCTAGTGAACTAGCTCGTTGATCAAAGATGGTCAAGGTTTCCTAGCCATTGACATGTGATGTCATTTGATAATGGGATCACATCATTAGGAGAATGATGGGATGGACGAGACCCAAACTATAAACGTAGCATACGATCGTGACAGTTTATTGCTATAGTTTCTGCATGTCAAGTATATGTTCCTATGACCATGAGATCATGCAACTCACGGACACCGGAGGAATGCCTTGTGTGTATCAAATGTGGCAACGTAACTGGGTGACTATAAAGGTACTCTACAGGTATCTCCGAGGGTGTCTGTTGAGTTGGCATGAATCAACACTAGGATTTGTTATTCCGTGTGACAGAGAGGTATCTCAGGGCCC
Source organism: Hordeum marinum (assembly GCA_022496015.1). NCBI lineage: Eukaryota > Viridiplantae > Streptophyta > Magnoliopsida > Poales > Poaceae > Hordeum > Hordeum marinum. The sequence goes on from CM039673.1 coordinate 413,078,988, forward strand.
ACTCGGTGATACAACATCACAATAAGCCTTGCAAGCAATGTGACTACGTGTTAGCCACGGGATCTTGTATTACGAAACGAGTAAAGAGAGTTGCTAGTAACGAGGTTGAACTAGGTATGGAGATATCAACGATCTAATCTCGGGAAAGTAACATACCGAAGAACAAAGGGAACATCATACGAGATTAACTGAATCCTTGACATAGAGGTTCGACCGATAAAGATCTTCGTAGAACATGTAGGAACCAATATGGGCATCCAGGTCCCGCTATTGGTTATTTAATGTAGAGGTGTCTCGGTCCTGTCTACATAGTTCTCGAACCCGTAGGGTCTGCACACTTAAGGTTCGTTGATGTTTCAGTAGTATAGAGTTGCGTATGGTGGTGACAAAAGGTTGTTTAGAGTCCCGGATGAGATCCTAGACGTCATGAGGAGTAATGGTCTGGAGGTAAATATTGATATATAGGAAGTCCTGTTTTGGTTGCCGGAAAAGTTTTGGGCTCATCGGTAATGTACCGGGAGTGCCGGTAGTGTACCGGGGGACCATCGGGAGGGGTATTTCGACCCAAGAGGCTACATGGGCTGTGGGAGGATAAATACCAGCCCTTATTGGGCTGGTGGAAGTCCCACATAGGGCCCATGCGGCTGGGAAGAATCCCAAAGCTGGAAAAGGTGGAAAAAGGCAAAAAGGTGGGAAAATAAGGAAGGAGTCATAATCCTACTAGGAGTGGAGGAGGAGGACTCCTTCCTCCACTTCGGCCAAAGCTTAGGAGGGCTGGACCTTGTGCCAAGCCTCCTCCTCCCCTCCTCCTATATATACTAGAGGTTTTAAGGTTTTTTGCACTTGATTTTCAGCCATGTGTAATCCTACCCTCTAGTCCGTAGTTTCTCCTCTAGATCGGTTTCAGCTATGCTTAGGCGAAGCCCTGCTGAGATTACTCCACCACCATCACCGCAGCACCGTCACACTGCCGGAGAACTCGTCTACCTCTCCTCTTCCTCTTGCTAGATCAAGAAGGCGGAGATCGTCATCAATCTGTACGTGTGCTGAACGCGGAGGTGCCGTCCGTCCGGTGCTAGATCGGGACGGATCGTGATTGGATCGCGGGATGCTCGGCGATTTGAATCACGAAGATGTTTGACTACATCAACCACGTTTCTTAACGCTTCCCGCTTAGCAATCTACAAGGGTACATAGATCCACTCTCCCTCTCGTAGATGCTCATCACCATGGATAGATCTTACATGCGCGTAGGAATTTTTTTGTTTCCCATGCAACGTTCTTCATCAGTGGCATCATGAGCTAGGTCTATGTGTAGATGAGATCTCGAGTAGAACACAAAGAGTTTGTGGGTGTTGATGCTTAGATTGCTTCCTCCCTTGGTCGTGTTTTGGTTCAGCGGTATTGTGGGATGAAGCGGCCCGGACCAACCTTACTCGTACACTTACGAGAGACCGGTTCCATCGACTGACGTGTCACTTCGTTGCACAAAGATGGCTGGCGGGTGTCTGTTTCTCCTACTTTAGTTGGATTGGATTTGACTAAGGCAGTCTGTCGTGGATTTATCATGGCAGATGTCCGGGTGAACAGACTTGGATTCGAGGCCATCGCTAACAGGGTGGACTCAAAGGGGTTGATCGGGACGAAAGACACGGATTTACCCAGGTTCGGCCCCTCAAGACGAGGTAATAGCCTACGTCCTGCTTGTGTTTGTATTGCTTGTGTATCGATTACAAGGAGCTAGAATCTTGACCTAGTTCTCGATCACCTGTCCTCTAAGTCGCCCCGGGTCTGCCTTTATATAGGAGGCCAGGACCACCGGGTCGTTACAATTGTTAACCGAGTCTTACTGTATGTCCGAGTCTCTCTCTATCTTCTTGTCCAAGCTGTCTTTGAGACGGCTTACACGCCCGGGTCTTCTCCGTCCGAGCCGTCGTACGGCCCACACCTTGAGCCGCCTATCTTCCTGGGCCACCAGTCTTACGGCTCACCCTTGGGCCGGCTCACGAGCCAGCAACATGACCCGGAGCCTCCAGGGCGGGTCATATCGTGGGGTTATATCCTCAACATTAGGCCCCAGGTTGAATTGAGCTTGCTTACTTCATCCTTCTCTTCTGATTTTGGCGAGTCGCCCGGAAATGACCCGGCATGACGTCATGAAATCTGCTGACGTATCACCGAATCTTTCATTTAAACAGTCATCCCGAGAATCGAGGTGTCCGCCTCGGTCAAACGGTGTTGTCGCCTGGATTTTCGCGCCTTCCTTATTCCCTCTTTAAATACGACCCGTGTGGGTCGAAGCTTTTCATCCTCCTGCTCGTGCCTCTTCTTCTTCTTCCTTTCGCCACCGCTCCAGCGTCCTCGTCGTCCGGCGCCGTTTTCGCAGCTACACCGACCGGGCCGCTCCATCATCCTGATTCGTACCAAAAACCTTCCGCCACTGCCGCGACATCTCCGGTGAGTTCTTCTTCTTCTTAGATTGCCCACCACCGTAGTAGGGTTTTCACCGGGGGCTCCGCCGCCGCCGCTCGCGCTCCGGCACCGCCACCGTGAGTATATCTCGACGCTGTTGGCACCTTTAGATTGCGCTCTCACCTCGTCGCCGCGCGCGGGCCGGCCGCCCGTAATGCGCGGACCGCGATGGCTCCGCTCCATTTTCTTTCCTTCCGCTGTTCATCGCTGGGTCAGGATTAAAATCCTTTTTCTCCTCTTTTGTAGATCCGTAGCCATAGTAGTAGTTTACGGAATCTGTTTTTAGGACTTAGCCGATTTTCAATCTTCCTTTCCTCTGTTGAGGTGCTAAGCTTCTCCCGCTCTCATCAACTAGGTCTTTCCGCATTATCCGTAGAACCCTAACGTGTAAGCTGTCATAAATATTTGCTTGCGCTTGACTCATCACGCCTTTTACCTTGCACAGTATTTAAACCGCCAATATGTCTCGTGTGTCCAACTCATGCAACTGGGTTGGTTCTTGCGTTACGGAGGAGCACTTAGCAGGTTATGTTGAAGCGGGTACTCTCCCTCCCAAAGAGGTCCTCAATTGGCGGGTTCCGGGTAAAGAGACCCGGCCTGCTCCCTAGAAAGGAGAGATAGTGGTCTTCACTGATCACATCGAGCGAGGGTTCGCATCGCCCGACTCTAAGTTTTTCCGGGATGTTCTTCATTTCTACAAGCTGCATCCTCAAGACTTGGCACCCAACTCCGTCTCAAACATCTGCAACTTCCAAGTTCTCTGTGAGGCTTATCTGCAAACTAAGCCGTCCGTGGGGTTCTTTCGAGAGTTCTTCTATGCCAACCGCCAAACTGAAATGAAGGGTGGTCCGAGTCTGGAGCTGGGCGGCATTTCTATTCAACGCCGCCGGGACATCATCTTTCCTGCCACTCCAATGCCGAGTCACCCAAAGGATTGGAATAAAACGTGGTTCTACTGCCAAGAGACCTCTCCTGAGAAAGAGCACTCATTGGCGGGTTACTGCCCCTCCTGGCTTAGGACATACACAGAGCTTCCCGGCTAGCTCTCAGCCTCGGAGCGTGCCAGATACGAGCCGTTCCACGCCAAGATCAAAGCGCTCCTAGCCAACGGTTTAATAGGATTGGATTTGATCCGCTGCTGGATTTCCTGGCGGATCATGCCTTTAAGCCGCAGAGGTCGGCTTATTTGTGAGTATGAAGGAAAATATGACAGCTCATTGTGCTTCAGCGAGTCAACACTGATAGAGGATGACATTACCACTACCATCTGGAGCCTTGTCCATGAAGCCTCCGACTCATGCAGCGCCATCGGCCTGGCGCCTTTTTGCGTCAATAATCCGGCTCCCGGTGTAAGTTAATCTCTTCCCATCCGTCTCTTAGATGTTGCTTGTACTTTGTTAATTTGCTATTCATTCTCTGGGTCATTCCTATAGGCCGACTCAGACTTTTGGAAGAAGGAATATGTTGCCCCTCCAAAGAAATCCAGGAAGAGGGTCGCGACCAAGAGGGCTAAAAAAGATGCCCCGCAAGAGAATTTGTTTGACCCACCACCATCATCTAGCTCAGAGGTAATACTTTAATTGCTTTGTTTGATCTTTTACCTTCCTGCTTTATCAATGCTTGTTTTACTCGCAGGATGAAGTGGAAACCAGCCGCGCCAATGCTCCTGAGGTAAATTATGTTTCTTCCGGCTCAGAATGTTTCGTCCCTCGAAAGCCGCGGCGGGTTATTAGAAAAGTTCCTCTTTCTCACCCTCTTGCTTACCTGGCTCCCGATTTTCTCTTAAAAAAGCAACAGTAGGTGGAGCATCGACAGACTCGAAGCACCGGCTCTACTGAGCTCGTGCCCGGGTTACCAAATTCTCCGGCTCCAAAGAAACGCCCCGCAGAGGTTTATGTCTCTACTTTTCCTTTGACTTTCCTTTGTAAACTTGACACTTTCTCATCTTTCTGTTTTATTCTTTTTAGAAATCCCCTTCCTCCGGTGACTCTTCGGCGTCAGTCCTACCACCACCCAAGATCAATCCGCTGTAAGCATTCCTTACTATGATATCCGGACATTCGGCTCTTAATATGATAGCAACATCTTCGACTGTTGATCCTTCTATTTTGCAGTGCTCAAGCCAAGCATCACAAGACCAACAAGCCCTCCCCCGGCCCTGTTATCCAAGAGCCAGAGCTCGAACAACCGGAGGAGGCTGAAGCAGAAGAAAATCCACCAGCTGCCTCCACAGAACCGGCTGCTGTCGATGTCATCATGGAGAGCCCTCGAAGGGCCCCTTCAAAACCGGCGACTCCTGCCAAGACCCCTGAAACTCTAGATGTTGTTATCACCGGGTCTGGTCATCAAACTCCTCCAGCTCATGTGCTGACCAAGCATACAGAGCCGGCCGAGGCCTCGAAGAAGCTGAACTTTGACTCTTCGTACGAAAAGATGACAGCTGAGGAGCTCCACGCCGGGTACATAAACCGGGTTACCACCAGCCGGGATCTGGAACTTCGGCTGGTCTCTTTAATGAAGACAAAATACGAGGTACTCTTCTTGTTTCCATACCCTTTCTTAGCCCCCAAGGGCGGTTCAATGTACTCAATCATTGAACCGGGTCTTTGTTTAACTTTCTGTTAGAAAAAACTTCATAGCCATTGTCCCCTAGAGTCGGCTTAATTTGCCAACATTGAGCCGGATCTTCCTTTAGGTAACTTTAGACCGCCAGTCGTAGCCCCCAAGGGCCGGCTCAAGCTTGATAAAGTTGAGTTGAATCTTTAGTGTAGATATCTTGAAGAATCACCTTTAGCCTCCAAGGGCCGACTCAAAACTTAACAAAGTTTGAGTCGGGGCTTCCATTAAAAGTAAATTGAAGAGCCGTAGTGTAGCCCCCAAGTTCTGGATTAACTTTGAAGAAGATGAACCGGAACTACATTGCATACTCAAAGATCAAATATACATTAGCCCCCAAGTGTCAAATATATTGCTTGCAATCTGTTTGAGACTTGCATAATCTTTGCTGTCAAAACTCATCATTTGATATGACCTTTCCTTCGGCGGCTTATCCTATATTTTGATGTTTTATAGGAAGCTTTAAATGAAGCCGGCTCTTAATTGTCTGATATGACGGCAAACCTAGCAGCTCAACAAGAGGCCCGCAGCATCTCTGACGAAAAGTGCCGGCTGTTGTCTGAAGAGCTGGTCCATATTAAGGCGGAGCTTGCTTCTCTAAAGGAATCTACTGAGTTGGAGAGAGCTGCGTTGACCAAGCGAGCGGATGACGCCGACCAGCGGATGATAGCCATGGCGGATGAGCTTCAAGGCCTAAAGCGTCATATAGCCAAGATGGCAGCCGCTCTGTTTGGTAAGTTCTTACTCACTTCATGTTTCCAGCATGTCTCATTTATCTGTTGTGATGGCGACTCATCTTGCTTTGTTTGACCTATACAGGCCCCAGAAGCCGGCAATTGGTTTCAGATAGCCTTTTACCCCTGAAGGCTATTTACACCTTTGCAGAACAGCTTTATTGCGGCGCTATTTTCATGATTAAGACGGTTCAATACAAGGAGAAGATCCCCACCGCTCTAAAAGGTGTCTTGGAACTCTTCTCCACACTGCCCAAGCAAATAGAGGAGCTAAAGAAGTCCGCCTTCCGCCAAGGAGCCGTCGCTGGATTGAGCCGGGCTCTAGCCTTCGCCCCCGAGCTAACGCCGGCCAAAATGATGGATGGTTATCCGTCCAAAAAAGATGACGGCTCAGAGTTCACCGAAGAAGATTACATCCCGTGTGTCAAAGAGTCGCGTTATCTAGCCTCTGTGCTGGCAGATGAAGCTGACTTGAACACCTATCAGGCGGCTTACGACGCAAAGGAGAAGAGGATCCGCGGGCCTTTCTATGAGTGGAAGGATCTGACACCCGCCCGCAGTAAGGACCTCTTCCCTTGTGAGCTTGACGCGTCCCTTTTCCTTGAAGGGTCTTTCGCTGCTCTGGCTGACTGTAATTGCGAATTGGGAAATCTCCAGATAAAGCCAGCGGAAGAACCGGAGCGGGATGAGCCGGCCAATAACTGAAATTTGTTCTTTTAATCTTTCTGAGCATAGACCCATGTACTGACTCATGTAATGACCCGCCATGAGCGGTTGAAACTTGGCAATGCCTTTTGCTCCTTCTGAGAGTAGTTTTTGTAATAGAGTAAGGATGATCCTGCCATTGCCGGCTGTATATATTTTCATCTCTCTATTTCAACTTTATGTATTGCCGTCTCTCCATTGATTGCTCGCTCCATTGTATAAATATACCTTGAGCTTTCCTGATGAGGGGTGTTTTGTCTTTGAAGACGTCATTCCTTCTCCAGAAGATTAGAGCCGGATAATATCTTTGAAAACTTGAATTTTGTCAACCGGAGCAACATGGCTCCGGCTCTTGTCGAATGAATCCATTAAAGAGCCGGTTAATATGTTTGAAAACTTGAATTTTTTCAACCGGAGCAACATGGCTCTTGTTGGATGAATCCATTAAAGAGCCAGTTGTCTTAGGATAATGTAAGCTATACCTGATGGTAAGAAGCCTCTATCGACAACTGCGACTATTGATGAACCGGAAGCGGCCTAAAGCCGGCTGTATGAAGGCTAATGTAAGCTATACCTGACGGTAAGAAGCCTCCTTTTAACAACAAATGTTGTATGTGCGAACGCCGGCTGTCGATGGGAGATGTAAGCTATACCCCAAGGCAAGAAGCCTCCATCGATAGCCGCGGCTAATAATTAGCCTGAGATGGCATAAAGCCGGCTGTCTGAAAGGAGATGTAAGCTATACCCAAAGGCAAGAAGCCTCTTTCAACAGCTACAGTTGATAAGCAACTGAGGTTTGGCATAAACGCCGGTTGTTAGGGTGAGATAAGCGAACCCGTCGGTAAGAAGCCCCCTTCGACAACCGCGGTTAATAAGTAACCGGAAGTGGCATAAATCCGGCCATTAGGGTGAGATAAGCGATACCCGTCAGTAAGAAGCCCCCTTCGATGGACGCAGTTGCTAAGCAACTGGAATTTGGTGTACACGCTGTTGTCTTAGGGTCATGTAAGCTATACCAAAGGTAAGAAGCCTCCATCAACAACAGCGCTTAATGTAACCAAACTAGGCATAAAGCCAACTATGCAAGGGAGATGTAAGCTATACCCGAAGGCAAGAAGCCTCCTTGCAACAGTTTAATAACAGCTGGCTGTGCAAAGGAGATGTAAGCTATACCCGAAGGCAAGAAGCCTCTTTGCAATAGTGCTTAATTGGGCATAACAACGGCTGTGCAAGGGAGATGTAAGCTATACCCGAAGGCAAGAAGCCTCCTTGCAACAGCGTAAAAGCAGACTGTGCAGGGGAGATGTAAGCTATACCCGAAGGCAAGAAGCCTCCCTGCAATAGCGCTTGATAGGGCATAAAGACGGATGATAGATCAGCCGTTTTGACGGCGAACAAACCACTTCAACTCAAATTTTTGAGCCGGAAAAATTTCATCTTGATTGCACAAAGACATACATAAGAGCAGAGGCCCCAGTCCTTGCGGGGATGCTAGCTTCTACTCATGTAAACATGATATATCCAATGATAGCGGCTTTCAACGCCTGCTAAGTAAAGTATGGTCGCAGATGTGCGATATTCCATGGCCGCAACGTCTCTTGACCCGCGGTTTCCGACTCATCTCGGATATCAATGAGGTAATATGACCCATTGTTAAGGTTTCTGCTGATCACAAAAGGCCCCTCCCATGGTGGAGATAACTTAGGCATTCCAGATTGGTCTTGAATCAACCGGAGCACCAGGTCACCTTCCTGGAATGTCCGGGTCTTCACCCTGCGGCTATGATAGCGTCGCAGGTCTTGTTGATAAATTGCCGACCTGGCTGCTGCTAACTCTCGTGCTTCATCCAAGGCGTCCAACGCATCTTGGCGTGCTACCTCATTGTCTGTCTCAACATAAGCCGCCACCCTTGGTGAGTCGTGCCAGATATCGCTGGGTAGAACCGCCTCAGCACCATACACCATGAAGAAAGGCGTGAAACCTGTAGATCTATTAGGGGTAGTTCTGATGCTCCATAAGATGGAAGGCAACTCCTCAACCCAACATCCGGGTGTCCGCTTCAAAGGAACCATGAGCCGTGGTTTGACTCCTCTTAAAATTTCCTGATTGGATCGCTTCGCCTGACCATTAGACTATGGATGTGCCACGGCTGAAACATCAAGCCGGATATGCCCCTTCTCACAGAACATTTTCATAGCTCCTTTGGATAGATTTGTTCCATTGTCCGTAATGATACTGTGCGGGTAACCAAAGCAATAGATCAGCTTCTTAATAAATTGAACCATTGTAGCCGCGTCGCATTTGCTGACCGGCTCTGCCTCTACCCACTTAGTAAATTTATCAACCGCCACCAGAAGGTGTGTTTTCTTATCCTTGGATCTCTTGAAAGGTCCTACCATATCAAGCCCCCAGACCGCAAACGGCCAAGTGATTGGTATCATCCTCAACTCTTGAGCCGGAACGTGAGAACGCCGGCCAAACTTCTGACAGCCGTCACACTTACGGACTAAGTCTTCTGCATCCTTGTGAGCCGTCAACCAGAAACACCCATGTCGAAAAGCCTTGGCCACTAAAGATTTTGACCCGTCATGATGTCCAGAGTCGCCAGCATGAATTTCACTCAAGATCTACCGGCCCTCCTCCGGTGAGACACAACGCTGAAAGACACCCGTCACACTACACTTATGTAACTCACCATTGATAATCGTCATAGACTTAGAATGCCGGGTGATCTTCCTGGCTAGATCCTCCTCCTGAGGCAACTCGCCGCGTGTCAGATATGCCAAATAAGGAGTAGTCCAGTCTGGGATAGCATGTAGAGCCGCCACCAATTCCGCCTCCGGGTCAGGAATGGCCAGACCCTCCTCAGAGGGTATCTTGATAGTCGGATGATGCAATACATCCAGAAAAACATTAGGTGGTACCGACTTTCGTTGAGAACCTAACCGTGATAAGGCATCAGCCGCCTCATTCCTGCGACGATCAATATGATCCACCTTGTACCCCTTGAAGTGACCGGCAATGATATCAACCGCTTGTCGATAAGCCGCCATCCACAGATCCTTGGAGTCCCAACTACCTGAAACTTGCTGAGCCACGAGATCTGAGTCGCCTAAACATCAGACCCGGCTTAAGTTCATCTCTTTAGCGACTCTGAGACCATGGAGTAGTGCCTCATACTCAGCTGCATTATTAGTACATGGAAACATTAACTGGAGCACATAACAAAACTTGTCACCCTTCGGGGAGGTGAGAACAACCCCTGCACTGGACCCCTCTAGCTGCTTGGACCCATCAAAGTGTATAGTCCAATATGTGTTATCCGGCTTCTCTTCAGGTGCTTGACATTCTGTCCAATCATTTATGAAATCCACCAAAGCTTGAGACTTTATTGCTATACGAGGAACATATTTGATGTTAAGAGGACCCAGCTCTAAGGCCCACTTGGCAATCTGGCTTCTCTATTTTAGATGATATCTCCCAACGGGGCAGAACTGACCACGGTTATCTGGTGCCCCAAAAAGTAGTGTTTTAACTTGCGGTTAGCCATGAAAACTCCGTATACCAGCTTCTGCCAATGCGGATACCTCTGCTTAGATTCTGCCAAAACTTCACTGATGTAATAAACCGGCCTTTGCACAGGATACTCCTTCCTTGCCTCCTTGCACTCAACCACAATTGCTACACTGACTGCTCTGTTGTTAGCCGCCACATAAAGGAGCAACGACTCTTTCTCAACCAGAGCGGCTAACACTAGCGGCTCAGTCAACTGTTTTTTAAGAGCTTCAAGTGCTTCAGTTGCTGCCTTGCTCCACTTAAACTTGTCCGTCTTCTTCATCATCTGGTATAAGGGAATAGCCTTCTCCCCAAGCCGGCTTATGAACCGGCTCAACGCAGCAATCCGTCCTGCAAGGCTCTGAACGTCATTAATGCACGTCGGCTCTCCTAAAGAAGTGATAGCCTTAATTTTATCTGGGTTAGCCTCGATGCCTCGCTCAGAGACCAAGAAACCCAAAAGCTTTCCTGCTGGAACACCAAAAACACACTTCGTCGGGTTAAGCATCATCTTGTAGACCCAGAGATTGTCAAAAGTTTCCTTCAGATCCTCTAGGAGAGTTTCTTTCTTTCTGGATTTAACCACGATGTCGTCTACGTAAGCATGAACATTTTGGCCAATCTGACTGTGAAGGCAATTCTGCACACATTTTTGTTAAGTTGCCTAGGCACTCTTGAGCCCGAAAGGCATGGAGACGTAGCAGAACGCCCCAAAGGGTGTAATAAATGTTGTCTTCTCCTGATCTTTCACTGCCATCTTGATCTGATGATAACCTGAATTTGCATCCAGGAAGCATAAACTTTCACACTCGGCTGTAGCATCAATAATCTGATCGATGCGAGGGAGTGCAAAAGGGTCAACCGGGCAAGCCTTGTTAAGGTCCGTGTAATCTATACACATACGCCAGGTGCCGTTCTTTTTGAGCACTAGCACCGGGTTAGCCAACCACTCCGGGTGAAAAACTTCCACTATAAAGCCTGCAGGCAAGAGCCGGGCAACTTCCTCCCCAATAGCCTTACATCTCTCTTTGTTGAACCGTCATAGAAACTATTTAATTGGCTTAAACTTTGGATCCACATTAAGGTTGTGCTCAGCGAACTCTCTCGGTACACCCGGCATGTCAGAAGGCTTCCATGCAAAGATGTCCCAATTCTCACGGATGAATTCGATGAGCGCGCTTTCCTATTTGGGATCCATGTGAGCCCCAATGATGAACTGCTTGGATGAGTCGCCCGGATTGAAATCTATTGCCTTGGTATCATCCGCTGAAAACTTGAGTGGCGGCTCGTCATGAGCTCTCCCATATCCTGACACGTGCTCTTGAGCCGGCCGAGCTTCTGTTTCAATGGAACAAAATGACAGTTCTTTTCCAGAATAAGCACCGCTTGAGCCGCCATGATCTGCTCCGAAGGGTAAATAATGGTCGACACCCGCCGGACCCAATGATGGTCCGACTCATTCTCCTGTTGAACACAATGGTCCAAGTCTACAATGGTTAGAGGCTGCTTACAGGCCCCTGAAAATTCTTAATAAACTTCGCTCTCAGCTCCGCCCATGAACTTATCGTGTTAGGCGCCAGACCTTTCAGCCATGTGCGAGCCGGACCCTCAAGCATCATGATGAAATATTTTGCACATACCGCCTCACTGACGTCTAGCATCTCCATGGCCAACTCATAACTCTCAACCCACGCCTCAGGGGGTAGATCAGCTGTGTAATTCGGAACTTTTCGAGGCCCCTTAAAATCTTTCGGTAGTCGTTCACTTCTCAGAGCCGGAGTTAAACATGGCACCCCTACGGCTCTGGTACTAACTACTCCCATTGAGACGGAAAGCGCCGGCTCTGGACGGGTTGCCGCTATCTCCGCCTCTCGCCTGTTCCTCGCCCGGTCCGCGAGGGCTTGCGCATCTAGAGCCACCTACTCGTCCTCCGGTGGTCCACGACGTGGATGACTGCTGGAACACGCCGGCGACTCGTAGCGCCGGCTGAAACTTTGGCTGGGGAGGTGGGTAGAGTGAACCCAGCCCCGGCTGTGAGCATATCTCTCTTGCTGGGCCATGGCCGTCTGTAAATATCCAATGGCGTTTTGCACGTCCTCCGCAAAGGGTGCTTCATCTGGGATGGGAATCGTCTCAAGCCGGGCGGCCGCCGACACCATGTTCTCGGCCGGGTTAGAGTAATGACCCGCGGTGTTGGAAAAGCTCTAGGTGAGGTTTGGTTATGCTGGGGTGGATGAGTTGCCAGGCGTTCCATCGGGCGGCTTTCCGGCACGCCCGTAAACCGCCCCACACCAGGGGTATTAAACAGGTTCCTTGCTTCGTAATGTTCTGGCAGACGGGATTGATGCCTCCTCCGGTGCACCGCGGGTGCTGACCTTTGTTCCAGCTCAAGATGGAAAGCATCTGCCTTGATACGCTCCGCTTCTTCCTCCATCCGGATCTTCAGCTCAGCCATCCTTTGTCGTTCCTCCGCCATCCGGCCCTTGATCCGTGCCACCTCTAAATTCCGGGCTGCTTGATTGTCCGGTGTTACTTCCGTGGCCATGAGAGCTGTAAGCTCGTCCATCAATTCCACTAGAACCTGAGCCGACGGCGACGGGCTATCACCCGCTGCGGCGGCTCCCGCAGTTGTGTCACCGGCAGTTGGAGCCGATCCCGCCATGAACACCGCCGCATGAACCGGGGGTCTCAGAGCATCCGACTCAAAGCCCTCTACCTCAGAATAGGTGTCATAGTAGCCCCCAAGGCCACCGTTACTGAGCCGATACAATGACTCTGTCTCCCCACTGGAGGACTCATCTTCTGAGCAAACAAGAGTTCCCTGTGACCCGGACGCTTCCAGGTCCATACCTTGAGTAAAGCCCACGAGAACATGCTTTTGAACTGGATGGGCACGGGCAGGCCGCACACCACTCGCAGATTGGAGATGCTGAGCCGTCTCGACGATGTTGGTGCAGATGTCTGGCCTGGGTGTAGATCCATCAACCTTTCCAATGAAAACCTGGATCCCGCCAAACGTAACCCGGAATCCATACTCCACAGAATCAACATCAAGCCCCCAGCCGGCGTCGTCGATGTAGAGCCGGCCGTGGCGACTCTTGCTCATCCAACCACGTATCCCTCGAGCCCTGGGAGAGAGCCCTTTGAGAACTCAACACCACCAAGCTCTAGCCCCACGGTGGGCGCCAACGGTCGTGGATTTATCACGACAGATGTCCGGGTGAACGGACTTGGATTCGAGGCCATCGCTAACGGGGTGGACTCAAAGGGGTTGATCGGGACAAAAGACACGGATTTACCCAGGTTCGGCCCCTCAAGTCGAGGTAATAGCCTACATCCTTTTTGTGTTTGTATTGCTTGTTTATCGATTACAAGGAGCTAGAAGCTTGACCTAGTTCTCGATCATCTGTCCTCTAAGTTGCCCCGGGTCTGCCTTTATATAGGAGGCCAAGACCACCAGGTCGTTACAATTGTTGACCGAGTCTTACTGTATGTCCAAGTCTCTCTCTATCTTCTTGTCCAAGCTGTCTTTGAGACGGCTTACATGCCCGAGTCTTCTCCGTCTGGGCCGTCGTACGACCCACACCTTGAGCCGTCTATCTCCTGGGCCACTAGTCTTACGGCTCACCCTTGGGCCGGCTCACGAGCCAGCAACATGACCCGGAGCCTCCAGGGCGGGTCATATCATGGGGTTATATCCCCAACACGGTCCTTGAGAAGGTTGAAAAGCAACTTATGTATCACCATTGTGGTTTATGCGTAGGTGAGAATTGTTCTTGCTAGATACCCGTAGCAGCCACGTAAAACATGTAACAACAATTAGAGGACGTCTAACTTGTTTTTGCAGGGTATGTTGTGATGTGATATGGCCAAATACATGATGAGATATATGTGATGTATGAGATTATCATGTGTTGTATAGAATATCACGACTTGCATGCCGATGAGTACGGCAACCAGCAGGAGCCATAGGGTTGTCTTTAATTATTGTACGACCTGTGTGTCAATCATTAAGCGCTATGTAATGGTTTACTTTATCGCTAAACGGTAGCAATAGTAGTAGAAGCATGGTGGGCGTGACAACCCCGATGGCGACACGTTGATGGAGATCATGGTGTCATGCCGGTGACGATGGAGATCGTGCCGGTGCTTTCAAGATGGAGATCAAAAGCACAAGTTCATGGCCATATCATGTCACTTATGATTTGCATGCGATGTTAATCCTTTTAGGCACCTTGTTTTCCTTAGGACGAAGGTAGCATTATAAGGCGACCCCTCACTTAAATTTCAAGATGAATTGTGTTCTCCCCGAGTGTGCACCGTTGCGAAAGTTCGTCATGTCGAGACACCACATGATGATCGGGTGTGATAGACTCTACGTTCACATACAACGGGTGCAAGCTAGTGTTGTACATGCAGAACACTCGGGTTAAACTTGACGAGCCTAGCATGTACAGACATGGCCTCGAAACACAAGAGACCAAAAGGTCAAACATGAGTCATATAGTAGATATGATCAACATGATGATGTTCATCATTGAAACCACCTCAACTCACGTGATGATCAGACTTGAGTTGGTGAATTTGGATCATGTGACACTCAGATGACCCGAGGGATGTCAATTTGAGTGGGAGCTTTAGTAATTTGATTAACTAAACTCATTATCTTGAACAATGGTCTTAGTAACCTTTGCATATTTATGTTGTAGATCAATGGCTCGCGCAATAGCACCCCTGAATTTAATGCATTCCTAGAGAAAGCTAATGTGAAAGATGATGGAAGTAACTTTGTGGACTAGGCCCGTAATCTGAGGATTATCCTCACGGCTTCCCAGAAATCATATGTCCTTGATGCACCGCTTTGTGACCAACCCGAAGACATGTCATCCAAAGACGTTAAGAATGCTTGGGAGGCATGTTCTGGAGATTACTCAATAGTTCAGTGTGCAATATTGTATGGCTTAGAACCGGGACTTCAAAGATGTTTTGAACGTCATGGAGCATATGAGATGTTCCAGGAGTTGAAGTTTATCTTTCAGAAGAATGCCCGAATCGAGAGGTACGAGACCTCCAATAAGTTCTATGCTTGCAAAACGGAGGAGAACGGGTCTATCAGTGAACATATACTCAGAATGTCTGGGTATTCGACTCGTCTGGCGGAGTTGGGGATTGCCCTTCCGTGAGAGGCAATCACTGATAGAGTTCTTCAATCACTGCCACCTAGCTACAAGAGCTTTGTGATGAAATATAACATGCACGGGATGAACAAGTCAGTCGCCGAACTGTTTGCGATGCTAAAAGTCACTGAGTCTGAAATCCAGAAAGAACATCAAGTGTTGATGGTTAATAAAACCACTAGTTTCAAGAAGAATGGCAAGTACAAGGGCAAGAAGGGTAAGTCCAAGAAGGATGGAAAAGCAGTTGCTCCTCCTACAAAGAAACCCAAGGCTGGACCCAAGCTAGAGACTGAGTGCTTTCATTGCAAGGGAACTGGTCACTGGAAGCGGAACTGCCCCAAGTACCTGGTTGACAAGAAGGCAGCCAACAACAAACAACGTATGTATGATATACATGTTATTGATGTGTACCTTACTAGCTCTCGTTGTAGTGCCTGGGTATTTGATACCGGTTTGGTTGCTTACATTTGCAACTCAAAGCAGGACCTACAGAATAGACAGAGGCTGGCTAAGGACGAAGTGACGATGCACGTGGGAAATGGTTCCAAGGTTGATGTGACCGCCGTCAGCATGCTCTCTCTTCGATTACCGTCGGGATTAGTGATGAACCTAAATAATTGTTATTTAGTGCCTGTGTTAAGCATGAACATTATATCCGGATCTTGTTTATTGCGAGACGATTACTCATTTAAATCAGAGAATAATGGTTGTTCTATTTATATTAGTAATATCTTTTATGGTCATGCACCCAATGTGAGTGGTTTATTCGTATTGAATCTTGATAGTGATGATACACATGTTCATAACATTGATGCCAAAAGATGTAGAGTTGATAATGATAGTTCTACTTTCTTGTGGCACTACCGTTTGGGTCATATTGGTGTAAAACGCATGAGAAAGCTCCATACTAATGGACTTTTGGAGTCACTTGATTTTAAATCACTTGACACATGTGAACCATGCCTCATGGGCAAGATGACTAAAATGCCGTTCTCTAGAACAATGGAAGAGGCAAGTGACTTGTTGGAAATCATACATACTGATGTGTGCGGTCCAATGAATGTCGCAGCACGCGGTGGATATCGTTATTTTCTCACCTTCACTGATGACATAAGTAGATATGGGTATATTTACTTAATGAAACATAAGTCTGAAATGTTTGAAAAGTTCAAGCAATTTCAGTATGAAGTTGAGAATCATCATAACAAGAAGATCAAATTCCTACGATCTGATCGAGGAGGTGAATATCTGAGTTATGAGTTTGGCAGTCACTTAAGATAGTGTGGAATTGTTTCACAGTTGACACTGCCCTGAACACCACAGCGTAATGGTGTGTCCGAATGTCATAACCGAACCTTAATAGATATGGTGCGTTCTATGACGTCTCTTGCCGATTTGCCACCATCGTCTTGGGGTTATGCATTAGAGACAGCTGCATTCACTTTAAATAGGGCACCATCAAAATCCGTTGAGATGACGCCATATGAACTGTGGTTTGGCAAGAGGCCAAAGTTGTCATTTCTTAAAGTTTGGGGATGTGATGCTTATGTCAAAAAGCTTCAGCCCAAAAAGCTGGAACCCAAGGCGGAGAAATGCGTCTTCATAGGATACCCGAAAGAGACAGTTGGGTATACCTTCTATCTCAGATCTGAAGGCAAAGTGTTTGTCGCTAAGAACAGAACATTTCTTGAGAAAGAGTTTCTCTCAAAGGAATTGAGTGGGAGGAAAATAGAGCTTGATGAGGTTATTGAACCTTTACTTGAACCAGAGAGTAGCGCAGTGTAGAAAGAAGTTTCTATGGAGCCTACAACAGTTGAAGAGGAAGTTAATGATGATGATCATGAAGCTTCGGATCAAGCCGCTATTGAACCTCGTAGGTCGACAAGGGCGTGTACTGCTCCTGAGTGGTATGGCAACCCTGTCTTGGAGGTCATGTTATTGGACAACAATGAACCTACGAGCTATGGAGGAGCGATGATGGGCCCGTATTCTGAGAAATGGTTAGAGGCCATGAAATCCGATATGGGATCCATGTATGAAAACAAAGTATGGACTTTGGAAGTATTAACTGAAGGGCGAAAGGCCATTCAGAACAAATGGATCTTTAAGAAGAAGACGGACGTGGACGGCAATGTCACTGTCTATAAAGCTCGAGTTGTGGCAAAGGGTTTTTCACAAGTTCAAGGAGTTGACTACGATGAGACCTTCTCACCCGTAGCGATGCTTAAGTCCGTCAGAATCATGTTAGCAATAGCTGCATATTTCGACTATGAAATTTGGTAGATGGATGTCAAAACAACGTTCCTCAACGGTTTCCTTGAGGAAGAGTTGTATATGATGCAACCGGAAGGTTTTGTAGATCCAAAGAATGCTGACAAAGTTTGCAAACTCTAGCGATCCATTTATGGACTAGTGCAAGCATCTCGGAGTTGGAATAAGCGCTTTGATGAGGTGATCAAAGCGTTTGGGTTTATACAAGTTTACGGAGAAGCTTGTATTTACAAGAAAGTGAGTGGGAGCTCGATAGCATTTGTAATATTGTATGTGGATGACATATTGCTGATTGGAAACAATATAGAAATGCTGGAAAGCGTGAAGGAATATTTGAACAAGAGTTTTTCAATGAAGGACCTAGGAGAAGCTGCTTTCATATTAGGCATTAAGATCTATAGAGATAGATCCAGATGCTTAATGGCACTTTCGCAGAGCACATACCTTGATAAAGTTTTGAAGAAGTTCAGAATGGATCAGTCCAAGAAGGGGTTCTTGCCTGTGTTACAAGGTGTAAAGTTGAGTAAGACTCAATGCCCAGTGACTACAGAAGATAGAGAGAAGATGAGTGTCATCCCCTATGCTTCAATCATAGGCTCTATCATGTATGCAATGCTGTGCACAAGACCCGATGTCAGCCTTGCCATAAGTATGTCCAGAAGGTTTCAAAGTGATCCTGGAATGGAGCACTGGATGGCGGTCAAGAATATCCTTAAGTACATGAAAAGGACTAAGGAAATGTTTCTCATTTATGGAGGTGATGAAGAGCTCATCGTAAAAGGTTACGTCGATGCAAGCTTTCACACTGATCCGGATGACTCTAAGTCGCAAACCGGATCCGTATTTATTCTCAATGGGGAGCGGTAAGCTGGTGCGGTTCCAAGCAAAGCGTGGTAGCCAATTCTACATGCGAGGCGGAGTACATCGCAGCCTCGGAGGCAGCAAAGGAAGGTGTCTGGATGAAGCATTTCATGACAGATCTTGGAGTAGTGCCTAGTGCACTGAATCCAATGACTCTATTCTGTGACAACACTGGTGCCATTGCTCTGGCCAAGGAACCAAGGTTTCACAAGAGGACCAGACACAAAAAGCGACGCTTATATTCCATCCACAATTACATCAAGGAGAAGGACATAAATATTTGCAAAGTGTACACGGATCTGAATGTTGCAGACCCGTTGACTAAACCTCTTCCAAGGGCTAAACATGATCAACACCAGAACTGCATGGGTGTTCAATTCATTACAATGTAAATCACATACTGATGTGGACTAGATTATTGACTCCAGTGCAAGTGGGAGACTGTTAGAAATATGCCCTAGAGGCAATAAATAAAGTGTTTTTAATTATATTTCCTTGTTCATGATAATTTTTTATTATCCATGCTATAATTGTATTGATTGGAAACACATTGCAAATAGACAACACTTTGTGTCTAGTATGCCTCTAGTGAACTAGCTCGTTGCTCAAAGAAGGTCAAGGTTTCCTAGCCATTGACATGTGATGTCATTTGTTAACGGGATCACATCATTAGGAGAATGATGGGATGGACGAGACACAAACTATAAACGTAGCATATGATCGTGACCGTTTATTGCTATAGTTTTCTGCATGTCAAGTATATGTTCCTATGACCATGAGATCATGCAACTCACGTACACCGGAAGAATGCCTTGTGTGTATCAAACGTCGCAACGTAACTGGGTGACTATAAAGGTACTGTATAGGTATCTTCGAGGGTGTCTATTGAGTTGGCATGAATCAACACTGGGATTTGTTACTCCGTGTGAAGGAGAGGTATCTCAGGGCCCACTCGGTAATACAACATCACAATAAGCCTTGCAAGCAATGTGACTAAGTGTTAGCCATGGGATCTTGTATTACGAAATGAGTAAAGAGACTTTCTGGTAACGAGGTTGAACTAGGTATGGAGATACCGACGATCTAATCTCGGGCAAGTAACATACCGAAGAACAAAGGGAACATCATACGGGATTAACTGAATCCTTGATATAGAGGTTCGACCGATAAAGATCTTCATAGAACATGTAGGGACCAATATGGGCATCCAGGTCCCGCTATTGGTTATTGACCATAGAGGTGTCTTGGTCATGTCTACATAGTTTTGGAACCCGCAAGGTCTGCACACTTAAGGTTCGGTGATGTTTCGGTAGTATAGAGTTGCGTATGGTGGTGACCGAAGGTTGTTCGGAGTCCCGGATGAGATCCTGGACGTCACGAGGAGCTCTGGAATGGTCCGGAGGTAAATATTGATATATAGGAAGTCCTGTTTTGGTCACCGAAAAAGTTTCAGGCTCATCGGTAGTGTACCGGGAGTGCCGGTAGTGTACCGGGGGATCATCGGGATGGGTATTTTGACCCAAGAGGCTACATGGGCTATGGGAGGATAAATACCAGCCCTTAGCGGGCTGGTGTAAGTCCCACATAGGGACCATGTGGCTGGGAAGAAAGCCCATAGGTGGAAAAGGTGGAAAAAGGCAAAAAGGTGGGAAAATAAGGAAGGAGTCATAATCCTACTAGGAGTGTAGGAGGAGGACCCCTCCCTCCACTTCGACCGAAGCCTAGGAGGGCTGGCCCTTGCGCCAAGCCTCCTCCTCCCCTCCTCCTATATATACTGGAGGTTTTAGGGTTGTTTGCACTTGATTGTCATCCACGTGCAACCCTACCCTCTTGTCCGTAGTTTCTCCTCTAGATCGGTTTCAGCTATGCTTAGGCGAAGCCTTGCTGAGATTACTCCACCACCATCGCCGCAGCACCGTCACGCTGCCGGAGAACTCGTCTACCTCTCCGCTCCCTCTTGCTGGGTCAAGAAGGCGGAGACCGTCATCAAGCTGTACGTGTGCTGAACGCGGAGGTGCCGTCCGTTCGGTGCTAGATCGGGGCGGATCGTGATTGGATCGCGGGACGCTCGGTGATTTGCATCGCGAAGACATTCGACTACATCGACTGCGTTTCTTAACGCTTCCCTCTTAGCGATCTACAGGGGTACGTAGATCCACTCTCCCTCTCGTAGATGCTCATCACCATGGATAGATCTTGCGTGTGCATAGGATTTTTTTTGTTTCCCATGCAACGTTCCCCGTCAGTTAGACCCGCCACGGAGGAACAAACCTTTGTTGTGACATGTTGTGACTCAACCTGGCCATTACTCTAATCCGGTGGAAAACATGATAGTGGCGGCTGCCAGGCTCGATGCCCTCCCCTTGGCCGAAGGAACGCCATTTGTTGAAGAGGCGAGGAATGCGATTAACCTTTTGCAGATAGCGGTGGCTCAGCAAGAGTGGTATACACACAACCGGAGCCGAGTTCACTCCATGCCGGTTCATAGCCGTAGCTACAGCCGACGCATTGAGTCGCCAGCGGTCTCCAGCAGTGAGCAGAGGCGGAACTCGCCCAATAACAACCCACCTAAAATGGATATTCAGGGGTCTATGGATAGGGGTCAGGCTCAACGAGGATTAACACCGGTGATGGATTACCCGGAGGTCCCTGAGCTGGCACTGGCAACACCCGTCAACGTTTCTTCCAAGGGATTTGGTGTGCAGTGTCTCAGAGTGGATCCGAGGAGTGCGCGTTTGCCCAAGGATTTTAAGGGGCCACGGAAGGTGCCCAATTACACGGCGGATCTACCCCCAGAGGCTTGTATCGAAAGCTATGAGCTTGCTATGGATATGCTGGACGTCAGCGAGGCAGTTTGTGCGAAATACTTCGTCATGATGCTGGAAGGACCGACCCACACTTGGTTAAAGGGGTTGCCACCCAAGACCATCACGTCTTGGGCCGAGTTGAAAACACGTTTCATCAAGAATTTCAAGGGAACCTGCAATCAACCAATGACGATTGTGGATCTGGATCTTTGTGTGCAGCAAGAAAGTGAGTCGGCCCATCATTGGATGCGGCGGGTCTCGACGGTGATCCATTCGTCTGAGAATATTTCAGCGTCCTAGGCGGTTCGGATTTTAGAAAGGAATTGTCACTTTGTACCCCTGAACAGAAGCTCGGGCGGTTGAAGTGTTCTTGTCAAGATATGGGTGAGCTCATGATGGCTCTCACCAAATATGCGGATTCAGATACTACAAATGACCCAGATTCCGGCGATGAGAAGTCAGTTCAGGGTAAGAAGGGCGGCAATGGTAAGAACCAGCAGGGAGGTGCTGGGAACAACATCCAAGGCATGCGGAAGAACCCAGATGGTGGGTCAGAGTTTGTGGCGAACACCAACGCACAACCGGCCGGGAACGGTCACCCTAGAGGTAACGGGAACTTTAGGCTGCCATTCAACAGGAAGAGGGCACCTGTGCCTTACACCTTGGAAGAGGCGCTGAACAGACCTTGCCCGGCGCACAACTGGCCGCATAGGGAGTCCACCCACACTTGTAAGGAGTGCAACGTTATGCGCCAATTTCAGGAGCAAAGCCTTCGTCAAAATCATAACAATGGTAACGGCACGTCAGGCAGGTCAAGTCCGGGCGGCTCAAGAGCCGGCTTCAGTGCTGGCGGGTCAGGTTCAAGTCATCAAGGCCAAAATAATCAGAATCGAGGAAATCAAGGAAATCATCAGTAGCAGAGCAATGATGGTCAGCAATAGAATAACCACTCAGGATATCAGAGCAAACCGAAACATCTTAGTGGGGGATAGTATCATGTCTTCACTACGAGCCTAGACAAGCGAGATCAGAAGCTACACAAGAGGGCGGTCAATGCGGCCACGCCAGCTCTCCCGCGATACATAGAATGGTCAAATTACCCGATTACCATGGGTCGACAATCCGGGTCATTTAACTCTGGTGGTCGCTCCTCAGGTTGGAGGGTTCAAGTTCAGAAAAGTGCTCATGGACGGTGGTAGCAGTATCAATATCCTATACTACGACACCTTCTAGTGGATGGAATTAACTCACAAGGCTCTTAAGCCGTCATCGACCATTTTTCATGAGGTGGTGCTAGACAAGTCGACTTACCTAGTAGGGAAGATTGCCTTGGAAGTGGCGTCTGGATATGAGTATAACTACAGGGTGGAGACCTTGTGTTTTGAGGTGGTGAAAATTAAGAGCCCGTATCATGCTCTATTTGGCTGGCCGGCTTTTGCAAAGTTTATGGCCAGGCCTTGTTATGTCTATCTGCAGCTCAAGATGCCGGCTCTCAACGGAACAATCACGGTCCATGGTGATCAGAAGGTAGCCATCGAATGCGAGGAAGGAGATGTGGATTATGTAGAGTCAAGATGCGTAGAGGCACAACTTAAGTTTTACAAGGATAACGTTGACCCGGAAGGTATGACTCCATTGAAAAAACACAATACAGAGTCTGAGCCGCCCCTGAAGTTTGCGGCTGATGACACGAAGCTGGTGGATTTTACTCCGGGCGACTCATCCAAGCAGTTCACTATCAGGGCTAACATGGACCCGGCATAGGAAAGCGCGCTCATCAAATTCATCCGTGAGAATTGGGACATCTTTGCATGGAAGCCATCTGATATGTCGGGTGTACCGAGAGAGTTCGCTAAGTACCACCTTAATGTGGATCCTAAGTTTAAGACGATTAAGAAATTCCTCTGTCGTTTCAACGAGGAGTGGCGTAAAGCAATTGGAGAAGAGGTAGCCCATATCTTGGTAGCAGGGTTCATCGTGGAGGTATTTCACCCGGAGTGGTTAGCCAATCCTGTGCTGGTGCTCAAGAAGAACGTCACGTGGCGTATGTGTATAGATTACACGGATCTTAACAAGTCTTATCCAGTTGACCCTTTTGCTCTCCCTTGTATCGACCAGATTATTGATGCAACAGCGGGTTGTGAGGGTTTATGTTTCCTGGACGCCTATTCAGGCTATCATCAGATCAAGATGGTAGTTAAAGACCAAGAGAAGACCTCGTTTATAATACCTTGTGGAGCTTTCTGCTATGTGTCCATGCCATTTGGGCTCAAAAGTGCGCAGGTGACTTACCAACGTTGCCTGCAGAATTGCCTTCATGGTCAAATTGGGCGCAATGTTCATGCTTATGTGGACGATATTGTGTTAAGTCAAGGAAGAAGGAGACGTTGCTGGCCGACCTAAAGGAAAGATTTGATAACTTACAGGTCTATGAGATGATGCTTAACCCGGCGAAATGTGTTTTTGGAGTTCCTGTTGGCAAACTTCTGGGTTTCTTGGTTTCAGAACGAGGTATCGAAGCCAACCCGGACAAGATAAAGGCCATCACATCACTAGCTAAGCCGGCGAGCATCAATGATGTGCAGCGCTTGGCGGGTCGTATTGCTGCTTTAAGCCGCTTCATCAGCCACCTGGGGGAGATGGCCATTCCTCTGTACCAGATGATGAAGAAGACTTTGTTTGGAGTAAGGCTGCATATGAAGCTCTAGAAGCGCTTAAAAATCAGTTGGTTGAGCCCCCGATTTTAGCCGCTCCGACTGAGAAGGAACCCTTGCTCCTTTATGTGGCAGCTAACAATAGGGCGGTCACTGCTACGATTGTGGTAGAGCACAAGGAGGCAGGGAAAGAGTATCCGGTTCAGAGGCCAGTTTATTATGTAAGTGAGGTGTTTATAGAGTCAAAGCAAAGATACCCACACTGGCAGAAGCTAATATACAGGGTGCTCATGGCAAATCGCAAGTTGAAGCGTTATTTCATTGGACATCAGATCACGGTGGTTAGTTCTGCTCCGTTGGGAGATATAATACAGAATCGGGAAGCCACTGGTAGAATTGCTAAGTGGGCGCTGGAGCTTGGGCCTCTCAATTTGAAGTATGCACCTCGCACAGCCATGAAGTTTCAGGCATTGGTGGATTTCATAAATGACTAGACGGAGTGTCAGTCGCCGGAGGAAAAGCCAAACAACACGTATTGGACGATTCACTTTGACGGATCCAGATAGTTGGAGGGCTCGGGGGATGGAGTTGTCTTAACCTCCCCCAAAGGTGATAAGTTTTGTTATGTATTAAGGCTGATGTTTCCTTGCACGAACAATGCAGCTGAGTATGAAGCTTTGCTTCATGGACTTCGCGTGGCCAAAGAGATGAACCTGATCCGGGTTAGATGCCTTGGTGACTCAGATCTTGTGGCACAATAGGTGTCAGGCACGTGGGATTCCAAGGGCCCGCGGATGTCGGCTTATTGGCAGAAGGTAGATATCATCGCTGGTCATTTCAAGGGTTATCAGGTGGATCATATTGATCGTCGTAAGAACGAAGCAGCGGATGCATTGTCAAGACCGGGCACTCAGCTTAAGCCGATGCCGCCTAACATTTTTTTGGATGTACTTTATCACCTGTCTGTTAAGCTACCTTCAAAGGAGGATCTGGCTATACCTGACCCGAAGGGGCAGCTAGTGGCAGCTTTACATGCTATTCCGGACTGGACGTTGCCGTACCTGGCATACTTGACCCGGGGCGACTTGCCTGAAGATGAGACTCTGGCGTGGCAAATCATGAGGCGTTCTAAGTCCATGACCATCATTAGAGGGGAGTTGCACAATTGCAGCGTCACCGGCGTCTTCCAGTGTTGTGTCTCACCGGAGGAAGGCAAGGAAATCTTGAATGAAATACATGCTGGCGATTGCGAACATCACGCCAGGTCAAAGTCTTTGGTGGCTAAGGCTTTCCGACATGGTTTTTTCTGGTTGATGGCTCATAAGGACGCGGAGGATCTGGTCGAGAAGTGCGACGGGTGTCAGATATTTGGAAGACGTGCTCACGTGCTGGCTCAGGAGTTGCGCAAGATACCAATCACTTGGCCATTTGCAGTATGGGGGCTTGACATGGTTGGACCTTTTAAACGGTCTAAGGATAAGAAGACCCACCTCTTGGTTGCTGTGGACAAATTCACCAAGCGGGTAGAGGCTGGGCCGGTCAGTAAGTGTGATGCGGCCACGGCGGTTCAATTTGTCAAAAAATTGATCTATCGATTTGGATACCCTCATAGCATCATCATAGATAACAACACAAATTAGTCCAAGGGGGCTATGAAGGTGTTCTGCGAAAGCGAGCACATCCAGCTTGATGTTTCGGCTGTTGCTCATCCACAGTCAAACGGTCAGGCGGAGCGGGCCGATTAGGAAGTCTTGAGAGGTATCAAGCCCTGGCTTATGGTTCCTTTACAGAGAATACCGGGTTGTTGGGTTGAGGAGTTGCCGTCCGTCCTTTTGAGCATCAATACTACGCCTAACAGGTCGACGGATTACACCCCTTTTTCATGATTTACGGTGCGGAGGCCATGTTACCAAGCGACATACATCATGATTCACCACGTGTGGCAGCTTATGTGGAAGCTGACAATGAGGTGGCATGTCAGGATGCATTGGATGCTCTAGTTGAAGCACGCGATCTTGCAGCAACTCGATCGGCGATTTATCAACGAGACGTGCGTCGCTACCATAGCCATAGGGTCAAGACCCGGATGTTCCAAGAAGGCGACTTGGTGTTATGTTTGATTCAAGATCAGACAGATGCGCACAAGTTATCACCCCCATGGGAAGGAGCTTTCGTGGTTAGCAGGAATCTGAACAATGGGTCTTATTAACTCATCGACGTGCGAGACGAGTCACGTACCTCCGGGCAGGAAACTCATCGGCCATGGAACATCGCTCATCTACGACCTTACTATACTTGAGTCATCGACTCTTATCTCTATACATACATACTTCATTGTATTTATACTTCTCATATAATAAAATTGGCATCCCTACAAGACGGGGCCTCTGCTGTTTTCTCTTTTGCATTACAGATTTGTGCAAAGATAAACACCTCTACATGGTCACTTGGGGCTTCTACCCCGCCGGGTTTAGCTTGCTCAACCTTTTTGACTGGCTCTTCAGCCAAAATAGCACCATTGTGCGATGACTTACAAGATGGCGGTCTGCAAGATGGCAGCTTTCAAATCGGCGGCCACACTATGGTGGCGTGCAAGATGGTGAAATGCTTAAGGTCGCTCAAGAGGACGAGCCGCCATGTTGCGAGCCATTCAAACATGGTGCACCGCCTTATTGACGAAAGATTTTAGGTCACCCAAGAGGATGAGCCGCCATGTTGCGAGCCATTCAAACATGGGTGCATCGCCTTATTGATGAAAGATTTAAGGCCACTCAAGAGGATGAGCCGCCACGTTGCGAGCCGCTCAAAAACGGGTGCGCTGTATTATTGGCAAAAGATTGAAGGTCACTCAAGAGGATGAGCCGCCACGTTGCGAGCCATTCAAACATGGGTGCCCTACCTTACGGGTGAAAGATCTCAAGTCGCTCAAGAGGGCAAGCCATCATGATGCGAGCCGTTCAAACATGGGTGCCATGGATACCAAAGAGGATGAGCCGCCATGATGCGAACCGTTCAAACATAGGTGCCATGATGCAAGACGGGTTGAGGATCAAGATTAAGTTCAAGAGTGGGTGAAGGTCGCCCCCACTCTTGGTTGGCTTTTCAGCCATTGTAAGGTCGGGTTATACCTGCCTGTATGTAGCTGCCACTCGTCCAGGGGTGCAGTGAGCTGTCAACTCACCCCCTGCGAGGGCCTCATACAGCGGCGAGGGAAACTCTCTCATATACTACATACTCTCCGCCAAGTGGCCTGTCGTACTCTTAACAAGTGACGTTGCTTAAGGTTCAAACGACGGATTTATGTCACGTGAGAAGTAGCTTATGAGCCTAGGGGCACTCACCCCGTTGCAAATTCTGGTCTGTTGCGCCCTTAACAGTTAATCTCGCCTAGAGACCCTGAGCCGTGCAAGATTGGCGGTCACTCTCGTTAGAGACCCTGCACTGTTAGGCGGTTCAAAGCAACAGTACCCCCAAGAAGGGCCAGAAAATGAGTTTTCGAAAAAGAAAAAACAAGGGGAGAGCAAGATCATCATGCATTACATCACATATTGCATCATACATATTGCATCACATATTGCATCATACATATTGCATCATACATAGCATCATATATTGCATCATACATTGCATTCATGTTATAAGTTGGGCCAGAGCAAGATTGTGAAAGATGAGACAAGGTTGTATTAAGATCTCTGGGTTATGCTTTTCCAAAGCCGCCCAGGCAAACATTGCAGAATTTTCTGTTTGGTTTTTGCAGGCTTTATCTCTAAAGATGAGTCGCCGTTAAGACATAAGAAGATTGCCAGATATATTACAAGGCTCTCCGAGAGCTCAAAACACGAAGGACTTAAAGTTTCTTGGCTCAGTTGGCCGGGTTACAATCAGTTGGGAACAAAGGGATTAACTGGCCGACGGGTCATCCTGCGCCGGGTCTTCGGGCTCTTCGATCTGAAGACGATCCACATCCCAGTTGCAGTTTAGTAAGGCTTCGAATTTTGCATCATCAAAAAGTGGAGACGGATCAACATCAGGGGCGAAGAGCGGCTTACGACATGCAGGGACTAACTCTCTGGCTTCAAAGGTCGGGCAGCGCAGCCGTTGGTTGTTCTCGTCATAAATCGCCTGGTAAGGAACCTCGTCTATTTCATTAACTAGTATGGAGGCAAGCTGTCTGGAGGCCTTAAAGCACTTGGCATAATCTGCTTTGGTGAAGTCCGAGCCGTCGTCCTTCTTGGAAGGGAAGCCATTCATCATGTCTTCAGCGGCTAATTCCAGAGCAAAGGCCAGGGACTAGCTTAGGGCAGCTATGTCCCCTCTCCTGGCGGCTGACTGCCTTATTTCATCCACTTGCTTGGGCAAGGTGGACAAGGTTTCTATGACACCCTTCATAAATTTGGGGACGTACTTGGCTGTCATCATGGCCTTCATGGTGCAAAGGACCCCACTATAGAGTTGTTGCGTCAAAGTATAGACTGCTTTCAACTTCATCAGACTATCATAGGATAGCTAGCGGCTCCTTTCGCCAGCAAGAAAAGGTCGAAGGTATAAGCTGCCCGGCAGGTATTTATTTCATGAAAGTATTCTTTAAGACGTATGTGTTGGAAATATGCCCTAGAGGCAATAATAAATTGGTTACTATCATATTTCCTTGTTCATGATAATCATTTAATATCCACGCTATAATTGTATTGATCGGAAACTTAGATACATGTGTGGATACATAGACAACACCATGTTCCTAGTATGCCTCTAATAGACTAGCTCGTTGATCAAAGATGGCTATGGTTTCCTAGTCATAGACATGAGATGTCATTTGATAACGGGATCACATCATTAGGAGAATGATGTGATGGACAAGACCCAAACTACAAACATAGCATATGATCGTGTCAGTTTATTGCTACTATTTTCTGCATGTCAAGTATCTGTTCCTATGACCATGAGATCATGCAACTCACTGACACCGGAGGAGTACCTTGTGTGTATCAAACATCGCAACGTAACTGGGTGACTATAAAGGTGCTCTACAGGTATCTCCGAGGGTGTCTGTTGGGTTGGCATGGGTCAAGACTGAGATTTGTTACTTCGTGTGATGGAGAGGTATCTCAAGGCCCACTCGATAATACAACATCACAATAAGCCTTGCAAGCAATGTGACTAAGTGTTAGCCATGGGATCTTGTATTACAGAACTAGTAAAGAGACTTGCCGGTAACGAGGGTGAACTAGGTATGGATATGCCAACGATCGAATCTCGGGCAAGTAACATACCGAAGAACAAAGGGAACATCATACGGGATTAACAGAATCCTTGACATAGAGGTTCAACCAATAAAGAGCTTCGTATAATATGTAGGAACCAATATGGGCATCCAGGTCCCGCTATTGGTTATTGACCATAGAGGTGTCTCGGCCATGTCTACATAGTTCTCAAACCCGCAGGGTCTTCACACTTAAGGTTCGGTGACGTTTCGATAGAATGGAGTTATGTATGGTGGTGACCGAAGGTTGTTTGGAGTCCCGGATGAGATCCCGTACATCATGAGGAGCTTTGGAATGGTCCGGAGGTAAAGATTGATATATAGGAAGTCCTGTTTTGGTCACCGGAAAAGTTTCGTGCTCATCGCTAGTGTACCGGGAGTGCCGGGAGGGTGCCGGGGGACCATCGGGAGGAGTATTTCGACCCAAGAGGCTACATGGGCTGTGGGAATAGGTATGCCAGCCCTTAGTGGGCTGGACTAAGTCCCACAAGAGGCCCCTGCAGCTAGAGTGGAAGGAGAAGGAAAAAACCAAGGTGGAAAGAGTTTCCAAGTGTGAAGGAGGAGTCCTAGTTCTACTAGGATTGGAGGAGGACTCCTCCTCTCCACCTTGCTCAAGGACAAGGGCTCATCAATCCCTCCTCCTATATATACTAGAGGTTTTGAGGGTTTTGAGACACAGAAAAACAGCCACGTGCTACCTCTCCTCTAGATCGTAGTTTCTCCTCTAGATCGATTTCAGCGGTGCTTAGGCGAAGCCCTGCTGGAATAGCTCCACCACCATTGTCGCAACACTGTCGTGCTATGGAGAAATCTTCTACTTCTCCGCTCCCTCTTGCTGGATCTAGAAGGCGGAGATCGTCATCGAGCTGTACGTGTGCTGAACGCGGAGGTGTCGTCCGTTCCGCGCTAGATCGGAAGGACCGTGATCAAGATCGCGAGACGATTCGTGATTGGATCGCGGAATAGATCGTGATTGGATCGCGAGACGGATCATGATGGGATCGCGGAACGCTCGGCGATTTGGATCACGAAGACGTTCAACTACATCAACCACGTTTCTTAACGCTTCCTGCTTAGCGATCTACAAGGGTATGTAGATCCACTCTCCCTCTCGTAGATGCTCATCACCATGGATAGATCTTGCATGTGCGTAGGATTTTTCTCCCATGCAACATTCCCCAACAGTGGCATCATGAGCTAGGTCTATGTGTAGATGAGATCTCGAGTAGAACACAAAGAGTTTGTGGGCATTGATGCTTAGATTGCTTCCTCCCTTGGTCGTGTTTTGGTTCAGCGGTATTGTAGGATGACACGGCCCGGACCAACCTTACTCGTACGCTTACGAGAGACCGGTTCCATCAACTGACGTGTAACTTCTTTGCACAAAGATGGCTGGTGGGTGTCTGTTTCTCCTA
This sequence comes from Hordeum marinum, assembly GCA_022496015.1. Classification (NCBI taxonomy): domain Eukaryota; kingdom Viridiplantae; phylum Streptophyta; class Magnoliopsida; order Poales; family Poaceae; genus Hordeum; species Hordeum marinum. Next base: position 413,109,515 of record CM039673.1, read on the forward strand.
CTTTCGTTTGATCGGATTCGACAAAGGCGGTCCTTGAGAAGGTTGAAAAGCAATTGATGTATCACCGTTGTAGTTTTGCGTAGGTGAGAATTGTTCTTGCAAGATACCCATAGCAGCCACGTAAAACTTGCAACAACAATTAGAGGAGGTCTAACTTGTTTTTGTAGGATTTGTAGTGATGTGATATGGCCAATTACATGATGAGATATATGTGATGTATGAGATGATCATGTATTGTATAGAATATCACGACATGCATGTCGATGAGTACATGCAGAACGTGATGATCAGGTGTGATAGACTCTATGTTCACATACAACGGGTGCAAGCCAGTGTTGCACATGCAGAACACTCGGGTTAAACTTGACGAGCCTAGAATGTACAAACATGGCCTTGGAACACAAGGGACCGAAAGGTCTAACATGGGTCATATAGTAGACATGATCAACATGACGATGTTCACCATTGAAACCACCTCAACTCACGTGATGATCGGACTTGAGTTGGTGAATTTGGATCATGTATCACTCGAATGACCAGAGGGATGTCAATTTGAGTGGGAGTTCTTAAGTAATATGATTAATTGAACTCATTATCATGAACATAGTCAGTAGTGTCTTTGCAAATTATGTTGTAGATTACTAGCTCACGCTGTAGCTCCCTTGAATTTTTATATGTTCCTAGAGAAATAGAGTTGAAAGATGATGGTGGCAATATGGCGGACTGGGTCCATGATCTGAGGATTGTCCTCATTGTTGCATAGAAGGCTTATGTCCTTAACGCACCGCTCGGTGCGCCACCCCCCTCTAGCATCGTCTGTAGATGTTGTGAACATCTGACATGCACGTTATGATGATTGCTGGATAGTTCAGTGTGTCATGCATTACTGCTTATAATTGAGTCTGCAAAACATTTTGAACGTCACGGAACGTATGAGATGTTCTAAGAGCTGAAATTGGGATCTCAGGCTCGTGGTCGTGTTTTGAGATATGAGATCTCGAACAAGATTCTTTGCCTGCAAGATGAAGGAGAATAGCTCAATCTTTGTGCATGTGCTCAGATTGTCGGCATGCTACAATCGCTTGAATCGAGTGGGAGTTGATCTTCCAGATAAGATAGTGATTGATATAGTTCTCCAAATCACTGTCACTAAGCTACTAGAACTTCGTGATGAACTATAATTATGCCAGGGATGGAAATGATGATCCCTGAGTTATTTGTGATGTTTGACACCGCGAAGGTAGAAATCAAGAAGGAGCATCAAGTGTTGATGGTTAGTAAAACCACTAGTTTCGAGAAGGGCAAGGGCAAGGAGGGAAACTTCATGGATGGCAAGTCAGTTGCTGCTCCAGTGAAGAAACCCAAAGTTGAACCCAAACCCGAGACTAAGTGCTATTATTATGAGGAGCACGGTCGCTGAAGCGGAACAACCCTAGATACTTGGTAGATAAGAAGGCTGGCAACGTCGACAGAAGTATATTTGATATACGTGTTATTGATTTGTACCTTGCTAGTACTCCTAGTAGCACCTGGGTATTGGATACCGGTTCGGTTGCTAAATGCTAGTAACTCGAAATAAAAGCTACGGAATAAACAGAGACTAGCTAAGGGTGAGGTGACGATGTGTGTTGGAAATTTCTCCAAGGTTGATGTGATCAACATCGCACTCTCTCTACCTTCGGGATTAGTGACGAACCTAAATAAATGTTATTTGGTGTTTGCGTTAAGCCTGAACATGATTAGATCATGTTTATTGCAACACGGTTATTCCTTTAAGTTAGAGAATAATGGTTATTCTGTTACATGAATAATACCTTCAATGGTCATGCACCCAGTGAGAATGGTTTGTTGAATCTTGATCGTAGTAATAGACATGTTCATCACATTGTTGCCAAAAGATACAAAGTTAATAATGATAGTACCACATACTTGTGGCACTGTCGGTAAATGTCATATTGGTATAAATCGCATGAAGAAACTCCATCTTGATGGATCTTTGGACTCATTCAGTTTCGAATCGGTTGAGACATGTGGAGCATGCCTCTTGGGCAAGATGGCTACAAACCCCGCTTTCAGTATGATGTAGCGGGCAAGTAACTTATTGGAAATAATACATGTTGATGTATGAGATCCAATGAGTGTTGTAGCGTGTAATGGATATCGTTATTTTTCTTACCTTCACTGATGATTTGAGTATATATGAGTATATTTGCTTAAAGAAACACAAGTCTGAAATGCTTGAAAAGTTCAACCAAATTCAGAGTGAAGTTTAAGATCATCGTGACAAGAAGATAAAAATATGTAGGATATGATCGTGGAGGTGAATATCTGAGTTATGAGTTTGGCATACAACTTTAGACAATGTGAAAGTTGTTTCACAACTCACACCACCTGGAACACCATATTTGATGGTGTGTCCGAACGTCATAGTCGTGCTATATTGGATATGGTGCGTATTATGATGTCTCTTATTGTTTTGCCACCATCGTTTTGGGGTTATGCATTAGAGACAACTACATTCACTTTAAATATGGCACCATCTAAATCCGTTGAGATGACACCATATGAATTATTGTTTGATAGAGACCTAAGATGTCATTTCTTAATGTTTGGGGTTGTGCTTATGTGAAAAAGGTTTTCACCTAATGAGCTCAAACCCAAAGCGGACAAATGCATCTTCATGGAATACCCTAAGAACAGTTGCGTATACCTTCTATCTCAGATCTGAGTGCAATGTTTTTGTTGCTACAAACGGGTCCTTTCTCGAGAAAGAGTTTCTCTCAAAAAAATTGAGTGGGATGAAGATAGAACTTGATGAGGTTGTTGAACGTTTTGTTTCAATCAGAGAGTAGCACAGCGCAGAAAGTTGTTTCTGTGGAGCCTATGTTAGTTGAATAGGAAGTTAATGATGATGATCATGAAGCTTCGTATCAAGTACCTATCAAACCTCGTAGGTCGACAAGGATGCATACTGCTCCTGAGCGATACGGCAACCCTGTCTTAGAGGTCATGTTGTTGGACAACGATGAGCCTACGAGCTATGGAGAAGCGATAATGGGACCGGATTCCGACAAATGGCTAGGAGCCATGAAATCCGAGAAAGGATCAATGTATGAAAACCAAGTATGGACTTTGGTAGACTTGCCCGTAGGACGGCATGTCGTTGGGTACAAATGGACCTTTAAGATGAAGACAGACGCTCATGGTAAATGTCACCATTTATAAAGCTCGAGTTGTCGCAAAGAAGTTTCCGACAAGTTCAAGGAGTTGACTGCGATGAGACTTTCTCACTCATAGCGATGCTAAAGTCTGTTGGAATTATGTTAGCAGTTGATGTGGTTTTTCAATTATGAAATCTGGCACATGGATGTCAAAACATAGTTTCCTTAACGGTTTCCATGAGGAAAGGTTGTATGTGATACAATCGGAATGTTTTGTCACTCCTAAGGATGCTAAAAAGTATGAAAGCTCTAGCAATCCATCTAAGGGATGGAGCAAGCATCTCGGAGTTGGAATATGCACTTTGATGAGGTGATCAAAGTTTTTGAGTTTATACAAAGTTTATGGGAAAATTTTATTTACAATAAAGTGAGTGGGTTCACAATAGAATTTCTGATAAGTATATGTGGATGACATATTGTTGATCGGAAATAATGTAGAATTTTTGGAAAGCGAAATGGTGTGTCTGAACATCGTAATCGCACTCTATTGGATATGGTGCGATCTATGATGTCTCTTACCGACTTACCGCTATCATTTTGGGGATATGCATTAGAGACTGCCGCATTCACTTTAAATAGGGCACCGTCTAAGTCCGTCGAGACGACACCGTATGAACTATGGTTTGGAAAGAAACCTAAGCTGTTGTTTTTAAAAGTTTGGGGATGTGATGCTTATGTGAAGAAACTTCAACCTGAGAAGCTCGAACCCAAAGCGAAAAAGTGCGTCTTCATAGGATACCCCAAAGAAACTATTGGATATACCTTCTACCTCAGATCCGAAGGCAAAGTCTTTGTTGCCAAGAATGGATCCTTTCTAGAGAAAGAGTTTCTCTCGGAAGAAGTAAGTGGGAAGAAAATAGAACTTGATGAGGTAATCGTACCTCCACTCGAACCAGAAAGTAGCGCAGCATGGGAAGCTGTTTCTGTGGAGCCTGCACCGGCTGGAGAGGAAGTTAATAATGATGATCATGAAACTTCAGATCAAGTTGCTATTGAACCTCGAAGGTCCACAAGGACACGTTCCGCACCAGAGTGGTACGACAACCCTGTCCTTGAGATCATGTTGTTGGACAACTGTGAACCTTCGAACTATGACGAAGCAATGGCGGGCCTAGATTCCAACAAATGGCTTGAAGCCATGAAATTTGAGATAGGATCCATGTATGAGAACAAAGTATGGACTTTGATGGACTTGCCCGATGATCGGCGAGCCATAGAAAATAAATGGATCTTTAAGAAGAAGACTGGCGCGGATGGTAATGTGACCGTCTATAAGGCTCGGCTTGTCGCTAAGGGTTATTGACAAGTTCAAGGAGTTGACTACGATGAGACTTTCTCACCCATAGCGATGCTGAAGTCCGTCCGAATCATGTTAGCAATTGCCGCATTTTATGATTATGAGATCTAGCAAATGGACGTCAAAACGACATTCCTTAACGGTTTCCTCAAGGAAGAATTGTATACGATGCAGCCGGAAGGTTTTGCCGATCCTAAGAATGCTAACAAGGTATGCAAACTCCAGCACTCCATCTATGGGCTGTCGCAAGCATCTCGGAGTTGGAACATTCGCTTTAATGAGGTGATTAAAGCGTTTGGGTTTATACAGGTTTATGGAGAACCCTGTATTTACAAGAAAGTGAGTGGGAGCTCTGTAGCATTCCTCATATTATATGTGGATGACATATTGTTGATGGGAAATGATATAGAACTCTTGGAGAGTATAAAGGCCTACTTGAATAAGTGTTTTTCAATGAAGAACCTTGGACAAGCTTCTTACATATTAGGCATCAAGATCTATAGAGATAGATCGAGACGACTCATTGGTCTTTCACAAAGCACATACCTTGACAAGATATTGAAGAAGTTCAATATGAATCAGTCCAAGAAGGGGTTCATGCCTGTGTTACAGGGTGTGAGATTGAGTACGACTCAATGCCCGACCATGACAAAGGATAGAGAAGAGATGAGTGTCATCCCCTATGCTTTAGCCATAGGCTCTATTATGTATGCCATGCTGTGTACCAGACCTGATGTGAACCTTGCCATAAGTTTGGTAGGGAGGTACCAAAGTGATCTCGGAGCGGAACACTGGACAACGGTCAAGAATATCCTGAAGTACCTGAAAAGTACCAAGGTCATGTTTCTTGTATATGGAGGTGCCGAACAGCTCGTCTTAAAGGGTTACGTCGATGCTAGCTTCTACATAGATCCGGATGACTCGAAGTCACAAACCGGATACGGGTATAATTTGAACGAAGGGGCAGACAGCTAGTGCAGCAGCAAGCAAAGCGCCGTGGCGGCATCTACATGTGAAGCGGAGTACATAGCTGCTTCGGAAGCAGCAAAGGAAGGAGTCTGGATGAAGGGGTTCATCACCGACCTAGGAGTAATTCCCAATGCATCGGGTCCGATGACTCTATACTGTGACAACACTGGAGCTATTGCCTTTGCCAAAGATCCCAGGTTTCACAAGAAGACAAGACACATCAAGCGCCACTTCAACTCCATTCGTGATTACATTCAGGAAGGAGATATAGATATTTGTAAAGTACAAACAGATCTGAATGTCGCAGATCCGTTGACTAAACCTCTCTCACGAGCGAAACATGATCAGCACCAGAACTCTATGGGTGTTCGATACATCACAATGTAACTAGATTATTGACTCTAGTGCAAGTGGGAGAGTGTTGGAAATATGCCCTAGAGGCAATAATAAAATAGTTATTATTATACTTCCTTGTTAATGATAATTGTCTATTGTTCATGCTATAATTGTAATCGGAAACCATAATGCATGTGTGAATACATAGACCACAACATGTCCCTAGTGAGCCTCTAGTTGGCTAGCTCGTTGATCAATAGATGGTCACGGTTTCATGAACATGGACATTGGATGTCGTTGATAACGGGATCACATCGTTAGAAGAATGATGTGATGGACAAAACCCAATCCTAAGCATAGCACAAGATCGTGTAGTTCGTTTGCTAAAGCTTTTCTAATGTCAAGTATCGTTTCCTTAGACCATGAGATTGTGCAACTCCCGGATACCATAGGAATACTTTGGGTGTGCCAAATGTCACAATGTAACTGGGTCGCTATAAAGGTATAATACGGGTATCTCCGAAAGTATCTGTTGGATTGGCACGAATCGAGACTGAGATTTGTCACTCTGTGTGATGGAGAGGTATCTCTGGGCCCACTCGGTAAGACATCATCATAATGAGATCAATGTGACTAAGGAGTTAGCGATGAGATGATGTACTACGAAACAAGTAAAGAGACTTGCCGATAACGAGATTGAACAAGGTATAGGGATACCGACAATCAAATCTCGGGCAAGTATAATACCGGTAGAGAAAGGGAATTGTATACGGGATTTATTGAATTCCCGACATCGTGGTTCATCCGATAAGATCATCGTGGAGCATCTGGGAGCCAACAAGGGTATCCAGATCCCGCTGTTGGTTATTGACCTGAGAGGTGTCTCGGTCATGTCTACGTGCCTGCCGAACCTATAGGGTCTACACACTTAAGGTTTGATGACGCTAGGGTTATAGGGAAATAGTGTATGTGGTTACCGAAGGTTGTTTGGAGTCCCAGATGATATCCCGGACGTCACGAGGAGTTCTGGAATGGTCCGGAGGTAAATATTCATATATAGGAAGTGAGGTTTTGGTCACTGGAAGTGTTCCGGGCGTCACCGGTAACGTACCGGGACCACCGAAAGGGTTCCGGGGGTCCACCAAGTGGGGCCACAGGCACCGGAGGGCTTAATGGGCTGCAAGTGGGAGGGAACAACCCCTAGGTGGGCTGGTGCACCCCCCCACAAGGGCCCAAGGTGCAGCACAGGTGGGAAGGGGGCGAACCCTAGGGGCAGATGGGCCCTAGGCCCACCTAGGGCACCGCCCCTCCCACTCCCTCTCCTGGCCGCCGCACCAGATGCCATCTAGGCTGCCGCCGGCACCTAGGGTGGGAACCCTACGGTTGTGCCCTCCCTCCTCCTCCTCCTATAAATAGTGGGGTTTTGGGGGCTGCCGAGAACACAAGTTTCTTCCTCCCTCGGCGCAGCCCTACCCTTCCTCTTCCTCGTTCTCCGTAGCGTTTGGCAAAGCCCTACCAGAGTACCACGCAGCTCCACCGTCACCACGCCATCGTGCTGCCGGAGATCTCCCTCAACCTCTCCTTCCTCCTTGCTGGATCAAGGCGTAGGAGACGTCACCGGGCTGCACGTGTGTTGAACGCGGAGGCGCCGTTTTTCGGCGCTTAGATCGGATTCCACCGCGACCTAAATCACTGCGAGTACGACTCCACCAACCGCGTTCTAGGAACGCTTCCGCTTTGCGATATTCAATGGTATGAAGATGCACTCACCCCTTAATCGTTGCTAGTTTCTCCATAGATTGATCTTGGTGCTCATAGGAAAATTTTGAATTACTACTACATCTCCCAACAGTGGTATCAGAGCTAGGTCTATGCGTAGTATCTATGCATGAGTAGAACACAAGTTGTTGTGGGCGTCGATCTTGTTAATTTGCTTGCCGTTACTAGTCTTATCTTGATACGATGGTATTGTGGGATGAAGCGTCCCGGACCGACTTTACACGTACGCTTACGTGAGACTGGTTCCACCCCCTGACATGCACTTGTTGCATAAGGTGGCTAGCGGGTGTCTGTCTCTCCCACCTTAGTCGGATCGGATTCGATGAAAAGGGCCCTTATCAAGGGTAAATAGCAATTGGCATATCACGTTGTGGTTTTGGCATAGGTAAGAAACGTCCTTGCTAGAAACCTATAGCAGCCACGTAAAAACTTGCAACAACAAATTAGAGGATGTCTAACTTGTTTTTGCAGCATATGCCATGTGATGTGATATGGCCAAAGGATGTGATGTGATGCATTGTGATGTATGAGATTGATCATGTTCTTGTAATAGGATTCATGACTTGCATGTCGATGAGTATGACAACCGGCAGGAGCCATAGGAGTTGTCTTAATTTATTGTATGACCTGCGTGTCAATCATAAACGCCATGTAATTACTTTACTTTATTGCTAATCGTTAGCCATAGTAGTAGAAGTAATAGTTGGTGAGACAACTTCATGAAGACACGATGATGGAGATCATGATGATGGAGATCATGGTGCCGTGCCGGTGACAATGATGATCATGGTGCCCCGAAGATGGAGATCAAAGGAGCAAGATGATATTGTCCATATCATGTCACTATATTGATTGCATGTGATGTTTATCATGTTTTTACATCTTATTGGCTTAGAATGATGGTAGCTTAATAAGATGACCTCTCACTAAAATTTCAAGGAATGTGTTTCCCCTAACTGTGTACCGTTGCTAAGGATCATTGTTCCAAAGCACCACGTGATGATTGGGTGTGATAGGTACTAACGTTCGCATACAACGGGTGTATAGGTTGACTTGACGAGCCTAGCATGTACGTACATGGCCTCGGAGCATGGAAGACCGAAATGTCGAACATGAGTCGTATAGAAGATACGATCAACATGGAGATGTTCACCATGGATGACTAGTCCGTCTCATGTGATGATCGGACACGGGCTAGTTGACATGGATCATGTGTCACTTGGATGACTAGAGAGATGTCTATCTAAGTGGGAGTTCATTAAATAATTTGATTATGTGAACTTAATTATCATGAACTTAGTCTAAAATTGTCTTTACAATCTATATTGTGGATCCAATGGCCAATGCTAATGTCACCCTTAACTTCAACGCGTTCCTAGATAAAACCAAACTGAAAGACGATGGAAGCAACTATGCGGACTGGGTCCGTAGCTTGAGGATCATCCTCATAGATTCCAAGAGATTGTGTGTCCTTGATGCACCGCTAGGTGATGCACCAATTTTCCTAGTGGACCAAGACATTACGAATGCCTGGCAGTCACGCTGTGATGATTACTCCCTGGTTCAGTGCGGCATGCTTTACAGTTTAGAACCGGGGCTCTAAAAGCGTTTTGAGCAACTCGGAGCATATGAGATGTTCCAAGAGCTGAAATTGGTTTTCCGAGCTCATGCCCGGGTCGAGAGATATGATGTCTCCGACAAGTTCTTCAGTTGTAAGATGGAGGAAAATAGTTCTGTTAGTGAGCACATACTCAAAATGTCTGGGTTGCACAACCGCTTGACTCAGCTGGGAGTTAATCTTTCGGATGACTCGGTTATTGACAGAATCCTCCAGTCGCTTCCACCTAGCTACTAGAGCTTTGTGATGAACTACAATATGCAAGGGCTGGAGAAGTCCATTCTTGAGTTGTACTCGATGCTGAAATCAGCGGAGGTGGAAATCAAAAAGGAACATCAAGTGTTGATGGTGAATAAGACCACTAGTTTCAAGAAAGGCAAGGGTAAGAAGAACTTCAAGAAGGACGGCAAAGCAGTTGCCGCGCCCGGTAAGCAAGTTGCTGGGAAGAAGAACAAGAATGGACCCAAGCCTAATACTGAGTGTTTTTATTGCAAGGGTACCGGTCACTAGAAGCGGAGCTGCCCCAAGTACTTAGCGGATAAGAAGGCCGGCAACGTTAAAGGTATATGTGATATACTTGTTATTGATGTGTATCTTACCAGTGCTCGTAGTAGCTCCTTGGTATTTGATACCGGTGCAGTTACTCACATTTGTAACTCCAAGCAGGAGCTGTGGAATAAGCGGAGACTGGCAAAGGACGAGGTGATGATGCGCGTCGGGAATGGTTCCAAGGTCGATGTGATCACCGTCGGCACGCTACCTCTACATCTACCTTCGGGATTAGTTTTAAACCTTAATAATTGTTATTTAGTACCCGCTTTGAGCATGAACATTATATCTGGATCTCGTTTGATGCGAGATGGCTACTCATGTAAATCTGAGAATAATGGTTGTTATATTTATATGAGAGAAATGTTTTATGGTCATGCCCCGCTGGTCAATGGTTTATTTTTGATGAATCTCAAACGTGATGTTACACATGTTCATATTGTGAGTACCAAAAAGTGTAAGGTTGATAACGATAGTCCCACTTACATGTGTCAGTACCGCCTTGGTCATATTGGTGTCAAACACATGAAGAAACTCCATGCTGATGGACTTTTGGAGTCTCTTGATTTTGAATCATTTGACACGTGCGAACCATGCCTCATGGGCATGATGACCAAGACTCTGTTCTCCGGAACAATGGAGCGAGCAACTGACTTGTTGGAGATAATACATACCGATGTATGCGGTCCAATGAGCGTTGAGGCTCACGGTGGCTACCGTTATGTTCTCACCCTCACTGATGACTTAAGCAGATATGGGTATGTCTACTTAATGAAACACAAGTCTGAAACTTTTGAAAAGTTCAAGGAATTTTAGAGTAAGGTAGAGAATCAACATGACAGGAAAATAAAGTGTCTATGATCTGATCGTGGCAGAGAATATTTGAGTCACGATTTTGGCACGCACCTAAGAAAATGTGGAATTGTTTCACAACTCACGCCACCTGGCACACCTCAGCGAAATGGTGTGTCTGAATGTCGTAATCGCACTCTATTGGATATGGTGCGATCTATGATGTCTCTTACTGACTTACTGCTATCATTTTGGGGGATATGCATTAGAGACTATCGCATTCACTTTAAATAGGGAGCGGTCTAAGTCTGTTGAGACGACACCGTATGAACTATGGTTTGGAAAGAAACCTAAGCGGTCATTTTAGAAGTTTGGGGATGCAATGCTTATGTCAAGAAACTTCAACCTGAGAAGCTCGAACCCAAAGCAGAAAAGTGCGTCTTCATAGGATACCCCAAAGAAACTATTGGGTATACCTTCTACCTCAGATCCAATGGCAAAGTCTTTGTTGCCAAGAATGGATCCTTTCTAGAGAAAGAGTTTCTCTCGAAAGAAGTAAGTGGGAGGAAAATAGAACTTGATGAGGTAATCGTACCTCCACTCGAACCGGAAAGTAGCGCAGCATGGGATGTTGTTTCTGTGGAGCCTACACTAGCTGGAGAGGAAGTTAATGATGATGATCACGAAACTTCAGACCAAGTTGCTATTGAACCTCGAAGGTTCACAAGGACACGTTCCATACTAGAGTGGTACGGCAACCCTGTCCTGGAGATCATGTTGTTGGACAACGATGAACCTTCGAACTATGAAGAAGCAATGGCGGGCCCAGATTCCAACAAATTGCTTGCAGCCATGAAATCCAAGATAGGATCCATGTATGATAACAAAGTATGGACTTTGATGGACTTGCCCGATAATCGACGAGCCATAGAAAATAAATGGATCTTTAAGAAGAAGACTGACGTGGATGGTAATGTGACCGTCTATAAGGATCGGCTTGTCGCTAAGGGTTATCGACAAGTTCAAGGAGGTGACTATGATGAGACTTTCTCACCCGTAGCGATGCTGAAGTCCGTCCGAATCATGTTAGGAATTGCCACATTTTATGATTATGAGATCTGGCAAATGGACGTCAAAACGACATTCCATAACGGTTTCCTCAAGGAAGATTGTATGTGATGCATCCGGAAGGTTTTGTCGATCCTAAGAATGCTAACAAGGTATGCAAACTCCAACGCTCCATCTATGGGCTGGTGCAAGCATCTCGGAGTTGGAACATTTGCTTTAATGAGGTGATTAAAGCATTTGGGTTTATACAGGTTTATGGAGAACCCAGTATTTACAAGAAAGTGAGTGGGAGCTCTGTAGCATTCCTCATATTATATGTGGATGAAATATTGTTGATGGGAAATGATATAGAACTCTTGGAAAGTATAAAGGCTTACTTGAATAAATGTTTTTCAATGTAGGACCTTGGAGAAGCTGCTAACATATTAGGCATCAAGATCTATAGAGATAGATCGAGACGCCTCATTGGTCTTTCACAAAGCACATACCTTGACAAGATATTGAAGAAGTTCAATATGGATCAGTCCAAGAAGGGGTTCATGCCTATGTTACAGGGTGTGAGATTGAGTACGACTCAATGCCTGACCAAGGCAAATGATAGAGAAGAGATGAGTGTCATCCCCTATGCTTCAGCCATAGGCTCTATTATGTATGCCATGCTGTGTACCAGACCTGATGTGAACCTTGCCATAAGTTTGGTCGGGAGGTACCAAAGTGATCCTAGAGCGGAACACTGGACAACGGTCAAGAATATCCTGAAGTACGTGAAAAGGACCAAGGACATGTTTCTCATATATGGAGGTGTTGAAGAGCTCGTCGTATAGGGTTATGTTGATGCTAGCTTCGACACAGATCCGGATGACTTGAAGTCACAAACCGGATATGTGTATATTTTTAACGGAGGGCCAGTCAACCGGTGGAGCAGCAAGCAAAGCATCATGGTGGCATCTACATGTGAAGCGGAGTACATAGCTGCTTCGGAAGAAGTAAAGGAAGGAGTCTGGATGAAGGAGTTCATCACCGACCTAGGTGTGATTCCCAATGCGTCAGGCCCGATGACTCTATTTTGTGACAACACTGGAGCTATTGCCCTTGCCAAGGATCCTAGGTTTCACAAGAAGGCAAGACACATCAAGCGTTGCTTCAACTCCATTCGTGATTACATTCAGGAAGGAGATATAGATATTCGCAAACTACATACAAATCTGAATGTCACAGATCCGTTGACTAAACCTCTCTCACGAGCGAAACGTGATCAACACCAAAACTCTATGGGTGTTCGATACATTACAATGTAACTAGATTATTGACTCTAGTTCAAGGGGGAGTCTGTTGGAAATATGCCCTAGAGGCAATAATAAAATGGTTATTATTGTAGTTCCTTGTTCATGATAACAGTATATTATTCATGCTATAATTGTATTAACCGGAAACCGTAATGCATGCATGAATACATAGACCACAACATGTCCCTAGTGAGCCTCTAGTTGGCTAGCTTGTTGATCAATAGATGGTCACGGTTTCATGACCATGGACATTGGATGTCGTTGATAACGGGATCACATCATTAGGAGAACGATGTGATGGACAAGACCCAATCCTAAGCATATCACAAGATCGTGTAGTTCGTTTGCTAAAGCTTTTCTAATGTCAAGTATCGTTTCTTTAGATCATGAGATTGTGCAACTCCCGGATACTGTAGGAATACTTTGGGTGTGCCAAACGTCACAACGTAACTGGGTGGCTATAAAGGTACACTACGAGTATCTATGAAAGTATCTGTTGGGTTGGCACGGATCGAGACTGGGATTTCTCACTCCGTGTGACGGAGTGGTATCTCTGGGCCCACCCGGTAAGACATCATCATAATGAGCTCACTGTGACTAAGGAGTTAGCCATGGGATGATGTATTACGGAACGAGTAAAGAGAATTGCCGGTAACGAGATTGAACAAGGTATAGGGATACCGACGATCGAATCTCGGGCAAGTATAATACCGGTAGACAAAGGGAATTGTATACAAGATTGATTGACTCCCCGCATCGTGGTTCATTCGATGAGGTCATCGTGGAGCATGTGGGAGACAACATGGGTATCCAGATCCCGCTGTTGATTATTGACCGGAGAGGTGTCTCGGTCATGTCTACGTGCCTCCCGAAACCGTAGGGTCTACACACTTAAGGTTCGATGATGCTAGGGTTATAGGGAAATAGTGTACGTGGTTGCCGAAGGTTGTTCGGAGTCCCGGATGAGATCCCGGACGTTAGGAGGAGTTCCGGAATGGTCCACCGTAACATACCGGGACCATCGGAAGGGTTTCGGGGGTCCACCAAGTGGGGCCACAGGCACCGGAGGGATGCATGGGCCGCAAGTGGGAGGAAACCAGCCCCTAGGTGGGCTGGTGCGCCCCCCACAAGGGCCCAAGGCACAGCACAGGTGGGAAGGGGGAAAACCCTAGGGGCATATGGGCCCTAGGCCCACCTAGGGCACCACCCCTTCCACTCCCTCTCTTGGCCGCCGCACCAAATGCCATCTGGGCTGCTGCCGGCTCCTAGGGTGGGAACCCTAGGGCTGTGCCCTCCCTCCTCCTCCTCCTATAAATAGTGGGGGTTTTGGGGCTGCCGAGAACACAAGTTTCTTCCTCCCGCAGCACAGCCCTACCCTTCCTCTTCCTCGTTCTCCGTAGCGCTTGGCGAGGCCCTGCCGGAGTACCATGCAGCTCCACCGTCACCATGCCGTCGTGCTGCCGGAGCTCTCCCTCAACCTCTCCTTCCTCCTTGCTGGATCAAGGCGTAGGATACGTCACTGGGCTGCACGTGTGTTGAACGCAGAGGCGCCGTTGTTTGGCGCTTAGATCGGATTCCACCGCGATCTGAATCACTACGAGTACGACTCCACCAACCGCGTTCTAGTAACGCTTCTGCTTTGCGATCTTCAAAGGTATGACGATGCACTCACCCATCACTTGTTGCTGGTTTCTCCATAGATTGATCTTGGTGATCGTAGGAAAAAATTTAATTACTACTACGTCTCCCAACAACTCGGTGATTTGGATCGCGAAGACGTTCGACTACATCAACCGCATTTCTTAACGCTTCCCGCTTAGTGGTCTACACGGGTATGTAGATCCACTCTCCTTCTTGTAGATGCTCATCACCATGGATAGATCTTGCATGTGCGTAGGAATTTTTTTGTTTCCCATGCAACGTTCCCCAACAGTATGTACTTACCAAAGATAGTGGCAGTCATCTTGGAGATATTATCCTTGAGAGTCTTCAGCTCCGCCAATGCAAGATTGAGCTGTTCCTCTATATCTGTTGCACGCTTCACCAAGGCGGCTTGCTCAGTTTCAGGAATCTTTTTATACGCAATAAATTCAGCCTGGAGTTTCTCAAGCTTTTCAACAGCCGCCCGCAACTTCTCTTCTGCTATGGCTTGGGCAGTCTGTTGGGATGGCCCGCTCAGACTCCACGGTATCTAAAGCCTCCTGCATTTCACAAGTGAAAGATTATCAATGTTAAGTCGTCGGGATGGAATTATTCTTACAAGTCCCAAGCACATTGCAAGCAATATACTTGGCACTTGAGGGCTAATGTGTGTGTTTTCATTTTAAAATCTGTGATGAAGTTCCGGCTCATCACTAGCATAATGAACCAGACTTGGGGGCTACACCCAACAAGCCTCTTACATATGAGAGATCCGTCTCATCATTATCATAATGCTTCGGACTTGGGGGGCTACACCCGGCGAGCTTTTCAAATATGGAGTATCCGGCTCATCATTATCATAATGCTCCGGACTTGGGGGCTACAATTGGATCCATGACTTAGTATGAAGTACCGACTTATATGCAATTTAACCCAGTACCTAGGGGTCACGGGTTAGGCTCTATACAATATGATCGAAGGTTTGGATGACCAGTCTATTATTTGCAATATTAACCCGGTTCTTGGGGGATATGTACGGGTATAAGAGAAAGATAGAAGATGAAAGATACCTCATATATTTTGTTCATCAAGCCAACAAGCTTGCTCTCCATGTTGCGACTGGCAGACACGCGGTTCAGATAGCTAACGTGTAAGTCGTCTGCACTCATCTTTTCCAAGACAGGGAATTCAAAGTCAAGCTTCTCGAGAGAGAAAGTAGCAAGTTTGTTGGAATGCCTTGTCAGGGTATGGTGCATGGGAGATTGATAACCCATCCCAATGATGGTAACATCGGGGAGAGACGAGTCTTTAGCGGTAGGATTGGGCGGCTTAGGGTCAGCCGCTGCACTATCGGGAGCCGCCGAATGATGACCCACCAACTCTGAGGGCGGGGGAGATTTCTCAGGTGTTTCTTTGTTAGCCTCAGAAGGTTTAGCAGGAGAGAGGGACGACTCAGCAGGATCCGGCTGTTGAACGGTTGGAGCGACGGTAGACCCGCCTGCTTTCCTACGTTTGGCTTGTGCCCTGAAAGTGAAAAGAATCAACACAGTGCAAAAGTAATACAAGTAATGTACACACGGCAGAGGTGAAGACATACTCTATGTTGACCTCCATGGGAGGAAGTTTAGAGGCAGTTGAGTCGGCAAAAGGAGGAGGTGATTCCTACAAGTTAAGACAGTTGGACATAATAGTAAGGCAGCATTATGGAAATATAAGACATATATTGGGTTCCTGATATGTACCTCGGCGGGACGTTTCCGCCGCGCCGGGGTGTTAGGTAAGCCGGTCATGAGATCCCTAGAAACGGTGCTCCGGGTCTGACATCGAGAGTCGTGCTATTGTTTTTTCAAGGAAAATTCGGCATCTAAATAAGCGAGAGGATGCGAAAAAGGATCTTTTTGGACAAGCCGTAGTATCTTCGCTCATGGGAAGATTTTTGAGTCGGAAGAAAGATAAGTTACCTCAGGGGCATTGGCGTGGCTCGTCTCTATCTCCTCCTGTGTACAGTCATTGTCAGTAAGTTGCATAAAAGGACGGCCAAGGGGATCAAATTCTACCTCTGAGTCGTCAAGTTCAAGCAGGTTTTGAGCCGACGTTTTTGATTTTTAGCCGCGGGTGTTACCCGCCTAAGACTTCTTCTTCACGGGAGGGGTGTATTTTTTCTTCCAGAAGCTGGAGTTAGCCTGTAAGCGAAAGCCGCCAAGAGAAGTTAAGATTGCTATATATATATATATATAATCAAGACAGAGAGAAAGTAAATTTGAAAGCTACCCTTACGTCTGGAGCAGGGTTTGTGGCGTAGAAAGGTTTTAACCTGACTGAACGACAAGCTTCTTGGGATTCGTAAGTAAGTCCCCTGATAGCAGAGGTGATGTTCTCTTCTGTCAAGGGTGTGTGGTTGAAGCAGAGAGGATCATTTTCATCGCATGTGTATTCACACAGAAGCCGGTCACGCCGGCTCAATGGTAAGACCTTCCATGAGATCCAATAGCGGGTTAAGTCCACTCCCGTCAACCCGTTTGCAAGAAGAGCTTTGATTTTGGTGAAAGGCGGAGCAAACTTCGCTCGTGCCACGGCTGACATCCGGTCTGGAAGCTCAGTAGAAGTACAGATCCGACTAGGACGATAACCCGCCAGGGTTTTTTCAACCTCTGGAGATGTATCTCTGCAATAGAACCAAGTTCTATTCCAGTCTTTGGGATGGCTTGGCATTTGAAAAGTTGGGTAAACCAGATCTCTCCGTCTTTGGATGGAGACTCCACCGAGCTCCAAGCTTGGGCCGGCTGCCACTTCCGTTTGGCGGTTGACATACAAAAATTCACAGAATAGATCGACAGACGGCTCTTCTTGCAGGTAAACCTCACACAAGACTTGAAAGTTGCAGAAGTTGGAGGCAGAGTTCGGGGCAATGTCTTGAGGATGAAATTTAAAGAAATGGAGGAGGTCTCAGAAGAACTTAGATGCGGGCGGGCTGAAAGGCTGTGAAAGGGGGCAGTACGCGGCGGGTTAGAAAGTGACTAGACAACCAAGACGACTGATGAAATTAAATACTACTCCCTCCATACCTTTATATAAGGTGTATAGATTTTTGAGAAAACATCCAAAATATAAGGTGTATTGCATTGCACCACTTGTTTGGATATTTGTTTTAGGGATTTGATTACATTTCCTTATATCAGGCAAGCTCCTCTATTTTCTGATGTCAAATAGTCACGTGTAATCTCGCCCAAAACTTGTGAAATTTCCCTCCACGTGCGTTCTTTAATTTCCGTGCCAAAAACTATACACCCTATATTTAGGAACGGAGGGAGTATGACGTTAAGCCGCCGGTATAGTTTATCGGAAGAACCGGAGATTTGATGGCGGGTTAAGTGAACAAGGCCATGATGCAAAAATTGCTAAGGACATACAAACATGTTTTGCATATTAGCTGAGACTACAAGATCTACAGGCAAGGAAATATCAAATATATTCTAACCCTAAAAAGGGGCCAAGGAAGAACAGGCAGTTCGCGCAAGTGGGGGAGCAGCATATGGATCTAACATAAAACGTTGTTAAACTTCGCATGGATGACCGCGGTGGATTAAACAATACCACAAGATTTAAGGAGCTACTCCTTAGTTGACATTATAATGATGAACAAGAATGCTAATGGAGTACGATGAACTCGACAAGATTCAAGTGGGAAGTTAGAAATCTAAAAGAGGATGAAGAACATACCTTAAGGATGCGGCGGACGCGGGCGAGAGTCTGGAAGCGTTCAGGTTGATGCAGCGGCCAAGTTCATCAATGGCATGGGACCCCACCGGGGTGAGGGAGCTCAGGAGCATTGGTGTCGAGAGGAAGACGAAGAGTAGTGGCAGCGGAGAAAATGAAAAGACCCCCTCATGGCCCTATTGAAGGGGGTGGAAGGCCAAACGGGCACGCGAGAATTAAGGTGAGAAATGATGACCGACCGAGATGGACGCCTCAATTTTCAGGTTGACCGTTTAATGAGAGGATCTACGGCATACATCACGGAATCTTTTCGACATGTATGAAGGTGACGTCATGGCGGGTTATGTGTTTTCCCTTTTAGGTGACAAGGGTGTGAGACTCTCCGCTTGATAAAAAGTGGAGATTGACATGAGCAATCTCAAATCAATCTCGGGCCTAATGTTGGGGATATAACCCCGTGGTAAGACCCGCCCAGGAGGGGCCGGGTCATACCTGGCGGCTCGTTAACTTATGGGCTGGAGAGTAATATTGGGCTGCACGGTGGCTCACCATATGGACTGAGACGAAGGCCCATAGTCAGGAAGAAGACGGAAAACCCGGGCGCGTAAGCCGCCTGGAGACAGCCTGCCAGAGTCGGCAAGATGGCTTAGATACAGAGCCAGACACGTTGTAATAGTCGGTATGAGATTTGTGTAACCCGTGATCTTGACCTCCTATATAAAGGCGAGACCCGGGGACGACTTAAACAGAAACCAATTGATCGAGAGCTGGGTCAAGCAAATACGCTCCCTTGTAATCAATACTCCAATCAATACACACAAAGCAGGACGTAGGCTTTTACCTCATATCGAGGGGCCGAATCTGGGTAAATCCATGTCTTTCATCCCGACCAACCCCTTTGAGTCCACCGCGTTAGCGATGGCCTCGAACCTAAGTCTTCGAACATCTGCTGTGACAAAACCACGAGAGTACCCGTGGATTTGGCTCGCCGTGAAGAGTGATTGATTGGTGGTGGGGAGTAAAAACTTTATCATTCTATTTGGGAACCGCCTATAATGTATCTAGCATGGAAGATGTTGAAAACCTTTTGGTCATTATGTGAGCAATTAAAGCATACCTCTCTAAAATCATTACTCATCTCCGTTTAAAAACTCGAGCTCTGGAAACTCTGCAAATCAATGCTTCCCTCCGCGAAGGGCCCTTCCATTTACTTTATTGTTGAGTCATCCTCTTCTCATAAAAGGCACCAGTTAGAGAGCACCCCCGTCATTTGTATGCTTTGCTGTTAATTGATATTGAGCATGACCATGACTGGATCTCTTTCACCGTGAATTACAATGTCTACTCAGCCCTTGTTCTTTAGAGGTGCACTGCATTTATGTTTGGCAGTCTCAGAAAGATGCAAATACTTGAGAATATTCTTTGGCTCCCCTTGTGTCGAATCAATAAATTTGGGTTGAATACTCTACCCTTAAAAACTGTTGCAATCCCCTATACTTGTGGGTTATCAGTGATACGCAAATTGCTTTTCAACCTTCTCAAGGACCGCCTTTGTCGAATCAGATCCAACTAAACTAGGAGAGACAGACACCCGCCAACCATATTTATGCAACAGAGTCACATGTCAGTCGATGAAACCGGTCTCTCGTAAGCATACGAGTAAGGTTGGTCCGGGCCGCTTCATCCCACAATACCACCGAATCAAGAAAAGACCAATGGAGGAAGCAATCTGAGCATCAACGCCCACAAACTCCTTGGTGTTCAACTCGTGATCTCGTCTATGAGACCTAGCTCATGATGCCACTATTGGGGAACGTTGCATGGAAAACAAAAAAATTCCTACGCACATGCAACATCTATCCATGGTGACGAGCATCTACGAGAGGGAGATTGGATCTACATACCCTTGTAGATCGCTAAGCAGGAAGCGTTAAGAAATGCGGTTTATGTAGTCGAACGTATTTGCGATCCAAATCGCTAGCCGTCCCGCGGTCCGATCATGACCCGTCCCGTGATCCAATCATGAACCGTCCAGCGATCCAATCACGTCCTTCCGATCTAGCCCCGAACAGACGACACCTTCGTGTTCAGCACACGTACATCTCGATGAAGATCTCCACTTCCTCGATCCAGCAAGTGAGGGTGGAGAGGTAGATGAGTTCTCCAGTAGCACAACGACATGGTGGTCGTGGTGGTGGAGCTGATCCGGCAGAGCTTCGCTAAGCTATACTGAACAGATCTAGAGGAGAGAAATGATCTAGAGGGAGGAGGGCAGCATGTGATTTTTCAGGAGGAGGGCAGCATGTGACTTTGAATCACCTATTACCCCTCGCTCACCTAATAGATATGAATTGCCTTTTGTACTGAAGGTTATGTTATGGATGATGAGATAGCTAGGGATATTCTTACTTGTGCAAATACAGATGATGTGAAGAAACTATTATGCAAACTAATAGAAAAATATGTGATGGAGAAAATGAAACGTCATCCTAAATTTTCTACTTCTCCTATATTTGTTACTGACAGGGATTATGAGTTCTCTGTAGACCATGATTTAATTCCTATAGTAGAGTATGATCCTTTCCATGGTTATGAAAATGAAACTATTGTTGAACACCTTATGAAACTGAATGATATCACTACTATGTTTACCAATGAAGAAAAGATTCGCTACTATTATATCCTTAAGCTTTTTCCTTTCTCGCTAAAAGGCGAGGCCAAGGAATGGTTTTTATCACTTACTCCTGGTTGCATACGTAGTCCCCGGGATATGCTTCATCACTTTTCTACAAACTATTTTCCTTCTAGTAAGAAACAAGCTGCCTTACAAGAAATATTTAACGTTGCTCAAATTAAAGAAGATAATCTCCCTCAAGCTTGGGGGAGGCTTCTCCGGTTACTACGAGCTTTGCCTGATTGTCCACTTGAGAGGAATGAAATAATTGATATTTTTTATAATGGACTAACTGATGCTTCTAGGGATTTCCAAGATAGCAGTGCTGGTTGTATTTTCAAGGAAAGAACTGTGGAACAAGCTGAAGAATTATTGAATAACATAATGCAAAATGCCGATGATTGGACACTCCGTGAACCACCTTCAGAACCTATTCAACAGAAGAGAGGTATTCTATTTCTCAGTCCCGAAGATATGCAAGAAGCAAAAGATCTATGAAAGAAAAATGTTTTAAAACTGAGGATGTCAAGAAATTACCACCTATTGAAGAAATACATGGACTTGATGCCCCGACACAGGTAGTAAATGTAAACTCTCTTTGTTCCTTTAATAAAAGTGATATACCTTATACTAAGATTCCTGAACAATGCTGGGATGAATTTGGTAATTACGTTGTGAAGCAAGAACACTTCAACAATCAAGTTAAGAATCAATTGCAACGTAATTCTACGATGATAGATCGCTTAAGTGACTTGATGTTTAGAATTGCAAATGATGTGAAAGGATTAGGCGAACATGCTTCTATGGTTCACACTCAATTAGACCAAGTCGCTAAATCAAAAAAATGGTTTATTGCTAAAATGAATAATATAAATGATCATGCTATTAGAGTAGTCACTAGAGGAGGTAGAATGACCTAAGAACCTCTTTATGCTGAAGGTCACCCTAATAGAATTGAACAGGATTCCCAGAAAATTAATCAAGATACACCTAGTTCATCTAAGAAGAAGAAGAAAAAGAAACATGATAGGAACTTGCATGCTTCTAATGAACCTATTATAGAAAACCCCGTCCATAAAAACAATGAAGTTTCTATTTCTGATGCTGAGACTCAGTCTGGTAGTGAGCATACACCTAGTGATAATGAAAATGATAATAATAATGATGATGCTCATGTAGATGCTCAACCAGACAATGACAAAGAAAATGATAATGATGTGGAAATTGAACCTGCTGAGGATCTTGATAACCCACCTTCTAAAAATAAATGTTATGATAAGAGAGACTCTATTGCTACGAAACATGGAAGGAAAAGAGATAAATGGGTTCAAAAACCTATGACATTCCCTCGTAAAGCTACTAAAAGTAAAGATGAGGAAGATTTTGAGCGCTTTTGTTGAAATGATTAGACCTGTTCATTTACGCACTCGCTTGACTGATATATTGAAAATGCCTCCATATGCTAAGTATATGAAATATATTATCACTAATAAAAGAAAGATACCTGAAACTAAAATTGCCACCATGCTTGCTAATTATTCTTTTGATGGTGGAGTACCTAAGAAGTTCGGGAATCCGGGTATACCCACAATACCTTGCTCTATTAAAAAGAATTATGTTAAAACTACTTTATGTGATTTAGGGGCCGGTGTTAGTGTTATGCCTTTCTCCCTTTATAAAAGACTTGAATTGAGCAAACTCACACCTATTGAGATATCTTTGCAAATGGCCGATAAATCCACTGCTTTACCTGTTGGAATTTGCAAGGACGTTCCCGTCATGGTTGCAAATGTTACTATCTTAATAGACTTTTTTATTCTTGATATGTCGAAGGACGACAACATGTCGATCATCCTTGGTAGACCTTTTCTAAATACCGCAGAGGATGTAATAGATTGTAATAAAAGCAAGGTCACCTTTCATATCAATTGCAAGCAACATACCGTGCATTTTTCGAGGACAAAAACTTTGGTTAATAATATTAATGTCATTGATCCTATTCCCATGATTATCATTAGATATATTACAATCCCTATCCCAACTACCAAGAAGAAGAAATATTATAATCTTATTGTTGGGGAGATATAAGTCCCAATTGAGGTAAGCTAGTGACATATGAAGATTCTTCGATTTCATGTTAATCGGAAACATTTAGTAATAAGATTTGATTAACCTTATTAATGAATTCATTTTTAAAGACATGAGACTGATGAATTGAATATTCACAACTCTCTGTATCACAATTTTATAGTTTGCTTAGTAAAACTAAAATAAAATTCCATGAAATTCCTATTTTCTGTTTTCCCCGTGCATGAAAAATACCTCAAAAATAAGAAGTCTGAGATTCCCACGAAAATTTAACACGAATTTTTCTGGACTAAATAAATTTTTTTGGTGGAAAAATTGCTGCAGGGGGCTTGCCGGTGGGCCACCACGCAACGAGTCGCGACCCCCCCCCCCCGAGGCGGCGGTCGGTTGGCTTGTGGGACCCATAGGGCCCCCTTCCTTATCCCTGTTGGAGAACGTTGCATGGGAAACAAAAAATTTCCTACGCACATGCAAGACCTATCCATGGTGATGAGCATCTACGAGGGGGAGAGTGGATCTACATACCCTTGTAGATCGCTAAGCAGGAAGCATTCAGAAACATGGTTGATGTAGTCGAATGTCTTCGCGGTCCAAATCGCCGAGTGTCCCGCGATCCAATCACGATCCGTCTCGATCTAGCGCCAAACGGACGACACCTCCGCGTTCAGCACATGTACAACTCGATGACGATCTCCGCCTTCTTGATCTAGCAAGAGGGAGCGGAGAAGTAGATGAGTTCTCCGACAGCGCGACAATGGTGGTGGTGGAACTATTCCGGCAGGGCTTCGCCTAAGCACCGCCGAAACTAGAGGATTTGATCTATCGGGGAGAGAGGGCTGCACCGTGGCTAGGGTTTCTTGTGCGGATGCCCTCTCTCCCCTCTAGTATATATAGGAGGGAGGGGAGGGGTTGGACGACCTAGCGATCCTCCTAGGAGTCAGCCGAAGGAGGTGGAGGTGGAGGAGTCCACCTCAAATCCTACTCCTTGTAGGATTCCTTCCCTTCCCCACTTGGACTTTCCTTTCCCCACAAGTATAGTTGCATAAGCCCACTTGGGCTAGCCGCTCAGCCCACCAGGGGCTGGTGCGCCACCCTAAGGCCCATGTGGACCTCTTGGGGTGTGGAGGATCCACTTGCTGGACCCCCGGAACCCATTCATCAATCCCGGTACACTGCTGGAAGTGCCCAAAACTTTTCCAGAGTTCAAACACCACTTTCCTATATATCAATCTTTACCTCGAGACCATTCTAGAGATCCTCGTGATGTCTTGGATCTCATCCAGGATTCTGAAAAACCTTCGGTCATCAACATACATAACTTAATACTACCGAAATGCCACTGAACGTTAAGTGGGCAGACCCTGTGGGTTTGAGAACTATGTAGACATGACCGAGACACCTCTACGGTCAAAAACCAATAGTGGTACCTAGATGCCTATATTGGTTCCTACATAGTCTACCTAGATCCTTATCGGTTGAACCTCTATGTCAAGGATTCAGTTAATCCCGTATGTTGTTCCCTTTGTTCTTCGGTATGTTACTTGCTTGAGATTCGATCGTCGGTATCTCTATACCTAGTTCAATCTCGTTACTGGCAAGTATCTTTACACGTTCCATAATACAAGATCCCGTGGATAACACTTTAGTCACATTGGTTGCAAAGCTTGTTGTCATGTTGTATTACCGAGTGGGCTCTGAGGTACCTCTTCGTCATACGGAGTAACAAATCCCAGTCTTGATCCATGCCCACTCAACAGACACCCTCGAAGATACCTGCAGAGCATCTTTATAGTCACCTAGTTACGTTGTGACGTTTGATACACAGAAGGTACTCCTTCGGTGTCACTGGGTTGCATGATCTCATGGTCATAGGAACAGATACTTGACATGCAGAAAACTATAGCAATAAACTGACACGATCATATGCTATGTTTATAGTTTGGGTCTTGTCTATCACATCATTCTCCCAATGATGTGATCCCGTTATCAAATGACATCTTATGTCTATGGCTAGGAAACCTTGGCCAACTTTGATCAACGAGCTAGTCTACTACAGGCATAGTAGGGACACAGTGTTGTCTATGTATCCACACATGCATATGAGTTTCCGATCAATAAAATTATAGCATGGATAATAAACGATTATCATGAACAAGGAAATATAATAACAACCATTTTATTACTGCCTCTACGACATATTTCCAACAGTATCCCACTTACACTAGAGTCAATAATCTAGATCACATCACTATGTGATTTACATTGTAATGAATCTAACACCCATAGAGTTCTGGCGTTGATCATGTTTAACCTTTGGAAGAGGTTTAGTCAATGGGTATGTGACATTCAGATTAGTGCACACTTTGTAAATATTTATGTCCTCCTCCTTGATGTAATCGCGAATGGAATTGAAGCCTAGCTTTATGTGTCTAGTCCTATCGTGAAACCTTGGTTCCTTTGCCACAACAATGGCACCAGTGTTGTCACAGAATAGAGCAATTGGATTCAGTGCACTAGGCACTGCTCTAAGATCTGTCATGAACTCCTTCATCTAGACACCTTCCTTCGCCGCCTCCGAGGCTGCGATGTACTCCGCTTCGTATGTAGAATCGGCTACCATGCTTTGCTTGGAACTGCACCAACTTACAGCTCCCCCATTGAGAATAAATACATATCTAGTTTGCGACTTAGAGTCATTTGGATCAGTGTGAAAGCTTGCATCGACGTAACCCTTTACGACGAGCTCCAGATCACCTCCATAAACAAGAAACATTTCCTTAGTCCTTCTCAGGTACTTAAGGATATTCTTGACCGCCGTCTAGTGCTCCATTCCTGGATCACTTTGAAACCTTCAGGCCATACTTATGTCAAGGCTGACATCGGGTCTTGTGCACAACATTGCATACATGATAGAGCCTATGGATGAAGCATAGGGGATGGCATGTTGGAAATATGCCCTAGAGGCAATAATGAATTGGTTATTATCATATTTCTTTGTTCATGATAATCGTTTATTATCCATGCTATAATTGTATTGATCGGAAACTCAGATGCATGTGTGGATACATAGACAACACCATGTCCCTAGTATGCCTCTAGTAGACTAGCTCATTGATCAAAGATGGTCAAGGTTTCCTAGCCATGGACATGAGATGTCATTTGATAACGGGATCACATCATTAGGAGAATGATGTGATGGACAAGACCCAAAATATAAACATAGCATATGATCATGTCAGTTTATTGCTATAGTTTTCTGCATGTCAAGTATCTATTCCTATGACCATGATGTCATGCAACTCACTGACACCAGAGGAGTACCTTTGTAGGATTGAAAGTAGGTCTAGAGGGGGGGTGATTAGACTACTTGACCAAACAAAAGTTTTGCCTTTTCCCAATTTTAATTCTTGGCAAGTTTTAGCATTCATAGCATATCAAGTAACACCCTACACATGCATGAATAAGAGTGTAACAGCGGAAAATAAAGACATTGCACATGTAAGTAAAGAGAGGGTTAGGAAAGCAAACACAAGTGATGACACAATGATTTTTCCTGTGATTCCGATAGGTGGTGCTATCGTACGTCCACGTTCATGGAGTCTTCAACCCACGGAGGGTAACGGTCGTGAGAGTCCACGGAGGGCTCCACCCATAAGGGTCCATGAAGTAGCAACTTTGACTATTCCATGCGGCTTCCAGCCACGAAGGACTAGCCTCACTATGGGTAGATCTTCACAAAGTAGGCGATCTCCTTGCCCTTACAAAATTCATGGTTCACTCCACAACACGAAGTAGGAGGCTCCCAAGCGACACCTAACCAATCTAGGAGGCACCACCCTCCAAAAGCTAATAGGCTCGGTAATGACGATAAAATCCTTGCTCTTGTGCTTCAAGATGATAGACTCCTCAACACACAATCACTCTCTCATAGATTTGGCTTGGTAGAAGAGATGGGATTGGTGGAAAGCAACTTGGGGAGGCTAGAAATCAAGATCCATATGGTTGCAGTGGATGATCTTGACCTCAACACAAGGGTAGGTGGTTCTCTCTCAGAAAACTGAGTAGGATAGGTATGGAATAGTTCTGAGTGCTTCTCTTTCGAGTGGGTGGTGGTGAAGGGGTATATATAGGCATCCCCAAAAATCCAACCGTTACACACAAAATGACCAACTCGGTGACACCAATGTGTAAATCTTGGTGGTACCGAAGTGAGCAAAAGTGGCAACTTTTGAATCTTGGAGGGACCGATATACAATTCTCGGTTGCACCGACAAGGTGACCAATGGGCAGATTTCCCAAACTCGGTGACGCTGGTTCACCATTTTCGGTTGGACCTAAAATGTGAACTTGCGTAATAGAATCTTGGCAACCCAACTCGGTGGCACCGAGAGGAGTGTTGGCTACACCGAAGTGTTAGTGTTTGGCAGAGTCTGTCTAGGGTCTAGAATCGGTGGCACCGGGATAGGAATGTTTGTTGCATCGATTTGGAATATTTGGCTTGGGACGGACTTTAGTGGGAGAGTTTTGTGGATGTTTTGGTGACTGTCACTTGTGCACGTTTGAGCATATTGTTCACCATCAAAACTTTACCCCCTTTTAATAGGATTGGCTTTCCTATGGACTCAAAGTGATTTCTCACAAATGTAAAATGTAGAGTCCTCTTGCTTGAAGCTTGGCCAACCTATTTCCTTGGATCTTGGGGTAGTTCCACAATCCTTTGGCCATCCCTATCATTGAACTTGTCGTGAAATATACTTAGTGGAAACATTAGTTCAATGACTTCTATGTTGTTATTAATTACCAAAACCACCAAGGGAGCAAATGTGCTTTCAATCTCCCCCTTTTTGGTAATTGATGACAACATATAGATCAAAGCTTCGACAAAGATATAATCATGGAATATAATAGTCGCTTTTAGAAGTATGTGATAAGCAAGAGCTCCCCCTAAATTTGTGCATTATTTTTAAGTTTGCATTTGAATGCAAATGCACAATCGATTAGGTACATGGGTTACTTCTTACATGTCACATATCACTTGGTGGTGTGCGAGAGTAATTGTAATGAACATCATAGCACAACACAATTAACCAAAGATGAATGATCATCACATAAGCATTAAGATGATAGGAAATAGTAGCATCACACATCAAAGCGTATGATCAAACATCATCAAGCATGTATCACAAGCAAGGCAAAAGAGTATCACAGTAACCAAAAGCAATTGTTTTGTGAAAAAGCAACAAACACCAAACGCTCTCTCACTCAAAGCCTAAAGATCTATATACATTTCTCCCCCTTTGGCAACAAGTTACCAAAAAGTTCAAAGGCATATATCTAAGCGTTCTTGGGCTGATCTCCTCCAGTTGTCGATGAAGGAGTTGAGAGAATAGCGTCGGCAAAGATCTTTGTAGATGTCATGGATGGAGCTGGGGTGGTCATGGGAGGAACTGAAGCTGATGGAGCAGGAGCTGTGCTGGTAGTAGTAGGAGCTGATAAAGAGGGCCTCAAGTCTGGTGCATACACTGTGGCTGATCTGGCCTGAGTAGTGAACTGGGTGCCTAGCCTGAGAGTTGATCCATCCTCATCATCATCATCCTCAGAAGAAGAAGAGGTAGAAGAGACCCAAGGGATGTGCATGGAGTCAACTTCCTTTTGAAGCTCTATAACTGTCTTTGACAACTTGTCCACCTTATCACCAAGAGTCTTGATCCTTGTCTCAAAGATCCTCACAAGACTGTTCTGGTTGTCTAGAATACCCTTGATACCCTTCTGCATGCCCTGAACGGCTGAGATCAGAAGATCCATTTGCTCGTTTCTGGATCTGGGGGCTTGAGCACTAGCGGCTCGAACTGCTGCTGCCTCTGCCTGTGCTGTAGCAGATGTGGGATGATCTGGGTCCATCACCACAACATTATCCTCAACTTCTGGCTGTAGGGGCAGATGTGGACGATCTAGAGCAAAAATGTGCTTCTCCAACCGAGAGTTGATAAGCAACTGGATGTAGGGTGCATAGCAGCAAGAGCACTTTTGATCAGCATCAACCCTCTTGATTGTCTCAACAATCAAATCCATGACTCTAATCCTGGTATGTCCGTCAAGGTGGATCAGCATGTTGATGGAGTAGCCTCGGATCATCTTGTCATCTCCTGACTTGGGCATCAAGGTATGCCTCAGAATAGTGTTCATGGTTCGGAGGCCTGCTTGTAGATCGTAGATGGATCCTAGCTTGTGAGATTGCCACTAGTTTGTGGGGATAGGAGTATACATATCTTTCATGGCATTGTGACTTGCCTTGGATTCTGAGTATACATCCAGATCACCTTCCTGAACATCTGGAACTCCTAGAAGTGCAGACCACTCCTCAAAGGTAGATTCATACCTTGCTCCTTCAGTCATCCATACAATTCTACCATCTCCGTAGAAATGAGCAGTGGAGTATAATTGCATGATCATCTCTTCGTTCCATGCAGTAAGCTCTCTTCCAATGAACTCATCCAGACCAATGCAGTGGAAATTATCTTGGACACTTGGAAAGTAGTCCACATTCTTATTGATGAATTTCCAATTGACATATCTCATATCGCTAACAGCTGGGCTCTTGTCAAGAAGCACTGTCTCATAAAAGTCGTGTTGCTCTCTGGTCTAGAACCTGTAGTCAACAGCAATTTTCTTCCTCTAGGCATAAGGATCTATGGCTCTCCAGGCTCTCAATCCTGAGTCTTTCCTCTTCTTCATGTCTTCAGCAACTAAGTGGATGGCATCGTGTACTGGAAGATGTGGTCTGAGCTTCATCAAAGTAGTCAAGTCATCATCATCTTCAAGTCTCGAGGCAGTCCCCTTGTTCTTCTCAGAAGCTGGAATGTCTCTGGTAGTCCTCTTGGACTTTTGTGCAGCAGCTTTCTTGGAAGTAGGCTTGGTGCTCTTGGAAGTGCCAGTCTTTGGCATAGCATCAGCCATAAGCTTCTTGTCTTTCTTCTTGGGAAGGGCTTTTTCAACATGTTCTTCCTCCTCTTCCTCGGCAACAGCACCAACATCCTCCTCTGAATCTTCATACATGGAGGTAGGCCTGCCAATCACATGGATAATCCTCTTTCTAGATTTCTTCTCCCCTGCCTTCTAAGGCATTGCCTTCCTTGGGGATCAACAGACGTTGTGGCTCTAGCACTCTCATGTGCTTTGATAGTCTCTGAGATGGCATTGACCTTGCTGACAACTCTTCTGGAAGAAGTAGCTTCAGTTGCTGACTTCTTAGCAGCCTTTTCTTGCTTCTTGGCAAGAATCTCCTCAGGAATAAAATATGAATCCTCTTCATTAGAGTTTAGCTTCTTCCTGTTCCTGGTGGTAGCCTTGGGCAACCCATGAGAGCTGGGGGTGCCTGGATCTGAAAAAGAACTGGGCTCTGGGCTTGTGCCTGAACTCATATCAACTCCCCGCTCTGCCAAATTTTGACTGTCCTCTGCATCTGACGTACTAACCCAGTGAATAGAGTATAGGAGAGCAGAAGTGGATGAGTCATCACAAAATGTGGCTGTTTTTTTAAATTTGAACAATAAATTTTCAGGATTTTGCATTCTGTCAAATAAATATCGGTACAGCCGAAACAAATTTTTCGGTGGTGCCGAGACTGACTGACTCACTTAACCGAACCTTGGCACCCTTTTCGGTCTAACCGAAAAGAGGAACTCGGTTCCACCAAGTCATTTCTCAGCAACACAGAAGATCACATCGGTGAGACCGATATGTCTGTCTCGGTTCCACCGAGATTTATCGGGCGGACGGCAAAACCCTAGAAAATTCACCACTCGCTAGACTATGGAGGTTTTGGGTGGATAGGAATACATGCAAAGGGTTTCTTATAGATAAACTTGAATCTAATGCACAAGAATCGAACGAGGAGCGCAAAAGAGGTCAAATCCGGACCCTAACTTGGTGCGGATCCGCTATGGCGGCAATGATGGAGAAGATTTCGTTGACGACGGCGATTCCCAGCGGCGGAGGAGCACAGGGAGACAAGGGCGACGACCAGGGGACTCGTAGGCGGCAGCTTATGGTTCTGAGGCACGGCGAATGAGATTAAATTTTAAAGTGTCGGGGTCCACAACTTATATACCCACCACTGTCGGTGACACCGATTCTAACTTTTCGGTGTCATCGAGTTCCTCAACTATCAGTTGACAGGGAAACTTGGTGTAACTGAGAAGATGGAGTCAGTGGTACCGAAATTGAAAACCAGATCAACCCTAGGCCTTCGGTGAGACCGAGATTTTGTGGTTGGCTCCACTGAGATGCACTTGGGAGGTTTTAATGGTCAGTCCTTGTCGATATGGAACTCCGAGTGCTCCACACACAGAGGGATCGAAAAACACTTGTTCAGATTTTGTGATGCAGCATGAATAGAGTATGAGGTGAGAAAGCATAGATAGCTAAATAAGTGGTCCTAGTCATTCTTGTATATCCAATTGTCAAAAGATAAATCAAAAGCCAAATAGCAACAATTGGATATTCCTGAATGTGAAAATAAATGTAGACCAACATGCTCACACAATAAGATGTCAAATGAAATCATGGTAAACATGCACAAACACTCTAGCATCTAACAAGCACTTGGGAGATTACAAAGTCATCTATATATGAGCATTTGACTTAGGAGCCAAATAAGAGTACTTGATCATAGGTCATACTCATCGTTTAAGCACAAGTGGGGTTACCACTTTTACATAAAGCATTTAATGTTGTCACATACTAAGAGATTCTTTGACTCAAGTCTTAGAGTAAAGCTCCCCCTTGATGTGACATCCCCCCATAAGAGGGATAAATTAACCTTGGGTTTTGTCGATGAAGACTTCATGTTGGTGAGGTAGTGGTGGATGTTCAAGGTTGATGAAGATCACCAAAAATTGGGAGCATCCTTGTTGTTTCCTTACTCTTCTCACCTACATGGGTTAGTCCCAACACACAAGAGACAAATACAAGGATATCCATGGACATGGAGTGAAAAGCATGTGTAATGATGTCCATTGATGTGTTGATTACCTTGTCCCTTGCTTACCTTTGAGGGAATGTGTGACTCCTTGATCTATTGCATAGGGTTGATGTTGATTGCAAATAGATCTTGCCAATATTGAATATGAGTGAATTTCATTAGCGGAGTCACCCCTCAAGAACTTTCTAGTTCTTCTTCTTGGGGAACCACATCAAGTTGATGGGTCTCCTTGGTGTTGAAGTAACACTTGTAGAAGTTGAGCTTGTAGTAGCATTGGGAACCCACTTCACCATAGCTTGGGGTTCATCTTCATAAGAGTCAAAGTCCTCTTGGAGCTTGTTCTTGCCCTTGAGCTTGTGGTCTAGTGGTGGAAGGTCATCTTGAGTGTTTGTCCCCTTGGGAAGAGTATTTTCATACTTATCCTTTTGAGGAACAAACTTGGGCTTGGGATATTGACCTTCTTCCCATTCAACTCCAATAGCGTTGAAGTAGCCAACACCACGATTCTTCTGGTATCCTCCATGCTTGCGTACAATCTCGTCAAACTGTTTGTACCCTTCAAGACTCTTGTAGATACCTTTCTCTATAATCCCTTTCAATAAGGCATTTTCTTCCGCAAGTGTAACTTGGCCAAGAGAACCATCATTAGTGGAATCAATAGAACTACTTGGAGCAACATCATTGGGTTTAGCATTTTTATTGTTGCTACTAGATGAAGAACCTTTCTTTCCTTTGTTACTAGTTTGCTTAGATTTGACTTGTGGAATGAATGTAGACAAGAGTAGTCGTTTGGCAAGATAAGATGAAGTATTCTTTTGGAGATCGTCATTGATAGCTTCAGGAAATACATGTTCTTGCTCCAAATTAAGCTTCTCGAAGCGTAGCTTCTCATGAGTTATTACAAGCTCTCTATGATCTTCAAGAGTATATTCATCAGCTAACTTAAGAGTGTTGAGTTCTTTAGTTAGTTCTTCTATTTTCATATTATCATCGTCAATTGACTTATCATGACTAGCATGAGAAATATCAAGTTCATTATGGTCAACATCACTAGTTTTATCACATAGCAAGTCATCATCGTAAAGCAAATCATCTTCATCACTATTGAAATCAAGATATTCAGGGTGAGATACCTTGGGTCCTTTAGCCATGAACCAACTTCCACCTCCTTCATTTGGTGAATCAAATATATCATAGGAGTTGATTGTCACTAGTGCAATTCCGGCAACACCATCATCTTGACTACAGTCGGAGTTGGAGTGATAGCTTCTCTCGGAGTTGTTGTCGGAGTCGGAGCTGGAAACCCATTCACCAACATGAGCTTGATGCTTTATTCTTGAGTAGCTCTTGGTGTGCTTGTCCTTCTTCTCCGAGTCCCTACTTCTCTTGAGGGTCTTCGTTCATAACGATCATCTCTACTCCTTCTCTCTCTCTTCGAGGTGATTCATCTCTTGAGCTTCATCTTCTTGGTGACTCTTCCCTTCGTTCGTAGGGAGTCGTGCACTCATTGGAGTAGTGTACGGGCTTCCCACGGTTGTAGCAGTTTCGGTCACGACTTGACGAACGCTTATCTTCATGTCTTGAGTTGGAGCTGCGATCTTTGCTTCTATTCTTGTAGAACTTGTTGAATTTCTTGACCGTGAGGCTTATCTCTTCATTTGTGACAAGGTTGTCACTTGAGGTAGCGGGAGCATCACTTGTGACTTTGTAAGCACCGCTAGACTTGTGATGAAGCTCTTCCTTGTCCTTGAGTGTCATCTCATGAGCAACAATTCTACCAATCACTTCTTTTGGTTTGAGATCCTTGTAGTTAGGCATCATTTGGATCAATCTGCACACGGTGACATATCTCTCATCCAAAGCTCGAAGTATCTTCTTGATGATGAAATTGTCGGTCATTTCTTCGCTTCCTAAGCCGACAATCTCATTTGTGATGAGAGCTAGCCTAGAGTACATTTAAGCGACTCCTTCACCATCCTTCATCTTGAACTTGTCAAGTTGACCTTGAAGAACATCTAACTTGGATTCTCTCACGGACTCACTTCCTTCGTGCATATTCCCAAGCGACACCTAACCAATCTAGGAGGCACCACCCTCCAAAAGGTAATAGGCTCGATAATGACGATAAACTCCTTGCTCTTGTGGTTCAAGATGATAGACTCCTCAACACACAATCACTCTCTCACAGATTTGGCTTGGTAGAAGAGATGGGATTGGTGGAAAGCAACTTGGGGAGGCTAGAAATCAAGATCCATATGGTTGGAGTGGAAGATCTTGACCTCAACACAAGGGTAGGTGGGTCTCTCTCAGAAAACTGAGTAGGATAGGTATGGAATAGTTCTGAGTGCTTCTCTTTCGAGTGGGTGGTGGTGAAGGGGTATATATAGGCATCCCCAAAAATCCAACCATTACACACAAAATGACCAATCGGTGACACCGATATGTAAATCTTGGTGGTACCGAAGTGATCAAAAGTGGCAACTTTTGAATCTCGGAGGGACCGATATACAATTCTCGGTTGCACCGACAAGGTGACCAACGGTCAGATTTACCAAACTCGGTGACGCCGCTTCAACATTTTTGGTCGGACCGAAAATGTGAACTTGCGTAACAGAATCTTGGCAACCCAACTCGGTGGCACCGAGAGCAGTGTCGGCTGCACCGAAGTGTTAGGGCTTGGCTGAGTCTGTATAGGGTTTAGAATCGGTGGCATCGGGATAGGAATCTTTGTTGCAGCGATTTTGCATATTTGGGTTGGGACAGACTTTGGTGGGAGAGTTTTGTGGATGTTTTGGTGACTGTCACTTGTGCACGTTTGAGCATAATGTTCACCATCAAAACTTTACCCCCTTTTAATAGTATTGGCTTTCCTATGGACTCAAAGTGATTTCTCACAAATGTAAAATGTAGAGTCCTCTTGCTTGAAGCTTCGCCAACCTATTTCCTTGAATATTGGGGTAGTTCCACAATCCTTTGGACATCCCTATCATTGAACTTGTCTTGAAATATACTTAGTGGAAACATTAGTTCAATGACATATATGTTTTCATTAATTACCAAAACCACCAAGGGAGCAAATGTGCTTTCAACCTTGTGTGTATCAAACTTTCGCAACATAACTGGGTGACTATAAAGGTGGTCTATAGGTATTTCCGAGGGTGTCTGTTGGGTTGGCATGGATCAAGACTGAGATTTGTTACTCTGTGTGAAGTAGAGGTATCTCGGGGCCCACTCGGTAATACAACATCACAACAAAGCCTTGCAAGCAATGTGACTAAGTGTTAGCCACGGGATCTTGTATTACAGAATGAGTCAAGAGACTTTCCAGTAACGAGACTTTCCAGTTCCGATGACTACTTGATAGTTCAATGTGTCATGCATTACAACTTAGAATTGAGGCTCCAAAACGTTTTGAATGTCACAGAACATATGAGATGTTCTAAGAGCTGAAATTGGGATCTCAGCGTGCTCGTGTTGTGAGATATGAGATCTCCAACAAGATTCTTTGCCTGCAAGATGAAGGAGAATAACTCAATCATTGAGCATGTGCTCAGATTGTCTGGGTGCTACAATCTCTTGAATCAAGTGGCAGTTGATCTTCCAGATAAGATAGTGATTGATATAGTTCTCCAAGTCACTATCACTAAGCTACTAGAACTTGGTGATGAACTATAATTATGCCAGGGATGGAAATGATGATCCCTGAGCTATTCACGATGTTTTACACCACGAAGGTAGATATCAAGAAGGAGCATCAAGTGTTGATGGTTAGTAAAACCACTAGTTTTGAAAAGGGAAAGGGTAAGGAGGAAAACTTCATGGATGGCAAGTTAATTGTTGCTCCAGTGAAGCAACCCAAGGTTGAACCCAAACCCGAGACTAAGTGCTATTATTATGAGGAGCACGGTCGTTGAAGCGGAACAACCCTAGATACTTGGTAGATAAGAAGGCTGGAAACATCGACAGAAGTATATTTGATATACATGTTATTGATGTGTACCTTGCTAGTACTCCTAGTAGCACCTGAGTATTGGATACTGGTTCGGTTGCTAAATGTTAGTAACTCGAAATAATAGCTACGGAATAAACGAAGACTAACTTAGGGTGAGGTGACGATGTGTGTTGGAAATGTTTCCAAGGTTGATGTGATCAACATCGCATGCTCTCTCTACCTTTGGGATTAGTGACGAACCTAAATAAATGTTATTTGGTGTTTGCATTGAGCATGAATGTGATTAGATCGTGTTTATTGCAAGACGACTATTCATTTAAGTTAGAGAATAATGGTTATTCCGTTTACATGAATAATACCTTCAATGGTCATGCACCCAATGAGAATGGTTTGTTAAATCTTGATCGTAGTAATATACATGTTCATAACATAGATGCCAAAGGATACAAAGTTAATAATGATAATACCACATACTTGAGGCACTGTCGCTAAATGTCATATTGGTGTAAATCGCATGAAGAAACTCCATGCTGATGGATCTTTGGACTCATTCGATTTCGAATCGGTTGAGGCATGTGGACCATGCCTCATGTGCCAGATGACTAAAGACCCCGTTTTCGGTATGATGGAGTGGGCTAGTAACTTATTGGAAATGATACATGTTGATGTATGCGGTCCAATGAGTGTTGTAGTGTGCAGTGGATATCGTTATTTTCTTGCCTTCACTGATGATTTGAGTATATATGAGTATATTTACTTAATGAAACACAAGTCTGAAACGTTTGAAAAGTTCAAAAAAATTCAGAGTGAAGTTTAAGATCATCGTGACAAGAAGATAAAAATGTGTATGATATGATTGTGGAGGTGAATATCTGAGTTACGAGTTTGGCATACAACTTTAGACAATGTGAAAGTTGTTTCACAACTCACGCCACATGGAACGCCATAGTGTGATGGTGTGTCCGAATATCGTAGTCGTGCTCTATTGGATATGGTACGAACTATGATGTCTCTTATCGATTTGCCTCTATAGTTTTGGGATTATGCATTAGAGACAACTACATTCACTTTAAAAGGGGCACCATCTAAGTCTGTTGAGATGACACCGTATGAATTTTGGTTTGGCGGAAACCTAAGCTGTCATTTCTTAATGTTTGGGGCTGCGACGCTTATGTGAAAAAGGTTTTCACCTAATGAGCTCGAACCCAAAGCGTACAAATGCATCTCCATGGAAAACCCTAAGAACAGTTGGGTATACCTTCTATCTCAGATCCGAGTGCAAAGTGTTTAAAATGGGTCCTTTCTCGAGAAAGAGTTTCTCTCGAAAGAATTTAGTGGGAGGAAGATAGAACTTGATGAGGTTGTTGAACCTTTGTTTCAACCAGAGAGTAGCGCAACGCAGAAAGATGTTTTTGTGGAGCCTACGTTAGTTGAAGAGGAAGTTAATGATGATGATCATGAAACTTCGGATCAAGTTTCTATCGAACCTCGTAGGTCGACAAGGACGCATACTACTCTTGAGTGGTATGACAACCCTGTCTTAGAGGTCATGTTGTTGGACAACGATGAACCTACGAGCTATGGAGAAGCGGTGATGGGCTCGGATTCCGGCAAATGGTTAGAGGCCGTGAAATCCGAGAAAGGATCCATGTATGAAAACCAAGTATGGACTTCGGTATACTTGCCGTTGAACGGCAGGTCGTTGAGTACAAATGGACCTCTAAGATGAAGACAGACGCTGACCGTAAATGTCACCATTTATAAAGCTCGACTTGTCGCACAGAAATTTACGACAAGTTCAAGGATTTGACTGCGATGAGACTTTCTCACTCGTAGCGATGCTAAAGTCTGTTGGAATTACGTTAGCAGTTGCTGCATTTTTCAATTATGAAATCTGGCAGATGGATGTCAAAACATCATTTCCTTCCTTGAGGAAAGGTTGTATGAGATACAACCAGAAGGTTTTGTCAGTCCTAAGGATGCTAAAAGGTGTGCAAGCTCCAGTGATCCTTCTATTGGCTGGAGCGAGCATCTCGGAGTTGGAATATATGCTTTGATGAGATGATCAAAGTTTTTGAGTCTATACGAAGTTTATGAGAAACTTGTATTTACAATAAAGTGAGTGGGAGAACTATAGAATTTCTGATAACTATATGTGGTTGACATATTATCGAAAATGATGTAGAATTTCTAGAAAGCATAAACGGTTGTTTGAAAAAGGTTTTTCAAAGTAAGACCTGGATGAAGCTACCTAATTATTGGGCATCAAGATCTATAGATATAGATCAAGATGCTTGATGAGACTTTCAATGAGTACATACCTAGACAAGATTTTGAAAGAGTTCAAAATGGATCAGTCAGAGAAAGAGTTCTTGCCTGATTTGTAAGGTGTGAAGTTGAGTAAGACTCAAAGCTCGACCATGGCAGAAGAAAGAGAAAGGACGAAGGTCGTCCCCTATGCTTTAGCCATAGGCTCTATATAGTATACCATGTTGTGTATCGCACATGTGTGTGCCTTTCCATGAGTCCGTCAAGGGGTACAAAAGTGATCCAGGCGTGGATCACTGGACAACAGTCAAAATTATCCTTAGTAACTAGAGGACTAAGGAGATATTTCTCGATTATGGAGGTGAGAAAGATTCTTCATAAAGAGTTACGTCGATGCAAGCTTTAACACCAATCCAGATGATTCTTAGTAGCAATCCGGATATGTATAGTGAAGCAGCCATTTGGAATAGCTCCAAGTGGAGTGTGGTAGCAGTGTCTACAGTATGACCTAGAGATTTGCAAAGTACACGCGGATTTGAATGTCATAGACCCGTTGACTAAAGACCTCTCTCACATGCAAAGCATGATCGAACCCCATAACTCATTGGGTGTTAGATTCATAAATATATAAATCACATGGTGATGTGAGCTAGATTATTGACTCTAGTGCAAGTGGGAGATTGTTGGAAATATGCCCTAGAGGCAATAATAAATTGGTTATTATCATATTTCCTTGTTCATGATAATCGTTTATTATCCATGCTATAATTGTATTGATCGGAAACTCAAATACATGTGTGGATACATAGACAACACCATGTCCCTAGTATGCCTCTAATAGACCAGCTCGTGGGTCAAAGATGGTCAAGATTTCCTAGCCATGGACATGAGATGTCATTTGATAATGGGATCACATTATTAGGAGAATGATGTGATGGACAAGACCCAATCTATAAACATAGCATATGATCGTGTCAGTTTATTGGTATAGTTTTCTGCATGTCAAGTATCTGTTCCTATGACCATGAGATCATGCAACTCACTGACACCAGAGGAGTACCTTGTGTGTATAAAACGTTGCAATTTAACTGGGTGACTATAAAGGTGCTCTCCAGGTATCTCCGAGGGTGTCTGTTGGGTTGGCATGGATCAAGACTGGGATTTGTTACTCCGTGTGATGGAGAGGTATCTCAGGGCCCACTCGATAATACAAAATCACAACTAAGCCTTGCAAGCAATGTGACTAAGTGTTAGCCACGGGATCTTGTATTACGGATCGAGTAAAGAGACTT
Source organism: Hordeum marinum (assembly GCA_022496015.1). Taxonomy (NCBI): domain Eukaryota; kingdom Viridiplantae; phylum Streptophyta; class Magnoliopsida; order Poales; family Poaceae; genus Hordeum; species Hordeum marinum. The sequence continues at coordinate 413,149,045 of CM039673.1, forward strand.
GTCGGTAATGATATTGAACTAGGTATAGAGATACCGACGATTGAATCTCGGGCAAGTAACATACCGAAGAACAAAGGGAACATTATCAGGGATTAACTGAATCGTTGACATAGAGGTTCAACCGATAAAGATCTTCGTAGAATATGTAGGAACCAATATGGGCATCCAGGTCCCGCTATTGCTTATTGGCCATAGAGGTGTCTCGGTCATATCTGCATAGTTCTCGAACCCACAGGGTCTACACACTTAACGTTTGGTGACGATATAATATAGTTGAGTTATTATGTTGGTGACCGAAAGTTTTTTGGAGTCCCGGATGAGATCCCGGACATGACGAGGAGCTCCGTAATAGTCCGGAGGTAAAGATTGATATGTGATAATAGTGTTTGGTCTCCGGAAGGGTTTCGGAATTCATCGGAAGAGTTTTGGATGTTTCCCGAAATGTTCGGTGTACAAGAACACTTTATTTGGGCCAAGTGGTAAATCCCATGAGGCTTTAGGAAGGTGCAAAAGGTGTTTTGCGAAGGCCAGGGGCCAGACGCCAGGGACCCTGGCGTCTGGGGCCAGACGCTGAGGACCTTGGCGTCTGGTCCTGTAGTCCGAGGAGGACTCTTGCCTTGCGGGCAAACCTACCTTGAGGAGGATTTTTCTCCAAGTTTCAACCCCAGGGCTCAACATATAAATAAAGGGGCAGGGCTAGCACCTGGAACACATCAAGAAACCCTAAGATATGTGCCGGCAACCCTGTCCCTCTAGTTTATCCTCCATCATAGTTTTCATTGTGCTTGGCGAAGCCCTGCGGAGGTTGTTCTTCACCAACACCGTCACCATGTCATCGTGCTACCGGAACTCATATACTACTTCATGATCGCTCGCTGGATCGAGGAGGTGAAGGCATCATCAAGCCATACGTGTGTTGAACGCGGAGGTGTCGTCCCTTCGGTGCTAGATCGGAAGGATCGTGATCAAGATCGCGAGATGGATCGTGATGGGATCGCGGGACAGATCGTGATCAAGGTCGCGAGATGGATCATGATGGGATCGCAGGATGCTCGGCAATTTGGATCGCGAAGACGTTCGACTACATCAACCGCGTTTCTTAACGCTTCCGCTTAGCGATCTACAAGGGTATGTAAATCCACTCTCCCTCTCGTAGATGCTCATCACCGTAGATAGATCTTGCATGTGCGTAGGAATTTTTTTGTTTCCCATGCAACGTTCCCCAACATGGCACTCATCTTTTCTCTATCTTCTGTAGTCACTAGGCATTGAGTCTTACTCAACTTCACACCTTGCAACACAAGCAAGAGCCCCTTCTTGGACTAATTCGTTTTGAACTACTTCATTGAAAAACTCTTGTTCAACTATTCCTTCACGCTTTCCAACATTTCTACATTGTTTCCAATCAGCAATATGTCATCCACATATAATATTAGGAACACTATAGATCTCCCACTCACTTTCTTGTAAATACAAGCTTCTCCGTAAACTTGTATAAATCCGAACGCTTTGATCACGTCATCAATGCACAGATTCCAACTCCGAGATGCTTGCACCAGTCCATAAATGGATCGCTAGAGTTTGCAAACTTTGTTAGCATTCTCTGGATCGACAATACCTTCTGGTTGTATCATATACAACTCTTCCTTAAGGAAACCGTTAAGGAACATTGTTTTGACATCCATCTACCAAATTTAATAATCGAAAAATGCAGCTATTGCTAACATGATTCTGACGAATTTAAGCATCGCTATTGGTGAGAAGGTCTCATCGTAGTGAACTCCTTGAACTTCTGAAAAACCCTTTGCCACAAGTCAAGCTTTATAGACGGTGGCATTACCGTCTGCGTCCGTCTTCCTCTTAAAGATCCATTTGTTCTGAATGGCATTTCTCCCTTCAGGTAATACTTCCAAAGTCCATACTTTGTTTTCATACATGGATCCCATCTAGGATTTCATGGCTTCCAACCATTTCTCGTAATACGGGCCCATCATATCTTCTCCATAGCTCGTAGGTTCATCGTTGTCTAACAACATGACCTCTAAGATAGCGTTGTCGTACCACTCAAGAACAGTACGCGCCCTTGTTGACCTACGGGGTTCGATAGTAACTTGATCCGAAGGTTCATGATCATCATCATTAACTTCCTCTTCAACCGATGGAGGCTCTACAGAAACATCTTTTTGCGTTGCGCTACTCTCTGGTTGAAGTAAAGGTTCAATAACCTCATCAAGTTCTATTTTCCTCCCACTCAATTCTTTCGAGAGAAACTCTTTCTCAAGAAATGTTCCGTTCTTAGCAACAAACACTTCGCATTCGGATCTGAGATAGAAGGTATACCCAACTGTCTCTTTTGGGTATCCTACGAAGACACATTTCTCCACTTTGGGTTCTAGCTTTTCAGGTTGAAGCTTTTTGACATAAGCATCACATCCCCAAACTTTAAGAAACGACAACTTTGGCTTCTTGCCAAACCACAGTTCATATGGCATCATCTCAACGGAGTTCGATGGTGCCCTATTTAATGTGAATGCAGCTGCCTCTAATGCATAACCCCAAAACGATAGTGGCAAATCGGCAAGAGACATCATAGAACGCACCATATCTAATAAGGTTCGATTATGACGTTCGGACACACCATTACGCTGTGGTGTTCCAGGCGGTGTCAATTGTGAAAAAAATTCACACTATCTTAAGTGACTGCCAAACTCATAAATCAGACATTCTCCTCCTCGATCAGATCATAGGAATTTAATCTTCTTGTTACAATGATTCTCAACTTCACTCTAAAATTTCTTGAACTTTTCAAGTGACTCCAAAAGTCCATCAGCATGGAGCTTCTTCATACGTTTTAGACCAGTATGACCTAAACGAAAGTGCCACAAAAAAAGTGGTACTATCATTATAACTCTACATCTTTTGGCATCAATGTTATGAACATATGTATCATCACTATCTAGATCCAATAGGAATAAACCCCTCACATTGGGTGCATGACCATAAAAGCTATTACTCATATAAGTAGAACAACCATTATTCTCTGATTTAAATGAGAAACCATCTATCAATGAACAAGATCCAGATATAATGTTCATTCTTAACGCAAGCACTAAATAACAATTATTCAGGTTCATGACTAATCCCGATGGTAATCGAAGAGCGAGAATGCCGACGGCGATCACATCAACCTTGGAACCATTTCCCACGTGCATCGTCACTTCGCCTTAGCCAGCCTTCATCTGTTTCGTAGCTCCTGTTTTGAGTTGCAAATGTGAGCAACCAAACTAGTATCAAATACCCAGGCACTACAACGAGAGTTGGTAAGGTACACATCAATAACATGTATATCATATATACCTTGTTTGGTGTTGGTTGCCTTCTTTTCTGCTAGATACTTGGGGAAGTTCCGCTTCCAGTGACCAGTTCCCTTACAATGAAAGCACTTAGTTTTTGGTTTGGGTCTAGCCTTGGGTTTCTTCACGGGAGGGGCAACTTCTGTGCCACTCTTCTTGGAGTTACCCTTCTTTCCATAGCCATTCTTCTTGAAACTAGTGATTTTATTGACCATCAACACTTGATACTCTTTCTGGATTTCAGACTTAGTGACTTTCAGCATCGCAAATAGCTCGGCGACTCACTTGTTCATCCCTTGCATGCTATAGTTCATCACAAAAATCTTGTAGCTAGGTGGCAATGATTGAAGAACTTTGTCAGTGATCGCCTTCGGCGGAAGGGGCATCCCTAACTCAGTCGTACGATTCGAATACCCAGACATTCTGAGTATATGTTCACTAACAGACCCGTTCTCCTCCATCTTGCGAGCATAGAACTTATCGGAGGTCTCATACCTCTCGATCCAGCCATTCTTCTCAAATATAACCTTCAACGCCTGGAACATCTCATATGCTCCATGATGTTCAAAACATCTTTGAAGTCCCGGTTCTAAGCCATACAACATTGCACATTGAACTATTGACTAATCTCCAGAACGTGTCTCCCAGGCATTCTTAACGTCTTCGGACGACATGAGAGTGGGTGGATCACCAAGAGGTGCATCAAGGACATAAGCCTTCTGGGAAACCGTGAGGATAATCCTCACATTACGGGCCCAGTCCACAAAGTTACATCCATCATCTTTCAACTTGGCTTTCTCTAGGAACGCATTAAAATTCAGGGAAACTACGGCGCAAGCCATTGATCTACAACATAAATATGCAAAGGTTACTAAGACTATTGTTCAAGATAACGAGTTTAGTTAATCAAATTACTTACAAACTCCCATTCAAATTGACATAGCTCCAGTCATCTGAGTGTCACATGATCCAAATTCACCAACTCAAGTCTGATCATTACGTGAGTTGACGTGGTTTCAATGGCGAACGTCATCATGTTGATCATATCTACTATATGACTCATGTTCGACCTTTCGGTCTCTTGTGTTTTGAGGCCATGCCTATACATGATAGGCTCGTCAAGTTTAACCCAAGTGTTCTGCACGTGCAACACTGGCTTGCACCCGTTGTATGTGAATGTAGAGTCTATCACACCCGATCATCACGTGGTGTCTCGACACGACGAAATTTTGCAACGGTACACACTCAAGGAGAACACAATTTTATCTTGAAATTTTAGTGAGGGATCACCTTATAATGCTACCATCGTCCTAAGCAAAATAAGATGCATAAAAGGATTAACATCATATGTAAATTATAAGTGACATGATATGGCCATGAACTTGTGCTTTTGATCTCCATCTCCCAAGCACCGGCATGATCTCCATCATCACCGACACGACACCATGATCTCCATCAACATGTCGCCATGAAGTTGTCGCGCCAACTATTGCTTCTACGACTATTGCTAACTCATAGCGATAAAGTAAAGCAAAAATTGCGAAAAATAATTAAAGACAACCCTACGGCTCCTACCGGTTGCCATACTCATCGACATGCAAGTCGTGATATTCTATACAAAACATGATCATCTCATACATCACATATATCTCATCATATAATTGGCCATATCACATCACAACATACCCTGCAAAAACAAGTTAGATGTCCTCTAATTGTTGTTGCATGTTTTACGTGGCTGCTACGGATATCTAGCAAGAACAATTCTCACCTATGCATAAACCACAACGGTGATACACAAATTTCTATTCAAAATTCTCAAGGACCACCTTTGTTGAATCCGATCCAACTAGAGTAGGAGAGATAGACACCCGCCAACCATCTTTATGCAACAAAGTCACATGTCAGTCAATGGAACCGGTCTCTCGTAAGCGTACGAGTAAGGTTGATCCGGGCCGCTTCATCCCACAATACCGCCGAATCAAGAAAAGACCAAGGGAGGAAGCAATCTGAGCATCAACGCCCACAAAATCCTATGTGTTCTACTCGTGATCTCATCAACACAAAGACCTAGCTCATGATGCCACTATTGGATAACGTTGCATGGGAAACAAAAAATTTCCTACGCACATGCAAGATCTATCCATGGTTATGAGCATCTACGAGGGGGAGAGTGGATCTACATACCCTTGAATGGAGGGGCAGTGAGCTGGAGCAGCAGCAAGCAAAGCGTCGTACATGTGAAGCGGAGTACATGGCTGCTTCGGAAGCAGGAGGGAGTCTGGATGAAGGAGTTCATCACCGACCTAGGAGTGATTCCGAATGCGTCGGGCCCGATGACTCTACTCTGTGACAACACTGGAGCTATTGCCCTTGCGAAGGAGCCCAGGTTTCACAAGAAGACAAGACACATCAAGCGCCGCTTCAACTCCATCCGTGATTACATTCAGAAGGGAGACATAGATATTTGTAAAGTGCATACGGATCTGAATGTCGCAGATCCGTTGACTAAACCTCTCTCACGAGCAAAACATGATCAACACCAGAATGCTATGGGTGTTCGATTCATCACAATGTAACTAGATTATTGACTCTAGCGCAAGTGGGAGACTGTTGGAAATATGCCCTAGAGGCAATAATAAAATGGTTATTATTGTATTTCCTAGTTCATGATAATTGTCTGTTATTCATGCTATAATTGTGTTAACCGGAAACCGTAATACATGTGTGAATACATAGACCAAAACGTGTCCCTAGTGAGCCTCTAGTTGGCTAGCTCGTTGATCAATAGATGGTCATGGTTTCATGACCATGGACATTGGATGTCGTTGATAACGGGACCACATCATTAGGAGAATGATGTGATGGACAAGACCCAATCCTAAGCATAGCACAAGATCGTGTAGTTTGTTTGCTAAAGCTTTTCAATGTCAAGTGTCGTTTCCTTAGACCATGAGATTGTGTAACTCCCGGATACCGTAGGAATGCTTTGGGTGTGCCAAACGTCACAACGTAACTGGGTGGCTATAAAGGTACGCTACGGGTATCTCCGAAAGTGTCTGTTGGGTTGACACGAATCGAGACTGGGATTTGTCACTCCGTGTGACGGAGAGGTATCTCTGGGCCCACTCGGTAAGACATCATCATTATGAGCTCAATGTGACTAAGGAGTTAGTCACGGGATGATGTATTACGGAACGAGTAAAGAGACTTGCCGGTAACGAGATTGAACAAGGTATGGGGATACCGACGATCGAATCTCGGGCAAGTACCATACCGATAGACAAAGGGAATTGTATACAGGATTGATTGAATCCTTGACATTGTGGTTCATCCGATGATATCATCATGGAGTACGTGGGAGCCAACATGGGTATCCAGATCCCGCTGTTGGTTATTGGCCGGAGAGGTGTCTCGGTCATGTCTACGTGTCTCCCGAACCCGTAGGGTCTACACACTTAAGGTTCGATGACGCTAGGATTATAGGGAAATAGTGTACGTGGTTACCGAAGGTTGTTCGGAGTCCCGGATGAGATCTCGGACGTCACGAGGAGTCCTGGAATGGTCCGGAGACGAAGATTGATATATAGGAAGTGAGGTTTTGGTTACCGGAAGTGTTCCGGGTGTCTCCGGTAGTGTACCGGGACCACCGGAAGGGTTCCGGGGGTCCACCAAGTGGGCCCACCTGCCCCGGAAGGTTCCATGGGCCAAGAGTGGGAGGGAGCCAGCCCCTAGGTGGGCTGGTGCGCCTACCCCAGCCCAAGGCGCAGCAAGGGTGGAAGGGGGCAAACCCTAGGCTTAGATGGGCCTTAAGGCCCACCCTAGGGCGCCTCCACCTTTCCCTGACCTGGCCGCCGGCCAGATGGGCTCCTGGAGGCTGCCGCCACCCCTAGGGTGGAACCCTAGGGCGCAGCACCTCTCCTCCCCTCCTCCTATATATAGTGGAGGTATTTGGGGCTGCACAACACACGAGTTCATCTCCTCCCTGGTGCAGCCCTACTCCTCCCTCTCCTCGTTTCTCCATAGTGCTTAGCGAAGCTCTATCGGAGTACCACGCAGCTCCACCGTCACCACGCCGTCGTGTTGCCGGAGCTCTCCCTCAACCTCTCCTCCCTCCTTGCTGGATCAAGGCGTAGGAGACGTCACCGGGCTGCACGTGTGTTGAACGCGGAGGTGCCGTCCGTTCGGCACTTGATCGGATCTACCGCGATCTGAATCGCTGCGAGTACGACTCCATCAACCGCGTTCTAGCAACGCTTCCGCTTAGCGATCTGCAAAGGTATGAAGATCCAATCTCTCCCCGCTCGTTTGTTGGTTTCTCCATAGATAGATCTTGGTGACACGTAGGAAAATTTTGATTTACTACTACGTCTCCCAACAGTGGTATCAGAGCCAGGTTTAGGCGTAGAATCTATGCACGAGTAGAACACAAAGCAGTTGTGGGCGTCGATTTTGTTAATATGCTTGCCGTTACTAGTCTTATCTTGATTCGACGGTATTGTGGGATGAAGCGGCCCGGACCAACCTTACACGTACGCTTACGTGAGACCGGTTCCACCGCCTGACATGCACTAGTTGCATAAGGTGGCTAGCGGGTGTCTGTCTCTCCCACCTTAGTCGGATTGGATTCGATGAAAAGGGTCCTTATGAAGGGTAAATAGCAATTGGCATATCACGTTGTGGTTTTGGCGTAGGTAAGAAACGTTCTTGCTAGAAACCTATAGCAACCACGTAAAAACTTGCAACTACAAATTAGAGGACGTCTAACTTGTTTTTGCAGCATATGCCTTGTGATGTGATATGGCCAGAAGGATGTGATGTGATGCATTGTGATGTATGAGATTGATCATGTTCTTGTAATAGGGTTCACAACTTGCATGTCGATGACTATGACAACCGGCAGGAGCCATAGGAGTTGTCTTATATTATTCTATGACCTGCGTGTCAATCATAAACGCCATGTAATTACTTTACTTTATTGCTAAGCGTTAGCCATAGTAGTAGAAGTAATAGTTGGCGAGACAACTTCATGAAGACACAATGATGGAGATCATGGTGTTGTGCCGGTGACAATGATGATCATCGTGCCCCGAAGATGGAGATCATAGGAGCAAGATGATATTGGCCATATCATGTCACTATATTGATTGCATGTGATGTTTATCATGTTTACATCTTACTTGCTTAGAACGACGGTAGTAAATAAGATGATCTCTCAATTAAAATTTCAAGAAAAGTGTTCACCCTAACTGTGCACCGTTGCTAAGGATCGTTGTTCCGAAGCACCACGTGATGATCGGGTGTGATAGGTTCTAACGTTCGCATACAACGGGTGTAAGCCAGATTTGCACACGCGAAACACTTAGGTTGACTTGACGAGCCTAGCATGTACAGACATGGCCTCGGAACACGGAAGACCGAAAGGTCGAACATGAGTCGTATAGAAGATACGATCAACATGGAGATGTTCACCATGGATGACTAGTCCGTCTCACGTGATGATCGGACACGGGCTAGTTGACATGGATCATGTGTCACTTAGATGACTAGAGAGATGTCTATCTGAGTGGGAGTTCATTGAATAATTTGATTATGTGAACTCGATTATCATGAACTTAGTCTAAAAATTTCCTTTAATATCTATATTGTAGATCCAATGGCCAACGCAAATGTCAACCTCAATTTCAACGCGTTCCTAGAGAAAACCAAGCTGAAAGATGATGGAAGCAACTATGCGGACTGGGTCCGTGGATTGAGGATCATCCTCATTGCTTCCAAGAGATTGTATGTCCTTGATGCACCGCTAGGTGACCCACCCATTCTCCCAGCGGACCAAGACGTTACGAACGCTTGGCAGTCGCGCTGCGATGATTACTCCCTTGTTAAGTGCGGCATGCTTTACAGTTTAGAATCGGGGCTCCAAAAGCGTTTTGAGCAACACGGAGCATATGAGATGTTCCAAGAGCTGAAACTGGTTTTCCAAGCTCATGCCCGAGTCGAGAGATATGACATCTCCAACAAGTTCTTCAGCTGTAAGATGGAGGAGAACAGTTCTGTTAGTGAGCACATCCTCAAGATGTCTGGGCTTCACAACCGCTTGACTCAGCTGGGAGTTAATCTCCCGGATGACTCAGTCATTGACAGAATCCTCCAGTCGCTTCCACCTAGCTACAAGAGCTTTGTGATGAACTACAACATGTAGGGTATGGAGAAGTCCATTCCCGAGTTGTACTCGATGCTGAAATCAGCGGAGGTCGAGATCAAAAAGGAGCATCAAGTGTTGATGGTAAACAAGACCACTAGTTTCAAGAAAGGCAAGGGTAAGAAGAACTTCAAGAAGGACGGCAAAGCTGTTGCCGCGCCCGGTAAGCAAGTTGCCGGGAAGAAGAAGAACAAGAATGGACCCAAGCCTGAGACTGAGTGTTTCTATTGTAAGGGTACCGGTCACTGGAAGCGGAACTGCCCCATGTACTTAGCGGATAAGAAGGACGGCAACATTAAAGGTATATGTGATATACTTGTTATTGATGTGTACCTGACCAGCGCTCGTAGTAGCTCCTGGGTATTTGATACCGGTGCAGGTGCTCACATTTGTAACTCCAAGCAGGAGCTGCGGAATAAGCGGAGGCTGGCCAAGGACGAGGTGACGATGCGCGTCGGCAATGGTTCCAGGGTCGATGTGATCGCCGTCGGCACGCTACCTCTACATCTACCTTCGGGATTAGTTTTAAACCTTAATAATTGTTATTTAGTACCAGCTTTGAGCATGAACATTGTATCTGGATCTCGCTTGATGCGAGATGGCTACTCATTTAAATCCGAGAATAATGGTTGTTCTATTTATATGAGAGAAATGTTTTATGCTCATGCCTCGCTGGTCAATGGTTTATTTTTGATGAATCTTGAACGTGATGTTACACATATCCATAGTGTGAGTACCAAAAAGTGTAAAGTTGATAACGATAGTCCCACTTACATGTGGCACTGCCGTCTTGGCCATATTGGTGTCAAACGCATGAAGAAGCTCCATGCTGATGGACTTTTGGAGTCACTTGATTTCGAATCATTTGACACATGCGAACCATGCCTCATGGGCAAGATGACCAAGACTCCATTCTCCGGAACAATGGAGCGAGCAACTGACTTGTTGGAGATAATACATACCGATGTATGCGGTCCAATGAGTGTCGAGGCTCGCGGTGGCTACCGTTATGTTCTCACCCTCACTGATGACTTGAGCAGATATGGGTATATCTACTTAATGAAACACAAGTCTGAAACCTTTGAAAGGTTCAAGGAATTTCAGAGTGAGGTAGAGAATCAACATGACAGGAAAATAAAATGCCTACGATCTGATCGTGGCGGAGAATATTGAAGTCACGAGTTTGGCACACACCTTAGGAAATGTGGAATTGTTTCACAACTCACGCCGCCCGGCACACCTCAGCGAAATGGTGTGTCTGAACGTCGTAATCGCACTCTATTGGATATGGTGCGATCTATGATGTCTCTTATCGACTTACCGCTATCATTTTGGGGATATGCATTAGAGACTGCCACATTCACTTTAGATAGGGCACCGTCTAAATCCGTTGAGACGACACCGTATGAATTATGGTTTGGAAAGAAACCTAAGCTGTCGTTTCTAAAAGTTTGGGGATGCGATGCTTATGTGAAGAAACTTCAACCTGAGAAGCTCGAACCCAAAGCGGAAAAGTGCGTCTTCATAGGATATCCCAAAGAGACTATTGGGTATACCTTCTACCTACGATCCGAGGGCAAAGTCTTTGTTGCCAAGAATGGATCCTTTCTCGAGAAAGAGTTTCTCTCGAAAGAAGTAAGTGGAAGGAAAATAGAACTTGATGAGGTAATTGTACCTCCACTCGACCCGGAGAGTAGCGCAGCACATGAAGTTGTTTCTGTGGAGCCTACACCGGCTAGAGAGGAAGTTAATGATGATGATCATGAAGCTTTAGATCAAGTTGCTACTCGAAGGTCCACAAGGACACGTTCCGCACCAGAGTGGTACGACAATCCTGTCCTAGAGATCATGTTGTTGGACAATGGTGAACCTTCGAACTATGAAGAAGCAATGGCGGGCCCGGATTCCAACAAATGCCTTGAGGCCATGAAATCTGAGATAGGATCCATGTATGAGAACAAAGTATGGACTTTGGTGGACTTGCCTGATGATAAGCGAGCCATTGAAAACAAATGGATCTTTAAGAAGAAGACTGACGCAGACGGTAATGTGACCGCCTATAAAGCTCGGCTTGTCGCTAAAGGTTATCGACAAGTTCAAGGAGTTGACTACGATGAGACTTTCTCACCCGTAGCGATGCTAAAGTCAGTTCGAATCATGTTAACAGTTGTCGCATTTTATGATTATGAGATCTGGCAAATGGAAGTCAAAACGGCATTCCTTAATGGCTTCCTCAAGGAAGAACTGTATATGATGCAGCCGGAAGGTTTTGTCGGTCCTAAAGATGCTAACAAGGTATGCAAGCTCCAGCACTCCATCTATGGGCTGGTGCAAGCATCTCGGAGTTGGAACATTCGCTTTAATGAGGTGATTAAAGCGTTTGGGTTTGTACAGGTTTATGGAGAACCCTGTATTTACAAGAAAGTGAGTGGGAGCTCTATAGCATTTCTTATACTGTATGTGGATGACATGCTGATAATGGGAAATAATATAGAACTCTTGGAAAGTATAAAGGCCTACTTGAATAAGTGTTTTTCAATGAAGGACCTTGGAGAAGCTGCTTACATATTAGGTATTAAGATCTATAGAGATAGATCGAAATGCCTCATTGGTCTTTCACAAAGCACATACCTTGAAAAGATATTGAAGAAGTTCAATATGGATCAGTCCAAGAAGGGGTTCTTGCCTGTGTTGCAAGGTGTGAGATTGAGTACGACTCAATGCCCGACCACGGCAAAGGATAGAGAAGAGATGAGTGTCATCCCCTATGCTTAAGCCATAGGCTCTATCATGTATGCCATGCTGTGTACCAGGCCTGATGTGAACCTTGCCATAAGTTTGGTAGGGAGGTACCAAAGTGATCCCGGAGCAAAACACTGGACAGCGGTCAAGAATATCCTGAAGTACCTGAAAAGGACAAAGTACATGTTTCTCGTTTATGGAGGTGCCGAAGAGCTCGTCGTAAAGGGTTACGTCGATGCTAGCTTCGACACAGATCCGGACGACTCCAAGTCGCAAACCGGATACGTGTATATTTTGAATGGAGGGGCAGTGAGCTGGAGCAGCAGCAAGCAAAGCGTCATGGCAGCATCTACATGTGAAGCGGAGTACATAGCTGCTTCGGAAGCAGCAAAGGAGGGAGTCTGGATGAAGGAGTTCATCACCGACCTAGGAGTGATTCCGAATGCGTCGGGCCCGATGACTCTACTCTGTGACAACACTGGAGCTATTGCCCTTGCGAAGGAGCCCAGGTTTCACAAGAAGACAAGACACATCAAGCGCCGCTTCAACTCCATCAGTGATTACATTCAGGAGGGAGACATAGATATTTGTAAAGTGCAAACGGATCTGAATGTCGCAGATCCGTTGACTAAACCTCTCTCACGAGCAAAACATGATCAACACCAGAATGCTATGGGTGTTCGATTCATCACAATGTAACTAGATTATTGACTCTAGTGCAAGTGGGAGACTGTTGGAAATATGCCCTAGAGGCAATAATAAAATGGTTATTATTGTATTTCCTAGTTCATGATAATTGTCTGTTATTCAGGCTATAATTGTGTTAATCGGAAACCGTAATACATGTGTGAATACATAGACCACAACGTGTCCCTAGTGAGCCTCTAGTTGGCTAGCTCGTTGATCAATAGATGGTCACGGTTTCATGACCATGGCCATTGGATGTCGTTGATAACGGGATCACATCATTAGGAGAATGATGTGATGGACAAGACCCAATCCTAAGCATAGCACAAGATCGTGTAGTTTGTTTGCTAAAGCTTTTCAATGTCAAGTGTCGTTTCCTTAGACCATGAGATTGTGTAACTCCCGGATACCGTAGGAATGCTTTGGGTGTGCCAAACATCACAACGTAACTGGGTGGCTATAAAGGTACGCTACGGGTATCTCCGAAAGTATCTGTTGGGTTGACACGAATCGAGACTGGGATTTGTCACTCCGTGTGACGGAGAGGTATCTCTGGGCCCACTCGGTAAGACATCATCATTATGAGCTCAATGTGACTAAGGAGTTAGTCACGGGATGATGTATTACGGAACGAGTAAAGAGACTTGCCGGTAACGAGATTGAACAAGGTATGGGGATACCGACGATCGAATCTCGGGCAAGTACCATAGCGATAGACAAAGGGAATTGTATACGGGATTGATTGAATCCTTGACATCGTGGTTCATCCGATGATATCATCGTGGAGTACGTGGGAGCCAACATGGGTATCCAGATCCTGCTGTTGGTTATTGGCCGGAGAGGTGTCTCGGTCATGTCTACGTGTCTCCCGAACCCGTAGGGTCTACACACTTAAGGTTCGATGACGCTAGGGTTATAGGGAAATAGTGTACATGGTTACCGAAGGTTGTTCGGAGTCCCGGATGAGATCCCGGACATCACGAGGAGTCTCGGAATGGTCCGGAGACGAAGATTGATATATAGGAAGTGAGGTTTTGGTTACCGGAAGTGTTCCGGGTGTCTCCGGTAGTGTACCGGGACCACCGGAAGTGTTCCGGGGGTCCACCAAGTGGGCCCACCTTCCCCGGAAGGTTCCATGGGCCAAGAGTGGGAGGGAGCCAGCCCCTAGGTGGGCTGGTGCGCCTCCCACCCCAGCCCAAGGCGCAGCAAGGGTGGAAGGGGGCAAACCCTAGGCTTAGATGGGCCTTAAGGCCCACCCTAGGGCGCCTCCACCTTTCCCTGACCTGGCCGCCGGCCAGATGGGCTCCTGGAGGCTGCCGCCACCCCTAGGGTGGAACCCTAGGGCGCAGCACCTCTCCTCCCCTCCTCCTATATATAGTGGAGGTATTTGGGGCTACACAACACACGAGTTCATCTCCTCCCTGGTGCAGCCCTACTCCTCCCTCTCCTCGTTTCTCCGTAGTGCTTAGCGAAGCTCTATCGGAGTACCACACAGCTCCACCGTCACCACGCCGTCGTGCTGCCGGAGCTCTCCCTCAACCTCTCCTCCCTCCTTGCTGGATCAAGGAGTAGGAGACGTCACCGGGCTGCACGTGTGTTGAACGCGGAGGTGCCGTCCGTTCGGCACTTGATCGGATCTACCGCGATCTGAATCGCTGCGAGTACGACTCCATCAACCTCATTCTAGCAACACTTCCGCTTAGCGATCTTCAAAGGTATGAAGATCCAATCTCTCCCCGCTCGTTTGCTGGTTTCTCCATAGATAGATCTTGGTGACACGTAGGAAAATTTTGATTTACTACTACGTCTCCCAACACCTGGATCTCATCCGGGATTCCGAACAACCTTTGGTGAACAACATACATAACTCAATACTACTGAAACGTCATTGACGTTAAGTGTGCAGACCCTGCGGGTTCGAGAACTATGTAGACATGACCGAGACACCTCTACGTTCAATAACCAATAGCGGGACCTAGATGCCCATATTGGTTCCTACATATTCTACGAAGATCTTTATCGTTTGAACCTCTATGTCAAGGATTCAGTTAATCCCGTATCATGTTCCCTTTGTTCTTCGGTATGTTACTTGCCCGAGATTCGATCATTGGTATCTCTATACCTAGTTCGATCTCGTTACCTACAGGTCTCTTTACTCGTTCCGTAATACACGATCCCATGTCTAACACTTTAGTCACATTGCTTGCAAGCCTTGTTGTGACGTTGTATTACCGAGTGGGCCCTGAGATACCTCTTCATCACACGGAATAACAAATTCTAGTCCTGATCCATGCCCACTCAATAGACACCCTTGGAGATACCTGTAGAGCAACTTTATAGTCACCCAGTGTTGTCACAACGTTTGATACACACAAGGTAATCCTCCGGTGTCAGTGAGTTGCATGATCCCATGGTCATAGGAACAGATACTTGACATGCAGAAAACTATAGCAATAAACTCACATGATCATGTGCTATGTTTATAGTTTGGGTCTTGTCCATCACATCATTCTCCCAATGATGTGATCCTGGTATCAAATGACATCTTATGTCTACGACTAGGAAATCTTGACCATCTTTGATCAACGAGCTGGTCTACTAGAGGCATACTAGGGACATAGTGTTGTCTATGTATCCACACATGCAATGTGTTTCCAACCAATACAATTATAGCATGGATAATAAATGATTATCATGAACAAGGGAACATAATAATAACCATTTTATTATTGCCTCTTGGGCATATTTCCAACAATCCCTTCCTCCCACTCCTTCTCCTACCTCTGGAAAAAAATCCTCTAGCCATCTCTCTCTTGTGTTCTTCACCTAGAAAGTGAAAAATTTGATCTCTTTGCTCGGAACTCCATTTCCAAATCTATTTTTAGGAATTGTTCCTTGGTATGTGACTCTCCCATTCCTCCAATTAGTTTTTGTTCTGGTGGTTTATATTTTGCACAAGTTACCGCACTTGGTGCTACAGAAAATAAGCTTGCATGTCTAATTCTTTCAGTTCCAAATAGTGCGAATGCTTGATATGCCCTCTAGGCATCCATATGAGTAGTTTCTATCAATCTTGCAATGTTTTATTGACATAATTTTGTGGCCCAAAACTTTCAGAAATTTGTTCTTAGGAAAATGAACTTTCTGAGGAGAGATTCTTCAAGCCGTAGCACCAAGGGAGTTTCTAGGAGGATTCAGGATAGTGATATCAACTTCCCTCGCAATGCGGAAGTTAGGCCATGTGAATGGACACATATACCCTTCATGAGTGAAGCAGGTTTCTGTGAAGAGTTCATGCAGTTTGATGCAAATGCCGGGCTAACCAACTTCATCGCAGATAAGTGTGACCAACACTATCTCCTTACGAATTCCTTTGTGCAAAACTTTTACTTCATATGCCGAGAACTCTGAGTTACCTCTATATGAATTCTGTGAAATATGTTTGCTTCCCTTTGACGGGGGAGTGAATGAACCTAAGCCTGAGGAGTTTGAGGACTTCCTACAAACCTTAACCGTGGGAGAAACCAGGGGCATATCACACGCTAGAGCTACTAGTCTGCAATTTCCTTTTGTGCATTATTTTTCTCTATTCATAGGAAAATGCATAACTTCTATGGAGCAAGGTGATGGCCTCAGTGCCCCCACCCTTGCCATTTCACGCCGCGCACTTTATGGTGATAATACTTACAATTTAGGAGCTATTGTTGCGCACTGATTACATCTTAACCGAACTAAGGGCAAGATCCATGGTAGTATTTATGCCACGTGCTTGGCCAAGCGTCTCGAGGTGGCTATACACCCTACTGATTATTTTTCCCTTGAGGTGCACCTCGACCATCTATCTATGGTAGAACACCAGTTTATTTGGAAACCTGAATCACAACAACCTCTTCATTACAACCTAGTGTTTAGTGAGAAGACTTGCAATATTATTCATGTTCTTGTATCTTCTTTTTTTAACTATCATGCCAGGAATGGATACAAAATAATGCCAGGGGACATCATTGCTTACTGGAATGAGCTTGCTGTTGCGGAGGTCGAGGCCTAGGCATGGGACGCTCGGGTACCTCGACAGAAGTACTTTCCTGGACCTAACGGCTACTATCAAGGGTGATTACCAATCTAGGCAAACACCTAAGCTTGGGGGAGTACTTACTTCTCACCGACATTACATTCATGTTCTCACACTTCATACAAATTCTCGGTGTTCATCCTTTTTCTTTGTATATCCATGTTAGCTTTATTTCTCGCTTCCTTCTTGTGTGTTTGAAAAACTTTGAAAATCCAAAAATATTTCTCACTTCTTTTCTTTTCTTTTCCTCATTTCAATAGTTGTAATACTAAAAAGAAAACCAAAAAAGATTTCCTTTGCTTGTTGGGAGCTTTCCCATGTAAATAATTTTTCTCGCTCTTGTTTTTCCCTTAGTTCTTTTGCTTGCTTAAGAAAAAATAACAACTTCACAAAATTTTCATTGTGTTTCTCTGAATGTCTTGTCTTTTTTGAGTTGTAGGAAGGAGAATACCACGATGAAAATGCGAGTGGCGCTCATATGCTTTATTGATGATCTAACGAAGAGCCAATTTTACCTTGTCTTATCATTTGTCTTAAACTGCACTACAGATTCCAGCTTAGTCCATGGCATTCTTGCACTATTATTATTATCACATCGTTCGATCATGCAAGTGAAAAGAAATAATGACGATATTTGATGAAGTGGCCGGAAAAGGAAGCTGGTATGAACTCCTTTTGTTTCCTGTTTTTGTAAATATGTTTAGCTAGTTTGATCCTAATTCAGTATATCATGAGTAAACATGTTCATGATGACAATTAGACATTATAGCTTCTCATGCCATGCCTAAATAGCAAGGAGTTAATAGTGATTTATCTTGTGTGTCAACATGCATTAAAATGGTTATAATATGGTATGGTAGTATGGTATTCCCCTCTAAGAAATTCAAATGGTTTGACTTGGCCCATGTGCAAACATGTAACTGAATCAAAACCAATATAGCCTTCAGGGTGTTTAAATCCAGAGAGTTCATATCCTACTCATGCTACATCCAGTGTTAATTATTCAAAATGCATGTTCATGACAGTTGTTTCTCTCTAGCTGGTCGCTTCTCAACCTATTGCTAGCCTTCACCTGTACTAAGCGGAAATGCTGCTTGCGCATCCAAATACTTAAACCAAGTTATTCCACATGAGACCACCATACCTACCTATATGCGTTATTACCCCACCGTTCCAAATAAATTTGCATGTGCCATCTCTAAATATTCAAATAAACATTCATTTTTGTGCACTCGTCTCGCTCATGGAGCGACGAGGCGGTCAATATTTTCCATGCTAAGCAAGTTATTCTATGGACGGTCATTTATTCGCCATCATTGCACGAGAGAGGCTGGTAATAGGGATGCCCAGTCCCACATAATCAGAATAAATTACACCAACTCCTTGGGATAGTTGATTGTTTGGAGGGCAACCATGGATTCGGCCAGCCATGGAATGTGTTTTGATGGTGGATAGGAGTAAACTTTACTATTCTGTTTGGGAACCGCCAATAATGAGTTTAGCATGGAAAATGTTGAAAACCTTTGTCGTAACGTTTATAAGAAAAGTGCACCGCTCAAAAAATATACTTTCATCCTTGTTTAAAGCTTCGAGCTCTAGCACGTCTGCAAATCAATGCTTCCCTGTGCGAAGGGCCTATCTATTTACTTTTATACTGAGTCTTCACCCTCTTACTAAAAGCACTAGACCCGAGATTACTATTGTCATTCTTATGAATTTAGTTTAGTTAATGTTGGATATGAGCATGATTGGATCTTTTCTACCCTGAATTATAATGGTTAGTCTCTGCTTGGATCTCAAAGGTGCTCTGCATTTATATTTTGTGGTCTCGGAAAGGGCTAGCGAAATACCATGTCACCATATTGTATTATGAGTGTTTTGACAGATTGTTGTCATAGGAGACGTTTTATTATTGCTTGCTAGCTCGTTATGTTTTGCCATGAGTTAACATAATATCTATTTGTTGTCATGAACGTGTCTACCTATGATTTATGCTGAAAACTTGAGCACTAGCTAAGCATGTGTATAATAACGAGAACATAAGAGTTTATAGAAGTTTTTATCACTTTCAGCTTATCAACTGAATTGCTTGAGGACAAGCAATGAGTTAAGCTTGGGGGAGTTGATACGTCTCAAACGTATATAATTTTCCAAATACTTTTGCTCTGGTTTTGTCCTCTAATTTTCATGATTTGCATGAAACTAATCCGGGCTGACACTGTTTTCAGTAGAACTACCTTGATGTTATTTTTCTACAGAATAAAAGTTCTTGGAACTGGACGAAACTTTTTGTGGTTTTTTCTGGAATATATAAGGAATTTTGGAGTGAAGAACTGTCGGAGGAGGTGGACCAGGAGGCCACCATGCAAGCAACCACGCCCCCTAGGCGGCGACCAGATGGCTTGTGGGGCCCTCGTGTCCCCTCTGACCCTAATTCCAACTCTATAAATTCACATCCACAGAAAAAAATCAGAGAAAAGATCTCATCGCGTTTCACGAGACGGAGCCACTGCAACCTCCTGTTCTTCCTCCGGAGGGCTGATCTGGAGCCTGTTTTGGGCTCTAGAGTGGGGGAAATCGTCGTCGTCGCCATCACCAACCTTGTCCATCAACACCACCATGATGCTCACCATCGGGAGTGAGTAATTCTTTTGTAGGCTTGCTGGATGGTGGTGGGATTTGATGGAATTGATCATGTAATCGAGTTAAGTTTGATAGGGCTTGATCCCTAGTATCCACTATGTTATGATATTGATGTTACTATTCCTTTGTTATGCTTAATGCTTGTCACTAGGGCCCGAGTGACTTGATTTGAGATCTGAACCTATCATGTTTTCATGAATATAAGAGTGACTTGGATCCTATCTTGCAAGTTATATGTACCTATTACGTCTCATGATCCACATACCCCAAGATGACAATAATTGGGATTCTTTCTGATGATTGTCGTAGTTTGAGTAGTTCATGCATTCATCATGTGTTAATGCTTTGTTTCGGTTCTCTATTAAAAGGAGACCTCAATATCCCTTAGTTTTCAATAGGACCCCGCTGTCATGGGAGGATAGGATAAAAAATGTCATGCAAGTTCTTATTGCAAGCACGTATGGCTATATACGGAATACATGCTTACATTACATTGATGAATTGGAGCTAGTTCTGTGTCGCCCTAGTGTGTAATTGTTATATGATCAATATCATCTAAATCATTATCCATCACCGATCCACATGCCTACGCGTTACATATACTGAATCTTGCCAAGTTACTATTGCTATTGCTATTGTCATACCTGCTACAAACTGCTAGTGTCACTATTACTGTTACTTTTGCTACTACTATTTGCCGTGCTATTAAATCTTTTACTGTAGAGAGATATCCTCGGTGCGGTTGAATTGACAAATCAACTGTCAAGGCCAATAAATATTCTTTGCCTCTCCTTGTGTCAAATCAATAAATTAAGGTGAACCCGTAAAGACTGTCATGATCCCTACATTTTCTATAGATTACTTTGTAATATTTTGGATTTTTGATCCAAATCAGTAAATCTGTAATGTAATGGTTGCGAGTATGAAAACCTTTTTTTTGAGAAACATGAAAAGGAATTACATTTGTTTTTGAAGAAAAAAACGATCCATCAAGGTAACAAAAATCCATTGACGTACATGTCATTCCTACGTATACTATCGGCCACAGGCCCAGGGCCCACTTGCACTTGGGTTACAGAAAGAGAGTAGCCCTTGCATTCTCTTCTTCAGTTCGCTGCAGCTTCACCTCGCCGCCGTGGCCGCCGCCGCCACGCCCCTTCCCTCCTCGTCGCCGCCCTGGTCCGCCGGACTTCCCCGCCGCCCAGCGCAGTATCCTCCCCTCCGAGCTCCTTCCACCACGGACTGCCTCCTCCACCACATCTTCAACGCCACCGAGCGTGTGCTCCTCCTCCACATCTTCAATGCAACCGAGCGTGTGCTCCTCCTCCCCGCCGGCCGTCCGCCACGGAGCTCCTCCCCAAATACGCCAGCTTCCTTCATCCACCCTGGCTCGTTTTCTTCCTCAGCTGGACGAGGTACAACCTCTTTCAACTCTCCTACTGCATATGGAACAGCCTACTATTCTTGTTCATGATGAATGTGCTCTTCTTGTTTCTGGATGAATGATGATATGTGTGCAACAAAAGTTTACATGCTCTGAATTAGTTGATTATACTAGCTTAATTAATCCCTTCTGCCATTGTTCATCCCATGCTAGCTCCGGTTAACTACAAATTTCTGTTTGACAAATGCCTTCAGCTGGATGAGGCCATTGGAATCAAAGTCCTATTATAGCTTCCAATTATTTGGGAGCGAATAGAGGTGCAGATAAGCTTAAGTTTTCACAACAACTCATGCCCCGGCCCCGTATTCCTCGCAGATAATCGACACACTAATAGCTACTATATGTGCAATGTTTCTAATTTTCTGCGTACATTGACGGTCTGCGTCTGCTGCTTGCTGACAAGGTAGTAAAATCATGTGCCATCAGTTTGCATATTTTCCAGAGTTCTGTATTTTTCAGATTATGGAATGCTTGTTCAGGGATTGCAAAATTTACAATCATGTGCCATATTGGTCATTGCCTGACCTGCTTGTTTAAAGATTGTGGAAATGGTTGTTCAGTTTACCGATTATTGAAATCTGAAACTTGTCATTTGCAAATGTAAGCAGTGTGTTGGGATCTGCATTTGTGATAGGTGGCCTGTATCTTCTGCTGAGGGGAAAGAGGCAGGAGGCCTTGTAATAACCTACAAAAGTTGCTGAACATGACAGATCAGCAGGAGCAAGTGCAGTTGCAGCCCTGATTACAAAGGCTATTCTTCTGTGTCCCCTCTGGTGGTCAACGGCAACCTCCACCGCCGTGTTGCAACGTTGCTCCTCCACGATCTTCACTACCGGTAAATCCCCTTGCCTACCTTTTTCCCCATGTTTCTTGAATTGTTCCAGTGCTTGTTCCAATTTCTTACAATTCCTTGGAGAACCATTGAGTGGTTGATCCCTTTGTGGTTCGACAAGCTAGGAAAGAAACAAATTTGCTATTCAGGAGCATGGCAATTGCATGATGTTTTTTGTTTTTTGAGATGGCAATGCTGGCATTTATCTTGAACAGATGAGTCATTCTAGTGTTTAGAATTCTCGCATTCATGTGTATCACGTGAGAAGAGGATAAAATGTGTAGCTTAAAGTTGATCTAGCAGTAGTGGTACTGATTTGGCTCATTTCCAGCATTGCTACAACATTTCTTGATTACTCATAGGTGTGGAATTCAGGTGGAACAAACAAAGCAAAAATGGTTCTCTGATTCAGAACGTCATCATGTTTATAACCTCTAGTTCGAATGGTACTTCAGTAAGTTCACTATGCTTTGGTCTATGTTTATAACCTGCTAGACCGCACTCTAGTTCACAATGGAACATAAGAACAAAGTGTAGCTACACGTATTTCCACCATATGTGATCTTATGTTCCATTGTGCACATATTAGAAATTCTTGAGATATATATGTTTAGGCTACTGGATTATGAGATCGGATGCTATTCTAGTTGAGAAAGTCATGTGATATTTAGAATAGCTATTCAGACCACATTCTCATGATTTGAGATTCTGAATGATATGTCAACATTTCTGTCTAAATTTGGATAGAGTTGCTAATGGTGGTATGCTGACATTGCATATGTAGTTTGTCTAGGTAGGAGTTTTAAATGTTTTTCTAAATGCCGAATGTATCGTGGACTTTAAAACCAGATCCTTAATTGTTACTGCTTTGCACTTTGTTCAGTTTTTTTTCAGAAGGGTTTTGAGATGGTGCCCTACTTTTAGCAAGTAATATACTCTGTTGCTGAATGAGTGGTGTGGGCAACCTGACCTCCATGCACTAGTTTGTATGCTTGAACATTCACCGGTTCTTGAAAATCTGACGCTTCAGTTGCGTAAGGTATATTTTTAAAAATGGACAGTTGTAGAGTTACTGTAGTGTTCAAGTTTTAATGCATGATTGATGGATATTGGTGAAATATTTGTCTCCTACAGCAAAAAGAAAAAGAAGAACCTGCACCTGCGTTGGAAATGGAAGAAAACCGGTTTGATGGAGAAACCAGCTGCTATTTCAGGACACCTGAAGATTAGGAAAGTCAATTTCGACGAGATGGATGGCAGAGTTTGCAAAGTTTTGAAGTTGTTGAGTACATTTGGCGTAGAAATCATTATCCAAAGGACTGACATGGTGAATCTGGGCTTGTTCTACTGCTGAGAATATGTAAGTTAAGTTGTGACTCCCTTCCTGGTTTTAGCAGAGTTTAGTTGTATAGGAAGCCTTCATCTAATGGGGTTACACAGCACGATAAAATATATTTTTCTTTGATAGTAGTGCAGTGATTATTAGCTTGCATGTGAATCAAAGTGTCTAGCCGATTGCTTCTTTTGAAACATCAAACTCTGATGAGAGGAGCAAACATGTGGTGGCCCTGACTGCTGCTATGGAACAACAGTTCCTAAAATATCAGTTGCTAATCAAACTTTGATTTGGCTTTATATTTGTATATCATCATATGATAAACGATATAGTTATGAAGTGCATGGTAGTGAACTGAACCCCCATATTCGCTATAGGTTGGCCCCCCTCTGAAGTTATTTTTCTCTCTAGATGAGGCCCTCTCTGAAGTTTCTTTGCTTTTACATACTTGTGCGCAGGAGGCAGTGAGCAACTTTAGGCTGTTGATGGACGGACCATTCGGTTTCATGAGGCCGTGAGGAACTTTGGGCTGTCGATGGATGTACCACCCTGTCCCCGTGAGCGTCGAGGAATGCACGGCAGAAAGCTTTTTGCCGTGTTTCTCCGGTGGCTGTGGGAATCTTCATATCTTGCAACTCAAGTCTATTTTAGATGTCTGGACTAATTACTCTGTTCAGTGTATGTAATTTTGCTAACCACGAAAATTGTTGAAAATTAAGGTCATCTTACTATGTACTCCCTCCGTTTCTAAATTTAAGTCGTTTTAGATGTTTCATTAGAGGGCTACATACGGATGTATATAGACATACTTTAGAGTGTAGATTTACTCATTGTGTTCCGTATGTAGTTCTCTAATAAAATCTCTAAAAAGACTTATATTTAGGAACGGAGGGGGTAGTTTGTAAATTATGTGTACATACATCTGTATGTACTGTAGTTTGTAATGAAATCTCTAAAAAAGACTTGTATCTAGGAACGGAGGGAAGGGAGCATATGTATGGATGAATTTGGGCGTAAAAAAGTAGCGAGGTATGCTCACAAAGTGTAGCAAGCAGAAGCAGGCATGTACTGTACTAGTGACTAACTAGGTAGTTCCCTCACTCGCAAACAGATATGTACACTTACAAGCGGAGAGCTCCAGCCTAAAACCTAGGTAAGGTAGAGCTACACCGTTTAGCGGAAGAAGTAGAGCTTGTTGGCCAGGTAGTCGAACGGGTCAAGGAGGTCCGACCTCCTAAATCGCTTCTTCCTCCGAAGCAGCTTTGGGGTCGACCGGCTTAACATGCAGCTGGACGAACTCATCAAAGGCAGCAAACGCGATCCACCTCTCGGGCCCGTCCTCTCGATGGTTGTCCAGGGCGTGCACTATCATCTCTCCGTCGTTGTCGAACCTGTAGGCGAAGCACACGACGGCGTGCCCCCCGACCACAGACTCCTCGTCCACCGGCTTGAACTCGCCCGATTCATCAATCTTGATCTGTCCCGACTGGACCTTGTCGTAGATGCTCCGGTAGATGTAGCTGCTGTCGTCATCTGAGAGGTGGTAGTCGTCATCCACTATGACCCTTCCAAGCAAGGGTCCGTCCTTGTAGATGAGCCACGCGAGGTGGAGGGGCTGAAGCTCGCCGTTGAACAACAGGTTTGCTGGTGGGTCCAGGGCCGTATAGGACGCGAGGGGAAGACGGATGTCGTTGGGCACCTTCGTCGTCGGTATGCCCTGTGTGGCCATGATCACGTTGAGAACCTTGGAAAAGCCAGTACCTGTGTTGGAGAACCAGGCCCGCCTCCTGAAGCACCTTTTCTTCAGTTCCGACGGCTGCCTGGCCTGAAACGTAAACTTGCCGTGGCCATGCAGCCTCTCAAAAACCAGCCGTGGCCATGCAGCTTCAATGCACATGCTGCAGGAGGCGATCACGCAGGATCCTGCATGCAAGCAATCATCGAATGGTTCACACTTCACACAATGCAGGAGCAAACAAGCTAGCTAGAGGGTGGTCACCTCAAGTCAATCCATCATAGACCAAAGAAACAGGAGTAAATTAACTACGATTGAGTAGTCACTCACCATCATCATTGATGATTGGTTCTCCCATCACGCTGATCCAGCTCCAGCAGGCCGGCGGCCGGCAACGTTCTACACCTAGAACGTGTTGCATTGACCAATCCAAAACGCGCTCAAACCAGTAGCGTAGGCCCACGCTAACAATCAAGGCGTGTCGGGAGAGTCCCATTCCTCGCACGCGCTATGAATATATCAGGTGTGCTGCGCACCCTCTCACTCCTCCCAGAGCCCTCTGCCGCTCACAAATTCAAAGACATCCATTAGTGGTTCACCCTTTAATATAATTTTCCACGATATGCATATAGCAGAAATACTAAGTATCTAGTAGTAGTAGTAGTCGTCGTCAAAACCAAAGCTCTGACTCAAAACATAAAACAAGGACTAGTATTTTTTTTCCAACAAATCGGAGAATTTCAGGTGCACCCATGGCTTAGGTGATCCCATGCTCCAATGTAACAAAACTCAAATTTTGAAGCATAATTTTCTTCAAAACAAATCATGGATGTTCACAAGATAGGTCTTTATAACCCCCAAAAATTTCAACTTTAAACTCCAAATACACATGGAGATACAAGAAAGACAATTTCAGATATGAATACTGCCATTTTAGTTTTTGTAGACACTATTCATATTGGAATTGTCTTTTTTGTATCTTTGTATGTATGTCGACTTTGGAGTTGAAATATTTAGGGGTTGTACACACTTATCCCTTTCGGACATCCACACATTTTTTTCGAATTTTTTGAATCTTTAAATTTGAATTCTGTGACATTGGAGCATGGTAGCATCAAAGTCATGGAGCACCAAATATTCAGCCCACAGCAAATTGACCCAATATTTTGCATAAGTAAAAGCTACCTGAACATGCATCCTCTAAAAGCAAGAATGCATGAGAATTTGCATTCTATTCACATTTTTGGTAAATATTTACAACTATATCATAATCAAACACAATAAATCATTTTTATTTTCAGTTTTGGTCACATTGAGATATATCACAAAATATTCCCGCGGGTTATACTTCCTCCGTCCCAAAATAAGTTACTCAAAAATGACCCAACTTTTTACTAAGTAGTAGTATAGACAAAACGATTCAGGGGACAAAATTTCGCTAGCTAAACCTGTTGCTTGCAGCGTGACTAGTACGCCCATTGTTACTGTCGCTGCTGATACTAATACTAATGCTAATACTGCTACAACAGCTACTACTATTGAATGGCTTGATTCCAGTGGCTTTAGGCACGTTTATACTAACCAAATGATTAGTGTTATCCCTAGCAGAACGATGCAAGCATGTAATTCTCTTGAAATAAACAATTGGCTCATGTATTGAAAGAAAGAACACTGTCATTAACATGAAAGTCCATGCTTAATATACATATTACTGCTAGCTAGGACAAACATGCGGATTGCTGGAAACCTGTATACTAGTGGAGTACTGGTTAAGTTACTACTAGCTTCCTTCCAAATATTTAGTTAACAGGGACGCACAAAGTTGCAGAATAGAACGAACACCGCTAGGGAATGGGAGGAGCATCTCTTTCTCACCAGTCACATTCAAGATATGACTGTCGTGTGGTAGGACCTCGCCGGCAGGCGCCGGTGCGTGGACGTTTCGGGGCTCAAGCACCCATTCATACCCTCCGCACTTGAAGCTGACCTTGGAATCCTCGCCTTCCCGTCGGCGCCGCAAGCTGTACTCCTGGGCTGGGAGCTGCACAAGACAATGTCACAAAGAACCATGGTCATGAGTTCAGGAGATCCAAAAATCAGAATTTGAGTCAGCAAACACATCAAACGGGAGGACAAAACATCTGATATGGGTATGCAAATTAAGCAACGCCTAAGAACCCAATTCTAGGTGCGACAAGGCAAGAACCTGCAAATTTAACGACACCCAAGAACTAAAATCACCCAACTGACTGACAGGCGGAATTTTCTGATCCAAAATCACGATTCACTTCACAAGAACAGAATTGCAAGAAACGGAGGCATGCGCAAGAACAAAACGCACAGTTCTTGTCGCGCAGAGCAAATCAAGAACTCGTCTCCGGCAATGCCTAGTTCGTTTAAGCTTCAACCGATCGCGAATTCGCGATCACGGTGAAATTTCGGATCGAATGCACGACGTGATCGAACAATAGAATAGCGCAAGAAGCCAAGAAACCAGACAGGCGAACTTGCGCAACGATTCTTGACGATCAAGAACTCACCGGAAAGGACTGGGCCGCCGGCGCGTCGTCGTCCAAACGGCCTTGCTGCTTCGCCCCGCTACCAGCGCGCCCGTGCAGGTGAGGTAGCGGCCCGACGGCGTCTCCACAGGTGCGCCAAGGCTGGAGACCTCCCCGCCCTCGCCGGGGTGGGGGGGATGCCGTGTGCGTGCTGCTCCGCAGCCCCACGTCGTGTTCTGCGGGCGGCGCGTGCGAGCTCGTGGCGGCGAGGTAGCGGCCGTCAATGGCGCGTGAGCGCAGACCGCTCACGTGGTAGGCTGCCTCCAGAGGGGTGCGGTGCGGGACCTCCCCACCCTCGCCGGGGTGACCCGACACCACGGGCATACGCCTCCTCAGCCGCACGTGATGCCCGTCCTGGAAGCGTCCCATCGTTCGTCGGGGAGGGGAAGGGGGATGGGGGGTGGAGGGCTCGGGAGAGAGCTTGGGGAGACGACGGGTTCTTGTCGGGGTTTGGGGCTCGCCCGATGGCAGTTCGTTTGCTGGAGAGGTCGGTCCGTCGGTGAGGATAGGTTTATATTACAGAAAGGTGTTGTGCGTTTGCCCACAGGGAACCAACATGCCAGTCACTTGATGGACGCCACCTAGTTTTTTTTGTTTTTGTTTTTTTTGGGTACCTCGATATAACGATTTTGTTGGACGTAAATTGAAATCTTGATAAGTCAATTCTTTTGGGAAGAAAGCGTCAGCCACACGGAGTACTGGGGCCGCCGTCGACAGCGTGAGAGCAAGCAAAGCGAGGCCCGGGGATGCCAGCAAGGCCTTGACCAGGAACGGGCCGTAACCTATGGAAGCGACTACGAAACTTATGGTTTAGATTTGGTGGCGTGGCGTGGGAGGGGGGAGCGGGGCTGGCTAGAGGGTTGGCCAGGGATGGTGCCACTGCCATCACAACGCGGGGGAGACAGTGACGGTAGGATGGGGCAGTGAGGCTGGTGCGGGAGCGTCGCCAGCCATGGGCGACAGAGGCCGGTAGTTTGGCTGGTGGTACATATGGGGCAGTTTGCGGAAGAAGAAAAGAAAATGCATGAGGTTGAAGAAGGCCATCTAGGCGGTGGTTTTACATCTGCCGGCTGAAATCAAATCGACTGACCTAGAATTAGTTTTGAGCCGACAGACCTCTAGCCCATCCCTTACATCCCACGTTGTTAATTGTCTACCTGTCTAAAGGAATTTCAAGATTGTTTCCAAACACTCATGCCCTATTCAACTGTTGGTGCTATAAAATTCCTCTATACCACTCATGATACGGGACAAGGCCCGTGTGTGTCGGTCTTTCACGAATTGGAGGGAAAACCTCAAGAACACGAAGAACACGAGGGGGGAAATCACAAGAGGAAACGCTCAAGAACAAGTCCAATCACGCATCCACTAGACTCACCACACACAAGATCCCCAAAGGCACACGAACAACAAAGGAAAATAGGATACATGGTAGAGTTCATCCCAAATCCCATGGGGAGATGGGGCCTTGAATCCACTAGGGATCTTCCCTCTTGAGGGGCCTTGGCATCACTTGGATATACTCCCAAAGGAGGACAAACTCCTCAAGAGAGTCAAGTAATGGAGCTATGCTCACAAGTGCAAAACAATAGCTAACCCTAGATGGAGGACGGAGGAGAGTATATATAGGTCCAAGGCAACCAAGGGGTGAGAGAGAGGTACATGGGCCAAGCTCAGCTGAAACACATAGGGGGGCCCGTGTGCACGGGGTAAGTGGAGCCAGTGCGCACGGGGTCTCCAAGTCGCCAGCCACTTAGCCCGTGCGCACGGGCTTGTCCCGTGGGCACGGGGTCGCCTGGGCCCATGCGCACGGGGTGTCCAGAGTTTTGGGTACCGTCGTGCGCACGGGGTCTTCTGGGCCCGTGGACACGGGGTCGCCTGGGACTTAGTTGTTTGGCCTTTCTCCAACTTCTGGACTCCGTCTTCTCCCGTCTCCGCTTCCAAGCGTCCCTCGTGGATGGTGTAGTTGTACGTAGTTCTTGCACTCCTCCTCATCGTCCATGAATCTACGGCAATACCTATGCATGCACATGAGAGGAGTGTCAAGTAGTATACCATCCCCGAGGTGGTCAAATGAGCACGTGTAAAGGAGACAATTCATCTTTATGTATGTGGAGTAGATGTGGCACGTGTCACTTGGCAAAGGGACTCTTGCCATGATGATGTCCATAGGATTCTCCGCATCATCCCCTCCCCCTTGGGAAAGATCCATCCTTAGATCAAAATCCAAATCACCATGGGAAGGAGAAGGAGCCGCCGTGTAGAAGTGGACGATCACCAAGCACTCATCATCATCAAGCTCTAAAGGGGCACTCTACAATGTCGAACCATCTTGTAATTCCTTCAAAATGAGCAAGGACAACAAACACTTGGAAAAACAAATGTGGTTAGCATTAGTTCCAAACCAAACATTCAAGTGGTAATCACCGCACAAGTGTTGTCATCATGCATAAAATTTGGTGTGACAAGGGATTATGTCATGGCATGTAAGCATATAAATGGAGCACAAGAAATGTTATCATGGAAACAAGGATGCCTAGGTGAGGTAGGTATGCCAATATGCGTGTCAATAGAACAAGCATATACCTCAAGGTTACAACACTCATGCACATAGAAATCAACGAAGGTCTATGGTAGGCAAAGGAATCATTCACAACACCAAATAAAAGGAAGTGTCTAAATGCACGGTGCAAGTCCAAGATAATCCAAGCATAATGTGCACATGGTATAGTGAACATAGGGTGGCACTCAACACAATAGAAAGAGAAATTGGTCATCATGTGTGAGGCAGTCAATTAAAGCAAGTAGCAATCAATGTGGCATGGCAAATGTGAAGGAATGACATTGTTGCAACCAAGCATATGATAAGAGCAAACAATACACAAGTTGGATGCAACACACAAGGCATATATGTCACGAGGCATGGAACAATGGCAATCATGAGTGAAAGCAATATCTATAACATGTGTGCAAGTAAGTGGTCCATGATGACCAATATGTGTCATGATACAAGCAACATAAGTATGAAGATGCACAATATCCATGCTCAAGAAGGATGTCACCTCAAAAGAGTGACCTTGTGCGTCCGTCACAATGCTGGTGCGCAAGCAAGTGTGATGTAGAAACTCGTCGGTGTAGCAAGGCTCGCTCTCAAGGGCTCGAATCGTCAAATCACTTGAAGTGGAAGTTGACATGTGGTCAAAGTATCCTACACATGCACACAACAAAGAAAAGGATGTATGTGCATGGTAGATAAACACATCATCCATGATGGTTCTCCTCTCTTGCACATAACCATTAGGAACAAAAGTTCATGAACAATATGATGCAACAATGAGTATATTCATGGCACTAGGCATATGGTGCAAAGAAAGAAGACAAGCATGCTTCACACGAAAGATGTCAAAAGATCCACTAATATGTGAGAAAGCTATGGGGGCAATCTAAATAGCAAGATTAATAGAAATGTTGCACTCAATACATGGCAAATCATATAGCAAGAAAGAGGCAACACATGGAGACATGTGACAATATGCAATATCAATCATGTGCAAAGCATGGCAATGGTTGTCATCAACCGCATAAAAGGAGCACATCGGTGATGCAACATAAGCAAGCATAGTGATCATGTAGTGCAAACTAGTAGTGCGAAGATGCAATGTACTAGGGAAAATCATGGAAATCATGTCATTTGAGCAAATAATAGGCATATACAATGCACATGACATAACGCAAGAACGGGAACAAAACATGATCAATATATCGTCATAGGCATGGGGCACAAAGCAAACATGACAATAGCAAGTAGTATCTCCACCAAGCTCGCAAATACACATACAAATACGAGAAGCATGGGTCATATGTAATGCAAATCATGGGTCACAAATGTATGGCAAAGGCATAGAAATGAGCATATCATGCCAAGTGAACATGGAAATAAGGGCAAAGGTTATATAATACACAATAAGCCATAACCATGTGAGGGCCATGTAGAAGAGATGTGTGTAGTCCTTGCGCGAGGAGAATGGTTGGATACACATTCTGGTGAATCCCAAAGCATCGGTGCTCTCAAGAGCTCTTTTCTTCAACTCATGGGATTGTGAGGTTGACGAGTAATCATGAGTACCTACACACAACAAAGACAAAGGCAAAACTGTGTGCGCTTGGTATATGTACACATCATCCGTTAGGATGTACATGTGCTTGTGTTCATTAGCACAAAATATCCAATGCTCAAATAAATTTGAGGCATGGTATAGGAAAACGTCATCCATCATGCAATGATAGTTATTATGCTCAACATGATTGGGATGCAATTTATAGCAAGTATGTGGCACAAGCATTTTATTCATATCAATCGCAAGCATATTATGCACACAAATATGGGGATCATGCAAAGTGTAGGATGGAACACAATCTCCTAATATGTATGAGGAAACTAAGGGGGTCTCCTCATGTGCAATAGTAGGAGCATAATATGGATAATATGGACAACATCCCAAACAATGCATATCCGAAGCTAGGTGGTCATGGCATGTCATATGAGAATTATTGCGCAAATGATGCAAAGAAGCATGGCAATATCATCACAAGAAAAGCGAATGCCAATAAACATGGGCTTGTCATCTATGCCATATGAGCAAATTGGATTAATTTTTATGGGATATTCATAGTTACTATGGTGAGATTGCAAAGATGCAATATGGGAAATTTCATGCATAGCATATGACAAGTCAAGCGCATTGTCAAACATGATGTGACCAATAGAGTTTTCACATGATATCCTATGGAGTATAGCATCACAACTAGGTAAGTCAACATGCTCATCATCATATTCATCATAAATAGGGGGCACATCTAAGCATGAAGAATACATAGCATGTGAAGTATTCGTAAGGTGATCAACATCATGCAAGCAATCAATGTCAAGATAGTCCACTAGTGGGACAAGAGCATCACCTTCACCTATTTTACCTTTATCATTCCACTCATGTGGTGTAGGTGAGGTGGGAGAAACTAACTCGTGGTCCTCATCATCATGATGGAACCATATGAGGGGTGCATCATCATCATCATCATCCACCATGGCCATCGTCATTCCCATTGGAGGGATGGAATCGTCGAGGGTCGGCACGATGTCATGCATGAGACCTTGTACCAAATAAGAAGACACAATAGGAGTAGAGGTTAAGTTGTTAGAAATCATGATGGCCTCATGTGCCATCCCAACTACCTCACTCACTAAGTGTTGTGGCTCACTCACTCCCTCTAGGTAGTTGCACTCATACTCACATATGGTGGAGTCACTCATCTCACTCAAGTGGTGGGGGGTTGTGGCTCTCCTCACATGGAAAGTGTGGCAACTCATCATATATGGGGCTAGTGGTGGTCACACTCATCCTCTCATAGGAAATTCACTCAATGTCACATATGGTGGAGTCACTCATATCACTCATGTGGTGGTGGATATCCTCACATGGAAATTGGGGCATCTCATCATAAGTGGGTGTTGGAGAGATGCAGGTGCAAACGTCTCCATGCTCAACTTCTTTTGCCGCCATGGTTGAAGGGATAGTCCCATGCTCAACTATCTCCTCGTCGTCGTGGATGAAGGCCGAAGATGGCACATCATCACTCGCCTCCATGACGGAAGGGAAAATCCCATGCTCGGCCATCTTCCTTGGGATGCTTCCGAAGATGGAAGGGTCATCCATGCATGTAGTCGATCGCCTTGATCTTGGCGTTGAAGCTTGTCCTTGGTGGTGATCTTGGTCTTCGCACACTTGTTTCTGCGAAGATGTGTGACTTGAGCATCTATGTCGTGACGATGACAAAGGGGAAGAAGACTTGTAGTTGGACACCATGTGTCAAAGTTTCTCCATGTGTGTGTCCACCATGTTTCTTTTCCATGCTTCGGAGTGTCATATGTCGATGGCGAGTCGCTCGAGTTGTTGGTTGATGTGGTTTCTCATGTCGATGTAGTCGTTGAAGACCGAAGATGGCGTGCGTTATCTAGCCATCACAAGACTCGAGCAAAGGTAAGTGGGAAATGAGATAAACAATACCAAGATACCTTTCCCAAAGTTGAGGATGTATCCCATTTCACTCATTGTGAATTGAGAGAATAGTGGAATTGGTACCGGACTTGTTCACTCACACCTATAACATAAAGCTTATCGAGTGGCTCGGTTAGGACAAGTGGCACAAATTCATGCAAATTGAAGTCCAAGATGTTGCAAATGTTGAAATAAATCCAAAGGACTCAAAATGCAAAGCAAGAGATCACAAATATAGAGGAGGGCAATAGAGAAACACAAGCGGTGGGATAATGGGGCTTGTGTAACTATAGGGATGAGAAATACAAAATTGCCTAATGAAGACTAAGCTCGCGTTGCACAAACACAAGGAGAGACGCTAGCTCGATTGCACGTTTGGGCACGATTCACCACTTGAAACCAATCCTTTTTATGCAAGAAAAACGTTTCCTATTCCAAGTATCCTCATGCACAAGTATCATTTTCCATGCTCAACTCTTTTCTTATAAGCTTTGATCTTTCTTTCTTGCTTAGAAGATCTTTTCTCTCTCTCTTCCTTTCCACTATTCTTATTGAGCCTCAACCAACTATATGAGATAAATATCGCAAGATATGCACGGGAGGAAGCAATTGCACTATATGATATTTCCAATGATGCAACAATATGATATCGTATCACTAAAGTGCACAAGTTTTCGCGAAGCCCAGCAATACTCGGATAACTAGTCTCAATAGGCATGAAGGTAATCACAAAGATGGGGGGGCTAACAAGATGTAATGGCAAGGAAGGAAAAGTGTATGACGGAATTATACCTTCTTCACACTTAACCTTTCACGAAGTCGGGGTGAACCGACCTTGCTTCTGGTTGAAGATGGTCTCAAAGGATGGATGGTCGTCGTCGAGGTCGAACGTCGATGTAAATGATGGACCGATACAAGTCACTGGTGGTTCATGAATAAGTAAACGTCCCTAAGTATCTGAAACACCTTAGGAGACTCAAATCACAACTCAAACAACCACAAATGGAAAGGGACCGAAATGGGTTAGGTTGTGGAAGTTTTGGGTGGTGGTGCGGAAGTTATGGTGGAAGGCCTATGCAAAGATGCCAAAATGTGAATAATTTGAAGTTGTCAAATGATGGTAAAACCAAGATGAGTAGCTTGGGCACGTTGATAGCTTCAAAACGAGCCAAAGAACACTCAAATCAGAGTTCGGAGCGAAAGTTACGGCCGAAACGGTAAAGTGGCTGATATTGGAACTAGGAGGCCCATGGACATGGGGTCCCGTGCACACGGGACAAGGCTGTGGATGCGGGGTAGGCTGGGACTACGCAGGGGGCCATGCGCATGGGGTCTTTTGAGCCCGTTGGCACAGGATGGGCAGAAAATCTCGCGATTTCGGCTCAGATTTGAAGGGGATAAAGCAAAATTGGGCTAAGGGGATGCAAAGGGAGATGGATCCACTTGCAAACACTAGATCCACGGATAGAAATCAACAAAAACTCACTAGGAACAACAAATCACCAAAAAAAATTGGGGCTATTTTTGTGGGGATTTTCGAATTGGGATGAAATGAAATAAAATTAGGCTAGAAACGAGGGGAGGGGGCTCCAAATTCATGATCAACGTGGCTCATGATACCATTCGATACGGGGCAAGACCCGTGTGTGTCGACCTTTCACGAATTGGAGGGGAAACCTCAAGAACACGAAGAACACGAGGGGGGGGGGAACCACAAGAGGAAACACTCAAGAACAAGTCCAATCACACATCCACTAGACTCATCACACACAAGATCCCCAAAGGTACATGAACAACAAAGGGAAATAGGATACATGGTAGAGTTCATCCCAAATCCCATGGGGAGATGGGGCCTTGAGTCCACTATGTATCTTCCCTCTTGAGCGGCCTTGGCATCACTTGGATCTACTCCCAAAGGAGGACAAACTCCTCAAGAGAGTCAAGTAATGGAGCTATGCTCACGAGTGCAAAACAATAGCTAACACTAGATGGAGGAGGGAGTAGAGTATATATAGGTCCAAGGCAACAAAGGGGTGAGAGAGGGGTACATGGGCCAAGCCCATCCGAAATATACATGCGGGCCCCATGCGCACGGGGTCTCCAGGTCGCCAGCCACTTAGCCCGTGCGCACGGGCGTGTCCCATGGACACAGAGCTCCCGTGGGCACGAGGTCTTCTAGGCCCGTGCGCACGGGGTGTCCAGAGTTTTGGGTGCCCTCGTGCGCACAGGGTCTTCTAGGCCCGTGGACACAGGGTCCTGGGACTTGGCTGATTGGCCTTTCTCTAGCTTTTGGACTCCATCTTCTTTCGTCTCTGCTTCCAAGCGTCCCCCGTGGATGGTGTAGTTGTACGTAGTTGCTCGCACTCCTCCTCATCGTCCTTGAAGCTCCTGCAATACCTATGCATGCACACGAGAGGAGTGTCAAGTAGTATACCATCCTCGAGGTGGTCAAATGAGCACATGTAAAGGAGATGATTCACCTTTATGTATGTGGAGTAGATGTGGCACGTGTCACTTGGCAAAGGGACTCTTGCCATGGTGATGTCCATAGGATGCTCCGCATCAACTCACCTGTTATATGCGGTACTGGAAAAATTGTCTACATGAGTGCTTTCGCCTACGCCAAAAGCCAAAGCGCGGGGTCTCGGCAGAGGCGGTCTATCCGAGTTTCGTGTTCGTCAAAGTGAAGCAAGACGTGTCGATGTCGGGACACTGCTAAGAGGTATTTGGCAAACAATAAAGACTCGACAATCATTCATATGCCGAGATCTAAACAGTAAGGTCACGACAACAATTTGGTAGTTTTCATCAAGTATTTTTGTTTTTGACAAAGACATGTAATTAACCATATCAGTCAAGTGCCACCTCCGAGAGCTTCGTGTCAGCAAAGGTTATTTTTTCTCAGTTGGGTCCTCAAAAATGTATGCAGCAGCAGTCTGGTGCCCCCTCTGCCGAGAGCCTCCTCTCGTAAAAGGCAACTCTTCCAGGTGATGCTTTTGGAATTATATCCCACAACTGATGTGGACATTTTATTTCTTCGTTAAGCTAGGAAGGGGTGTTCTGTATCTAGGGTCCAAATGCTCCATATATCATGAACGTCTAGTTTGACATGAAGATCTGTGCTATGCCTTATTTAATGACATATACGGTTCGATGGAAATATTGAATACATTGCTTGTGGTCTAGGTACGTAGCGTTCTACACACAAAGGCAATGGATTCACGACACCAACAAGTGCACGAGCGTCCATGGATGACGGACGATAGCGGACATAACACTGTACCTATGGAACATATACAACCCATCCATGGAGGAAGGATCTAGAGGAGAGGGACTGCAACTTGAACACTTTGGGATTTGGGACTTGTTGGCTTGTTGCTGCAAGGGGGCAGCAATGGGGTTTCTCGTCGACCTGGTAATACCATGTAATTGATTTCTATAGTGCCATCGTTTGTTTCTGAAGCTGAGGATGTCTGGATTCATTTTACCAATCTTCCAGAGCGGGAAACCAGTGAAAGGGTGGAGCGTACATCGCGGGATTCCCGCAACAAAGAAGCCCGTCCACCTGGCCAACAGATGCCATCCAGGAGATTCGTAGTGTGGCCACGAAGTTGCACTCAGCAATGTTGGAGCCTGCCTTGCTGACGGTACGAACCTTCGCCCCTCCCCCTTGGAAGTGGATGCCATCTAGGGCAGCCGGCGATTGTGGCTGCACGGATGCATGTCGTGGCCGAAACCAGTGAGAGCAAACAGGGCAAGGGAGACTTAGCTACAAAAGATGTCGTGTGACGTTCAGTTGATGAAGATCGACCCTTTGTGATTTATGAGGGTGAGAACGGGCAAGGAATCAAAGAGATAAGTTCTTGGGGCGGCGCGTTTAGTTGAAATCTCTGAAAGTGCCTGCATTGCATACTTGTCCCAGTTGGGCCTGGTTTGGCAAATGCAGGCTAAAAACCAACATATGCATGTAGTTTGGTTGCCTACATTAGGCTTCCTGCATGAAGGAATCAACTAGTGAGCATGTTGTTTGGTTGCTTGCATCACTGTTATTAAACGACCACCACATTGTTTGATTGCAAACGGCTAAAGATGTGATCACCACTTCTCACTAGTGGTGATCTTACCACACACATTGAACATTGTTTTGTCCTAGCTAGGAAACAAATGGCAGTTTACCCTAGCTACTAGAAAATGACAGTACAAGTTATTAAGAGCCAACATGGCTGAATAAAGATAGTTCAATGATGCTAACTAGGTGCTTCCTCTTCCTCTACTGCTTATGTGCCGCTTCCTCTTCCTCGCTTCTGTTGCTCCCTCTTTCTTCTTCTTCATCTTGTTCTTATGCTTCAGATCCTTGCCTGACCTCTGTTATGTCACATTGTCTAAGCCCATTCCAACCTTTTGTTCTTCCACGCTTTGTTGTCGAACGCCCCCACACCATGGCCGGAGCTGATCACCTCATCAGGAGTCACATCTTCCTCCTCCAACACAAATTCATCAACTCCCCATTGCAGGATCCAATTCTGAATGATACAACATGCAAGAACAAGCTTCACCTGGGTAGGGTAAGGGTGGAATGGCTTCTTATCCAGGATCTTAAACCTATTCTTCAGACCTCCAAAGGCCCTCTCAACAGTCACTCTATAGCTAGAGTGTTTGAGATTGAACAGTTCCCGAGGAGTCCTAGGATAGTTCCTACCAACAAACTCATTCAGATGGTACCTGGTTTTTCTGAAGGGTGGAAGAACACCTGGCCGACATGCATAGCCAACATCTCCAAGGTAGAACCTGCCATCGGGGATGTTGATGCCATCATGATGACTCATGCTGTCATTGAGAATGTTAGCATCATGTGCTGATCCTTCCTAGCCAGCCAGCACATATGTGAACTTCAAATCGAAGTCAACAATAGCTAGCACATTCTGGCTTGTGTAGTGCTTCCTCCCTCTATATGCAGCAGCTTGTGACCTCGGCACTCTGGTAGTGACATGAGTACCATCTATTGCTCCAATGCAATCCTGGAATGGCATTACAATATGTTGTTAGTCTACTACAGAACAATAACAACATATCAAGGCATGAACTACAAAAACATACCAAATGCTCACCTTGAAATGTGGATACCATCTTGGGATACTGCGAATCTTGGTAGGAGTCCGACCATTTGGTGACCTGATCATCTCTCCTCTGAGCTCCCCAATAGCATACAACACTTGCTTGAAGTACCTGGAGATGATCTCCATTGATCTCCTGAAGGTGTTGTGTACAACCCTGAACCTATAGTTATGATCAACAACATGGAGGAACATGGCGACTTGCTCTTCTATAGTGGTGTGGATGCTATCTTCTAGAAGCCCCCTACTCATGAACATCTACACAAGCCTCGCAAAAGGTGCTATTTTCATTCGAAGCATCCATAGAGCCCCTGTGTCATTGCAGTTGTAGATGTAGTTCAAATTCGCTATCTTCTCTTAATACCGGATTAACATCGGACCATACCAGATGCGAGGTCTCTCATTCCGACGAACAACTCTCTTATGGACCAACAAGATCCAGGACTGAACCACAGCTAACAGCGATGCTGCCCGAACTAGAAGATTCGTCCGTTCATCCACAACCTAAGCGACATCCATGATGCGGTCAGCGACGCCCCTATCGACCCTAAACGCTCCTATCGAACGACCTAACATATAACAGAGGAGGTGGAGGGGAGGAGGTAGCTTACCAGCTTCGAGGTCGGGGGAGACATGGCGGAGACAAGGAGGGCTAGACGGAGACGAAGAAGAAAGGGAGAAGCAGTTGCCGCCGCCAGGGAGTGCGCCTGCTGCCTCTTGCCGCTACAGGGGAGTGTCAAAGCTGCCACCGCCAGGGAGTGCGCATGTCGCCTCTTGCCGCTGTAGGGGAGTGTCGTAGCCGCAGATCTCAGTCGCTGCCGCCATCCCAGCCGCAGATCTAAGTCGCCGCCGCCGATGGTGCCAACAACACAACATAGGAGGGTTTGTCCAATAGCTATAGAGGTGAGCGAGGAAACGGGATGATGAGGGTATATTTGGCACCACCTCGTCTCAGCCGATTTTCCCCTCTCGCCATCTCTGCCTGCATCACCCCTGCACCGTGCCCTATGTCGTGTCTTCATTTTCCACCCCACTCAGCCTGACTCGCTGGAAACGGCCGATTCAAGCGTTCCCAGCGAGCCAGGCCAAGGGGTGCTTTAAGGTCCGTGCAGATGCGAGCCAGGCCGGCCTGTAGGCAACCAAACGGCCCAATTTCATCCCGCCCAGGCCTGGTTGGGCTATATGCAACCTACCAAACATGTCCTTCATCTCTGATCTGCTGCAAGGTGGAAGACAAGGACGCAATTGCTGGATTGATTTGTTGTGTTGTTGATGCAAGCAGTGTAAGAGCACATTTATCCATGTGTGGTTTTGGTAACTGATGACAATCCCTATGGACTAATGGTTACCTTGAGTTATATTCGAAGGATTTGTCCATAGGTACTTTTTGAAGTCCATCTGTTGGTTTCAAGGAGTTTATATGGTGACCAAGGTGGTATTCAAGGTTTTATCCAAAGATTGGTCATATGAGAGTTGAGCTTATTGCAAGCATGTCTTGAAGAATAAGATTGTGTGAGCACTCATGTTTACCTTCAAGACATCATATTTATGAAGAGAGAAGATAAGATACAAGGTTGATCAATACTAAGTCAAAGAGTGAACCAAGTTGATCAACACACAAAGCGTACAAGATGTGCTGAGAGGGATCAAGTGATCCCATGGTATGGTAAGCATTGTCCATTACGCTTGGTGTACTAACCCATGGTCTATGTGAGAGTTCTTTGTGGGGTTAGGTATATCTGCATGGTCTTGCATCAAGAGGAAGATCCCATACATCCCATGGAAGAAGACATCAAGTGGTGATCGTCATCACGGTTGCAGTGTGCAAGCTCAAGTGAAGCATCACATAGATATCATGCTTGAAGCTTGCCGTTCATTGTGGTGACAATGGACTTGCGAAGATGTGCTGAAGTGTGGCTCACCCATAGTGGAGTATGGGGGAGCAATCTACTAATCTTCATCAAGACGGTGCAATCAAGAAAGGTGGTCCATGTTGAGGAAGTCAAGATCGTCATCATCTAGCTCAAGTGGACTATTGGCAAGGCAAAGGTTTGACCTTGATAGGATTTTCTATTTTACCGGTATCATGGTGGTAGTTGGGAGACCGAGTTACAGGATCAATAGCCGTACTGTCAAGGGGGGCTCTCAAGTGAGTAGCTTGATCGTATCGTTCATTGAGAGCTCAAACCATTTGTATCCTTGCATCATCATCTTTCTTGGTTCTTGGTTCGCTTTTTGCTTTGGGAGTTTTGTAGCTTATGGTCTTCATCATGATAAGCTCAAGCTCATTGAAAACAGTTTTCATATGTATCATATTTGTGTTTTCGGTGTTGGAGATTTTGCCGGTAATTCTTGGGAAGGTCATCTTCCTTTTCCAATTGGCATTTATTCTCCATTGCTTGATAGTACTCCCTCTATAAACTAATATAAGAGTGTTTAGATCACTATTTTAGTGATCTAAGCACTCTTATATTATTTTATGAAGGGAGTACTTGTCTTCATCTATCCAACAATCTTGAGTTCGCTCATTTTGCAGTTCGTATGCGAAAGTTATGGCGGTTTCGGTTTTGCTTGGGCTGAAGTATTGCTATAAGTGGTATTAGAGAGCGGTAGTACCCCTCGAGCGGTAGTACCTCTCACCCGAGCGGTACTACCTCTTAGGAGGTACTTCCACTATCCATTACCGCTTCCACTTCTGCTTATTTTATGTTTTGGGTGCCCAATCTCCTTGAGCGGAAGTAGAGTGGTAATAGAGAGCGGTAATACCCCTCAAGTGGTACTACCTCTCCCTTGGGCGGTACTACCACTCAAGCGGTACTACCTCTCACCCGAGCGGTACTACCTCTTTGTCAGAACTACCACTCGTGTTTTTCTATCTCGTTGGGCTGATCTGACCATGCTAAGTGGTAGTATCGCTCCCCTGAGTGGTAGTACCGCTTGAGCACGACTTGTGGGCATAAAAGTTGGATTTGGGGATGCTATTTAAGGGGGGCTTCTTCCCCAATGGTCCATAACCCTACAGCTCGTGTTCTTCCCCCATTGTTGACTTCCTTCGAGCTTGCTAACTCTCAATCCCTCCAATGATTCTTGCTAGTTCTTAAGGAAAAAGAGAGAGGAGATCTAGATCCACATCTCCAGCAACCACTTTATCCTCTATGTGAGGGGAACCCCTTGGATCCAGTTCTTGGATTTCTTTGTGTTCTTGTTTGTTCTTCCTCTCTTTTTCCTCCATAGCATTAGTTTTTGTGGTGGGATTTGGGAGAGAAGGACTTGGGCACTCCGTGTGCCCTTGCCATTGCATTTGGTGCATAGGTTTGAGTTCTCCACGGTGATACGTGGAAGTGAGAAGTTGATAAGCTTATTACTCTTGGGTGTTTTAGCACCCTTGAGATTGTTCCTCTTGGGTGCTTTGGCACCCTAGATGACTGGTGGTGCCTCGGAGCTTAATCATT
Organism: Hordeum marinum; assembly: GCA_022496015.1. Taxonomy (NCBI): domain Eukaryota; kingdom Viridiplantae; phylum Streptophyta; class Magnoliopsida; order Poales; family Poaceae; genus Hordeum; species Hordeum marinum. The sequence goes on from CM039673.1 coordinate 413,191,271, forward strand.
GTGGTGCAAAGCTCCGGGCAAGCTTCGAGTCTTTAATTAGGTTGTGGAGATTGCCCCGAGCATTTGAGGTCACCTCGGAGCCACAATCCATTGTGGTGAAGCTTCGTGGTGTTGTTGGGAGCCTCCAATTAAGTTGTGGAGTTTGCACCAACCTTGTTTGTATGGGTTCGGTGACCACCCTCAAGGGTCCCTTAGTGGAATCACGGCACCTTGCATTATTCGAGGGCGTGAGGAGATTACGGTGGCCCTAGTGGCTTCTGGGGAGCATTGTGCCTCCACACTGCTCCAAACGGAGATTAGCATCCGCAAGGGTGTGAACTTCGGGATACATCGTCGTCTCAGTGTGCCTCGGTTATCTCTTACCCGAGCCCTTTACTTATGCACTTTACTTTGTTCTAGCCATATTGTTTCTTGTTATATATCTTGTTATCAGTTAGTTGTCTATATTGCTTAGCATAAGTTGTTTTTGCACATAGGTGAGCCTAGTTGTTTTAGGTTTTGTGCTTGACTAATTAAACAATAGTTTTGTTTAGCATTTGTTCAAGCCTAAACCGTAATTATTTTAAAGCGCCTATTCACCCCCCTCTAGGCGACATCCACATACTTTCAATTGGTATCAGAGGGAGGTCTCTCATTATTAGGTTTAACAACCTAGAGAGTAAGGATGTCCACTAGGGAACTAGGATTCTCTAGCACTCTTAGTTTCAATGGCACAAATTTTGATGTTTGGGTTATTCGCATGCTTAATCACTTTAGGGTCATGGACCCAAATTTAGAGCGAATTGTAGATATGGGGTTTTCTCCTCCAAAGGATTCTCAACACATATATTTAGAGGATGAGAAAAACTCTTATCTCAATGTTCAAGATTCTATTGTGCTTTTTGATGCTTTGAACAATGTAATTATATTTCTACTCATGCCATTTCGGTATGCTCATGAGTTGTGGACAAAGCTTCAAGATAAATATGGTGTTTCCAAGATTTGTAGGGATAATTGTTCTCCCTCCACCTCCGGTCGTATTGCTATCTCAACTTCATCTACTTCACCTACATGTGGATTGCCAAAAGGTAATGATATGGTGAGTAGTGTTCATCATTGTAATGGTGATAGTGGGCTAATTGTTGATGATCCTTGATCACTATCTTATACCAATGCTTCATCTTCGGACTTTAAAACTTCGAGCACTCTTAATGTTTCACATGCTCGTGTTGATAGTCCTTGCATATCATGTAGAAATTGCTTGACTACATATCATAATGATGTGCTTGCTATATCTTGTTTCCATGATAAAAATGTATCTATTTCCTCGAGTTTTTGTGCTAACAATGTAAAGGAAACCCAACACTCCATGGAACAAGATGTGGCCTTGAATGATGCTTCAAGGGATCCTACATAATCATTTATTGTTTCTCACTTTTCCCTTATGGCTAAGGCTTCAAAGGTATCTCCTACTTTGAATCCCAATATATCTCATGATGGTGATGTTGATGATAATCATGAAGAGTGTGATAATATTGCTTCCTTAAAAATTAAGGGAGAAATGTTTTTTAAAGATCTTCATAAGAATAAAATTGCTCGTTCCAACTTCATGGAAATCATGTCTATTGCCATTGAGGGCAAGAAATATATTGAGGAGTTGGAAGCTCATCTCGAGGAGCATGAGACCACCATTGATAAAATGGAAGGTCATGAGCGTGATTACTCTAATGAGACCACGGAGCTATCTCAAGCTCTTGAAAATGAACAAACCACCAAGGAATCTCTTGAGGAGACCTTTGATCTAGAATTTTCTAGATTGAAGGAATCCCATGAAAGAGCTCTCAAGGTGGCTAATGATTTTAGTACTAAAAATGATAAGCTTGAAGTTGCACATGCTAAACTCCTTGAGGACTTTGAGAACCTCGAAAATGGCTCAAGGGTCGTTAAGAGTTCGCACATTGAACTCACCGAGTCTCATGCTCAACTTAAAGCTTCATATGCTAAAGAGCTTGCCAAGTTGACTTCTCCTCTTGTTGTTAATGATTATGCTTGTGCTACTAACTCTATTCCTTGTGAAGCATCCATTTTGAAGGATAATGTTGAGCTAAGGGCTCAACTTGAGTTGCTATGTAGCAATTATGGGAAATTGGAGGAAAGTCATGAAAAGCTCTTGAACTCTCATGATGATCTTCTAGTATCACATAATGTGCTAAAGATAGCTCATGAGGCTAGTACTACTAAGGTAGCATCTAGTGAGCCTCATGTGGACATTAGCACTACATCTAGTATAAATGCTTTATTGTCATGTGCTAGTCCTCGTAATTCATCTACTCATAATGTTGCTACATCTTGTGATGAATTACTTTCCTTGCCTTATTTCTCTAATGATGAAGCTTATACTTCATCCAATACTTGTGTTCATACTAATCATGTAGAGGGAATCAATGAGCTCAAGTCCCAAGTCACTTCTTTGAAGAAAGACTTGGAAAAGAGTCATGAAGGGAAGTCCACACTCAACAATATCTTGAGTGTGCAAAAATCCCCAAATGACAAAGGTGGACTTGGATTCAACTCCAAGAATAAGAAGATGTCCACAAAGTAGAAGAAGAGGGCCAAAAACAAGTCAAGAGTTCAGCCAAGATTATTTGCTTCAAGTGCAAAATAGAAGGACACCAGTGACGTGGCGGCGAGCCGGGGGTCGTGCTCGAGCGAATCTTGTGGGGGCCCGGGGGAGTCCGAGTTCATGCTCCTGGTTGGTATGCTTGGGCTCAATCCAAGTGGTGCCCGTGTTGGAGATCCCTCTCCTTGCCGGAATGGTGCGAGTTGGCGGTGGTCGGGGATCTGCTACACCGTCGGACTGATCGGTTCTATGGACATGGACATGACATCGTGTGAGCATGCTCGGAGGCAACCGTCGGGAGTCATGGGGTAGTGTCTCCCTCGGTCCACCGGGACTGGCTCGAGATGTAGGCCTGGATGCCTCCTACTATGGATGCATCGACCCATACTCCATGACTGATGTCGTGCTAGAGTGAAAGAAGATCCCTTTTACTCTTCCTACCATGGTGCTTGCACCGTGACATGGGCGGTTAGGGGAGCCTTGGACAAGGTTGTCGGGGTGTTTGATACATCTCCATCTTATCTATAATTTTTGATTGTATAATGACAATATTCTCCAACTTTCATATACTTTTGGCAACATTTTATATTACTTTTTTGGACTAACTTACTTATCCACTACCTAGTGCTAGTTCCTATTTATAAAACTCTCCTCCCACCTACGGGGAGACCAAGTAAGAAGGAGCAGGAAGGGGATCTCTCCCCCTCTCTCCCGATGGCGCCAGAGCACCGTCGGGGCAACCATCGTGATGGCAATCTACACCAACAACTTTGCCGCCGTCACGACCCACTCTCCCCCTCTATGCAGAGGTGTAAAACCTATTTTCTCCGCTGTAATCCCCAGTTAAACATGGTTCTTAATGCTACATATTATTATCCAATTATGTGTGGCTATCCTAAGATGTTTGAGTAGATTACTTTTGTCCTATGTGTTGATTGATGATTGTCATTGATTTGAGTTGTATGTTTTATTTTGGTTTTCTCCTATGGTGCCTTCCATGCGACACTCACATGTAGGATTCCCACTGTAGGGTGTTACAATACAATCATGACTCACTTATAGTGGGTGGATAGAGCGACAGAAGCTTACACCCGAGTAAAGGGGTTGTTACGTGTGGGAGTAAAGACGTGGTTGGGTTTACCTCAGTTATTTCTAGTAGTTGCGGATGCTTGCTAGAGGTCCAATCATAATTTCATATGATCCAAGTACGGAAAGTATGTTAGCATATGCGTCTCCCTCTATGACACCTACTAAGTACTTCTAGTTTCCTTCCCGGGAAGTAGTTTCATACTTGTTCCAGGTAAAGTAACCGTTAGCTTGCGTAGAGTTGTATCGGTGGTTGATAGAACTTGACAGAATATTAATTCTACCTTTAGCTCCTCGTTGGTTTCGACACTCCTACTTATCAAAAAAGGCTACAAACAATCCCCTACACTTGTGGTTATCAAGACCTTTTTCCGGCGTTGTTGCCGGGGAGCAATAGCATAGCAGTTGATATTCTTGTGTGTGCTTGTTTGCTTTATCACTGAGTAATTTTATTTTCTATTCTAAGTTTTTTTTCTATCGTTAGTTATGGGTAAAAAACGCAAAATACCAAAAACATTAGTTGTACTTGCTAACCTAGTGGTTGAGGAACCACCCAAAATTTACCATACTATTGAAGCTTTTTTACTTGGATTATCTTCGATGCCTTTGTGCTCATGCTGAAAACTCAAATAGCTTAGTTGAGGGAAAATCATTAAATGGGCATTCTTATTTTGTGTGACACCTCTTATCTCAAAAAGGAAAACTCTTATGGCATCAAATTAATTGTTTGTGCTGCTATGTTTGGAATTTATGCGAAATACATGATTTTCTTGTTGATTTAAAGATACTAAAAAACACATTCCCTATCAATGTGTGTTTAATGATAATGAAATGTTATCTTCTTATGCCAAGGTAGCCTATTGTTACTATGATATTGATCAAATTGATGATTTTTTTGCTTTTAAGGGTGCATATGAAATTGCTTCTTTGATTGAAAAGTATGATGCTACTCTTTACAAATCTGATTTTTTTTCATACATAAATATTGCTATGAAAACTATGCTTCTCATACTTATGTTAAATAATTTATTGAAAAAAGTCTACTGCCTTGGAAGAGACTAATATTTTTTAGGAATCTATGGAAGACAAAATTGCTAAAACTGTGAGCTCATTAGATGAAAAAGATAAGGAGGAGAGCGAGAACAAAAGGAGGAAAAGGGGATTGGCTACCCATGCCCACCTTCTAATGAGAGTAACTCTTCAAATCATACATTGTTTAATTTCCCTTCGCACATACCGAAGGATGAATGCTATGATGATCAATATGATCCCTTTAATTCGTTTGAAATATCCTTTTTTGACGAACTTAATGCTTGCTATGCTTGTGGGCTTGTGGCCATGATGCCAATATGAATTATGCTTATGGAGATGAACTTGCTATAGTTCCTTATGTTAAGACTAAAAATTTTTCTATTGGATCCACACATGATAGTCCTATTTTCTTTTTGAATTCTCCCAATTACACCATATCAGAGAAGTTTTCACTTATTAAGGATTGTATTGATGGGTTGCATTTTACCATTAAACATGATAATTTTAATGAATACAATATGCATGTTCTTGCTGATCCTACTTGAAATTATTATGAGAGAGTAACCAAATCTTCACCTCTCTATGTTTCCAGTACGATAAAATTACAATAAACTACTTATGCTATGTATTGGCCTTTACTTTGTGTGAATGAATTGTTCTTTTATCACGTGCCAATGCATAAGAAGAAAGTTAGACTTCATTGTCACATGATATATATCACTTTGTGCTCATTCCTTAATTATAAATAAATTTTAATTAAAAGTTTCTTTGATATACCCTGGGATCCGGGTGAATCCGTTACTTGAGCACTATATGCCTAGCTTAATGGCTTTTAAAGATAGCGCTTCTAGGGAGACAACCAGTAAGTTTTAGAGAGTCATTTATTCTGTTGTGTGCATTTAACATTTAAAATAATAAAAAATAGAAAATAAAGCGGTGTAGCTAAAACTTTTGCAAAAAAAGTGAAAGTGAGAAGGACGAACGCCGTTGAAGAGGGGTCTAGCCTTGATCTTTGTTCATGCCCATGTGAACTTGGTGAATCTTGATTAGAGAAACTTTTCAACAAAAATAATCATCCCCTTGTATAATTCCATTGTCTTATAAAAATAATGTGCCATGATTTACCTTTAGGATGTTTAAATTGCTTGTTTGATATGTGCTGAGTAAAAACAGAAACTTTGGCTGTATTGTTTTATTTTTCATATTTTAGTGGAATGTCAAAAGTTTTTGAAAGTTTTACACGGTACTGTTATACAAATTGTTTACCACGTCCTATTTTTTTAGATTATTTCGAGTTACAGAAGTATATATATCATTTGCATATTTACAGATTGACATGTTTTTCACGAATTGCTCTTAAAGTATCTTTGTCTGCTTATGTTTGAATTCTTGTTGAGCCACATTCATTTGGGAGCCATAGAGCTGTGATAGCCTAAAATAGGTAATGCTATATTATATTATACAATAATGTTATGGCAGGACATAATGGGATTTGATGTTATATGTACTAACCTTTCTAATAAAAGTTCTGTCAAGTTTTGTGTGGGTGAAGTGTTCGAAGGTCAAGGAGGTATCAATATGAGAAGAATAAGGAGAGACAAGAGTTCAAGCTTGGGGATGACCAAGGAACCCCAAGTAAATTAAAGGAGACTCAAGCGTCTAATCTTGGGGATGCCTCGGAAGGCATCCAAACTTTCTTCTTCAACTTATCATTATGTCTCAGTTTTTATTTTGTTTACATGATATGCTTAAATTCTTGGAGATTCGAGTGCCTTTTATTTCTATTTTAGAAATGCACCATGCTGGTATGGGAAAGTCCATGGTTGATTTATATAATGCTCTTTGTACTTCACTTATATCTTTTGAGTATGGCTTTATAGAATGCTTCATGTGCTTCACTTATATCATTTGAAGTTGGATGCCTGTTTCTCTACATATAGACAACCGTTATTTGTAGACTCCTCTTTTGCTTCACTTATATTTATTAGAGCATAGTCTTTTGTAGAAAGAATTAAACTCTCATGCTTCACTTATATCTATTTAGAGAGTCAACGGGAATTGGTCATTCATATGGTTAGTCATAAAATCCTACATAAAACTTGTAGATAACTGAATATGATATGTTTCATTCATTGCAATAGTTTTGCGACATTAAGATAGTAATATGTGGGTGTACTAGTGGATTATTGTGGATTAGTACTAATATCGATGTTAAGGTTTGTGATTCCAGAAGTATGCACGTATAGTCTCTAGTTATGCGATGAAGTTGGAGAATAATTTATCATTGATTGAAACCCTTTGTGCTCTTATAATTGGGGGCGCATGACGATTAACTCCTACCAACCTCCTCCCTAGTGGCATGCGAGTACTACTTTGCTTTGAGAGAGCTAATAAAACCTTGCAATAATTATGTGAGTTCCTTATGACTAATGTGAAGCTATGGATGTACGCACTCTCACCACCTCATATTTTCTAGTCTCTTCAGTATTGTGCATTGCGCATTCTCACCTCAAGGATTGGTGCAAAATTTGCCAGTACATCCAGACCCCGTGACATGATACTCTCTATTGCACATAAGCCACCCTATATATTCCTCAAAACAACCATCATACCTACCTATCATGGCATTTCCATAGTCATTTTGAGATATATTGCCATGCAACTTCTACCGTTACATCACATGATTAGTCCACCCATTGTTATATTGCTTTCCATGATCATGTAGCTGACATAGTATTTGTGGCAAAGCCAGCATTCATCATTATTATACATGTTATGCTTGATCATTGCACATCCTGGTACACTATCAGGGGCATCCATATAGAGTCATATTATTTAGTAGTTTTTCATATCGAGTTGTAAGTAAATAAAACTTTGATGCTATTCATTATTAGGGCATTGTATCAGTGAGAAAAGGACGGCAGAGACAATGATTCCCCCACAAGTGGGGATGAGACTATAGACGAAAAAAAGAAAAGAAATAAAAGAAAAGGGGTAAAAGAGAAAAAAAGAAAGAAAAATAAAAAAGTAATAAAAAGAAAAAAATGAGAGAAAAAGAGAGAAGGGACTTGCTACTATCCTTTACCACACTTGTGATTCAAAGTACCATCATGTTCTTCGTATAGAGAGTCTCCCGATTTTTCATTTTCATATACTAGTGGGAATTTTTCATTATAGAACTTGGCTTGTACATTCCGATAATGGACATCCTCAAATGCCCGAGGTCTTCATGAGAAAGCAAGTTGGATGCACACCCACTTAGTTTCATTTGAGCTTTCATACACTTATAGCTCTTAGTGCATCCGTTGCATGGCAATCCCTACTCCTCGCATTGATATCGATTGATGGGCATATCCATAGCCCGTTCATCCGCCTATTTGTTGCAAAACTTTCTTCTTCTCACCTTTTACCCCTTTGAAACCTACCACCATGTTCTATTCCACCTATATGTTATGTCCACGGTTTACGCTAATATATTGAGTGAGGTATAAAATGTTGAAGCGCGTTAAAAAGTACGATGCAATTGCTTGGTTTGACACTAGGGTGATCATGATTTATACTTTATGCTATGAAACATGCTATATGATTTTGTAGGGATATCGTTCTTTAGCATTGTTATTTTGAAAGACATGATCGTTTGTGAGTAAGCTCAGTATTGATATCTTTATGTCAAATAATAGACTATTGCTTGAATCACTTGTATCTTGATATTAATATCATGATTAGACAATTGTTCAAGATTATGTTAGGTAGCATTGCACATCAAAAATTATCTTTTTATCCTTTACCTACTCGAGGATGAGCATGAATTTTTTGATTGCTTCATGCCAATATTCTACAACTTTCATAAACTTTTGGCAATATTTTATATTATTTTTGGTACTAACTTACTTATCCAGTGCCTAGTGTCAGTTCCTATTTCTTGTGTGTTTTTTGTTTTGCAGAAAATCCATATCAAACAAAGTCGAAACTCGATAAAAATTTATGGATATTTTTTGTGATACATGTGAATTTTGGGAAGAAGAATCAACGCAACATGGTGCCCGAGGCTCTCACAAGACAACAGGGCACGACCGGGAGGGGGGTGGAGGGGGGTGGCGGGGGTGCCCGAGGCCCAGTTATCTTCTAGTCACCCCTTAACTCGGTTGGGGCCCGCCTTTTCCACAAGAAAGATAATTTTGCAATAAAAATCCTCTCAAAATTTCAGCCTGATCGGAGTTACGGTTCTCCAGATATTTAACAAACAGTGAAGGGCAACAAAACAGTCGCAAAACAAGAGAGAAACAGATAGATATATACAATCTCGGAGGGGCTCTTGCCCTCCAGGAGCCATGACGGCCAAGGACCAGTGGGGAAACTCTCCTCCCACCTAGTGGGGAGACCTGTTGGGGAAGGTTGCATGGGAAACAAAAAATTTCCTACGCACACGCAAGATCTATCCATGGTGATGCGCATCTACGAGAGAGAGAGAGTGGATCTACATACCCTTGTAGATCGCTAAGCAGGAAGCGTTAAGAAAAGCGGTTGATGTAGTCAAACTTCCACTACTAGGGAAAACCTTATACACAGAGGTATAGTAGCGCTGGTTAGAACACAACTACTGCTACTTAGTAGTAGCGCGTGTCAATAAACAACGCTACAACTATGGTTGTAGAAGTAGCGCGTCTGCATGTAAAAGCGCTACTACTATAGTTCCCACACTGTTACCGGTAGGCTAGGAATAGTAGTAGCGAGACTTCAAAAAAATGCTACCGCTAAGTGCCTTTTAGTAGCGCGTTTCCTATATAGAGCGCTACTGCTAAAAACAAAATAAAATGGAAAATAGGTAGAAAAGTAAATGAAAATGAAAGAAGTAGAAAAGGAGAAATGAACAAAATGAAATATAAAGATAAACAAAAGAAAAAGAAAAAGAAAGGAAGAAGGCATAGCAATAGCACCTGTTGCCACAAAGCGTTGTAGTTACTATAGCAGTAGTGCGTTTTATAAGACCGCGCTATAGGTACATTCCTTAGATAAAAAGAAAATAAAAAGGAAAATAAAAACTACTTCCTATAGCAGTAGCGTGTTTTGGTAGAAAGCGCTATAGCTAACTTAGTTCTAGCGCTTTTTGTCAACCAGCTCTACTGCTATGTTGACTTAACCCCGCGCGGGCTCAAAATTTTGCTAAGTCATTTCCTCAATTCCCCATCGATCTCCTCCATTGCCGCCCCTGCTCCCTCGCCGCCGTCGTTCCCTCGTCGGCCCTGCCCCACCGGAGCCACGTGGCATCGCCGCCACCGGAGCCATGCACCCTCGACCCCCTTGCCTCCCTCGCCGCCACTGCTCCCCTCGTCCACTCTTCGCCGCCCCTGCCCCCCTCGCCGCCACTGCCTCCGTTGCCGCTAACTGAGCCGCGTGCCCTCCCCGCCCCTGCCTCCGTCGCCGAGCATCTCCCCGCCATCGTCTCTCCGCCTCTCTGTAAGGCCCCCCACACCTTCCCCACCTCTCCTCTCTCTCTCTGCCTATTGTAGGTTTCATAATTTTTATTAGGACAAAAATTGAGTTCTAGGGTTCATAATTCTTATTAGGACATAATTTTTATTTGGACAAAAATATGTAAAGGTTCTAGGTTTCTAGGGTTCATCCATCTATATTTGGTTTTTGAATTGAGTTGGAGAGAGCATGAGATTTGTGTAGATTTTCTTGAAGTGTCGAACACTGGGAGATGCAAATTTGAAGTGGTCATGTAACATGCAAATTCCTCAATAGTGTTTTCTCATGTACATGTTCTTAAGTGCTCCTGTTATATGCAACATTGAAGTGGTTCGATTGTGCCCACGTGGCCTTTTGTTGTTTGCAGGGAATGATTCTGAGTGGCCTACGTTTTGCCGGAATGTTGATTCATTTCTGTTCCAGAAAATTTTAGGCGCTCTGTTTGTCCAGTATGTAGCAAAGGTCATGCCAGAATTTTCCATGAATTTCGGCATGACTTGTGCTACAAACTAGGATATATCGAGTGCCCGGGATTTGCCGCAATGGGAATGAATCAACATTCCTGCAAAACATTGGCCTTTTTTCATTTTATTAGGTCTAGAATTAATTGGCTAGATTTAATCTTAGGAAACATGGCTAGCAACGATGAAGGACAGGGTTCTGGTGATTGCAACATCTACGCAGCGGCAGACGCCTATTTGAACCTTCTCGATGAGCAACAGTTATTGCAGGGCCCACCTGTCACATCCGAGACTGAGACCGATATCGAAACCGGCGCTTAGATTGACACCGGCGCCGAGACCGATGCTGAGACTAACACCGGCGCTGAGACCGGCACCGAGACTGGCAAAGCCGGTATAGAACCGAAACCAAAGAGGCAAAGGTGCCCAAACCAGCTCATCACTACTAGACGACTGGTGGTCACGGAGGAAGACGACGGCAATTTTAAGCCAAAAGAGCCTGCGGAAGCGCGCGCGTGCTACGACAATCAAATAGGCTGCATCCTACGGGTAACCGCCACCATCAACAATGTGAAACTAACGAAGATACTAGATATGAAGCAGTCCCTCCTAACGAAGTTGCACCAAGTGTTCTTGTTCCCGGGCCGGGATGAAAACAAATATAAAACTCCAGATAAAGACCCAACAATTAAGAAGATAAACAGACGCGCCATGGGCAAGTTTAGCGGCGTGTTGTCCGCCTGGAAAGTAAGGGTGAAAGCAAGGATCAGGAACCCTACTCCGAGATTGTAAAGGATAATCCGACAATTACGGAAGATCAGTTTGAAATATTCAAGGCGGCTTGTGTTGCCAAAGCTGCCAAAGAAAAGTTGAAGTACATGAAGGGGCTTCAAGAGATGAACATGGGGTGACACCACCTCGGAAGCCGTGGTTACACGGGGAAGAGGTCCATATGGGCCAAGGAGGACGCGGAACGCGAAAGTGTGGGCATCCCAGACCCCTTGGTGGAGTTCACCGTCCCACAGGAGCATGACGTCCTAAGGGCCCAGTACCATTGGGACCCAGTCAAGAAGGTTTTCGAGATGGACGCGGTCACGACGGAGTTCATGAGACTGATGGTAATTTTTAATTTACCCCCAAATTTTAGCTTATGATCAATTCGACTGCATGTTTACTCATATTTGTAAACGATCCTTGTTGCTTTTGCAAAGATAGCCTCGCAGGATTGCAGCCAAAAGGGACTCGCCCCTGAGGCGTTGGCGAGGCCCAAGTGGGACACCCCATTCAACCGGGCCTTGAACATATTGAAAGGACTCCTGGTGGACACTCGGTCGTCGTATGGACGCGTGCATGGCATCGAAGACGGCGCCACGTGGAAGAAGTACTACCGTGAGACCACGGAGGAGAGAAAGGAAAGACGGAGGTTAAATGAAGAAAACATCGACAAGAAGGTTGTGATTGCGGTTGATAAGAAATTAGTTGAGACAGTCGCAGCAGCGGTAGCTGCTGCAAAACAGGAGATTGTAGCTTCGTATGGTGTCTTGGTTCCGGCTATCGTCAGTTGGAGCAGGCAAAATCCACATAAAGAGGCGGCGGACTTTCCCCTTTCCAACTTCTTTGGGAGCAGCTCGACTGGCGTTGCACCAGCACCTGCACCAGCTCCCACATCAGCTCTTGCACTAGCTCCCGCACCAGCTCCTACATCGGCTCCTCCATCGACTCCTGCACCTGCTCCTGCACCGACTCCAACACCTGCTCATAGCAGCCCGTCCTCCCGTCTCGGACTGCTCGGCAGTGCTTCGTCTTTAGCCGAGCTCGACGCCCTCACGGTACCTATCACACTCGGCCTCTTCAATAAATGTATAATCTCCCATTTCCGTTACCTTTCGGATGTCTCACATCGCAGAATGTCTTTGCAGGCCGACGTAACCCTGTGCACCATATTGTACACCATCAGCGGCCAGAAGGTGGATGTGGGGAAGGCGACGATAGTGAAGCAGAAGGAACAATTTTTCCATAGCCGTCCGATCCCCCCTGACGTCCTCAAGGTTTCCATGGCCAGTGTCAAACTAGGACACGAGAATTTGGCTCCTACAGTACTAGGGGGAGACGACGACGAGACCCCGCGACGGCTTGGCAATTGCAAGAGGTAGGTCCTGTAGTGGCCAAAGAGTATGCTTTATCTGGAGGCGGTCGGGAGCACACCCACGACCACGCACCCTCAGCAAGGTATGAACATCAACACCCCACCTACCCAATTAGCGTCTCTTGTCGTGTCGGGTGATAGCGGACGGGGTGAGGAAGAGGCTCCATTATTCGCTGATGACGTCGCCACTGTCAAAGAAGCAATGCATGATATCGATGCCATCGATGAGGATGACGATGACACTCTACAGTATGTCAATACTGGCGCCTATGACGATGGAGGATTGATGGCTCAGCAGTATGAGTACTTAGGGTGCCTGAATTGCCGCCTCCGGGGGCTGAACGTATTATAGACAGCCCTCCAGTAGCAAAGAAGCATAGGAAGATAGAGAGGAAAGGCAACAAAGCTGCTTCTATGATCCAGCCGCCTCCACAGCCTCGGGTTCAAGACCATATACCTGTCATGGGTGTGGCGAAATACCATATCCCCGGTGAACCAATCCTACCTAAGGCAGTGGGAGAGGCCATATATGGCAATCTTAGGAGACTTCATGACGATGTGCTACGAAGAGAGAAAAGCCCGATCGCCTCGCAAAATCCAGGATACCCGCTCTACGTGGTTAACGTGCCGCAGCAAAGGTTGTACGTCGACACATTCCCCGTGGAAAAGTTCTTCCTTCGATTCGATTACATCTTCGACATGTTTCACTTGAAAAAGCTGGATTTTACATTTGTTCGCCTTTTTGCCTTGTACATGAACTACATCATCAGGATTGAGCAGATACCTTATATCTGTGTCGTTGACCCGTACTTCATGCACAAGAGCTTCTTGGCAGTTTGTGAAAAGCATCGTGAATACGCAAGTAACTACATCACCGTTTTCATGGTCGGCAATAAGGACAAGGAGACGATTCTCGTGCCTTATCATCCCACGTAAGTCATCCGCACAGATATTGTCGTGGATTTATCACGGCAGATGTCCGGGTGAACGGACTTGGATTCGAGGCCATCGCTAACGGGATGGACTCAAAGGGGTTGATCAGGACGAAAGACACGGATTTACCCAGGTTTGGCCCCTCAAGTCGAGGTAATAGCCTACGTCCTGCTTGTGTTTGTATTGCTTGTGTATCGATTACAAGGAGCTAGAAGCTTGACGTAGTTCTCGATAACCTATCCTCTAAGTCGCCCCGGGTTTGCCTTTATATAGGAGGTCAGGACCACCGGGTCTTTACAATTATCTATCTGGGTCTTCTTGTGACTCCGAGTCTCTTTCTATCTTTCTGTCCAAGTTGTCCTTGAGGCGGCTTACGCACCCGGGTCTTCTACGTCCGGCCCATCATGCGGCCCACATCTTGAGCCATCTATCTTCCCGGGCCACCAGTCTTACGGCTTAGAAGTCATCAATATAAACCGGAGCCTCTAAGGCGGGTCATATTGTGGGGTTATATCCCCAACATTAGGCCCCAGGTTGAATTGAGCTTGCTCACTTCATCCTTCTCTTTTGATTTTGGCGAGCCGCCCAGAAATGACCCGGCATGACGTCATGAGATCTGCTGACGTATCACCGAATCTTTCATTAACTATCATCCCGAGAATCGAGGCATCCGCCTCGGTCAAACGTTGTCGTTGCCTGGATTTTTGCGCCTTCCTCGTTCCTTCTTTAAATATGACTCGTGTGGGTCGAAGCTTTTCATCCTCCCGCTCGTGCCTCTTCTTCTTCTTCCTGTCGCCGCCCTACCGTCTTCGAGCTTTGCTCCAGCGCCGTCCATACGTCGTCCCCAACTTGGCCACTACATCACCCTGAGCGTACCAGAGATTCTTCCGCCTCCACCGCGCCTTCTCAGGTGAGTTCTCCTGTTTTCTAGATTACCACGGTCGTACTAGGGTTTTCACCGGGAGCTCCGCCGCCATCGCTCGGGCTCTGGCGCCCCCGCCTGCGGGTATACCCCGACGCCGTAGGCGTTTTTAGAACGTGTGCTCGCTCTGCCGCCCCGCGCGGGCCGATCGCATGCAATGCGTGGACCACGATGGTTGCGGTCCATTTCATTCCTTATGCTGTTCGTCGCTAGGTCAGGATAAAATCTTTTCCTCCGTTTTTCTAGATCCGTAGCCATAGCAATAGTTTGCGGAATCTATTTTTAAGACTTAGCCGATTCTCAATCTTCCTTTCCCTCGATGAGTCGCTAAGCCACGTCCGGCTCTTGTCACCCGGACGGAAGCATGATATTGTAGAGTCCTTAAAATTGTAAGCCACCGTAGATTCCTGCTTGTTCTTGACTTGCCGTCTTTATCTCCTTTGTACAGTAATTAAGCTACCGTCATGTCTCGTGCGTCCAACTCATGCAACTGGGTTGGCTCCTGCGTCACGGAAGAATATTTAGCAGATCTTGTCGAAGCGGGCACTCTCCCTCCCAAAGAGGTTCTTCACTGGCGGGTTCCGGGTAATGAGACCCGGCCTGCACCCAAGAAAGGAGAAGTAGTCGTTTTCACCAACCACATTGAGCGAGGGTTCGTGCCGCCCGGCTCTAAATTTTTCCGGGACGTTCTTTATTTGTATAAGCTGCACCCTCAAGACTTGGCCCCCAACTCTATCTCGAATATATGCAACTTCCAAGTTCTGTGCGAAGCTTTTCTATAGTCTAGAGCATCTGTTGGTTTCTTTCGGGAGTTCTTCTATGCCAACCACCAAACTGAGGTGAAGGGCGGTCCGAGTCTGGAGCTGGGAGGGATTTCTATTCAGTGGCGCAGAGACATTACCTTCCCGGCTATGAGGATGCCGAGTCACCCAAAGGACTGGAATAAAACATGGTTCTACTGCAAGGATAATTCTCCTGAGGGTGAATGCCCCTTGCCGGGTTATCGTGCTTCCCGGCTCAAGACAGATTCGGAACTTCCCGGCCAGCTCTCAGTATCAGAACGTGCCAAGTTGGAACCGGCTCATGCCAGGCTCAAGGCGCTCTTGGCCAACGGATTAACAGGAATAGATCTGATCCGCTGCTGGGTTTCTTGGCGGATCATGCCCTTAAGCCGTAGGGGCCGGCTAATGTGCGAGTACGAAGGCAAGTATGATAGCTCCTTGTGCTTCAGCAAATCGACCTTGACAGAGGATGATATCGCCATGACCGTCCGGAGTCTTGTTCACGAAACCTCCGGCTCCTGCAGCACCATCGGGCTCACGCCTTTCTGCGTCACTAACCCCGCTCTAGACGTAAGTTGATCTCTTCATGTACGTCTCTTGTATGTTGCTTGTAACTTGCTGATTCATTCCCCTTTTTCCGGGTCACTTTTCTAGGCTGACTCAGACTTCTGGAAGAAGGAGTATGTCCCTCCTCCAAAGAAGGCCAAAAAGAAAACTGCGGGCAAGAAGCCAAAGAAGAGCGCTCCACAGGAAAACTGGCTTGAGCCACCTCCGTCGTCCGACTCAGAGGTAAAGTCTTGATTTGCCTGCTTGACCCTTTGCCCCCTCTGCTTGTTATTAATGTTCATTGTATTCGCAGGATGAAGTGGAAACCAGCCATGCCGATGCTCCCGAGGTAACTTTTATTTCTTCCGACTCAGAACGTTTTGTCCCTTGAAAGCCGTGGCGAGTTCCTCTTTCTCATCCTCTAGCTTACCTGGCTCCCGACTTTCTTTTGAAACAGCAACAGCAGGTCGAGCATCGACAGACTCGGAGTACCGGCTGTACTGAGCTCGTGTCCGGGTTACCAAACTCTCCGGCTCCCAAGAAGCGCCCCGCGGAGGTTTACGTCTCTACTTTTCTTTGTCTCTCCTTTGTAATCTTGATGCTTTCTCATTTTTCCTGTTTCATTCTTTTAGAAAACCCCATCCTCTGGCGACTTTTCGGCGTCGGCTCTACCACCGCCCAAGATCAATCCGATGTAAGTATTCTTTATCATGGCATCCGGATCTCCGGCTCTTAATATGATAGTAACCTCTTCAAATGCTGCTCTTTCCATTTTGCAGTGCTCAAGCGAAGCGTCGTAAGACCAACAAGCCCTCCCCTCGCCCTGTCAACCAAGACCAGGAAATCGAACACCCGGAGGAGGTTCACCCGGAAGCAACTCCACCGGCTGCCTCTGTGGAGCCGGCCGCTGAAGATGTCATTATGGAAAGTCCTCCCAGAGCTCCTTCCAAGCCGCCGACTCCTGCAAAAACTCCTGCAACCCCGAACGCTGTCATCACCGGGTTAGCTCAGCAGACGCCTCCAGCTCATGTGCTGACTAAACATACCGTACCGTCAAAGGCCTCGAGGAAATTAAACTTTGATTCTTCGTACGAGAAGATGACAGCTGATGAGGTCCATGCCGGATATATGAACCGGCTAAATACCAGCCGTGACTTGGAGCTTCGGCTGGTGACTTTGATGAAAACCAAATATGAGGTACCTTTCCTTCTTACCATATCCTTACTTAGCCCCCAAGAGCCGGTTTAATCTAGTTGATAGTTGAACCGGGTCTTTTTGTGACCTCTGTAGATATTGTCATGCCAAATTCACTTAGAATTGCTTTAGCTTAGTACTGTAGATAAAGTGAACCGCCAATCGTAGCCCCCAAGGGCCGTCTCAGATTTTATTTGAGTTGGGTCTTTAATGTAGACAGCTTGAAGATCTAATCGTAGGCCCCAAGGGCCGATCAACTTTGAAAAAATTGAGTCGGATCTTCCATCAGAAGTAGTCTTTGAAGAGCCAAATTGTAGCCCCCAAGGGCCGAGTCAACTTTGAAAAAATTGAGTCGGATCTTTCATCAGGAGTAGTCTTTGAAGAGCCATAGTGTAGCCCCTAAGTTTCGGATTAACTTCGAAGGAGATGACCCGGAATTGTACTGCATACTGAAAAAGCAAATATACATTAGCCCCCAAGTGTCAAATATATTGTTTGCAATCTGTTTGAGACTTGCAAAAATTCGCTTATAGCACTCGTCCTATATTTTGGCGACTTATCCCGTATTTTGATGTGTTATAGGAAGCCTTAAACGAAGTCGGGTCTCAGTTGACGGATCTGAAGGCCAACTTGGCGGCTCAGCAAGAAGCCCGAAGCATTGCTGACGAAAAGTGTCGGCTTCTCTCTGAGGAGCTGGCCAATGCCACTGCTGAGCTTACCTCTTTGAAAGAGACGGCAGAATCTGAAAAGGCCGCTCTAACCAAACGGGCGGACGACGCCGACCAGCGGCTTATAGCTGTGGCGGAGGAACTCCAAGGTCTGAAGCGGCATATAGCGAAGATGTCAGCCGCCCTATTTGGTAAGCTTCTGTTTTACTTTGTATTTTAACATTGCTATTGAAAAACTGGCGACTCATTAGCTTTATCCGGCTTATCCAGGTCCCAGGAGCCGGCAGTTGGCTTCTGATAGCCTTCTGCCACTGAAGGCCATCTACACCTTTGCGGAACAACTATACTCCGGCGCCATCTTCACGATCAAGAGTGTTCAATATAAGAAGAAGATCCCCACCGCTCTAAAAGGGGTCTTGGAACTCTTCTCCACCATGCCAAAACAGATTGAAGAACTGAAGAAATCAACTTTTCGTTAAGGAGCAGTCGCCAGATTGAGTCGGGCTCTGGCCTTCGCCCCTAAGCTGACGCCGGCTGAAATGATGGATGGCTATCCATCGAAGAAAGACGAAGACTCAGAATTCACAGAGGCGGACTACGTCCAGTGTGTCAAGGACTCCCTCTTCTTGGCGTTTGTAGTTGTAGATGAAGCCAACTTAAATGTCTACCAGGCGGCTTATGATGGCGAGGATAAGAGGATCCGCAGGCCTCTCTATGAGTGGAAATCTCTAACACCTGCCCACAATAAGGAACTCTTTCCTAATGATCTCGACACGTCTCCCTTTTTTGAAGAAGGGTCCTTTGCCACGCTGGCTAACTGCAACTGGGATTTGGAACTCTCCACATGAAGCTAGTAGAAGAGCCGGAGCAGGATGATCCGGCCGTCTGACTTTGCATTTTGTAACCTTCTGAGAGATGGCTCATGTAATGACCCGCCGTGGGCGGTAGAAACTTGGTAATGCCTTTGCTCCTTCTGAGAGCAATTTTTGTAATAGCTTAAGGATGACTCTGCCGTTCTAAAGATAGTGTCGGCTGTATATATTTCCATCTCTTTGTGTATACTTTCCGTCTCTCCGTGTTTCAATTTGATGTGTTGTCGGCTCTCCATTGATTGATCGCTCCTTTGCATAAATATACCTTGAGCTTTTCTGATGAGGGGTGTTTGTCTTTAAAGACGTCATTCCTTCTCCAGAAGATTAGAGCCGGATAATATCTTTGAAAACTTGAATTTTGTCAACTGGAGCAACATGGCTCCGGCTCTTGTCGGATGAATCCATTAAGGAGCCGGTTGTCTTAGGATAATGTAAGCTATACCTGATGGTAAGAAGCCTCTATCGACAACTGCGGCTATTGATGAACCGGAAGCGGCCTAAAGCCGGCTATATGAAGGGTAATGTAAGCTATACCTGACGGTAAGAAGCCTCCTTTTAACAGCAAATGTTGTATGCGCGAACGCCGGCTGTCGATGGGAGATGTAAGCTATACCCCAAGGCAAGAAGCCTGCATCGACAGCCGCGGCTAATAATTAGCCTGAGACGGCATAAAGCCGGCTGTTTGAAAGGAGATGTAAGTTATACCCGAAGGCAAGAAGCCTCTTTCAACAGCTATAGTTGATAAGCAACTGAGTTTTGGCATAAACGCCGGTTGTTAGGGTGAGATAAGCAAACCCGTCGGTAAGAAGCCCCCTTCGACAACCGCGGTTAATAAGTAACCGGAAGTGGCATAAAGCCGGCCATTAGGGTGAGATAAGTGATACTCGTCGGTAAGAAGCCCCCTTCAATGGCCGTAGTTGATAAGCAACTGGAATTTGGTGTACACGTTGTTGTCTTAGGGTCATGTAAGCTATACCAAAGGTAAGAAGCCTCCATCAACAACAGCGCTTCATGTAACCAAACTAGGCATAAAGCCAACTGTGCAAGGGAGATGTAAGCTATACCCGAAGGCAAGAAGCCTCCTTGCAACAATTTAATAACAGCTGGCTGTGCAAAGGAGATGTAAGCTATACCCGAAGGCAAGAAGCCTCTTTGCAACAGTGCTTAATTGGGCATAACGCCGGCTGTGCAAGGGAGATGTAAGCTATACCCGAAGGCAAGAAGCCTCCTTGCAACAGCGTAAAAGCAGACTGTGCAGGGGAGATGTAAGCTATACCCGAAGGCAAGAAGCCTCCCTGCAACAGCACTTGATAGGGCATAAAGCTAACTGTGCAAGGGAGATGTAAGCTATACCTGAAGGCAAGAAGCCTCCTTGCAACAGTTTAATAACAGCTGGCTGTGCAAAGGATATGTAAGCTATACCTGAAGGCAAGAAGCCTATCTGCAACAGTGCTTAATTTGGCATAACGCCGACTGTGCAAGGGAGATGTAAGCTATACCCGAAGGCAAGAAGCCTGCTTGCAACAGCGTAAAAGCAGACTGTGCAAGGGAGATGTAAGCTATACCTGAAGGCAAGAAGCCTCCTTGCAACAATTTAATAACAGCTGGCTGTGCAAAGGAGATGTAAGCTATACCCGAAGGCAAGAAGCCTCTTTGCAACAGTGCTTAATTGGGCATAACGCCGGCTGTGCAAGGGAGATATAAGCTATACCCGAAGGCAAGAAGCCTCCTTGCAACAGCATAAAAGCAGACTGTGCAGGGGAGATGTAAGTTATACCCGAAGGCAAGAAGCCTCCCTGCAACAGGGCTTGATAGGGCATAAAGCCAACTGTGCAAGGGAGATGTAAGCTATACCCGAAGGCAAGAAGCCTCCTTGCAACAGTTTAATAACAGCTGGCTGTGCAAAGGATATGTAAGCTATACCCGAAGGCAAGAAGCCTCTCTGCAACAGTGCTTAATTGGGCATAACGCCGACTGTGCAAGGGAGATGTAAGCTATACCCGAAGGCAAGAAGCCTGCTTGCAATAGCGTAAAAGCAGACTGTGCAGGGGAGATGTAAGCTATACCCGAAGGCAAGAAGCCTCCCTGCAACAGTGCTTGATAGGGCATAAAGCCGGATGATAGATCAGCCGTTTGACGGCGAACAAACCAGTTCGACTCAAATTTTTGAGCTGGAAAAATTTCATCTTGATTGCACAAAGATATACATAAGAGCAGAGGCCCCATTCTTTGCGGTGATGCTAGCTTTTACTCATGTAAACATGATATATACAATGATAGAAGCTTTCAACGCCTGCTAAGTAAAGTATGGTCGCAGATGCGCGATATTC
Organism: Hordeum marinum; assembly: GCA_022496015.1. Classification (NCBI taxonomy): domain Eukaryota; kingdom Viridiplantae; phylum Streptophyta; class Magnoliopsida; order Poales; family Poaceae; genus Hordeum; species Hordeum marinum. The sequence continues at coordinate 413,212,314 of CM039673.1, forward strand.
CATGGCCGCAACGTCTCTTAACCCGCGGTTTTCGACTCATCTCGGATATCAATGAGGTAATATGACCCATTGTTAAGGTTTCTGCTGATCACAAAAGGCCCCTCCCATGGTGGAGATAACTTATGCATTCCAGATTGGTCTTTAATCAACCGGAGCACCAGGTCACCTTCCTGGAACGTCCGGGTCTTCACCTTGCGGCTGTGATAGTGTCGCAGGTCTTGTTGATAAATTGCCGACCTGGCTGCTACTAACTCTCGTGCTTCATCCAAGGCGTCCAACGCATCTTGGCGTGCTACCTCATTATCCGTCTCAACATAATCCGCTACCCTTGGTGAGTCATGTCGGATATCGCTGGGTAGAACTGCCTCAACACCATACACCATGAAGAAAGGCGTGAAACCTGTAGATCTGTTAGGGGTAGTTCTGATGCTCCATAAGACGGAAGGCAAATCCTCAACCCAACATCCGGGTGTCCGCTTCAAAGGAACCATGAGCCGTGGTTTGACTCCTCTTAAAATTTCCTGATTGGCTCACTCCGCCTGACCATTAGACTGTGGATGTGCCACGGCTGAAACATCAAGCCGGATATGCTCCTTCTCACAGAACGCTTTCATAGCTCCTTTGGATAGATTTGTTCCATTGTCCGTAATGATAATGTGCGGGTAACATAAGCGATAGATCAGCTTCTTAATAAATTGAATCGCTGTAGCCGCGTCACATTTGCTGACCTGCTCTGCCTCTACCCACTTAGTAAATTTATCAATCGCCACCAGAAGGTGTGTTTTCTTATCCTTGGATCTCTTGAAAGGTCCTACCATATCAAGCCCTCAGACCGCAAATAGCCAAGTGATTGGTATCATCCTCAACTCTTGAGCTGGAATGTGAGCATGCCGGCCAAACTTCTGACAGCCGTCACACTTACGGACTAAGTCTTCTGCATCCTTGTGAGCCGTCAACTAGAAAAACCCATGTCGAAAAGCCTTGGCCACTAAAGATTTTGACCCGACATGATGTCCATAGTCGCCAGCATGAATTTCACTCAAGATCTGCCGGCCCTCCTTCGGTGAGACGCAGTGCTGAAAGACACCGTCACACTACACTTATGTAACTCACCATTGATAATCGTCATAGACTTAGAATGCTGGGTGATCTTCCTAGCCAGATCCTCCTCCCGAGGCAACTCACCGCGTGTCAGATACGCCAAATAAGGAATAGTCCAGTCTGGGATAGCATGCAGAGCCGCCACCAATTCCGCCTCCGGGTCAAGAATAGCCAGATCCTCCTCAGAGGGTATCTTGACAGTCAGATGATGCAATACGTCCAGAAAAACATTAGGTGGTACCGGCTTTCGTTGAGAACCTAACCGTGATAAGGCGTCAGCCGCCTCATTCCTGCGACGATCAATATGATCCACCTGGTACCCCTTGAAGTGACCGGCAATGATATCAACCGCCTGTCGATAAGCCGCCATCCGCGGATCCTTGGAGTCCCAAGTACCTGAAACTTGCTGAGCCACAAGATCTGAGTCGCCTAAACATCTGATCCGGCTTAAGTTCATATCTTTAGCGACTCTGAGACCATGGAACAGTGCCTCATACTTAGCTGCATTATTAGTACAAGGAAACATTAACCGGAGCACATAACAAAACTTGTCACCCTTTGGGGAGGTGAGAACAACCCCTGCACCAGATCCCTCTAGCTGCTTGGACCCATCAAAGTGTATAGTCCAATATGTGTTATCCGGCTTCTCTTCGGGGGCTTGACATTCTATCCAATCATTTATGAAATCCACCAAAGCTTGAGACTTTATTGCTGTACGAGGAACATATTTGATGTTAAGAGGACCCAGCTCTAAGGCCCACTTGGCAATCCTCCCTGTGGCTTCTCTATTTTGAACATATCTCCCAACGGGGCAGAACTGACCACGGTTATCTGGTGCCCCAAAAAGTAGTGTTTTAACTTGTGGTTAGCCATGAAAACTCCGTATACCAGCTTCTGCCAATGCGGATACCTCTGCTTAGACTGTGCCAAAACTTCACTGATGTAATAAACCGGCCTTTGCACAGGATATTCCTTCCCTGCCTCCTTGCGCTCAACCACAATTGCTACACTGACCGCTCTGTTGTTAGCCGCCACATAAAGGAGCAACGGCTCTTTCTCAACCGGAGTGGCTAATATTGGCGGCTCAGTCAACTGTTTTTTTAAGAGCTTCAAGTGCTTCAGTCGCTGCCTTGCTCCACTTAAACTTGTCTGTCTTCTTCATCATCTGGTATAAGGGAATGGCCTTCTCCCCAAGCCGGCTTATGAACCGGCTCAACGCAGCAATCCGTCCTGCAAGGCGCTGAACGTCATTAATGCACGTCGGCTCTCCTAAAGAAGTGATAGCCTTAATTTTATCTGGATTAGCCTCGATGCCCCGCTCAGAGACCAAGAAACCCAAAAGCTTTCCTGCTGGAACACCAAAAACACACTTTGTCGGGTTAAGCATCATCTTGTAGACCCGGAGATTGTCAAAAGTTTCCTTCAGATCCTCTAGGAGAGTTTCTTTCTTTCTGGATTTAACCACGATGTCGTCTACGTAAGCATGAACATTTCGGCCAATCTGACTGTGAAGGCAGTTCTAGACACATCGTTGGTAAGTCGCCTGGGCACTCTTGAGCCCGAAAGGCATGGAGACGTAGCAGAATGCCCCAAAGGGTGTAATAAATGCCGTCTTCTCTTGATCTTTCATTGTCATCTTGATTTGATGATAACCTGAATATGCATCCAGGAAGCATAAACTTTCACACCTGGCTGTAGCATCAATAATCTGATCGATACGAGGGAGTGCAAAAGGGTCGACCGAGCAAGCCTTGTTAAGGTCCGTGTAAGCTATACACATACGCCAGGTGCCGTTCTTTTTGAGCACTAGCACCGGGTTAGCCAACCACTCCGGGTGAAAAACTTCCACTATAAAGCCTGCAGCCAAGAGCCGGGCAACTTCCTCCCCAATAGCTTTACGTCTCTCTTTGTTGAACCGTCGTAGAAACTGTTTAATCGTCTTAAACTTCGGATCCACATTAAGGTTGTGCTCAGCGAACTCTCTCGATACACCCGGCATGTCAGAAGGCTTCCATGCAAAGATGTCCCGATTCTCACGGATGAATTCGATGAGCGCGCTTTCCTATTTGGGATCCATGTGAGCCCCAATGATGAACTGCTTGGATGAGTCGCCCGGATTGAAATCTGCTACCATGGTATCATCCGCTGAAAACTTGAGTGGCAGCTCAACTCCGTAGTAGGCTTCTTCAGCGGGGTCATATCCTTCGGGTCAACGTTCTCCTTGTAGAACTTCAGCTCCTCCTGGGCACAACTAGACTCTGCATACGCCACATATCCTTCCTCACACTCGAGAGCCGTTTTCCGATTACCGTGAACGGTAATTGTACCATTTAAGCGGGGCATCTTGAGTTGTAAATAAACATAGCAAGGCCTAGCCATAAATTTGGCATAAGCCGGCCTCCCAAACAGTGCATTATAGGGACTTTTGATTTTAACCACCTCAAACCACAAGGACTCCACCCTGTAATTATACTCATCGCCAAAAGCCACTTCCAAAGAAATCCAGCCCACCGGGTATGCCAACTTACCCGGGACCACACCATGAAAGACGGTGGAGGAAGGTTTAAGGTCTTTGTCAAGCAACTTCATCCACCGGAAAGTGTCATAATAAAGGAAGTTGATATTGCTGCTGTTGGAAATATGCCCTAGAGGCAATAATAAAATGGTTATTATTGTATTTCCTTGTTCATGATAATTGTCTATTGTTCATGCTATAATTGTGTTAACCGGAAACCATAATACATGTGTGAATACATAGACCACAACATGTCCCTAGTGAGCCTCTAGTTGACTAGCTCGTTGATCAATAGATGGTCACGGTTTCATGGCCATGGACATTGGATGTCATTGATAACGGGATCACATCATTAGGAGAATGATGTGATGGACAAGACCCAATCCTAAGCATAGCACAAGATCGTGTAGTTCGTTTGCTAAAGCTTTTCAATGTCAAGTATCGTTTCCTTAGACCATGAGATTGTGCAACTCCCGGATACCGTAGGAATGCTTTGGGTGTGCCAAACGTCACAACGTAACTGGGTGGCTATAAAGGTGCACTACGGGTATCTCCGAAAGTATCTGTTGGGTTGGCATGAATCGAGACTGGGATTTGTCACTCCATGTGATGGAGAGGTATCTCTGGGCCCACTCGGTAAGACATCATCATAATGAGCTCAATGTGACTAAGGAGTTAGCCACGGGATGATGTATTACGGAACGAGTAAAGAGACTTGCCAATAACGAGATTGAACAAGGTATGGGGATACCGACGATCGAATCTCGGGCAAGTATCATACCGATAGACAAAGGGAATTGTATACGGGATTGATTGAATCCTTGACATCGTGGTTCATCCGATGAGATCATCGTGGAGTACGTGGGAGCCAACATGGGTATCCAGATCCCGCTGTTGGTTATTGACCGGAGAGGTGTCTCGGTCATGTCTACGTGTCTCCCGAACCCGTAGGGTCTACACACTTAAGGTTCGATGACGCTAGGGTTATAGGGAAAAGGTATACGTGATTACCGAAGGTTGTTCGGAGTCCCGGATGAGATCCCGGACGTCACGAGGAGCTCCGGAATGGTCCGGAGGTAAAGATTGATATATAGGAAGTCCAGTTTCGGTCACCGGAAAGTTTTCGGGCTCATCGGTATTGTACCGGGAGTGCCGGGAGGGTGCCGGAGGACCCCCGGGAGGGGTGTGACGACCAGAGGACTTCATGGGCTGTTAGATAAAGTGTGTCAGCCCTTATTGGGCTGGGAAATACTTTTGCTAAAGGCCCATGTGGCTGGAGATAAGGAGATAAGGCAAAAAGGATTTAAAAGGAGGAGATCCACCTCCCTTGTGGGAGGTGGACTCTCCCTTTAATTCGGCCGGCCATCTCCTCTTTGGAGTAGAGGCCAAGCCAGCCCTCCACGTCCCTCCTCCTATATATACTTGAGGTTTTGGATGTTTTGAGATAGGATTTGATCTCTCTCTCTCACGGCGAAGCCCTACCTCTCTTCTTCCTCCTCCGCAGCGCTTAGGCGAAGCCCTGTCGGAATACCTTGCTACTCCACCACCACCACGCCGTCGTGCTGCTGTTGGAGCCCTTCCCCAACCTCTCCTTCCTCCTTGCTGGATCAAGGTGTTGGAGACGTCACCGGGCTGCACGTGTGTTGAACGCGGAGGTGTCGTCCGTTCGGCAGTTGATCGGATCTACCGCGATCTGAATCGCTGCGAGTACGACTCCATCAACCGCGTTCTTGTAATGCTTCCGCTTAGCGATCTTCAAAGGTATGAAGATCCACTCTCCCCTTGCTCGTTGCTGGTTTCTCCATAGATGGATCTTGGTGAACGCGTAGGAAATTTTTGATTTACTACTACGTCTCCCAACAGTGGCATCATGAGCTAGGTCTATGCGTAGAATCTATGCACGAGTAGAACACAAAGCAGTTGTGGGCGTCGATTTTGTTAATATGCTTGCCGTTACTAGTCTTATCTTGATTCGACGGTATTGTGGGATGAAGCGGCCCGGACCAACCTTACACGTACGCTTACGTGAGACCGGTTCCACCGCCTGACATGCACTAGTTGCATAAGGTGGCTAGCGGGTGTCTGTCTCTCCCACCTTAGTCGGATTGGATTCGATGAAAAGGGTCCTTATGAAGGGTAAATAGCAATTGGCATATCACGTTGTGGTTTTGACGTAGGTAAGAAACGTTCTTGCTAGAAACCTATAGCAACCACGTAAAAACTTGCAACTACAAATTAGAGGACGTCTAACTTGTTTTTGCAGCATATGCCGTGTGATGTGATATGGCCAAAAGGATGTGATGTGATGCATTGTGATGTATGAGATTGATCATGTTCTTGTAATAGGGTTCACGACTTGCATGTCGATGACTATGACAACCGGCAGGAGCCATAGGAGTTGTCTTATATCATTGTATGACCTGCATGTCAATCATAAACGCCATGTAATTACTTTACTTTATTGCTAAACGTTAGCTGTAGTAGTAGAAGTAATATTTGGCGAGTCAACTTCATGAAGACACAATGATGGAGATCATGATGATGGAGATCATGGTGTCGTGCCGGTGACAGTGATGATCATGGTGCCCCGAAGATGGAGATCAAAGGAGCAAGATGATATTGGCCATATCATGTCACTATATTGATTGCATGTGATGTTTATCATGTTTGCATCTTATTTGCATAGAACGACGGTAGTAAATAAGATGATCTCTCAATAAAATTTCAAGAAAGGTGTTCACCCTAACTGTGCACCGTTGCTAAGGATCGTCGTTCCGAAGCACCACGTGATGATCGGGTGTGATAGGTTCTAACGTTCGCATACAACGGGTGTAAGCCAGATTTACACATGCGAAACACTTAGGTTGACTTGACGAGCCTAGCATGTACAGACATGGCCTCGGAACACGGAAGACCGAAAGGTCGAACATGAGTCGTATAGAAGATACGATCAACATAGAGATGTTCACCATGGATGACTAGTCCGTCTCACGTGATGATCGGACACGGGCTAGTTGACATGGATCATGTATCACTTGGAAGACTAGAGAGATGTCTATCTAAGTGGGAGTTCATTAATAATTTGATTAAATGAACTTAATTATCATGAACTTAGTCTAAAAATGTCCTTGCAAATTATGTCGTAGATAGCTCGCGCTGTAGCTCCCCAGTTTTATTGATACAATCCTAGAGAAAAGTAAGTTGAAAGTTGATGGTAGCAATAATGCGGACTGGGTCCGTGATCTGAGGATTGTCCTCATTGCTGCACAGAAAGCTTATGTTTTTGATGTATCGCTAACTGCATCACTCCCTCAAGCGTTGTCTGTAGATGTTGTGAACATATGACAGGCACTTTTTGATGACTACGTGATAGTTCAGTGCGTCATGCATTACGGCTTAGAATTGAGGCTTCAAAATGTTTTGAACGTCACAGAACATATGAGATGTTCTAGGAGCTGAGATTGTGATCTCAAGCTCGTGCCTATGTTGAGAGGTATGAGACCTCCAACAAGATTCTTTGCCTGCAAGATAAAGGAGAATAGCTTAATCGGTGAGCGTGTTCTCAGATTGTCTGGGTGCTACAATCACTTGAATCAAGTGGGAGTTAATCTTCCAGATGAGATAGTGATTAATGCAGTTCTCCAAGTCACTGCCACCAAGCTACTAGAGCTTCGTGATGAACTATAACATGCCAGGGATGGATAAGATGATCCCTGAGTTGTTCGTGATGTTTGACACCACGAAGGAAGAAATCAATAAGGAGCATCAAGTGTTGATGGTTAAGTGAAAACCACTAGTTTCAAAAGGGGCAAGGGCAAGAAGGGAAAAACTTCAGGAATGGCAAGCCAGTTGTTGCTCTAGTGAAGAAACCCAAGGTTGAGCCCGAACCCGAGACTAAGTGCTTCTGTTATGAGGAGAATGTTCGCTGAAGCGGAAAAACCCTAGATGATTGGTAGATAAGAAGGCTGGTAATGTCAATGGAAGTATATTTGATATACGTGTTAGTGATGTGTACCTTGCTGGTACTCCTAGTAGCACCTGGGTATTAGATACCGGTTCGGTTGCTAAGTGTTAGCAACTCGAAATAAAAGCTACGGAGTAAATGGAGACTAGCTAGGTGAAAGGTGACGATGTGTGTTGGAAGTATTTCCAAGATTGATGTGATCACCATCGCACGCTCTCTCTACCTTCAGGATTTGTGATAAACCTAAATAAATGTTATTTGGTGTTTGCGTTGAGCATAAACGTGATTAGATCATGATTAGTGTGATACGGTTATTCATATAAGTTAGAGAATAATGGTTATTCTGTTTACATGGATAATGCCTTCAATGGTCATGCACCCACTCGAAATGGTTTATCGAATCATGATCGTAGTAGTACACATATTCATAACATTGGTACCAAAAGATACAAAGTTAATAATGATAGTACCACATGCTTGTGGCACTGCCACGTAATGTCATATTGGTATAAATCGCATGAAGAAACTCCATGATGATGGATGTTTTTTGACTCACTCGATTTCGAATCGGTTGAGACATGCGAGCCATGCCTCTTGGGCAAGATGACTGAGACCCCGTCATCCAATATGATGGAGCGGGCAAGTGGCTTATTGGAATTAATACATGTTGATGTATGTGGTCCAATGAGTGTTGAAACACACAGTGGATATCGTTGTTTTTCTTTACCTTCACTGATGATTTGAGTAAATATGGGGATATTTACTTAATGAAACACGAATCTGAAATGTTTGAAAGGTTCAAGGAGTTTCAGAGTGAAGTTAAAGATCATCGTGACAAGAAGATAAATGTCTATGATATGATCATGGAGGTGAATATCTAAGTTACGAGTTTGGTATGCAATTTTAGACAATGTGGAAATTGTTTCACAGCTCACGCCTCCTGGAACACCATAGTGTGATGGTGTGTTCGAACGTCGTAGTCGTGCTCTATTGGATATAGTGAGTACTATGATGTCTCTTATCGTTTTACCACTATTGTTATGGGGTTATGCATTAAAGACAAATCCATTCACTTTAACAGGGCACCATCTAAGTCTGTTGAGATGACACCGTGAGAATTATGGTTTGACAGAAGCCTAAGCTGTCATTTCTTAATGTTTGGGGCTGCGACGCTTATGTGAAAATGGGTTTTTCACCTAGCGAGCTCGAACTCAAAGCAGACAAATGCATCTTCATAGAATACCCTAATGAGACATTGGGTATACCTTCTATCTCAGATCCAAGCGCAAAAGGTGTTTGTTGCTAAGAACGGGTCCTTTTTTGAGAAAGAGTTTCTCTCGAAAGAATTGAGTGGGAGGAAGATAGAACTTGATAAGGTTGTTGAACCTTTGTTTCAACCAGAGAATAGCGCAACATAGAAAGATGTTTCTGTAGAGCCTACTCAGTTGAAAAGAAAGTTAATGATGATGATCATGAAGCTTCGGATCAAGTCACTATCGAACCTCGTAGGTCGACAAGGACACGTACTGCTCCTGAGTGGTACGACAACCCTGTCTTGGAAATCATGTTGTTGGACAACGATGAACCTACGAACTATGGAGAAGCGATGGTGGGCCCGGATTCCAACAAATGGCTAGGAGCCTTGAAATCCGAGAAAGGATCCATGTATGAAAACCAAGTATGGACTTTGGTAGACTTGCCTGTTGAATGGCGGGTCATTGAGTACAAATGGACCTTTGAAATAAACATAGACGCTAATGGTGAAATGTCACCGTTTATAAAGCTCGATTTGTCGCAAAGAAGTTTCCGCCAAGTTCAAGGAGTTGACTACGATGAGATTGTCTCATCTGTAGCGATGCTAAAAGTCTATTAAAATTTTGTTAGCAGTTGCTGCATTTTTCGATTATGAAATCTGGCAGATGGATGACAAAACAAGGTTTCCGTAATGGTTTCTATGAGGAAGAGTTGTATGTGATACAACCAGAAGGTTTTGTCAATCCTAAGGATGCTAATAATATGCAAACTCCAGCGATCCTTCTATGGACTGGAGCAAGAATCTCGGAGTTGGAATATATGCTTTGATGAAGTGATCAAAGTGTTTAAGTTTATACAAAGTTTATGAGAAACTTGTATTTGCAAGAAAGTGAGTGGGAGCACTATAGAATTTCTTATAAGAATATGTAGTTGACATATTATTGATCGGAAATGATGTAGAATTTCTGGAAGAGCATGAAGGGTTGTTTGAAAAGTTTTTTTTTCAAAGGAAGACCCAGATAAAGCTACTATTTTATTGAGCATCAAGATCTATAGGGATAGATCTATTCGCTTGATAAGTTTTTTCGACGAAGACATACCTTGACAAGTTTTTGAAGGAGTTCAAAATAGATGGGTCAAAGAAGGAGTTCTTGACTGTATTGTAAGGTGTGAAATTGAGTAAGACTCAATACCCGACCACGGCAGAAGATAAAGAAGAGATGAGTGTCATCTCCTATGCTTTAGCCATAGGCTCTATATAGTATGCCATGCTGTGTACCGCACCTGTGTGTGCCTTGCCATGAGTCTGTCAAGGGGTACAAGAGTAATCCAAGAGTGGATCACTGGACAGCGGTCAAAGTTAGCCTTAGTAACTTGAGAACTAAGGAAATATTTCTCGATTATGGAGGTGATAAAGAGTTCATCGTAAAGTGTTACGATGATGCAAGCTTTAAAGCCAATCCGGATGACTCTTAGTAGAAATCCAGCTACGTATAGTGGAGCAGCCATTTGGAATAGCTCCAAGTGGAGCGTGGGAGCAGTATCTACAAATATGACATGGAAAGTTTGTAAGGTACACACGGATCTGAATGTCGCAGACCCGTTGACTAAAACCTCTTTCACGAGCAGGACATGAACAAACCCCAGAACTTATTGGGTGTTAATCACATGATGATATGATCACATGGTGATGTAAGTGTTAATCACATGGTGATGTGAACTAGATTATTGACTCTAGTGCAAGTGGGAGACTGTTGGAAATATGCCCTAGAGGCAATAATAAAATGGTTATTATTGTATTTCCTTGTTCATGATAATTGTCTATTGTTCATGCTATAATTGTGTTAACCGGAAACCATAATACATGTGTGAATACATAGACCACAACATGTCCCTAGTGAGCCTCTAGTTGACTAGCTCGTTGATCAATAGATGGTCACGGTTTCATGGCCATGGACATTGGATGTCATTGATAACGGGATCACATCATTAGGAGAATGATGTGATGGACAAGACCCAATCCTAAGCATAGCACAAGATCGTGTAGTTCGTTTGCTAAAGCTTTTCAATGTCAAGTATCGTTTCCTTAGACCATGAGATTGTGCAACTCCCGGATACCGTAGGAATGCTTTGGGTGTGCCAAACGTCACAACGTAACTGGGTGGCTATAAAGGTGCACTACGGGTATCTCCGAAAGTATCTGTTGGGTTGGCATGAATCGAGACTGGGATTTGTCACTCCGTGTGATGGAGAGGTATCTCTGGGCCCACTCGGTAAGACATCATCATAATGAGCTCAATGTGACTAAGGAGTTAGCCACGGGATGATGTATTACGGAACGAGTAAAGAGACTTGCCAATAACGAGATTGAACAAGGTATGGGGATACCGACGATCGAATCTCGGGCAAGTATCATACCGATAGACAAAGGGAATTGTATACGGGATTGATTGAATCCTTGACATCGTGGTTCATCCGATGAGATCATCGTGGAGTACGTGGGAGCCAACATGGGTATCCAGATCCCGCTGTTGGTTATTGACCGGAGAGGTGTCTCGGTCATGTCTACGTGTCTCCCGAACCCGTAGGGTCTACACACTTAAGGTTCGATGACGCTAGGGTTATAGGGAAAAGGTATACGTGATTACCGAAGGTTGTTCGGAGTCCCGGATGAGATCCCGGACGTCACGAGGAGCTCCGGAATGGTCCGGAGGTAAAGATTGATATATAGGAAGTCCAGTTTCGGTCACCGGAAAGTTTTCGGGCTCATCGGTATTGTACCGGGAGTGCCGGGAGGGTGCCGGAGGACCCCCGGGAGGGGTGTGACGACCAGAGGACTTCATGGGCTGTTAGATAAAGTGTGTCAGCCCTTATTGGGCTGGGAAATACTTTTGCTAAAGGCCCATGTGGCTGGAGATAAGGAGATAAGGCAAAAAGGATTTAAAAGGAGGAGATCCACCTCCCTTGTGGGAGGTGGACTCTCCCTTTAATTCGGCCGGCCATCTCCTCTTTGGAGTAGAGGCCAAGCCAGCCCTCCACGTCCCTCCTCCTATATATACTTGAGGTTTTGGATGTTTTGAGATAGGATTTGATCTCTCTCTCTCACGGCGAAGCCCTACCTCTCTTCTTCCTCCTCCGCAGCGCTTAGGCGAAGCCCTGTCGGAATACCTTGCTACTCCACCACCACCACGCCGTCGTGCTGCTGTTGGAGCCCTTCCCCAACCTCTCCTTCCTCCTTGCTGGATCAAGGTGTTGGAGACGTCACCGGGCTGCACGTGTGTTGAACGCGGAGGTGCCGTCCGTTCGGCAGTTGATCGGATCTACCGCGATCTGAATCGCTGCGAGTACGACTCCATCAACCGCGTTCTTGTAACGCTTCCGCTTAGCGATCTTCAAAGGTATGAAGATCCACTCTCCCCTTGCTCGTTGCTGGTTTCTCCATAGATGGATCTTGGTGAACGCGTAGGAAATTTTTTGATTTACTACTACGTCTCCCAACAGCTGCCTCTGTCCATGAGCACCTTATTCACCATATAGCCATTCACCTGAGGGGCCACAACTAAAGCCAGCCGGCCCGGGTCATCTACCCGTGGCGGGTGATCCTCCCGGCACCACATTATGTCATACTCAGACCATGGTAAGTACCGCGGGAGAGCCGGAGCAACCGCATTAACCGCTCGCCTCCGCAACTTCTCGTCTCGTTTACTATGACCGATCGTGAATACGTGATACCGTCCAGAACTGAGCTGCTTCAGGTTACTCTGAAACCCGGATTGATTGCATTGCTGCTGCTGCTGATTGTTGTTATTGTTGTTGTTGACAGGATGTTGTTGGTGCCCCCCTTGGTTATTCTGACCCGGATGCCTGGCTCCTAAACCGCCGGCGCCGAATCCAGCCCCTGATCCGCTGTGCCCTGAGCCGCCAGGAGGGCCACCACCATGGTTATTGCGTGGTTGGGAATGCTGGTTTTTGAATCTCTGCATGATAAAGCAATCACCCCACGCATGTAACACCGGCTTATTAGGCGTGCCGTGCTCCGGACAAGGCTTCTTAAGCACTTCTTCTAAATTGAAAGGACCTCTCTTCCTTTGGTGAAACGACCTGAATTTTCCGTTCCCCTTGGGATGGTTCTATTCTGTGTTGGTGTTTACCACTAGCTCTGACCCACCATCAGCGTTCTTCCGTTTATTCTAATTCCCATTGTTCACAAAGCCTTTGCCTTGATTGTTCTTCTTCCCTTGATTGGCTTTCTCATCATCCGAGCCTGGATCCTTGGTGTTATCTGAGTCGGCATACTTTGTCAGGGCCTCATGAGCTCTCCCATATCCTGACACGTGTGCTTGAGCCGGCCGAGCTTCTGTTTCCATGGAACAAAACGACAGTTCTTTTCCAGAATAAGCACTGCTTGAGCCGTTGTGATCTGCTCTAAAGAGTGAATAATGGTCGACACTCGCCGGACCCAATGATGGGCTAACTCATTTTCCTGTTGAACATAATGGTCCAAGTCTACAATGGTCATAGGCTGCTTACAGGTCCCCTGAAAATTCTTAATAAACTTCACTCTAAGCTCTTCCCATGAAGTTATCGTGTTAGGCAGTAGACCTTTCAACCACGTGTGAGCCGGACCCTCAAGCATCATGATGAAATAGTTTGCACATACCGCCTCATTGACGTCCAGCATCTCCATGGCCAGCTCATAACTCTCAACCCAAGCCTCAGGGGGTAGATCAACTGTGTAATTCGGAACTTTTCGAGGCCCCTTAAAATCTTTCGGTAGTCGTTCACTTCTTAGAGATGGAGTTAAACATGGCACCCCTACGGCTCTGGTACTAACTACTCCCATTGAGACGGAAAGCACCGGCTCTGGACGGGTTGCCGCTACCTCCGCCTCTCGCCTGTTCCTCGCCCGGTCCGTGAGGGCTTGTGCATCTAGAGCCGCCTGCTTGTCCTCCGGTGGTCCCCGACGTGGATGACTGCTGGAACACGCCGGCGACTCGTAGCGTCGGCTGAAACTTCGACTAGGGAGGGGGGTAGAGTGAACCCGGCTCTGGTTGTGAGCATATCTCTCTTGTTGGGCCATGGCCGTCTGTAAATATCCAATGGCATTTCGCACGTCCTCCGGAAAGGGTGCTTCATTTGGGATGGGAATCGTCCCAAGCCGGGTGGTCGCCGCCACCATGTTCTCGGCCAGGTTAGAGTAATGACCCACCGGTGTCGGAAAAGCTCTAGGTGAAGTTTGGTTATGCTGGGGTGGATGAGTTGTCGGGCATTCCATCGGGAAGCTTTCCGGCATGCCCGTAACCCGCCCCGCACCAGGGGTATTAAACAGGTTCCTTGCTTCGTAACATTTTGGCAGACGGGATTGATGCCTCCTCCGGTACACCGCGGCTGCTGACCTTTGTTCCAGATCCAGATGGAAAGCATCTACCTTGATACGCTCCGCTTCTTCCTCCATCCGGATCTTCAGCTCAGCCATCCTTTGTTGTTCCTCTGTCATCCGGCCCTTGATCCGTGCCACCTCTAGATTCCGGGTTGCTTGATTATCCGGTGTTACTTCCGTGGCCATGAGAGTTGTAAGCTCGTCCATCAATTTCACTAGAACCTGAGCCGGCAGCGGCGGGCTATCACCCGCTGCGGCGGCTCCCGCAGGTGTGTGACCGGCGACAGGAGCCGATCCCGCCATGAACACCGCCGCATGAACCGGGGGTCTCGGAGCATCCGACTCAAAGCCCTCTACCTCAGAATAGGTGTCGTAGTAGCCCCCAAGGCCACCGTTACTGAGCCGATACACTGACTCTGTCTCCCCACTGGAGGACTCATCTTCCGAGCAAACAAGAGTTCCCTGTGACCCGGACGCTTCCAGGTCCATACCTTGAGTGAAGCCCACGAGAACATGCTTTTGACCTGGATGGGCACGGGCAGGCCGCACACCACTCGCAGATTGGAGATGCCGAGCCGGCTCGACGATGTTGGTGCAGATGTCTGGCCCGGGTGTAGATCCATCAACCTTTCCAATGAAAACATGGATCCCGCCAAACGGAACCCGGAATCCATACTCCACAGAATCAGCATCAAGCCCCCAGCCGGCGTCGTCGATGTAGAGCCGGCCGTAGTGACTCTTGCTCATCCTTCCAACCACGTATCCCTCGAGCCCTGGAAGAGAGCCCTTTGAGAACTCAACACTACCAAGCGCTAGCCCCACGGTGGGCGCCAACTATCATGGATTTATCACGGCAGATGTCCGGGTGAACGGACTTGGATTCGAGGCCATCGCTAACGGGGTGGACTCAAAGGGGTTGATCGGGACGAAAGACACGAATTTACCCACGTTCGTCCCCTCAAGTCAAGGTAATAGCCTACGTCCTTCTTGTGTTTGTATTGCTTGTGTATCGATTACAAGGAGCTAGAAGCTTGACCTAGTTCTCGATAACCTATCCTCTAAGTCACCCCTAGGTCTGCCTTTATATTGGAGGTCAGGACCACCGGTTCTTTACAATTATCTATCCAGGTCTTCTTGTGACTCCGAGTCTCTTTCTATCTCTCTGTCCAAGTTGTCCTTGAGGCGGCTTACACACCCGGGTCTTCTATGTCCGGGCCATCATGCGGCCCACATCTTGAGCCGTCTATCTTCCCGGGCCACCAGTCTTACGGCTCACCCGTGGGCCGGCTTACAAGTCATCAATATGAACCGGAGCCTCTAAGACGGGTCATATTGCGGGGTTATATCCCCAACAGATATCCTTCCTTCGATTTCAATCATTTCATTTGCACGCGTGGAGGCTAATTTGAGGTGTACTTATTTTGCGTAGCGACGGGCGCGCCGTCCTCAACATCCTTTACCCCCCGAGTCTCCCACACTCTTTACTTGGACTCGTCAAAGAACATGAAGAAAAAGGATTACACCCACATCAAGTCTATTCTCGACAATGCTATCTTTACGTACGGCGTACGGGGTGGAAAGATCACACTCAGGAAGAGAAGGAACCACATGCCCTGCTTCATCCATAAGACTAACTTCTGCTGCATCCAGCAACCGACTTGTACTAACAGTGATGGATACTATGTCCTCCACCACATGCAGGAGTACAGATGGGATCAGCAGAACCTTCGCATGTCACCTAGATCCGGTGATGCCAATATTCTACAATGGGCAAAGAACCTAGGAGATATCCCGGATCATCGACTTCGAGCTGAGTTCTATCACATGTCGTGTGAACTTGCCTAAATCATCATGAAGGAGGTCCTCGAAAAAACAGAGATGTTCTATGAAGAAGGGCAAATATCGCTGAAAGACGTCCGAACACGCGTAGCCACTTAGCGTCTCCACATGAAGCCTTTCACTGCGCTCGGGGACTATCTCCCTCACTTGCATGGATGGCATGACATGCTGGAGTGATTGACGATATATGACAATGTGTCCGTTTAGTTCATACTTTCTCTATGACGAAACTTTGAGTTATGCACGACGAAACTTTATTTGTGATGTAATTAAACCGTCCTCCTCAACTAGCAAAGATCACTCTAGTTAGTGATTTTTGGGTACGATGAACTTTGTTATTTATACTTATGATATGTTGCTTCTATTTTGCCAAGTCTATCTCTTTCTGTTGCTCAACTATATATGTTGCATATCATCAACTCATGTGACGATGTAGGTGCATAGATCATCGATGGCGAAGAAGTGCTACGCCAGGAGTATACGACGAGTGGCCTGAGTGTTAGGCCCAGGTGTACCGGTTTCCGGTTTCTGATCGACAACCAGTAGTTAGTTTAGGTTCACGCTAGTGCGAGAGGGATATGAATCGTGATTATGATGTGACGACATGATTTCTGTTGGATGATATGATGAGACTATTATGTGTATGATATGATGAGCATATTGCATGTTTATGGTATGATTAGAATACTGTATGAAACCTATACAGAAACATCACAAATACGTAGCAAAAAAAGATATGAGAAAATATAGTTGTAGCGCTCTTTAGCGTTGGACAAGAAAACGCTGCTGCTAAAGGACTTAGCATTAGCGCTGTTATGGAAAGCGCTACTGCTAAGTAGGTATAGCAATAGCGCGTGTCAAACCATGGTACTGCTAAACGTTAGTTGTAGTGCCGTATCAGTAGCGCGGGTACCCGCGCTACTGATACACCAAATACCCGCGCTACTGCTAGGGTTTTCCCTATTAGTGGTCTTCGCGATTCAAATCGCTAGCTGTGCCGCTATCCAATCATGATCAGTCCCGATCTAGCGCTGAACGGACGACACCTCCTCGTTCAGCACACGTATAGCTCGATGACGATCTCCGCCTTCTTGATCCAGCAAAAGGGAGCGAAGAGATAGATGAGTTCTCCAGTAGCGCGACGGCGCGGCGGCGATGATGCTGGAACTATTCCGGCAGGGCTTTGCCTAAGCACCGCCGAAAAGCTAGAGGATATGATCTACCGGGAAGAGAGGGCTACATCGTGCCTTAGGGCTTGGTGCGGCTGCCCTATATCCCCTCCAATATATAAAGGAGGGAGGGGAGGGGCCCGGCGCCCATAGGGTTCCCCCTAGGATTCGGCCAAAGCGGTGGAGGTGGGAGAGTCCACCTCCAATCCTACTCATAGTAGGATTCCACTTGGAATCCTTCCCACTCTTGGGTTTTTTTTCTCCCACCTCCTAGCCGCATGGGCCCTTAGGGGCATGCTTGCCGAGCCCACTAAGGTCTGGTGACCACTCCTAAGGGCCATGTGGCCTCCCCCGGCATGGGTGGCCCCTCCCAGTGGTCCCCCGGAACCCTCCCAGTACTCCTAGTACACTATCGAAGTAACCGAAACTTTTCTGATGACCAAAATAGGACTTCGTATATATCAATATTTACCTCCGGACCATTCTGGAGCTCCTCGTGATGTCCGGGATCTCATCCAGTACTCTGAACAACCTTCGGTCACCACCATACATAACTCAATACTACTGAAACGTCACTGAACGTTAAGTGTGCAGACCCTGCGGGTTCGAGAACTATGTAGACATGACCGAGACACCTCTACGGTCAATAACCAACAGCGGGACATGGATGCCCGTATTGGTTCCTACATATTCTAAGGAGATCTTTATCGGTTGAACCTCTATATCAAGGATTCAATTAATCCCGTATGATGTTCCCTTTGTTCTTCAGTATGTTACTTGCTCGAGATTCGATCGTCAGTATCTCTATACCTAGTTCAATCTCGTTACTGGCAAGTCTCTTTACTCGTTTCGTAATACAAGATCCCATGGCTAACACTTTAGTCACATTGCTTGCAAGGCTTGTTGTGATGTTGTATTACCGAGTGGGCCCTAAGATACCTCTCTGTCACACGAAGTAAAAATCCCAGTCTTGATCCATGCCCACTCAACAGACACCCTCGGAGATACCTGTAGAGCATCTTTATAGTCACCAAGTTATGTTGCGACGTTTGATACACACAAGGTACTCCTCCGGTGTTAGTGAGTTGCATGATCTCATGGTCATAGGAACAGATACTTGACATGCAGAAAACTATATCAATAAACTGACACGATCATATGCTATGTTCATAGTTTGGGTCTTGTCCATCACATCATTCTCCTAATGATGTGATCCCGTTATCAAATGACATCTCATGTCTATGGCTAGGAAACCTTGACCATCTTTGATCAACGAGCTAGTCTAGTAGAGGCATACTAGGGACAAAGTGTTGTCTATGTATCCACACATGCAATGTGTTTCCAGTCAATACAATTATAGCATGGATAACAAACGATTATCATGAACGAGGAAATATAATAATAACCACTTTATTCTTTCCTCTAGGGCATATTTCCAACAAGACCAATGAAGAATAAGGAGGGGGGCTCTCCTCCTCTCTCTCTCTCGGTGGCGCCGGAGTGCCGCCGGGGCAACCATCGTGATGGCGATCTACACCCACAACTTCGCCACCGACACCACCAACTCTCCCCCCTCTATGCAATGGTGTGGAACCCCTTTTCCATGTTGTAATAGCTACTTAAACATGGTGCTTAATGCTATATATTATTATCCAATGATGTGTGGCTACCTTATTATGTTTGAGTAGATTTCTTTTGTCCTATGGGTTGATTGATGATCGTGATTGATTTGAGTTGTATGTTTTATTTTTATGCTATCCTATGGTGCCTTCCGTTCTGTGCACACGTGGAGGATTTCCGATGTAGGGTGTTGCAATACGCTCATGACTCGCTTATAGTGGGTGGCTAGAGTGACAGAAGCTTACACCTGAATAAGGGGGTTGTTGCGTGGGGGAGTAAAGAGGACTTGATGTTTAACGCTATGAATGGATTTAACTTAATGATTTCTAATGGTTGTGGATGCTTTCTATAGGTCCAATCATAAGTTCATACGATCCAAGTACGAAAAGTATGTTAGGGTATGCCTCTCCCTCATATAAAAGTACAATAATGATTACCGATCTAGTTATCAATTGCCTAAGGACAAATCTTTATCTTTTGTTACAAAAAGCTTTCTACTAAAAAAATAACTTAATTAATATTTATCTAAGCAGCCCGTAACTTTTATTTACTTGTTCTTTATTTTCTTGCAAAACTATCTATTACACCTACTAAGTACTTCTAGTTTCCTTCCCGCAAAGTAGTTTCGTACTTGTTCTAGGTAAAGTAACCATTAGTGTGCATAGAGTAGTATTGGTGGTCGATAGAACTTGAGAGAATATTAAGTCTACTTTTAGCTCTTCGTTGGGTTTGACACTCTTACTTATCGAAAAAGGCTACAAACGATTCCCTACACTTGTGGGTTATCAGTGACGGCCCCGGATGGCAGTCGGCATGGTGAGCTCTCCGGCGGGCACCATGGTGGCGGGGATGGCATTCTCTCTTGGTCGTGTGGGCGGCGAGAGGTGGTGCAACAGGTGGCCCGGGCGCACTCTTTGTCTCCGACGATGGTGTTGCCCCAATCTAGTTTTGGAGTTCTGGACCCATCATGCTTGCCTTGGAGATCTCATTTAGGGACGTGGGGGAGTTACCGAGCGAAAGTTCCACGCTTTGTTGCCGCCCACGACGACGCTTGCGGGCGCCGTTATCTTCATGGAAACATTGTCGTGATGCTCCTTTCCATGTTCGGGTTCCAAGTGACAACCTATGTCTTTCGGGACTCGGCAACGTCGACTCTTAGCGCCGCTCTCACTCCTCAGGGTGCTATCGTGGAACTTAGCTGCTATAGGGCTTAGAGTATTGTTGTTCTCAGTTCTTCGTGTAATATTTTTCGATAGCATAGTCGCGTGCGTGTTGCGTGATCTTGTTAGCCTGGGATTGGCATTGTGTGAGGGCTATCCCATCCTTTTATATCGTTCGACCGTGTACTATGTTTGGTCGGTGCTTTATATATAAAATGGGACGAAAGTCTGTTTCGAGAAAATAAAATTACAACGAAACATAAATTATGTGTGCTTAATCTCAGTGACGATCGCTCTCTACTGCACTTGTCTGTCATTTATAACTTCCTTTTTTCTAAATTGCTTATTTTTGAGATTTTTTTAACTTGCTATTTTTTTGAGAAGATTTTTTTTAAACTTGCTCGGAGTCCGATTGTGTGACACATTATTGCCGAGTTCTTTTGGTCTATTCTCCCATAATCTTGAGAATCGATTCTCCATCCAGCTTCTCCCAGAATCTTGAAGCCATATTTTTTTTACAATCCTAGTTAGTTAGAATATGAACAGCTAGGATTATAAAAAACATATGGATACAAAATTCTGGAAGAAGTTTGGTGGATGGTTGATTCTCAAGATTCTAGGTGAATCGGCAAAAAAAAAAAAAACTGGACCTAGAAGGAGCGGACGAAACAGGTTGCTGGGCCGTGGCCCATGTTACCTCGTGCGACACACACACCGCTGTCCGCTTGTTTGCTTCCCCGGTGGGCCGTCCCGTTTCACGAGAAGCCAGCGAACACACGGACTAGGAATTTCTGGCTGGATTCGGAGGAGGAGGATACCTGGCGATTCGTTCCGGCTTATATAAATCACTTGATCCTATAGAGATTGGCCTGACCCTGCTGTGCCTCACACGATCGACCGACATACAAGCCTTCCAGTTCGGATATTGATTGACGATCGAGGACGCTGAAGGCCGATGGGGTCCTGGCTCTCTTCCCCGGCCGCCGGCGCCGCCGCTGACGCCGCCGCTGTCGGCTTCCGTTCCCGTGCCCGTGAGGCAAAACAGTGAGTAGTTTACTCCTCCTCCTGGTTTGGATCCTATGTACGATTGAATTGAATGTGCACGCGCTGATGCATTTCAATGTTTATTTATGGTGACAGGCGCCGCGACGCCAGTTATGCTCGCATATACACCCTCCTCGCCCTCCGCCATTACAACTCCAGGAACCAGGTATATATGTACCTTGTTCATGACTTAGTACTATTTCTTTAGCTGAACAAGACGTCAAATCAATTAAGCTGTCTTGTTAGTTAACTCTTGATCATCAAACACACCGGGGACGACAATGCAATGAAAATCTGGTGGACGAGCTCAATAATTAATTTTCATCAAACCCATTGGGGAGGACGATGCACTGAAAATCCTGTCGACGAGCTCAGTAATTAATTTTTACATACTGAGTGTGTATGTATATAGATGTATGTGTGTGTGATGTTTGAGATGCATATGTGCAGGATGCTACGTTCCGTCCTGTCGAAGAGCCCATAGAAAAACCTAAGGCTGCATGCGTTGGTTTCAGACAAGATTTCTGGTACCATGTTGGCTTTTGGGCCAGCCGAAGGGGTGCCACCACCAGTGGTGTCACCAACGATGAAGAGCAACAATACTTTTTTGCCGAACTACGCTTTGAACGCCGCACTAGACGTCTAGTCGTCGAAACATGCGCTCTTTTGGGTATTTGAATCTAAACCTAGTTAATTTTTCTATAAATTACCCGCCGGCTAGCATGCATCATGCTAACCCCTTTCCTATATTTTTTTGTGTTTGACAGAAAAGCCGCTCTGCCGTTTTAGAAGCAAATGTGCATTTTGCCCAGATAAATTTCAGATTTTACACCCAAAGGACGCGAAGTTTACATGTGGAAAGAAGAGGCACAAAAGGAAATTCTTTAGGGAAGAAGAGATGCTTGGCAGGGCTTTCATGCGTAGACACACTAAACAGTAGAAAACCTTTAGCTTTTTTCTTTTGAGGGGTAGAAAACCTTTAGTTAAGCCGGAAAGATTCAACTCTTTGCTAGACTTGCCGGACTACATTTGGATAGCTATGTATTGTCTCATTTTGCAACTAATGACAGGTATATCACTCAATGTAGCATATTAAAATCTAGTTTTTTTCTTTGGTAAAGGGTGAATTTTATTGCCTTAAAATGGAGTATAAAGAGTATACAAACACAATGAGCACACATCCGGCCTTTGCATAGCTAAGATGTACACAACCAACATTAACGTCACGCACACACAAAATACGGCAATAAATAGCAAAATCATATAAAATCAAAGCCATGTGTAGGCGAGGAAAAAAGAATCAAAGCACTTATTTACATGGTTAGATGGTCTGAAATGAAGTAGTGATGGATGGCAATGCACTTAGTTCAGGATTGTGAGATATTTTGATCGCACCCTCACCATCACCTTGGAATGTAATGTTGTTAAGAGATGAACCATAGTCTCCATGAGTTTGCCTCAAGCATATGAGTTTTTTTAAGCACACCAATAAGTTGCTGAAATGTACTTATATCCGGTGTCGGATAGGGAGACGGAGTTTGCCTTCTGGCAAGAGACCATAGATGTTCAAGGACTTTCTAAGTGCCGGATGTGGACTTTGTATCAGCCATGTCAACAACATAGTTGGGCCCGAATAGCCAACAATTTTAAAATAAGAGATACAAGGATACTAAGGGTATCTATAACGCCGACCTCAAACCGGACACAACATCCATTAGGATATCCAACTAAAAACAACAAGATTAGTTTTGCCCATATGCATACAGTAAGCATAATATTGAGCCGAGATAGATAGAGTTATAACAACAAATCATTCATGGAACGATATACCATTTGAAGTTTATGACGGGCCACGGTTGTTGGATCGAGATGTTCGTGCGTTGGCTAAGGTGCATGTTCTCTTCATTCTCCATACCAATCATTTTTATCGCATTCTTGGTGTACGTGAGGTCAAGCTACGTAGATGTGGATATGTCTCCTTGTAGCATCATCAGGCCTTATACAATGCAAGGTGCTTAGGTGATGCTTATAGAGAAATAAATTAGATTTTTCTTAAGTATCGATGTTTATTTCTACGGAAGAGGTATCTAATTAAGTGTCTATCCTGTACAAATAAGCATTGATGTTTAAGAAAGCTTGATTTATTTATCTAAACACCATTTCTAAGCACATTGCATTGTACAAGGCCTCATAGTAAACCACAGTAACCTTTTTTTTTCTTTTTTCTTTTTGCAGTGTTTCCATCTCACGACAGTTTCGAGAAGCAAAATGGAACCTAGTGTAATATGATCGTGATGTTTGTAACTTCGACGAAAAATCATATTTTTTAACTTATAAAAATGCTAAAGAAAAGTCCGTATATGCAGTGTCACATAACAACACGTACATGTGAATTTTGATAAGATAATATTATTATTTATATGTATTGCAATTTTTTATGCATTGTACCGTCTCTGTAAATTAATATAAGAGTGTTTAGAATACTATTTTAGTAATCTAAACGCTCTTATATTAGTTTACAGAGGGAGTATCTTTTTACATCGCATTATTGTTGGTTGGTTTGGGAGAGCTTACCACGCTTGCCGTGAAATTTTACATGGCATTATTACTAGCTAATTTGTTGTGTTTCTCAGTTTATAGACATCATCATATTTCCCAATCAAAATTCACATGTGCACCTGTCTACCTATCTTTTACATGCTTGATTTTCTTTTTTTTACTTGTAGAGCTAGCGAGTTAGTACAATATATTACGAGCGTGTGATCCGAGGATGAGAAAGTTGTGTTCCGGCAGTACCTGGATAGCCCCGTGCTGATTAGGATTGACGAAGGAGCGTGCGCGAGCTGGAAGGTCGAGCTGAAGATCAATTCCGACGACGATTGCGCGCCCCGCCGCCCCCACAAGATTCTGACACGACACGGAACCAGTTTCCGGCCAGAGCACGACCGGAAACGAAGCAGAACAAAGGCAACCGCTTTCTCCAGCATATATAGCTCCCGGGCTGCGTGAGCAAACACCGTATAACGATCAAGTAAGTTCTCGCCGTCATCGTTCCTCGACGCCATCCATGGGTGCCCGAGGCGACGATCGCGGCGTGGTAGTCGCCGTATGCCTCATAGCCGCGATGATCGTCTGCGGCATGACAGGTTTTGCGTCTTTCAAAGTCTGGAAATGCGTGACGTCGGGAAGCCCCGAGTACACGGTGACCATCACCGGCGTCGACGGCCTGGACCCGGCCCTGGACCTCCGTAGCGACCGGCCGACGCTCAGCCCGGCGTTCAACATCACCGTACACATCGACAACGCGCTCAACAAGATCGAAGAGCGGTGCGTCGGCCAGGACTCCTACGCGACCGTCTCGTACGGAGACGCGCTGCTCGGCAAGGGCACCGTGCCGGCGTTCTGCGCCCAGAAATTAGGGGTGGGCGAGGCCACGACCACGGCGTGGGGCATGAACTGTTGAGAATATATGAAATTTTTGATCAAATTAATTCACAAGATAATATCTAACATGACATTGACTAGATTAAGAACATACTGATAACTAAAATAAGGAGGAACGGGATATATCCTTCGATGGGCCAGTTGGCCGTAGCAGCAGCATTGACGGCGACGACGTCCTCGGCCGCCTTCTTGTCAGCTTCGGCCTTCTCAGCAGCGGCACGATCGGCATCAATGTGGGCGACATGGTGATGATGACGTAGATGGTGCGGATGTAGAGGAAGCAGTCGAACGAAACGGTAGTGAGCAGTCGCGTAGTCGCTCCCCAAAAACCTAATCACCCCTCTCCCGTACATGATCCAGAGAGGCGGGGTTTCGGAGGCCTGCTCTTCCGTCGGCCGTGTACGCGGCGAATGGGACGGAGTCGCCGACGGCAGCAGCACTAAAAGAAACTACGGGCGGGTGCGTGTGGAAGCAGATGTGATCTGATTCCGTTGCGGCTAGGGTTGGCCGAAGCCCTGCTTATGTAGGCGGCGTCTGGGTGAAGAGACGTGGGCTGAACCCACGTCTGAGTCGGTAGCCCACGATCCAACATCTCAAATCATGGCGTTACGTATTCTCCATTCTCAACCTTGCAAAAATAAACGCATAGGTATGAGCTCGACTTAGCTCATTCTTGCAACCCGCGGCGCGTCATGACGAGGCGTGGCATGGCGAGGCGGGCGACGGAGGAAGAGTGCGCGAGAGTCCCTTCTCTTCTCATGCTACAATAGCATGTGGAAGAGAAACCCTTATAAAGGGGTGCAACTCTCTCTTCACTAGCAAGGTAGGACTAAACTTTCCACACCCTTGTCATGCCACCTACATGTTGGGAAACGTTGCATGGGAAACAAAAAATTTCCTACGCACACGCAAGATCTATCCATGATGATGAGCATCTACGAGAGGGAGAGTGAATCTATATACCCTTGTAGATCGCTAAGCGGGAAACATTAAGAAACGTGGTTGGTGTAGTCAAACGTCTTTGTGATCCAAATCGTCGAGCGTCCCACGATCTCATCACGATCCGTCCCGCAATCCAATCACGATCCGTCCCACGAACTCACCACGATTCATCCCGCGATCTCATCACGATCCGTCCCGCGATCTCACTACGATCCGTCTCGCGAACTCATCACGATCCGTCTCGCGATCTTGATCACGGTCCTTCCAATCTAGCGCCGAACGGACGGCACCTCCGCGTTCAGCACACGTACAGCTTGATGACGATCCCAGACGTCTTGATCCAGCAAGAGGGAGCGGAGAGGAAGAAGAGTTCTCCGGCAGCGTGACGGCGCTCTGGCGATGGTGGTGGAGCTATTCCGGCAGGGTTTCGCCTAAGCACTGCAGAAAACCGATCTAGACGAGAAACTATGCACTAGAGGAACGGGTAGCACGTGGCTGAAAATTCTGTGCCAAAGAGGCAGCCCTTGGGTCGGCCGAACCTAGTGGGATTCGAGGATTCCTCCTCCAATCCTAGTAGGACTAGGACTCCTCCTTATTTTTGTTTTTTTTTGCCTTTTTCCACCTTTTTCTCTTTGGGCTTTTCTTCCCAACCGCATGGGCCTTGTGTGGGACTTCCACCAGACCACAAAGGGCTGGTATTTACTCTCGCATAGTCCATGTAGCCTCTTGGATCGAAATAACCCTCCCGATGGTCTCCCGGTACACTACCGGCACTCCCGGTACACTACCGATGAGCCCGAAGCTTTTCTAGCAACCAAAATAGGACTTCCTATATATCAATCTTTACCTCCGGACCATTTCGGAGCTCCTCGTGACGTTCGGGATCTCATCCGGGACTCCGAACAACCTTCGGTCACCACCATCCATAACTCTATACTACCGAAACGTCACCAAACCTTAAGTGTGCAGACCCTGCAGGTTCGAGAACTATGTAGACATGACCGAGACACCTCTACGGTCAATAACCAATAGCGGGACCTGGATGCCCATATTGGTTCCTACATATTCTACGAAGATCTTCATCGGTGGAACCTCTGTGTCAAGGATTCAGTTAATCCCGTATGATGTTCCCTTTGTTCTTCGGTATGTTACTTGCCCGAGATTCGATCGTCGGTATCTGTATACCTAGTTCAACCTCATTACCTGCAAGTCTCTTTACTCGTTCCATAATACAAGATCTCGTGACTAACACTTAGTCACATTGCTTGCAAGACTTATTGTGATGTTGCATTACCGAGTGGGCCCTGAGATACCTCTCCGTCACACGGAGTAAGAAATCCCAGTCTTGATCCATGCCAACCCAACAGACACCCTTGGAGATACCTGTAGAACACCTTTATAGTCACCCAGTTACGTTGCAACGTTTGATACACACAAGGCACTCCTCCGGTGTCCGTGGGTTGCATGATCTCATGGTCATAGGAACATATACTTGACATGCAGAAAACAGTAGCAATAAAGTGACACGATCATATGCTACGTTTGTAGTTTGGGTCTTGTCCATCACATCATTCTCCTAATGATGTGATCCCGTTATCAAATGACATCTCATGTCCATGACTAGGAAACCATAGCCATCTTTGATTAACGAGCTATTCTATTAGAGGCATACTAGGGACATGGTGTTGTCTATGTATCCACACATGTATCTGAGTTTCCGATCAACACAATTATAGCATGGATAATAAGCGATTATCATGAACAAGGAAATATGATAATAACTAATTTATTATTGCCTCTAGGGCATATTTCCAACAGTCTCCCACTTGCACTAGAGTCAATAATCTAGTTCATATCACCATGTGATTCGCATTGTTATGAATCTAACACCCAATGAGTTCTGGGGCTCGATCATTCTTTGCATGTTAGAGAGGTCTTATAGTCAACGGGTCTGCGACATTCAGATCCGTTTGTACTTTACAAATCTCTATGTCAAACTGTAAACACTGCTATCACACTCCACTTGGTACTATTCCAAATGGCTGCTCCACTATACGTATCCGGGTTGCTACTATGAATCATCTGGATTGGTGTTAAAGCTTGCATCGACATAACTCTTTACGACGAACTCTTTATCACCTCCATAATCGAGAAACATCTCCTTAGTCTTTTAGTTACTAAGGATAATCTTGGCCGCTGTCCAGTGATCCACTCTTGGATCACTCTTGTACCCCTTGACGGACTCATGGCAAGGCACACATAGGTGCAGTACACAAAATGGCATACTATATAGAGCCTATGTCTTAGGCATAGGGGACGACATTCGTCCTTTCTCTTTATTCTGTCGTGGTCGAGCTTTGAGTCTCACTCAACTTCACACCTTACAAAGCAGGCGAGAACATTTCTCCCTGACTAATCCATTTTGAAACTCTTTCAAAATCTTGTCAAGGTATGTACTCATTGAAAGTCTCATCTAGCATCTTGATCTATCTTTATAGATCTTGATGTTCAACAATTAGGTATCTTTATCCAGGTCTTCTTTGAAAAACTCTTTTCAAACAACCGTTTATGCTTTCCAGAAATTCTACATCATTTCCGAATAGCAATATGTCATTCACATACACTTATCAGAAACTCTATAGTGCTCCCACTCACTTTATTACAACAAGTTTCTCATAAAGTTTGTATAGATTTAAAAACTTTGATCACCTCATCAAAGTGTACATTCCAACTCCGAGATGCTTGCTTCAATCTATAAAAGGATCACTGAAGCTTGCACACCTTTTAGCATCCTTAGGACTGACAAAACCTTCTGGTTGTATCACATACAACCTTTCCTCAAGTAAACCGTTAAGGAAATGATGTTTTGACATCCATCTGCCAGATTTCATAATTGAAAACGCAGCAACTGCTAACATAATTTCAACAGACTTTAGCATCGCTACGAGTGAGAAAGTCTCATCGCAGTCAACTCCTTGAACTTGTCGTAAACTTCTTTGCAACAAGTCGAGCTTTGCAAATGGTGACATTTACCATTAGCGTCTGTCTTCATTTCAAAGATCGAGTTGTACTCAACGACCTGCTGTCCAACGAGCAAGTCTACCAAAGTCTATACTTGGTTTTCATATATGAATCCTTTCTCGAATTTCATGGCCTCTAACCATTTGTCGAAATTCGGGCCCATCATTGCTTCTCCATAGCTCATAGGTTCATCGTTGTCCAACAACATGACCTCCAAGACAGGGTTGTCGTACCGCTCACGAGCGGTACACATCCTTGTCGTCCTACAAGGTTCGATAGTAACTTGATCTGAAGCTTCAAGATCATCATCATTAACTTCCTCTTCAACTAACGTAGGCTTCACAGAAACAAATTCCTGCGCTGCTCTACTCTCTGGTTGAACAAAGGTTCAACAACCTCATCAAGTTATATCTTCCTCCCACTCAATTCTTTAGAGAGAAACTCTTTCTCGAGAAAGGACCCAGTTTTAGCAACAAACATTTTATGCTTGGATCTGAGATAGAAGGTTTACCCAACTTTCTTTAGGGTATTCTATGAAGATGCATTTGTCCGCTTTGGGTTTGAGCTCATTAGGTGAAAACCCTTTTTCACATAAGTGTTGCAGTCCCAAACATTAAGAAATGAAAGCTTAGGTTTCTATCAAACCATAATTCACACGGTGTCATCTCAACGGATTTAGATGGTGCCCTATCTAAAGTGAATGTAGTTGTCTCTAATGCATAACCCCAAAACGATAGTGGTAAAAGGATAAGAGACATCATAATTCGCACCATATCCAATAGAGCACGACTATGACGTTCGGACACACCATCACACTATGGTGTTCCAGGTGGCGTGAGTTGTGAAACAACTTTCACATTGTCTTAAACCAAACTCGTAACTCAGATATTAACTTCCACGATCATATCGTGGACATTTTATCTTCTTGTCACGATGATCTTAAACTTTACTCTGAATTTGCTTGAACTTTTCAAACGATTCAGACTTGTGTTTCATTAAGTAAATATACACTATATCTACTCAAGTCATTAGTGAAGGTAAGAAAATAACAATATCCACCGCACGCTACAAGACTCATTGGATTGCATACATCAACATGTATCATTTCCAATAAATCACTTGCCCGCTCAATCCATCTGGAAACGAGATCCTTAGTCATCTTGCCCAAGAGGCATGGTTTGCATGTCTCAACCGATTCGAAATCGAATGAGTCCAAAGATCCATCAGCATGGAGTTTCTTCATGCGTTTTATACCAACATGACATTCAGTGGCAATGCCACAAGTATGTGGTACTATCATTATTAACTTTTGTATCTTTTGGCATCAACGTTACGAACATGTGTATTACTACGATCAAGATTCAACAAACAATTCTCACTAGGTGCATGACCATTGAAGGTATTATTCATGTAAACAGAATAACCATTATTCTCTAACTTAAATGAATAACCGTGTTGCAATAAACACGATCTAATCACGTTCATGCTCAACACAAAACACCAAATAACATTTATTTAGGTTCGTCACTAATCCCGAAGGTAGAGAGAGCGTGCGATGTTGATCACATCAACCTTGGAAACATTTCCAACACAAATCGTCACCTCACCCTTAGCTACTTCTCCGTTTATTCCGTAGCTTTTATTTCGAGTTACTAACATTTAGCAACCGAACCGGTATCCAATACCCAGGTGCTACTAGGAGTACTAGCAAGGTACACATCAATAACACGTATATCAAATATACTTCTGTCGACGTTGCCAGCCTTCTTATCTACCAAGTATCTAGGGTTGTTCCGCTTCAGCGACCGCTCTCCTCATAATCGAAGCACTTAGTCTCGGGTTTGGGTTCAACTTTGGGTTGCTTCACTGGAGCAGCAACTGACTTGCTATCCATGAAGTTTCCCTCCTTGCCCTTGCCCTTCTCGAAACTAGTGGTTTTACTAACCATCAACACTTGATGCTCCTTCTTGATTTCTACCTTCGTGGTGCCAAACATCATGAACAGCTCAGGGATCATTATTTCTATCCCTGACGTTTTATAGTTCATCACCAAGTTCTAGTAGCTTAGTGAAAATGACTTGGAGAACAATATCAATCACTATCTTATCTGGAAGATTAACTCCCACTCGATTCAAGCGATTGTAGCACCCAGACAATCTGAGCACATGCTCAACGATTGAGCTATTCTCCTTCATCTTACAGGTAAAGAATATTGTTGGATATCTCATATCTCGCAACACGGGCACGAGCCTGAGATCCTAATTTCAGCTCTTAAAACATCTCATATGTTCCATGATGTTCAAAATGTTTCGGAGCCTCAATTCTAAGCCGTAAAGCATGACGCACTAAACTATCAAGTAGTCATCAGAACGTGCCTGTCAGATGTTCACAACATCTACAGACGACGCTAGAGGGGTTGGCGCACCGAGCGGTGCATTAAGGACATAAGCCTTCTGTGCAGCAACGAGGACAATCCTCAGATCATGGAGCCAGTCTACAATATTGCTACCATCATCTTTCAACTCTATTTCTCTAGGAACATATAAAAATTCAAGGGAGCTACAGCGCGAGCAAGTAATCTACAACATAATTTGCAAAGACACTACTGACTATGTTCATGATAATGAGTTCAATTAATCATATTACTTAAGAACTCCCACTCAAATTGACATCCCTCCGGTCATTCGAGTGATACATGATCCAAATTCACCAACTCAACTCCGATCATCACGTGAGTTGAGGTGGTTTCAATGGTGAACATCATCATGTTGATCATATCTACTATATGACTCATGTTCGACCTTTCGGTCTCTTGTGTTCCGAGGCCATGTCTGCACATTCTAGGCTTGTCAAGTTTAACCCGAGTGTTCTGCATGTGCAACACTGGCTTGCACCCGTTGTATGTGAATGTAGAGTCTATCACACCCGATCATCACGTGGTGTCTCAACACGACGAACTTTCGCAACGGTGCATACTCGGGGAGAACACAATTCATCTTCAAATTTAAGTGAGGGATCACCTTATAATGCTACTGTCGTCCTAAGCAAAACAAGGTGCATAAAAGGATTAACACAACATTCAAATCATAAGTGACATGATATGGCCATGAACTTGTGCTTTTGATCTCCATCTTGAAAGCACCGGCATGATCTCCATCATCACCGGCAAGACACCATGATCTCCATCATCTTGATCTCCATCAACGTGTCGCCATCGCGGTTGGAGCGCCCAACATGCTTCTACTACTATTGCTACCGTTTAGCGATAAAGTAAAGCATTACATAGTGCTTAATGATTGACACGCATGTCATACAATAATTAAAGACAACCCTATGGCTCCTGCCGGTTGCCGTACTCATCGACATGCAAGTCGTGATATTCTATACAAAACATGATCATCTCATACATCACATATATCACATCATGTAATTGGCCATATCATATCACAACATACCCTGCAAAAACAAGTTAGATATCCTCTAATTGTTGTTGCATGTTTTACGTGGCTGCTACGGGTATCTAGCAAGAACAATTCTCATCTACACAAAACCACAACGGTGATACACTAGTTGCTTTTCAACCTTCTCAAGGACCGCCTTTGTCGAATCCGATCCAACTAAAGTGAGAGAAACTGATACCCGCAAGCCATCTATGCAACAAGTTGTGGCCGAGGGAACCGGTCTCTCGTAAGCGTACGAGTAATGTTGGTCTGAGTTGCTTCATCTCACAATACCGCTGAACCAAAATACGGCCAAGGGAGGAAGCAATCTAAGCATCAACACCCACAAAGCTTTTGTGTTCTACTCGAGATCTCATCTACACATAGACCTAGCTCATGATCCCACTGTTGGGGAACGTTGCATGGGAAACAAAAAATTTCCTACGCGCACGCAAGATCTATCCATGGTGATGAACATCTACGAGAGGGAGAGTGGATCTACATACCCTTGTAGATCGCTAAGCGGGAAGCATTAAGAAATGCGGTTGGTGTAGTCGAACGTCTTCGTGATCCAAATCGCCGAGCGTCCCGCGATCTCATCACGATCCGTCCCGCGATCCAATCATGATCCGTCCTGCGAAATCATCACGATCCGTCCCGCGATCTCATCACGATCTGTCCCGCGATCTCATCACGATCCGTCCCGCGAACTCATCATGATCCGTCTCGCGATCTTGATCATGGTCCTTCCGATCTAGCGCCGAACGGACAACACGTCCGCGTTCAGCACACGTACAGCTTGATGACGATCTCCGCCGTCTTGATCCAGCAAGAGGGAGCGGAGAGGAAGAAGAGTTCTTCGGCAGCGTGACGGCGCTCCGGCGATGGTGGTGGAGCTATTCCGGCAGTGCTTCACCTAAGCACTGCAGAAAACCAATCTAGAGGAGAAACTATGCACAAGAGGAACGGGTAGCACGTGGCTGAAAATTCTGTGCCAAAACCCTAAAATCCTCTAGTATATATAGGAGGAGAGGACGAGGAGGCTTGTCTGCCAAAGAGGCAGCCCTTGGGTCGGCCGAACCTAGTAGGATTGGAGGATTCCTCCTCCAATCCTAGTAGGACTAGGACTCCTCCTTATTTTTGCCTTTTTTGCCTTTTTCCACCTTTTTCTCTTTGGGCTCTTCTTCCCAGCCGCATGGGCCTTGTGTGGGACTTCCACCAGACCACAAAGGGCTGGTATTTACTCTCCCACATCCCATGTAGCTTCTTAGATCGAAATACCCCTCCCGATGGTCTCCCGGTACACTACCGGCACTCCCGGTACACTACCGATGAGCCCGAAACTTTTCCAGCAACCAAAATAGGACTTCCTATATATCAATCTTTACCTCCGGACCATTCCGGAGCTACTCGTGACGTCCGGGATCTCATCTGGGACTCTGAACAACCTTCGGTCACCACCATACATAACTCTATACTACCGAAATGTCACCAAACATTAAGTGTGCAGACCCTGCGGGTTCGAGAACTATGTAGACATGACCGAGACACCTCTACGGTCAATAACCAATAGCGGGACCTGGATGCCCATATTGGTTCCTACATATTCTACGAAGATCTTCATCGGTCGAACCTCTATGTCAAGGATTCAGTTAATCCCGTATGATGTTCCCTTTGTTCTTCGGTATGTTACTTGCCCGAGATTCGATCGTCGGTATCTGTATACCTAGTTCAACCTCGTTACCTACAAGTCTCTTTACTCGTTCCATAATACAAGATCTCGTGATTAACACTTAGTCACATTGCTTGCAAGGCTTATTTTGATGTTGCATTACCGAGTGGGCCCTGAGATACCTCTCCGTCACACGGAGTAACAAATCCCAGTCTTGATCGATGCCAACCCAACAGACACCCTCGGAGATACCTGTAGAGCACCTTTATAGTCACCCAGTTACGTTGTGACGTTTGATACACACAAGGCACTCCTCCAGTGTCCATGTGTTGCATGATCTCATGGTCATAGGAACATATACTTGACAGGCAGAAAACAGTAGCAATAAACTGACATGATCATATGCTACATTTGTCGTTTGGGTCTTGTCCATCACATCATTCTCCTAATGATGTGATCCCGTTATCAAATGACATCTCATGTCCATGACTAGGAAACCATAGCCATCTTTTAACGAACTAGTCTATTAGAGGCATACTAGGGACATGGTGTTGTCTATGTATCCACACATGTATGTGAGTTTTTGATCAACACAATTATAGCATGGATAATAAACGATTATCATGAACAAGGAAATATGATAATAACTAATTTATTATTGCCTCTAGGGCATATTTCCAACACTACATGGGCCCTGAGAGATTTTTTTGAAATTATCTCATGGGCCTAAAGCCCATCTCAGATTTCAATAATCCACCACCAGATCTCAAGGGCCCATTTTGTCCTCAGTCCCAATTACTATTTTGATATACCAGCATTTCAGTGAAGACCTGTTAAGGTTGAGCTTCACCTAGAACAAGTAGCTACACTCCTTCACAACTGAACAATGGACTATGCCTTGAATTGTCAGTTTGGCATCAAGAAGTTTCACCACAAGTCCTACTAGTACTAGGCTGCCGAAGGCTGGCCCCTCGGGTGGAGCATATTAATCACACTCCTGGCCTATTCGTGAGCTTACTAGAGATCACCACAATGTCATAGACCGTGACCAGCAGTCGGGCTCATATAGGTGTGTTCCTCCAAAGATCGCTCTGTAGGACAGCATCTTGCTTACATATAAGCTTTAGAACACATTAGACAGTAGTTATCCTACCATACAATATCCGAGAGTATTGCAACGGAGCGGGTTAGTAAAGTTACTCTCCTCAGTTCATCACTGGCTTGTTTTCCCAGGTCCTACTTCACGGGATCTCCGATCACGTATGTTGAGTTAATACCATGGCAACTCATGTGGGTCTCATACCATCTCCTTCGATGCATTATCTATCAGAACACATGATAGCCCTTTAGCAAAGGGATCTGCCAGATTCTTAGCCGTTTGGATGTATCCAACGCTATAACTTTGGAGCTTCTTAAACGTCTAACAACTTTCAATCTCATTCTTATATGTTTGTTGGACTTCATGTTATCCTTTGAACTCTTCACTTTGGCAATGATTGTCTGGTTATCGCAGTTTATAAGGATAGCCGGAAGTGGCTTCTCAACCACTAGCAAGTCCATCAAAAGATCTCGAAGAAATTCTGCTTCGACACCAGATGTGCCTAATGCTGTTAATTCTGCTTCCATTGTCGATCTCATTAAGATCCTTTGCTTGCAAGACTTCCAGCAAACAGCGCCACCTCCAAGAGTAAAAATATACCCAGTAGTGGCCTTCATCTCATCAACATTAGAGATCTAATTCGCATCACTATACCCTTCTAGAACCGACGGGTATCCAGTATTGTGAAGTCCGTGGTTCATAGTACCTTTTAGATAGCGCATAACTCTTTCAACAGCACACCAATGAACATCACCCGGATTGGCGACAAACCGGCTCAGTTTTCTCACAGCAAACGCAATGTCAGGCTTGTTGCGCTAGCTAGATACATAAGTGAACCAATGATTTGAGAGTAACTCAATTGATCTTTAGTTGTGCCTGTGAACTTTCGAACCAACACGCTAGGATCATATGGTGTTTCAGAAACTTTGCAGTCCGAATATCCAAAACGACTCAAAATCTTCTCAACATAATGGGATTACAGAACTGTAACCCCACCCTCATCATCTATCAATAGCTTGATGTTCAAGATAACATCAGCCACTCCAAGGTCCTTCATCTCAAAGTTCTGAGACAGAAAAGACTTAACCTCCTCAATCACTTTGAGATTGGTTCCAAATATCAGTATGTCATCAACATACAAGCATAGTATAACTCCTTCGCCCTCACCATGGCGATAGTATACACATTTGCTAGCTTCATTAACAACAAAGCCAACAGATATCGGAGTTGTATTAAACTTCTCATGTCATTGCTTAGGTGCTTGTCTCGGGCCATATAAAGATTTCGGCAACTTACACACCTTTCCTTCCTGACCATCTATCACAAAGCCATCTGGCTGTTGCATATAGGTTTCCTCCTCTAGCTCTTCATTAAGGAAAGCCATCTTGACGCTCATTTGATGGACGAGAAGACCATGTGAGTCCGCCAACGAGAGTAGTACTCGAATGGTGGTCAGTCTGGCTACGGGTGAATAAGTATCGAAGAAATCTTCTTCTTCTTTCTGGGCATAGCCCTTGGCCACAAGCCTAGCCTTATACTTTTCAATTGTACCATCGGGCCTAAGCTTCTTTTTGAACACCCACTTACATCTCAATGGTTTGCAACCATAGGAACGCTCAGTTATTTTCCATGTTCCATTAGCCATGATGGAATCCATCTCGCTACGGACTGCTTCTTTGCAGTAGTCAGCATCAGGAGATGCATAGGCTTCTGAAACAGAAGTGGGATTATCATCCACGAGGTACACAAGGAAGTCATCACCAAAGGTCTTTGTAGTCCTTTATCTCTTGCCCCTACCAAGGGTTTCCTCGTCATCCTCCTCAGGATTTTCATCATGTGTTTGTTCGTAATATTCCATAGGAATGGCAGGCTGAGGAGTCTCCTTCAATTCCTGTCTAGAAGTGCTTTGCATATCTCTTATGGGGAATATACCTCAAAGAATGTAGCATCCTTAGACTCCATAATTGTACCGACCTCATGTCAGGTACCACAGATTTCACTACTAGAAATCTATAGCCAACGCTATTCTTAGCGTAGCCCAACTTATCGCAGTCCACGGTCTTTGGTCCAATATTACACTTTTGGGGGATCTGCACATTGACTTTCTCCAAACAGCCCCAAGTACATAAGTAGGAGAGTGTCGTCCTTCTCTTCGACCACTGCTCATAGGGAGTGAGCTCATTATCTTTTTTCGGAACTTTATTCAGGACATGACACGAAGTCAATATAGCCTCCCCCCACCATGCCTTGGATAAACCCGATGTATCTAACATGGCGTTACCCAAATCAGTTAGAGTACAGTTTTTCCGCTCGACAACCCCGTTTGACTGGAGCGAATAGGGAGGCGTCATCTCATGAATAATGCCATGTTCCAAAGAGAAAGAATCTAACTCTTTTGAGAAGTACTCTCCACCACTATGAGACTGCACTCATTTAATTTAATTTTCAAGTTGGTTCTCAACTTCTGCCTTATAGATTTTAAAGAAGTGTAGAGCCTCATCTTTAAAATAGATACACATAGCAATATCTAGTGGAATCATCTATCAATGTCATGAAGTATTTTTTTCCACCTTTAGTCAACACACCATTCATCTCACAGAGATCTGAATGTATAAGTTCTAGTGGCGCCAAGTGTCTCTCCTCAACAGCCTTGCGAGGTTGCTTTGCTTGCACACTCGAATGACACTTAGAACCTTTGGCTAAGGTGAAACTCGGGATTAAATTCAGTTTTGCTAGCCGCGTCATAACACTGAAACTAATGTGATAAAGACGTAAATGCCAAACTTCAGATTCATTAACACTCGAATGAATATTGTTCACGACTTTATTACAAAAATTTGCAAGGGAAAGGCGGAACACACCTCCGCATTCATAACCTTTTCCAACGAAAAGTTCATATTTCGTGAAAACTACTTTATTAGACTCGAAGACCAACTTAAACCCTTCTCTACATAGAAGGGAGCCACTAACGAGGTTCTTCTTGATGGCGGGGACATGTTGCACGTTCTTCAGCTGCACAATCCTTCCCGAAGTAAACTTCAGATCGACCGTGCCAACACCAAGAACAAAAGCACTCGCGCCATTCCCCATCAATACGGACCCTCGGCTTGTGACCTGATAAGAAGAGAACAATGAGATGTCAGCACACAAATGAATATTTGCACCTGTGTCCACCCACCAATGTGGACTGACAAACTGAAAATACGGTAAATAAATTATCGTACCCAGATGCACCACTTTCATTGTTGCCCACAATCATATTGGTAGACTTATTGTCCTGCGCTGGCTTCTTGTACCTGTTTGGACACTTGTTGGCCCAATGTTCCTCTAAACCACAGTTGAAGCAGCCATCACCCTTCTTATTCCTCTTGAAGGTCTTCTTTCCCTTCTTCTTGAAGTCGGTATTCTGCTGGACATAATTATTTTCCTTGGGCTTGTGGGAATTGAAGTTCTTCTGATGTACCATATTGGCAACCGAAGAGCTTTCAACTGCTTTTCCATAACAGTCCTTTGCTCTCGAGTTCTGCTCAACACTCAGATGGCTGATGATATCCTCTACTGAGAATTCCTGCCTCTGATGTTTCAGAGTGGTAGCAAAGTTTTTCTAGGAATTAGGGAGCTTAGCAATTATACACCCCGCGACAAATTTGCCCGGTAAATTGCACTTAAGAACCTCAAGTTCCTTAGCAATGCATATTATCTCATGAGCTTGTTCTAACACAGAACGGTTGTTAACCATTCTGTAATCATGGAACTGCTCCGTAAAATCCATCTCACTCCCAGCATCGGTGGCCCCGAATTTAGATTCGAGCGCCTCCCATAAATCCTTGGTGACCTCCACATGTAAATATGCGTCAGCCAGCTTATCTCCGATCACGCTAAGAACTGCTTCGATAAAATAGATAGTGGCCTCCTTGAACGCCTTCTCCTTTACGGGAGTGATCGTTCCTGTGAAAGTGACACCGGCTACCCAGAACACGTTCATAGTCGTGAGCCATAAGGTGGTTTTGGTCTGCCAACGCTTAAAATATGTACCGGTAAACTTGTCTGGTTTCAGTGCAGCAGCAAAATCATTACTCAGAAAATTCCTACACATATTAGGTTAATCGCCCCTCTCCCGAGGGACCCTTCTCTTTTCATGCTCCAATAGCATGTGAAAGACAAATCTTTATAAAAGTGTGCAATTCCCTATCCACTAGCAAGGTGGGACTAAACTTTCCACCCCTTGTAATGTCACCAACATGGGCACTTAGAGATTTTTCTGAAATTGTCTCGTGGTCCTGAAGCCCATCTCAGATTTCAACATAAACATGCAGGTGCCCCACTTCCTGTGGAATCGGCTGGTCGGCAAGCTGGAGAGGGACGAGGCGGTGGTGGACGTGGCGGTGCGAACTCCGGGGGCGGGGGCAGTTACGGAATCGGGTGCTGGGACAAGGTGCTTCTCTGCAAGGCCAAGATCGGAGGGGTTTCATCTCCGTGTTTTCTTAGGGAGACCATTAGCGGCACGGCTGCGAACAGATAGAGTAGGGAGTTGATATATTTTATCATTCTTAGGATAGTGCGAAGCCTGGATGCTGATTTTCCTTTTCTTAATCGTCAAGAGCAATGCTTTATAGTGGATGCTAATTTTGTTCTCTCAATCAAGAACTGTGTTTACGGTGGATTTAAATTTAAATGTCACGACCCTGAGGGGGGGCAGGGGGGCGGCCGCCCCGGTCACCCCGGAACCAAGGGGGGCCCTCCCCAGGTATGTAGTGCATGCACCCCTGCCCCAAATCTCAACCAGAAGAACGCCATTAGAGCTTCAAGTATCGTACAGTATCTCAACGAAGAAGAAAGGCGAAACGTTATTGACTTCAGGCTTTAGTTGGGAAAAGACTTTTCTCTAGCGTCAATATGATGCTTAAGTGGTAGTGGGCCGGCTTGGTTAGGAAAAGACTTTTCCGCACGAACTGGAATAGCGATCAATTGATGCATACTTGCGCTCGTCCGCTGCAGCGGCGGCGCATCTAGTTCAACACTAGAACCCTAGAAAGGCGATGGCAGAGATTCAGGAGCGGCTCGCAGGGCCAACGGTGGGCTTTCGGCGCTGGTGTGCACCATGGTGAAAGCGAAGCTAGCGTGGATGGGTTAGTACTCTTGTTTTCTCTGGTTTCATGTTAGGTACTGTATAAGTTACAGCTATTTGATCGGTAACCATTATTTAGTGTTGTATATATTTTCCAACATCTTAGTTTAATTTAATACTTCCATATAGATTGATTTTAGGTTTCATCAGGCTAATTATACGTTTTATGTGATATGATTCTCTCTCCACGCTATCAATATTGCTATGTCAAACACCCGACCTGTCCTCCAGTAGATCATTTGAGCGTAATTTGGCTTGCTTAATGATGCAACTGGGTTTCATCTCTTGTGCGATGATCTTTGTTTACTTGTCTTTAAACAACCCTTGATTTCTCATGCGTCATATCCCCTTCGGCGAGGCCAAGAGGCCTAGTCATTCAGATGAGACCACTCATAGTGGCATGATTATCAAGGGGTGTATCTAGTGAGTTTGCGTCCAGGGCCCCATTTTTTAGCATCACTTTTTTCCATATAGCACCGTTAAGACATGTTTAAATTTGGACATGTCTACTCCCCATGTTTATGGTGGATCCAAATTATGAACAGAGTTTCCATCAAAGTTGGCATGGCCCATGCACTCCCCATGTTTTCTCGTTTAATATCATGGCAAAATAAATAAATTCCAGCGTATGTTTGTTTTTCCTGATGAATACACCACACAAATTTTAACATGCATTTTTTGCCATGACAATTCTGTTCATAATTTGTGCTACTTTACATACATGGTAAATTCCTCACACAAGACATGACTATTTTTATTGAAAACACCATGGCCAATTTTGATATGATTCTAACATGGCATTTTCCTTGTTCATATTTTATTTCAACTTTTTAATTTTTTAATACACATGAAATTTTTTGCATACTTATATTTTGTTTTTTGTTCATATATGGAAATTTAATTTAAAATACCATGGTATTTTTTTACTATGAATCTGCCATCGAAACTTTATTCTTGTTTGTATGATGGGTTGGTTGTAGCGACAACTATTTGTTCGATCCCGGAAGGCTCCAACTCGAACGAGGCTTTTTCTGCGGGCCGTTCGTTACTTTGGTCGTCCCAGCCCGAACGAATCGTTCGGTCTGAGGCTCTCCTAAACCGAACGTTCTGAAGATATTGGCGTCCAAAATCTGTCGAGGTGTCTAGTTAAACCAATCTGAAATAAGCTTTCTCCAACTAAATAAGTGTGAAATGTTCAGAGAGAGCTCCTCAAGGCTATGTGTGACTGTTAAACAAGATTTGCATGTTCATGTTTACAACTTATGAATCTCGGATTGTACATCTGTTCTTAAAAGCATACCCCAGAAGTTAATAAGACTTGTAAAACTTAATCTAAGCTGCACAGTTGGACCCCCTGACTCGGGAGTCGAAAGTTTCAGTTTCAAAGAAAAAAGGACTCCGGAGTGGAAACATACCTCCCTCCTTGCACACGTAGACCATGGCCGCAGGGTATGAAGAAGCAACTCCGGGCTGCGTCGTAGCAGATTTTGCACACCTTTTCACTGTAGAGATCTTCCGCGGAGGAAGAGGGGATGGTGGTTTAGGCTAGGCAGGAGACAAGCTACCTGTATTTACTTGGTTCTCTTTTACTTGAGGTATCCTCTCAAGTCTCAACCGAAGGTCTGAGATGGGCTGGCTAGCTTAAGTTTGCTCAAACGGATAGTAGAGAGGAAACCCCACGAGAAACGAGACTTCAGAGTTGATTCATATA
This sequence comes from Hordeum marinum, assembly GCA_022496015.1. Taxonomy (NCBI): domain Eukaryota; kingdom Viridiplantae; phylum Streptophyta; class Magnoliopsida; order Poales; family Poaceae; genus Hordeum; species Hordeum marinum. Next base: position 413,253,817 of record CM039673.1, read on the forward strand.
GGACCAAATGTGAGCGAAAGAACCGAACCAAATAGCTTAGTAGTTGACCATGTATAGAAATTGACCAGAATCATGAGAAGTTGTACTAACAAGTTTGGAGCTGAGACCTGAGAGAAAGTAAGCGAAATATACATGAGCTGCAGCATACAAATTCGCGAACACAAGGTTCAGATTCAGAACATCGATAACAGGAGCAGGAACAACAACAGTTTTACTCCAGCTTGCATGAACAAATGGAGCAAATTGCTCAAAGGTACATCCATGGCGATCGTACAAGGGCGAACTAATAATATCCTCGTATACACTCTGCATACAATTTCAACACTGGCTTTAATGGACACTTGCAGACGAGAGGAAGTTGTTATATCCTCCACGAGGATAGGCCGCGGCATTGTACCTCTTCTCGTTATCGAGCGCCTCTTCGGCCTTCCACGCTGCTTCAAATGGATCCAAGGAGCACGGCCGCGGTTTGAACAAGCGGTCCTCCTGTCCCTGAAGCGATGGAGCGTCAAGATCCGGCGCCGCGGCGCGGCATTGTACCTCTTCTCCTTGACAGCATCATGGAAGGCAGGGTTGTGCATGGCCCGATCCTCTGGTATCCACGGCATACCTTGGTCCGAGCCATCCAGCAGGTACAGATGTTCCTGTTGGTCCATCTCAGTGTTGGCTCCAGTGCCCGGCTCAACTTCAGTTGGGCCGGCTTCCATCATCCACATTAGTTCTTCAATATCAAAACCATCTTCCTCTGCCGAGATGGCCTGCCGCTGCTGCTCTGCTGCTGCTTCGTTGAGTAACTGCAGCTCCTCGTCGACTTGCAGCCCAAGAAGCTCTTTCATTGAGCAAGAGAACCGGCCCATGTCGTCGTCAGCTTCAGGTATTGACTCATCCGGCAAGAAAACCGGTGCAGCAGCAGTGAACGACGATGTGGCAGGTTCCGGGACCGGGACGGGGACGGGGACGGCAACTCGGCTCCTCTTCTTGGGGCGCGGCGGATGAGGATCGGCGGCGGCAGCTGTCGCTGGCCTCTTCTGTGCGTGCGTGCTTGCAGTCACGGCCTCTGGCTGCGGTTGTTGACGCTTGTACGCGGCCGATTCCTGGCGGGTCGCGTCAGGAGCATGCTGAGCCAAGTGCATCTTGCAGAACACCTTGACCCCCTCCCGCAGGCACCGGTACTCTTCCATGACCCAGCCGGTGGACTTGCCCTTCTTCTTGAAAGAGTGGTTCTTGACCTCGCCGACCTTGCCTCCCGCGTGGCTAACAATCTCCGTGGTCTTTTGGATGGTCCAGGAGCCGCCGCCGGCGCCGCGCACGCTCTGGAGTTTGCTCCCGTTCTTGCTTTTGCACGTGGTGAAGAAGAAGCGGTCGCCGCTGCTCAAGGCCTGCTGCACGGGCGCGTACCGGGCGGCGAGATCCTTGGGCTCGCAGCCGGAGATCTGGACGCGGTGGATGAGCTTGTCGGCGCCGTGCAGCGTCTCGCCGGAGAGAAGGCGTGGCAAGTAGTAGGTGACGGCCTCCACTTCCGTAGGATTCAGACGGTAGTGCTGGAAGATGCCATCGACGTCGAGCAATTCCATCTTGGCCGGTGGAGGTTGCCCGATCTGGTGCTAGGGTTCTAGCTAGGAGTGAAGGGGTTGATGTGGATCGACGGCGGGCGACTGGGATTTGGGAGAGGGTGGCGGCGGGATCGGAAGGTGTCGTGGGGACGAGAAGGGTACTGACTTGCACGCGATCCAGGACGCGTCAAATTTCCTTTCTCTGAATCCGATTCGGTCCCAGTTTTCCGTCAGTTTTCTGAAACTTGCCGCGCCCGTTGTTCATCCCAAGACTAGATACATTCATCAACATCACGAGCTGAGGCCAGGATGCGAGAACAGAGGTCACGAATTCCCCCGGTTGTGTGCTGCAGCAGCAAGCAGATTCAGCCCATAGAGAAATTGTTGGCCCCTGTGCAACAGTGTGTGCAATTAACGTCGCCCATTTGCGGGGTTCACATCATGTCTTTCAGTCAGAATGCAGTCAAGTAGCCTGAAACCGGTAGTCACCCAACCATGCTAGGAATGTATCACCAAGACCAGTGCAGCACATAGTCCTCGCGGAAGCAGCTCAGAGTTGAGTGCTATGCTATACATACCTGAACAAGGCCAGAAATCTATGATCATCATTCATCAGGGTACACTATCAAAACCCCAGTTTTCCGATTGCACAATGTAAGCAAGACAAAAGACCATTACACTTCTAAACACATCGATGGTTGAGATTACCTCCACACCTCTTCATCATGATGGTCTTAATTATAAAAGACGACGCGGGCCCATCCGCGGCGATACGCCTGCCGTGTATGTACGAAAACGCACACCCAACCAACCATACGCGCGTCGGGCACGCTGTGTACGCGTAGGTCGCCGCACGTGTGCCGCATCGTGTGGCTGATGGGCGGTCAGTTAGACCCGTCGCCTTACCCGTAGATTCAAATTTAAATGTTAAATTTTGGTACACTAGTTTTCTAGCATCGTTAAGACATGGTTGTATCTGTGTAATCGGAAGCGACTAGCGATCTGACGATCACTCATGGAAGTCCCTCGAGTGAACGTTTCAACCAGGATCCTACGATCGGGAGCAAAGCTCAATGCACCGCTCCCTTGTTTGCTCAGGGTCTACCTCATCACATGGGTGCCAGCCTCATTCATTCTGATGGAAATGGTTGAGTGTGTTTTCGTACATCGTTGGTGTTGTTAGATTTTCATTAAAAAAATACTCACTCTATTTAAAAATATATAAGATGTATTAGTTTTTTAAAAAGTCAACCCCTTTTAAGTATGATTAAATTTGTACTTTCTTTGTAAAGAAATATAAAAGAGTTTAGGTCACTACTTTATGATCTAAATGCTTTTTTATTTCTTTACGGATGGAGTAGAAAAGTGTACCAAAATTCATAATATCGAATTGGTATCATCAGAACTCGTCATGAAATGTATTTTCATTTTTGTAGCATTGTGGATATCAGTATTTTTGGCTTTTAACTTGATCAAAGTTAAAGAATTTGACTTTCTAAAAAACCAATGTTCAAGAAATCGGTAACTGGTAGTGGCTCGGTGAGATTGGCAGTAGCGATTAATCGGTGAATTGGCCTATTAACTGGATTAATATGTCGACCATTAATCGGTAGATTAAATAGAAACTTTTCAACTTATATCTAATTTTTTTATGTCTTAAACCATACTTCCATGCACTTAGCTATGTAATATAGCAAAATATTCTATTGTAGGCATATAAGAAATAGACAAGAGGTAAAATTCGTAATATAAAATGTCAAAATTCGAAATTATGAATTAAACATTTAAACTTGTGCATATACTAGCTAACATACATCACACAATATACTACAAATAACAACCAAAACCAATACTTACATCCACTAATCTACAAAATTGTAATTTATAATCTACTAATATATGAATGTTGGATTCTCCACTAAGATAGGGGAAAAGATTGTAGTACCTTGCCTGCTGGTGATGACATGGAGGACGAGATTGGGGAGCATCCCATGGAAGAGGATGGGGAGTAGGTAGGGGGTGGGGTCTAGTCAGGCGACCAGAGTGGTAGAGCAACTGGATCTTGGAGGTGTAATGTTGCGGCTCAAACCAATGAGGACCTGGCTAGCCACCAACCAGGTTAGGAGGCGATGAAAGAAGCATGTGGGAGTGGGAGGAGGGTCAAACCCTAGATATTTAGTAGCAAGAGGGGTGGAAGGGGTTATGTGTCAAGATTTTGGGATTGGTGCAACGGGACGGTAGTGATTAATAGGTCTGGCAAGTGATTAATCAGTATGACAATTGATTAATCGGTATGACAACTGATTAATCGGTCTAACTGGCAAGTTAATCGGGCTGACAAGTTAACGCGGTGAATAGGTGCTATTCGATTCGGTTACGCTACGAGTAGCGATTAACTGGCAAGTTAACTGGTTAATCGGACGAATTCTTGATCAATGTAAAAAACTAATACACCTTATGTTTGGAAACTGTGGTAGTTTGGGAACTCAGAGACATGAGGAAGTGTGTTTTATTTTCACTTATATAATCTGTTTTTTCATGGGTCCTTGAAGGTGTGATCCTATGTTATCTGCTAATTAACACATAGTTACTGGGCAATTTTTTACATTGGTGGATGCACGTACTATATTGATGCTACCATATCACGTTATGACACTTCTTGTTTATAAGTGATGTGAGCACCCGCAAGATTGATATATTTTTATAGGTCGGTTGCTACTAATTGATTTGAAAAATCATTGACATGGTCAAAATAATGAATCAAATCCAAAATTAAATACCTCAATTGAATGAAAGAATTCCAAAATTAAGGAGCATAGTGAAAGTAAACGAGTTGAATGAGAGCGCTTGAGAAATTGTTAAGCCGATTAAAATTAGGTGACCTTCTGAATTGAATACCCCAATTAGTTGTGAGGCCTTAAATTCTTGGAAGCATAGTGTATAGTATAAAATAACTGAATGAGAAAACTTTGAGAAATTGTTGACCAAGTCAGAATTGGGTGACCCAATTTTAATTGGAGACCTTTACTAAATGTGAGCTCTTTAAAACTAGGGAGAATAATGTTATAGAGGATTTTGGCAAAAAAAATCATGTTATATATTATAAATTTTTCATGCAATAAATAAATATCTTTGCTATACCGTACATCATCATTTTTGTATATACGAAAAAACTAAAATGCTCACAAAAGCTACCATGTGCATAACAAATTGATGTGACATAAAGTATAAATTTACCATAATGTAGAACAAAACAATTTCATGTTATAAAAAAACTAAAAACAAAACTAGCATAAAAAATTACCATGATTACAGAGCATAAGAATGCCCCCTGTTTGGATATAGTATCATATACTGAAAACTCATAGCCATGCTTGTTCTCGCCTGATCACGGAATCAGCAACCACACACTAGTGTGGGGATTTGGCCTTGTAATTGTGGGCTGTGAAGGAATGCCAGACACTCTCTCCGTTCTTAAATATAAGTCTTTTAAAAGTTTTCACTAGAGGACTACATACAAATGTATATAGACATACTTTAAAGTGTAGATTCACTCATTTTGTTTCGTATGTAGTGTCCTTGTGAAATCTCTTAAACGACTTATATTTAGAAACGAAGAAAGTATTAAGTATCGCATGCCATGTAGTTCACGGGAGGACCCACATGAACAGGTGTCTTCAGTCCAGTCCAGGACGTGCGTGACGTTATGTACCATCATGTATTGATGGTATGCATCACATGAAAACAGTATACATAAACGCCGTCCCACATACAGTTATTAGAAGATGTGTATACTCTGATAAATCAGCTTTCATGATAAGAGTAAGCGCAACAACAGTTTCAGTCTCATCACACACACAAAAAAGACAACAGTTTTAGTCTTCTTTTCAGCGTAAACCCTGATGGTTTTCTCCAGAGCGCACACTCTGCATGGACAAGGCAATCGTTCTGCAGGTACGCGTCCAACACACATTCTGCAATGCAAAGATTCACGAGAATCAGTTCATCCTCTTTCAAACATTTACACACCCGTCAAGCAGCTTTGTTTTCTTGAGTTCATTATTACTAATTTACAATCTCCCAAAATTTTGCTATAAATATGCATTTTTTAGTTGCCAAGGTAGACACGGATCGATACCGTACACGCTGCTACTACTACGCTTTCATATGCCATTTTCCCTTCAGACCAAGGCAAGCTATGAGTCATTGAACCGGGGCGCATGTCCGGGTTCTTCATCCGCGCACCGAGGTTGTCCCGGAGACGGTGCTCCAACCACGACAGCAACTAATTGGCTGGGCGAGGGTCCAACACGTCGAGGCCGTCGGTCATCGCCGGCTCCTCCTCCAGGCTCCAGCTTCCGCTTCTGCGCGGGTGAGGCCATCTCACCGGCCAGCGGCGGCGCGACATCCGGCAAGCGACGAGCGAAGGAGAGAGTGTTAAGCGATTTGGTTCATGTTGATGTCCGTTTCCACCTTTCTGTGCTGACGGAACGTTTCCTAGGATTAGCCTAGTCCGTCATGGCACTGTTCCACCCCGTTGCCATTTCATACGCGTACACACATCGTACATGAACTGTTCCCACCTGGTATCTTCCGTCGTATTTTCATCAGTACTAAATGCGACCACCCATGCCTCGTTGTTCCATTGGTTCACCAAGCGGGAGCGCACGAGCTCGTGTGTTACATCACTCTCTTATCATATACTCCATCAATTTTTTTTATATAAGGTGTATAATTTTCAGCATGATAATCAAGACACATAATTATAAAAGTTTAGGATAAAATTAGCCTTAACAAATTTATTGATTAGTGGCAAGTAAATAATTGAGTTTAGCAAAGTAAGAGATACGTGCAACTGAGACAAGAGATAGTTTCATTTTTTGATACAATTAGAGATACATGCAATCATGAGAGAGATACTTGTAGCGACCAGACCTCAAGCGGCCAAACCTCTGTGTGTTCTGTGTCATCACTGAATCAGTATAGTAGCACACACAGTACATCAATGTATATATCAAAATACAATCACATATAAATAACGTAAAACTGATATATATATATATATATATATATATATATCGCTATTCGTCACCCTGTCGGACGGCAAAGAACCCACCTAGGCCAGCCTAGTGCTATCCCAGGTTGCACAGGTAGCTGCCACGTGGCAGCTTTGCCGTCTGTTGGCGGACGGCAAAAATCTTTGCATCTTTGCCGTCTGCCAGCGGACGACAAAGGGCATGGACGGCACACGTGACAACTTAGTTCCGTTAAGGGCTTAACGGCATGCTTTGCCGTCTGCGAGCTGAGGGCAAAGCACCAGTTTCTTTGTCGGCCTAGGTGGGTTCTTTGTCGTCCGCTGGCAGACGGCAAAGAACCCACCTAGGCCAGCCTAGTGCTATCCCAGGTTGCACAGGTAGCTGCCACGTGGCAGCTTTGTCGTCTGCTAGCTGACGGCAAAGACCTTTGCCGTCTGCCAGCACACGGCAAAGTGGCTATATAGCCCCTGTTTTTTCTTAAAATCATTCAATTTGACAGAATTTCACATATATATCCAACATATCAACAATACAAGTTTCCAACAAGCATACCGACAATAAGTTTCAACAAGCATACCAATAATAAGTTTCAACAACATATCCAACATACAAGTTTTCAACAACATATCCAACATACAATGGTTTCCAACAACATATCCATACATACATATCCAAAACAAGTTTCCAATAAGTTTCCATAAACAAAAAGGAAGCACAAGTAGAAGAGTACACTCCATCAATGCAAGCTTCCTCATCTATAGCAAATCTGCAAATTAGAAAAGATGAAAGTTAGAAGAAGAAGAAGACTAGCTAGAAGAAAAAAAGAAAAAGAAGAAGAAGAATTTATCTTCTCTTTCTTTTTCTCCTCTCCTCTCCTCTTCTCCAAGGTACTAATGTCATTTTCTAGCTAACTAAGCATATCAAGTCATTTTGAAGGAAAAAAATGCTAAGTATAGGTCATTTTATAGCTATCCTAGGCAGAATATATGATTTTGGAGGTAAGTAAGGTTATTGTGTCATTTTTGAGGAAAATATGCTAAGTATAGGTCATTTTGGAGCTAAACCAAGGTTATTATGCCATTTTTTTTACCTAAATGAGCTAATTATGTCATAAATGAACTAGCTAAGCTAATTATAGATCATTATTGAGCTATCCTAGGTAGTTATGTCATTTTGTACCTAAGTGAGCTAATTATGTCATAAATGAACTATCTAAGCTAGCTATAGATCATTATTGAGCTATCCTAGGTAGTTATGCCATTTTCTAGCTAACTAAGAATATCAAGTCATTTTGGAGGGAAAAATGCTAAGTATAGGTCATTTTATAGCTATCCTAGGTAGAATATATCATTTTGGAGATAAGTAAGGTTATTACGTCATTTTTGAGGAAAATAAGTTAAGTATATGCCATTTTGGAGCTAATTAGGTCATTTCTTAAGCTATCTGTGCATTTGTTAAGCAAAACACTTGGGATAGCCGCCTCCATGCTTTGCCAGAAGCTCATACTCTTCGATGGAATCCTTTTGGATGACCGCTCCATCCGAGAATTTGGCGACGTATCGACTGTATCACATATCTAGGAATAAGAGCATTTCAAAGGAATTAGAAGTTGCGAAACAATGTACCGAGAACTTACTCGATGTACGGCTGCACTTCTGTTAGGTTGTTGAAGATATACAACGAAATGGTCCGCCATTCTTCGACATCCAACGCTATTGATTTCGAAGCACCGGCTGGTGCGAGCTTCCCTTTGAATAGGCTGAGGTTGGATCGGCCTTTTTCACGATTGCCATCATTGTACCGAGGCTTCGGATTATGCAAATGACGATTCTTGGCTTTGTAGTGTGCTGTCATGAAGTTTGCCGCCTCCTTAGTAATGAATGCCTCGGCCAGCGATGCTTCAACTCTACGTTTATTTTTACATTTTGCTTGAAGTGTCTTCTGCATCCTCTCAGTTGCGAAGCACCAATGATTTTGCATGCCCTCCCCAATCTTGCCTCGGTCAGGAGATGCAAAATCAAATGCTGCATTGGATTAAAGAAGCCCGGTGGAAAGATCTTTTCTAACTTGCAGATCAACTCCGGCACCAACTCTTCAGTTTGTCTAGCACGTCAGGCGATAGTTCTTTCGCACAAAGAGCACGGAAGAAATAGCTCAGCTCTACCAGTACTAGCCATTCATCCTCAGGGATAAAGCCACGCAACATCACCGGCATTACCCGCTCACACCATATGTGCCAATCATGACTCTTGAGACCAAATATTTTCAATTTGTCAAGACTCGCTCCCCTCTTTAGATTCGCTGCATACCCATCGGGGAACATCAACTGCATTTTCACCCACAAGATCATTTCCCTCATAGCTGGTCTTCCAAGATTGAACCATGCCTTTGGCTTCCTCCAGTTGTTCTTTCCTTTCGGTTGTCGAATGTTTTGTAACGGTCTATCACATAGTGCCTCCTGGTAGACTCTAGCCTTAGGATTATCCTTCGACTTCCCCTCTGTGCCGAACAATGTACCAAAAAGGTCCTTCGCGATATTCTTTTCAGTGTGCATCACATCGATGTTGTGTGGGCAAAGGAGGTCTTTAAAGTAAGGCAGATCCCACAAACATATCTTGTGAGTCCAGGTGTGTTCCGTATTATACCCTTTGAAATACCCTGGACGATCTAGATCCGGCTCAAGAGCATTTATCTGATCCAGGATCTGTTGGCCTGTCAACGCAGGTGGTGCAGTGTTTTTGACAACTCTACCTTTGATGAAATTCTTCTTGTCTTTTCTGAACTTATGGTCAGGATCTAGGAACTGTCTATGCATGTCAAAGCAAGAAAACTTGTGACCCGCCTCCAGCCAACGGAACTGAAGAGTTGCCTTGCATGTGGGGCACGGAAACCTTCCATGCACACACCAGCCAACGAATAGCGCATATGCCGGCAAGTCATGCATCGAGTACATGTACAACAAATGCATTTTGAAGTTCTTTTTTGTAGCGGCGTCGTATGTCTTGATCCCATTATCCCAGGCTTCTTGCAATTCATCCTTAAGCGGTTGCATGTACACATTCATATTCTTCCTCGGATATTCGGGTCCTGGAATTATCAACGTCAGGAAAATGTTGTTTCTTTTGATAATCTCTCCGGGGGGAGATTGAGTGGAATGACAAATACAGGCCAACAACTGTATTGTGGTACCGTCATACCATACACATTGAACCCATCCGTGCTGATGGCAACTCGAGGATGCCTTGGATCTCCTGCTTTATCCTTATGTAATGCATTGAAGTGCTTTCATGCAAAAGCGTCTGAAGTGTGTCCCAACATCGGATTCCCATCTGCATCTAGTTCTGTTCTTTTACCCAATTTATGCGACGTCATTTGTCTAGCCATTTCTTTGACCATGAAAAGACGTTGAAGTCTTGGTATGATGTAGATACCGAAGAACATTAATGGGGATTTTGGTCTGACTCTTCTCACCCATACCGTTGTCTACCAGAACATACCTGGAAGCATTGCAAATGGGGAAATAGTTCAAGCCCGCATACTCAAGCCTAAATAAGGCACATCCATTCTCACAGGCATCTATCTTCTCATAGGGCATCTTAAGCGCACATAGGATTTTGTCGGACTGGTACATGTTTGGTGGCAATACATGGCCTTTGGGTAGAAAGCGTCCAAATATCGTCATCATCGCGTCATAGAATTCTCTGCCCAGGTTGAACTAAGCCTTCAGAGCCATTACTTGCGCGATGGCATCCAGCTGACAAAGCTCAGTGTGCTCGTGGAGAGCATGTTTTGAAGACTCCAACATTTCATAAAAGGCCTTTGCAGATTCCTCCATCTCATCGTCCGAATACCAAGCATCATCAAAGTCTTGCACCATGTCTTCGATCTCGGTATCATGCTCATCGGTGCGACGATGAACCACCTTAGCTCTGGCACGCTGGGCAGACTCACCATGAAATGTCCAACCCATATATTTAGGAGTAAAACCCCACTTCTGCAGGTGTTTGATCATTTCAAACTCTGACTTCTTCTTATAGTTGTCGCAATTGACACAAGGGCACCAGGTTGTTTTCTGTCCATTTGCAAATGCGACTCTCACAAACTCCTTGGTTTTTGTTATCCATTCACGGGTCATGTCTTTTTGACTAGTGTGTCCGGTGTACATCCACCCACGATCACTCATCTTGCCTAGCTACTGGACACACAAAAAATATATACATAATTCAGCAAACCATATTCATCAGTTAATAGAGTTTGTTAGTTTTATTACGTCCATGCAACCTAGACGCTAGTAGGTAAAGATAGGTCCTAATCCCACCCGAGTATGTGTAGATTGGGTTCGTTTTCCCATGCTCCGCTTCGTATCCGATGCACAATTTTGGCAGCACCTCCCCGTTGTTCTCTTGATACACGTGTCGGCAATAAGCAGAGAGGATGTGTACCCGGAGAACAATATGGAGGCACTGACGAAATTCTGCATCGGATCCGAAGCAGAGCATATGGGAAAACGAACCCAATCTACACATACTCGGGTTGTCCATGGATAACGTTGGACAATTCAAAAGAATCATGGTTATAAATATGCTAATGAATGCATATCTATAGATGTAACCCTTTCGAATGGGAGACGCATAGTGGTCACGCATACTGATGATTGAAGAGACCTATAGCTAGCAAGTTTCATCGGAACGAAGACCGGAATAGAGCAAAAAAATTTAAGGGTGCCGGGGGAGAAGATGTCATTTGTGCTCACCAACGAATGTAGCAGGGGAGCTCGTCAAATGCATGGGGAGGTCGTCGAACAACTGCACATTGAAATTCACCTGATCAACACAAAATATGATGTTTTTTTATAACAAAACAGGAAAATATGTGAGCTAGCTCACAATTTACAAAACTATGACCTCCTCGGCCTCACGAAGGCCGAAGAGCACCTTTTTGGTCAACAAGAGGCACAATAGGTGTCGGGGGTCGGGGGTCAGTGGCATCAGGGTTAGTGGCGTCGGCATTCGGGGGTCGGTGGTGTTGGGAGTCGGGGGTCGGTAGCGTTGGCGTCGGTGGTCGGGGGTCGGTGGCGTCGGTGGTCGGGGGGCGATGGCGTCGGTGGTCGGGGATTCGAGGCGTCGGGGGTTGGGGTCGGTGGCATCGGGGGTTGAGGATCGGTGGCGTCGGAGGTTGGGGGTTAGTGGCGTCGGGGGTTGGGGGCTCCTCTATTCTTCTTCTTCTTCCTCTTCTTGTTCCTCTTCTTCTTCCTCTTCTTCTTCTTCTTCTTCTTCCTCTTCTTCTTCTTCTTCCTCATTTTCTAATTATTCTTATTTTCTTCTTCTTCTTTTTTCAGAACTAAACCTAAAACTAATTAAAAATAAACGTAAACCTAAAACTAAAACAAACTAAATCTAAACTAAGCATAAACCTAAAACTAAAAAACAGAAAAAATAAGAGGAGGAGGAGGAGCTCACCGCGGGGTAGGGGGCCGGGCTGCCGGTGGAGGAGGGGGAGCCTCGCCGCAGGGGAGAGGATGGCGCTGCGGCCTTCCTCACGGCGGTGCTCGGGCGGCCGCCGCAGGGGAGGGGCATTATGGCCGGTGCGGCAAGGTGACGGGGCGACATTGCCGGGGCGGTGGGGGGCGCGGGGTGGAGGGCGGCCTGGGCGAAGCGGCCCGGGTGGCGGGATGGGCGACGCGGGCACGGCGGGGTAGGGCGGGGCGGCTGGGGCAGGCGCGCGGCGGGGCGGGGCGGGGCGGCCAGGCGGCGATGCGACGGGGTGGGGTGACGCGAGGCAGGCAGGACGGGCCAGGCGACGCGGGGCGCGGTGGGGCGGGGCGGGGCGGTCGGGCGGCGGCGCGGCGGGGCGAGGCGGGGCGGTCGGGCGGCTGCGGGTAGGGCGGCCGGGCGGCGGCACGGCGGGCGGGGCGGCCGGCGACGGGGCAAGCGGGACGGTGGCGGCTCGGGCACGAGGGTGAGAGAGGGGAAAGAGAGAGGGAGAGAGAGAAAGAGAGAGGGGAGAGAGAGATTTAGGTCACCTCTTTCCCGTCTGCTAGGAGACGACAAAGCTTCTATGCCGTTCGCTAGTAGACAACAAAGATGCTGCTGACGGCAAAGATGATCTTTGCCGTCAGCAGCATCTTTGCCGTTAGCTTTCTACAAGCTGATGGCAAAGACCTTGTTTGCCGTCAGCTAGCAGACTGCAAAAAGCTGGCTGACGGCAAAGATGCTGATTCCAGTAGTGTATATATATACATACCTCGAAATCTCAGCGGAAACAGTCAACGGGAGTGGAGTCCCAATAACACCAACGGTAGGTTTAGCGCAGACCGTAACCCTGAAATCATAGTCTTACTCGTCATAGAACTTATCTGCAACATAAGACGTTGCAGTCGTGTAGGTCAATACATTGAATGTACCGGCAAGATCACCATAGCAGAACAGAAGATAAAGACTATTCTATATGAAGTAAGGCTTTGTGGCTCTGTGTCTGAGTTTTTGCATAAAAGCTGATTTTATTTTATTTTCCTACAACAAAGGAATATCAGGAGTTTTCACTAAAGAGTTATCTATCATGACATGGTTCCGCCAACCGATGTCTTAATGTCCACAAGTATCATAAGTTGCCCACAATTAATTATCCGTCCAGTGTTGAGAGTTCAGAGATAGATCCTAGTCCAGAGGCTCAAATTGTTCGTAACCGGGGACACGGCTAATGGATTATGTTTAACTCTGTAGAGTGTTGTGTAACACAAAACCTAAACACAAAAGGGTTGTGATGAAGGAAATACTTAAGACAAAAGTTAAAATAACAAAACTTCATCCAATCAACCATGTGTAGTTTTCCCTACAAATAACCTATCTTCAAATGCAACAAAACAATGACAAAAAAATCTAACAAAAGTATTTTGGTAAATATTTTACTAGCAAAAGAATTACTTTTGAAGAACAACTAAGGACTATGAAAACAACACACTAACAACATGAGTTTTCTAGTTAATAAACTTAACAACAAGTAAAACAAATGAAATAATAGAATAATAAGATAAGAGAAAACAAAATATAAATAAACTAAGTGAACATAAAGTAAAACTTATAAAACAATTTATAAAAAGATTTTCAAATAGGAAATCAAACTAGCAATGGAATCAATTTGCAAGTTATTATGAAACTAGAATTGATTCTGTGCTATAAAAATAATAAATGACATAAAAATAAACTTGGTTGAAATACTATTGATAACTAACAGAAAACAAAATAAAACTTGTCAATTAATATAAAAGGAAACAAATTGAAAACAATTAAAATAAATGAAAATAGAAATAAACACTAAAAGAACTTAAACAGATTCTATTTTGCTTAAAACCATATTTCGAATTATCCTAAAAAATCTCAAATTCTACCCATTAAGAAATAAAGTCACTAGTGACTAGTAGCAAAAAGAATAAACTCAAAACCTATTTTTAAACTCAAGTTACAAGCAAATTGGTGTTTGAAAAAAAACTGTTTGAATTCAAATTTGAAATTGTCAAACATGGTCAAAGTTTATGTCTGCAGAAACTAGATATACTTTGTGACAGTGTGCAAAAAGAATCAAATTAAAACAATTTAAAACATAAAACATATAAAGAAAAAAATAGAACTATTCTGTTTTTAAAACACAAAACAGAAAAAGAGAAAATATAACTAACGGACAGGGGTACGCGTGGCGATCTGTGATTGACCAAAAAGGGTGCACGCTAGATGCAACAGAGCGATGGCCGCAAAATAAAAGAAATCGATTCAGTCTAAATAATATAGAGGAAAACCGTCTGGTGCACTTGCACTAAACCGGACCTAAACGAATAGGTAAGTTAGATCTAATCTAATGTGTCTAAATTGGATCCAACAACGGAGAGGAGAGGGGGCTTACAGCAGCGGTGGGTGGCTCCGGCGATGTTCAAACGACGGCGGCGGTGGTTGTTTGATGCGGGCGAGCTCTCCGGTGGATCTCCGACGACGGCGACAACACTAGTCAATGAAGGCGAGGATGGCGAACACGATGGTGGCCTTTGCGCGTCTCGAGGACGACAGAGATGACGACAACGAGCTCGGAGTGGAGGTGGCGTTCGAGTGAAGGTTGGCGACGGAGCTTCGGTGCCTCTAGAGCTCGGGGAAGTGGACGGGGAGGCGTGGGCGAGGGTGGTGGAGCGAATGGTGGACTTACACGGTGTCGGGCAGGTCAGGGTGAAACAGAGGGGCGACACACACGGGGCGGTTGTGGTGTGCTCCGGCGAGCAATGGCGGCGAGCGGAAGGCATCGGAGGAGGGGTTTCGAGGCGGAATGGGGTGCGGGGGTGGTGGCTTAAATAGCCAGGGGCACGAGGCACTCAAAGGGAAAGGGATCAAGGAGATCCGTGGCGGATCTAGCCGGCTCCGGCAAGGTATGGAAGGAGGGGGCACAAGACGAGCGCGGGGCTGATTCGGTCGGCTAGGGTGGGCCCCACGTGTCGGCGAGTGAAAGAGGGGCGAGGGCGATCGGTGGCCGATCTGAATCTTCTTCGGGTCTGGCGAGGTCGATCCTGGGCCGGTTCCTTCCTTATGGGCCACGTGGATTTCCTAATAAAATAAAATATTTTCCTTTTTTTATTAAAAACAGGAAATAAGAACTTGATTTGGACAATCAAATCAAACCGAAACATGGAAGTTTTATATACTAAAAATGTCAGAAACATACTATCAATAAGATGAAAATTTTCCATGGCCAAATAAATATTTCAGAGAAAAATATTTTCAAAAATTACCTTATTTGATTTTGTTTCCTTTTGCAAATATTTTTTCAAATGACCCCCTAAGTTTTAGGGTTCAAATATTTCTCAAATTGCCCCTGGTTTGGAGGGTCATGTTCCTCCTTTCATATTTTTAATATTTGACAGGGGAATTTGAATTCATTCAAACTTTTTAAAATAGAGCCAAAATGAAATGAATTCCAAAAGAATATTTCAGAAATTTTCAAATCCACTTTTCAAATCCTTTTATTTGAAGAAGTCATATCATCTTCTCTCATTGATCTGAATTAGATGGATTTGAAATCAAACACAAAGGGAAACTCATTTTATTCCCTCTCATTCAAAAGTTTCAAAACATTTCAAATTTCAGTAAATTTTCAATCACTCAATCAAACAATCAATCATTCTAATAATTATAACATTCCAAAATTTGGGATGTTACAAACCTACCAAACTTAAAATGAATATCGTCCTTGAGATTCAAAGAGGCTAGAAAGAAAAGGTTAGGGTTTGGGGGTCTTCTAACAAATCCATTGTCCTACAAAGTGTGGGTGCTACCACACTTAAAATGAGAGTTACTAGTCCCTCAAGGTCATGCAATTTCCCTGATGTCTTTGGCAATATCTGTCTCTCCAAATTCCAGACAGTAACTCCTTTGTTGATGCTCTTCTGTTATAGTCATAATGTTTCCCTGAAAATCCAGTGTTTTCCTTGGCCAATACAAAGTTCTTCCATTACTAGGCCTCCTTAACTGACAAGTCTCGTGATCATTCTAAATAACTTATTGATGATCTCATGGTGGTCTACCATTAGTGGTTATCCTGCAATGAAATGGGTCTTGGTTTCATTCCTCGCCATAGAATTCCTATGTTTGACAACAACTACCAATTATGAGGGGTCTTCATCATACCATTCGTCTTCATCATACCATTCTATGGCTTAAACAAGAGCTTCAAAGAACGTCGTCTCTTTACTATGGGTAAGTCACTCAGATTTACCATTGTGAATAACAAGGGCAAATGCTAAGAGTAAGTCATCATGGTGATCAATCCATTCCACACCCAAATCATTACCTTGTATAAGGTTTAGGGAATCTCGTATTCTAACACTTGGGCTTCCTCACAAGCATTGCAAAAATTTCTTTGTCAACGAACAAAGTTCAAATAAATCCATTGATTCTACAAGCTGAACTGAACATCTATCGTTTCTTCACATCTCTCGGGGTTTACGGATTCTCCTAAGAAAACGTCTGCTTGATCTGTCATAGCTTCTTCCAAGTTCCTTCCTTCATAAGGGTAGTGCTAAATCCTTATCAATCCTGAGGTCTCTGAGTTGTGGGCTCACTCGAATACTTGAACAGCTTTAACCCACCCTTGGGTTTACTATCGTTTCATATTCCAATATTACTTCTATTCATTCCATCATACCTCCGGGGTAATAAATCACAAACTTCTTCTAGTTACAGACTCCATTCCGTGGAATTTCATTTTCCTTTCCATTGGCCAGTTTACCCTTAGGTATTGGTTCATCATAATCATTCCTTCATTTCATCCTTATTCTATTATCAAAATTCCAACTTCAAAAGTACTTTGTTGCAAATGCTACCGTCCACATAGTTTGATATGGTCCAGCATTACCTTCAGTTGTATTTATTGAATCCAGACTCCTTGGCATGAATGGTACATTCTTATTCCTTGGATCCTATGGTTTTACCGGTTACTACCACACTTCAAATCAAATGTACATATGCCTGCATAGACAATATTTTCTCACATCCTCGGAAATGATCGAAGATCTTTGTTCATCGAGTAACAACTCATACAATTCAACACAGAAATTCATGACAATAAATTATATTGATTCATGAAGTTATTACAATCTCTGGGACTTCTGTTACATGATCGAACTTCGTAACCTCAAGAAAAATAAGAGTGCTTCCTATTACATTTATTACTTCCAAAATCCAAAACTCCAACTACTCATGGTTAGCCTTCTTCTCTGGGTAGGTATAGGAGTAGTGTCATGTCTTGTTGCACCGATGACAAGTGGTGTGGCTCAGATCCTTCCATGTAGAAAACCATGGAATCCTCTTTTTCTTCTTCGGTTGGGTTCCTTTCCTGATGCTTGGTTCATACCTTTTGCAAAAACAGTGTGGCCTCTCCAAGCTACAAACATCTGATGCCTCCGTTTACTTGTCCTTTCTTCTTGTCCAGGTTGATCATTCCTTCTATCTCCTGAGGATCATATTGCACTTCTTCTGTCGGGAAGTCTCCTAGATACTCATTTGGACAATCGTGAGAGATATGTCCTTCTTCTCCACATGAATAACATGACTTGGTATCTATGCTTGGGTCTAGTATATCTCCCATCATCATGGCTTCTTCTAATTTTTTCCTGAGGGCTTCTTTCATTGCTTCCTTCTGCTGCTTCATGACTTCTTGTACCTTGGGGTAGAGTTGACATTGTGCCGGAAAATGAGTGGTTCCATCACACAAGAAACATGTCACCTGCCCAGTTGGGCATTCCTCAGTAGGGTGATTTTTTTCACAATGAGGGCATCCTTACTTGTGTTCTTCCTGGGTGTGTCCTATCTCTCCACATATCTTGAATGCACAAATATTCTTCACACCTTTGCAACGGGGCTTCTGGATGTTGGTGATAACATGAGATTTTTGCAGAGTCATCTTGAATTCTTCCCAAGTGATTGATGCTTGCCTATCATGGATAGCTTCATGCATCTTCCACCAATGTGCAACACCTTCTGCAAAGTACCGAAGAGCATACCGGACCATCTCGTTCCTTGCAACATGGTTACTCCTTAGGTGATCCTCCATGTTCTGAATCCATTCTTCTATCTCTAACCGAGTCATCGATCCAGAAAACACGAGTCCAACTTCATTCATCATCTATTGGGTTCAAGGTTTTGGGATGAGATGCATAAGAGAGAGAGAGAAGGGATACAAATAACTCAAAGACACAAAACATCAAACTCAAGTCCACACATTCATAAAGTTCAATCAAACTATAGTATCGCCACCCACATAAGGTTGGTATGGTCGATCACTCAAATCATAAAAACATTTATCTTTTATTCTCTCATGGTGGGGCTACTACTAAGCTACTCTATATCATGTCTTTGTCTTCAGTGGGCTTCTTCTGGTCATGCTTGATCTTATCAAGTTCTTTGGCCAAATTATCCCTGTTGACGCGGAGTTTCCGATGTCCTCCTTGTAGTTCTAGGAGTTGGTTCTTTAGCTTCTGAATTTCAACATCTCCAGCATGTGCCATGGCCCGACTGTTCTTCGAGTCTTGACGAAGCTGCTGAATCTCGGGATCATGTTTCTTCAGATTGTCTACCTTTAGCTTCTCGTTCTTGAGGTTCTCACGAAGTGCTTCGTTCTCAAATAACTCTGAGAGAAGGTCCATTTGAAGGTTCTTGATGTAGTGCGCTAGTTCTTGATTGTACACAAGTACGGGTGAAAACTTCATCTTTTGTTCGTCTGTCAGGATGATGTGTGCTCCATCAGGCTTCTACCATCCAAGCCTTCCAAAGTAGTGGGCACTTAACTCAACACGATGACGATAGCTCAAACATGTGATAGCATCCTGAACAGCGGTGTTCATGACCATCTCACATTCATGGTTCGGTGTGCCATAGTTGATGTCTTCAGTCTTGGGGTCTTCTTTACGTCCAAATATTTTAGTTCGGACACCCCAAAATCTAGACTTCCTCTTAGTCACCTTGATCTTAGGTATCGGAAGCTTCACCATCTGTACCAGCTCCATGAGGAAAGGGCCTCCGAGAACATCCTCGTAGTCCTCTCTTTTGTTGAGAGTGTAGTTCTCCAGCTATAGTTTGAAACAGGGAGGGTTCAGTAAAAGAATTTAGAAGTTACGAGAGTAGTGAAAACAAAAGTTGTTCCTATAAGGTCTTCCTATTTCTAAGCCATTTCCTAGGATCACGTGCTACAATCAACATGTGCTCTGATACCATTTCTGTAGCGACCCGATCTCAAGCGATCAAGCCTCTGTGTGTTCTGTGCCATCCCTAGATCAGTATGCTGGCACACACAGTACATCAATGTATATATCAAAGTGCAATCACATCTAAATAACGTAAAACTGATATATACCTCGAAATCTCAGCGGAAACAGTCAACGGGAGTGGAGTCCCAATAACACCAAACGGCAGGTTGAGTGCACACCGTAACCCTAAAATCGTACTCTTACTCGTCATAGAACTTATCTACAACATAAGACGTTGCAGCCGTGTAGGTCAGTACATTGAATGTACCGGCAAGATCACCATAGCAGAACAGAAGATAAAGACTATTATATATGCAGTAAGGCTTTGTGGCTCTGTGTTTGATTTTTTGCATAAAAGCTGATTTTCTTTTCTTTTCAAAAAACAAAGGAATATCAGGAGTTTTCACTAAAGTGTTATCTATCATGACATGGTTCCGCCAACCGATGTCTTAATGCCCACTACTATCATAAGTTGCCCACAATTAATTATCAGTCCAGTGTTGAGAGTTTAGAGATAGATCCAAGTCCAGAGGCTCAAATTCTCCGTAACCGGGGACATGGATAATCGATTAGGTTTAACTGTACAGAGTGTTGTGTACTTTACCCACAAGATTCGTTCCCTCCTTGTAAGTCCTCGTACTGTCGGGTGTTTGAGAACAGGACAAAAGAAACATGGTCTTTTAGAGTGTTTCCCTGACTACTGTCAGTGCCCATCCAATCCTAACGTCGACTACATCTCGTAGCACTGCCCAACCAGTGTCACAACAAAGATCAACCAAGCCAGAGCCCATAATGACTTGTGGCTACACAGGTAAGCTTCCGGGCATGAAGTATTCATCCGTCTCTTTGAGTCTGGGTGAAGCTTTCCGCAAGATGTCATGGCGCTTCTCCATGCATCCCGGCCATCCTCTGGTTACTCTAGGGTGCCCATCAAATCCATCCTTCACCCAGTAGTGTGTATTGAAAACTTGTTTCTCGAGTCTCGAAGTCTTGAGGTCTTGAAGATGTAGGACTTGAAGATGCCTTCATGAAGTTGTCATTTTGACATGGAGTCCTCCTTCTCACACCACTCACGAACACTCATACCAGACCGTGTCTACTTTAGCATAACATTAAAATAACTAGCGTTCTCGGGGCTATAGTAACAAGTGGTGGGTTCCTACCTCATGCATTCTACTCAACTACAAGAATTTCAATAACACTACTGAAGGGATTTGTTGAATGATTTCACTACATGCAATAAAACATAGGTATGAAATAGATGGTCAAAGTGAACTTGTCTGGTAGGGTTGATGAAGATAAATACCGCTCTCAGAAAAACTTGATAGAACTATTCACCACTCACCGATAAAATCTATATAATCAAACATTGCATTCATATAATAAACCATACTAGGAATCAATACTAACAATCAAAAAGTAACACAAAACCAAAACACAAAAGGGTTGTGATGAATGAAATACTTAAGACAAAAGTTAAAATAACAAAACTTCATCAAATCAACCATGTGTAGTTTTCCCTACAAATAACCTATCTTCAAATGCAACAAAACAATGACAAAGCAAAATCTAACAAAAGTATTTTGGTAAATATTTTACTAGAAAATAATTACTTTTGAAGAACAACTAAGGACTATGAAAACAACACACTAACAACATGAGTTTTCTAGTTAATAAACTTAATAACAAGTAAAACAAATGAAATAATAGAATAATAAGATAAGAGAAAACAAAATATAAAACAACTAAGTTAACAGAAAGTAAAACTTATAAAACAATTTATAAAAATATTTTCAAATACGAAATCAAACTAGCAATGAAATCAATTTGCAAGTTATTATGAAACTAGAATTGATTCCGTGCTATAAAAAATGACATAAAAATAAAGTTGCTTGAAATTCTACTGCTAACTAAAATAAAACAAAATAAAACTTGTCAATTAATATAAAAGGAAACAAATTGAAAACAATTAAAACAAATGAAAATAGAAATAAACACTATAAGAACTAAAACAGATTATGTTTTTCTTAAAACCATATTTCAAATTATCCTAAAAAATCTAAAATTCTACCCACTGATAAATAAAGTCACTAGTGACTAGTAGCAAAAAGAATCAACTCAACACCTATTTTTAAACTCAAGATACAAGCAAATTCGTGTTTGAAACAAATCTGTTTGAATTCAAATTTGAAATTGTCAAACATGGTCAAACTTTATATCTACAGAAACTGGGTAAACTTTTTAACATCATGCAAAAAGAATCAAATTAAAACAATTAAAAACATAAAAGATATAAAGAAAACAAATACAGAATTATTCTATTTTTAAAACAGAAAACAGAAAAAGAGAAAATCTAACTAACGGACAGGGGTACACGTGGCGCTTTGTGATTGACCGAAAAGGGTGCACGCTAGATGCAACAGAGCGAACGGCCGCAAAATAAAAGAAATCAACTCGGTCTAAATAAAATAGAGGAAAACCGTCTGGTTCACTTGCACTAAACCGGACCTAAACGAACAGATAAGTTAGATCTAATCTAACGCGTATAAATCGGATCCAACGGTGGAGAGTAGAGGGGCCTTACAACGGCGGTGGGTGGCTCTAGCGATGTTCAGACGACGGCGACAGTTGTTTGATGCAGGCGAGCTCTCTGATATTTCTCCAACGACGGTGACAGCACCAGTCGATGAAGGCGAGGATGGCGAACACAATGGTGGCCTTGGCACGGCTCGGGGATGACAGAGAAGATGGTAGCAAGCTCGGGGCGGAGGTGGCGTTCGAGTGAAGGTTGGCGACGGAGCTCCTGTGGCTCTAGAGCTCGGGGAAGTGGATGGGGAGGCGTGAGCGAGGGTGGTGGAGCAAATGGTGGACTCGCACGTTGTTGGGGAGGTCAAGGTGAAAAAGAGGGGCAAGACACGCGGGGCGGCTGTGGCGTGCTCCGGCGAGCAATGGCGGTGAGCAAAAGGCATCAGAGGAGGGGTTTAGGGTTGGAACAGGGTGCGGGGGTGGTGGCTTAAGTAGCCAGGGGCTCGGGGCGCTCGAAGGGAAAGGGATCTAGGAGATCCGCGGCGGATCCGTCCGGCTCCGGCGAGGTATGGAAGGAGGGGGCGCAAGGAGGAAGGCGAGCACAGGGCTAATTCGGTTGGCCAAGGTGGGCCCCGCGTGTCCGCAAGTGAGAGAGGGGCGAGGGCGATCGGTGGCCGATCTGAATCTTCTTCGCGTCTGGCAAGGTCGATCCTGGGCCGGTTCCTTCCTTATGGGCCACATGGATTTCCTAATAAAATAAAATCTTTTCCTTTTTTATTTAAAACAGGAAATAAAAACTTGATTTGGAAAATCAAATCAAACTGAAACATGGAAGTTTTATATACAAAAAATATCAGAAACATACTATCAATAAGATGAACATTTTCCATGGCCAAATAAATATTTCAAAGAAAACTATTTTCAGAAATTACCTTATTTGATTTTGTTTCCTTTTGCAAATATTTTTTTCAAATGACCCCCCTAAGTTTTAGAATTCATTCAAACTTTTAAAATAGAGCCAAAATGAAATGAATTCCAAAAGAATATTTCAGAAATTTTCAAATCCACTTTTCAAATCCTTTTATTTGAAGAATTCATGTCATATTGTCTCATTGCTCTGAATTGGATGGATTTGAAATCAAACACAATGGGAAAGTCATTTTATTCCCTCTCATTCAAAAGTTTCAAAACATTTCAAATTTCACTAAATTTTCAATCACGCAATCAAACAATCAATCATTCTAATAATTATAACATTCCAAAATTTGGGATGTTACACTACTTTCCTTTTTCTGAAAGGCTAATAAGGGAGTTAGAAGGATTTACAAGAAATGCACGAACCAACCTTTGGTTGGCTTGTTAGAGGGACTGTGGTTTCCTGAAATCCAGCCCACCAGGGTTCAAATCCTGGTGCTCGCATTATTCCTGAAATTATTTTAGGATTTCCGGTGATGCACATTCAGTGGGAGCAGACGTTCCCATCGGCGACGAGGTGCCTAAGGTAACTTTGTAAATCTCAACATGATATGCCGGCCCAGTCTCTCGGAGGTGCTCATAGGGGTAGAGTGTGCGTGTGTGCGTTCATAGGGGTGAGTGTTTGCACATGTGTGTGAGCGCTTGTGATTGTAATGTGTTCAAAAAAAGTATTTACAAGAAATGCACCTTACATTGTGGTATTTTATCAAAAAATAAATACAACTTATATAAAGGAATGGAGGGAGTATAAAACAACAAAATAACTATTGCGAAAAAGTATCATGACTTTTTAGATATTTTATTCTGTAGAAAATGTGGCCAATTTGTAAAAGGTTTGTACTGATCACATAGCAAAAATGAGATAATTTTATTTTCCTAATCAAAGATAAGGCTTAAAAACTCTATAAAAGTAGTCGCATGAAAAAAATTACGGAAATGTTGTCAACTATAAACATGGAAAACACTTAAATATTTCTAATGATTGCATTACAATTTTAGATTATCTTCTGCCTTTCCTAAAAATCATAGCAAGATTTAGCAAAATTTTAAATAGTCAGATGCAAATTAAGGGGAAATTGTTTCCCTAGAACATGGAAAAGTTTGAAACTGTTTGTAGTCATTACCAATTTTTTGTTTTCATACGATAATGACAAAAACAATAAAGAAAAAGTGAAATAGTCATAAAAAATAAATTTTCTATGATATAGTACAAAGAGAATTTATCATCGATTGTTCAATAAAATTTCCATGGTCCACAACAACTTTGAGAGAAAAATGTTCCTACTATAAAAAGAACTATGTAACCCATGACACCTATACATACATCATGGCAGTACTTTACATATCATATAATTTTTTTAGTGAAAAGCAATTGCAAGGGTCACAATGTGAATTTATAATGTTTTTGTTTTCATTCATGATAGCAAATTCAGATATTTTGTGACATTTCACATGACAAGTTCGGTTAGGCAAGTATTATCCGCAAAAATCTAAGTTGGAGTTCCAAAATTTTGTAAAGAGTATGGTAAAAAATAATTTGCTAGAGTAACAACTATCTATAAGTACATGAAAAAGCATGACACTCAAGGGAAATTAGGAAATTTTTCTTTATATCATGAAAAAATTATACATGCACATGGCAAAACTAAAATGAGTTGTGTTCATGAATAATAATGTAGGCATTTTGTCTCTAAAATGGTAGTTTTTGAAGAAAAAACACTGTTATATGGGTCACATGAGAGAAAATGAAAACTATTTTTGATGAATGAAGGCAAGGTTAGATTTTTTTGGAAAGAGTATCATGAAATATTAGGTAATTTAATTTTGTAAAGTCACGAAAAATTGGAACTTTTTTTAAGGATGACATGGCAAAGTTTAAAGATTTTTGTTTCTATAGAACATGACAGTTTGCAGATAATATGTAATGGTAACATGACAATATGAGCCCGTGTATTGTCCCATTGGCAATTCGGTATGCATGTGCGTTGTCAAGTGGCATGTACCACAGAGCGTGGCCTTCCAATTTGGTATATAACAACACACCGCACTTAAGGAAACCGACATTGGTGGTTTCGACCTTCACATGTGAGGGCATTAATCTCTATTACCTTGTTTTCGTATGGTTGGTTGTTCTCATGATTTTTTATGTTTTATTGTTTCTTATGTCTTGCACGAAGAGTAGGAATAATTGTCAGGCGATATCGGACTGGGGACATGAGCGCGCGGAGTACGTGAAAGCGTGGGACGAGAGGAGGTATCACAAAGACGAGGAGAGGAGATGATTGACTGGTATGCGTACGATCAAGTCGTGATTTGGTATGACGATGATGTGAAGTATCGGGATGCGCCTGAGGCTATAGTGGAGGACAGCTGATATCGCATCACTACAGGCGGATGACCCCGATGCTGAAGCCTACAATGCCAGCAATAGAGAGACCAAAGGCGAATTTAGGGAGTATGAAAACCTGATGAACAAAGTGGTAAGTTGTGTTCAATTGTCTCGAGCCGGTAATTCTATGAGAATCTACTTTAGTCATTGCCAAAATGTATTCATCATGTTGACATTTGCAGGCTTCAGAGCTGAATAGAAGCATTTTTGATGGCTTGGATGCGCTACTTTATGATCCAGAGTCCGAGGAATTTGACATCAATCTGAGGGAAGTGATGAAGGTAAGTTTGAGCAACCTAGCCTTATGTTTGAGTAACCACAATATTGATCCATGTCATGTTTTTGTCATTTACTTTGAGCCTACTAGGCATAATCACCATCTAGTATAGTATTTGCCACTACTAGATCTGTAACCCTAAACTTGATCCATATCATGTTCTTGTTAATTGGAAAAGTTCATGAACTGTTATCGCAAGCTATTGAGCATAGTTGGGTGTGCTATCTTGGTTGATCTGCATGTTCCCGGACCGTCGACACATACCCTCACTTCATCGAGCCACGCTGGTGGAGGTTCCTCTAGCCATGTCCCCTTGTTGTCTCACATTGTTGAGGATGACGAGGAAGATGAAGAAGAAGAGCATGAGGAGCAAGCCAAGGGAGAAAAGGAATGGGATGGCGAGGAGGAGTATGACGAGGAAGACAGAATCCATGCACTGAATTAACCTAGGAAAAAAGGGGGGAAACAACCAAACAAGCAATGGAAGAGTCCATCCATGTTTCTCAAAGAGCGTCCTCCTTGTCGTCGAACAACAACAAAAGATACGCTCTCAAAGAGAAACGAGGAGCTTACCGCCAAGAGAGGGAGGAAGTGATATGGTCATGTAGAAGTACTTGCTTTATATTGAGTTGAACGATAACTTATTGGCTAGGTTGAACTACTTGTTATCGTCGAACTAGTAAACTATTTGCTATGTTGGACATGTAAATCTATTGATTATTATGATGTGTGAGACCCTAATATTTTGATTTGCAAACTATATTACCATGCACTTAATTTTTGAATTGAAATGATCAAGTTTTGCACAAACAAAAGCAAAATTTAAACGGGACATGACCTTACCGCCGGAGCAACTGGCGGTATGGTTACACACCCTACCGTAAAAATATATTAAGTTTAAGGTGCAGTACCGCTACTGACCTACTGCCGGGCATGTTGGTGGTAGGGTTGCCCAACCTACCACCGGGCATGTTGGTGGTAGGGTTGCCCAACCCACCGCGAGGACGTTCTGCGGTAGGGTTGCACTGCCTATCGCATAGTTTCCCCCTCCCTAGATACATTACGGTTTCGGGGTTTTGAGGAATTTAGGGTCTCGACCATACATTACGGTTTACCTACCTATCGTCCCACATTTCTGGTTGTGAGTAATTCCTTTCTAGGCTTGCTCCATGATGCTTGATACGTCCATTTTGCATCATGCTTTTATATTGATATTTATTGCATTATGGGCTGTTATTACACGTTATGGTAAAATACTTATGCCTTTTCTCTCTTATTTTACAAGGTTTACATGAAGAGGGAGAATGCCGACAGTTGGAATTCTGGACTGGAAAAGGAGCAAATCTGAGATACCTATTCTGCACAACTCCAAAAGTCCTGAAAATTTACGAAGAATTATTTTGGAATATATAAAAAATACTGGGCAAAACAGATACCCGAGGGGCCCCACTAAGAGGTGGCAAGCCTGCTAGGCGCGACCACCCTAGCAGGCTTGTGACCCACTTGACAGGTCCCCGAGGCCCATGTTCTGCTATATGGAGGGTTTTGACATGGAAAAATCATAAGGAAGCTTTCGGGACGAAGCGCCGCCGTCTCGAGGTGGAACTTGGACAGAACAAATCTAGAGCTCCGATAGGGCTGTTCTGTCGGGGAAACTTCCCTCCCGGAGGTGCAAATTGAAGCCATCGTCATCACCAATGATACTATCATCAAGAGGGGGTCAGTATCCGTCCACATCTTCACCAACACCATCTCCTCTCCAAACCCTAGTTCATCTCATGTATCCAATCTTTGTCTCAAACCTCAGATTGGTATCTGTGGGTTGCTAGTAGTGTTGATTACTCCTTGTAGTTGATGCTAGTTGGTTTACTTGGTGGAAGATAATATGTTGAGATCCTTTATGATAATCAATACTCCTCTAATTATGAACATGAACATGCTTTGTGAGTAAATACGTTTGTTCCTGAGGACATGGGATAAGTCTTGTTATAAGTAATCATGTGAATTTGGTATTCGTTTGATATTTTGATGAGATGTATGTTGTCTCTCCTCTAGTGGTGTTATGTGAACGTCGACTACATAAAACTTCAGCACTATTTGGGCCTAGGGGAAGTAATTGGGAAGTAATAAGTAGATGATGGGTTGCTAGAGTGACAGAAGCTTAAACCCTAGTTTATGTGTTGCTTCGTAAGGGGCTGATTTGGATCCATATGTTTCATGCTATGGTTAGATTTATCTTAATTCTTCTTTCATAGTTACGGATGAGTGCGAGAGGAGTTAATCATCAGTGGGAGGTTTGTCCAGGTAATGGCAGCAACCAAGCACCGGTCCACCCACATATCAAATTATCAAAGTAATGAACATGAATCAAATGAGCATGATAAAAACTAGCTTGACAGAAATTCCCATGTGTCCTCGGGAGCGCTTTGCTTTATATAAGAGTTTGTCTAGGCCTGTCCCCTGCTACAAAAAGGATTGGGATACCTTTCTGCACCTTTGCTACATAGTTACTTGTTAGTCGTTACAAATTATCTTATCACAAAACTATGTGTTACCGATAATTTTAGTGCTTGCAGAGAATACCTTATTGGAATCTGCTTGTCATTTCCTTCTGCTCCTCGTTGGGTTCTACACTCTTACTTATCCAAAGGACTACGATAGATCACCTATACTTGTGGGTCATCAAGACTCTTTTCTGGCGCCGTTGCCGGGGAGTTAAGCGCCTTTGTTAAGTGGAATCTGGTAAGGAAAAATTTATATAGTGTGCTAAAATTCACTGTTACTTGTTACTATGGAAAGTAATACTTTGAGGGGCTTGTTCGAGGTATCTTCACCTCGACCGAAAACACAAAGATTTGTCCCTCAACCTACTAAACCTACTGAAAATATTTATTATGAAATTCCTTCAGGTATGATAGAGAAACTGCTGGCTAATCCTTATGCAGGAGATGGAACACTACATCCTGATTTGCATCTAATCTATGTGGATGAAGTTTGTGGATTATTTAAGTTTGCAGGTCTGCTCGAGGATCACGTCAAGAAGAAGGTCTTTCCTTTATGTTTGAAGGAGAAGGCATTGACATGGTATAGGCTATGTGATGATATTGGATCATGGAGCTACAACCGATTGAAAATGGAATTTCATCAGAAGTTCTATCCTATGCATCTAGTTCACCGTGATCGGAATTATATCTATAATTTTTGGCCTCGTGAAGGAGAAATAATCGCTCAAGCTTGGCGGAGGCTTAACTCAATGTTATATTCATGCCCCAATCATGAGCTCTCGAGAGAAATTATAATTTAGATTTTTTATGCCCGGCTTTCTCGTAATGATAAATCCATGCTCGATACTTCTTGTGTTGGTTCCTATATGAAGAAGGATATTGACTTCAAATGGGATTTATTGGAAAGGATTAAATGCAACTCTAAAGATTGGGAACTCGACGAAGGCAAGGAGTCAGCTATGAACCTTAAGTTTGATTGTGTTAAATCCTTCATAGACACCGACGCTTTTTGTGAATTTAGCACTAAATATGGAGTTGACTCTAAGATAGTAGCTTGTTTTTGTGAATCTTTTGCTGCTCATGTTGATCTCCCTAAGGAGAAGTGGTTTCAATATCATCCTCCCATTGAAGTGAAAGTAGTTTAACCTATTAAAGTTGAATAGGAAACTATTACTTATAATGTTGATCCTGTTATTCATGTTACTTATATTTAAAGACCACCTTTCCCTATTAGAATAAAGGAACATGCTAAAGCTTCAACTGTAGTTCGTAAGAGCTGTGCTACAACACCTACACCCCCTGAGCAAATTAAAGTTTATCCTAGTATTGCTTTGGTTAAGGATCTCTTGGTTGATAATATTGATGGGCATGTTATTCAATTTTGTGATGAAGCCGCTAGAATTGCTAAACCTGATGCTAAAGATAAACATAGACCCATTGTTGGCACGCCTGTTGTTTCTGTTAAAATAGGAGATCATTGTTATCATGGATTATATGATGTGGGTGCTAATGTGAGTGCAATTCCCTTTACCTTATATAAAGAGATTATGAATGATATCACACGAGCTGAGGTAGAGGAAATTGATGTTACAATTAAGCTTGCTAATAGAGATACTATATCACCAGTTGGGATTATTAGAGATGTTGAAGTCTTGTGTGGGAAAATAAAATATCCTACTGATTTTCTTATTATTGGATCCCCACAAGATGACTTTTGTCCCATTATATTTGGTAGACCCTTCTTGAATACCGTTAATGCCAGGATAGATTGTGAGAAGGAAACTGTTACCGTAAGTTTTGGGGATACGTCTCATGAGTTTAATTTCTCTAAATTTCGTAGACAATCCCATGATAAAGAATTGCCTAGTAAGGATGAAATTATTGGTCTTGCTTCTATTGCCGTGCCTCCTACTGATCCTTTAGAACAATATTTGCTGGACCATGAAAATGATATGCATATGAATGAAAGGAATGAAATAGATAAGATTTTCTTTGATCAACATCCTATTCCGAAACACAACTTGCATGTTGAAATACTTGGGGATCCTACTCCACCCAAGGGTGATCCCGTGTTTGAGCTTAAACATTTACTGGATACTCTAAAATATGCTTATCTTGATGAAAAGAAGATATATCCTGTTATTATTAGTGCTAACCTTTCAGAGCATGAAGAATAGAGATTATTGAAAACTCTGAGGAAGCACCGTGTTGCTATTGGATATAATCTTGATGATCTTAAGGGCATTAGTTCCACTCTATGTCAGCATAAAATTAAAATGGAGCCCAATGCTAAACCAGTTGTTGATCACCAACGATGGTTAAATCCTAAAATGAAGGAAGTGGTAAGAAATGAAATATTAAAGCTTCTGGAGGCAGGTATCATTTACCCTATTGATGATAGTAGATGGGTTAGTCATGTTCATTGTGTCCCTAAGAAAGGAGGTATTACCGTAGTTCCTAATGATAAAAATGAATTGATCCTGCAAAGAATTGTTACATGATATAGAATGGTAATTGATTTTAGGAAATTAAATAAAGCTACTAGAAAAGATCATTACCCTCTACCTTTTATTGATAAAATGCTAGAAAGACTATCCAAACACACACATTTCTGCTTTCTAGATGGATATTCTGGTTTCTCTCAAATACGTGTGTCAAAAGAGGACCAAGAGAAGACCAGTTTTACCTGCCCTTTTGGGTACCTTTGCTTATAGACGTATGCCTTTTGGTTTATGCAATGCACCTTCTATCTTTTAGAGATGTATGACTGCTATATTCTCTGATTTTTGTGAAAGTATTGTTGGGATTTTCATGGATTATTTTTCCATTTACGGAACGTCTTTTAATGATTGTTTGAGCAACCTTAATCGAGTTTTGCAGAGGTGCAAAGAAACTAATCTTGTCTTGAATTAGGAGAAGTTCCACTTATGGTGAATGAAGGTATTGTCTTGGGACATAAAATTTCCTAAAGAGGTATTGAAAGTTGACAAGGCTAAAGTTGGTGCTATTGAAAAAATGTTGTGTCCTACGAATATCAGAGGTATAAGAAGTTTCCTTGGTCATGATGGTTTCTATATGAGATTTATTAAAGACTTCTCTAAGATTTCTAGGCCGCTCACTAATCTCTTGCAAAAAGATGTTCCATTCGTTTTTGATGATGATTGTGTAGAAGCTTTTGTAATTCTTAAGAATGCCTTGATTTCTGCACCTATTGTTCAACCGCCTGATTGGAACCTACCCTTTGAAATTATGTGTGATGCTAGTGATTACGCCATTGGTGCCGTCCTTGGACAAAGAGTTGATAAGAAATTAAATGTTATGCATTATGCTAGCAAAACTCTAGAAAGTGCTAAAAGAAACTATGGTACCACTGAAAAAGAATTTTTAGCAGTTGTGTTCACTCGTGATAAGTTTAGACCCTATATTGTTGATTCTAAAGTAACTATTCATGCTAATAATGCTGTTATTAAATATCTTATGGAACAGAAATATGCTAAACCTAGACTTATCAGGTAGGTTCTTCTGCTACAAGAATTTGATTTGTATATTGTTCATAGAAAGGGTGATGATAACCCCGTAGCAGATAACTTGTCTAGGTTAAAGAATGTTCTTGATGACCCACTACCTATTGATGATAGCTTTCCTCATGAACAATTAGATGTCATAAATGCTTCTCGTAATGCTCCTTGGTATGCTGATTATGGCAATTACATTGTCGCTAAATTTATACCGCCTAGTTTCACATACGAACAAAAGAAAAAGTTCTTGTATGATTTAAGACACTACTTCTGGGATGACCCACACCTTTATAAAGAAGGAGTAGATGGTGTTATTAGACATTGTGTACCTGAGCATGAACAAGAACAGATCCTACACAAGTGTCATTCTGAGGCCTATGGAGGACACCATGCTGGAGATAGAACTGCACATAAGGTATTACAATCTGGCTTTTGTTGGCCTGCTCTCTTCAAGGATGCTCGTAAGTTTGTCTTGTCATGTGATGAATTTCAAAGAATTGGCAATATTAGTAGACGTCAGGAAATGCCTATGAAGTACTCTCTTGTTATTGAACCATCTGATGTTTGGGGTTTTGATTATATGGGACCTTTTCCAACATCCAACGGGTATACTCATATTTTAGTTACTATTGATTATGTTACTAAGTGGGTAGAAGCTATTCCAACTAGTAGTGCTGATCACAACACGTCTATTAAGATGTTTAAAGAAGTTATTTTCCCTAGATTTGGTGTCCCTAGATATTTAGTGACTGACGGTGGTTCACATTTTATTCATGGTGCTTTCCGTAAATTGCTTGTTGAGTATGATGTTAATCATAGAATTGCATCTCCTTATCATGCTCAGTCCAGTGGTCAAGTAGAATTAAGCAATAGAGAAATTAAATTGATCTTATAAAAGACGGCTAATAGATCTAGGAAGAATTGGTCTAATAAACTTGACGATGCATTCTGGGCTTATAGAACTGCTTACAAGAATCCTATGGGTATGTCTCCGTATAAAATGGTTTATGGTAAAGCATGTCACTTACCTATAGAGCTAGAGCATAAAGCCTATTGGGAAATCAAAGAGCTCAACTATGATTTCAAACTTGCTGGTGAGAAGAGGTTATTTGACATTAGCTCAATTGATGAATGGAGAACCCAGGCCTATGAGAATGCCAAGTTGTTTAAAGAGAAAATTAAGAGATGGCATGATAAAACGATACAAAAGCATGAATTCAATGTAGGTGACCATGTCTTGCTATACAATTCTCGGCTAAGATTTTTTGCAGGAAAAGTTCTATCTAAAAGGGAAGGGGCTTACATTGTCGAGGAAGTATATCGTTCCGGTGCCATCAAGATTAACAATGTCGAAGGCACAAACCCGAAGGTGGTAAACGGGCAAAGAATCAAACATTATATCTCAAGTACTCCCATAAATGTTGAAACCAATATTATTAATACCATAACTCAAGAGGAGTATATTAGGGAGACCTACCGGAACATTTCAGACTCCGGAAAGGAATAGGTATGTGGTACGGTAAGTAAACCGACTCCAAAACTTTCCCAATAGCAATTTTACCCAGTTTTGGAATATTTAAAAAATTAGCAAAAACCAAAAGTAGTCCGAAAGACGCATGAGTAGGTGACAAGCCTGCTAGGCACGGCCACCCCCTGGACGCGCCTAGGGGGCTTGCCACCACCCCATGCACCCTCTGGACTCCGTTTTGTTGTGGTATACTCCTTCAGGTGGGCAAAGATTCATTATATAATCTCCTGGAGGTTTGCACTTTCGTATCATGACAATACCTCCTATTTTTGTTTTCAGCAGTTTCTGCAACTGTTTTATAGCAAGATGTCGTCCGAAGAGTCTGATGGGGAGAGCTATATATCGCATTATCTTGCCAATCCAAAGCTCTATGGGGACCTAGATCCTTATGGATTATTCTCTGAGGAGGAACAAGAAGAAAAGTATAGAGAAGAAAGCTCAGATGAAGAGGAGACTCATCTGCCTCAACTTGGAGATATGCACGTGGACTTCAGGAAATAAAGCCTCCCAAACACAAGAAGAAAACCCAAAGTTCTATTTATTCCTTCTTGTTTTCTGTAGGAGAGTAAACAAGAATTATGTAAAAGTATATTGAAGCTCGAGCAGGAAGTAGATGACATGCGGGAACAAAATTTTATGCTTAAGTGGAAATTGGACAAGTTTCCAACCTCATCAACAACTTGTTGGGGAACGTTGCATGGGAAACAAAAATTTCCTACACTTCACCAAGATCAATCTAGGAGATGAGCATATATGAGAGGAGAGATTGGATCTACGTAATCTTGTAGATCGCTAAGTGGAAGCATTGAAGAACATGGTTGATGTAGTGGTATGCCTCCACGATCCAAATAGCAAGCCATCCCACGAACTCCCGACCAAGTGCCGAACGGACGGCACCTCCGCGTTCATCACACGTGCAACTCAATGAAGATCTCTGCCTTCTTCATCCAGCAAGAGGGAGCAGAGAGGTAGATGGGTTCGCCGACAGCACGACGACGTGGCGGCGGTGGTGGTGGAGCTAATCCGGCAGAGCTTCGCTAAACGGCGCTGAATCAATCTACTAGAGGAGAGGTAATCGGGGAGGGAGGTAGGGCTGCGCCATGACTTAGGGTGAGGTTTCCCTCCTCCCTCTCTCATATATATATATATAGGGGGGAGGGGGAAAGGGGCTGCACCCTAGGGTTTCCACCCCTAGGGGCGGCGGCCAATGGGTGGCTTGGCCCCCAAGGTAGGGTGGCCGCCCCCCTTAGGGTTTCCCTCATCCACCCTTCGGCCGCATGGGCCTCTGTAGGAGGGGCTGGTGTGCCCTCTCTCACAGCCCATGTAGGCCTTTGGGGTTGGTGGCCCCTTCCGGTGGACCCCCAGGACTCTCTCGGCACCCTGGGTACGTTACCGGTGACGCCCAAACTTTTCCCGGTAACCAACACGGAACATCCTATATATGAATCTTCACCTCCGGACCATTCCGGAGCTCCTTGTAACGTCCAGGGTCTCATCCGGGACTCTGAACAACCTTCGGTCACAAACACACATAACTCATCTATACCAAAACGTCACCGAACCTTAAGTGTGCAGACCCTGCAGGATCGAGAACCATGTAGACATGACTGAGACACCTCTATGGCAAATAACCAATAGCGGGACCTAGATGCCCATATTGGTTCCTACATGTTCTACGAAGATCTTTATCGGTCAAACCTCTATGTCAAGGATTCAGACAATCTCGTATGTTGTTCCCTTTGTTCTTCGGCATGTTACTTGCTTGAGATTCGATCGTCGGTATCTCTATACCTAGTTCAACCTCGTTACCGGCAAGTCTCTTTACTCATTCCGTAATACAAGATCCCGCGACTAACACTTAGTCACATTGCTTGCAAGACTTGTTGTGATGTTGTGTTACCGAGTGGGCCCTGAGATACCTCTCCGTCACACAGAGTAACCAATCCCAGTGTTGATCCATGCCAACCCAACAGACACCCTCGGAGATACCTGTAGAGTACCTTTATAGTCACCCAGTTATGTTGCGACGTTTGATACACACAAGGCACTCGTTCGGTGTCAGTGAGTTGCATGATCTCATGGTCATACGAACATATACTTGACATGCAGAAAAAGAGTAGCAATACACTGACACGATCATATGCTACGTTCATAGTTTGGGTCTTGTCCATCACATCATTCTCCCAATGATGTGATCCCGATATCAATTGACATCTCATGTCCATGGCTAGGAAACCTTAACCATCTTTGATCAATGAGCTAGCCTGCTACACGCATACTAGGGACACAATGTTTGTCTATATGCCCACACATGTATTTAGTTTCCAATCAACACAATTATAGCATGGACAATAAATGATTATCATGAACAAGGAAATATAATAACAAACACTTTATTCATTGCCTCTAGGGTATATTTCCAATAGTCTCCCACTTGCACTAGAGTCAATAATCTAGTTCACATCACTATGTGATTTACATTGTAATGGATCGAACACCCATGCAGTTCTGGTGTTGATCATGTTTAGCCCTTGGAAGAGGTTTAGTCAACGGGTCTGCAACATTCAGATCCGTGTGCACTTTGCAGATATTTATGTCCTTCTCCTCGACATAGTCATAGATGGAATTGAAGCGTTGCTTTATGTGTCTGGTCCTCTTGTGAAACCTTGGTTCCTTGGCCAGAGCAATGGCACCAGTGTTATCACAGAACAGAGCCGTTGGATTCAGTGCACTAGGCACTACTCCAAGATCTGTCATGAACTGCTTGATCCAAACACCTTCCTTTGGTGCCTCCGAGGTTGCGATGTACTCCGCTTCGCATGTAGAATCGGCTACCACGCTTTGCTTGGAACTGCACCAGCTTACCGCCCCCCCATTGAGAATAAATACGTATCCGGTTTGCGACTTCAAGTCATCCGGATCAGTGTCAAAGCTTGCATCGAGGTAACCCTTTACGACGAGCTCTTGATCACCTCCATAAACGAGAAACATTTCCTTAGCCCTTTTCAGGTACTTCAGGATATTCATGACCGCCGTCCAGTGCTCCATTCCAGGATCACTTTGAAACCTTTCGACCATACTTATGGCAAGGCTGACATCGGGTCTTGTGCACAGCATCGCATACATGATAGAGCCTATGGCTAAAGCATAGGGGACGACACTCATCTTTTCTCTATCTTCTACAGTCATTGGGCATTGAGTCTTACTCAACTTCACACCTTGTAACACAGGTAAGAACCCTTTCTTAGACTGATCCATTTTGAACTTCTTCAAAACTTTATCAAGGTATGTGCTTTGTGAAAGTGCTATCAAGCGTCTCGATCTATCTCTATAGATCTTAATGCCTAATATGAAAGCAGCTTCTCCTAGGTCCTTCATTGAAAAACTCTTGTTCAAATATTCCTTCACGCTTTCGAGCATTTCTATATTGTTTCCAATCAGCAATATGTCATCCACATATAATATTAGAAATGCTACAGAGCTCCCACTCACTTTCTTGTAAGTACAAGCTTCTCCGTAAACTTGTATAAACCCAAACGCTTTGATCACCTCATCAAAGCGCTTATTCCAACTCCAAGATGCTTGCACCAGTCCATAAATGGATCGCTGGAGTTTGCAAACTTTGTCAGCATTCTCTGGATCGACAAAACCTTCCGGTTGCATCATATACAACTCTTCCTCAAGGAAACCGTTAAGGAACGCTGTTTTGACATCCATCTGCCAAATTTCATAGTCAAAATATGCAGCTATTGCTAACATGATTCTGACGGACTTAAGCATCACTACGGGTGAGAAGGTCTCATCGTAGTCAACTCCTTGAACTCGTGAAAAACCCTTTGCCACAAGTCGAGCTTCATAGACGGTGACATTACCGTCTGCGTCTGTCTTCTTTTTAAAGATCCATTTATTCTGAATGGCCTTTTGCCCTTCAGGTAATACTTCCAAAGTCCATACTTTGTTTTCATACATGGATCCCATCTTGGATTTCATGGCCTCTAACCATTTCTTGGAATCCGGGCCCATCATCGCTCCTTCATAGCTCGTAGGTTCATTGTTGTCTAACAACATGACCTCAAAGACAGGGTTGCCGTACCACTTAGGAGCAGTATGTGCCCTTGTCGACTTACGAGGTTCAATAGCAACTTGATTCGAAGTTTCATGATCATCATCATTAACTTCCTTTTCAACCGTCGTTGGCTCCATAGAAACATCTTTCTCCGCTGCACTACTCTCTGGTCGAAGTGAAGGTTCAATAACCTCATCAAGTTCTACTTTCCTCCCACTCAATTCTTTCGAGAGAAACTCTTTCTCAAGAAATGTTCCGTTCTTAGCGACAAACACTTTGCCTTCGGATTTGAGATAGAAGGTATACCCAACTGTCTCTTTTGGGTATCCTATGAAGACGCATTTCTCCGCTTTGGGTTCCAGCTTTTCACGCTGAAGCTTTTTGACATAAGCATCACATCCCCAAACTTTAAGAAATGACAACTTTGGTTCCTTGCCAAACCACAGTTCATATGGCGTCGTCTCAACGGATTTCAATGGTGTCCTATTTAAAGTCAATGCAGTTGTCTCTAATGTATAACCCCAAAACGATAGTGGCAAATCGGCAAGAGACATCATAGCACGCACCATATCTAATAAGGTTCGATTACGATGTTCGAACACACCATTACCCTGTGGTGTTCTAGGTGGTGTCAATTGTGAAAAAATTCCACATTGTCTTAAGTGACCGCCAAACTCAGCTTCAGTCGATCAGATGCCATTGTTGGGGAATGTTGCATGGGAAACAAAAATTTCCTACGCTTCACCAAGATCAATCTAGGAGATGAGCATCTATGAGAGGAGGGATTGGATCTATGTACCCTTGTGGACCGCTAAGCGGAAGCGTTGAACAACGCAGTTGATGTAGTGGTACGTCTCCGCGATCCAAATCGCAAGCCGTCCACGAACTCCCGATCAAGTGCCGAATGGATGGCACCTCCGCGTTCAGCACACGTGCAACTCGATGAAGATCTCCGCCTTCTTGATCCAGCAAGAGGGAGCGAAGAGGTAGATGGGTTCGCCGGCAGCACGACGGCATGGTGGCGGCGATGGTGGAGCTGATCCGGCAGAGCTTCACTAAGCGGCGCCGAATCAATCTACTAGAGGAGAGGTAATCGGGGAGGGAGGTACGGCTACGCCATGACTTTGGGTGCGGCTGCCCTCCTCCCTATCTCATATATATATAGGGGGAAGGGGGAGGGGCTGCACCCTAGGGTTTCCACCCCTAGGGGCGGCGTCCAAGAGGAGGGGCGGCGGCCAAGGGGTGGCTTGGCCCCCAAGGCAGGGTGGCTGGCCCCCTTAGGCTTTCCCCCCTCCACCCTTCGGCCCCATGGGCCTCTGTGGGAGGGGCAGCCAGCCCACCAGGGGCTGGTGTGCCCTCTCTTACAGCCCATGTAGGCCTTTGGGGCTGGTGGCCCCTTCCGGTGGACCCCCGAACTTTTCCCGATACCCAACACGGAACTTCCTATATATGAATCTTTACATCCGGACCATTCCGAAGCTCCTCGTCACGTCCGGGATCTCATCCGGGACTCCGAATAACCTTCGGTCACCAACACACATAACTCATCTATACCAAAACGTCACCAAACCTTAAGTGTGCAGACCCTGCGGGTTCGAGAACCATGTAGACATGACCGATACACCTCTACGGCCAATAACCAATAGCGGGACCTTGATGCCCATATTGGTTCCTACATGTTCTACGAAGATCTTTATCGGTAGAACCTCTATGTCAAGGATTCACACAATCCCGTATGTTGTTCCCTTTGTTCTTCGGCTTGTTACTTGCCCGAGATTCGATCGTCGGTATCTCTATACCTAGTTCAACCTCGTTACCTACAAGTCACTTTACTCGTTCCGTAATACAAGATCCCATGACTAACGCTTAGTCACATTGCTTGAAAGACTTGTTGTGATGTTGTATTTACCGAGTGGGCCCTGAGATACCTCTCCATCACACGGAGTAACAAATCCCAGTGTTGATCCATGCCAACCCAACAGACACCCTCGGAGATACTTGTAGAGTACCTTTATAGTCACCTAGTTACGTTGCAACATTTGATACACACAAGGCACTCCTCCGGTGTTAGTGAGTTGCATGATCTCATGGCCATAGGAACATATACTTGACATGCAGAAAAACAGTAGCAATAAACTGACACGATCATATGCTACGTTCATAGTTTGGGTCTTGTCCATCACATCATTCTTCCAATGATGTGATCCTGATATCAAATGACACCTCATGTCCATGGCTAGGAAACCTTAACCATCTTTGATCAACGAGCTAGCCCGCTAGAGGCATACTAGGGACACAATGTTTGTCTATATGCCTACACATGTATTTAGTTTCCAATCAACACAATTATAGCATGGACAATAAATGTTTGTTTAGAAACCAGGGTCATATCCGGCTTAACTTTTAAAGAAAGGTCAAAATACTAAATTTGTACGCATGTGGAACGGGTGTGTGAAGGGAGGGTTCACGACCCATAGTTGTCAGTTTATAGAACTCATCGAGGCAGAACCAACTCTGGAGTCATACACATGAAATCATGGTTGAATAGTAATATCATAGCCATTTCGAGATATATTGCCATGCAACTTTCATTATTACAATTCCTAGGACTTGAGTATTTATTGTCATATTGCTTTGCATGATCATATAGAGCTGATGTAATATTTGTGGTTAAGCTACCATTCATCATTACAGTACATGTTGCGCTAGATCATTACACATCCTGGCACAATGCCACAGGCATTCATTTCCAGTCATCATGTTTTTAATGTCTTTTGAGTTGTATGTACAATAAAGTGTGATGCATTATTAGGCTATGCCCTACCCGCGAGGATAAAAAATAGAAAAAAAGATGCCAAAGAAAGCCCAAAAAAAGAGGAAAAATGGAGATTTTTTTTGAAGAAGAGGCTTACCGCACTTGTGCTTCAAGTAGCACTTTGCATTTCATATAGAGTCCTCATGATCTTCATGTTTC
The DNA here is from genome assembly GCA_022496015.1 of Hordeum marinum. Lineage (NCBI taxonomy): Eukaryota > Viridiplantae > Streptophyta > Magnoliopsida > Poales > Poaceae > Hordeum > Hordeum marinum. The sequence goes on from CM039673.1 coordinate 413,293,941, forward strand.
ATATAACTACTGGGAATTTCACATTATAGAACTTGACTTGCATATTCCGATGACGAGCTTTCTCAAATGCTCAAGCTCTTCATGAGCAAGTAAGTTGGGCACACCCACTTAGTTCCATATAGGGAGCTTTCATACACTTAAAACTCTTGTGCATCCCGTGCATGCCAATCCCTACTCCTCACATCAACATCGATTGTAAGGCCTCTCCACTGCCGAACGATCCAGCCTCGTTGATGTGAGACTTTCTTACACATTTTATCTTCCCTTATAAACCCCAATCATCATTCTACTTGCCATCATTAGTGTTAAATATCTTGGTTCATGCTCAAGAAGTGAGTGAAATTTTAAAAAACTGAAGTGAGAAATGTAAAAATTAATTGCTTGATTTGGTATTGGCGTTGTGCTTGATTTGATATTTGTATACTCAGAATGCTGAGCATGCATGCTTATTTTGATTAGCGTATAAGGATCACTTTCGGTAGCATCAATATTTTGAATGGCAATAATTATTTACTAACATGTTCATTATTATTATTTAAATATCAAATTGATAGACTATTACATTAATTGAGAAAATGCATGTTGGGTAGCATTCAACATCAAAAAATTCTTTTGTTATCATTTACCTACTCGAGGACGAGTAGGAATTAAGCTTGGGATGACGATATTTCTCCAACATATCTATACTTTTTTATTGTTAAAGGAAATTATATTATCATATTCGTATACTTTATATGTAATTTTATACTCCTTAGGGTCACTTGTGCCCCGCTCGTGGCTTCGGCTGTCCTAATTCTTGGACAACCTGAAACGATTTTATCGCCACCACAAGCCTTTGTTCGCCCCTCTCGTGGCTCAGGATGCCCTAATTCTTGGAGAACCCAGAACAATTTTATTTCCACCGCAAGCCTCTGTTCGTCCATGATCCCATCTAGATCCCTTTTCTGGTACTCTACAGGAGGGGAAAACATTGGGGATGCCATCTTCATCAACCTTGCTACCTCCATGATGATGTGTGCGTAGTTCCTACAGGACCTACAGGTCCATAGAAGTAGCTAGATAACTTTCTCTCTCTCTCTCTTCTGATATTTAATACAATGATCTTCTCTAAGAGCTATCTGATGTAATCTTTTGTGATGTGTTTCTTGGGATCCAATGGATTGTGTGTTTATGGTCAGATTGTTCATTGTTCTATTTTGAATTCTTCAGCCTACCTGTTTGCTTAATTTTATATATTTGTATTTATCACCGATCTATCGGTCTACTTCGGCCAAGTTTGATTGATTTATGTTCAGTTGGGGTGGTGCTTTGTAGTTGGTTAATCCTTGCGGTGATCCTGTACAATGACAAAAGGACAAGGACACATATTTGTGTTGTTGCTACTAAGGATAAAACAATGGTTTTGATCATATTGATTTGTCCTACTTTGTCTACATTTTGTCATCTTTCTTATTACGTTACTCTGTTTATGACGAACTTAATACTTTGAGATGCATGCTGGATAGTAGTCTTGGGGTGGAATAATAGTAGTAGACGTCACTAAGTTTAACGATCTACTTATCACAGACGTAATTCCTATGTAATGATTATGCCATGGATGATCGTCATAAGTATGCACAGTTTTATCAATTTTCCAACAATAATTTGTTTACCCTTTGCTATTATGCTTTCGAGAGAGATGCCAATAGTGAATCTATGGTCCATGGGTCCATTCTCAATTAATTTTGCTAGATCCTACATTTAATATTTCTATTTTGCTATCATTATCACTATTTGATTTTAATATTGTAACTAGCAAGAACAAGGGGAGTGACACCCCATTGCCTTTGTTACATGCAAGCAATTACTTTGTTTGTGTGCAGGTACTGTCAAAGTTGTTAGTGTGTTGCCTCCTACTGGTTCGATAGACCTTGGTTCTTAACTATGGGAAATACTTTCTGTTGTTGTGCTACATCACCCTTCCTATTCAGGAAAATCAACAACTTCTACATGAGTAGCATGGAGAGACCAGAAGACCCACGAGGCTCTAACAAGCCTAGGGGGCACCAGCAAGGCTTGTGGGGCCCATGATCACCCATTTTCCCCCATTCTTGGCCTATAAATTACGTGATTTCCTGAGACCCTTAGAAGAGGAACCGCAAGAATTTTAGCGCCGCCGCAAGCCTCTGTTCTGCCGTGATCCCACCCGTAGTCCTTTTCTGGTGCTCCATTCGAGGGGGAAATCATTGGGGAAGCCATCTTCATCAATCTTGCTACCTCTATGATGATGTGTGAGTAGTTCCACCAGGACCTATGGGTCCATAGTAGTAGCTAGTTTCTCTCTTTGTGTGTTTTCTCTCTCTCCCCTCTCTCTCAGTTTTGATCTTCAATACAATGATCATCTCTAAGATCAATCAGATGTAATTATTTATTGGGGTGTTTGTTGGGATCTAGTGAATTATGTATTATGATTAGATTATTCATTGAGTTATATTTGATTCTCTTGATGTCTCTTTTATTTGTAATTTTATAGTTATATATGCTTTTCAATCTATAAGTTTTCTTTGGCCAAATAGATGAATGCATATTCAGAGGGAGTGGTGCATAGTAATGGGTTCAACCTTGGGGTGATCTTGCCGAGTGACAAAATGGGCGAAGGGGAAAACGACTGGGTTTTGTCATATTGATAGGCATCTTCCTTTCTACACTATGTCATCTTGCTTATTGTGTTACTATGTTTGTCATGAACTTGATACTTTGAGATGCATGTTGGATAGCAGTTTTGGGGGAGTAATAGCAGTAGATGTAGTTGGATTAACGTTCTACTTGCCACAGATGTAATGCCTATATGAGACTATGCCATGAATGATCACAATTATAACTATGCACAATTGTGTCAATTGCCCAACAATAATTTGTCTACCACACCATTGCCATGCTTTCGAGAGATGCCACAAGGGAACCTATGGCCCCCGGGTCTGTTTTCCATCAATACAAAAGCTTCTACAATTTATACTTGTTTGCTCTTTTACTTTTTACCGCTTTGCCTTTCACTACCACCTGTTCATCTTGTAACTAGCAAGAACATGGGGAGTGAAGATCCACTTGCCTTGGTTAGGTGCAAGCATTTGCTATGTTTGTGTGCAGCTACTTCTAGCATTGTTAGTGTGGTGCCTCCTACTGGTTCGATAAACCTTGATTCTGAACCGAGGGAAATATGTTTCCGTATTGTGCTACATCACCCTTCCTCGTGAGGGAAATCTAACAACTCCTATGGGAGTAGCAGTCATCGTCATAATCCCTCCCTCACTAGTGATAGGCAAATTTTCTTGTAGCACACAGTAGGGAAGTCATCGGGCTAAGACCTCACGTAACAAATGCACCAGAACAACAACCACCGCCAATGAAGAGAAGCGCGCATCAGAAGGATCAAACATATAGACATATGGCATAAGATTAGATTCAAACAGATCCACCAAAGACCAGGTCGAACTGAATCTCACGAGATTCGATAAGAGACACACCACCGCATGTCTACAACGATGCTAGATGCACCATCAGATGGGATCAAATCTATGAAACATTATTCCTAGTAGGGACATCGTCACCATCACATTTAGCCTCAATCGAGATGATGAACGAAACATGAATAAGAGTAGGGTTCCTCCCATCGATGAGAGGCCCGGATCCTATGCACCTCCATGACCCACTGGCCATAAAAGGCGGGTGGACCGAAGACAGTGCTGACGGGATGAGGGGAAACCCTATTCATGAGTCCTTCTCATATTTGCAAGACATGTGCATTTAATATCAACTGACGGCTTAAGTAGATGATGGTGGTTGTACTTCCATCCCATAAATGATGAAATCCTATATTTAACACTCCATATCTTATAGGAAAAAATAGTTTCAATGGGAGACTATCTTCCATCATCAATAGAGATGTCTCTAGCGTGAGTTTGTCGATGTTGAAGCTTTAACTCTTCACTAGATGATGTATGATCATTACATATCATATTATTCACAACTTGGCTATCTACGTCATATTAATAGCGTATTAGCGGCTGAGGCAACCGTCACACCCTTCTCGTCTCCCCCACCAAAGGGCATCCTTGGGAAAAGCCTACGTTAAGCCAACGACGGCGGGGCTCTCCTGCTCGAGAAGCACATGCCATTAGATGGTTTGTGCCATGGCTCAGGATTGCATCAGCGGCACCAAATCCATGTCTTCGGCAACGAGGTGCCTCTCCAATGGCTCTGTCGTGCACTTCGGTGAATCACAAGGGGTCTTCTCCAGTGGATGGCTTCCTAGGTTCTCGCCCATGCAATCGGCTCGATGACACGTGGGGTTCAGCTCTCTGACCACAACTGGTTTTGGGGCGTCAGAATTGTAGTCCGTGCTCCTCTATATTGTTTCCTTCGATTGTTAGTTGCTCCGCCCCGATGAATTGGTGGCTCCGTCTGAATGGGTGACATCTAATGATTGGCTTCGAGGAGGTAGTTGGAGCCACGACTCTTCTCTATGGACAATGGAATCTCAAGGGTGCAGCGGATCCAGTGTTTCATGCCTAGATCCGGGACTGGCTCCTTTAGAAGTGACGATGGTGGTATAAACAACCTCTCAAGCCACGGGTTGCAGTGGCCACTGAAGTATCTTTATGAGAATTTCTCTCTATAGATCTGGTGGCTGTTGCCGGCAACTTGTACTAGTATGGTTGTGGGATGAATAGCTTCTGTGCGATGTTTTTGATGGGAATTGGAAAGGATGCAACATAGTTTACAAAAAAGCTCACATGTAACGTCTTACATGGCAATAATAGCCCCTATATGACCAGGTGGTTAAAACAAGAGAACAATCATCAACGAAGAGTGCAATTAAGTTAAAAGGAGGGGGTCAAACTGATAACCGCATATGGTGGTGGGCCCCACTTGGTAGTGCATCAAGGTTAACGACTCCCCACCTGAGTGAAGCTCCCCTGCTTTTGGTTGCTTCTCCCTTCTTCATTCTCGGCGGCGGCAGCGACGGAGCTTTCGTTCATGATAGCGGCGACGTATGTGGTGAGTGTATTCGAGCACCCTAAAGTTGTTCCCCTCCGTCTTGAGTTAGATCTGACCAAGTGAGGCTCTGTTTTCCATGGGATCCAATTTGTGGAGGTGGGTGAGGTCGGAGAGTGGTTGTGGCGTTGGGCTAAACGAGATGGAGCAGCGAGAGACAATGTCGACCAGGTAATGATCATCCTTTCCAACCTATGCGATGTGTGCCTCATCTACTTTCGCTGCCTCACGATGGTGTTGTGTTCTTGGAGGAAACTCTCCAGCGAATCTTGAGAAACTCGCGATTGACCGAATGAAAGAGCAGGCTAGGAAGGATCTACATCAACTTTGAGTTCATCAGTCGAGGATTGAATTTTTCTTAACAATAACATAAATCATATCGGAATCAGAGGGATTTCTTGCGTTGGCTCTGCGGATTTTAGACCTGCGGTGATTTATAAGACGAGTGGCAGCGGTGTTCAAATAATGCAACAAGGCTCCCAAGATCCATATGCTCCCAGCCACGCGGCCTCAGATCAGATCATGGGCGAGTTGCTCATGCCACAAGTTTTGGAAAAGCCAATCTAAACAAGCTACCGTACACTATGTTAAGACCGAGGCGAGTCCACGCAGGAAGTTTCGAGGCAAAGCGATCGGATTCGAGTTGTCTACTGCCGGCCTCCCAATGCAGCCCAGTACAACCATGACTTGGAGGTGGAGGTAGGAAACGGATGTGAATTCCTCAAGCCTGTCCCGACCCGGAAACAGACATGGACCTGGAATCAGACTCCGCCGGCACACCTCCGCCGCCGTGGCTCGCCTAGCTAGCTGCCTTCGCAGTCACGGCCTAGGCTTGCCTCCGGTGGTCCTTCCCCATGCGCACGTCCTCGCCGCTCCGGACCATGGCCTCGCCTCCACGGCTGCTCCACTGTGCTCCGGCGGCTCACCGTTTCGCGGTCCAGCACCGCCCAGCTCCGCATCCGGCTCGCCCTCGCCTGCCTCCGCCTAAGACCTGGCTTGTTGCCAGCTTTGTCTCCCACAGCGGGTGCTCCTGCCACGTTGGGCCGGCTCTCCCACACTCCCGCCGCCGTCACCTAGCTTCCGCTTGAGACGCCCGCTGGCTCGCCACCGCCCAGCGCCGGCCTCCGCCGTCGGGTCACCGTAGCCTCACATCGCCCTGAGACGGATCTCCGCCTTGGTCTCGCCTCGACAGGCCCGCCTCTGCACACCGTTGCGCCAGTCTTCGCCTCTCCACCACGCCTCGCGCTGGCCGGCCCGTCTGCCGCACATGCCAGTGAGCCTCTTGCTCCCGCCAGCCTGTCGTTCCTTTGGCCCTCGCCGGTTCATGGCTCCTCGCGTGCCTGCTGCTGTTGAGGCCGTGCCTGGCTAGTTTGACCTCGTCTCGCCTACAAGCCGCCCCCGCGCCGCGTCGCGCATCGACCGCGCGCCCGTCGGGTCTCACCCGCACTTGCCATCCGGCCTCGCCTCACCCAGGTGCTGCCTCGCTTCAAATTGACCGCCAACGTCACCCCCTGGCCGCCGGTGCGTTCCGCGAGCCGACCCATCGTGCTGCTTGGCCATCCAGCACTTGAGCCACCGCGACGCCCGTCTTCTCGCGCCGTTGAGCCGGCCCCGCTCCGAGCCACCGCTCGCTGTCGTGGGGAACGAACACCTATGGGATCGCAGGGATACCTTTCGGTTCGGCGGGGGGGCGAGCAGGCACAAAGAGCCAGTCTAGTGAGCTTCATGCAGGGAGTTTTTACCCTGGTTCGGGCTGCACGGATGCGTAAAACCCTACTCCTGCTTGGTTGTATTGATCGTGTTCTAGGGCTCAAGCTACAAGAGTGCCATGAACGCCCGCTACGTGAGCTTGGTAATCTCTGGTCGTCTAAATTGTTCGGTTGTCTAACTACCCAATCGTCTGATGCCTGATTGTCTAACCTTCCAAAAGTTTAAAAATCCACCCCCGAAAAATCCTCTTCTGTAATGCCCTAGGCCTCCTTTTATACTTAAGGGAATCCCAACAGTGGCATATAGTGTGCACACGGGATGCACAATGCGGCTACAGTGCTATCATACCTAACCCTGATAGAGTAAGACAAGAGCATTAAATGCACCATCAGGGGCCTCAGTTCGTCAGTGGGACGAGACGGGGGCTCGTCCCATCGGTGCCGCTTAGCTCCCTCCAACGTCGACGCCGCGACACGCGTCCAGGTGGACCGACACCTGGTCTGTGAGGTGGCGGTGCTTGTCGGGGACTCGCCTTGCCGGGGACCTGGAGGCTCTACAACCCTCCCAGCAAGGTCTTGCCAGTAGTCTTGAGCCTTCCGTGTTGGTGCTTGATGAGTCTTCGCTGGGCCTTGACACCGGGGCAGCTACTATTGTCCGTGCATGAGTAAAGGGGCACTAGATGGCCCAAAAACTCTAGTGCACCGACAGGAGCCCCCGGGCCTAGGTCATACACATCGTGAGGCGTTGTTGGGCTAGGCCCAAACAGTGCAGGGCACGCGTGGCACGGCCCCACAGTTGTGATCATAGCGCTTGCTGCACTTCTCCACAATGCCCATTGAATCCGGGTAGAGGGATACGTGCGTGACGCGGCCGTCGAGTTCTTAATTACCGCGTCAGGTCTTTTCCGCCACGCGCGCCACATGCATAGCGGGGAGCTAGCAACGGGCGCCCGTGATTTAAAGTCCCTGAGAAAATGCAGTAGCTGCGGTGCCATGGACTGGGGCAAAGGGGCGGTTGCTATTCGCCCCGTGATCGAGGGTGCCGCTATGGGAGGAGGTGGGCGACGTCCTTTGGAGTGGGGGAGAGCCAACCCCCGCGCTTCCTCCTATAAATTGGGGATGACAGGGGTGGAGCTCATCCATCCTTCTTCCGCCCTTCGAGTGCAAGACTTTGTAGTCCGCCTCCTTCCTCGTCTTCTCAAACTTAAGGTAGCGCCCGCCCTTCGCCATGAACAGGGGGGAGGGCGACCACCTTCCTCGGCTGCGAGGAGGAGCTCTCATCAGGATCATGCCGCCGCTTCAGCCGTGGAGGCGGCGGGAGGCTCGAGTTCGTGTGGTGGAGGAGGCGCGAGGGGCTGTGGCCGTCGCGGAGGTCGAGGTCGGGGGAGGCGGAGCTCTGTTCCACCCCCTTCTTCCATGCTAAGCATCTCCAAGGAAGAGGCCCACGCCGAGGGGACGGCGCTGGACTTTGTCCTCGAGCTGGGCGGTCCCCTCCGGAGCAACCTGCGCCTCCCATGCCCCTTTGCCAGGGCGGTGAAGAACGACCGGCCGCCCTTCCTCTGGCTGCGGGTGGCAGGGTGCTGCAATGGCGCGACACGGGTGGACGTTGAGTACCCAGCGCGCCACATCATGTTCCTCAGGCGTGGTTGGAAGACCTTCACCCGTGCCCACAACATCCAGGTGGGGCACATTCTTCGTTATAAAATGACGGAGGCCGATACGCTCTCCATCAAGATTTATGGAAGCTCCGGCATCTGCCTCGGCTACCATGAAGAGAGCGCAAGCAGTGTCGAAATCCTGTACTCCGGCGAGAGTGACAGGGAGGACAGCGGCGAAGACAGAGGCGATGAGTTCGGTCCTCGGTCGGTCAAGTCGGAGCCCGAAGATTCGAGCTCGGACTGTCTGCCGGCCGCACCATCGTCGCCAGCCTCACGCCTCTCCCCCTCCCGACAAGATGTCCTTGCCGGGTGCTTTAGTCCCGGACGCTGCCTCATATTCCAGCTCCAGCAGGCCCGTGGACTTCGGTTTCAGGGGTCCATTCTCCTTTCCGCCCGCTCTGTTCTTCTCCTCCGCGCAATACTAGTCCGGGAGGGACCAGCTCTTGCCTACCCCATCTGGCAGCCCTGCTCATCCGCGCAGTGCTGGTCCAGAGGGGTCAGGCCGGGCTTCTGCCGGGGGCCTCTCGCCATCTTTTTTTTCTTGTATCCCATCTCTCCTTTCCATCTTTTTCTTCTTGTAATCTCCCCTGGGGGAGAAACTCAAATAAAGATGTACTTAAAAAAAGCGGTATCTTATGTAAATTTCACCCCATTTTGAATGAATGTGTATTATCTTCCTTGCTAGACTGATTCTGTATATGGAACTTTCCCTATGCCCTTTTTGGAAGAATCTTGCCGGTGTGTGTAGTCCTACTGCAAGCTCTTTGAGGAACGGGTCCTTAGCAGCCTGTTGCCGATGCCACTGCCAGCAAGACACCTTGTAGTCCTTGGCGCGGCCATTCAAGGCATCGGCCTTACTCGAAAACGGGGTAAGGGCGTGACCGTTGTCACTTGGATCATTGAGCGGACTCGAAACGAAACAAGGAGCGCGGGCGAAGCCACTTAAGCCATTGAGCGGTCACGAACGCAGTGAGGGCGCATCGAATCGTGGCAAGGTTCCCGTGCTTGCAGGTTTTCCATATAGAAGTCGAAACCGCTCAAGGAAAATAACCTTACGACAAGTATTCACATGGGGTTTTCGCAACTTATCTTTTTGTTTCCTTTCTCCTTTCGGCAGGTTTTTTTTTGAACGTCGCTCATAGGTATCCATATCATCACCCCTCCCCCCAGCAAAGCTGCACGCGAGGGATCCTTCCGTCCTTTGGAAAAATGAAAGAAGAGAAAATATGGATATGGAACCTTGGTGGTTCGTTAGTCCTTGCCGGAATTAAGCGGAATGCAACATTCCAGATAAACATGCATATAAGTAAACATGAGAATCGAATAGGATTGCAGAACAATTACCTTTATTTATCTACGCACAGGGTCTGAGCCTGGCTTTGTACCAAGGATCACATGTTTCAGTGGCAAGACTTGTACAAAAGGTGGTTGCCGGGGCTGGCCCGGCAACCGCGCCTCATGGGTAGAACTTTCGAAGATGCTCGATATTCCAGGAGTTGCTCATCGGAACGCGATCCTCGGTCTCCAGGCGGACTGCGCCGGGCCTAGTGACTCGTACTACCCGATAAGGGCCTTCCCACTTTGGTGTCAACTTGATTGGATTCTTGGCGGACTGAACTCGTCGAAGAACAAGGTCGCCTTCCTCAAGACTTCTGACATTGACCTTGCGGCTATGATAGCGGCGCAAGGCTTGCTGGTAGCATGCAACTCTCATAGCAACCTAAAGACGGTCTGCCTCAAGGAGCGTCGCGTCGTCTTGCCGCAACTGCTCTTGCTCGAGCTCATCATAAGCGAGCACTCGAGGTGACCCGTATATGAGTTCCGTGGGGAGAACTGCCTCCGACCCATAGACAAGGGAGAAGGGTGTCTGGCCGGTAGATCGATTTGGTGTCATCCTGATTGACCAAAGAACCACCGGCAGCTCATCAATCCAGTTCCTTCCATACTTGTGCAGCCCATCGAAAATTCTTGTCTTGAGGCCTCGTAGCACTTCAGCATTAGCTCTCTTCGCTTGGCCGTTGCTCCTCGGGTGAGCAACGGAAGCAAAACAGATTTTGCTACCAAGGTCTTGGACATACTGCATGAAGGTGCGGCTTGTGAACTGTGTGCCATTGTCAGTGATGATCCTGCTGAGAACAACAAAGCGGCAAACTAGTCCCTTAATGATGAGGACATCTCTACTACAGTTGCACGCATGGCGACTCCCTCATCAATTATTTCATGTGGACCTATGACTAGAACGCGTGCACGACAAATAAATGGCCAGGTACTATCATCTTTTGTACATACGATTTAACTAACAAGAATATGATGTTACACTCATATTCAAATTTACTTGTACTCAGGAATAAAGGATCAACCAATCAATTATAGCGACTACACTGCCTATAAACCATGGAGCAACACTCCTTGCATGCATGCCTTCCAACGTCCTTGCATGCATGCACCAGGATGGAGCCATGCATGCATGTACTCATGTGTACAAGGGCCACAAGCGAAGGAGTTAATTAGGCATTAAAAATATTTGGGCTCGCTGCTGCCAGTAACGTTACGGCATGTGCAGGGCGACCCGTGGATGACGTATGCACGCACGAAGCAGCCATTCGTATCCGGATGGGACACAACCAACCAACCGACCGCACGTTCGTCTTTTCGTATCTCTGCCTCTAATAAATACTAGTTACCTTAGATTAGGTTTTAGAGCTGGCTTTATTGTATTGTTTAGGTATAACTACAAATCGTATCTACGAGACGTGTAGAACTACCGTTTTGTTAGATTCATAGTGAAACCCTAACTTTTTCATCTAGTTCATGTGCTCAGTTTATTATCCGCAATTTCAAATTGCAATTATCATTGTTCTTGCTGGTTCTTCGGTTGCTTGCAGGAACTCGAACCTCGTTCTTCAGGTTAATCGTGCCTACGACAATGTCAATAACCATCGAAGATTGGTTTAACGATTGTCAAGGCGTATCGCCAGGTACGGTATAGCCGGATCGTCAAGGTCAAAATCTACCAAATCGATAGTTATCGCCACTCTCATCGAAAGATCGGGTCACCATCACATCAAGTGGTATCAGTTTCAGGTTGATCGGTGAAAGATTTACAGTTTTCATAGATTAGTTTATTTTTCTGTCCTATAAACACACGAAGAAGACAAAAAAAATTAGATTAGTTCATCCGTCACACCTATCTTTTTAGCTTTTAACAATTTTTGCATCTAGTATTTGCTTTGTTGAATTTTTGGTTGCAATCATTGTAAGATTAGTGCTGGTTCAGATTAGTTTACTAGAATTTCATCTACTAGATCTAACTTTTTCTTTCCACCATATTTTCCGTCGCACGTTCGGCCGTACAGAAACAAGGCAAGATTGGATCGGATCACTTTGCCGAATCTTCCGTGGCATCCTAAGTCACGTCAAATTTCACCGTTGTCTATACGTACACGCGCTTGCTTCCTTGCAGCCTAATCTCCCACGTTCTTCCAGACATCTGTAAGCGGTGTCTGTCCCTCCGCGCTGCTATACACACGCCAGTCACGAGACATCTTGCTCACTTTGTCTGGTCCCACGCGTGGCACTGCTAGTCATTGCACCAAGTACGGGACCGTTCTCATACACTCTTTGACTTTTGTCTCTAGTCACGTCTGTTTGCTTTGAGTATGCAACATCATCACCGTTAACTAAACAGGCATCATCTGTTGTTTTTGTTTGCACATGTTCCACGAACGTCCTTTCGTGCCTGTCAGTCTCCTATTTGTGTCCTGATTGTTGACATTAATCGGCCTGCAAAAAAAAGAGAGAGAGGAAAGAGGGAGGAAAAAAGCAAAATAATAATAATTACGAAGAGCAGGCGTTAGAATTTTGTTTTGACACTCTTTTTGACTGTTCAGAATTACTTTGTTCATATCAATACTAGTTGGTGAACATTTTCTTGGTTTTCCCTAGAGTGTGTTTATACCTCACTTACATCTAGCTATTTCGAGCTATCATCTTTTCATCGTTTTTCACTCACTTGATTCAGTATCTGGGATTAGATTGTTTATCTCTTACTAGTCGACTGCCAGCACTTGTTAGGAGTTTGAACAATTATTCAGCTTGCATTACTTTTTGCTTAATTGTGCCACATATTGTGAGTTGAGAAAACCGTCACCAAGCTCCACTTCTTATATTGTATCTTGTTCGGTCAATTGGTAATCGCTATATCAATCTTTTGATAAGTTTTGACATCGCCAACGGCAGACAACCACTGCAGCACGGTAAGAACTGGTAAGAGCTTGGTCATTGCTAGCGAGTTGAGAGACATTTTGCGCCATCTACCGTAGTTATTGTAGGAGCAATATACTTGTGATTTTGTTCTTTCTTCATACTAACCATGGCAGGTGATGAAGATAATGTGAAAGCCACTATGGCACGCCTTGAGGACGATGTCCGTGCATACACCGAACGGTTCACGACATTCGAGGGCGCACTTGATAAGCGTTTCAAGTCGATCGAGGATAGCAATGAGACATTTACTCAAACGCTTGCAGCTATTATGGAACGTATGGATGCTCAGGATGCCCGACTGGGCGCCGCCCCCGCCGACGCTCCACGTCTTCCAGCCACCAACACAGGTCTGCAACGAGCTCGTCGAGTGCTCCCAGGGAACCCGAGCCACCCTCTTTCATACACCGATGCCGTCGACCAGCCTCGTCCTCGCAACGCCACCTTGGTAGCTGGCCCCCATGAGGACATCCAAGATGACAACTATGATGGTGATTCCGAGGATCTTGATGGATTTAACTATAACAATGATCGTGATCATCATCGACAACGCAACAATCGACACCGTCGTCCTGAGGTTCGTGGCCATGATGACTCTTTAGGTAGAATTAAATTCGTTATGCCTCCTTTTGACGGGAGTACGATCCGGATATTTATCTTGACTAGGAATTATTAGTTGATCAAAAATTTGCTTGCCCTGATTTCCCTGCTGATAAAAGAGTTAGGGCTGCCACTAGTGAGTTTAGTGATTCTGCTTCTGTTTGGTGGAGAGAACATTGTCGCAAACATCCTAATAATATTCCTGCCACTTGGGAAGCTTTGAAATTAATAATGCGTCACCGGTTTGTTCCTGTATATTATGAACGTCACTTGCTAAATAAACTACAACGCTTGAACCAAGGATCTAAATTTGTGAAAGACTATTATCAAGAATTGCAAATAGGCATGTTACATTGTGGTTTAGTTGAGACAGAGGAAGCTTATATGGCTAGGTTCTTGGGTGGTTTGAATAGAGAAATTTATGACATACTTGCTTATAAGGATTATAATTCAATGATCCGTTTATTCCATCTTGCTATACATGCTGAACATGAAGTGCAGGGTCACTCGAGAATGCGTTCTAATTTTTCTGCAGGTCGTACTTCCACATGGAAGCCATGCACCTCTACTGCCCCGTCCACTCGCACCTCTACAACAACACCCGCAACCTCTCGCTCGGGGGCCTACCTCATCAACTTCAGCATCACACACTCCGGTACCAATGAAAAGTACTCCACCAACTCCAACAAAAAGTTTGTCATCATTGTCTGCTTCCTTCAAAAGAACAAAGGATATCCAAGTTTGTCATCATTGTCTGCTTCCTCCAAAAGAACAAAGGATATCCAGTGCCATACTTGTAAGGGATTTGGCCATGTCATGAAAGATTGCCCTAATAAGTGTGTCTTGATCATTCGTGAAGACGGCGAGTACGACTCTGCTAGTGATTTTTATGAGGAAACATATGCTTTGTTCACTGCATATGAAGACGATGACACAAGACCGGCACAAGAGGAAGAACATGTGACCGCCGAAGATGCCGATAAGTACATGAGCCTTATATCACATCGTGTGCTTAGTGCTCAGATTGTCAAAGCAAAGAAACATCAATGTCACAACTTCTTCCACATCAAAGGACTCATCAAGGAGCGTTCCATTAGCATAATCATTGATGGAGGGAGCTGTAACAATTTAGCAAGCATTGCACTACTAGGAAAAACCTTATACACAGAGGATTATCAGTAGCGCTGGTCAAAATAGGGTGCTACTACTATCTAACAGTAGCGTGGGGAGACAAAGATCGCTACTGCTAAGAAAATATCAGTAGCGCGTCCCAGAAAAAAAGCGATACTGATATAATTGCCACACCGTTGCCAACAGGCTAGGTATAGTAGTAGTGTCCTATTTTGACAAGCGCTACTGCTAAAAAAATAGTAGTAGCGTATTTTCCTCACAAGCGATACCGCTAAATTTTGGTAGAAAGCGATATAGCTAAGTTTTGGTAGAAAGCGCTATAGCTAACTTATCTATAGCGTGTTTTTCGTACAAGCGCTACTGCTATTTCGACTTAACCCCGCGCGGGCTCAAAATTTTGCTAAGTCCTTTCACCCCTCTCCCCCAACTCCTCTGTCGCCGCCGTCAATCACCTTGCCCGATCGAGCACGCCCTCGACCTCACCGCCACAGCCCGAGGCCGCCCTCGACCTCACCGCAGCCGCCCGAGGCCGCCCTCGACCTCACTGTCGCCGCCCTCAACCTCACCACCACCGCCCGAGCCCGCCCAGGACCACCACCGCCTAAGCCTGAGCCTGCCCTCGCCACCGACCGTAAGGCTCTCCCTCTCCTCTCACATGCCCTCCTCTCTCTCTGCTATGATGATGTTCATATGAACCCTAGGTGTTCATATGAACCCTAGGTGTTTATATGAACCCTAGATTTGTTTAGGGCAGTAGGCATTTTTTAGCATTTAGGAAAAAAGATTAGCAATTTTGGTGAGGTCAGAAGGGTTAGAGAAAATGGAGTTCCTTTGCAATTTCTAATATGGTAAAGTATTGTTGAAATATTTGCTCTAAAACAATTTGGATGAAAAGAAAACAATAGTTCCTCAATAGTGTTTGCTCATGTTATATGCAACATTGAAGTGGTTTAATTGTGCCCAAGTGGCCTTTAGTTGTTTACAGGGAATGATTCCGAGTGGCCTATGTTTTGCCGGAATGTTGATTCATTTCCGTTTCGGCAAATTTCAGGCGCTCTATTTGTCCAGTTTGTAGCAAAGGTCATGCCGATTTTTTTTTCATGAATTTTAGCATGACTTGTTCTACAATGTAGGACATATCGAGTGCTTCTGATTTGATACACGCTACAGCTATATGTCTTAGCAGTAGCGCATCTTACACACGCTGCTGTAAAGTAATAGCTGTAGCGCCTTACTAGTAGCGCGGTAACCCGCGCTACTAGTAGGCACTAAACCCGTGCTACTACTAGGCTTTTCCCTAGTAGTGTTGACATGGTGGAGAAGCTCTCCCTATCTTGCCGACAACATCCACAACCTTACTACATTCAACGGTTCAATGATGGTGGAAAAGTAAAGGTAACACACATGGTGAGAGTTCCTTTTTCTTTAGGTTCATACCATGATACTATTGACTGCGATATTGTGCCTATGCAAGCTTGTTCAATGTTACTAGAAAGGCCATGACAGTATGATAAAGAATGTTTACATGATGGTAGAACTAATCAGTACACTCTCACACATAAAGGGAAGAAAATCATTCTACACCCTATGTCTCCTGAGCAAATTTTAAAAGATGATCTTGCTAGGGCTAGTAGGAACAACAATATTGAATGTGCCAAATCTGAAAATCAGCAAGTCATTGACCATTTAGACCAATTTAATAATATGCACAAATCTGAACCTAGCGCGTCTAATGAAATTAAATTGAAAGGTGCTTCTTTCTTAGCAACACGTGCTGAAATTTTTGCGTTAGATGCTCACACTGATGAATGTTATGCATTTGTTTGCAAAGAAGTTTTGTTCTCATTTGCGGATATGCCTTCTTCTTTGCCTCCTGTCGTTGCTAACCTTTTGCAAGAGTATCATGATGTTTTTCCAAAGGAAGTAACCCCGGGGCTACCACCTATGAGAGGAATTGAACACCAAATTGATTTCATACCTCGTGCTCCACTTCCCAATCGTGCACCGTACCGGACTAATCCAGAGGAGACCAAGGATATTCAGCGACAAGTTCAAGAACTACTCGACAAAGGTTACATTCGGGAATCCTTAAGTCCATGTGTTGTACCCATTTTATTTGTTCCCAAAAAAGATGGTACATCACGTATGTGTGTTGATTGTAGAGCCATTAATAATATTACAATTCGATATCGTCATCCTATTCCTAGATTAGATGGCATGCTTGTTGAACTTAGTGGCTCAGTTGTGTTTTCTAAAGTTGACTTGCATAGTGGCTACCATCAGATTTGTATGAAACTAGGTGATGAATGGAAAACTGCTTTTAAAACTAAATTTGGCTTATATAAGTGGTTAGTTATGCCTTTTGGATTGACTAATGCACCTAGTACTTTCATGAGACTAATGAATGAAGTTTTGTGATCTTTCATTAGATGATTTGTGGTAGTATGCTTTGATGATATTTTGATATATAGTAGGTCACTAGAGGAACACTTAGACCATTTGCGTGTTGTTTTTCTGCTCTACGTGATGCACGTTTATTTGGTAATATCGAGAAGTGCACTTTTTGCACGGATCGAGTCTCTTTTCTTGGCTATGTTGTGACATCACAGGGAATTGAAGTTGATAAAGGCAAGGTTGAAGCAATCCAGAGTTGGCCGACTGCTAACTCGGTCACACATGTACGGGGTTTTCTCGAACTTGTTGGGTTCTACCAACAGTTCGTGAAGGATTTTAGTACCATCGCAGCGCCGCTCAACGAGCTCACAAAAAGAAAAACGTGCCATTTGTTTGGAGCGACGCACAAGAAGAATCCTTCAATATTCATAAAGATAAGCTCACACACAACCCATTGCTGCAATTACCTGATTTCAATAAGATATTTGAATTAGAATGTGATGCTAGTGGCATTGTTTTAGGCGGTGTTTTATTGCAAGAAGGCAAGCCAGTAGCATACTTTAGTGAAAAACTCAGTGGGCCTAGTATTAATTATTCAACATATGATAAAGAACTTTATGCTCTATTTCGGACTCTGGAGATATGGCAACATTATTTATGGCCTAAGGAGTTAGTCATACATTCTAATCATGAATCACTCAGGCATATTAAAAGTCAAAGCAAACTGAATCGTAGACATGCACGATGGGTCGAATTTATTGAATCTTTTCCTTATGTTATTAAGCATAAGAAAGGGAAGGATAATGTTATTGCCGATGCATTGTCTAGACGTTATACCATGTTATCACAACTTGACTTTAAATTTTTTGGACTTGAAACTATAAAAGAGAAATACGCTAATGATGTTGATTTTAGAGATATATTGCTCAATTGTAGAGAGGATAGAACTTGGAACAAGTTTGTCGTTCATGACGGATTTGTTTTTCGTGCTAATAAGCTATGCATCCCAGATAGCTTTGTTCGTCTTTTGTTGTTACAGGAGGCGGATGGAGGAGGACTTATGGGACATTTCGGTGTCAAGAAGACAAAAGATATAATTGCTGGTATTTCTTTTGGCCGAAAATGAGAAGGAATGTAGAGAGATATGTTGCACGCTGCACAACATGCCAAATAGCTAAGTCACGATTGAACCCACATGGTTTATATATGCCTCTTCCTGTTCCTAGCACTCCTTGGGAAGATATTTCTATGGACTTTATATTAGGACTGCCTAGGACACGATGGGGGCGGAATAGTATATTTGTGGTTGTCGATCGATTTTCTAATATGGCACATTTTATACCTTGTCATAAAAGTGACGATGCTACTCACATTGCTGATTTATTGTTTAGAGAAGTAGTTCGTTTACATGGTGTGCCCAATACAATTGTTTCTGATCGTGACACCAAATTTCTTAGTCATTTTTGGAGGGTCTTGTGGATAAAATTGGGGACTAAGCTTTTATTTAGTACTACATGTCATCCTCAAACTGATGGTCAAACTGAAGTGGTTAATCATACTTTGTCTACTATGCTTAGGGCTATTTTGAAAAAGAATTTAAAAATGTGGGAAGAATGTTTGCCTCATATAGAGTTTGCTTATAATCGTTTGGTGCATTCTACCACAAAGTTATGCCCTTTTGAGATTGTTTATGGATTTATTCCACATGTGCCTATTGATTTATTACCTATTCCATCTTCGGAGAAGGTAAATCTTGATGCTAAAGAACGTGCTGAGTCAGTATTAAAAATGCATGAGATGACTAAGAAAAATATTGAACACATGAATGCCAAGTATAAACTTGCTGGTAGTCAGGGTAGGAAAAGTATTGTGTTTGAACCAGGTGATTTAGTATGGTTACATTTGCGAAAAGACCGCTTCCCTGATTTGCGAAAGTCAAAATTAATGCCTCGTGCAGATGGACCTTTTAAGGTGATAGAGAAAATTAACGAGAATGTGTATAAGCTTGATCTTCCTGCAGAATTTCAGTTAGACCCACATTTAATGTTGCAGATTTAAAACCTTATTTGGGAAAGGACGATGAGATACTGTCGAGGACGACTTCGTTTTAAGAAGAGGGGGATGATGAGGACATCTCTGCTACAGTTGCACGCACGGTGACTCTCTCATTAGTTATTTCATGTGAACTTATGACTAGAACGCATGCGTGACAAATAAATGGTCAGATACTATCATTCCTTTATACATACGATTTAACTGACAAGAATATGATGTTACACTCATGTTCAAATTTACCTGTACTCAAAAATAAAGGGATCAACCAATCAATTAAAGTGACTACACTGCCTATAAACCACGGAGCACCACTCCTCGCATGCATGCCTTCCAACGTCCTTGCATGCATGCACCAGGATCGAGCCATGCATGCATGTACTCATGGGCCACGAGCAAAGGAGTTAATTAGGCATTAGAAATATTTGGGCTCGCTGCTGCCACTAACGTTACGGCATGTGGAGGCCCACCCGTGGACGACGTATGCGCGAAGCAGCCATCCATGTCCGGATGGGAACATAACCAACCGACTGGCCGCACGTACGTCTTTACGTATCTCTGCCTCTAATAAATAGTTATCCTAGATTAGATTTTAGAGTTGGGTTTTATTATATTGTCTAGCTATAGCTACAAATCGCATCTATGAGACGTGTAGGATTACCGTCTTGTCAGATCCATAGTGGAACCTCAACTTTTTCATCTAGTTCGTGTGCTCAGTTTATTATCTGCAATTTCAGATTGCAATTATCATTTTTCTTGCTGGTTCTTCGGTTGCTTGCAGGAACTCGAACCTCGTTGTTCAGGTTGATCATGCCTACGACAAGGTCAATAACCATCGGAGATTGGTTTAGCGATTGTCGAGGCGTATCGTCAGGTACGGTATAGCCGGATCGCCAAGGTCAAAATCTACCAAATCGATAGTTATCGACACTCTCATCGAAAGATCGGGTCACCGTCACATCACTTAAAGAACTTGACGACAGACTATGTTGTCACCTTCCTCACTGCTTCCACTTTCGGCCACTTTGTAACTTGTCAATCGCCATGTACAAGTACTCAAAGCCCCCAGCAGCGTGGGGAAAGGGACCCAAGATGTCGAGCCCCCAGACCGAAAATGGCCAGGAGAGAGATTGTTTGAAGGGCTTGGGCTGGTTGATGTAGTTTCTTTAAATGAAACTGACATGCTTCACACTTGGTTACTAACGTAGTTGCATCCTGGAGGGCAGTGGGTCAAAAGAAACCTTGCCGGAATGCCTTTCCGGCAAGTGCTCTTGATCCTATGTGGGCGCCACGTATGCCTCCGTGTATCTCTGCCAACAGCTCCAATCCATCCTCCCGGAAAATGCAGTTGAGTTTCATGCCATTCGGTCTCTTTCTGTACAAGACGTTATCTACGAACTGGTACATATGAGACCGGTAGGCTACCTTCTCTGCTTCCTCTTGTTCCTCTGGGAGTTCTCCTGTCTGAAGGAATTGGACAAGATGTTGTGCCCATGCTGGAGCCTGGGGCTCGACGACAAGGACTAAAGGCGTATCCTCTGCCGGGGGTGCATCTGCCTTGACGGCAAGGGCCTGAGGGCCTGCCGGAGTCTGCTGCGCCTCGGCAAGCCTGGCAGGAGCATATGCTTCTACGGCAAGAGCCGATGGCCCTGCCAGAGCATAGTACTCCCCGGCAAGCCTGCCATTTTCTTGGGCAATTTTCTCGCTGGCGGCTTCATGGAGCTCTGCCGGGAAATACTTGCCGGAACTTAACTTCCTTTTCTTCTCTTGTCTAGTTGATGGTGTCACGGAGGGTTGAGTTAGTTGGAGCACAAAATTTCCTGGTTCCACAGTTAACTTAAGGGCGGCACATTTTGACAGGCCATCAGCAACGTTGTCCTCTCCGCGTGGAACGTGCTCCATTTACACGCCATCGAAACGTTCTTCCAATTTCCTTACTTCATCTACATAAGCTTCCATCAACAGACTCTGGTAATCTTTGTTCACTTGCCTAACGACAAGTTGAGAATCACCCCTGACAACAAGTTTCTTGATCCCGAGGTCCGCTGCGATCCTGAGACCGGCAAGCAGTCCATCGTACTCAATAGTGTTGTTCGTTGATCTCTCCCGGGGAAAGTGCATATGGATCACATATCTGAGGTGCTCTCCGGTGGGTGCGACAAGCAGCACTCCGGCAAAAGCTCCTTGCAGTGAGAAAGCCCCAGCAAAATACATGATCCATTCCCGATCAGTCTCCTTGCTGGGAAGAGTTGACTCTAGAATCTCTTCATCGGGCATTGGGGTCTACAATGAACTCCGCCAAGGCCCTGCTCTGAATGGTCGAAGTACTTTCAAACTTAAGACCAAAGCTTGATAGTTCCAGAGCCCACTCCACAATCCTGTCGGTAGCTTCTAGGTTCCTCAATATCCGCTGTAGCGGGAAGCGGATGACAATGGTGATCTCATGCGCTTGAAATTAATGGCGCAGCTTCCTCGAGGCCATAAGAAGGCCGAAGAGCAATTTTTGCATGCCATAATACCTTGATCTGGCCCCCTGTAACAAGGAGCTGACAAAATAGACTGGTCGCTGCACCACTTTCTTCTTCTGAAGTGTCTCTTTCAACTGCGCAGATCCTTCCTTGCTGGCACCAGACCCTACTGGAGACTGTCCTGGCTCATTGCTTGGCGTTCCTGCCGTTGCCGCTGCTTCTTCGTCAACCTCTCTTTCAGCCACTAGTGCACACTCACCACTTGATTCGTTGCCGCCAAGTACAGTAGCAACGGCTCTTGTGGTTTTGGCGTGACTAGGACCGGCTGAGAGGAAAGGCACTTCTTCACATCCTGTAGCGCCATCTCTGCTTCTGGAGTCCATTTCATTGGACCTGCCTTCTTCAAGATTTTGAAAAAGGGCAGGGCACGCTCAGCAGCCTTTGAGATAAACCTACTCAGAGCAGCAACACAGCCGGCAAGGCGCTGCACGTCCTTGACTCGTCTTGGTGCCTCAATTTGCTCAATTGCTTTGATCTTGTCGGGATTTTTTTCGATTCCTCGTTGAGACACAAAGAACCCGAGAAGCTTGCCAGATGGGACGCCAAACACACATTTCTCGGGGTTGAGCTTCATGTTGATCTTGCGCAAATTGGCAAATGTTTCTCCTAAGTCTGATATGAGCGTAGCCTTATCCTTGGTTTTGACCACTATGTTGTCCATATAAGCCTCCATATTTCTATGCTGTTGGGGTTCAAAACCAATCTGGACTACTCTCGCAAAGGTAGAACCAGCGCTTTTCAACCTGAAAGGCATACGCAAAAATCAGTATGTACCACATGAGGTGATAAACACGGTCTTCTCTTCGTCTTCCTTGGCCATAAAGATCTGATGATAACCAGAATAGGTGTCAAGGAAAGACAACAAGTCGCAGCCGGTGGTGGAGTCCACAATCTGGTCGATGTGCGGCAAGGGAAAAGGATCTTTGGGGCAGGCCTTGTTGATGTGTGTGAAATCAATGCATAGCCTCCACTTCTCATTCGCCTTGCGCACTACGACTGGATTGGCCAACCATGTAGGGTGGAGTACTCCTCTGATAAGACGAGCTGCCTCTAAGTTCTTGATTTCTTCGGCAATAAACTGTTACCGCTCCAAAGCTTGCTTCCGAACCTTCTGCTTGACGGGCCGCGCGTGTGGATAGACGGAAAGGTGGTTCTCAATCACCTCCCTTGGAACACCGGGGATATCAGATGGTTGCCATGCAAACACATCGACATTCGCCCGCACAAAGGCGACGAGCATGCTTTCCTATTTGTCATCAAGGGTGTAACTTATGGTGAAAGTTCCCCCCGTGCCATTCTCCTTGGCGAGCACCTTCTTGGTCTCTCGTGGAGCTGCCTTGGACTTCTTGCTCTTGCCGGTGGAGCTCTCTGTCACATCGTCAATAGTAGCGCAACACTCCCAAGAGGCGCGCTTGCCGGAATGTGCGCCAGAGGCCTTGTCGGTCTTCTTCTCCCCCCCCCCCGGGAGCTTCAGCGGCAGGAGCAAGTGCCTTGGTGGCAGGTGCTGTGACTGTGCCCCGGTAGAGTTGGTCGGCGCCGACAAGCGCGCTCTTCTTGTCGGACTTGATGGTGATGGCGCTCATCAGTCCGGGCATCTTCAACACGTTGTAAGCAAAGTGAGTGGCCGCCATAAACTTGGCCAGTGCCGGACGCCCGAGAATGCTATTGTATGGCAATGAGATCTCAGCAACGTCAAAGACGATCTTCTCCATTCTAAAGTTGATACCGCTGTCAAACATCACCGGTAACATGACTTTGCCTTTCGGCTGAGTCCTTCCTGAATTAACCCCTTGGAAAGCACCTGTCGGCTCGAGATCTTTGTCGGGAATTTGCAGCCTCCGAATGACATCGGGCGATATCAGGTTCAGGCTGGCCCCACTGTCGACTAACATCTTCGTCACCTTGAAGTTGCGGATTGTTGGCGAGACCAACAACGGCAGGCACCCGACCGCAGTTATGCGATCAAGATGATCCTCGACGTCAAAGATGGCAGGAGTGTTGGACCATTTCAAAGGTTTCTGTGTGCCGATAGAGGGCTCTGCCGCATTAACCTCGCGCGCCCACTGTTTAAGTTGGCAGTGAGAGGAATGCAACGAGGCTCCTCCTTCTATGCACATCGCCACTATAGCCTTCTTAAACTCATGCTCACTTGACTCGTCGTCTTCTTCGACATCATCATCATCTCCCTCTTGCTTGTCGCGGCCGCGGGCGGGCCAATCCTTTTGTTGCTTGGGCTTGCCGTGGCAAACTCCTCGGCCAACATGCTTCTTGCCGGACCCCTCAGCACCATCCTGACCCTTCTCCTTGTCACGCCTTTCATATTCAACCCTCTGCTTCTCGGCAACCTGCTCGACTTGCCGGAGTCTTCTGGCTTGCCTTTGTTGGCGACGCCGGGGTTGCCGGATCCTTCGACGGCTAGCACGGTCTTGCCCTTGCGCTTCTTGTTATGCCGCCAGTCCTTCTTTGTCGGAGCAATGGTGTCTTCGTCCTCAGAGTCGACCTCCGCGCCAGCATCTTCGCCGGGGAGTCTTCTCCCTTCTTCCGCCCGAGCACACTTGTCTGCCAAAGCATAAAGCTTGGCGACGTCCCTCACTCTGTTCATCGCCAGCTCTTCCCGCATCCTGCGGTTGTGCACGTTCTGATGGAACGCACTGATAATAGCGGTAGGGTGAATGTCTGGGATGTTGTGGTGCACGCGGCTGAACCTCTGGATGTACTTGCGCAGAGTTTCGCCTTCCTTCTAGGGGATGATGTGTAGATCGCTCTCCTGGCCAGGAGCTTGATGACCTCCAGTGAAGGCGCCAACGAACTCGTGACACAGGTCCACCTAGGAAGCGATGGACCCCTCCGGCAAGTGCATCAGCCATGACCTGACGTTGGGCTTAAGCACCAATGGGAAGTAGTTGGCCAATATCTTGTCGTCGCGGCCCCCGGCAGCCTGCACCGCAATGGTGTAGACGCTTAGGAACTCTGACGGATGGGTCTTGCCGTCGTACTTCTCCGGGACTTCCGGTTTGAACGTGCGGGTGTTGAGCCACTGGACTTGCCGTAGCTCAGGGGTAAACACTGGACAACGCACCTCGTAGGGTAGGCTGACAGGGTACCCCGGCACGGACTTGTCTACACTTGGTCCCGCGCGCCTGTCCGACTGGAGGCGCGCTTCCCGTTGCCGCTCGATCGCAGTTCGAGCATCCTTCTTGCCATGTTCCCGAAGAACATGACGCTGATCACGACGCGTCCGTGGGTCGAACGACGTTGTTGAGTAACCGACGTAGGCGTCGGTCCGTCGAATCGGCGACCAACAATGCTGTCGCAGAGGAGAGTGCGCCGAGGTTGCACCGAATCCGGGCACTTCACTGCTGGTATGAGGAGGTCCTGTGGGCCAAAGCTTATCTGCAACGCTGACGAGGCACTGAATGGTGGCTCTCCATTCGTCGAGCTTCTCCACGGCAGGAGGAAAGTTCAGGAGTAGCTACGCTCGCGCCATCGCTTCCTCTGCTATGGATGGCATCGAGCGGCGCGAGGAACACGGGGTGCTCTGACTCCTAACCGTGTTAGAAGGAGCACCTCTGTGGTCCCGCATCGGCATGCCACTCCCGCTTTCATGCTGGTCTCGTGCATCTTGGAATGATGTGCAGGAGCTTTTTCGTGGGGGCACTGAGAACTGCGGGCGTCGTGGCGTAGCTCTCCACGCGCGTCCTGAGAAGGTCGCGGCGTAGGTGTCGGCGTGGGTGCCCTAGAAGACACTCTTCCACCCCCGGAGTTCGTCGTACCACCTGCAAGCGGTACTGCTCTGTCCTGAGACCCAGGGGCGTGGAGGTTCCCACCGTCGCCATGAGCGTCTCCGCGGCGAGCGTCGCCACCTGCTTGGACTTGGTCACCGGAGCGTCGTGGAAGTTCGGAACCTCCGCCTCCTCCTCCTCCACCCATGTCTACACCGTCCCCCGTCCGCAGAGATGTAGGGACGGCGGACGTGGATGGGCCAACTGCTGTCAGACCCTTCTTCTTGGGGTCCATGGCAATGATGAAGTTGGGGCGTAAATCACCAGAACGGGTTCGCACCACCCACGCTCCCCTACCCGGCACGCCAAAGATGTTGTGGGGAACGAACACCTATGGGATCGTGGGGATCCCTTTCGGTTCAGCAGGGGGCGAGGAGGCACAAAGAGCCGATCTGGTGAGCTGCACACAGGGAGTTTTACCCAGGTTCGGGCCGCACGGATGCGTAAAACCCTACTCCTGCTTGGTTGTATTGATCGTGTTCTAGGGTTCAAGCTGCAAGAGCGCCATGAACGGCCGCTACATGAGCTTGGTAATCTCTGGTCGTCTAACCGTTAGGCTATTCGGTTGTCTAACTACCCAACCGGCTGATGCCTGATTGTCTAACCTTCAAAAAGTCTAAAAATCCACCCCCAAAAAATCCTCTTCTATAACACCCTGGGCCTTCTTTTATACTTAATGGAATCCCAACAGTGGCCTATAGTGTGCACGATGCATAGTGCGGCTATAGTGCTATCATACCTAACCCTGACGGAGTAGGACAAGAGCATTAAATGCACCATCAGGGGCCTCAGTCCATCAGTGGGATGGGACGGGAGCTCATTTCATCAGCGCCGCTTAGCTCCCTCCAACCTCGATGCCGCGACACACGTCCAGGTGGATCGACACCTGGCCTCTGCGCTGGCGGTGCTTGCCGGGGCCTCACCTTGCCGGGACCTTGCCTTGCCAGGGGCCTGGAGGCTCTACAGCCCTCCCGGCAAGGTCTTGTCGGTAGTCTTGAGTCCTTTGTGTTGGTGCTTGATGAGTCTTCGTTGGGCCTTGACACCGGGGCGGCTACTACTGCCCGTGCACGAGTAAAGGGGCACTAGATGGCCCAAAAACTCTAGTGTACCGACACTCGCCAGCGCTAGGTTGCCATGGCTCGCCTCGCTTTGCCGTAGCCGCTGAGCCGGCCTCGTTCCGAGTTGCCCGCTGCACCTTCCATCCACCACGGTCGCGCTCGCCGCTACACCGTGCCCGGCCAACTCTGCCCCTGCCGACGGCTGCTGTGCCCTGTCACTGGGCTGCAATCGCTTCTCATCGCCTTGAGCCGGCCTCTGCCGCCGTGGCTGCTCGCTACCAAGCCGGCGCTCTCCTCCGCCCTGCCTGGCCGCCGTAGCTGCCTGTCCTGTGCCACTCCGTGCTGGCTGGGTCGCCCGCCCGTGCGCCTCGCCCCCGCAGCCGGCCGCTATGACCCGCTGCTCCTCTTATCCGTTACAACAGTCAGGTTCTCGGAAATTATCACAGATGACTGCTAAAAGATACTCAGTGGGAGGACATGCCATGGTTTAGGCATGGAGTTGTTAAAGAGGTATAGAGGTGGTTCAATCTATAAGTTCAACCGCCTTGTTGTCATGACCGGCTCACAACAACAGTTGATCTGCTGTTAATGCTGGTTAATTGTTCCTCTTGATTCCTCTTCATAATCGCCTCATTATGACGATTGGCTTGACATCCCATAGAAATATCAGGTGCTATCCGCCTTATCTACTTTTTTAGTATATGTTTTTTTCTTTCGAGAACAATTACTCTGGCTAGCAATATCTTTAATGTAGGACAATAGTTTACTGGAAAGGTGACTGTTATGTCACGGAGTTTGTTAAATGACTTATGCCGGGAATATACAACAAGTATTGCGAGGATAATCAACTTGCCTCAGGCCTATGGTTTACATAAATTTTAGCGGTCCGCTTTCAAAATATATGGCGGTTTATATCATGGCCGAGTTTGAAGAGTTTCAATCCAACTCATCCGTTCGCGCTCCTTACCGACTTGCTCGTGTCCGCGCCACCTCCAACACCACGACCATCTATCCCGTCTGCCCCCGCGGTCCGGTCTACATCAACACGCCAGAGTTGCACCCTTCTACATGAGCTGCTTATTGAGTGCAAGCAAGTCACCGCTCCTGCGGCCTGGTCTATTCCAACAACTCTGAAGCAAGTCATGATATATTATCAGTTTCTGCCTCCACCGGATGGCTCAATGGATAGGCATACAAGTCACCGCCATTGCGGTTTGTTTTAACTCAACAACCAATTGGGATGAAACATTGGTCGGATTACCGACACAAGTCAACCTGCCACGGTCGACCTCAACCTTTCGTGGATTCATCTCGCATTATCAACGCCAAGGATATACAATGAGTGTTGCGAAGATCAGTTAGTCGCCACCTTGCCTTTAGCTTCAACACTTTACAAGCATTCTACTATTCAACTATATGTTGGTTTATATCATGGTCAAGTATGAAGATTCTCAAGCCGCCTCCTCAAGTCGTCTTAAGACTCGGGGGCTACATAGAGATGACTCAACAAATGTTGCTAGTTTCAGCAAAATCAAGAACCCTGGGTCATTGGATAAGAAATAACCCTATCTCGGGGGGTTGCTGCCTTATTGACTGAAGCTTAAAGGCTGTCGGGAAATTTCTAGTTGAAAAAGTGCCAAGCAATCTGAGAGTCCCGGCTCAAGAGAAGTCTGTCTCTCACAAAGTTTTGAGATCTCGATATCCGGCTCAACATCCGGTTCAAAAGGAATTCATTTCTCACAAGTATGATTTTTCATAAAAATTAAAGGTTGCCAAAGAGAACTAGCTGCCATGATGTGGCCATTCAAAAATGGGTGTCCTACCTTATTGGTGGAAGATTTAAAAGTTGCCCAAGAGGACGAGCCGCCATGATGCACTGTTCAAACATGGGTGCCCTGATTTATTGGATCATCATAAAGTCACTTGGGGGATTCCAACCCACCGGGTTTAGCTTTCATACCCTTTTGACCATATTTTAAGCCATAGCCAGACCGGGTTAAACCTGCCTCTTTGCATGATGCCACTCCGCCAGGTGACCCGCCAAACTCTTACCAGTTAATTTCAAAATAGAGACCTTGAACTGATCAATGTTCTTGATAGTCAATCTTTCCATGAGACCCTGTACTGGTTAAGGTTAGAATGGCAGCTGAAGTCACGTGAGGGCCGGCTTACAGAAAGCGAGGAGAAACTCCCTTGTCTGCTGTAGTATCTCCACCATGTGGCCCGTTCATACTCTTTCTCAGTCAATCTTTTTAAAGACCCTAAACTATTTAAGATTAAAACAACGAATTTATGTCACATGAGAGCCAACTTACAGGTTTGGGGGTACTCATGCCATGTTGTAGTCTCTCTGTTATATGGCTCGTCGTACTCTTAACAGTCAATCTTTTTAAGGATCCTGAACTAGTTAAGGTTAAAACGACGAATCTGTGCCATGTGAGAGCTGACATATGAGGTTTGGGCATTCATGCCTAAGTTTTTGAAAAAACAACTTGCATTGCATCATACGTTGCATCATACATTGCATCATACATTGCATCATCATTGCATCATCATTGCATCATCTTACCATGCATCATATATGCATGGATATCCTGGTTTATATTACACGAACTGGTTTTCAAACCGGGTTACATATCCAATCCTTAATAGCCAACATAGTTGGATTTTCATTATAGTTTTTATAACCAGAATTGGTTTTCAAACTGAGTTATATTATTCAAAATAGTCAACATGGCTGGATTTTCATTATGGTTGTCATAATCAACATTGGATGATTGAGGTTTTCAAAGCCCCTTCAGAGTAACGGCTATTATTTCTTCGTCCAAAAAACACTAGCTTACAGCAAAGAGCATGGTTCAACATTTGATATGCAAGGCTTTTAGCAACATCATCTAGACAGTGGATAAGATTTTATTCTGCAATGCAAGGAATAGTCCCGAATCATTACAGGCATACGACCAACACTTGGGAGTTACATTATTCAACTCCAGTTTATATCAAGTATGCAAGTTCCATGTCGCTGCAAGCATGCACCATGACACTTGAGGGCTAATGCAAGTTGATTTTCAAATCATTACATTGTCAATAGACCCTGTTATCTCAAGGAGATGAGTCGGCCTTTCTATCTTTTTCTAGTATTGTGATAGTGAACCGGCCCTTGGGGGCTACACATTGCTCATCAAGT
Organism: Hordeum marinum; assembly: GCA_022496015.1. Taxonomy (NCBI): domain Eukaryota; kingdom Viridiplantae; phylum Streptophyta; class Magnoliopsida; order Poales; family Poaceae; genus Hordeum; species Hordeum marinum. The sequence goes on from CM039673.1 coordinate 413,323,337, forward strand.
CTACATAATTAGCTCTGTAGAAGTCCATGCTCATTATTGCATAATGACCCGGCCCTTGGGGGCTACACTGGCTGAAGTATTATGAGCATAATGCAATTACAAGTCCCAGGTTGCTGCAGGCAAGACAACCCGGCACTTTGGGGACACACAATCAAATATATTATTGAAAAGCACCAAGTCATCATGGATAACTCGGAACTTGAGGGCTAGGGGTAATATGGATATAAAAATAGAAGAACACTTTCAAGATGTCAATTGTGAGTGAGACGATTCTCATTTCTTCACGGAGCTGAAGCGTTGGAAGACCATCTCACCATCAGATGGACTTCCATCCCAATATTTTTATCAAGTCAGCTGGAGTCCAGTTGTTTGACCCAGTGTCACCAACAAATCATGACCCAACATTGTCAAAAATCATGACCTGGCAGATTCTATATAAGCAACACAGCTTCACAGGTTGAAGTGGTTTAACAATGGACGAATTTATATTCCCAATAATTTCATCAAGCCAAGAGCATTGGAGACCGACTCAACGGCATATGGGTGTTGTATTCCCAATATTTTATTTCAAAGGACACTAACAAGCAAGACGATTGAGAAGATAGCTCATTGATATGAAGAAGAAACCCGGATTTTCAAGGAGCCACTTCATTAAATTAAGCCGACTAGTGGAGCAAGCTGGTCCCTTAACATATTTGTTATTCTTATTTCAAGGTATTACCATGAATAAATTCATGTTAACCTGGGGGCTACTGTCGGTGATATTACCCCGCGGTATAACCTGGCCTGAAGTATGACCCGGCCAGGACTTGGCGACTCACTAGTGACCCGGCTAGGCCTGGCGGCTCATTTGGTGAACCGGCAGGCGGGTTAGACGAACGACAAGACCCGACGACCCAGAAGGTGGCTCATGGGAGCGCCGGCTCATGTTATGGCGGGTTGGCTCACAAAGAAGGCCCAAGGAGAGAAAGGATTTCCTACAAAGGAAACAAGACCCGTATTTGGATTCAAGAGAGATTAGTCCTAATCCTACTCTCAGTAGGACTCTACATGTAAACCTACCCCTTCCACCTATATAAGGAGGGGTAAGGTGCCCCTAGAGGGACAAGTTCAAGTCATTAGAGATAGACAGATTAGAAACCCTCGAGACTAGAGGTAGCGATTCCGCACCCTTATAGTCGAGATCATCATCATCATCAATACACACAAAGCAGGACGAAGGCTTTTACCTCTATCGGAGGGGCCGAACCTGGGTAAACTCGCGTCTCTAGATTCTGACCAACTCCTCTCAAGCCACCACATACTTGCGATAGCCTCACACCTAAGTTCTCTCATGAGGACATCATGCCGTGACAAATCCACGACTGTGCCCGCCATTGATAAACATGGGCAATGGTGCTCGGACCTTCAAATTCACTATTGATTTTTTCCGTCTAAAGCGAAGCTAGTTGATGTTAGTGTGTGAGACATAGAGAGAGATACAATTGTTAAATGGAAGGCTGAATTTGCAAAGATTGATCCATAGGAAATATAGAGCATGGAAGAAAGGTTCGTGAGGAATTTTGTGGAGAAAATTGGGGAGAGCATTTTTGGGGTCCAGAGCAAGAGGTAGCATTGTTACGTTTTGATAATTGGAAGGGTGAGAATTGAGAATGGTGAAGAGATGGTTCATGAAATCGATCCGCAAGACGGGTGGGCAAGCAAACAAACTACCTTTCATGCAAATCTCGTTGATCTGAAATCGGATTCCAGGGTTGGATAAGTTCCCTAAAAGTTGGCTTCACAGATGATAGATGATGATTGGGCTTCACACAGATAGATAATACCAATGTGTACGGGTGAAGTGACAGTAATAGAGGGGGCTGATCAAGATGCACAAGAGGGCTATCATGGTGATGTAAGGGTTGTTTATGTTAATTGGAATTCAGTACAATTAGAACACACTAATGATTTGGTCATTGCACCAGTGGCTAACATTGAGTTGGACAATTTTTTTGGCATTCCAGTGGATGATCAAGATGAGGAAGAGAGGGGTGAATTGAGTTTGCTTAATGACGCTAACATAGATGCTTGTGAAGATGTGGATGGACAACTGATGAAAGATACTACAGATGATGTAGATGGTGGACATGATGATGATCTTGTAAATGTGTATGACAAAGAAAATCCTTTTATTGAAGTAGGGAAGTTGTTCCCAAGCATGAAGGAGTTTAGGATGTGTTTCAAGACTTATGCAGTCAAACATGAGTTTGATGCCAAAACTATGTGGGCTGATACAAAAAAATTATGCGAGGTGCAGAGGTTTTGATGGAAGCTTCAAGCCTTACAAGTGGTACATATCTACTAGAATTCAACCTGATGGAAGTACAATCAAGGTTAATCAAATCCCACATCCACATACTTGTATTACAAGTTCATAGAGAGTATCAACCATGACATCACAGCTTTGGATTGTAGAAAATATCACACAATTTGAGCCAACAAAACAAACACCACTGCAAAGAAACTTAAAGTAGACTTGGAAAAAGCAGTACCCCATTAAGGTGAAGTATACCAAAGTGTGTAAAGCAAAACATAGGGCAATTAAAGAATTATATGGTGATTGGGCAAATACTTTTAGGATGCTTTATAACTTCAACGTAGAGATGGAGAAGAGGTCACCCCGTAGTGTCGTGGACATATATATTAAGGTAACAGAGAATGGTAGAGTTCTTTTCTCCAAGTTATTTATGGCTTTAAAGCCTTGCATCGATGGTTTCAAATCAAGGTGTCGTACATATTTGATCATAGACTCATCTTTTTTCACTGGCAAATGGAATGGTCAATTGATAGCATGCAATGCTTTAGATGGACATAACTAGGTGTTCCTTTTTGCTATTTGATTGTTTTAGTCAAAGACAGAGGTTTCATGGACATGGTTCATGATGTCGTTGAAAAGATTCATAGGGCGAGTGTCACCTTTGGCAGTACACATAGATGCATGTAAAGGTCTAGAAAATGCAGCAAGAATGTTCTTCCTAATTGTGAGTAGAGGGAGTGCTTCAGCCATATGTGGATCAATTTGATCAAAAAATACATAGGAAAAGAATTTGGGAGAATGCGGCCAGCAGCAAGATCTTACACCAAACAGACACATTCATATCATCTTGCTAAGATAAAAGCAACATGCAGTGAGTTTAGTCCATGGTTGCACACCTACCATTCTCTATTGTAGTACATGCCAGGGTTTAATACTGCCATCAAGTGTGATCATATCGACAACAACTTGGCAGAAAGTTTTAACAACAAGATAAAGTAGTTAAAGAACTTTCTTGTGCATGACATGGTTGACCAAATCAGGATCATGATCATGCACATGTGTGAATTGAGAAGAATGATTGGTGATTGTCTACAAGGGTATAAGCTTCCCTCAGTGGTACAACAGGTGGTCAAAAGGAGCAGAAATCTTACACATTTTTCCGTTGAAAAATCTTCATTGTGGTGTGCTGAAGTTAGAGATACCAACACTCGAAGGGGCCATGTTGTTAACACTTAATTGGATGAATGCACTTGCCTAGAGTGGCAACACACTGGGAAACCATGTGATCATGCCATACTTTTCTTGGCCTCCCAACCAAAAATAAACATGCACTTATATTTGCATGAATATTACTCAGTGGCTAGATTCAAGGCTGCATACACAACACCAATTCCAGCACTTACAGATTGGTCTCAATGGCTTCAAGTGAAAACTAAATTTTGCATATGTCCTCGCATGACGAAAAGAAAGGATGGTAGGCCTAAAGAGAGCAGATTCAAGGCATGGTTTGAGAAAGGTGGGAGTAGTAAGAAGGGAAAGAAAGAGGGTGCAAAGCCAAAAAGGTCACAAAAAGGTAACAAAAGTAGATGCAAGTTGTGCCAGGAACTTGGGCACCGAAAAGGATCTCCAAAATGTCGTTACACTCCTGAAAGGCCAAAGTATGTTTTTTATTTGGATGTTGTTTTTTACTTACTAACCAAGTTACATGCTTTGTTTGCCAGGAGGAAGCGTGGAGGTCATCCCCTTGTTGTTGAAGATTGTTGGTCAATCAAAAAGGCAAGAATCAATGGCTATAGAAAAAAGAGAAGTTTTGGTGAGAGAGTGCACACTGAACCAGACTTGGATGTTGTGGTGCAAGATGAACTAGAGTTGGGTGATGTTGGGTTACAAATTGGGACAAACTTGGATGATGTTGGGGTGCAAAATGAGCAACATTTGGATGAGGTGCAAAATGAGCAAGATTTGGATTTGGTGCAAAATGAGGAGAATGTGGTGCAAACTGGAAGTGAAGTTGTTGCGACTGATGTGCAAACTGAACCTATATTGCAAGTTGTGTTACAAATTGAAGTTGCTTTAGTTGATGTGTGAAAACTGAGCCTCATTTAGATGCTGTCCTAGATGCTCCAGCGAAGAAAACCAAGAGCTTGAGTGAACTGGGTGTTGTAGCTGTCGTAGGATTAACAAGTGACGAGAAGAAGAAGAAGAAGAAATCGCGTGGTAAGAAGAAGTAGAAGCGAAATATTGTTCTTGTCTGAATAAAACAACTTGAGTGGATTTGTGTAAAAACCTTTGATGCGTATTTGTGTAACACTATTCAAATTCTGGCCGAATTTAAAATTTGAGCCAAAATTCAAATTTGAAGCTGTTTAGTATGGGTATTGATGTTACAATAATTTCTCTAATATTATGCATGTTAGGTGATCAATCTGAGCACTTTTTGTTGAGTAAAACACTAGTAATGAAAAATGTGCTCCAAATGAGATCCAAAGCTAGGATAAACACGCCATATCCATGCAAGTTTTTTCCCGACCTTCTCCAAATGATCCAAAATGAAAAGTTGACCTCCGGCGTGCAAATATAGGGTCCATGCCCAATATGGGATCATTTGAATAAACTATGTCATGTTTAACCCTTAAACCCAACCTGAATCCCATGCAACCTCATGCGTGATAGGTAGGTTTTGTGAAGGTTTTTTCATGAAAATACCCGTAGACGGAGTTTCTTAAGTTTTTTCTAGAAACCTAGTAACATAAAACGATGATGGTTACAAATTTCATATTTTTTTGATTTTTTTGAATAAGTTATGGTCAACCCTAGCACTTGAAATATCTCAAAACCCTATCAAACCCCATCATAACCCCTTCAAAACCCTAGCCAAAACCCCACACCCTTCCGGTGTGTTAGATATCTATGAGTGAACGGAGTGGATCAGGCGTTAGGGCAACATCAGGGATCCGCGTGAGGTTCTCTGATTGGTCGTATTCGAGAACGTTGCATCACTCCCCCCAGCGATTCCTAACCGTTTGATCATTTCACGTCGAACGGTGTGGATCGACATGTAGTGCCTACATAAGCGATCCGCATGATGCTCATTCTGCGTTGTGATAGGATGGATGTGAAAACAACTAGTTTCATTTTTTTGCGCTTGGTTTGTTCTGCGCTCGAGGGCAGGCAGCCATGCATGCGCATCGTTGGGTTGTGGTAAAGAATCTCACCCATTGGAACGTTGGACCGAGTGTTGTCCACCGATGTTCGCTGCCCCGGGCAGTGAGCCTACGTTGCATGCATGCGCGCGAGCAGCCGCTTCAGCCTACGTCCCCGCGTGACCCGACCGATGACACAAAGTGTAGCACTAAAATTTCGCATTACAACTATTGATTTTGACTATGGTTTCTCACACGTGTACACTACCGATGCCACACTGAAACTCGTTCACATTTGACCGGGTGACCCCGCCACGCTAAAATAACATGTCGCACTATGGCTATTTAAGCCACCCATCATCTTCATCTTCCTCTCACACACCTCATCCCTCTCCCATCCTATCCCATCTTCCATTCTTCTTCTTCTTCATCACAAACAGCCCCCGAAGGCTAGCAAGCCAAGAACAATCCCGCCGTAGCCATGCAGTACACGGGACCAACCTACCACATGCCCCCACCATGCCAGAGATGCTCTACCACTCCGGGGTGTACGTTGAGAGCACCCTCCATGTGTGGGCGATGTCAAGGTGGAGGGGATCAAGGGATTTCACCGACTTCTTCCTTGCGTCCAGCTATGGCCACCTCCTCATGAATAACCAAGGACATACCGAGTAGAGGAGGTCACCACAACAAGGTTGTGGTTTCTATCCTTGCCCACTTCACCAACACCTTCGACGTGTTCTAACTCCTCGGTCGCATGTTCTGGTGTGGCTGCGAGTTCATCACTTTCACCACCCACAACATCTTCACACACTACAACAACATGTCCCCAGTGCGGAGCACATGCACACTTTGTCGTACCCCATCAACAAGACCCCGAAAGAGCAGTGAAGGGCGCCCTGAGGAGAAGCGAGGTGGAGAGGAGTGAGGAGGAGCAAGGTAGAAAAGGGGGCGGCTACCCATCGATCTATCTTTTTTTAGAAAAAACTATCTATCTATATTTGTAAGCGTACTATATATATTCGCGGGGTGTCGTGGGCTTGGTTAGCCCGAACTATCTATATTTCTTATGTTTCTTCCTATTATTAAGTGCTTGCTACTCTATTTGAACCTTTTTTGAGTTATTGATTGTTTTTGATAGAGCTTTCAACTTTGTTCGTGCAATATTGTGCTAATATTTGGATATAGTGTTTTGGCTTGTAGGTCTAGACCACACCAATTATATATTTTTTAATGAATTTCAAAATATCAAAAAAAGACATTTTGTAGCAATGTAATTTGTCTTATTTACAGAAGCCACAATTTTTTTTAGTGATTATTTTGCAAAAAAATACTCTATATTTGAACTTTTTTTTGCAGACAATACACTATATTTACACAAGCCACAAAGAATCAACATATGGAGCCACCTAATTCATGCAGCCACAAAGAATAAAAAAATATTGTGCAATGTTTGTTTATCATAGCAAAATGGGTGCAGAAGTTGTTTAGTTTTTTACAGAAGATGTTTAGTATGTGGGCTTGTTTTTACGTTGGGCCCAAAGTATGTGGGCTTGTATTTTATTTTGGTCCCAATATCTTATTTTGGTCCCAAAGTATGTGGGTTAGTTTCTCTCAGGCCTTTCTCACACCCATCTCGACACCACGGCCCACCAACTGCAGAAATGATTCTTAAAAATAAACAACTGAAGAACTTTGCTTTGCACTCTGTTACGCACTTTGTCGAATTGCTACCTCCCTTGATTCATTAGGGAAAGCCAGAGAGGAAACTATCCTTGGAATTAAGCTTACTTGACATTGCGCACATACAAGCTAAATGAAACACTAATATGAATTTCTAGCAACTAATGATCAGCAAGTAAACAAATCCCAAACAAATTATACAGAAATAAAATCTTGCATCTAGTAGATTTGCTTGCTTCTTCAGATCGATCAACCGCCTTAGGTTAGTGTTCACCTTCTTCAATTTCACCTTCAGTTCTGCATCCTGTAACACCCCAAAAATTTAACCTTGTTGTTATTAATTAAAAAAATTCCATGAATATTTTTTTAGGTTTGGTCTTTTGTTAATTTCAGCACCTTATGTGTCCTATGTTTTCTAAATTTTTTCCTCCAAGAAGAAGCTTTTGGAACATACTATGGGACTTGAGTGTTTTCTTAAAACATTTCACTTCATTTTGTAAATTCAGTGGAAATATTTCTATAACAAAGATTGCCAAATTAAATTTCTTTTAATGGCATTTTCATTCTTTAAAATGTCTCTCTTACACTACAACCATTTTAGATATTCATTTAAAAATTCCATAAAAATTTGAAGATGTGGTCTACATATCTATTTTATGCAAAAACTCATTTTGATCTTTTGAAACTTTTGAGAAAACCATCGTCTTTTCATTTCTCGTCCAGTTTGGTGTTTTGAACTGGAACCCTATTTTCTTTTGCCCTAATGGCACTGCGATTTTCCCTACTTGTAGTCCATCCTACCAAACCCTTAGGTCCAGGAGATGAGCCCCAAGCCCATCTTTTAAGTTCATGAAATTAACCCGTGTAGTTTCTATCGAGAAATAAAGTTTTGCAAAACTTGCACTAACAAGTTGCTATTATCCCCAAACCAACTTCACCACCTTATATATCATCTAAAGAGACTTCACTCTGGAAATTTTGGTTGCAAGAAAAGTCTTCTAGCTAGCCCTAAAATTCTGTCAAGCACCTTATGTGCACGGCAGAATTTAGCAGGCTCAAATCCTACATTAGGAACTAGCCCATATGACCAAGCCATCATGTCCATCAGCATTAGCAGATTATTTAACCCATTCCTGGTAGTTTGCAGCTCGTTTGGGATATCCTAGCATGCTCTGGCATTTTGTCAAGCACCATGTGTGTGTGCCTAGAGCGCGAGCAGGGCAAGCGTATTGCATGCGCCCACACCGAGTCGCATCTTCCACCTACCACGCCCTCTCGCTTGCCCTGGCCCTTCCCCGCTCGGAGAGCCGCTCCAGTGCTCCCTCCAGTTCACTAGCGCGGCCCCGACAGCCTTCCTGCGCCACACATCACCGTCGATGTAGCCACCTTGGCGGTAAGCGGCCATCCGCGACCGCTTCTGCCATGGCTCGCGCCGCCCAAGTCCTCTCTGCCTGCCAGCTGCCCCCTGGAGAAACGCCGAGTTTCTCCGCTAGCCCCCGACCACGCTTGCCTTAGCACGTCGCCCCTCTGCCGCCTCGCCGTGCTTATCCTCGGGCAATCGACGAACCGACCTCCTCCCAGGGGCTCGCTGTGTTCGCCACCAACCCGCTCCTCCCTCTGTAACCCTTCCGAGTGGTCGTCTTCCTCAACTCCGGCAGTTTTGGACACCATCGTGTTTTCGTAAAATTCATCGCAACCAGAGCAGCCCCCTCTCTGTTTTCTCCACCAATGACCTTCTCATGATCCGTCAAACCCATTCCCACTTCCAATTTTGCTCGGGAAGCACCAAAGGCGAGATCCCCCTCTCGGCCGACACCGTTGTCCTCCGGGATCGGCACCGCCGACGACCTCGGTCACCTCCCCGACCATGTCGACCATCGAGAGGAACACCAGGCTCACTTGGATCCATCCCAAGCCCAAAACCATGCGGGGCACCACCGTCCACCGACAGGGATCGCCGGAGCCCGTCCCTACTCGATTGTGAGAGAGGAGTGAGGGAGAACGGTTAAATCTGACTGGTGGGCCTGGTGGGACCCGCAGTCACTAAAACAGAGGTCAAAGCTGAAGCGGTACGTGTATAAGCGCATTTATAATTATAATTTTTCACTACTAGGAAGCGTATAATCGTCAAACTGTTTTCCTTTTCTCTGTTTAATTCAAAATCAGATTTGACCCAGACTTTGACTGCCTCTAGTTTTTAAACTATATCTCCAAATGATTTGATTCTTTTCCCACATTCCTCAGATTCCATCTAGTTTATTTTAGTAATTATTTCAAATTTTTCCAAAACAACGTTTGTACTGTTTTCAAATTGTGTGTTGATTTAAATATTTTCAAAATAAGAAATTGGAGGGAAGATCAATTTTCAAAGATTTGGAGTGCACCCAACATTTCTGCATACTCAAGGCAAGCGTCTTGAACACTGATATGATATAAGTTGAGTGTTTGTTTGCTATGGTAAATGAATTCTTGACTATATTAATTGGAACAAAATTTTCGCATATGGAATGTATCCATGCATGAATGCATTGGTAGGAATTATTTCCTATTAAATATGAGATACATATGAAAGTAGATATTGCCTCATGCCACACATGCATATGCTAGTCCGGACAAATTCTGGAGGAAAGTTTTCCGTCTCGGTTAGACGTGACATCTCATTAGGATGAGGATGAGCAGTGAAGGCATGTTGGGCATGATGTGTGGTGGTTTGTGGATATCTTTCAGAAAATATTTTGTGTTAACCATTGCAGGGAAAACTTAAGCCTGCCGAGTCGACCGTAGATCGAGTCTTGGACCAATAACCCCCATACTTGAATCGTGCTACCACATGTCGCTGCCATAGGTAGGGTACGGTTCTGTAAGTCGTCAACCCCTTTCCTTGCACACACCGTACAAAGAGGCCATAGTGAAAGATACCATTGATTACTGGTAGGCATTTCACTTGGTCCAAGGGAATGGGTGTTCCGGTTGGACCGAGAGGGTAGCGCCCCTATTTACGCGCGTTATAAATATTGTGATCCTATGCTATTCGAGATTGTGGTCTCCCCACTTAGAGTTTTGCTTAACAATTGTCGTGGGTGATTCGAGGCATCGAAAAGTTAAGATGGTGTGTGCGGGTTAGGTGTGTTTTCAACTCAAAGACCGTAACTAGAATTAGTCAATGTTTCTGGTTTACTAAAGAAATATGTTACTCGTGGATAAGGATTACACCCTCTGCAAAGTATAACATCTATTCGAATAGACATGTCCGCGGTAAAGGACTACAGTCTAGGATAGGTCAAGTGTCGGTCTTAGTGTCGGTCTTCGGAGGAAATTAATTGAACCATGATGTTGAATCATAGATCATGATGGAGGATCATTATTATCAATTTTTCGATGGACTAACCTCTTCTCTTATATGAATTGTTGAGTATCCCTAGGAAGGTTTCGCCACCTGAATACTCATGCTTGTAATTTAAATATAAGCCCTTTAGGTGGCGTCGCTTTAGGCGCCCGACTACGGCACTCCTGTTATTATCTTGATATCAGCCCTTTTATGTGGCATCGCCTCAGATGCCCGACTGCGGCACCTATGTATTATTTTTGGTATAAGCTCTTTATGAGGTGTCGCTCAGACACTCGATTGAGGCATGTTCTGTGTTTCCTTTTGAGGTGTAACTTCATACACCCGATTGGCACATTTTCTTTTTCTTTGAATCCTCGGGAGGACTTCTGCCCGATGTTCCAATTTTAATTTACATTTACCTTATTATTTATTTTTGGTATGAATGAATTATCTACATAATTGCAATCATGAATTAATCTTATGGCATGTCAGATATTATTAAAGTTCTAGTGCTTACACCTCACCTGTTTTATTATATATGTTCTCATGATGTTTGCGAGTATATTCAAACGTACTCACTGGTTTATCCCTGGCGATTGTCTTGGCCAGATCACGTATTTGGAGAGGAGCACGATGACAACAACCCTGCAACCTAGGCATCAAACATAGCAGCCACGCGAGATAGGAGCTATCCAGGTCAGCTGTTCCTGTGTGAATGGAGTCCCATAGACGTTGGAGACCTGTGAGTCGCTTCTGCCATCAGCCACTAGAAATCTTTGTTGTACTCCATGGACCTTCAAGGTATTGTACTCCAAATTTTATAATTACTTGGAAATTATGTATCAAGAAAGTGTCCACGGGAAACAGTAATCTTGGGGCTGGTGAACACAAGGGTCATTTGCTGGGAGTTTTATATGCAGGGAAACCGGCCCTCACACATGCCCCACCGTCGAAGCGACACTGTATGATCCAAATTTCTCCACTGCCTGCGGCAAATCGAGCTCTTGGGTTGCGCCCTACGTCAAATCAGTCGAGCCCTCCGGTCGAAGCCTCTCAATGTATTCATCCAGCCACTCAAAATGCTTGCATTTCTTCAGATTCTGGAAATGGAAGCGTGATATGTCCATTTTGCATCATGCTTTTATATTGATATTTGTTGCATTATGGGTTGTTATCGCATGTTATGGTACAATACTCATGTCTTTTCTCTGTTATTTTACAAGGTTTACATGAAGAGGGAGAATAACGGCAGCTGGAATTCTGGAGTGGGAAAGGAGCAAATCTGAGAGACCTATTCTGCACAACTCCAAAAGTCCTGAAAAGTTACCGAGAATTCTTTTGCAATATATATAAAATATTGGGCAAAACAAATACCATAGGGGACCACCAGGAGGTCACAAGCCTGCCAGGCGAGGCCACCCCCCTGGCCACGCCTAGGTGGCTTGTGACCCACCTGGCAGGTCCCCGACACCCATCTTCTGCTATATGAAGGGTTTTGACATGGAAAAAATGAGGAGAGAGCTCTCTGAACGAAGTCTCGCCGTCTCGAGGCAGAACTTTGGCAGAACCAATCTAGAGCTTCGACAGAGCTGTTCTGCTGGGGAAACTTCCCTCCCAAAGGGAAAAATCGAAGCCATCATCATCACCCACGATCATGTCATCGAGAGGGGGTCAATATCCATCAATACATTAAGCAGCACCATCTCCTCTCCAAACCCTAGTTCATCTCATGTATCCGATCTTTGTCTCAAACCTCAGATTGGTACGTGTGGGTTGCTAGTAATGTTGATTACTCCTTGTAGTTGATGCTAGTTGGTTTACTTGGTGGAAGATCATATGTTTAGATCCTTTATGATAATTAATACTCCTCTAATTATGAACATGAACATACTTTTTGAGTAGTTGCGTTCGTTCCTGAGGACAAGGGATAAGTCTTGTTATGAGTAAACATGTGAATTTGGTAGTCGTTCGATATTTTGATGAGATGTATGTTGTCTCTCCTCTAGTGGTGTTATGTAAACATCGACTACATACCACTTCACCATTATTTGAGCCTAGGGGAAGGCATTGGGAAGTAATAAGTAGATGATGGGTTGCTAGAGTGACAGAAGCTTAAACCCTAGTTTATGTGTTGCTTCGTAAGGGGCTGATTTGGATCCATATGTCTCATGGTATGGTTAGATTTATCTTAATTTTCTTTCGTAGTTGTGGATACTTGCAAGAGAGGTTAATCATAAGTGGGAGGTTTGTACAAGTAAGGGCAGAACCCAAGCACCGGTCCACTCACATATCAAATTATCAAAGTAACGAACGCGAATCAAATGAGCATGATGAAAACTAGCTTGACGAAAATTTTCCATGTGTCCTCGGGAGAGCTTCACTTTATATAAGAGTATGTCCAGGCCTATACTTTGCTACAAAAAGGATTGGGATACCTTGCTGCACCTTTGCTACACTTGTTACTTGTTACTCGTTACCAATTATCTTATCACAAAACTATATGTCACCAATAATTTCAGTGCTTGCACAAAATACCTTTCTGAAACCGCTTGTCATTTCCTTCTGCTCCTCGTTGGGTTTGACACTCTTACTTATCAAAAGGACTACAATAGATCCCCTATACTTGTGGGTCATCAAGACTCTTTTCTAGCACATTGCCGGGGAGTGAAGCGCCTTTGGTAAGTGGAATCTGGTAAGGAAAAATTTACATAGTGTGCTCAAATTTATTGTCACTTGCTACTATGGAAAGTAATCCTTTGAGGGGTTTGTTCGGGGTATCTTCACCTCGACCAGAAGCACAAAGAGTTTCCCCTCAACCTACTAAACCTATTGAAAATATTTATTATGAAATTCCTTTGGGTATGATAGAGAAACTGCTGGCTAATCCTAATGCAGGAGATGGAACACTACATCTTGATTTGCATCTAATCTATGTGGATGAAGTTTGTGGATTATTTAAGCTTACAGGTCTACCCGAGGATCACGGCAAGAAGAAGGTCTTTCCTTTATCTTTGAATGAGAAGTCATTTATATGGTATAGGCTATGTGATGATATTGTATCATGGATCTGCAACCGATTGAAAATGGAATTTCATCAGAAGTTCTATCATATGCATCTAGTTCATCATGATCAGAATTATATCTATAATTTTTGGCCTCGTGAAGGAGAAATAATCACTCAAGCTTGGGGTAGTATTAAGTCAATGTTATATTCATGCCCCAATCATGAGCTCTCGAGAGAAATTATTATTCAAAAAATTTATGCTCGGCTTTCTCGTAATGATCAATCCATGCTCGATACTTCTTGTACTGGTTACTATATGAAGAAAGATATTGACTTCAAATGGGATTTATTGGAAAGAATTAAATGCAACTCTGAAGATTGGGAACTCGACAAAGGTAAGGAGTCAGGTATAAACCTTAAGTTTGATTGTGTTAAATCATTCATAGACACAGATGCTTTTCATGAATTTAGCGCTAAATATGGACTTGACTCTAAGATAGTAGCTTCTTTTTGTGAATCTTTTGCTGTCATGTTGACCTCCCTAAGGAGAAGTGGTTTAAATATCATCCTCCCATTGAAGTGAAAGTAGTTGAACCTATTAAAGTTGAGGAAGAAACTATTACTTATAATGTTGATCCTGTTATTCCTGCTGCTTACATTGAGAAACCACCTTTCCCTATTAGAATAAAGGAACATGCTAAAGCTTCAACTGTGGTTCGTAAGAGCTATGTTAGAATACCTACACCTCCTAAACAAATTAAAGTTGAGCCTAGTATTGCTATGGTTAAAGATCTCTTGGTTGATAATATTGATGGGCATGTTATTCAATTCTGTGATGAAGCTGCTAGAATTGTAGACCTGATGCTAAAGATAAACATAGACCTATTGTTGGCATGCCTATTGTTTCTGTTAAAATAGGAGATCATTGTTATCATGGCTTATGTGATGTGGGTGCCAGTGTGAGTGCAATTCCCTTTATCTTATATAAAGAAATTATGAATGATATTGCACCAGCTGAGTTAGAGGAAATTGATGTTATAATTAAGCTTGCTAATAGAGATACTATAGCACCAGTCGGGATTGTTAGAGATGTTGAAGTCTTGTGTGGGAAAATAAAATATCCTACTGATTTTCTTGTCCTTGTTTCCTGACAAGATGATTTTTGTCCCATTATATTTGGTAGACCTTTATTGAATACTGTTAATGCCAGGATAGATTGTGGGAAGGAAACTGTTACTATAAGTTTTGGGGACACGTCTCATGAATTTAATTTCTCTAAATTTCATAAACAACCCCATGATAAAGAATTGCCTTGTAATCATGAAATTATTGGTCTTGCTTCTATTGTTGTGCCTTCTACTGACCCATTAGAACAATATCTGATAGACCATGAAAATGATATGCATATGAATGAAAGGAATGAAATAGATAAGATTTTCTTTGATCAGTACCCTATTATGAAACATAACTTGCATGCTGAAATACTTGTGGGGTCCTCCTCCACCCAAGGGTGATCCCGTGTTTGAGCTTAAACAATTACCGGATACTCTGAAATATGCTTATCTTGATGAAAAGAAGATATATCCTGTTATTATTAGTGCTAACCTTTCAGAGCATGAAGAAAAGAGATTATTGAAAACTCTGAGGAAGCACCGTGCTGCTATTGGATATACTCTTGATGATCTTAAGGGCATTAGTTCGATTCTATGTTAACATAAAATTAAAATGGAGCCCGGTGCTAAACCAGTTGTTGATCACCAACGGCGGTTAAATCCTAAAATGAAAGAAGTGGTAAGAAATGAAATATTAAAGCTTCTGGAGGTAGGTATTATTTATCCTATTGCTGATAGTAGATGGGTTAGTCCCGTTCATTGTGTCCCTAAGAAAGGAGGTATTACCGTCGTTCCTAATGATAAAAATGAATTGATCCCACAAAGAATTGTTACAGGGTATAGAATGGTAATTGATTTTAGGAAATTAAGTAAATATACTAGGAAAGAACATTACCCTCTACCTTTTATTGATCAAATGCTACAAAGACTATCCAAACACACACATTTTTGCTTTCTAGACGGTTATTCTGGTTTCTCTCAAATACATGTGTCAAACGAGGACCAAGAGAAGACCACTTTTACTTGCCCTTTCGGTACCTTTACTTATAGACGTATGCCTTTTGGTTTATGCAATGCACCTTCTACCTTTCAAATATGTATGACTGCTATATTATCTAATTTTTCTGAAAGTATTGTTGACGTTTTCATGGAGGATTTTTCCGTTTATGGAACTTCTTTTGATGATTGTTTGAGCAACCTTGATCGAGTTTTGCAGAAATGTGAAGAAAGTAATCTTGTCTTGAATTGGGAGAAGTGCCACTTTATGGTGAATGAAGGTATTTTATTGGGACACAAAATCTGCGAAAGAGTTATTGAAGTTGACAAAGCCAAAGTAATGCTATTGAAAAAATGTCGTGCCCCACAGATATCAGAGGTATAAGAAGTTTCCTTGGTCATGCTGATTTTTATAGGAGGTTTATTAAAGACTTCTCTAAGATTTGTAGGCCTCTCACTAATCTTTTGCAAAAATATGTTCCATTTGTTTTTTATGATGATTGTGTAGAAGCATTTGAAATTCTTAAGAGTGCCTTGATTTCTGCACCTGTTGTTCAACCACCTGATTGGAACCTACCCTTCGAAATTATGAATGATGCTAGTGATTATGCCGTTGGTGTTTTCTAGCACAAAGAGTTGATAAGAAACTAAATGTTATTCATTATGCTAGTAAAACTCTAGACATCACTCAAAGAAACTATGCTACCACTCAAAAGGAATTTTTAGCAGTTGTGTTTGCTTGTGATAAACTCAGACCTTATATTGTTGATTCCAAAGTAACTGTTCACACTGATCATGCTGCTATTAAATATCTTATGTAAAAGAAAGATGCTAACCCTAGACTTATCAGACGGGTTCTTCTGCTACAAGAATTTTATTTGCATATTGTTGATAGAAAGGGTGCTGATAACATCGTAGCGGATAACTTGTCTAGGTTATAAAATGTTCGTGATGACCCACTATCTATTGATGATAGCTTTCCTGATGAACAATTAGCTATCATAAATTCTTTGCGTAATGCTCTTGGTATGACGATTATGCTAATTACATTGTTGCTAAATTTATACCGCCTAGTTTCACATACCAACAAAATAAAAAGTTCTTCTATGATTTAAGAAATTACTTTTGGGATGATCCTCACCTTTATAAAGAAGGAGTAGATGGTGTTATTAGACATTGTGTACATGAGTCTGAACAAGAACAGATCCTACAGAAGTATCATTCCGAGGACTACGGAGGACACCACGCTGGAGATAGAACTGCACACAAGGTATTACAATCTGGGTTTTATTGGCCTATTCTCTTCAAGGATGCTCGTAAGTTTGTCATGTGATAAATGTCAAAGAATTGGCAATATTAGTAGACGTCAGGAAATGCCTATGAATTACTCTCTTGTTATTGAACCATTGATGTTTGGGTTTTTTATTATATGGGACCTTTTCCAACGTCCAACGGTTATACTCATATTCTAGTTGTTGTTGATTATGTTACTAAGTGGGTAGAAGCTATTCCAACTAGTAGTGCTGATCATAACACCTCTATTAAAATGCTTAAAGAAGTTATTTTCCCTAGATTTGGAATCCCTAGATATTTAATGACTGATGGTGGTTCACACTTTATTCATGGTGATTTCCGTAAATTGCTTGCTAAGTATGACGTTAATGATAGAATTGCATCTCCTTATCATCCTCAGTCTAGTGGTCAAGTAGAATTAAGCAATAGAGAAATTAAATTGATATTGCAAAAGACTGTTAATAGATCTAGAAAGAATTGGTCTAAGAAACTTGACGATGCATTATGGGCTTATAGAACTGCTTACAAAAACCCTATGGTATGTCTCCGTATAAAATGGTATATGGTAAAGCATGTCACTTACCTCTAGAACTAGAGCATAAAGCTTATTGGGCAATCAAAGAGCTCAATTATGATTTCGAACTTGCTGGTGAGAAGAGGTTATTTGACATTAGCTCACTTGATGAATGGAGAACCGAGGCCTATGAGAATGCCAGGTTGTTTAAAGAAAAGGTTAAGAGATGGCATGATAAAAGGATACGGAAGCGTGAATTCAATGTAGGTGACCATCTCTTGCTATACAATTATCATTTAAGATTTTTTGCAGT
This sequence comes from Hordeum marinum, assembly GCA_022496015.1. Taxonomy (NCBI): domain Eukaryota; kingdom Viridiplantae; phylum Streptophyta; class Magnoliopsida; order Poales; family Poaceae; genus Hordeum; species Hordeum marinum. The sequence goes on from CM039673.1 coordinate 413,341,022, forward strand.
AAAACTTCTCTCTAAATGGGAAGGGCCCTACAATGTCGAGAAAGTATATCATTCTGGTGCCATCAAGATCAACAACGCCGAAGGCACAAATCCGAAGGTGGTAAACGGGCAAAGAATCAAACATTATATCTCAGGTACTCCCCTAAATGTTGAAACCAATATTATCAATACCATAACTCTAGAGGAGTATATTAGGGTGACCTACCGGAACGTTTCACACTCCGAAAAGGAATAGCTATGTGGTACGGTAAGCAAACCGACTCCAAAACTTTCCCAATAGCAATTTTTCTCGGTTTTGGAATATTTAATAAATTAGGAAAATTTAAAGTAGTCCGAAAGATGCACGAGGAGGTGACAAGCCTGCCAGGCGCGGCCACCCCCTAGCCACACCTAGGTGGCTTGTGACCACCTCGTGCACCCTCCGGACTCCATTTTCTTGTGGTATACTCCTTTTGGTCGGTAAAAAATCATTATATAATCTCCCGAAGGCTTGGAATTTCGTATCACGACAATACCTCATGTTTTCATTTTGAGTTGTTTCTGCGGTAGATTTAGAGCAAGATCTCTTCACAAGAGTCGGTCAGAGAGAGTCGTGTTTCTCACCAGACACAAGGGCACAGAGCATACAGCGAAGCCAATCACTTTGGAAATGTCACGGAGGAAGGGATGGAGGCCGATTTGAAAAGGGTGGATGCCATGTAGGAAGACCAAGAAGTTACTTCTCGTCTACATCCTGGAGTCATATTAGAGAAACTTCAGAGCTTAGCAATTCCAAATTCGGTCATCCCTCCCAATGCTAGATTTCTTACTTATAAAAATATGAAAAAGAGTGTTGCTTTTTATCCCGCAACAATGAAACATCCATGGGTGACGGGGTCCCTAACCGTCACTGGAAAGCTTCGCAAAGAGATAATAGATCAAATACGGCAAAATAACAAGCTTGAGGAGGAGAATCGCATTCTGAGGGGCATCATCGCCAAGAATATAACACCATCACCTTCGAAGAAGGACATCTAGACACATGGGTATGGGCACTCCCCTTGGCTTGTGCCAAGTGATACGTCCATTTTGCATCATGCTTTTATATTGATATTTATTGCATTATGGGCCATTATTACACGTTATGGTACAATACTTATGCATTTTGTCACTTATTTTACAAGGTTTACATGAAGAGGGAGAATGTCGGCAGTTGGAATTCTGGACTTGAAAAGGAGAAAATCTGAGATACCTATTCTGCACAACTCCAAAAGTCCTGAAAATTTACGAAGAATTATTTTGGAATATATAAAAAATACTGGGCAAAACACATACCAGAGGGCCCACTAGGAGGTGGCAAGCCTACCAGGCGCAGCCACCCCCCTCGTCGCGCCTAGCAGGCTTGTGACCCACCTGGCAGGCCCCCGACGCCTATCTTCTGCTATATAGAGGGTTTTGACCTAGAAAAATCATAAGGAAGCTTTCGGGATGAAGCGCCGCCGTCACGAGGCGGAACTTGGATAGAACCAATCTAGAGCTTCGGCAGGGCTGTTCTGTCGGGCAAACTTCCCTCCTAGAGGGGGGAAATCGAAGCCATTGTCATCACCAACGATCCTCTCATCGAGAGGGGGTCAATATCCATCACATCTTCACTAGTACCATCTCTTCTCCAAACCCTAGTTCATCTCTTGTATCCGATATTTGTCTCAAACCTCAGATTGGTATCTGTGGGTTGCTAGTAGTGTTGATTACTCCTTGTATTTGATGCTAGTTGGTTTACTTGGTGGAAGATCATATGTTTGGATCCTTTATGATAATCAATACTCCTTTGATTATGGACATGAACATGCTTTGTGAGTAGTTACGTTTGTTCCTGAGGACATGAGATAAGTCTTGTTATAAGTAATCATGTGAATTTGGTATTCGTTCGATATTTTGATGAGATGTATGTTGTCTCTCCTCTAGTGGTGTTATGTGAACGTCGACTACATAACACTTCACCATTATTTGGGCCTAGGGGAAGGCATTGGGAAGTAATAATTAGATGATGGGTTGCTAGAGTGACAGAAGCTTAAACCCTAGTTTACGCGTTGCTTCGTAAGGGGCTGATTTGGATCCACATGTTTCATGCTATGGTTAGATTTATATTAATTCTTGTTTCGTAGTTGCGGATGCTTGAGAGAGGTGTTAATCATAAGAGGGAGGTTTGTCCAAGTAAGGGCAGCACCCAAGCACCGGTCGACCCACATATCAAATTATCAAAGTAACGAATATGAATCAAATGAGCATGATGAAAACTAGCTTGATGGAAATTCCCATGTGTCCTCGGGAGCGCTTTCCTTTATATAAGAGTTTGTCCAGGCCTGTCCGTTGCTACAAAAAGGATTGGGATATATTTTTGCACCTTTGATACACTTGTTACTTGTTATTCATTATGAATTATCTGATCACAAAACTATTTGTTACCGATAATTTCAGTGCTTGCAGAGAATACCTTACAGGAAACCGCTTGTCATTTCCTTCTGCTCCTCGTTGGGTTAAACACTCTTACTTATCGAAAGGACTAAGATAGATCCCCTATACTTATGGGTCATCAAGACTCTTTTATAGCGCCATTGCCGAGGAGTGAAGCGCCTTTGGTGTGTGGAATCTGGTAAGGAAAAATTTATATAATGTGTGGAAATTTAGTGTCACTTGTTACTATGGAAAGTAATCCTTTGGGGGGGCTTGTTCGGGGTATCTTCACCTTGACCAAAAACACAAAGAGTTGTCCGTCAACCTACTGAACCTACTGAAAATATTTATTATGAAATCCCTTCGGGTATGATAGAGAAACTGGTGGCTAATCCTTATGCAGGAGATGGAACACTACATCTTGATTTGCATCTAATCTATGTGGATGAAGTTTGTGGATTATTTAAGCTTGCAGGTCTGCCCGAGGATCACGTCAAGAAGAAGGTCTTTCCTTTATCTTTGAAGGAAAAGGCATTGACATGGTATAGGCTATGTGATGATATTGGATCATGGAGCTACAACCGATTGAAAATGGAATTTCATCAGAAGTTCTATCCTATTGATTACTACACAACCTTGTTCTTGTAGACTCGTGTTGGGCCTCCAAGCAGAGAGTTTTGTAGGACAATGGCAATTTTCCCTCAAGTGGATGACCTAAGGTTTATCAATCCGCGGGAGGTGTAGGATGAAGATGGTCTCTCTCAAACAACCCGGCAATCAAATAGCAAAGAGTCTCTTGTGTCCCCAACACACCCAATACAATGGTAAATTGTATAGGTGCACTAATTTGGCGAAGAGATGGTAATACAAGTGCAATATGGATGGTAGATATAGTTTTTTGTAATCTGAAAATATAAAAACAGCAAGGTAAAAAATAGTAAATGGCGAGCAAAGCATTGTATAAATGCTTGGAAACAAGGCCTAGGGTCCATACTTTCACTACTGCAATTTCTCTCAACAATACTAACATAGTTGAATCGTATGTAAATACCTCTCATGCGACAAAGAGTTCACTCCAAAGTCACAAATAGTGGCGAACTAACAAAGAAATTATTGTAGCGTACCAAACACACCTCAAAGTTATATTTTCTGATTAATCTTATGAGCTATCCCTATAAGTGTCACAAACAGCCCTAGAGTTTGTACTAAAATAACACTTTAAGATACACATCAACCAAAACCCTAATATCACCTAGATACTCCAATGTCACCACAAGTACCCATGGGCTTGATTATACGATATGCATCACATAATTTCAGATTCATCATGTTCAATCCAACACAAAGAACTTCAAAAAGTGCCCCAAAGTTTCTACCGGAAAGTTAAGACAAAAACGTGTGCCAACCCTTATGCATAGATTCCCAAGGTCACAGAACCCGCAAGTTGATCACCAAAACATACATCAAGTGGATCAATAGAACATCCCATTGTCACCACGGATATCCCATCGCAAGACATACATCAAGTGTTCTCAAATCCTTAAAGACTCAATCCGACAAGAAAACTTCAAAGGGAAAACTCAATTCATCACAACAACATAGAGAGGGGAAAACTCCATATGATTCATCTATATCAATAAAGCTCGCGGTAGATCAAGATCGTGCCATCTCAAGAACACGAGAGAGAGAGATCAAACACATAGCTACTGGTACATACCCTCAGCCCCGAGGGTGAACTACTCCCTCCTCGTCATGGAGACCGTCGGGATGATGAAGATGGCCTCCGGTAATGGTTTCCCCCTCCGGCAGGGTGCCGGAATAGGCTCCGATTGGTTTTTCGTGGCTCTGGAGGATTGCGGTGGCGGAACTCCCGATCTAGGTTCTGCGTTTGGGTTTTTGGAATTTATAGGAATTTATGGCGGTGGAAACGAGTCAGGATGGGCCATGAGAGACTCACAAGCCTGGTGGGCGCACCCAGGGGGTGGCCGCACCCCTGAGGCTTGTGACTGCCTCGTGGGTCTTCTGGCCCAACTCCAATGCTCCGTGGGTCTCTTCTGGTCCATAAAAAATCACCGTAAATTTTTATTCCGTTTGGACTCCGTTTGATATTCCTTTTCTATAAAACTCAAAAACAAGGAAAAAACAGAAACTGGCACTTAGCTCTGGGTTAATAGGTAGTCCCAAAAATAATATAAATTTGTAGTAACATGATTGTAAAACATCCAAGAATGATAATATAACAGCATGGAACAAGCAAAAATTATCGATACATTGGAGACGTATCACCTATGCATCTAGTTCATCGTGATTGGAATTATATTTATAATTTTTGGCCTCGTGAAGGAGAAAGAATCGCTCAAGCTTGGGGAGGCTTAAGTCAATGTTATATTCATGCCCCAATCATGAGCTCTCGAGAGAAATTATTATTCAGAATTTTTATGCTCAGCTTTCTCGTAATGATCAATCCATGCTCGATACTTCTTGTGCTGGTTCCTATATGAAGAAAGATATTGACTTCAAATAGGATTTATTGGAAAGAATTAAACGCAACTCTGAAGATTGGGAACTTGACGAAGGTAAGGAGTCAGGTATGAACCTTAAGTTTGATTGCGTTAAATCCTTCGTAGACATCAATTCTTTTCGTGAATTTAGCACTAAATATGGACTTGACTCTGAGATAATATCTTCTTTTTGTGAATCTTTTGCTGATCATGTTGATCTCCCTAAGGAGAAGTGATTTAAATATTATCCTCCCATTGAAGTGAAAGTAGTTGAAACTATTAAAGTTGAAGAGAAAACTATTACTTATAATGTTGATCCTGTTATTCCCGCTGCTTATATCGAAAGACCACCTTTCCTTGTTAAAATAAAGGAACATGCTAAAGCTTCAACAGTGTTCGTAAGGGTTGTGCTAGAACACCCACATCCCCGAACAAATTAAAGTTGAGCCTAGTATTGCTATGGTTAAAGGTCTCTTTGTTGATAATATTGATGCGCATGTTATTCAATTTTGTGATGAAGCCGCTAGAATTGCTAAACCTGATGCTAAAGATAAACATAGGCCCATTATTGGCACACCTGTTGTTTCTGTTAAAATATGAGATCATTGTTATCATGGCTTATGTGATATGGGTGCTAGTTTGAGTGCAATTACCTTTACCTTATATAAAGAGATTATGAATGATATTGCACCAGCTGAGTTAGAGGAAATTGATGTTACAATTAAGCTTGCTAATAGAGATACTATATCACCAGGTGAGATTATTAGAGATGTTGAAGTCTTGTGTGGGAAAATAAAATATCTTACTGATTTTCTTGTTCTTGGCTCCCCACAAGATGATTTTTGTCCCATTATATTTGGTAGACCCTTCTTGAATACCGTTAATGCTAGGATAGATTCTGAGAAGGAAACTGTTACCATAAGTTTTGGGGATATGTCTTATGAGTTTAATTTCTCTAAATTTCGTAGACAACCCCATGATAAAGAATTGCCTAGTAAGGATGAAATTATTGGTATTGCTTCTATTGATGTGCCTCCTACTGATCCTTTAGAACAATATTTGCTAGACCATGAAAATGATATGCATATGAATGAAAGGAATGAAATAGATAAGATTTTCTTTGATCAACATCCTATTCTGAAACACAACTTGCATGTTGAAATACTTGGGGATCCTCCTCCACCAAAGGGTGATCCCGTGTTTGCGCTTAAACAATTACCGGATACTCTGAATATGCTTATCTTGATGAAAAGAAGATATATCCTATTATTATTAGTGCTAACGTTTCAGAGCATGAAGGACAGAGATTATTGAAAACTCTAAGGAAGCACCGTGTTGCTATTGGATAGACTCTTGATGATCCTAAGGGCATTAGTCCCACTCTATGTTAGCATAATATTAAAATGGAGCCCGATGCTAAACCAGTTATTGATCACTAGTGACGGTTAAATCCTAAAATTAAGGAAGTGGTAAGAAATGAAATATTAAAGCTTCTGGAGGCAGGTATCATTTACCCTATTGCTGATAATAGATGGGTTAGTCCCGTTCATTGTGTTCCTAAGAAAGGAGGTATTACCGCAGTTCCTAATGATAAAAATGAATTGATCCCGCAGAGAATTGTTACAGGATATAGAATGGTAATCGATTTTAGGAAATTGAATAAAGCTACTAGAAAAGATCATTACCCTCTACCTTTTACTGATCAAATGCTAGAAAGACTATCCAAACACACACATTTATGCTTTCTATATGGTTATTCTGGTTTTTCTCAGATACCTATGTAAAAAGAGGACCAAGAGAAGACCACATTTACCTGCCCTTTTGGTACCTTTGCTTATAGACATATGCCTTTTGGTTTATGCAATGCACTTGCTACTTTTCAAAGATGTATGACTGCTATATTCTTTGATTTTTGTGAAAGGATTGTTGAGGTTTTCATGGATGATTTTTCCGTTTAGGGAACTTCTTTTGATGATTGTTTGAGCAACCTTGATCGAGTTTTGCAGAGATGCGAAGAAACTAATCTCGTCTTGAATTGGGAGAAGTGTAACTTTATGGTGAATGAAGGCATTGTCCTGGGACATAAAATTCCCCAAAGAGGTATTGAAGTTGACAAAGCTAAAGTTGATGCTACTAAAAAATGCCGTGTACTACGGATATCAGAGGTATAAGAAGTTTCCTTGGTCATGCTGGTTTCTATAGGAGATTTATTAAAGACTTCTCTAAGATTTCTAGGCCGCTCACTAATCTCTTGCAAAAAGATGTTCCATTCGTTTTTAATGATGATTGTGTAGAAGATTTTGAAATTCTTAAGAATGCCTTGATTTCTGCACCTGTTGTTCAACCACCTAATTGGAACCTACCCTTTGAAATCATGTGTGATTCTAGTGATTATGCTGTTGGTGATGTTCTAGGATAAAGAGTTGATAAGAAATTAAATATTATTCATTTTGCTAGCAAAACTCTAGACAGTGCTCAAAGAAATTATGCTACCACTGAAAAAGAATTTTAGTAGTTGTGTTCGCTTGTGATAAGTTTAGACCCTATATTATTGATTCTAAAGTAATAGTTCACATTGATCATGCTGCTATTAAATATCTTATGGAAAAGAAAGATGCTAAACCTAGACTTATCAGGTGGGTTCTTCTGCTACAAGAATTTGATTTGCATATTGTTGATAGAAAGGGTGCTGATAACCCTGTAGCAGATAACTTGTCTAGGTTAGAGAATGTTCTTGATGACCCACTACCTATTGATGATAGCTTTCCTGATGAACAATTAGCTGTCATAAATGCTTCTCGTAATGCTCCTTGGTATGCGGATTATGCTAATTACATTGTCGCTAAATTTATACCGCCTAGTTTCACATAGCAACAAAAGAAAAAGTTCTCCTATGATTTAAGGTATTAGTTCTGGGATGACCCACACCTTTATAAAGAAGGAGTATATGGTGTTATTAGACGTTGTGTACCTAAGCATGAACAGGAACAGATCCTACACACAAGTATCATTCTGAGGCCTACAGAGGACACCACGCTGGACATAGAACTGCACATAAGGTATTACAATCTGGTTTTATTGGCCTACACTCTTCAAGGATGCTCGTAAGTTTGTCTTGTCATGTGATGAATGTCAAAGAATTGGCAATATTATTAGACGTCAGGAAATGTCTATGAATTACTCTCTTGTTATTGAACCATTTGATGGTTGGGGTTTTGATTATATGGGACCTTTTCCAACGTCCAACGGGTATACTCATATTTTAGTTGATGTTGATTATGTTACTAAGTGGGTAGAAGCTATTCCAACTAGTATTGCTGATCATAACACCGCTATTAAGATGCTTAAAGAAGTTATTTTCCCTAGATTTGGAGTCCCTAGATATTTAATGACTGATGGTGGTTCGCGTTTTATTCATGGTGCTTTCCGTAAATTGCTTGCTAAGTATGATGTTAATCATATAATTGCATCTCCTTATCACCCTTAGTCTAGTGCAAGTAGAATTAAGCAATAGAGAAATTAAATTGATCTTGCAAAATACGGTTAATGGATCTAGGAAGAATTGGTCTAAGAAACTTCACGATGCATTATGGGCTTACAGAACTGCTTACAAGAATCCTATGGGTATGTCTCCATATAAAATAGTTTATGGTGAAGCATGTCACTTACCTATAGAGCTATAGCACAAAGCTTATTGGGAAATCAAAGAGCTCAACTATGATTTCAAACTTGCTGGTGAAAAGAGGTTATTTGATATTAGCTCACTTGATGAATGGAGAAACCAGGCCTATGAGAATGCCAGGTTGTTTAAAGAAAAAGTTAAGAGATGGCACAATAAAAGGATATAAAAGCATGAATTCAATGTAGGTGATCATGTATTGCTATACAATTCTCGGTTACGATTTTTTAAAGGAAAAATTCTCTCTAAATGGGAAGGGCCTTACATTGTCGAGGAAGTATATCGTTCCAGTGCCATCAAGATCAACAACGCCAAAGGCACAAATCCGAAGGTGGTAAACGGGCAAAGAATCAAACATTATATCTCAGCTACTCCCATTAATGTTGAAACCAATGTTATCAATACCATAACTCCGAAAGAGCATATTAGAGAGACGTACCGGAACGTTTCAGACTCCGAAAAGGAATAGGTATGTGGTACGGTAAGTAAACTGGCTCCAAAACTTTACCAATAGGAATTTTACTCAGTTTTGGAATATTTAAAAAATTAGGAAATTCAAAATTAGTCTGAAAGACACACGAGGAGGTGACAAGCCTGCTAGGCGCGCCCACCCCCCTGGCCACGCCTAGGGGGCTTACCACCACCCCGTGCACCTTCCGGACTCTGCTTTTTTGTGGAACACACCTTCAGATCAGCAAAAATTTCATTATAGAATCTTTCGAAGGTTTGGACTTTCGTATCATGACAATACCTCATGTTTTTGTTTTGAGCTGTTTCTACAGCAGATTTAGAGTGAGATGTCTTTGCAAGAGTCGACCGGGGAGAGTCGTGTTTCTCACCCAACACAGGAACCTGGAGCATACATTGAAGCTAATCACTTTGGGTGAACCACGAAGGAGGATATGGAGGCTGGCTTGAAAAGGGTAGATGCAATGGAGGAAGACCAAGAAGTTAACTCTCATCCACAACCCGGAGCCATGTTGGAGGAACTTCAGAGCTCAGCAATCCCGAATTCGGTGATTCCTCCCGATGCTAAATTTCTTACTTATGAAAACTTGAAAAGGAGTGTTGTCTTTTCACCCGCAGTAATGAAACATCCATGGGTGAAGGGATCTCTAACCGTCACTGGGAAACTTCACAAGGAAGTAATGGATCTCAGGTAGCAAAATAACAAGCTTGAGGAGGAGAATCGCATTCTTAGGGGTATCATCGCCAAGAATATCGCACCATCACCTCCTAAGAAGGACATCTAAGCACATGGGTATGGGCACTCCCCTTGGCTTGTGCCAAGCTTGGGGGAGGTGCCCCGGTATCGTATCACCATCACACCTTTTTCCTTTTTTCCTTTCTCTTGTTTTTCTTAGTTCGATCCTTTTTGATTTTGTTTTGATCTAGCAGAATAAAAGTTTCGTATGATCTAGCTTTTAGTTTTTGCTTTTTGTTCCCCTTATGTAAGCAAGTCCGAGAGTTATATAATAAAAAGTAGTTTTGATGTGAGGGCTTTGCTAGATTACTATGCTCTTGAGAGTAATAAATAAAAGAAGAATAGAATAGAAAGCAAAGAGTATACAAAATGATCTTGTGGGGAGTGATGACTTGACATATAAAAAGTATGTCGATTGAAATTTGTTGGGAGTTAACAAACATAGTAATTGGTCATTGGTGCAATTGAAAAGGAAGTGATAAAGAAAGAGAGATTCACATATAAATATATTATCTTGGACATCTTTTATGATTGTGACCACTCATTAAAATATTACATGCCAAGAAGTTGATGTTGGACAAGGAAGACAACATAATGGGTTATGTTTGCTTGCCTCCGGATATAAGTTATATGGTTTTAGATCCTCCAACATGTAGTGCTTGATTCCACCTCATATTAGCCAAAACTTCCGCACCAAGTAGAGATACTACTTGTGCATCCAAACACCTCAACCCAGTTTTGCCATGAGAGTCTACCATACCTACCTATGGATTGAATAAGATCCTTCAAGTAAGTTGTCATCGGTGCAAAAGGCAATAAAAATTGCTCCTAAATATGTGTGGTCTTTTATTGTAAGGGAAATAAGCGTTGTACGAACTTGTGAGTAAAGAAATAAAAGCGACAGACTCCATAATAAAGGTTGCTATCACAACGGGCAATACAACATGGCGTTCCTCTGCACTAAGGGTTTGTGCATCCCAAAACAAAAAGCGCATGACAACCTCTTCTTCCCTCTACGAAGGGCCTATCTGTTACTTTTACTTTTAAGTACTTACCTTTATGCAAGATTCATGGTGATCCTCATCACTCCCTATGTTTCGTCTCTCTCTTGGCAAGCATTATGTGTTGGAGAATGATCTAGACGCATATATCTACTCGGATGTGGGTGATCATGAGTTATTATTGTTGACATCACCCTTGAGGTGAATAGTTAGGAGGCAAAACTATAAGCCCCTATCTTTCTCCATGTCCGATTGAAGCATTGATCTCGTGAGTACCGCGTGAGTGTTAGCAATTGTGAAAGACTGAAAGATGATTGAGTATGTGGGTTTGCTTTACAAGCTCTTATATTGACTCTTTTCGATGTTATGATAAATTGCCAATTGCTTCAATGACTAAGATCATAGTTTTTTGGTTGTCAATAGAGTTCTTGGTTCATACTTTATCTTCTGAATGAATTGTTACTCTAGCATAAGAAATCCTATGCAATAAGTATTGTTGTTTCAAAGATGTTCATGATGCCCTCATGTCCGTATTGTATTTTATCGACACCTCTATCTCTAAACATGTGGACATATTTATCGATCTCGGCTTTCGCTTGAGGGCAAGCGAGGTCTAAGCTTGGGAGTTGATACTTACATTTTGCATCATGCCTTTTATATTGATATTCATTGCATTATGGGCTATTATTACACGTTATGGTACAATACTTGTGCATTTTGTCTCCTATTTTACAAGGTTTACATAAAGAGGGAGAATGCCGACAACTGGAATTCTGGACTAGAAAAGGAGAAAATCTGAGATACCTATTATGCACAACTCCAAAAGTCCTAAAAATTTATGGAGAATTGTTTTGGAATATATAAAAAATACTGGGTAAAACATACACCAGAGGGGGCCACCAGGAGGTGGCAAGCCTGCGAGGCGTGGCCACCCCACTGGTCGTGCCTAGCAGGCTTGTGACCCACCTGGCAGGCCCCCGACGCCCATCTTCTGCTATATGGAGGGTTTTGACCTAGAAAAAAATCATAAGGAAGCTTTCGGGGCGAAGCGCCGTCGTCTCGAGGCGGAACTTGGACAGAACCAATCTAGAGCTCCGGCTGGGTTGTTCTATCGGGGAAACTTCCCTCGCATTGGGGGAAATCGAAGCCATCGTCATCACCAACAATCCTCTCATCGAGAGGGGGTCAATCTCCATCCACATCTTCACCAGCACCATCTCTTCTCCAAACCCTAGTTCATCTCTTGTATCCGATCTTTGTCTCAAACCTTACATTGGTACCTGTGGGTTGCTAGTAGTGTTGATTACTCCTTGTAGTTGATGCTAGTTGGTTTACTTGGTGGATGATCATATGTTCAGATCCTTTATGATAATTAATACTCCTCTAATTGTGAACATGAACATGCTTTGTGAGTAGTTACATTTGTTCCTGAGGACATGGGATAAGTCTTGTTATAAGTAATCATGTGAATTTGGTATTCGTTCGATATTTTGATGAGATGTATGTTGTCCCTCCTCTAGTAGTGTTATGTGAATGTCGACTACATAACACTTCACCATTATTTGGGCCTAGGGGAAGGCATTGGGAAGTAATAAGTAGATGATGGTTGCTAGAGAGACAGAAGCTTAAACCCTAGTTTATGCGTTGCTTCGTAAGGGGCTGATTTGGATCCATATGTTTCATGCTATGGTTAGATTTATCTTAATTCTTCTTTCGTAGTGGCGGATGCTTGCGAGAGTGGTTAATCATAAGTGGGAGGTTTGTCCAAGTAAGGGCAGCACCCAAGCATCGGTCCACCCACATATCAAATTATCAAAGTAACGAACGTGAATCAAATTAGCATGATGAAAACTAGCTTGATGGAAATTCCCATGTGTCCTCGGGAGCGCTTCACTTTATATAAGAGTTTGTCCGGGTCTGTCCTTTGCTACAAAAAGGATTGGGCTACCTTGCTGCACCTTTGCTACACTTGTTACTTGTTACTCGTTACCAATTATCTTATCACAAAACTATCTGTTACCGATAATTTCAGTGCTTGCAGAGAATACCTTACTGAAACCGCTTGTCATTTCTTTCTGCTCCTCGTTGGGTTCGACACTCTTACTTATCGGAAGGACTGCGATAGATCCCCTATACTTGTGGGTCATCAACGCGAAACCCTGAATCCCAAATTTGAGGGGGGTGGTAGAAATTAAATAAAAATGATGCGGGAGAACATAGATCAAACCTTGCCCGCCTCTGGATTGTTCTCGCATTTCACAAATTCACACCCATAGTTTCGCTTCAATGGCGTGATGCGCGGGCACTCTGGGCACCTGGTCATCGGCACTGCACCATACCGCGGCCATGAGAGGGGAGAGACTGAATTGGACATCGACATCTCTCGTCTCTCGCCTGCCGCCGGCGCTGGCACGTTTCTTCGCCGGAGAAGAAGAAGAATGAGGGGCGGCAGGGGGAATGGAACTGGAGGCAATGTGGGCTGCGGGCTGGCACGGGCGCGGCGATGGCTCGGGCTGATGTAATATGTGGTTGGTCCCACGGTCAGTGGATAAGTTGTGGTTCCAGCACTGACGTGGATACGTTGTGGGTCCTGCTGATTCCCATAATCCAAATCGATAACGATTTGTCTTGTGCTTAAGGCATGTGTCGCATGCCGGCTATTATTGCCATGTAAAATGTGGCACACGAGCTATTTTCATCAACTATGTTGCGTCATTTCCAATTCACGTCAAAAACGTCACACATGAACTATTCACCCGCCCAAAACTTCTTTGAGGTTTGGTGGCTTCTACTTCGATCAGTTTGCCTTCCATGATGAGATGCAGTCTATGGACGAGAACTTGATGCTGATGACATGGTCGTGCAGGAACGACAGCGGGGTTTCTATCCCAACGCATGTAGTTGTTGTGATCGTGAAAAAGTGGCGGCAAGAACACATGTTTAATTTCTATTTAGTGGTTGTTCTCAAGTACCTGGTCTTGAGCTTCGGGATGAAAATCCATGGTCTAACCGAGTTGGTTATACCCGGCAATCTTTGATTTCGTATGACTTTGATTTTTGTCGTTGTTTTTGTGTGTGCGCGCATTCGTGTTGGCTATGTGCATCTTATTATTATGCAGAGGATGGGTGTATTTTAATCTTCATTGTATCTACTTGATGCTTCATTTAAGCTAAATGAACCCTTATCGACACTTTAATTTCGTATTAGCATGCATGTCCTCTAGAATGACTAGTGAGGTGGGGCCTGATGTTACCTCGTCACGTAGGTTTCTTACATGGCTGATAGCACCTCACGCCACCCTTGTTGGCAGAGCCAGAGAGGACAGCCAGCAAGAGGCGTAGCATAGTTCCTCGGATTGATGCGGCAGAGGTGGTGCACCTTGCAGAATCCGGGACGACCACGAATCCTCTCCGCAAGACAAGTTTCAGATTCCGGGTCGACGACGCCCCGTAGGCGAACTTACCAGGGCAACGGCATCGACTCAATCCCCTCCTTTATATACCGATGAACCACCTTCCTGATCAAAGAGAACGCGAACGAGAGGATCCATCAGAATAATCTGTTATCTTTTCAGCATGGGAAAACTAAAGGACGTGGGAAAAGGATGCCTCTGCATGCTCGCTGTGGCGGCGTTCATCACGTTCATGGTCGGCGGGGCATGGTTGACCTACGAGCTTACCAGGGATGACTATCATCGCATCGACAGCCAGCCCCCCAGGTACTCGGCGGCCATCACCGGCGTGGTCGGGCTGGACCTGGCCGACGTCGCGGGCGACCGGCCGACCCTCTCGCCGGTGTTCAACCTCACCCTGCTCGTCAACAACACCGGCGACGTGGACCAGGCGTGCGTCCCGCTGCTCTCGACGGCGTCCGTGTCGTACGGGGACGCCTTCCTGGGCAAGGGCTCCGTGGCGTCCTTCTGCGCGGAGGCCAAGGGGGAGCGAGAGGGCCAGGCCAGGGTGTGGGGGCAGAACGTGACGGTGCCGCGCTTCCTCCGGGACCAGCTCGCCGGCGAGCTGAAGCGAGGCGACGCGGCGGTGGACGTGGCGGTCAAGATGCCGCTGGGGTGTGACATCGCGGCGTGCTACGACACGGTGCTTCTCTGCAAGGCAAGGGTTCGAGGGGGTTCGATGACGGCTGCTAATGTACCACGTTAATTAATATCGACTTGACATTTTGTTAGTTTCCGTCAGAGTGTCATGCTGGTGTCTTACGCATTCCGTCAGACGGTCAGAGTATTACGGTCCGCAACAGTTAGTATGTACAAGGAAAACGTTCCAATACAGTCGGATGATTTCCTGCCTTCGTCAGCCGTGTCCGGTGCCGTCCGATCCCAGACGAATCATGTGGCGCGAAACCCACCTCTGCCCCGACGCGAAGGTAGCCCAGCCCATCATGACCACGTAGGCGTGGTAGCATCCAGCCTCTCAGTTGAAGTTGCTAGGGTAAGAGCATCTGTAGCGATCCAGGAAACAGGGCGATATAGGGTTTTGACCGCCGCCTATCCTGTGTCTGTCCCGGCAGGGATCATGGGTCTCTCTTGGAAAACTAGCTTGATGCCATGACGAGAGGAGGAGAAGAGATGAGTTAGGTGGGCTGTTGTTGTCCGTGGTCTGGTTTTCTCTGCTGCTTTGAAGGATCAGGCGACTTGTAAAGTTGACGTCCCAGCACGCTCTAGCATAGCTGGTTTTTCTGTCCTGGCACAGCCCCGTTGCTTTGCAAGGTGGTGTGATCGGTTTCTTGTCCCACCGTATCTATCTGTATACGGTAGGTTTTCTGAATTCAGTTTGCCTGCGTAGGTCCTGATGCAGACCTTGTGTTGGAATTGTCGTGGAATTGGCGATCCCGCGACGGTTCGTGAACTCCGCGATCTGGTGGAGTCTTGTGCGCCGTCGGTTCTTTGCATTGTGGAGACTCAATTAGCAAAGAATCGAGTGGAGGATTGGCAGGGTCCTTAGGTTTCAATAATAGCTTTGCAGTCCCGAGTTCGGGGCGCAGTGGGGGTCTTTGTATTTTTTCCAAAGATGTTATCAAGCTTGAAATAAAAAACTATTCACAATATCACATTGATTGTTGGATCTCGAAGCCAGGGAAGGAGCGGTGGCGTCTCTCGTGCTTCTATGGAGAGGCAAATCGAAGTCTGAGGCATAGAACTTGGGAAACTATGAGGAGATTGAGAGGAGAAAGTACTCTTCCATGGGTATGTATTGGAGATTTTAATGAGATCCTGCGACCAGAAGAACAAATGGGGCCCAATCCCCGTGACAGTGCTCGGATCGCTGGATTTAGAGAGGCGGTCGATGTGTGTGGTCTGTCTGATCTTGGCTACGAGGGTTTAGATTGGACATGGGAGAAGAAGGTGGCTGGTGGTCACTTCTGTAGGGTACGCCTCGACCGTGCTCTAGCGACACCCAGCTGGTCAGAGATGTTTCCTTTCGCGTCGGTCGAGCACCTCACTGCAGCTAAGTCTGACCATAGCCCGATCCTCTTGATGAACGAGATGGAGGCAAATAACATCCGTACAGCTCTGAAGAAACCTTTCCGTTACGAGTGTGTATGGGAGACAGACGAAAGGTTTAGGGAAGTGGTTCAAGAAGCGTGGAGTGCTGATCACAAAGCTGCATCGGTGCAAGAGTTAGCAGAAAAGCTTGACAGTTTGGCTGCATCCCTGTCTCGGTGGGGGAAGCAAACCTTTGGCTCAGTCCGTAGCGAACTGAGAACTCTGAGAGCTCGTCTGAAGGAGCTAAGGGCCGATCCCACAAGAGTTGGCCCAGGACCTGAGGAAAAGAAAGTTGAGGAGAAGCTCGTGGAGTTGTGTTACAGAGAAGAAGTAATGTCAAGACAACGATCGCGAGTGCAGTGGCTCTCAGAAGGTGATTGTAACACGCAGTTTTTTCAGAGAAAGGCTAGCGCCAGACGAGCTAAGAACAAAATCACAAAACTGGATAAAGCCAACGGGACTAAGTGTTGAGACCCGAGTGAACTTGCAAATATGGCATCGGCCTTTTATTCCAAGTTGTATACATCTCAGGGTACTATAGGGATGGAAGAGGTACTGTCGCACATTCCTGTCAGAGTGGATGGTATTTTGAATGCCCGTATGAATGCCGTTTATACAAAAGATGAGGTCAAAGAAGCCTTATTTCAAATGTTCCCAACAAAGGCTCCCGAGCCGGATGGTTTTCTCGCGCACTTTTTCCAGTGGCACTAGGATTTATGTGGTGATGAAGTGACATGCATGATCATTACAGTGCTAAAAGGAGAGGACTCTCCGAAGGAGATAAATAGTACGTTCATCGTCTTGATTCCCAAGATCTCCAGTCCAACAAATTTAGGACAATTTCGGCCTATATGCCTTTGCAATGTGATCTACAAGATCGCTTCAAAGGTCTTAGCTAACAGGCTGAAAATTATTCTCCCCGAGGTAATCTCTGAAGAGCAGTCGGTGTTTGTACCTGGACGTCTCATCACGGATAATTTCATCACTGCCTATGAAGGTTTGCATTATATGAAAACTAGGAGAGTGAAGGGCAACTGTTTCTGTGCTTTAAAGTTGGACATGATGAAAGCATATGATAGATTAGAATGGAGCTATTTGAGGGTTGTAATGCTCAAGATGGGCATTAGCCCACGTTTCACGGAGATTGTTATGAGGTGTGTGTCATCGGTATCGTTCTCGATCCTCTTTAATGGGGCAGCATGGAGTCTTTCAAACCATCTCGAGGTTTGAGGCAAGGTGGTCCTATATCTCCGTATTTATTTTTGCTTGCTACTGAGGGACTATCCTGTTTGCTCAAGGACCAGGCAAGAGGCATCCGTGGTGTGGCTGTGGCGCCTTCAGCCCCATCAATTAATCATTTGCTATTTGCCGATGACAGTTTACTTTTCTTTGAGGCTACCACTGCGGATGCCACACGGGTGCAGGAAATTCTCAAGAAGTATTGTGATGCGTCTGGTCAAAGGATAAATGTTGACAAATCATCTATTTATTTTAGCAAGGGTGTGGAAGAACCCCTCCGGGTGGAAATTAAAGGTGCTTTGCAGGTTCATAATGAGGCACTTTCTGACAAATACTTGGGCTTGCCTTCTGATGTGGGCAAATCAAAAGAGGGTTGTTTCAAATATCTGAAAGATAGAATTTGGAAGAGGGTCCAAGGATGGATGGAAAAATGCCTATCGGCAGGGGGCAAGGAGGTCTTAATTAAATTGGTGGTGCAATCAATACCCACTTACTCCATGGCTTGTTTCAAATTGCCAAGGGGCCTTTGTGATCATATCAATGGACTAATACGCAAGTTTTGGTGGGGTAGTAAGAATGGAGTGAGGAAGACGGCGTGGGTATCTTGGAAGACCATGACCAAGCCTAAGTTTATGGGTGGCCTTGGTTTTCGTGACATAGAACTTTTCAACCTGGCTCTCCTTGCTCGTCAAGCATGGAGACTACTACAAGAGCTGGATTCCCTTAGTGCTCGTGTGCTCAAGGCGAGGTATGACCCTGATTGCCACATTCTTGATGCTTCACTGGGTTCAGCACCTTCACAGGTGTGGCGATCTATTTTGGAGGGAAGGGACATCCTAGCATTGGGTCTTATCAAACGTATTGGATTAGGAACATCTACACAAATTTGGAGTGACAACTGGATCCCAAGGGACTACAAGTTGAGACCGATTGGCTGTCGTTCTTTAAATCCACCAACAGTGGTGGCCGAGCTCATTAACCCAACGACCAGGACATGGGATGATCAGGTTTTAGCCCAACATTTCATCGCATCGGATATTGATGTTATTCAGAACATACCTTTGAGTTCCAGGGTACAAGAAGACTTTTGGTCTTGGCACTATGACAGAAGGGGAGTTTTTTCTGTTAGGTCCGCCTACATAATGATAACAGCTATCAAACAACAGAGGGAAGATTGGTTGGAGCATCGGCCGGGTAATTCAAATCAGCAGGCCACAATACAGTCATGGACCTCTCTCTGGAAAGTGAAAGTACCCTCAAAAGTCAGGATTTTTGTATGGAGACTTGTGCACACATCTTTACCAATAGGCTCAGTCCGCCATGATAGGAACATGGTTGTTTCGCCGGTATGCACCATATGCAACTCAGACATTGATTATTGGAGACACTCTCTCTTGAGTTGCTGCATGGCACGCTGTGTATGGGCTCTTGGAGATGAGGAAGTTTTGGAACATGTGATATCAAACAGGAGCAAGGACCCAAAAGCTTGGTTGTTCTGGTTGTTTTACACTTTGAAACAGGATGATCTAGCAAGGGTATTAATCACAATGTGGGCAATTTGGTGGGCAAGACGACGGGCAATTCATGACGCAGAGTTTTAGAGCCCGCTTTCGACCATGTGCTTCATTAATAGATACCTGGT
Organism: Hordeum marinum; assembly: GCA_022496015.1. NCBI lineage: Eukaryota > Viridiplantae > Streptophyta > Magnoliopsida > Poales > Poaceae > Hordeum > Hordeum marinum. The sequence continues at coordinate 413,360,222 of CM039673.1, forward strand.
TGATTTGGAAATAGCTACAGTACGCTCGAAGAAATCCCAGGTTCCAGCGCCCAACCCTGCTAGGATCCGGAGATGGATTGCTCCAGATGGTGATGTTGCAAAAGCAAATGTGGATGGAGGAATTTCGAGCTTAGGAGACAAGGGGGTTACAGCAGTAGTTATACGTGACAAATCGGGGAATTACCTAGGTGCTTCTGCTGTAGTTTCGCCGGCCTGGTTGATCCAGCAAGCTTGAAGGCTCATGCATGTGCTGAAGCTCTTGCTCTTGCGCAAGACCTGAATATTCAGAGTGTGGTTGTGGCATCAGATTGCTTGGAGGTAATCACAAATATAAAGAATGGAGCTTCTCCATCTTATGCCCAGGTTCTGAAGGATATTCACCTTACAAGAAATAATTTCGCTTCTGTAGAGTTTTGTTTTGAATTCAGAGAGAGTAATTTTGAAGCCCACTGCGTCGCCAAGGGAGCTGCGTCTCTTGCAGTGGGCCGCCATCTATGGCTAGGGATCCTTCCGGATATTGCCTGTATTTATTTGAACCATGATCTTTGAATAAATCCCTAGTTACCGTCAAAAAAAAAGTTGAAGTTGCTATGTGTTCTACATGATTGCTTGAATATAGCGCTAACACACATCGACACGGATTGGTGGATGCATTTCTTTTGCCTATTGCCAGCGTCGTCGCTGCATACAAGACATTCCCTTTATCAACGCATGCTTTAAGTAACGTCCTTACTACCATCATCTGACATCGAAGTCATCGAAGCATTGCCATCATAGCAGCATCGGAGCACGCGGATCGAACCATTGTTGTAAGTTGTAACATCTACGAAGCAGTTGTGCCATCATCGCAACACTGCCACAGCCGGTAAGCACCCATTGCAACATCGCCATGACCGTTCGAAGCACACTACGACGGCGGCGGCTGCCGAAGCACTCATCGCGGCCATCGAAGTACGTCATCGCAATATTTCCTAAACAACCATGTTGCCGTTGTAGCATCATCGCGATCATCGACGCATGTCGTCACAACATCATCAAAGCAGCCGGATCACCGTCGAAACACGTTTGGTAGCATCATCATGGTCGCCGAAGCAGTTGAGCCGCCATCACAACACACCTCGTAGCATCACCGCTCTCTTCGATGCAATCGAGACACCGTTCTTGCAGGCCTCGTATCATCAGCACGGTCGTCAAAGCCACCGAGTCGCCGTCGTAGCACACCTCAAATCATCACTATTGTCATCGAAGCGATTGAGTCACCATCGCAGCACGCCTCATAGCATCACCACTGTCATCGAAGCAGTCAGGCCGCTAGCCGCCATCACAGCACACCTTGTAAGATCACCACGGTCGTCGAAGCAGTCGAACCGGTCGCAACACGCCTCGGTAGTCGAAGTAGTCGGGGCACCGTCACAAAGCGTTGCAGCACTACTCTCGACTCGCCCCGACGCCCGCAATAGCTATACTACCCTCACAACAACGTCGTCTCGACTTGTAACGCGTTTGTCATCATTTTTTGACAGGAAAAGGCAGGAGCTCTGCCATTGCATTATAGGGGAAAAGAATAGTTACAGAGAAAAGTGAACCAAAGTTCCGCAGGAATAGAAAAGAGAAAAGAACAAAAACAGTCAATCAGACATGGGCTGATTACCCCTCCTCCTAATGCGACTACTCGTGAAATGCCTCCTTCAGGAGGGAGATGTCATCTAACACCAGCTGCAAAATAGCAGGAACTTGGGCAGCTTTTGCCTGAAAAACCCGTTGGTTCCTCTCTTTCCATATATTCCAAGCCATATATACTGCAAATGTAACTTGCTCTTGCCGTCCCTCTGTTGCAGTCCTCGCATTAATCTTACGCCACCAGGATCGAATGGATGTTGCTCCCAGGACAATGTGAGCGACGCGCTGCTGCGTGTTCCTGGCGGCCACCCATAGCTCCTTGGAAAAAGGGCACTGGAGGAGCAGGTGCGCAGCCGTCTTTGGAGCCTGATCACACAAGGGACACATCGGGTTGTGCGGCCATCCCCGACGTCCTAGTCTGTCAGCCGTCCAGTTTCTATCCTATACGAGCAGCCAAGTGTAAAAATTGACTTTCTGCTCAGCCTTAGTCCTCCAAACCATGCCAAGGTGGGGCTGCTCGACCCGGCCGATGAACTGAGCATCATTGGCTGACTTGGCCGAGTAGCAACCATTGCTGGAAAGCTTTCAAGAGATTTTATCCTTCTCGGTAGTCAAGTGGATTGTTTGCACTTTCTTCCATAGCCGGATGAATTGATGAATTTGGTTCTCAGTGTTCATCCGTTGATCATCCGTTGAATACCACGCATCCGTCTTCCGTCAGTTAGAACTTCTCGAAGAGTCATGTTTTTCCTTCAAGCTAAAATGAACACATCCGGTGCAAGCTCTTCATGAGCCACCCAGTGTTGGTCTTTGCAGCAGCTCGGTCGCTGCAGCGGCGGCTATCGTTTTGACTTCCAGAGCTGCATGTTGCTGCCATGCACTTGCTGAACACCGTGGAAGACTTGTTTTTTTAGATGTTTTTCTACCATGCCACTACACGGAGATGCATGTAGCTCAACACGTGATCATCTCGTTCGGCCCATTTAGTTGTGGCACGCATAGGGTAAGCTAGTCGCGTGGAGCCCAGATACACGATGGAGTGGTGCCCGTGACCAGCACCCATGAATTGAGAAGAAATAGATGAAATAGGCTGATTCGGGTGAATCTTACGGCTGACAACACGGGCTGGTCAAATGATCAAGTGGCCCACGACCCGACTGATCCGACGGACGGAGCAGCCGGATGACGCCTAGCGTCTAGGATACAATGATATAGCATTAAATGCATCCGGCTTGCTAAAAATCAGTTGACGAAGTCTTAATTGACACTATAATCTATTAATCTTACATCGAGATTCGTGTAAACAGTTTTTTTCCTTTTTTTTGCGTACTATTATACTACTTGACTGGGACTTTGCGAAGTCTCAGTCGACTCAAACCTAGACACTCCCTAAATACAATGATGTATTCGCGCCTATAGGACGGGTCCGAGCACATCCGTTATATTGGACCCGACAAGCTCGTCCCATCACCTATCCCACGGCTATCCCATATAAAAAACAATTCATCCTCTCCTCCAAACTAGCTCACTCTCACCTTCCTCTCTCGATGCGTCCCCGCCTCTTCCCACTTCGATTTCGATCAAATCGGGTGAGATGTCAAGCTCCGACGGCCACTCCAAGTTCAACCTCGACTAAAACGGGGAGCTTGTCATCCGCATTGCACTGGAGTGGTCCAAGGTGGTCACTAGAGCAGTTTCGGATATGCACCCTCACCGCTCCTGCGCCGACGCAGCACGGATGCCGGAGTTGATCCCTCCCGGCCCGCGCACAGCTCCCTCGGGGCAGCACAATCCGCTCCATCATTGTGTTGTCCCCTTTCCTTGTCAGCCACTGCTCCGCGCGCGCAGCGCTGGGTGTTAGTGCCCGCGCCATCGGCCTGCACACACTCTGGAATCAAAGCCACCCACGGCGAGAGGCCACATCATGGGAAGGGACGTGGCGAAGCAGTCCATGCGCCACCGACGCACGTTGTTGGCGGAGCCTGACGAAGACGACCAGCTCCTCGCTTGGGCGTACAACCGGTCACTAACGACGACGGTGGCAGACACTCACCGCCTACGTGCAGTCGGGGCGCGAGGCGAAAGAGGCAGTGAAGGAGGCGGCTCAGGTCGCCAAATTGAAGCGGCAGCAAGACAAGGCCATCCGCCAGATGAAGGGGTTGATCGTCCTCTTCGATTCCTCGTCCCACGACGGCGATGACCACTGGTCCACCTCTTTCCAACAACGATCAAGATTCTCCACCAGCCGCGGAGGCCTATTGGTGTGCCGGTGACTGAAAAGGTAAAGACCCGGCGCGGAAGTCTTTCGTGTGAAGGCGTTTCTTCTCCTATGTTTATTATCTTTTTTTACTTATTGAAGTAAGGAACATGTTGGACGACGAACTCCGACAATGTTTTTGGAGACGTACCGTTCGTTTATGTGCATTTGATTGTTCTTGGTGCCGAATCTGTTTGATCATGTAGAATAACTCATCATGTTACATATGTAGTATATATATAAGGTGTCGGATATAAAGTATTCGTATTTGAAGAGGAAAATTTAAATTGTGTTTAATAAATGTCTATGAACACGTCTGGACGCATCCACAAAGGTTTGAGGAACGGACTTGGAAAGTCCGGCTGTAGACGCGGAGGAGCGCCCGCGAGCCGGAGACCAATGCCAGGCGCTTGCACGCCGCCACACGACGGAGACACGGAGCCGTGTCCGGCTACAGCACGGATCAGGATCCGTCGGTAACGCAAAAACAAAGAGGCCCCTCCTCTAGTCTCCAGTCCTATATAGTTCCCGAACGACCTACCAAACACCGGATAACGATCAAAACTCTCGTCATCGTTCCTCGACACCACCATGGCCCAAGGCGAATGCGGCTGCCCGTGGTCGTCGTTGATGAAGTTTGTCGGAGTCATGGTGCTGTTCTTCGGTGGCACCGGAGCTCTACTATACCTTTTTCTGTGGCCAATAGTGTCGTCAGGAAACCCCGAGTACACGGTGGCCATTACCAGCGTCGACGGCCTGGATCTCCACGGCGACCGGCCGGCGCTCAGCCCGGTGTTCGGCATCGCCCTGCACGTCGACAACACCCGCGACAAGGTCCTCCCGGCGTGCATCGGCGTGGACTCCTACGCGGCCGTGTCGTACGGGGACGTGCTGCTCGGCAAGGGCGACGTGCCGTCGTTCTGCGCCGAGAGAAAAGGGGTGGCCGAGGTCGCGGCCACGGCGTGGGGCATGGACGTGCACCTGCCGCACTTCCTGCGGGACCGGCTGGCCGGCGAGCTGGAGAGGGGCCAGGTGGTGGTGGACGTGACAGTGAGGAGTCCCGGCGGCGACGGGTGTTACATTAACGGATGCCTGGACAAGGTGCTCGTCTGCAAGGCCAAGATCGGAGGGGGTCCAACCCGGTGCTGTGTTACGGAGATCGTCAGCGGCAGCAGTGGCGGAGCGTAGGCGGGACAATACCGGGCCTTGGCCCCCCCTTTCTAAAAGAAAATTTATTAAATATGCTTATATTTCTACTAATCGTCCTACTAATGCTCCGGCATCTCTGATCATCCTAGTATTTTTTATGCCATATATACTTGTTTTGGCCCCTCCTAACATTTGGTTGACCCTCCGCCACTGAGCGGCAGGACTACAAAAGGATAGTTTCTTTGCCTACAAAGAAAGGATAGCTTCTTTTACGGGTGTATAATTTTGTATTTTTTACAACCAAGAACCGTGTGTTTTACGGTGGATGTGGATTATATTCTTTCAGTAAGAGCTATGCAGTGCTACGCAAAAAAAAAAAAAGGAACAGCTATGTAGTAGTACTCCCTCCGGTCTTTTTTACTCTAAGTATTAGATTTGTGACAAGTTAAACTTTACAAAGTTTGATCAAATTTATATTAAAATATCAACAACTACAATACCAAATATATATACTATGAAACTACATCTCAAAATGAATCCAACACTAATGATTTGACATTATGAATGTCGATGCTTTTCTCTATAAATTTGGTCAAAGTAGAGATAGTTTGACTTTGAACAAAACTTATGTGCAGACTGAAAATGACGGACGGAAGTATATTAGAGTATCTATAGTCGGACATTGTAAATATGGCCCTCTAAACATCCGTGGATGCGTCTGGAGCGTGTTTCCTGTTTGTCCGTCCGTGCAGCCACATTTTTTATATTTCTTTGTCATATGTCCGGTCACTTACACATGATTGATGGAGAGGAAGAGCGAGAAAGAAAAGAATGAATAAAGAAAAAAAAGATGATCCGGGATGGGGTCACGTCCTACGTGACGGACTGAACGAGCGTGCCAGAGATCCCTCATATCCTCCCCATATTTGAGATGAATATGAGGGTTCGCGAACAACCTAATAATATAAGGATGATATGAGGGGTCCGGTTGGGTCGTTTTTTCCTTCTCTCTCCTCTCCGGTCACTGACTAGGCGCGTCCGCGGGCATACGAGGAATCATTTGAAGCGCCCGGCTGTAGATGCTCTTAGAATACTAGTGCGCAAGAAGCGCGGTGCATGCACCCCGTGACCAATTTCATCTGTATTTTGCCAAAATAAGCAAGAAAACAACATGTATTAAATGAAAAAAAATACAAATTCTATCTTTACTCCATCATTTGTGTAGGCACGTAATAAACATTAAATGATTTAACAAATTAAGTAAACCGGTTGACCTATTAATATTTTGTATAAGCACATATTTTCCCCTTTCGGAAGTTAAAAAATTGTGATGGATTCATTCTCCTACGACATGTTTGTGTATCTTTTTCACCTACATTTCATATCCAGTTCCTATTCGACACTCTTTTACTCTCTCTCAAATATGGATTTATTTAGTAAAATTCATAATTAAATTTATAAGTAATTTAAACCCCAAGTCCATCATGGTGTAAATTGAATAGTAATTGGCGAAGAGTTGATTTAAGCGCACTATCTGTAAATGACTAATCTGATAATAGGATGTTCAACCCAACGCGCTTTTCACACTGTGATATAGGATAAGTGGTATATTCATACTTCGAGAAAATTGGGGGCTAGGGAATAACTGGCTCTACAATAGTATTTTTAGCAAACACTATCCTTCACGGATGATCCATTATCTTGTATTTTTCTCTTTCTCTTTAAACCGGTCAAAGAAATAGAATGTGGAATTGAGTGAAGAGGTTGGTTGAGGGACAGTTTTTATTTTTATGTTGTCTCTTCTCATTGGCTGCTTATAGACTATCGTGATGGAGCGCGTTGTAGATGTGGCTTCAATGACTGCATTGTGCTTGAAGCCTTAGTCTGGTTAGCCACAGGGAAGAAGAAGGCGAGATAGACGACGACAACAACATCGGCTATTCTCCTTGCATAGGTAAACGCACTGATGGGGAAGGAGTCTCATTTTTTTTGGTATTTCTTCTAGATTACTGTTCACATGAATGCATAGTGTTGATTTACCCTTTTTGTTGTTTCAGTTTATTTGGGTGTATTGCTCTGGGTCATACTTTGGTTACTGTTTCGGTTTATGGTTCGGGTTGGTTAATATTTTCAGTTTATTCAGATGTTATTATGTTTTACTGGTTTTACTGTTTTATGTTATTCGGGCTTTCTATTTCAGTTTATTTGGGCTATTATTTCGGTTATCAGTTTTGGATTTGTTCGTATATTGTTCCAGTTTCGTTCGGATAATTGTTGATGCATTGTTCATTAAGGTCGTAGTGTAAAAAAGGGCAGTAATAGGTCAGGTACTTATGTTTTTAATGGGTTACTGTTCAAGCAAATATACTGTTCCGGTCTATTGTTTTGTGCCTCGGTGGTACCATCATCGAAAAGGATCAAGAGACGATCGAGACGATCCTGCATCGGTACAACGGTGAAGAAAAATGATGTATAGAAAAAATTTAAATCTTATATAAGGACGTGAGGATGAATGAGGAGGATAAATGATGTGTAAAATAATTTCAGTTTTTTTAACAACGGGGTTATTTTCCTCCGGAAACATTGTTCACGTGATGGGTATTGTTCATCACTAGACACGGTTCACGTACGAGGTTATTGTTTCCGGTTATGCTTCTCATGTGCGGTTACTGTTCATATAAGGGGGTTGTTCACGTACGGAGGGTGCTGTGCTGTTCAGCGATTACTGTTTAACACCACTGTTTACTGTTGCCAAGCTAATTGAATAGTAGAAGTTTAAAATAAAGTCAGAAAAAAAAGGGAATGCTTCCCGCTTTAGCACTATGTACTGACTTATTAGATAGTGCATGCCGTTGATATGCACTACAACGGTAGTTGTCTGATTACTTTTTTCGGTTTTAGAAATTACTACTTCTAGCTTAACATGAAAAAGGTCCGATTTGATCATTGGATCTGTGTAAATACAAACAAAAAAATGATACAGCACAAGATACAGATAGGGCATCCCATTGGAGCATCGTGTTTAGATCCAAATGCCCTACAATTTTGGGCAGGTGTTCGATTATACATCATCTGTAGGAGATGATATGCACTCAGATTGCAAGGGAAAAGAAACCCTAGCAATATCCCAGCATGTTTCTAGAATGTAGTGTATTAAACGCGCTGAGACAAAGATAAGCAAATAGGCAGAAGAATTTAGGATTCAAGGAAAACAATTTAGGATACCAGACTATCTACAATTCCAGCCTCATTTCCCAGATATTATTCCTGACAGAACAGGGCAATGCATACTGATATCCCAGAATGTACCCGGTATTCATCACCCATCTCAATTTCTTCGGTATAAACCCACTACGACAGTCTCAAGTCTCAACGAAACAAATGAGCAGAAGAATCAACAGGTACTATGTACCAACAATCAAGCGAAGAACTATGAAAGCTAAGGCGACATCCTTCACCACCGTCAGCGCATTTGGCTGCCAAGACGAAACGCTTCAACTACCTTGCCGACGGCCTGGGAGGCCGGGCATGTGGCTGCTGGCCCGGGGGCGAAGGGATATGGCTCTGGGAATGCTGTAACATCTGAACCATGGATGGCGTCTGATAGGAGTGAACAATGGTGCTGCTCTCTGTCGAGTCGCCGCGTGTCGTCGCTCGCTGCCAGGAATGCGAGCTCAGTCCAGATAGCATGTACGCCCTCCCTGAAGATTCATAGAGCTGGCGACTTGCCATCCTCTCCTGCATCTCCCTCAGCTCTGCGTCGAGGGCTAGGGATAGACGATCCCCGCTCCTGCTTGCAAAGGACTCTGATAATCTCCTCCGGCAGTCCTCCAGAATGGTCACCGCCTCAGCGAGAGCACCCCTCTCAGCAGCAGACCTCGCAGATTCGATAGAATCAGCGGCCTGTATTCGGTTCCTCTCGCGGTCAACCTCAATGCATACGTGTTCAGATATGGCGGATGTCGGCCTGTTGATCTTTACCTCGTCGACTTGAAGCTTGACGGTCTCATTTGTTAGATCCCTGTAAGAACAAGCAACCTTTAACAGCGAGGTCTGTTCACGGCACTGTGGGATGTTCACCGACAGCAAAATGTCTCTCTCCTCATCAGCATACAGATGACCAATATCAACTGAACAGCTCCGCCCATCCCTTGCCATAATGCTTGGGTAGCTACCAGATTTGATGGAACAGAGTTCAACACCAGGATGAACACATTCCATGTTAAGTCGCATCTCCTGCACGACAACACTAAGAAGCCCACCAATGCATTGAGCAAACGCATCCTGCATCACGCCTTCATCTTCAATAAAGGAAAATGTGCCGCCAGAAGCTTCAGCAATTGAATGCAGGGAGTCTGAATCATGGTCTGCTCCAAATCCAAAAGCATGAATAGGCAACATACGCCGTGTATCATTCAGAATAGACGGTGGGACAAGTGAGCTATAATCTTTTGAGTCCCCTCGAACATTTGAGCAAATATTGTAGGTATCTTGCCCGTCAGACAGAAGAATGATGCTGCACACTGAATTCTTATGGCTGCGATCCTCAATCACCTTCGTGGCTTTCTTAAGTGCATCAGCAATGTTTGTGCCACCACCAGCACCAAGCGAGTTAATAGCCTGCAAGGCCTGCTGCCTGCCATAATGCGACATTCTCTGAAGGTGGAACAGCCTTCGGGCAGAAGATGAGAAAGCAATTACAGAAAGGCGATCAGATGGACCAAGGTGTTGAATCACAAAGCCCATTGCCCGCTTTAGCAGTGCCAGCTTGGTGCCTGCCATGCTGCCACTAATATCGATCACTGTGACAAGATCAACAGGAGCACGTCCGCTTGGGGATCTAACTGAGCTTTCATTGACCAATCTGCCTGTGGCCTGGTCTGAGCTAGCACTGGGAGCTTTCAGATGGATCAGAACAGAAAATCCATCTTGAGATGATGACTGTGGAATGCATGAGAATTCTGGATATGTACTGATTTCTGCAGTCTTCTTAGACCGAGAATTAAGGCTGTCAGTAGCTTCTGTCTGCTGTAGAGGTTCATCGTCATTGAAGTCTGTTGGCTCAGATGTATGTAAGCGACGAACTCCTCGCTGACGGTTTGGAACTTGATGGAGAAGAGCCACATAGGCATCTTGTTGTGGCAATTGGGCTCCATTAATTCTACGTCTTCCATCAGGAATGTTGGAAGAGAGTGAGCGATTCAAGGGTATCTCTTTCCACTTTGCCCGGCAGACTGGGCAGACATGATTCCCATGTTTCACATTGGATGAGATGCAGTGAAAATGGAACTTATGAGAGCATTCTGCAGTGAACAAGGCTTGACCATGGCCTGATCTCATAGAGTCAAAGCATATTGCACATTTCCTCTGTTCAAGTACAAAAACAAAATAGAGATCAATATAATTCCATCAAAATCTACCCATAAATAAATAAATGGCTTCTTGGATGGTACATATGTATGTTGTTCGGCAAATGATCAAAGCTACATTGCATGCAAAGTAAACTCATTAACTCAAAGGATATCCTACACAAAAAGGCAAACTGCAGGCTGAGCTCCTGGTCAAATTAGAAGAAACAAAATACATAATCCTTACTAAATACTCCCTCCGTATCGTTTAGATCACTATATTAGTGATCTAAACGGTCTTAAATTTCTTTACAGAGGGAGTCAATGCACAACAAAATGTCAGCTCAATGAGGTGCTCCTTACGAGGTTACTTGTTGAATTGGCACACATATGGTCAAACCAAGCATGCAATTGGCAGTCAATGCTCACCACAAAAAAATATAACAAAAAAACTATTTCATCAATTTGCATATGTTACAATGGATAGTGCATAGTGTAAGTTGGAACATTTGCCCTGAAGAAAGAACTCTGGTAGTAGGATGAAAGAGTGGGGATTAAAAAAAATAGTTTTTAGAAAATGACAAAGTATTTATTTCCACCTTTGGCAGCATAACAACAACAAAATGCATAAGCATGACCACAAGTTCTCTGAGTCCTGCAAGTCTAGACGGTAGCATTGTGTTCTAAGAGAAGAGATCAGGAGCTAGAAAGGAAAAGAATTTAGGGTTATTGTGGACGGGCTTTTGGCTAGATGAATATGAGCTAGACACACAGTTACATAAGCAGAAATTCCGGCACTGTTTCTGTTTCCAGCAGAAACAGCTATTCCAACTATGTATATTTTCCAGGGCAGAGTTTCCACTTCCACTCTGAACTTTTCTGTTTCTGTTTCCGTAAAATGCTCACCGTTTCCATTTTTGCATGGAACGGACAAACATTCAGTTCCAATTTGACCCTGACAACACTAGCCTACACTCAAGTTAATTTATGCAATCTCGCCCCGCACTGCATAACATGTGCACAAATGCACCACTGCCCCTACGCATATTATTTTGGGGTAATAAATATGTACTTACAGATACGAAAAGCCGTTTTTTCTGTGTCTGGGTCCGTTACCACCTTAGATACAAGTAAAAAGAGAAGACAATGGCACAACTCTATCAAACCACAAACCAAACTCCATTATCGAAACAGGGTAAACCAAAGTCAAGTCTAGCACTTTGTTTTTGTTTGGTCCGTCATCATCAAGAAAGTTTAATTGGTTGTGCCAACTATTACAAAGATAAAGAGGTTAACAGTTTCATGAATTTGCCAAACCAAAACATTTTACCAAGAAAGTGAAACTGTTTGTATCAAGCATATAGGAGGTAAATGTCTGCATCAACTTTTACAAACATAACGTGGTTAACTATTGCAATTTGCCAAAACCAAATTACAAACCAAGTAAACCCTTTGAACAGGGCCCAGCCGCCTACCACCAACTCTCAAAGCGAAGAAAAGAATCTGATATTACCCACACATGTTGTTATAATGAAGCAATTGACCGTGCATTTTGTATATATTATCACCACCATAAGTTTCAACCCCATATATTTAAGTTCAATGGTTTTGCAAATGGTAAAGACCAACTTCGCATGCAAAGTAAACACACCTACCGGAAGGACGTAACCTACAAGAATGTGATACCTAACAAAAGAAGCTAACTAAACTAGGTGCAGGCTGTGCTCCGGTCCAAATTAGAAGAGAGAAAAAAAAAGGAACACACACAAACACAAACATAAACGTGTGATTACACGCATCCGAAGTAATTCAATTCCTGTTCTAGAAAAGTTTATTTGTTACATGGAAAAGCGCACAACAAAATGTCAAGTAAAGGGGCGCAATCCTCGTGAGGATGCTTGTTGAATTGTCATGTACGCATGGTCAAACCATGCATGCAGTTGCAGTTGGAAGCCAATGCCCATTCACCACAGAAAAATGATACTACTACTATAAACAAGAAACAATTGCATCAATTTGCATAGCCGGTGCCAAGTTGGAAACGTTTGCCATAAAGACAGAAAGCTGGTGGTAGGAGGAAAGAGTTGGGGATTTGCTTCACGTGACGGCGCCACGGCCACGGGCAGGCGATGAGCAAAGGAAGCAAGCTTTTCCCGGTCCTTTTCAGGGGAGGGGGCAAGTGGAATTCATTAATAGTGGGATGCAATAGGAAAGTGGTCCACGTTACACGCAATTAGTACTATATATCCAATGCAAAGTCAAATATGGATTAGCTTAAAGGATATATCGAGCGGATCACAGCTAGCACAAGACTGTAATATCTCCTGACAGAGAAATTCGAAGTTTTGGTATCTGCTGCCGAGGGAAAGAAGTGAATGGTCCAAAACCGCAGCAATACAGACAGAGAAAAACTGGATGGAAAGGGACGCACGAAACAAGTAACGACGGCGATCACGAGGGGAATGGCTACACTCGGAATCAGCTACAGTCTACAGGGGGTAATCCACATAAGTATCTTCTTCCAAGAGCACTAAATTTGTAAAACCTATAAAAAAAAGTACGCAGGTCTAAAATATCTCAAGCATGCAGAAACGGTGTTCATCTACTGGTAATAAATCTTAAACGGGTCAAATGAACCCGGATTTCGCGCGGATACGCATCTTGCTCTATGCCAGCATTTCATTTCAAATCGAAATCACTATTCCTAAAACCGTATCAGACCAGATTTTTTATATTATTTTTTTTTGCGTTAGAAACGCAAGGTACTACTATTATTATTCAGAAAATGGTCACGGAAACGGCCTGACCTTGGAGGAGGACCTGCTCCCGGACTTGGACCTCCGGAACGCGCCGCCGCCAGCCACCGGCTCGTCGGGCGCCGACTCCACCGTCACGGCCGCCTCGCCGCGACATCCGCCAACGCCCGACGCCGCCGGCCTCGCCTCGCCGGTGCCGTCGCCCTCCGTGGGCACCTGCACGCAGAGACGGAGCGCCAGCGCCCTCTTGGCCTTCCTCCACGCGCTCTCCATCGCCTGCCGCGCGCCGCGATCCCAGTTCCCACGCCCAAACCAACCCCGCTCTCTCCGCCCGGGCTCTTATACCGCCGCTATGCGGCCAGGAGGGGTGTGGCTTTGGTGGAGTTGGAGGGGAGGCGGCACGACATTAGGGACTGGAGGTGGAGCGTTTGGGTGCGGCTTCTTCCCTCCTGTCCTTTGGCTTGGTTTGACCCGCGGGAGGGAGGAGAGTAGAGGAGAAACGTGCAGGGGAGAGATACCAACGGAGGCGGAGCGGAGCAGAGGTCAGGTCAGCGTCGTGGGGGTTTAAATCCAGTGACGACGGGGGTTCGGCTCCTTTACGGCGTTTTTTTTTTAAATAACAGATTGTAACTCGCCTACACATCCCGATCTACGTTCATTTAGTTTTGCACAAATTCTAAAAAAATCTGTTGAAATTTTAGTGACACGTAAGCATCATTGTGTGTGTGAGCGTTAGAGAATTTGCCCACACGACTCACAATGCGTTGTTGCCAGCCGCGTGGTGGGCGAACCATTTTTTACCCACACAGCCACCGTCTAGTCAACGAGCGTGTGAGCGAACTGCTCTTCGCCCACACGACGCTCGTATGTTGCTACATGGCAACTGCAGTTGCGCGTAGATGGCAACTATATAAACAAACATGGCAACTATGATTTGTTGTTGATGGCAACTGTAGTTGTGCGTACATAACAACTAGATAAACACACATGACAACTATAACCTTATATGACAACTATGGTTAGACCACACATAGCAACTATCCCAGGTTAAATAAAGCGTCATCCCGCGGGTAACTATAATTAGTTAAAATAGAGAGAGTTGTCATGCTTTTATAACTACATTTGCCATCTCGAATAACTAAAGTTGTCATCCGCGTGGGTAACTTAAGTTTCATCCCACGAGGTAACTAACTTAGGCCCCTCCCAATGCTCCACCTTGTACAGATGCTAAGGCTGCCACATAGGCAAAAAATCTGATGTGACATGATATTTAAAAGGAGAAAGATGGGTATGGTGACCCCAGAAAGAAACGGTGCCAAGCGCATGAACCTAGACAAAATATTAAATGAAAGTAAGTCCATCAATGCATGAAGTACTTTAGTACCTAAATCATTAAATAGAGTGTGCTTAGCTACAACAAGTTAAGCACATATGCAATGGGGGATTTGGTTGCTAAACTTTTAAATGTGCTTAGCACCTTTTCTTAGTAACAACGCATTGGAAGTAGCCTTAGCTGCGCTAGGACATGTGTGCAGATTTATTCCGTGCCATACACGCGGGTCGGGATGAGTAGTACTTTTTAGCCGTGTGGCACGAAATAGTTACGCCCACACGTGTGAACAATTTTATTGTTCGCCAACACACAAAACGTGTGGGTTGCCTTCTGCGTACACCACATACGATATATGGACACATGTCTAACATGCTATATCGTATGATAGATATCGTGACTTTTTTTTTCTTAAGGCAGGCAATCAAGTGACCGGGAGAGACGACGGTGAGGGAGGGAGCGCCAGTTGGGGGTCACAAGACGCGGGAGGCGGCGCATTGATTTCTGGCTCCCTCCTGTCAGTGGAGCGGCCGAACGGGAACGGGAACGCCACGGTATAAATTCATTTGTTGTCACCTTTAAATTCTTACTCAACCGGTGCAACTTTTTTTGTTTTTTGCCAAGTAACTGGTGCAACTTCCGTCGTATTTATGCTCATCCGTTTTGCGAGGTTCAATTTTGTCCATCAGTTTGGCTTGCAAACTGTGTCTCTTCTGTCATAAAAATTATACATCTCTATTCATACTAAAATGTAGCGTTAAGGTATTTGAAAAAAAAAATCGTGGCAAACAGTGTATTGACATACATTTAATATTATCAATGAAAACGTGGTCAAACTTCAACCACGAAAAACGATAAAGTAAGGAAGGAGAAAATTAACTCATTCCAGCTGACGGTTGGATCCAGCTGTAAGACGAGTTTATGGAAACGGATATCCATATTCAAAGATATCTTCTGTATTAGTATCAATGGGCACAAATTGATGCTCATGCCCCTACCGCCGCTTGGGCCGCGAGGCTAGCTTCCTTCGTTCACCGTAGCAAGTTTTGCATTGCGTGGTACCATAGCTATTGTTTGGCATGGGGATTGCTCGGGGTCCGGTCCAATCCTGGCGTCAGCATTATCGGTGGGTATACCTGATGAATATCCGATTGGTACAATATATAACATTTCCATCATAAAAACATAGAGAAATTAGTCACTCGGGACATAGGAGGAGTGCTGGTTTGGTGGTTATGGGATACCGTTGGTTTTCGGAATTAGGGATTTTTGGTTAGGCATGCAGAGGTTCGATGTTGACCTTACATGTTATCGAAGTTATTTTCATTATTAACTTTTTTTGGTAACGATCGGGTTATCCGTTGGGCATTATTGCATACCCCGTGTCGTAATCACATCTTTTGCGAGTATGAATAGCCATTATTCATGGATACAAACTCTCATACATGTCCGCATTATTCGGGTAGGATACGTGTGGGTATCATATCCATGGGAAAAACTATCATCGCTAGACGATTATGTAAAATTGTATTAGTATTCGATGAGCCTTATCATATACTACCTTCGTCCGGATTTATTAGACCTCTTTGTATTTTGTGTCACATTTTGAACATCTATAAACTAGAAAAATATAAAGTAGTATATGGTATGAAGCAATATATTGTTTGATTTGTATTTGAAAGAGATTTCCAACAATATATTTTTTGTGATTTGTAGTTTAGATTTTGGTAGTTAAATTAATAGGTCAAACTTTAGCCCAAAATAGAAAAAGGCCTAATAAATCCGGACAGAGAAAGTACAACCATATAGGATAGGCATTTGAATTGTCCGCCTAGTCAACCGCCATGTCGTCCTCATAAATGGGCTCACCTTGTCAGGTTGTGAAAAAAATTGAAATACATAAAAGTCGCCATGAGGTCAAAAAAAGGGACAATATGGCTACAAGAAATCACAACCTAGGGATAAAATGTGAAAATTACTCTTTCTCTAAAACATGTCCAGGTGTAAGCCGTGGGGCCATCGCACTTGCAATATGTCAATGATGAACTATGTCATCTTTTTCGTTGGGACAAAGGAGGGAGTCAAAATAAAAGGATAAAGGAGATAGGACAGACACAAAATCTGTGGAGCGGACTGTGTAGTGTACTCTCGATAGCCCCCGCGTCACTTCCCTGGGTGAAGCGGACGGTGAGCCCCCTTTCTAGCATAATCTTCGTGCATAAAAGGAATCGATTTGTGTTTCTTGAACACACAACCAAATGCTTATTGTTGTGCATTAGAAGAAAGAGAAACAATAAGATGACCCCAAGAGTACATGAAGTTCAAATTGTTAGGGAACGTTGCATGGAAAACAAAAAAATTCCTACGAACACCCAAGATCTATCTTGAAGATTAATAGTTATGAGAGGAGGAGTGCATCTACATACCCTTATATATCACTAAGCGAGAAGCATTAAGAAATGCAGTTGATGTAGTCGAACGTCTTCGCGATCCAATCACGATCCGTCTCGCGATCCAATTAGATCCGTCCGGATCTAGCGCCGAAAGGACGGCACCTCCGCATTCAGCACACGTACAGCTCGATGACGCCTTCACCACCTTGATCCAGCGAGCAAAGGTGAAGTGGTAGCTTGAGTTCTCCGGCAGCACAACGACGTGGTGGCGGTGGTGGAGTTGTCTCGGCAAGGCTTCGCCAAGCGGTGTCGTGATAGGAGGGAGAAGAACTACGAGAGGGAGAGGAGGGCTGCATCGTGGCTTGGGTGCGGCTGCCCTCCCTCCCCTCTCATATATATAGGGGAAAGGGGGAGGGGCAGCCGCCCTAGGGTTGGGCGCGGCGGCCTAGGGGGCAGCCTTGGCCCCTAAGGAAGGGGGTGGCGGCCACCATAGGGCCAACCCTTGCCCTTTGGCCACATGGGCCCTTGGGAGGCCCTCTCAGCCAATGGGGCCCTCCGGGGCAGGTGGGCCCTCCCGATGGACCCCCGGAACCCTTTCCGGTACTCCCCACGAAATCCGGCAAATCATGAAACTATTCCAAAACCCGAACATGAACTTTCCATATATAGATCTTTAGCTCCGGACCATTCCAGAACTCCTCGTAACGTCCAGGATCTCATCCGGGACACCGAACAACTTTCGGTCACCAACATATATAACTTAACAATACTATATCGTCACCGAACGTTAAGTGTGTGGACCCTACGGGTTCGAGAATGATGCAGACATGACCGAGACACTCTCCTATCAATAACCAATAGAGGCACCTGGATGCCCATATTGGTTCCTACATATTCGACGAACATCTTTATCAGTCGAACCATGATGTCAAGGATTCAGACAATCTCGTATACAGTTCCCTTTGTCCATCGGTATGTTACTTGCCCGAGATTCGATCTCAGGTTCCTCTATACCTAGTTCAATCTTGTTGCTGGCAAGTCTCTTTGCTCATTCCATAATACAAGATCTCATGACTAACTCCTTAGTCACATTGCTTGCAAGCTTCTTGTGATGATGTATTACCGAGTGGGCCCTGTCGGGGATATAACCCCACGGTGTGACCCGTCTATTGGGCCGGGTCAGCGTATTGGCGGCTTAAGAATCATACTCAAGATGGGCCGCACTGTTGATGATAAGGCAAGATAGGCGACTTACTAAGTAAGTCGCACAACGACCCAACATGTGGAGATGGCGACTTGAGGCCCAAGAGGCAGAAGACGCCAGGAACTTTCCTTGCTTGAGAAACAAGGCAAGTTAGAGATGTATTAGGTCACGGATCAAATTATGACTCGGACTCTTGTAATCCCAGGGTCTCGACCTGTATAAAAGGCGAGCCCCTAAGGCCGATGGATTTAAGTTATAAACCCTCGAGAGCTAGGTTAGCGACTCCGCACCCTTGTAATCGAGATCATCATCAATATAGACACCAAAGCAGGACGTAGGCTCTTACCTCCATCGGAGGGGCCGAACCTGGGTAAATCAGTCTCTCGTTCCCGATCAACCCCTTCGAGTCACCACACAACGACGATGGCCTCACACCTAAGTTCTCCTATGAGCTCATCTATCGTGATAAAACCACGACAGTTGGTGCCCACCGTGGGGCTGTCGCGCGGTGGAGCTGACTTCTCAGAGGGAGCTCTTATAGGGTTTGGGGGCTACGCGGTAGCTCAGATGGCCAAGAGTCGTCGCGGCAAGCTTTACATCGACAATTCAAGTTGGGGCCCCGAAGCCGACTCAGTCGAGTCTGGGTATCGGGTCCCCTTTGACAAGATCCACGTCTTCATCGGCAAGATCGACACGTCAGTACCCGAGTCGGACATATGCACATACATCGTCGAGCCGGCTCCGGCATCAAGCCGGTCGACATCACGTCTTCGTGGGTTTCACCCAAGGATTCAGCCTTCCGGATGAGCCCGCAGGCAGCGAGGGCACCCCCGTCAATTTCGACGGCGAGTCATCCATGGGAGACAACGAATCAATCTGTCCCCTCTATGATGGGAGACTTGGGGGCTGCTCGGAAGCGGAAGCCGCCAAGTGTTGAGGAACGTAGTAGTAAATCAAAAAAATTCCTACGTGTCACCAAGATCTATCTATGAAGAAACCAGCAACGAGTGGGGAGAGATTGCATCTTCATACCTTTGAAGATCGCAAAGTGGAAGCATTACAAGAACGCGGTTGGTGGAGTCATACTCGTAGCGATTCAGTTCGCGCTAGAATCCGATCTTAGCGCCGAACAACGGCGCCTCCGTGTTCAACACACGTACAGCCCGGTGATGTCTCCCGCGCCTTGATCCAGCAAGGAGGAGGGAGAGGTTGGGGAAGAGCTCCAACAGCAGCACGACAGCGTGGTGGTGGTGGAACAACAAGGTATTCCGGAAGGGCTTCGCCTAAGCACTACGGAGGAGGAAGAAGAGAGGTAGGGTTGCGCCGTGGGAGAGAGAGATCAAATCTTGTCTCAAAATAGCCAAAACCTCAAGTATATATAGGAGGAGGGAGAGGGAGGGATGCCTTGGCCCCGCTCCCAAGGAGGAGAGGTTCAGCCGAAGCTAGGGAGGAGTCCACCTCCCACAAGGGAGGTGGATCTCTTCCTTTTGAATCTCCTTTAGCCTTATATCTTTATCCCTAGCCGCATGGGCCTTTCCGGAAGGACTTGTCCAGCCCAATAAGGGTTGTTACACCTCCTCTAACAGCCCACGAAGTCCTTTGGTCGTCACACCCCTCCCGGGGGTCCTCCGGCACCCTCCCGCCACTCCCGATACACTACCGATGAGCCCGAAAACTTTCCGGTGACCAAAAGTGGACTTCCTATATATCAATATTTACCTCCAGATCATTCCGAAGCTCCTCATGACGTCCGGTATCTCATCCGGGACTCCGAACAACCTTAGGTAATCACGGATACCATTTCCCTATAACCCTAGCGTCATCGAACCTTAAGTGTGTAGACCCTACGGGTTCGGGAGACACGTAGACATGACCGAGACACCTCTCCGGTCAATAACCAACAACGGGATATGGATACCCATGTTGGATCCCACATGCTCCACGATGATCTCATCGGATGAACCACGATGTCGGGGATACAATCAATCCTGTATGCAATTCCATTTGTCTATCGGTATGATACTTGGCCGAGATTCGATCGTCGGTATCCCTATACCTTGTTCAATCTCATTACCAACAAGTCTCTTTACTCGTTCCATAATACATCATCCCGTGGATAACTCCTTAGTCACATTGAGATCATTATGATGATGTCTTACCGAGTGGGCCCAGAGATACCTCTCCGTCACACGGAGTGACAAATCCCAGTCTCGATTCGTGCCAACCCAACAGACACTTTTGGAGATACCCGTAGTGCACCTTTATAGCCACCCAGTTACGTTGTGACGTTTGGCACACCCAAAGCATTCCTACGGTATCCAGGAGTTGCACAATCTCATGGTCTAAGAAAACAATACTTTACATTAGAAAAGCTTTAGCAGATGAACTACACGATCTTATGCTATGCTTAGGATTGGGTCTTGTCCATCACATCATTCTCCTAATGATGTGATCCCGTCATCAACGACATCCAATGTCCATGGTCATGAAACCGTGACCATCTATTGATCAACGAGCTAGCCAACTAGAGGCTTACTAGGGACACGTTGTGGTCTATGTATTCACACATGCATTACGGTTTTCGGTTAACACAATTATAGCATGAACAATAGACAATTATCATGAACAAGGAAATATAATAATAACCATTTTATTATTGCCTCTAGGGCATATTTCCAACAGTCTCCCACTTGCACTAGAGTCAATAATCTAGTTCACATTGCCATGTGATTAACACTTACATTACCATGTGATCATATCATCATGTGATTAACACCCAATCAGTTTTGGGGTTTGATCATGTTTTGCTCGTGAAAGAGGTTTTAGTCAACGGATCTGCAACATTCAGATCCGTGTGTACTTTGTAAATCTCTATGTCATACTACAGACACTGTTCCCATGCTCCACTTGGAGCTATTCCAAATGGCTACTCTACTATACGTATCCGGATTGCTACCAAGAGTCATCCGGATTGGTGTTAAAGCTTGCATCATCGTAACCCTTTACGACGAACTCTTTATCACCTTCATAATCGAGAAATATTTCCTTGGTCCTCTAGTTACTAAGGATAATTTTGACCGCTGTCCATTGATCCACTCCTGGATCTCTCTTGTACCCCTTGACAAACTCATGGCAAGCCACACACAGGTGCGATACACAGCATGGCATACTATATAGAGCCTATGGCTGAAGCATAGGGGATGACACTCTTCTTTTTTGTATTTTCTGCCGTGGTCGGGTATTGAGCTGTGCTCAATCTCACACCTTCTAATACAGGCAAGAACCCTTCCTTGGATTGCTCCATATTGAACTTCTTCAATATCGTGTCAAGGTATGTACTCATTGAAATTATTATCAGGCGTCTTGATCTATCTCTATAAACCTTAATGCCCAACAATTAGGTAGCTTTATCCAGGTCTTCCTTTGAAAACCCCCTTTTTCAAACAACCATTTATGCTTTCCAGAAATTCTACATCATCTCCGATCAATAATATGTCAACTACATATTCTTATCAGAAATTATATAGTGCTCCCACTCACTTTCTTGTAAATACAAGTTTCTCATAAACTTTGTATAAACCCAAAAACTTTGATCGCTTCATCAAAGCTCATATTCCAACTCCGAGATTCTTGCTCCAGTCCATAGAAGGATCGCTAGAGTTTGCATACCTTTTAGCATCCTAAGGATTGACAAAACCTTCTGGTTGTATCACATACAACTCTTCCTCACGGAAACCGTTAAGGAAGCCTTGTTTTGACATCCATCTGCCAGATTTCATAATCGAAAAATGCAGCAACGACTAACATAATTTTAACAAACTTTTAGCATCGCTACGGATGAGAGAATCTCATCGCAGTCAACTCCTTGAACTTGGCAGAAACTCCTTTGCGACAAGTCGAGCTTTATAAATGGTGACATTTCACCATTAGCGTATGTGTTCATCTCAAAGGTCCATACTTGGTTTTCATACATGGTCTTTCTCGGATTTCATGGCTCCCAGCCATTTCTTGGAATCCGGGCTCACCATCGCTTCTCCATAGTTCGTAGCTTCATCGTTGTCCAACAACATGACTTCCAAGACAGGGTTGACGTACTACTCAGGAGCAGTACGCGTCCTTGTCGACCTACGAGGTTCGATAGTAACTTGCTCTAAAGCTTCATGATCATCATCATTAACTTCCTCTTCAACTGATGTAGGCTCCACAGAAACATCTTTCTGTGTTGCGCTACTCTCTGGTTGAAACAAAGGTTCAACAACCTCATCAAGTTCTATCTTCCTCCCACTCATTTCTTTCGAGAGAAACTATTTCTCGAGAAAGGACCCGTTTTTAGCCACAAACACTTTTGTGCTTGGATCTGAGATAGAAGGTATACCCAATGTCTCCTTAGGTTATTCTATGAAGATGCATTCATCTGTTTTGGGTTCGAACTCACTAGGTGAAAACCCTTTTCACATAAGCGTCGCAGCCCCAAACATTAAGAAGTGACAGCTTAGGCTTATGTCAAACCATAATTCACACGGTGTCATCTCAACAGACTTAGATGGTGCCCTATTAAAGTGAATGGATTTGTCTTTAATGCATAACCCCATAACGATAGTGGCAAAATGATAAGAGACATCATAGTACTCACTATATCCAATAGAGAACAACTACGACGTTCAGACACACCATCACACTATGGTGTTCCAGGAGGCGTGAGCTATGAAACAATTTCCATATTGTCTAAAATTGCATACCAAACTCATAACTCAGATATTCATCTCCACGATCATATCGTAGACATTTTATCTTCTTGCCACGATGATCTTTAACTTCACTCTGAAACTCCTTGAACCTTTCAAACATTTCAAACTCGTGTTTCATTAAGTAAATATCCTCATATTCACTCAAATCATCAGTGAAGGTAAAGAAAATAACGATATCCACTGCGTGTTTCAACACTCATTGGACCACATACATCAACATGTATCAATTCCAATAAGCCACTAGCCCTCTCCATCATACCGGAAGACGGGGTCTTAGTCATCTTGCCCAAGAGGCATGGTTCGCATGTCTCAACCGATTCAAAATCGACTGAGTCCAAAGATCCATCAGCATGGAGTTTCTTCATGCGCTTTACACCAATATGATGTTTGTGGCGGTGCCACAAGAATGTGGTATTATCATTATTAACTTTGTATCTTTGGTACCAACGTTATGAGCATATGTGTTACTACGATCAAGATTCAATAAACCATTCCCATTGGGTGCATGACCATTGAAGGCATTATTCATGTAAACATAATAACCATTATTCTCTAACTTAAATGAATAATCGTATTGCACTAAACACGATCCGATCATGTTCATGCTCAACACCAAATAACATTTATTTAGGTTCATTACTAATCCTGAAGGTAGAGAAAGAGTGCGATGGTGATCACATCAACCTTGGAAACACTTCCAACACACATCGTCACCTTTCACTTAGCTAGCCTCCATTCAATCTGTAGCTTTTATTTCGAGTTGCTAACATTTAGCAATTGAAACAGTATCTTATACCCAAGTGCTACTAGGAGTACTAGGTACACATCAATAACATGTATATCAAATATATACTTCTGTCAACATTGCCAGCCTTCTTATCTACCAAGTATCTAGGGTTGTTCCGCTTCAGCGATCGTTCTCCTCATAATAGAAGCACATAGTATCGGATGTGGGCTCAACCTTGGGTTTCTTCACCAGAGCGGCAACTGGCTTGTCATTCCTGAAGTTTTTCCCTTCTTGCCCTTGCCCTTCTCGAAACTAGTGGTTTTCACTTAACCATCAACACTTGATGCTCCTTCTTGATTTCTACCTTCGCGGTGTCAAACAACGCGAATAGCTCAGGGATCATTATCTCCATCCCTGGCATTTTATAGTTCATCACGAAGCTTCAGTAGCTTGGTGGCAGTGACTTGGAGAACTGTATTAATCACTATCTTATCTGGAAGATTAACTCCCACTCGATTCAAGTGATTGTAGCACCCAAACAATCTGAGCACATGCTCACCGATTGAGCTATTCTCTTTTATCCTGCCGGCAAAGAATCTTGTTGGAAGTCTCATACCTCTCAACACAGGCATGAACCTGAGATCCCAATCTCAGCTCTTAGAACATCTCATATGTTCCGTGATGTTCAAAACGTTTTTGAGCCTTAATTCTAAGTCATAATGCATGACGCATTGAACTATCAAGTAGTCATCAGAAAGTGCCTGACAATATGTTCACAACATCTACAGACATCGCTTGAGGGAGTGGTGCACTTAGCGGCGCATCAAGGACATAAGCCTTCTGTGCAGCAATGAGGACAACCTCAGATCACGGACCCAGTCCGCATTATTGCTACCATCAACTTTCAACTTACTTTTCTCTAGGATCGTATCAATAAAACAGGGGAGCTACAACGTGAGCTATCTACGACATAATTTGCAAAGATACTTTTAGACTAAGTTCATGATAATTAAGTTCATCTAATCATATTATTAATGAACTCCCACTTAGACAGACATCTCTCTAGTCATCCAAGTGACACATGATCCACGTCAACTAGCCCATGTCCGATCATCATGTGAGACGAACTAGTCATCAATGGTGAACATCTCCATGTTGATCGTATCTTCTATACGACTCATGTTTGACCTTTCGGTCTTCCGTGTTCCGAGGCCATGTCTGTACATGCTAGGCTCCTCAAGTCAACCTAAGTGTTTCGCATGTGTAAATCTGGCTTACACCCGTTGTATGCGAACGTTAGAACCTATCACACTCGATCATCACGTGGTGCTTCGGAACAACGATCCTTAGCAACGGTGCACAGTTAGGGTGAAGACCCTTCTTGAAATTTTATTGAGAGATCATCTTATTCACTACCGTCGTTCTAAGAAAATAAGATGTAAACATGATAAACATCACATGCAATCAATATAGTGACATGATATGGCCAATATCATCTTGCTCCTTCGATCTCCATCTTCGGGGCACCATGATCATCACTGTCACCGGCACGACACCATGATCTCCATCATCATGATCTCCATCATCGTGTCTTCATGAAGTTGTCTCGCCAACTATTACTTCTACTACTATGGCTAACGTTTAGCAATAAAGAAAAGTAATTACATGGTGATCTTGATTAACACGCATGTCATACAATAAAATAAGACAACTCCTATGGCTCCTGCCGGTTGTCATACTCATCGACATGCAAGTCGTGAATCCTATTACAAGAACATGCTCAATCTCATACATCACAATGCATCACATCACATCCTTTGGCCATATCACATCACAAGGCATATGCTACAAAAACAAGTTAGACGTCCTCTAATTTGTAGTTGCAAGTTTTTACGTGGCTGCTATAGGTTTCTAGCAAGAACGTTTCTTACCTACGCCAAAAACCACAACGTGATATGCCAATTGCTATTTACCCTTCATAAGGACCCTTTTCATCGAATCCGATCCGACTAAGGTGGGAGAGACAGACACCCGCTAGCCACCTTATGCAACAAGTGCATGTCAGGCGGTGGAACCGGTCTCACGTAAGCGTACGTGTAAAGTTGGTCCGGGCCGCTTCATCCCACAATACCGTCGAATCAAGATAAGACTAGTAACGGCAAGCAAATTAACAAGGTCGACACCCACAACAACTTGTGTTCTACTCGTGCATAGATTCTACGCATAGACCTAGCTCATGATGCCACTGTTGGGGAACGTAGTAGTAAATCAAAAAAATTCCTACGTGTCACCGAGATCTATCTATGGAGAAACCAGCAACGAGTGGGGAGAGATTGCATCTTCATACCTTTGAAGATCGCAAAGTATAAGCGTTACAAGAACGCGGTTGGTGGAGTCATACTCGTAGCGATTCAGATCGTGGTGGAATCCGATCTTAGTGCCGAACAACGGCGCCTCCGCGTTCAACACACGTATAGCCCGGTGACATCTCCCGCGCCTTGATCAAGCAAGGAGGAGGGAGAGGTTAGGGAAGAGCTCCAACAGCAGCACGACAACATGGTGGTGGTGGAACAGCAAGGTATTCCGGTAGGGCTTCGCCTAAGCACTACGGAGGAGGAAGAAGAGAGGTAGGGCTCCGCCGTGGGAGAGAGAGATTAAATCTTGTCTCAAAACAGCTAAAACCTCAAGTATATATAGGAGGAGGGAGAGGGAGGGCTGCCTTGGCCCCTCCTCCAAGGAGGAGAGGTTCGGCCGAAGCTAGGGAGGAGTCCACCTCCCACAAGGGAGGTGGATCTCTTCCTTTTGAATCTCCTTTAGCCTTATCTCTTTATCCCTAGCCGCATGAGCCTTTCCGTAAGGACTTGGCCAGCAAAATATGGTCTGGTACACCTCCTCTAACAGCCCGCGAAGTCCTTTGGTCGTCACACCCCTCCCGAGGGTCCTTCGGCACCCTCCCGGCACTCCCGGTACACTACCGATGAGCCCGAACACTTTCCGGTGACCAAAACTGGACTTCCTATATATTAATATTTACCTCCGGACCATTCTGGAGCTCCTCGTGACGTCCGGGATCTCATCCGGAACTCCGAACAACCTTCAGTAATCATGTATACCATTTCCCTATAACCCTAGCGTCATCGAACCTTAAGTGTGTAGACCCTACGGGTTCGGGAGACACGTAGACATGACCGAGACACCTCTCCGATCAATAACCAATAGTGGGATATGGATACCCATGTTGGCTCCCACATGCTCCACGATGATCTCATCGGATGAACCACGATGTCGGGGATACAATCAATCCCGTATGCAATTCCCTTTGTCTATCGGTATGATACTTGCCCGAGATTCGATCGTCGGTATCCCTATACCTTGTTCAATCTCGTTACGGACAAGACTCTTTACTCGTTCCGTAATACATCATCTCGTGGCTAACTCCTTAGTCACATTGAGCTCATTATGATGATGTCTTACCGAGTGGGCCCATAGATACCTCTCCGTCACACGGAGTGACAAATCCCAGTCTCGATTCGTGCCAACCCAACAAACACTTTCGGAGATATCCGTAGTGGACCTTTATAGCCACCCAGTTACATTGTGACGTTTGGCACACCCAAAGCATTCCTACGGTATCCAGGAGTTGCACAATCTCATGGTCTAAGGAAACGATACTTGACATTAGAAAAGCTTTAGCAGACGAACTACACGATCTTGTGCTCTCCTTAGGATTGGGTCTTGTCCATCACATTATTCTCCTAATGATGTGATCCCATCATCAACGACATCCAATGTCCATGGTCATGAAACCGTGACCATCTATTGATCAACGAGCTAACCAACTAGAGGCTCACTAGGGACACGTTGTGGTCTATGTATTCACACATGCATTACGGTTTCCGGTTAACACAATTATAGCATGAACAATAGACAATTATCATGAACAAGGAAATATAATAATAACCATTTTATTATTGCCTCTAGGGCATATTTCCAACACCAAGGAGTCGTATGAGCCGCCTTGCCAGGTCACCATCTACATGGCAGGAATCGCGGCGGCAGTGATGTGTCTCCATCGTATCTACTTTTCCTAACTCTTTTGCTCTTGTTTTGGACTCTAATTTGCATGATTTGAATAAAACTAACCCGGACTGACGCTGTTTTCAGCACAACTACCATGGTGTTGTTTTTGTGCAGAAATAAAAGTTTCCAAAATCAAATGAAATTTTTTGGAGATTTATTTTAGAATAAATAAAAAATAATGGAGCCAAAAACCACTAGAGGAGGGGTCCTGGCTGGGCACAAGACACCAGGGCACGCCAGCCCCCCCAGGCGTGCCCAGGTGGGTTGTGCCCACCTCATGGCCCCGCTGACCCTAATTTCGGCACTATAAATTCCTATTTTCGGAGAGAAAAATGAGAGAGGAAGTTTTATCGTGTTTCACGAGACGGATCTGCCGCCACCTCGTGTTATTCATCAGGAGGCTAGATCTGGAGCCCGTTTGGGACTCTGGAGAGGGGAATCTACGGTCTTCGTCATCATCAATCCTCCTTCATCGCCGATTCCATGATACTCCCCACCGGGAGTGAGTAATTCCTTCGTAGGCTTGCTGGTCGGTGAGGAGTTGGATGAGATTCATCATGTAATCGAGTTAGTTTTGTTAGGGCTTGATCCCTAGTATCCACTATGTTCTGAGATTGATGTTGCGATGAATTTGCCATGCTTAATACTTGTCACTAGGGTCCGAGTGCCATGATTTCGGATCTGAACCATTTACGTTATCACCATTATATCTATGTTCTTGATCTGATCTTTCCTAGTCATATACACCTATTACATGTTATGATCCATAAACTCCAAAGTGATAATAGTTGGGATACTTTCCGGTGATGACCGTAGTTTGAGGAGTTCATGTATTCACTATGTTTTAATGCTTTGTTCTGGTTCTCTATTAAAAGGAGGCCTTAATATCATTTAGTTTCCTTATGGACCCCGCTGCCACGGGAGGGTAGGACAAAAGTGTTGGGGAACGTAGTAGTAAATCAAAAAATTTCCTACGCGTTCACCAAGATCCATCTATGGAGAAACCAGCAACGAGCAAGGGGAGAGTGGATCTTCATACCTTTGAAGATCGCTAAGCGGAAGCGTTACAAGAACGCGGTTGATGGAGTCGTACTCGCAGCGATTCAGATCGCGGTAGATCCGATCAAGTGCCGAACGGACGGCACCTCCGCGTTCAACACACGTGCAGCCCGGTGACGTCTCCAACACCTTGATCCAGCAAGGAGGAAGGAGAGGTTGGGGAAGGGCTCCAACAGCAGCACGACGGCGTGGTGGTGGTGGAGTAGCAAGGTATTCCGACAGGGCTTCGCCTAAGCGCTGCGGAGGAGGAGGAAGAGAGGTAGGGCTTTGCCGTGAGAGAGAGAGAGATCAAATCTTGTCTCAAAACATCCAAAACCTCAAGTATATATAGGAGGAGGGACGTGGAGGGCTGGCTTGGCCTCTACTCCAAAGAGGAGAGGGTCGGCCGAATTAAAGGGAGAGTCCACCTCCCACAAGGGAGGTGGATCTCCTCCTTTTAAATCCCTTTTGCCTTATCTCCTTATCTCCAGCCACATGGGCCCACATAGATGGTCTTGGCCGACCCAATATGGGCTGGCACACCTACTCTAAGGGCCCATGAGGTCCTTTGGTCGTCACACCCCTCTCGGGGGTCCTCCGGCACCCTCCCGGCACTCCCGGTACACTACCGATGAGCCCGAAAACTTTCCGGTAACCAAAACCGGACTTCCTATATATCAATCTTTACCTCCGGACCATTCCGGAGCTCCTCGTGACATCCGGGATCTCATCCGGGACTCCGAACAACCTTCGGTAATCACGTATACCATTTCCTTATAACCCTAGCGTCATCGAACCTTAAGTGTGTAGACCCTACGGGTTCGGGAGACACGTAGACATGACCGAGACACCTCTCCGGCCAATAACCAACAGCGGGATCTGGATACCCATGTTGGCTCCCACGTACTCCATGATGATCTCATCGGATGAACCACGATGTCGGGGATTCAATCAATCCCGTATACAATTCCCTTTGTCTATCGGTATGGTACTTGCCCGAGATTCGATCGTCGGTATCCCCATACCTTGTTCAATCTCGTTACTGGCAAGTCTCTTTACTCGTTCCGTAATACATCATCCCGTATCTAACTCCTTAGTCACATTGAGCTCATTATGATGATGTCTTACCGAGTGGGCCCAGAGATACCTCTCCGTCACACGGAGTGACAAATCCCAGTCTCGATTCGTGCCAACCCAACAGATACTTTCGGAGATACCCGTAGTGCACCTTTATAGCCACCCAGTTACGTTGTGACGTTTGGCACACCCAAAGCATTCCTACGGTATCCGGGAGTTGCACAATCTCATGGTCTAAGGAAACGATACTTGACATTGAAAAGCTTTAGCAAACGAACTACACGATCTTGTGCTATGCTTAGGATTGGGTCTTGTCCATCACATCATTCTCCTAATGATGTGATCCCGTTATCAATGACATCCAATGTCCATGGCCATGAAACCGTGACCATCTATTGATCAACGAGCTAGTCAACTAGAGGCTCACTAGGGACATGTTGTGGTCTATGTATTCACACATGTATTATGGTTTCCGGTTAACACAATTATAGCATGAACAATAGACAATTATCATGAACAAGGAAATACAATAATAACCATTTTATTATTGCCTCTAGGGCATATTTCCAACAGTCTCCCACTTGCACTAGAGTCAATAATCTAGTTCACATCACCATGTGATTAACACTTACATCACCATGTGATCATATCATCATGTGATTAACACCCAATAAGTTCTGGGGTTTGTTCATGTCCTGCTCGTGAAAGAGGTTTTAGTCGACG
This sequence comes from Hordeum marinum, assembly GCA_022496015.1. NCBI lineage: Eukaryota > Viridiplantae > Streptophyta > Magnoliopsida > Poales > Poaceae > Hordeum > Hordeum marinum. The sequence continues at coordinate 413,390,672 of CM039673.1, forward strand.
GGTCTGCGACATTCAGATCCGTGTGTACCTTACAAACTTTCCATGTCATATTTGTAGATACTGCTCCCACGCTCCACTTGGAGCTATTCCAAATGGCTGCTCCACTATACGTAGCCAGATTTCTACTAAGAGTCATCCGGATTGGAGTTAAAGCTTGCATCATCGTAACCCTTTATGATGAACTCTTTATCACCTCCATAATCGAGAAATATTTCCTTAGTTCTCAAGTTACTAAGGATAACTTTGACCATTGTCCAGTGATCCACTCTTGGATTACTCTTGTACCCCTTGACAGACTCATGGCAAGGCACACACAGGTGCGGTACACAGCATGGCATACTATATAGAGCCTATGGCTAAAGCATAGGAGATGACACTCATCTTTTCTTTATCTTCTGCCGTGGTCAGGTATTGAGTCTTACTCAATTTCACACCTTACAATACAGTCAAGAACTCCTTCTTTGACCCATCTATTTTGAACTACTTCAAAAACTTGTCAAGGTATGTCTTCGTCGAAAAAACTTATCAAGCGAATTGATCTATCCCTATAGATCTTGATGCTCAATAAAATAGTAGCTTTATTTGGGTCTTCCTTTGAAAAAAAACTTTTCAAACAACCCTTCATGCTCTTCCAGAAATTCTACATCATTTCCGATCAATAATATGTCAACTACATATTCTTATAAGAAATTCCATAGTGCTCCCACTCACTTTCTTGCAAATACAAGTTTCTCATAAACTTTGTATAAACTTAAACACTTTGATCACCTCATCAAAGCATATATTCCAACTCCGAGATGCTTGCTCCAGTCCATAGAAGGATCGCTGGAGTTTGCATATTATTAGCATCCTTAGGATTGACAAAACCTTCTGGTTGTATCACATACAACTCTTCCTCACAGAAACCATTACGGAAACCTTGTTTTGTCATCCATCTGCCAGATTTCATAATCGAAAAATGCAGCAACTGCTAACAAAATTTTAATAGACTTTTAGCATCGCTACAGATGAGACAATCTCATCGCAGTCAACTCCTTGAACTTGGCGGAAACTTCTTTGCGACAAGTCGAGCTTTATAAACGGTGACATTTCACCATTAGCGTCTATGTTTATTTCAAAGGTCCATTTGTACTCAATGACCCGCCATTCAACAGGCAAGTCTACCAAAGTCCATACTTGGTTTTCATACATGGATCCTTTCTCGGATTTCATGGCTCCTAGCCATTTGTTGGAATCCGGGCCCACCATCGCTTCTCCATAGTTCGTAGGTTCATCGTTGTCCAACAACATGATTTCCAAGACAGGGTTGTCGTACTACTCAGGAGCAGTACGCGTCCTTGTCGACCTACGAGGTTCAATAGTGACTTGATCCGAAGCTTCATGATCATCATCATTAACTTCCTTTTCAACTGAGTAGGCTCTACAGAAACATCTTTCTGTGTTGCGCTATTCTCTGGTTGAAACAAAGGTTCAACAATGTTATCAAGTTCTATCTTCCTCCCACTCAATTCTTTCGAGAGAAACTCTTTCTCAAGAAAGGACCCACTCTTAGCAACAAACACCTTTTGCGCTTGGATCTGAAATAGAAGGTATACCCAATGTCTCATTAGGGTATTCTATGAAGATACATTTGTCTGCTTTGGGTTCGAGCTCGCTAGCTGAAAAACCCATTTTCACATAAGCGTCGCAGCCCCAAACATTAAGAAATGACAGCTTAGGCTTCTGTCAAACCATAATTCTCACGGTGTCATCTCAACAGACTTAGATGGTGCCCTATTAAAGTGAATGGATTTGTCTTTAATGCATAACCCCATAATGATAGTGGTAAAACGATAAGAGACATCATAGTACTCACTATATCCAATAGAGCACGACTACGACGTTCGAACACACCATCACACTATGGTGTTCCAGGAGGCGTGAGCTGTGAAACAATTTCCACATTGTCTAAAATTGCATACCAAACTCGTAACTTAGATATTCACCTCCATGATCATATCATAGACATTTATCTTCTTGTCACGATGATCTTTAACTTCACTCTGAAACTCCTTGAACCTTTCAAACATTTCAGATTCGTGTTTCATTAAGTAAATATCCCCATATTTACTCAAATCATCAGTGAAGGTAAAGAAAAACAACGATATCCACTGTGTGTTTCAACACTCATTGGACCACATACATCAGCATGTATTAATTCCAATAAGCCACTTGCCCGCTCCATCATATTGGATGACGGGGTCTCAGTCATCTTGCCCAAGAGGCATGGCTCGCATGTCTCAACCGATTCGAAATCGAGTGAGTCAAAAAAAATTCCATCATCATGGAGTTTCTTCATGCGATTTATACCAATATGACATTACGTGGCAGTGCCACAAGCATGTGGTACTATCATTATTAACTTTGTATCTTTTGGTACCAATGTTATGAATATGTGTACTACTACGATCATGATTCGATAAACCATTTCGAGTGGGTGCATGACCATTGAAGGCATTATCCATGTAAACAGAATAACCATTATTCTCTAACTTATATGAATAACCGTATCGCACTAATCATGATCTAATCACGTTCATGCTCAATGCAAACACCAAATAACATTTATTTAGGTTTATCACAAATCCTGAAGGTAGAGAGAGCGTGCGATGGTGATCACATCAATCTTGGAAATACTTCCAACACACATCGTCACCTTTCACCTAGCTAGTCTCCATTTACTCCGTAGCTTTTATTTCGAGTTGCTAACACTTAGCAACCGAACCGGTATCCAATACCCAGGTGCTACTAGGAGTACCAGCAAGGTACACATCACTAACACGTATATCAAATATACTTCCATTGACATTCCCAGCCTTCTTATCTACCAAGCATCTAGGGGTTTTCCGCTTCAGCGAACATTCTCCTCATAACAGAAGCACTTAGTCTCGGGTTCGGGCTCAACCTTGGGTTTCTTCACTAGAGCAACAACTGGCTTGCCATTCCTGAAGTTTTCCGTTCTTGCCCTTGCCCCTTTTGAAACTAGTGGTTTCACTTAACCATCAACACTTGATGCTCCTTCTTGATTTCTACCTTGGTGGTGTCAAACATCACGAACAACTCAGGGATCATCTTATCCATCCCTAGCATGTTATAGTTCATCACGAAGCTCTAGTAGCTTGGTGGCAGTGACTTGGAGAACTGCATTAATCACTATCTCATCTGGAAGATTAACTCCCACTTGATTCAAGTGATTGTAGCACCCAGACAATCTGAGCACACGCTCAGCGATTGAGCTATTCTCCTTTATCTTGTAGACAAAGAATCTTGTTGGAGATCTCATACCTCTCAACATAGGCACGAGCCTGAGATCACAATCTCAGCTCCTAGAACATCTCATATGTTCCGTGACGTTCAAAACGTTTTGGAGCCTCAATTCTAAGCCGTAATGCATGACACATTGAACTATCACGTAGTCACCAAAAAGTGCCTGTCATATGTTCACAACATCTACAAACAACGCTTGAGGGAGTGATGCAGTTAGCGGTACATAAAAAACATAAGCTTTCTGTGCAGCAATGAGGACAATCCTCAGATCACGGACCCAGTCCGCATTATTGCTACCATCAACTTTCAACTTACTTTTCTCTAGGATTGTATCAATAAAACTGTGGAGCTACAGCGCGAGCTATCTACGACATAATTTGCAAGGACATTTTTAGACTAAGTTCATGATAATTAAGTTCATTTAATCAAATTATTAATGAACTCCCACTTAGATAGACATCTCTCTAGTCTTCCAAGTGATACATGATCCATGTCAACTAGCCCGTGTCCGATCATCACGTGAGACGGACTAGTCATCCATGGTGAACATCTCTATGTTGATCGTATCTTCTATACGACTCATGCTCGACCTTTCGGTCTTCCGTGTTCCGAGGCCATGTCTGTACATGCTAGGCTCGTCAAGTCAACCTAAGTGTTTCGCATGTGTAAATCTGGCTTACACCCGTTGTCTGCGAATGTTAGAACCTATCACACCCGATCATCACGTGGTGCTTCGGAACGACGATCCTTAGCAACGGTGCACAGTTAGGGTGAACACCTTTCTTGAAATTTTATTGAGAGATCATCTTATTTACTACCGTCGTTCTATGCAAATAAGATGTAAACTGATAAACATCACATGCAATCAATATAGTGACATGATATGGTCAATATCATCTTGCTCCTTTGATCTCCATCTTCGGGGCACCATGATCATCACTATCACCGGCTCGACACCATGATCTCCATCATCATGATCTCCATCATTGTGTCTTCATGAAGTTGTCTCGCCAACTATTACTTCTACTACTATAGCTAACGTTTAGCAATAAAGTAAAGTAATTACATGGCGTTTATGATTGACACGCAGGTCATACAATAATATAAGACAACTCCTATGGCTCCTGCCGGTTGTCATAGTCATCGACATGCAAGTCGTGAACCCTATTACAAGAACATGATCAATCTCATACATCACAATGCATCACATCACATCCTTTTGGCCATATCACATCACACGGCATATGCTGCAAAAACAAGTTAGACGTCCTCTAATTTGTAGTTGCAAGTTTTTACGTGGTTGCTATAGGTTTCTAGCAAGAACGTTTCTTACCTACGTCCAAACCACAACGTGATATGCCAATTGCTATTTACCCTTCATAAGGACCCTTTTCATCGAATCCAATCCGACTAAGGTGGGAGAGACAGACACCCGCTAGCCACCTTATGCAACTGGTGCATGTCAGGCGGTGGAACCGGTCTCACGTAAGCGTACGTGTAAGGTTGGTCCGGGCCGCTTCATCCCACAATACCGTCGAATCAAGATAAGACTAGTAACGGCAAGCATATTAACAAAATCGACGCCCACAACTGCTTTGTGTTCTACTCGTGCATGGATTCTACGCATAGACCTAGCTCATGATGCCACTGTTGGGGAACGTAGTAGTAAATCAAAAAATTTCCTACGCGTTCACCAAGATCCATCTATGGAGAAACCAGCAACGAGCAAGGGGAGAGTGGATCTTCATACCTTTGAAGATCGCTAAGCGGAAGCGTTACAAGAACGCGGTTGATGGAGTCGTACTCGCAGCGATTCAGATCGCGGTAGATCCGATCAAGTGCCGAACGGACGGCACCTCCGCGTTCAACACACGTGCAGCCCGGTGACGTCTCCAACACCTTGATCCAGCAAGGAGGAAGGAGAGGTTGGGGAAGGGCTCCAACAGCAGCACGACGGCGTGGTGGTGGTGGAGTAGCAAGGTATTCCGACAGGGCTTCGCCTAAGCGCTGCGGAGGAGGAAGAAGAGAGGTAGGGCTTTGCCGTGAGAGAGAGAGATCAAATCTTGTCTCAAAACATCCAAAACCTCAAGTATATATAGGAGGAGGGACGTGGAGGGCTGGCTTGGCCTCTACTCCAAAGAGGAGAGGGTCGGCCGAATTAAAGGGAGAGTCCACCTCCCACAAGGGAGGTGGATCTCCTCCTTTTAAATCCCTTTTGCCTTATCTCCTTTTCTCCAGCCACATGGGCCCACATAGATGGTCTTGGCCGACCCAATATGGGCTGGCAAACCTCCTCTAAGGGCCCATGAGGTCCTTTGGTCGTCACACCCCTCTCGGGGGTCCTCCGGCACCCTCCCGGCACTCCCGCTACACTACCTATGAGCCCGAAAACTTTCCGGTGACCAAAACTGGACTTCCTATATATCAATCTTTACCTCCGGACCATTCCGGAGCTCCTCGTGACATCCGGGATCTCATCCGGGACTCCGAACAACCTTCGGTAATCACGTATACCATTTCCTTATAACCCTAGCGTCATCGAACCTTAAGTGTGTAGACCCTACGGGTTCGGGAGACACGTAGACATGACCGAGACACCTCTCCGGCCAATAACCAACAGCGGGATCTGGATACCCATGTTGGCTCCCACGTACTCCATGATGATCTCATCGGATGAACCACGATGTCGGGGATTCAATCAATCCCGTATACAATTCCCTTTGTCTATCGGTATGGTACTTGCCCGAGATTCGATCGTCGGTATCCCCATACCTTGTTCAATCTCGTTACTGGCAAGTCTCTTTACTCGTTCCGTAATACATCATCCCGTAGCTAACTCCTTAGTCACATTGAGCTCATTATGATGATGTCTTACCGAGTGGGCCCAGAGATACCTCTCCGTCACACGGAGTGACAAATCCCAGTCTCGATTCGTGCCAACCCAACAGATACTTTTGGAGATACCCGTAGTGCACCTTTATAGCCACCCAGTTACGTTGTGACGTTTGGCACACCCAAAGCATTCCTACGGTATCCGGGAGTTGCACAATCTCATGGTCTAAGGAAACGATACTTGACATTGAAAAGCTTTAGCAAACGAACTACACGATCTTGTGCTATGCTTAGGATTGGGTCTTGTCCATCACATCATTCTCCTAATGATGTGATCCCGTTATCAATGACATCCAATGTCCATGGCCATGAAACCGTGACCATCTATTGATCAACGAGCTAGTCAACTAGAGGCTCACTAGGGACATGTTGTGGTCTATGTATTCACACATGTATTATGGTTTCCGGTTAACACAATTATAGCATGAACAATAGACAATTATCATGAACAAGGAAATACAATAATAACCATTTTATTATTGCCTCTAGGGCATATTTCCAACAAAAAGATGTCATGCAAGTTCTTTTCCATAAGCATGTATGACTATTTACTGAATACATGCCTACATTACATTGATAAACTGAATCTAGTTCTTTGTCGCCCTAGGTTATGACTGTTATATGATGAATATCATCCAACGAATACACTGATCCAATGCCTACAGTTTTCCACATATTGTTCTTGCTAAGTTACTATTGTTGTTGTCGATATTGCACTTGCTACTAAACTATTGCTATCACTGTTACCATTACTACTGTTGTTACCACTGCTATCAAACTATCATATTAGTGTGCTACTGATCACTTTGTTGTAGATATTTAATCTCCAGGTGTGGTTGAATTGACAACTCAACTTCTAATACTCTCAAATATTCCATGGCTCCCCTTGTGTCGAATCTATAAATTTGGGTTGAATACACTATCCTCGAAAATTGTTGCGATCCCCCATACTTGTGGGTTATCAAGACCTTTTTCTGGCACCGTTGTCGGGGAGCATAGCTATATTTGCTGAGTCACTTGGGATTTATATCAATTTATCACTATGGAGAATCTGAAGGATACAAGAACCAAGATCATTCCCTCTAAGACGAGGGGAGGTACGGATTTGCCATCACATTTGTGCACTTGATTCACCTTCTGTTATGAGTAAACTTGCAACACCACCACATGCTATTAATCCTGATATGTCACAAGTTACTGATGATGCTATTTTTGTGATGAATGATGCTTATGATGATGCTAGTACCCTGCTTGATGATAATGTGCCATTAGGTAAATTTCTTGGAACAAATCGCTAGAGCTAAAGAGAATGAAATTATTGAAACTGTTAAAACTATTAAAACAGATGAAGTCTTTGAAACTGATAATTACGAAACACCTATTGTACCTAGCTCTCCTAGATTTGAAATGCCTAAGATACCTGAGGGTTATGTTATGGATGGAGAAGTAGCTAGAGACATTCTTGCTTGTAAGGATAGAGATGATCTTAAGAAATTATTATGGAAGTATAAAGAAAAGACTTTGAATGCTGGAATGAAATGTGATCCTAAGTTTGCTACTTCACCTATCTTTGTTACTTATAAGGATTGTGAATTCTCTGTCGAACCGGAGTTAATTACTTTGGTTGAATCTGATCTTTTCCATGGCTATGAAACTGAAACTGTAGTGGCACATCTTACTAAGTTGAATGATATAGCCACCCTTTTTGCTCATGATGAGAAGATTCGCTACTATTATATTCCCAAATTATTTCCGTTCTCATTAAAGGGTGATGCTAAGATATGGTACAATACTCTTGCTCCTGGTTGTGTGCGTAGTCCCCAGGATATGATTTACTACTTCTCTGAATAATATTTTCCTGCTCATAAGAAACAAGCTGCCTTACAAGAAATATTTAACTTCGTGCAAATTGAAGTAGAGAGTCTCCTACGAGCTTGGGGGAGGCTTATCCAATTGCTTAATGCTTTGCCTGATCATCCTCTTAAGAAAAAATAAATACTTGATATCTTCTATAATGGACTAACTCATGCTTCTAGGGACTTCCTAGATAGTTGTGTTGGTTGTGTTTTCAGGGAACAAACTATTGAACAAGCCGAGGAACTACTGAATAATATATTAAAGAATTACGATGATCAGACTCTCCCTGAACCACCGCTTGAATCCACTCCGAAGAAGAGGGGTATCTTATTTCCGAAGATATGCAAGAAGCAAAGAAATGTATGAAGGAAAAAGGTATTAAAGCTGAGGATGTTAAGAATTTATCATGTATTGAAGAAATACATGGCCTTGACACACCACCACCTCCATAGGTGGTAGATGTAGATTCTCTATTAAAATTTGATGAAGATGACATTCCTTACAATAAACATCATAGTCAATGCTTATATGAGTTTGATAATTACATTAGGAAACAAGATCACTTCAGTGCAAATGTTCTGAAACAATTGAAATATAATTCTTAAAATTTGCAATGATGCACATTTGCTAGTTCAGTTTCATTGTCAGCAAGTCTCTTTACTCGTTCCATAATACAAGATCTCGTGACTAACTCCTTAGTCACATTGTTTGCAAGCTTCTTGTAATGATGTATTACCAAGTGGGACCAGAGATACCTCTCGGTCATACGGAGTGACAAATCACAGTCTCGATCCATGCCAATCCAACAGACACCCTTGGAGATACCTGTAGAGCACATTTATTGTCACCCGGTTACGTTGTGATGTTTGATACACACAAGACATTCCTCCATCGTCAGGGAGTTGCATGATCTCATGGTCGTAGGAATAGAACTTGACATGGATAAAGCAGTGGCAATAAATTAATACGATCAAATGCTATGCTTATGGTTGGGTCTTGTCCATCACATTATTCTCCTAATAATGTGATCCTGTTGTCAAATGACAACTTATGTCTATGGTCAGGAAACCTTGACCATCTTTGATCAATGAGCTAGTCTAGTAGAGGCTCACTAGGGACATAGTAGTGTCTATGTATCCACGCATGTATCTGAGTTTCCGATCAATACAATTATAGCATGGATAATAAATGAATATCATGAACAAGAAAATATGATAATAAACACTTTATTATTGTCTTTAAGGCATATTTCCAACAGAAAGCTCGGCAAAATGAAAACAGTCGTATAAAGAGCAAACAAAACATATTGAGAGAACAAAAAGAACCAAAATCGCGAAACAAAAAAAATAGAGTCCATGGCATATCATGTATTGTACACAGTAATTTGACTTGTCTTCCCTTTCCACAATGGAGAAAAATTCATCCGGATGTTGTGTTCTACTATCTCCGCACTTTATGTACCTAACTAAGACGCTTTTACAGTGATACTTAGGGCATGTACAATGGTTGATAAGACAGTCTTATCTTATTTCTTACATGTAATTTAAAGATGACAAAAAATACGTCTACAATGAGTCATCTCTTAGACTTATCTTCAATAACTAGTCATTTTTTAGACATTGTGAGATATATTGTACTAAGGGCATGTATAATTGTGCTACCTTAGAAATGTCACGTAGGATAAATGATGAGGTGAAAGAGAGAGCTCATAAGAAAATGTTTGTCTTCTCTAATTTAAGAGAAGACAAGAAATGATCTCTTAGCATAATATGTCTCACCATATTTTTACGAATAACTAGTTATTGAAGATAATGCTAAGAAATGGCCCATTATAGACATTTAATTTTGCCATCTCTAAATTACATGCAAGACTTAAGATAAGATTATCTTATCAGCCATTGTACATGTCCTAAGAAATCATCTCTTAAATAAAAGAAGACAAGCATTTTCTTATGATTCATCTCTCCTCCACATCAATAGTTATCCTACGTGACACTATTAAGATAACCAGTGGCGGAGCCGAGAAAAATTAATCGGGAGGGCCAACTGATGTAAAAACAGATTGGGGAGGGCCAAACAGTGGGAAAATAATCACTAAGTCTGCACTATTCATAAGTAAATTATCAACAAAGCACTGATGTTAGGGGGCCACGGCCCTGCTGGTCCCATCTGTTTTCATCACTGAAGATAACACCATTGTATATGTCCTTACACCATCGGTCCCATAATATAGAAGTGTTATTAACACTATATTATGAGGCGGAGTGAGTAGTAATAGCAACTCCAACGCGGCGAGCCATTTCGTCTGCGCGCGTCTGTTTGGGTCGGCACAGACAGAAAAGTTGGCCCAACGTGCCGACCCAAACGGACGTGTGTCCGCTTTTCGTCCGCCTGCTAACCCATTCCCGACCCATTTTTGAGCCGGATTTGCGTCGTCGCGGACACGAGTGTGCGCTCGCCTACTCCTCCCTGACCCGTTGGTCGGTGGAAGCCTCCACCATTTCCCTCTATTTTGCCCAAAACCCACCCGCCCGCGCGTGCTCCCGCCGCTCGCCATGGACGCCGACCTCGATGCCGCCGGCGGCCTCGCCTCCCTCGCCTCTTCCGGCATCACGTCCGTCCCCTTCGACAAAGGCAAGCCTTCCCCCCCCCTTCCCCCCGCAAGACCGTCGCCGCGCTCAAGCCGAAGAAGAAGCTGGCGGCCGACGAGCGGGCAAGGGAGTCGGCAAAGAGAACTACGCGTTGGCATGTGTGCCAGCCGGTAGCAAGTGCACCAGCTAAACTACGTGCTGTTTTTTTTTAAACTGGCATTGTATGCGGACGCTGGCATGATCTATGACCACGGGCTTATTTCAAAATTTGCATGCGGACATAAAGTGAGTCACGACAGTTGGACGCACTGCATACTCAATTCTTAAAAAAGACAGACGCCAAACGGACGACCGAGCCAAACAGATAAAAAGCGAACAAATCTGTTGTCCCTTCTATCGGCGCGTTGGAGTTGCTCTAAGTACTCCGCTCCATGCTTGTCCAGTTGTCTGGCACTGGCAGACGGTGCAACGGCAAGCTGGAAGACCGATCACGCTGTAGGGGTGTGCTCATGGGCCAAGCCCTAACCCCGACGCGTTTCCCGTCACGTCACCCGCCCTAGTGGCTCGTGCCGATGGAAGCGGTGCCGATCGCGGAGGACGATCTCCGTCCGCAGCGGCGGATGCAGGTGAACCACCGAGCGCGTCGTCACGCCAATACTTACGTTGGGAGTTGGTTCCATCGTCCCCTTCAGCGCAGCGTAAGCGAGCTGAGGTAGCTAGCTCGACGAATAACAAAATCTAACTACAATAATTGGTTAGTGACGCACGAGCATCACCGAATGCATGCACGCGCTACTCGATTTCAAGATGAACCCGCGCTTATTATACCTTGATAATGATGACAGGACAAGGGTACGTGCATAGCAGCATAGGGAAAGAAAAATAATGCTGCACCTGCTGCGTTGACGAGGTGTTTTTTTATGGGGGTATGCAGAGCGAAGCACGCAGTGCAGCTTCGTCCACGGGTAAACGCTAGCTAGCTGCCCTTTTCACGCTGTAGATTTCGTTTCAGCCGTAAAGCGGGCATGACATATATATCTTTTTAGTGCTAGTTGAAAGAAAGAAAGCTTGTGGTAAACTTACGGGCTGCTAAAAGGCGCGTCCCGTCTCGTCCCAAAGCCAAAAAGGCCACCACCGCCACACACGCACAACTTTGGCAAATTGCATCCGGAAAAGCTTGCGAACTTTATATAGCATGCATGCACTTGTGTTAATAATAATACGGCAAGACCCAGATCGATCGGCTCTGCCACCTTGATGAGCGGCTGGTTCACGGGCAGTGCCGGCGCGAATCATGCATGCAGCTGACTGGATCGTCCATAGCCCCTAGGCTAGGGGCTGGAGCCGGAAAGGGAAGGGGGGCATGTAGCATGATCGATCGACGCACTGATGTTGCCTTTGTGAACGGTAGGGCAGAGTCTGTTGCGGCGGAGGAGGAGCAAAGCAAAGCACAAGCAGGCAGCGTGATGGCGAGCCGTGTCGCTGTCTCTCCGGGACGGGGCAAAAGTCCACTCCGGTGGTGTCATCGATCATTGCACGAGCTCGATGGCCCACGGGCCGCATCACCGCTCGCAGACGCGGCAGCGCCGGACGGCATTATCAGAAAGCTGCGGCGGACGGCGACGGCTGCACCTGCACTTGCACGTCGACCGCCGCCATCCCGGGCCCTGCTCCAGCAGTAACGATCGCTGGACAAACATTTCGCTCCCAACGGCTCCTCCTGCGCTTGTGCAAAGCGGCAGTACTCGACGTCAAGGTCAAGCATGGCCTCCAGGGGAAATGCTGTGATCCCTTGCACTTTCAAGTTTCAACCAAGACGACGATGCAATTGCCAATCCCCATGGCGTGCTGGCCACCGACCACATCACGGAAAAGGGTTTTTTTTAACTTATTGTCAACGATTCGTGCATCACATCACAGAAAAAAGTCAATTTCAAATTCAGTACCACCATGCCAAGATTGTTCAAATGCAAATTCGATCCATAATGGCAAACCAAAGAATAATACAGTAGTCGAACGCTTCTTTCTACTGGGCTGATTCTCACACGGCACAACGGCTTGTTTTTTTATGCACAAAAATGACAGATCTCACCTAGAAAGCTGTTTCTATGCAAGTTGCCGCCGCCGCGGTGGCATGTCGAGCAAACATACAGGTGAAGAAAATAACATATATTGATCTTGCTTCAGAAAAAAACAGCAAGAGCTACCATGTTTCCGTTCTTCACGTTGTACATTTCTCAAGTCTCTTCTCTTCTCAACACAACGCTCTAGTGCTCTCAGCACCTCCACCTCTAATTGCATCATCGATAGCTTGACTAATCTAACAAGAGGCACGAACAAAAGGATGCCAGGTGTTACCTGTACACTGTTTGATTATCCAGCAATACTGTCATCAACGTCAGTGCACCAGAAAGCTTACAACAATGCGCAGCTCCGACTCAAAAGGGATCAACACCTGAACAAGGCATGCAATGGCGGCATCTCTATCGAGATGAAATGCGCTGACTCTCGCAACCGGGGCAGTTATGCAAGCTCTCATGGATGTAAATATCACAGTCGAAGCAGAAGTGGTGGTTGCATTTTGGACAGCGGACATGGATATTAGATTGCCCACCTGCAATATTAAATGGAGGTATAGTCAATGAACCTGACGATTACAAACGTATAAGAATATACTGTATAAGATACTAGCATAACATAGAATAACAACATAAATGAGATTGTCAAGAAAGGAGAACCATGTGGTTCGAGAAGGATAGAAATATGCGTTAATGAGCACTTCATAATTTCCCCCACTCTCAAAACTGCAAACTTAAGCTATGTTTCATTGACAGTTCGCTTCTAAATGCTGAAATTTTTTAAGGCTAGTTTACATGTATATCCCCCTCTGAGCTATGCAACTTTGTTCGTGGGGTTAAGTTGATGATCCACACTTCACATTCTGAAGCAATGTTCAGGATATCAGTAACTGGTACCATATCAGTCGGGGGCTGATAAGGGATTAATCGGCGAATCAGCCATTTAACTGAATATATCGGTAACCCATTTATCGGTAGGTTAACTAGGGCCATATCCATATATCCTAGGCTATATATCAACATGCATTGCACTGAATATCGAAATATGCAATCCTAGGCTACATAGCAACAAGGAAGAGTGTTACTTTGATGCTCTGATGATATCTACATAGAAGAGCAGTAGCAACAACAACACAGCAGTAGTAATTGTATATCACTATCTAACATCAAAGGAGAGCAGTACAGCAACAGTACTACTTGTACATTACATAAGAGAGCGGCACAGCAGCAGCAGCACAGCAGCATTTACAGAACAACACAACATAGGAGAGTAGTGCTTCTGTTCTTGGCATAGGAGAGTAGTTTTGGGCCAAAAACTGCTTCCCAGTTAATCGGCCGAGCCGATAATTCAGCCTAACAGCCAATAAATCGGCTTGTCAGACCGATTAACTGGCCCTCCCAGTTAATGGACACGAATAGCACTTGCTCATATCGGGAGGGGTCCGAATAGCAGTTAACTGGACGATATTTGGAACATTGCTCTGAAGTGACAATAACATGGATGAAGAAAGGATCACACAGTATACACAATAACTGCCACCAAATGGAAGGACAAAACATAAATGAGGCAATAAAGACTGGAACTGCTTCATTATGATAATTCCTCCTTTTCTAACACAAAGATCAAGGACATTAAAGATATATTTCCTCATTTGAAGATGAATAATCGAAGTAAGAAGGTAGCATATTTGGGCGGTGATGTGTTTTAATCATACCAGTGTTAATGAGACTCTGTTGGCAGCCGAAGCAATTTTGTCCTCCTTTTTGACCTAATTTGAACGTCTCCTCATCAAAGGGCGATACAGGGAATAGATGGTGATAAGATCGTGCCAGATGTGGGGAGCTAACAAGTGTTAGACCACATGTTCGGCACTCCGTTGGAAGCTCGCATACATTAACTTTGCATCTGGGACATATATAACCTTCAGCACCAGACTTAATTTTCTTGTGACAAGAGCAGATGGAGATAAGATCCTCTGCTCCCCTCTGTGGAAAACCCATCTTGATTAAATTAGCTGCAGCATACTCTGCAATGGCAGGTGGTGGAGGAGCATGTTCAAGCAACAATTCCTTGAAGTGGGACTGCCAAAAGAAAGAAATATTATTTCATCATCACAGGATTTGAATATCAAGAGTAAAAGCTACAAACAAAAGCATATTTTAGCACCTCGTCTAGTGCAACCGTATAGGATCCACCAGTCTCTTCGCAGAGATGCTTACAAATGAAAATTTCAGCAGCAAGCCCAATAACCGAACATCTAACTTTGGATTTCTTGCATTTTTCTATTGTCTCCATGATATCACCAGGATCACATGTATTCAGTGCAGAGTACAAAAATAATACTTCCTTGTGACCATAGGAAGGAATCTGATTCAAGTAACCATGGACAAGTTCTAGAGCATTCTGCAGAGATGAATCACCAGAACACTCAAGCTTGCCCATCAATGCGTTAATCTGTGACTCTGGACTCCCTCCAATCTCCGTAAGTCGATGAGAAATGCCATCTTTAATTGTCACTAGCCCAACATGGCTCAAGGGATTCTGATCGAAGAATTCCCTTATGAATGCCTCAGCACATTTTGCAACAACTGCCATTCGACTAGGGCGATAATCCATTTCTGAAGCCGCCTAAATGGTCAAAATACAACCAGACAAAAGGTGATTACAAGAGAATGGAAAGAAGAAACACAAGTTGTGAACAGTATAAATGCAACACAAAGGAATTGCCAACAACATATTTTGAGGATCCTAATTATTTCAAACTAGGCAATATGTGCTGCTCAAATATTATATTATCAGCTACACTGCAAGAGCCAGAGGAAATGGTGATGAAGAGAAAACAACATGAACATTTTCAACAAGAATAGACACACAGGATATATATAAACTTCTGTTAAACCAACATAGACCCTTTACTATTATGTCAAGTGATGCAGCTGTTATTTTCTTATGGCATAGTTTTAACACTAGCTGGAAAATTCCTCCCACTAAATGATTGGCATCCCTTCATCAAGTTTTTGGTTTTGCCCCTAGTCTGCCCCTGCTAACATATCAACAAATCCTACCAAATGCCCTAACACTCACCAACTATAACATGTCAACACCAACATTCAGCTATTAAAAGAGAACATCAAGTGAGAAGGCAAGCTGCCAGATATGCATGGACTGTCGTAGGATCAGCACAGCTAAAGGACACAAATCAGATCGTCTACGAGTTCTTTCTACACAAACAAAATGAAGCACCACTATTGGATATGGACCTGCATTCTCGCTACAAATAACCACAGGCAGCTCTGTGAAACAACTAACATACAAATCGATCCAAAGCATTAGCTCATTGCTCAGCTGGTCGCCACTTCACCAATGGCGACGACTCTGGTTCACATCTCGATAGACAGTGTGCAAGAACACCAGATCACTCTCGGTTCAAGATGTCATACTAAATAATATGAAGGGAGTAGGGAGATGAGCACGATCAGCATTGCTGGATGGCCCCATTGATCCCGAACCAGGCGCTCAGCCGTAATGGCTAACCTAACGGAGAGGAAATCAAAATAGGGCGTGGAGGCTAACCCTGGAGAGGTCGATTACGATGTACAGGTAGCGAATGAGGCCCTTCTGGATGCGGGACGCGGCGGCCGCGGAGCGGAGCAGGAGGCGGCGGCGGTACTGCGAGTGGACGAGGTTCTTGGTGTCGATGGGGCGGAGCAGGCCCGAGTCGTCCTCCTCCAGCGCCTCCCACGAGCGGTCGTCGGCGTAGGCGCGCTCCCATGCCTCGAGGACGCTGCCGTCACCGGTCTTCTCCTCCTCCTCCTCCTCCTCGTCTTCCTCCTGGTTCCGGCGCCGCCCGGAGGCCGTGGATGGCGCGTTGAAGCCGCCTCCGCCGCCGGCGCCGCCGAACATGGTGGGGCGGCGGCGAGGTGGAGTTGGATACTGGGGATGGGGAGTGCGAGGCCGGGACTCGGGACCAGGAGATTATGGGCCTGGCGGCTGTGTTTGGGTTTGGGGCTCCTGGGCTTTTGTGGGGGCTTTTCTTGACCTTTGTGAGCCGTCTCGGCGTTGCGGGGTTAGACTTAGGCGGACTGCAGGAAAGCAGGAGGTCGGGACTCGGGGTTCGGAATGGAGATGGGGGAGGCGAGAGGGGGGCGGGGGCGGGACACACACCGGCGGGGGGCGGCCGGGCGGGGGCGCCACCTTCGCCGGCCGGACGGGCTGCTCGAGGCTCGGCCGCCGCCGTAGTCTAGCAGAGGAAGCGTGCGGTCAATCCCTAGCCGCCGCCCGAGCTGCTGGGGCGCCTCGGCCGGGAATGGATCCTCTAATTTAGACAAGGAATGTCACGCTGCTACAGTGCTTGTCCAGTGTAAAGTTTAAAAGGAAAGTTATATAATATTAGCAGGTTATTTACTATTGATATTTACTGTAGATAAAAGTAATTCAAAATTAATTTTATTTTATCACCAATTTGTTTGTATGTAATAAGTGGATTGGGCCTAGATAGGCTGGCGAAATTAACGAGCTAAACGAGTTGCTAGCAAATTCTTGAAAACAAAAAGTGCTAGCGAAACTCATTTTCGAGCTTTTGGTGGTAAAAATAAAATATCTAAGGACTTTGATAACGTCCGATCGTTCCGTTTTTACCGACAGATCCAAACGATCCCCTTCTTACTTCGTTCCCAAACCAATCGTTCTTGCTTTTGCATTGTTAATGGGCAAACAAAATAAAAACAATGGGAAAATTTTGTTTTTGCCATTCTAGATTTTGTCATTTTTTCTTATGCCACTCTATATTTTGACATTTCACTTTTGACACTCTTAGCTTTTGACAATTATCACAATTGTCATTTAGTGGCAAAAGCAAAATAATTTGATTTCACTTTTGCCACTCTTAGTTTTTGACAATTATCACAATTGTCATTTAGTGGCAAAAGCAAAATAATTTGATTTCACTTTTGCCACTCTTAGTTTTTGAAAATTATCATAATTGTCATCTGAATTTTATTTTTTTGCCACGAAATGGCAATTGTGATAATTGTCAAAAACAAAAAGTGTCAGAGGTGAAATGTCAAAATCTAAAATGGCATAAGAAAAATTGGCAAAATCTAGAGTGGTAAAAAGAAAAAAAGGAAAAAAAATGGAGTCCACGGTCGAACTTAACACCTCAAGCTTCAATCCCGAGTCATAGAACCACTAGGCTAAGTTGTTTCTGACAACAATTAGCACTATCATTAGAAGGGTTAATTGTGTTTTGCTGCGTATTTAAAATTTGTTGGAATTCTTAAATTTCTTTACTCACCCTATTTCAAAATATGATGTATTGTTTTTTTTGAAAAGTCAAACCCCTTTAAGTTTGATAAAATTTGTAGAAGAATATATCAAAATTCATAGTATCAAATCGGCATTATTAGTTTCATCATGAAATCAGTTTTCATAAAAAGATTGTTTAATATTGTGGATATCGATATTTTTGGTTCTAAACTTGGTCAAAATTATAGAATTTGACTTACCAAAAACTAATAACCCTTATATTTTGAAACTGATGGAGTATTTAAGTTGTCCGATGGGGTAAACGATGGAGTTTGTTTTACGTTTATTTATAATACGGTTATTTGGTGGGCCTTTTGTGGTGTGATTATGTGTTATTTGCTAACCAACTCATATTTATGTGGAGATATTTTTTCATTGTTGGTCTTGGTCGTATGTACTATATTCGTGCTATGGTATCACATGGTGGCGCTTTTTTGTGTGATAGGAGAGTGCGAGGGTTGATATGTTTTTATAGGTTGGTTGCTGCTAATTGATTTGAAAGATCGTTGGCCCGATGAAAATCGTAAAGCAAATTCAAAATTAAAATACCTCAATCCAATTAAAAAGCTTTAAAATTAAGGAGCATAAAGAATTATAATAATTAAATTGGAGAGCTCCATGAGAAAATGTTGGTCGGTCAAAATATGGGGACCTAATTCTAAATTGAAGCCTTACTTAATTGTGAAGATTTAAAAATTTGGAAGCATAGTATATTGAATAAAAAAATGAGAGAGTTTTGAAAAATTGTTGATCCGGTCAAAATTGGGTGACCAAATTTTAATTGAAGACCATAATTGATTGTGAGGCCTCCAAACCTAGGGAGCTTAGTGACATAGTATATTTGTCTCGCTATCATGTTGAACCTCAAATGACTTTCATTGAGAATAAAAAATACCTCCATTAGAATTCGAGTTACCACACCGTTGAATGTAACATACGAGGCCATATTAGAGCATCTACAGCCGGACTTGGCCCCTCAAACGCCAGTTGACGCGATCAGGCATGTCCGTGGGCAGTGACTGGTCACCCCTTAAATATTCACTTTCACAGCCATGTCTCTCACTTTACCCCTACACGTCTGATTATATGCATGCAATTGGTGGAGATGAAGTGAGAAAGAATAAACAAAAGAGAAAATATGGGTCCAATCCTATGTGGCGGACGCATGACCACTGACCGGGCACACCCGGGTTGGTACTCCTCATACTCATCTCATATAGATGGATACGATGGGTGTCGGTTGATACGTTTCTAATGTATCAATAATTTTTCATTGTTCCATGTTATAATATTTTCATTCTAGGATACTTTTGGCACATTTATTTGCCGATTCATATTATTTTGAGCACTAACCTATTAACCCAGTGCCCGATGTAATTGTTGTTTTGTGCATGTTTTCGGCTTTTCAGGTTTACAGTAGCAAATGAATTCCAATTATCACAAAACTTTTTTATGATTTTTCTGGACAAAAAAGAAGACCTAGAAGCTTTGGTAGGAGGTCGCAGCCGCACGACGGCCCACAAGCCAATAGGGTGCGCCCAGGGGGTTGGTCGCGCCTTCTTAGCTTGTGTCCGCCCCTTGCATCTCCTGATACCCCTCTATGACCTATAAATTCTAATATATTTGGAAAACCCTAAAGAGCCTCCCGAAACACCTTATCTGCCGCCGCAAGTCTCTGTTCCGTTGTGTGCCTAATACGTCCATTTTGCGTCATGCTTTTATATTGATATGTATTGCATTATGGGCAGTAATTACATATTTTGGTACAATCCTTATGCCTTTTCTCTCTTATTTTATAAGGTTTACATGAAGAGGGAGAATGCCGGCAGTTGGAATTCTGGACTGGGAAAGGAGCAAATCTGAGATACCTATTTTGCACAATTCCCAAAGTCCTGAAAATTTACAGAGAATTATTTTGGAATATATAAAATATACTGGGCGAAACAGATACCAGAGGGGGGCCACCAGGAGGTGACAAGCCTGCCAGGCGCGGTCACCCCCCTGGTCGCGCCTAGCAGGCTTGTGGCCCATCTGGCTGGCCCCTGACGCCCATCTTCTCCTATATGTTGGGTTTTGACCTGGAAAAAATCAAGAGAGGGCTTTCAGACGAAGCTCCGCCGTCTCGAGGCGGAACTTGGGCAGAACCAATCTAGAGCTCCGGCAGGGCTGTTCTGCCGGGGAAACTTCCCTCCCGGAGGGGGAAATTGAAGCCATTGTCGTCATCAACGATCCTCTCATCGAAAGGGGGTCAATATCCATCAACATATTCACCAGCACCATCTCCTCTCCAAACCCTAGTTCATCTCTTGTATCCGATCTTTGTCTCAAACCTCAGATTGGTACCTGTGGGTTGCTAGTAGTGTTGACTACTCCTTGTAGTTGATGCTAGTTGGTTTACTTGGTGGAAGATCATATGTTCAAATCCTTTATGATAATTAATACTCCTCTGATTATGAACATGAACATGTTTTGTGAGTAGTTACGTTTGTTCCCGAGGACATGGCATAAGTCTTGTTATAAGTAATCATGTGAATTTGGTATTCGTTCGATATTTTGATGAGATGTATGTTGTCTCTCCTCTGGTGGTGTTATGTGAACGTCGACTACATAACACTTCACCATTATTTGGGCCTAGGGGAAGGCATTGGAAAGGAATAAGTAGATGTTGGGTTGCTAGAGTGACAGAAGCTTAAAACCTATTTTAAGCTATGGTTAGGTTTACCTTAATTCTTCTTTCCTAGTTGCGGATGCTTGCGATAGGAGTTAATTCTAAGTGGGAGGTTTGTCCAAGTAAGGGAAGCACCCGAGCATCGGTCCACCCACATATCAAATCATCAAAGTAACGAATGTGAATCAAATGAGCATGATGAAAACTAGCTTGGCAGAAATTCTCATGTGTCCTCGGGAGCTCTTTGCTTTATATACGAGTTTGTCCAGGCTTGTCCTTTGCTACAAAAAGGATTGGGCTACCTTGCTGCACCTTTTCTACACTTGTTACTCGTTACTCGTTACAAATTATCTTATCACAAAACTATCTGTTACCGATAATTTCAGTGCCTGCAGAGAATACCTCACTGGAAACCGCTTGTCATTTCCTTTTGCTCCTCGTTGGGTTCGATACTCTTACTTATCAAAAGGACTATGATAGATCCCCTATACTTGTGGGTCATCAAGACTCTTTCCTGACGCTGTTGTCGGGGAGTGAAGCGCCTTTGGTAAGTGGAATCTGGTAAGGAAAATTTTATATAGTGTGCTGAAATTTACTGTTACTTGTTACTATGGAAAGTAATCGTTTGAGGGGCTTGTTCGTGGTATCTTCACCTCGAAAGGAAACACGAAGAGTTGTCCCTCAACATATTGAACCTACTGAAAATATTTATTATGAAATTCCTTCGGGTATGATAGAAAAACTTCTGGCTAATCCTTATGCAGGAGATGGATTGCTACATCCTGATTTACATCTAATCTATGTGGATGAAGTTTGTGGATTACTTAAGCTTGCAGGTCTACCCGTGGATCACGTTAAGAAGAAGGTCTTTCCTTTATCTTTGAAGGAGAAGACATTGACATGGTATAGGCTATGTGATGATATTGGATCATGGAGCTACAACTGATTGAAAATGGAATTTCATCAGAAGTTCTACCCAATGCATCTAGTTCATCGTGATCGGAATTATATTTATAACTTTTGGCCTCGTGAAGGAGAAAGAATTGCTCAAGCTTGGGGAAGGCTTAAGTCAGTGTTATACTCATGCCCCAATCATGAGCTCTCGAGAGAAATTATTATTCATAATTTTTATGCTCGGCTTCCTCATAATGATCAATTCATGCTCGATACTTCTTGTGCTGGTTCCTATATGAAGAAAGATATTGATTTCAAATGGGATTTATTGGAAAGAATTAAACGCAACTCTGAAGATTGGGAACTCGACGAAGATAAGGAGTCAGGTATGAACCTTAAGTTTAATTGTGTTAAATCCTTCGTAGACACCGATGCTTTTCGTGAATTTAGCACTAAATATGGACTTGACTCTTCGCGTAATGCTCCTTGGTATGCTGATTATGCTAATTACATTGTCGCTAAATTTATACCACCTAGTTTCACATACCAACAAAAGAAAAAGCTCTTCTATGATTTAAGACATTACTTCTGGGATGACCCACACCTTTATAAAGAAGGAGTAGATGGTGTTATTAGACATTGTGCACCTGAGCATGAACAGGAACAGATCCTACAAGAGGGAGCCATACTGAAGTGTCATTCCGAGGCCTATAGAGGACACCACACTGGAGATAGAACTGCACATAAGGTATTACAATATGATTTTTATTGGCCTACTCTCTTCAAGGATGCTCGTAAGTTTGTCTTGTCATGTGATGAATGTCAAAGAATTGGCAATATTAGTAGATGTCAGGAAATGCCTATGAATTACTCTCTTGTTACTGAACCATTCGATGTTTGGGGTTTTGATTATATGGGACCTTTTGTTGGGGAACGTTGCATGGGAAACAAAAAATTTCCTACGCACACGCAAGATCTATCCATGGTGATGAGCATCTATGAGAGGGAGAGTGGGTCTACATACCCTTGTAGATCGCTAAGCGGGAAGCGTTAAGAAACGCGGTTAGTGTAGTCGAACGTCTTCGCGATCCAAATCGCCGAGCGTCCCACGATCGAATCACGATCTGTCCCACGAACTCATCACAACCGTCCCGCGATCTTATCACGATCTGTCTCGCAATCTTGATCATGGTCCTTCCGATCTAGTGCCGAACGGACGGCACCTCCGCGTTCAACACACGTACAGCTCGATGACGATCTTCGTCTTCTTGATCCAGTAAGAGGGAGCGAAGAGGTGGAAGAGTTCTCCGACAGTGTAATGGCGCTCCAACGATGGTGGTGGAACTATTCCACCAGGGCTTCGCCTAAGCACTGCAGAAATCCGATCTAGAGGAGAAACTATGCACTAGAGGAACGGGTAGCACGTGGCTGAAAATCTTGTGCCAAAACCCTAAAACCCTCTAGTATATATAGGAGGAGAGGAGGAGGAGGCTTGGCCATTTTCCACCTTTTGCCTTTTTCCACCTTTTTCCTTTTAGGCCATTTCTTCCTAGCCGCATGGGCCCTTTGTGGGACTTCCTCCAGCCCACTAAGGGCTGGTATTCATCCTCCCACAGCCCATGTAGCCTCTTGGGTTGAAATACCCCTCCCGATGGTCTCTCGGTACACTACCGGCACTCCCGGTACACTACCGATGAGCCCAAAACTTTTCCGGTGACCAAAATAGGACTTTCTGTATATGAATATTTACCTCCGGACCATTCCGGAGATCCTCGTGACGTCTGGGATCTCATCCGGGACTCCGAACAACCTTCGGTCACCACCATACATAACTCTATACTACCGAAAACGTCACCGAACCTTAAGTGTGCGAACCCTGTGGGTTCGAGGACTATGTAGACATGACCAAGACACCTCTACGGTCAATAACCAATAGTGGGACCTGGATGCCCATATTGGTTTCTACATATTCTATGAAGATCTTTATCGGTCAAACCTCTATGTCAAGGATTCAGTTAATCCCGTATGATGTTCCCTTTGTTCTTCGGTATGTTACTTGCTCGAGATTCAATCGTCGGTATCTCCATACCTAGTTCAACCTCGTTACTGGAAAGTCTCTTTACTTGTTCCATAATACAAGATCACGTGACTAACACTTAGTCATATTGCTTGCAAGGCTTATTGTGATGTTGTATTACCTCTCCGTCACACGGAGTAACAAATCTCAGTCTTGACCCATGCCAAATCAACAGACACCTTCGTAGATACCTGTAGAGCACCTTTATAGTCACCCAGTTACGTTGCGACATTGATACACACAAGGCACTCTTCCGGAGTCCGTGAGTTACATGATCTCATGGTCATAGGAACATATACTTGACATGCAGAAAACAGTAGCAATAAACTGACACGATCATATGCTACATTTGTAGTTTGGGTCTTGTCCATCACACCATTCTCCTAATGATGTGATCCCGTTATCAAATGACATCTCATGTCCATGGCTAGGAAACCTT
Source organism: Hordeum marinum (assembly GCA_022496015.1). Classification (NCBI taxonomy): domain Eukaryota; kingdom Viridiplantae; phylum Streptophyta; class Magnoliopsida; order Poales; family Poaceae; genus Hordeum; species Hordeum marinum. Next base: position 413,414,779 of record CM039673.1, read on the forward strand.
AACCATCTTTGATCAACGAGCTAGTCTATTAGAGGCATACTAGGGACATGGTTTTGTCTATGTATCCACACATGCATCTAAGTCTCCGATCAATAAAATTATAACATGGATAATAAACGATTATCATGAACAAGGAAATATGATAATAACTAATTTATTATGGCCTCTAGGGAAAATTTCCAACAGTTTCCCACTTGCACTAGAGTCAATAATCTAGTTCACATCACCGTGTGATTCGCATTGTTATGAATCTCACACCCAATGAGTTCTGGGGCTTGATCATGCTTTGCATGTGTGAGAGGTCTTATAGTCAACGGGTCTGCGACATTCAGATCCGAGTGTACTTTGGAAACCTCTATGTCAAACTATAAACACTGCTACCACACTCCACTTGGTACTATTCCAAATGGCTGCTCCACTATACGTATCCGGACAGCTACTAAGAGTCATCGAGATTAGTGTTAAAGCTTGCATCGACGTAACTCTTTAGGACGAACTCTTTATCACCTCCATAATCGAGAATCATCTCCTTAGTCTTTTAGTTACCAAGGATAATCTTGACCGCTGTCCAGTGATTCATTCCTCGATCACTCTTGTACCCCTTGATGGACTCATGGCAAGGCACACACAGGTGCGGTATACAACATGTCATACTATACAGATCCTATGGCTAAGGCATAGGGGATGACATTCGTACTTTCTCTTTCTTCTGCCATTGTCGAGCTTTGAGTCTCACTCAACTTCACACCTTACAAATCAGGCGAGAACTCTTTCTCTGACTGATCCACTTTGAACTCTTTCAAAATCTTGTCAAGGTATGTACTCATTGAAAGTCTCATCAAGCCTCTTGATCTATCTCTATCGATCTTGATGTTCAACAATTAGGTAGCTTTATCCAGGTCTTCCTTTGAAAAACTCTTTTCAAACAACCGTTTATGCTTTCCAGAAACTCTACATCATTTCCGATCAACAATATGTCATCCACATATACTTATCAGAAATTCTATAGTGCTCCCACTCACTTTATTATAAATACAAGTTTCTCGTAAACTTTGTATAGACTCAAAAACTTTGATCACCTCATCAAAGTGTATATTCAAACTCCGAGATGCTTGCTTTAGTTCATAGAAGGATCACTGAAGCTTTCACACCTTTTAGCATCCTTAGGACTGACCAAACCTTCTGGTTGTATCACATACAACCTTTCCTCAAGTAAACCGTTAAGGAAACGATGTTTTGACATCCATTTGCCAGATTTCATAATTGAAAAATGCAGCAACTGCTAACATATTCCAACAGACTTTAGCATTGCTACGAGTGAGAAAGTCTCATCACAGCCAACTCCTTGAACTTTTCGTAAACTTCTTTGCAACAAGTCGAGCTTTACAAATGCTGACATTTACCATGAGCGCGTGTCTTCATTTTAAACATCCATTTGTACTCAACGACCTGCCGTCCAACGAGCAAGTCTACCAAAGTCTATACTTGGTTTCCATACATGGATCCTTTCTCGAATTTCATGGCCTCTAACCATTTTTCGAAATTCAGGCCCATCATCGCTTCTCCATAGCTCGTAGGTTCATCGTTGTCCAACAACATGACCTCCAAGACAGGGTTGTCGTACCGCTCAGGAGCAGCACACATCCTTGTCGACCTACGAGGTTTGATAGTAACTTGATCCGAAGCTTCATGATCATCATCATTTACTTCCTCTCCAATTGATGTAGGTTCCACAGAAACATCTTTCTGCGCTGCGCTACTCTCTGGTTGAAACAAAGGTTCAACAACCCCATCAAGTTCTATCTTCCTCCCACTCAATTCTTTCGAGAGAAACCTTTTCTCGGGAAAGGATCCGTTTTAGCAACAAACACTTTATGCTTGGATCTGAGATAGAAGGTTCACCCAACTGTTCTTAGGGTAATCTATGAATATTCATTTGTTCGCTTTGGGTTCGAGATCATTAGGTGAAAACATTTTTCCACACAAGCGTCTCAGCCCCAAACATTAAGAAATGATAGCTTAGGTTTCTATCAAACCATAATTCACACGGTGTCATCTCAACGGATTTAGATGGTGCCCTATTTAAAGTGAATGTACTTGTCTCTAATGCATAACCCCAAAATTATAGTAGCAAAACAATAAGAGACATCATAGCACGCACCATATCCAATAGAGCACGACTATGACGTTCGGACACACCATCACACTATGGTGTTCCAGGTGGCGTGTGTTGTGAAACAACTTTCACATTGTCTAAAGTTGTATGCCAAACTCGTAACTCGGATATTCACCTCTACGATCATATCGTAGACATTTCTTCTTGTCACGATGATCTTAAACTTCACTCTGAATTTGCTTGAACCTTTCAAACGATTCAGACTTGTGTTTCATTAAGTAAATATACACTATATCTACTCAAATCATCAGTGAAGGTAAGAAAATAACGATATCCACCGCACGCTATAAGACTCATTGGATTGCATACATCAACATGTATCATTTCCAATAAATCACTTGCCCGCTCCATCAAACCAGAAAATGGGGTCCTTAGTCATCTTGACCAAGAGGCATGGTTCGCATGTCTCAACCGATTCTAAATTGAATGAGTCCAAAGATCCATCAGCATGGAGTTTCTTCATGCGTTTTATACCAATATGACATTTAGCGGCAGTGCCACAAGTATGTGGTACTATCATTATTAACTTTGTATCTTTTTGCATCAATGTTATGAACATGTGTATTACTACGATCAATATTCAACAAACCATTCTCACTAGGTGCATGACCATTGAAGGTATTATTCATGTAAACAAAATAACCATTATTCTCTAACTTAAATGAATAAATGTGTTTCAATAAACACGATCTAATCACGTTCATGCTCAATGCAAAATACCAAATAACATTTATTTAGGTTTGTCACTAATCCCGAAGGTAGAGAGAGCGTGCGATGTTGATCACATCAACCTTGGAAACATTTCCAACACACATCGTCACCTCACCCTTAGCTAGTTCTCCGTTTATTCCATAGCTTTTATTTCGAGTTACTAACATTTAGCAACCGAACCGGTATCCAATACCCAGGTGCTACTAGGAGTACTAGCAAGGTACACATCAATAACACGCATATCAAATATACTTCTGTCGATGTTGCCAGCGTTCTTATCTACCAAGTATCTAGGGTTGTTCCGCTTCAGCGACCGCTCTCCTCATAATCGAAGCACTTAGTCTCGGGTTTGGGTTCAACTTTGGGTTGCTTCACTAGAGCAGCAACTGACTTGCTATCCATGAAGTTTCCCTCCTTGCTCCTTCCCTTCTCGAAACTAGTGGTTTGACTAACCATCAACACTTGACGCTCCTTCTTGATTTCTACCTTCGCAGTGTCAAACATCACGAACAACTCAGGGATCATTATTTCTATCCCTGGCATTTTATAGTTCATCACCAAGTTCTAGTAGCTTAGTGACAATGACTTGGAGAACTATATCAATCACTATCTTATTTGGAAGATCAACTCCCACTCGATTCAAGCGATTGTAGCACCCAGACAATCTGAGCACATGCTCAACGATTGAGCTATTCTCTTTTATCTTGCAGGTAAGGAATCTTGTTGGAGATCTCATATCTCGCAACACGGGCACGAGCCTGAGATCCTAATTTCAGCTCTTAGAACATCTCATATGTTCCGTGACGTTCAAAACGTTTCGGAGCCTCAATTCTAAGCCATAATGCATGACACACTAAACTATCAAGTAGTCATCAGAACGTGCCTGTCAGATGTTCTCAACATCTCCAGACGACGCTAGAGGGGTTGGCGCACCGAGCGGTGCATAAAGGACATAAGCCTTCTGTGCAGCAATGAGGACAATCCTCAGATCACGGACCGAGTCAACAATATTGCTACCATCATATTTCAACTCTATTTATCTAGGAACATATAAAACATAAGGGAGCTATAGCATGAGCTAGTAATCTACAACATAATTTGCAAAGAGACGACTGACCATGTTCATGATAATGAGTTCAATTAATCATATTACTTAAGAACTCCCACTCAAATTGACATCCATCTGGTCATTCGAGTGATACATGATCCAAATTCACCAACTTAAGTCCGATCATCACGTGAGTTGAGGTGGTTTCAATGGTGAACATCATCATGTTGATCATATCTACTATATGACTCATGTTCGACCTTTCGGTGTCTTGTGTTCCGAGGCCATGTCTATACATGCTAGGCTCGTCAAGTTTAACCCAAGTGTTTTGCATGTGCAACACTGGCTTGCACCCGTTGTATGTGAACATAGAGTCTATCACACCCGATCATCACGTGGTGTCTCGACACGACGAACTTTCAAAACGGTGCACACTCGGGGAGAACACAATTTATCTTGAAATTAAGTGAGGGATCACCTTATAATTCTACTGTCGTCCTAAGCAAAACAAGGTGCATAAAAAGATTAACATCACATGCAAATCATAAGTGACATGTTATGGCCATGAACTTGTGCTTTTGATCTCCATCTTGAAAGCACCGGCATGATCTCCATCGTCACCGGCATGACACCCTGATCTCTATCATCTTGATCTCCATCAACGTGTCGCCATCGGGGTTGTTGCACCCATCATGCTTGTACTACTATTGCTACCGTTTAGCGATAAAGTAAAACATTGCATAGCGCTTAATGATTGACATGCATGTCATACAATAATTAAATACAACCCTATGGCTCCTGCCGGTTGCCGTACTCATCGACATGCAAGTCGTGATATTCTATACAATACATGATCATCTCATACATCACATATATCTCATCATGTAATTGGCCATATCACATCACAACATACCCTGCAAAAACAAGTTAGACGTCCTCTAATTGTTGTTGCATATTTTACGTGGCTGCTATGGGTATCTAAAAGGGCAGCCCGGTGCATGTAGCTCCCGCTTGCGCAGGGTCCGGGGAAGGGTCCGACCACTTTGGGTCTATAGTACGCAGCCTTTCCCTACATTTCTGTAAGAGGCTATTTCCAGGACTTGAACCCGTGACCTCATGGTCACAAGGCAACAGCTGCTATGGGTATCTAGCAAGAACAATTCTCACCTACGCAAAACCACAATGGTGATACATAAATTGCTTTTCAACCTTCTCAAGGACCACCTTTGTCGAATCCGGTACAACTAAAGTAGGAGAAACAGACACCCGCCAGCCATCTTTGTGCAATGAAGTTACACGTCAGTTGATGGAACCAGTCTCTCGTAAGCGTACGAGTAAGGTTGGTCCGGGACGCTTCATCACACAATACCGCTGAACCAAAACATGACCAAGGGAGGAAGCAATCTAAGCATCAATGCCCACAAAATCTTTGTGTTTACTCGAGATCTCATCTACACATAGACCTAGCTCTGATACCATTGTTGAGAAACGTTGCATGGGAAACAAAAAATTTCCTACGCACATGCAAGATCTATCCATGGTGATGAACATCTACGAGAGGGAGAGTTGATCTACATACCCTTGTAGATCGCTAAGCGGGAAGCATTAAGAAACGTGGTTCGTGTAGTCGAACGTCTTCGCGATCCAAATCGCCGAGCGTCCCGCGATCTTATCACGATTCGTCCCGCGATCCAATCACGATCTGTCCCGCGAACTCATCACGATCTGTCCCACGATCTTATCACGATCCGTCTCGCAATCTTGATCACGGTCCTTCCGATCTAGCGCCGAACGGACGGCACCTCCGCGTTTAGCACACGTACAGCTCGATGACGATCTCCATCTTCTTGATCCAGCAAGAGGGAGCGGAGAGTTAGAAGAGTTCTCCGGCAGCATGATGGCGCTCCGGCGATGGTGGTGGAACTATTCCGGTAGGGCTTCGCCTAAGCACTGTAGAAATCCGATCTAGAGGAGAAACTATGCACTAGAGGAACGGGTAGCACGTGGCTGAAAATCTTCTGCCAAAACCCTAAAACCCTCTAGTATATATAGGAGGAGAGGAGGAGGAGGCTTGGATCCCAAGGAGCCAGCCCTTGGGTTGGCCGAACCAGGAGGGAGGAGTCCTCCTCCTCCACTCCTAGTAGGATTAGGACTCCTTCCTAATTTAGCCCTTTTGCCTTTTTCCACCTTTTTCCTTTTAGGCCTTTTCTTCCCAGCCGCATGGGCCCTTTGTGGGACTTCCTCCAGACCACTAAGGGCTGGTATTCATCCTCCCACATCCCATGTAGTCTCTTGGGTCGAAATACCCCTCCCGATGGTCTCTCGGTACACTACCGGCACTCCCGGTACACTACCGATGAGCCCGAAACTTTTCGGTGACCAAAATAGGACTTCCTATGTATGGATCTTTACCCCGGACCATTCCGGAGCTCCTCGACATCCGGTATCTCATCTGGGACTCCGAACAACCTTCGGTCACCACCATACATAACTCTATACTACCGAAAATGTCATTGAACCTGAAGTGTACAGACCCTGCGGGTTCGAGAACTATGTAGACATGACCAAGACACCTCTACGGTCAATAACCAATAGTGAGACCTGGATGCCCATATTGGTTCCTACATATTCTACGAATATCTTTATCGGTTAAACCTCTATGTCAAGGATTCAGTTAATCCCGTATGATGTTCCCTTTGTTCTTCGGTATGTTACTTGCCCGAGATTCGATCGTCGGTATCTCCATACCTAGTTCAACCTTGTTACGGGAAAGTCTCTTTACTCGTTCCGTAATACAAGATCCCATGACTAACACTTAGCCACGTTGCTTGCAAGGCTTATTGTGATGTTGTATTACTGAGTGGGCCCTAAGATACCTCTCCGTCACACGGAGTAACAAATCCTAGTCTTGACCCATGCCAACTCAATAGACACCTTCGAAGATACCTATGGAGAACCTTATAGTCACCCAGTTACATTGCGACGTTTGATACACACAAGGCACTCTTGCGGTGTCCGTGAGTTACATGATCTCATGGTCATAGGAACATATACTTGACATGCAGAAAACAGTAGCAATAAACTGACACGATCATATGCTACGTTTGTAGTTTGGGACTTGTCCATCACACCATTCTCCTAATGATGTGATCCCGTTATCAAATGACATCTCATGTCCATGGTTAGGAAACCTTAACCATCTTTGATCAACGAGCTAGTCTATTAGAGGCATACTAGGGACATGGTTTTGACTATGTATCCACACATGCATCTAAGTCTCCGATCAATACAATTATAGCATGGATAATAAACGATTATCATGAACAAGGAAATATGATAATAACTAATTTATTATGGCCTCTAGGGCATATTTCCAACACCTTTTCCTACATTCAACATATTTTAGTTGTTGTTGATTATGTTACTAAGTGGGTAGAAGCTATTCCAACTAGTAGTATTATCATAACACCTCTATTAAGATGCTTAAAGAAGTTGTTTTCCCTAGATTTGGAGTCCCAAGATATTTAATGACTGATGGTGGTTCACATTTTATTCATGGTGCTTTCCGTAAATTGCTTGCTAAGTATGATGCTAACCATAGAATTGCATCCCCTTATCATCCTCAGTCTAGTGGTCAAGTAGAATTAAGCAAAAGATAAATTAAATTGATCTTGCAAAAGACGGTTAATAGATCTAGGAAGAATTGGTCTAAGAAACTTGACTATGCATTATGGGCTTATCGAACTGCTTACAAGAATCGTATGGGTATGTCTCCGTATAAAATGGTTTATGGTAAAGCATGTCACTCACCTCTAGAGCTAGAGCAAAAACCTTATTGGGTGATCAAAGAGCTCAACTATGATTTTTCAAACTTGCTGGTCAGAAGAGGTTATTTGACATTAGCTCACTTGATGAATGGAGAACCCAGGTCTATGAGAATGTCAAGTTGTTTAAAGAAAAAGTTAAGAGATGGCATGATAAAAGGGTACAAAAGCGTGAATTTAATGTAGGTGACCATGTCTTGCTATACAATTCTCATTTAAGATTTTTTGCAGGAAAGCTTCTCTCCAAATGGGAAGAGCCTTATATCGTCGAGGAAGTATATCGTTCTGGTGCCATCAAGATCAACAACGCTGAAGGCACAAATCCGAAGGTGGTAAACGGGCAAAGAATCAAACATTATATTTCAGGTACTCCCATTAATGTTGAGACCAATGTTATCTATACCATAACTCTAGAATAACATATTAGGGAGACCTACTAGAACATTTCAGACTTCGAAAAGGAATAGGTACGTGGTACGGTAAGTAAACCGACTCCAAAACTTTGCCAATAGCAATTTGACTCAGTTTTGGAATATTTAAAGAAATAGGAAAATAAAAAGTAGTCTAAAGGACACACGGGGAGGCGACAAGCCTGCTAGGCACGACCACCCCTTTTGACCGCGCCTAGGGGGCCTGTCACTACCCCATGCGCCTCCGGACTCTGTTTTCTTGTGGAACACCCCTTTAGGTCGGCAAAAAATCATTATATAATCTCCCGAAGGTTTCGACTTTCGTATCATGACAATACCTCCTGTTTTCGTTTGAGCTGTTTCTGCAGCAGATTTAGAGCAAGATGTCGTCCCAAGAGTCTGATGGGGAGAGCTACATATCGCACTATCTTGACAATCCCAAGCTCTATGGGGACCTAGATCCTTATGGATTATTCTCGGAGGAGGAACAAGAAGACAAGTACCGAGAAGAAAGCTCAGATGAAGAGGAGACTCCTATGCCTCAACTGGGAGACATGCATGTGGAGTTTTGGGAAATCAAGCCTCCCAAACGCAAGAAGAAAACCCAAAGTTCTATTTATCCCTTCACGTTTTCTGCGGGAGAGTAAAGAAGAATTATGTCAAAGGATATTGAAACTCGAGCAGGAAGTAGATGACCCGAGGGAACAAAGTTTCATGCTTAAGAGGAAATTGAACAAGCTTCCACCCTCATCAACAACTCCACCACCATCACCTCCGAAGAAGGACACGTGAGCACATGGGTATGGGCACTCCCCTTGGCTTGTGCCAAGCTTGGGGGAGGCGCCCCAGTATCGTATCACCATCACACCTTTCTTCCTTTTTGTTTTTCTTGTTTTTCTTGTTCAATACTTTTTGATTTTATTTTGATCTAGTAGAATAAATGTTTTAGTATGATCTACCTTTTAGTTTTTGCTTTTTCTCCCCTTATGTAAGCAAGTCCGAGAGTTATATAATAAAAAGTAGTTTGATGAGAGGGCTTTGCTAGATTACTATGCTCTTGAGAGTAATGAATAAATAATAATAGAATAAAAGCAAAGAGTATGCATAAGGATCTTATGGGGAGTGATGACTTCACATATAAAAAGTATGTCGATTGAAATTTGTTGGGAGTTAACAAACATAGTAATTGGTCATTGGTGCAATTGGAAAGGAAGTGATAAAGAAAGATAGATTCGCATATAAATACATTATCTTGGACATCTTTTATGATTGTGGCCACTCATTAAAATATTACATGCCAAGAAGTTGATGTTGGACAAGGAATACAACATAATGGGTAATGTTTGCTTGCCTCCGGATAGAAGTATATGGTTTTAGATCCTTCAACATGTAGTGCTTGCTTCCACCTCATATTAGCCAAAACTTCCGAACCAAGTAGAGATACTACTTGTGCATCCAAACACCTCAACCCGGTTTTGCCATGCGAGTCCACCATACCTACCTATGGATTGAATAAGATCCTTCAAGTAAGTTGTCATCAGTGCAAAAGGCAATAAAAATTGCTCCTAAATATGTGTGACCTTTTATTGTAAGGAAAATAAGCGTTGTACGAACTTGTGATAGTAAAGAAATAAAAGTGACAGACTGCATAATAAAGGTTGCTATCACAAAGGGCAATACAACGCAGCGTTCCTCTACACTAAGGGTTTGTGCATCAAAAAACAAAAAGCGCATGCCAACCTCTGCTTCCCTCTGCGAAGAGCCTATCTGTTACTTCTACTTTTTAAGTACTTACCTTTATGCAAGAGTCATGGTGATCCTCACCAATTCCTATATTTCGCCTCTCTCTTGGCAAGCATTATGTGTTGGGGAATGATCTAGACGCATATATCCACTCGGATGTGGGTGATCATGAGTTATTATTGTTGACATCACCCTTGAGGTGAATAGTTGGGAGGCAAAACTATAAGCCCCTATCTTTCTTTGTGTCTGATTGAAGCTTTGATCTCGTCGGTGTCGCGTGAGTGTTAGCAATTGTGAAAGACTAGAAGATGATTAAGTATGTGAATTTGCTTTACAAGCTCTTATATTGACTCTTTCCGATTTTATGATAAATTGCCAATTGCTTCAGTGACTAAGATCATAGTTTGTTGGTTGTCAATAGAGTTTTTGGTTCATACTTTATCTTGTGAATGAATTGTCACTCCAGCATAAGAGATCTCACACAATAACTATTGTTGTTCTAAAGATGTTCATGATGCCCTCATGTCCGTATTTTATTTTTTTGACACCTCTATCTCTGAACATGTGGACATATTTATCAATCTCGGCTTTCGCTTGAGGGAAAGCGAGGTCTAAGCTTGGGGGAGTTGATACTTCCATTTTGCATCATGCTATTATATTGATATTTATTGCATTATGGGCTGTTATTACACATTTTGGTACAATCCTTATGCCTTTTCTCTCTTATTTTACAAGGTTTACATGAAGAGGGAGAATGCCGATAGCTGAAATTCTGGACTGGGAAAGGAGCGATTCTGAGATACCTATTCTACACAACTCCAAAAGTCCTGACAATTTACGGAGAATTATTTTGAAATATATAAAAAATTGGGCGAAACAGATACCAGAGGGGGCCACCAGGAGGTAACAAGCCTCTCAGGCATGACCACCCCTAGACCACGCCTAGCAGGCTTGTGGCCCACCTGGCTGGCCCCTGACGCCCATCTTTTCCTATATGTTGGGTTTTGACCTGGAAAAAATCAAGAGAGAGCTTTCGGGACGAAGCACCGCCTTCTCGAGGCGGAACTTGGGCAGAACCAATCTAGAGCTCCGGTAGGGCTGTTCTACCGGGGAACTTCCCTCTCGGAGGGGGAAATTGAAGCCATTGTCGTCACCAACGATCCTCTCATCGAGAGGGGGTCAATGTCCATCAACATATTCACCAGCACCATCTCCTCTCCAAACCCTAGTTCATCTCTTGTATCCGATCTTTGTCTCAAACCTCAGATTGGTACATGTGGGTTGCTAGTAGTGTTGATTACTCCTTGTAGTTGATGCTAGTTGGTTTACTTGGTGGAAGATCATATGTTCAGATCCTTTATGATAATTAATACTCCTCTGATTGAACATGAACATGTTTTGTGAGTAGTTACGTTTGTTCCTGAGGACATGGAATAAGTCTTGTTATAAGTAATCATGTGAATTTGGTATTCGTTCGATATTTTGATGAGATGTATGTTGTCTCTCCTCTAGTGGTGTTATGTGAACATCGACTACGTAACACTTCACCATTATTTGGGCCTAGGAGAAGGCATTGGGAAGTAACACTTCACCATTGGGAAGTAGGCATTGGGAAATTGGGAAGTAACACAAGCTTAAACCCTAGTTTATGTGTTGCTTTGTAAGGGGCTGATTTGATCCATATGTTTCATGCTATGGTTAGGTTTACCTTAATTCTTCTTTCGTAGTTGCAGATGCTTGTGATAGAGGTTAATCCTAAGTGGGAGGTTTGTCCAAGTAAGGGCAGCACCCAAGCACCGGTCCACCCACATATCAAATTATCAAAGTAACGAACGCGAATCAAATGAGCATGATGAAAACAAGCTTGACAGAAATTCCCATGTGTCCTCGGGATCTCTTTGCTTTATATACGAGTTTGTTCAGGCTTGTCCTTTGCTACAAAAAGGATTGGGCTACCTTGCTGCACCTTTGCTACACTTGTTACCTGTTACTCGTTACAAATTATCTTATCACAAAACTGTCTGTTCCCGATAATTTTAGTGCTTGCAGAGAATACCTTACTGGAAACCGCTTGTCATTTCCTTCTACTCCTCATTGGGTTTGACACTCTTACTTATCGAAAGGACTACAATAGATCCCATATACTTGTGCGGTGCGTTTGTTGGGATTCAATGAATTGTGGGTTTATGTTCAGATTGTTCATGAAATTATATCGAGTTCCTTGCTGGTCCTTCTTTATATATGCATGATTATATGATAGCCTCGTAATTCTCTCTAATCTATTGAAATAGTTTGGCAAACTAGATTGCTGTTTCTTCAGTGGGAGTGTTGTGTTCTAGTTGGTTCAATCTCGCGGTGCTCTATATCCCAATGACAAAAAGGGGCAAGACTTGTCTTTGTATTGTTCCCACTAACGATAAAACGATGGGTTTCATTCATATGGATTGAATTTACTTTCTCTACATCATGTCATTCTTCTCCAAACATTACTCTGTTTTACTTAATACTCTAGATGCATGCTAGATAGCGGTCAATGGGTGGAGTAATAGTAGTAGATGTACACAGGAGTCGGTCCACTTTCTTATAGACGTGATGTCTATATGTAACGATCATTGCCATGCATAAATATTGCATAACTATGTGTTTTTCTATCAATTGCCCAACAGTAATTTGTTTACCCACTGTATGCCTTTACATGAGAGATGCCACTAGGGAAAACTATGGCCCCCAGGTCTATCCACTTATATATTTCACAAGCTTTCAATACCTTCTTGTCATTATTTACTTTTTATTTACTTTGCAATTTATATTCATCAACTATCATCTACACACTTCATTTGCTTGCAAGTAACGAGTCCAAGGGGATTGACAACCCTCTTACCCTGTTGGGTGCAAATGTTTATTTCTTTGTGTGTAGTCGCTGAAGACTGGGGTTGCTTTTTACTCATATTGGTCTGATAACCTTGGTTCCCACTGAGAGAAATACTTATCTATATTGTGTTGCATCACCCGTTCCTCTTTGCGAAAAACCCAACGCACATCACAAGTATCAGGAAGGATTTCTGGCACCATTGCCGGGGAGTATCACAAACCTACTATCAAGTATATTTGCACAAATTATCATTCACTTGTTATAATTTTTATCTGTTGTTATATTTTGTTGCTATATAAAAAAAATTACAAAAATATTTATCTTTGCTAGTTTGCTAGTTTACTTCTTTGTTTGCTTTACTTGCTAGTTTTCTTTTTCTGGTTGTTACTTTGCTTGCTCGGTCACCATGTCTCAAGACACTACTAAGTTGTGTGACTTTTCAAATATTAACAATGATTTTATTAATACTCCTATACCACCCGCCACTGGTGCGGAGTTTTATGATATTAATGTTGCATTGCTAAATCTTGTGATGAAAGAACAATTTTTGAGAAGTCCTAATGAGGATCCCGCTTCTCATCTCAATAATTTTGTTTAATTATGTGATATGCAAAGAATAAGGATATGGATAATGATGTGGTAAAATTAAAATAATTTCATTTTTCACTACGAGAGAAAGCTAAGGCTTGGTTTAATCTTTACCATGAAATAGTACTGGAACATGGGATAAGTATAAAGATGCCTTTATTGCCAAGTATTTTCCTCCTACTAAGATCATTTCCCTTAAAAACCAAAATATGAATTTTAAACAACATGACCAAGAACATGTTGCATAAGCTTGGGAGAGTATGAAATTGATGCTTAGAAATCGCCCTACTCGTGATTTAAACCTATGGATGATTATATAAAATTTCTATGCTGGACTAAACTTCGTGTCTAGAAATCTTCTAAATTATGTTGCAGGTGGTACCTTCATGGAGGTAACATTATGAGAGGCCACCAAACTTCTGAACAACATCATGAAAAACTACTCGAGGGCATACCGAAAGAGCCCCAACTGGTAAGAAGGTAAATTATGTTGAGGAAATCGCTACTTTGAGTAAAAAAGTGGATGCTCTAATGAATATGGTTCCTAGTAGACATGATCATGTTGATCCCAATGTTCTGCCTTTTTTAACTTGATAGAGCAAAATAATGATGCTATTGATGTGAATTTTATTTCATGAAACAATTTCAACAACAATATTTATAGAGAAATTTTCAATGCCAGACCATACCCCGGTAATTCCTCTAATAATTATGGTAATTCTTATGGAAACACTTCTATTAATAATAATAGGTTATCCTCCGATCTTGAGAATAATATTAAAAAATTATTAGTTCTCAAAAGATTTTTAGTACTATGGTACAAGAAAAGTTGCATAAAGTTGACGACTTGGCTAAAAAACATGGATAGAATTGCTCTTAATGTCAAGACTCTTAAAATTAAAAATTTACCACCAAAGCATTATATTAATGAGAATATTAAATCTATTAAAATATCTATTGATGAAAGTAAGGAGAGGACCGCTAGGTTGAGAGCTAAGCGAGAATTATTAGAAAAGGATCTTCCACTCGGTTTTTACCGTAATCATGATGAAGCTTTTAAAATGATTGGTACTTATCATATTGAATCTTTGTTTACTAATCTTAAAATATATGATAAAGGGAATGGAGATGATTCAACTTTAGCTAGAAGGCGTCCCGTTTGTTCGGAGGGTGAAGATTCTAATGCTAAAACTGAAAAAGTATGTTTGGAGAGGTCAAAATTTAACTAATGATGTGTCCACTATCTTGGATTACAAGGATTCTAATTATCAAAGCTGCTCTTTAGTAGAATGTATTTCTTTGTTGCAATCCATTATTAGCTCACCCGATGCTTATGAACAAAATAAAGCTTTTACTCAACATATAGTAGAAGCGATGATAAATGCTTATAATGAGAAACTTGAGCTAGAAGTTTCTGTTCCTAGAAAGTTGCATGATGAATGAGAACCTACTATAAAAATAAATCTTAAAGAATATGAATGTAATGCTTTGTGTGACCTTGATTCTAGTGTTTCAACAATACCTAAATGTCTTTTCAATGTGCTTGATCTCACCGATATTCAAGATTGTTCCCTTAACTTGCATATTGCGGATTCTACCATTAAGAAAACTTCAGGTAGAATGAATGTTGATATTATTATTGTAAATAGAAATTATGTGTCTATATATTTCAGTGTGCCTGATATTGAATGCAATTCAACTTGTCCAATAATACTGGGAAGACCTTTCCTGCAAACTATACGTGCAATTATCGATATGAAAGAGGGAAACATAAGGTTCCAATTTCCATTAAATAAAGGGATGGAAAACTTCCCAAGGAAGAGAATCAAACCACCTTATGAATCTATCATGAGAGCTATTTATGGGTGGAGTGTCAAAGATGACAACACTTGATCATATGGATTATGCCTAGCTAGGGACGTAAGACAATAGCGCTAGTTGGGAGGCAACCCAATAGTTATCTTATTTTATTGATTTAATTTCTGTTTGTTTGAGATAACATGATTATTGACACTATAATGATTGTGTTTTTATGCTTAATTTAGTGTTTTCTCCAAGTAAATCCTTTGGGATGACTTGCATGAAAAGTAGATTTGATACGGTGCAAAGACATAAACTTTAATGTCAAGTGCAAAATTTCTCTGGTTTTACTGGAATTTCTTTTTGATCTGAAACTTTTACACAATATCTCTATACAAATTCTCTAGCCTTTCCTATTTTTTCCGAATTTATGGAGTTATAGAAGTATAGTTTCTTTAAAGATCATTACAGATTGTTCTGTTTTAGACATATTTTGTTTTTGCTTGCATAGTTTGCTTGTTTTGATGATGCTATGGACTGTATCGGGGGTATAAGACATGCATAAGTTAGAATAAAATACCTTATGCAATAATAAAATAATAATCAATTTATAACGATACCTAAAATATTTGATATGTTTCTTATATATTAACGAATCTCACGAAGGTTTCTGTTGAGTTTTGTGTGATGAAGTTTTCATGTTTTGGGTGCTATCACTATGGATGAAGGAATAAGGAGCAGAAATATACTAAGCTTGGGATTCCCAAGGCACCCCAAGTTAAATTCTAGGAAGACTCAAGCGTCTAAGCTTGGGATGTCCCGGAAGGCATCCCCTCTTTCGTCTTAATCCATCGGTATGTCGCTTGAAGCTATATTTCATCACATGATATGAGTTTTGCTTGGAGCGTCGTTTGTTTTAGTTGCCTTTGTTTCAGTTTCCCATAATCATTGTTTTCTGTACACACCCACTTGAGAGAGACACAAGATCACCATAATTTATTAAAATACTCTTTGTGCTTCACTTACATCTTTTGAACTAAGCAATTGCTCTAGTACTTCACTTATATCTTTTAAAGAACGGTGGCGTATAGATTTTAAAGAAACACTTGCACTCTCGTTCTTCAATTATATTTGTTTGAGAGTTAGTAAATAGTGACGGTAATTTGCATGGGTTATAAGACTAGTCCAAAAATAATAAGTATTCAAGGAGTGCATAATCAAAACCTTCATGCAGCACATAAATGAGAAATTGTGAGTTAATGATATTATTGTGGCAATGTGAAAGGGCATGAGTGCATGATCGTTGGTTAGTAAAAATATGGTAAATTAGAGGGTGTTAACTTGCTTTTCATCTAATTATTTTTTATGGCATGGTGATGATGTGTGAGCATTTTCTTTCCTCTTTGAAATCCAAGTGATGTTTAGGTGAGAGGTGTGCGATGGTTAACTCCTCCCAACCACTTCCCTAGGGGCATGCGAGTAGCACTTTGCTTTGAGAGAGCTAATAAGATCTTGCAATAAGTATGTGCGTTCTGACTAATGTGAATCCATGGATGTACACACTCTCACCACCTTATATTTGTTAGCCTCTTCGGTACCGTGCATTGCCCATTCTCATCTCGAGGATCGGTGCAACCTTCGTCGGTGCATCCAAACCCCATGACATGACTCGCTCTATTGCACATAAGCCTCATTATATCTTTTTGAAAACAGCCACAATACCTACCTATCATGGCATTTTCATAGCCATTCCGAGATATATTGCCATGCAACTTTCACCGTTATATCATATGACTAGTACTTTCATTACCATATTGTTTTGCATGATCATATAGCTGACATAGTATTTGTGACAAAGCCATTGTTCATCATTTTTTATACATGTTATGCTAGATCATTGCACATCCTGATACACTAACAAAGGCATTCAGATAGAGTTATATTGCTTATCAGTTTTTCATATTGAATTGTAAGTAAATACAATTATGATAATCACCATTATTAGGGCACTGTCTCTGGGAGTAGAGGATGATGGAGACGATGATCCACCCACAAGTCGGGATGAGACTCCGGAGGGAAAAAATACAGAGAAAAACAAAAAATGAAAGAAAAGGAAAAAAATAAAGAGAAAAGAGAAAATAAAATAAATAAAAATAAATAAATGACAAAAAAGAGAGAAGGGATGGTGCTACTACCTCTTTTTTCATACTTGTGCTTCAAAGTAGCACCATATTTTTCACATAGAGAGTCTCATGTTGTGAACAGTCATGATTTTTTAAGGGTAGACATGTAGAGAATGAAAAAAAAGACGAGTTCAACATGAGTTGTGTCAATAAACACAAAAATATGAACAGTGTGAAAACACACACTATTCACAACTGGATTTGTCTTTTTCTCCTCAATGTGTATGTTGAATATGGATCTGAGTTTTTTAAGGGTTGTAGACATGTGTTGTGAACATTCATGTTTTTCCGAATTTTTAAAAACACTTAAATTTTAATGATTCAATTTGGTATCATGAGAGCATCTAAGTGGTGGTATCACCTTATATTTCCCATAGTGATGACCAGGGTCTATTGTTACTTCATTTCTGTCCAATGCGGAAGACAAGAACTGTTGGAAATATGCCCTAGAGGCAATAATAAATTAGTTATTATCATATTTCCTTGTTCATGATAATCATTTATTATCCATGCTATAATTGTATTGATCGGAGACTTAGATGCATGTGTGGATACATAGACAAAACCATGTCCCTAGTATGCCTCTAATAGACTAGCTCGTTGATCAAATATGGTTAAGGTTTCCTAGCCATTGACATGAGATGTCATTTGATAACGGTATCACATCATTAGGAGAATGATGGGATGGACAAGACCCAAACTACAAACGTAGCATATGATCGTGTCAGTTTAATGCTACTGTTTTCTGCATGTCAAGTATCTGTTCCTACGACCATGAGATCATGCAACTCACTGACACCAGAGGAGTGTCTTGTGTGTATCAAACGTCGCAACATAACTAGGTGACTATAAAGGTACTCTACAGGTATCTCCGAGGGTGTCTGTTGGGTTGGCATGGATCAAGACTGGGATTTGTTACTCCGTGTGATGGAGAGGTATCTCAGGGCCCACTCAGTAATACAACATCACAACAAGCCTTGCAAGCAATGTGACTAAGTGTTAGTCACGGGATCTTGTATTATGAAACGAGTAAAGAGACTTGCCGGTAATGAGGTTGAACTAGGTATGGAGATACCGACAATAAAATCTCGGGCAAGTAAACATACTGAAGAACAAAGGGAACATCTTACGGGATTAACTGAATCCTTGACATAGAGGTTCGACCGATAAAAGATCTTCGTAGAATATGTAGGAACCAATATGGGCATCCAGGTCCCGCTATTGGTTATTGACCGTAGAGGTGTCTTGGTCATGTCTACATAGTTCTTGAACCCGCAGGGTCTGCACACTTAAGGTTCGGTGACGTTTCGGTAGTATAGAATTATGTATGGTGGTGACCGAAGGTTGTTTGGAGTCCCAGATGAGATCCCAGACGTTACGAGGATCTCCGGAATGGTCTGGAGGTAAAGATTTATATATAGGAAGTCTCATTTTGGTCGCCGGAAAAGTTTCGGGCTAATCAGTAGTGTACCGGGAGACCATCGGGAGGGATATTTAGACCCAAGAGGCTACATGGGCTGTGGGAGAGTAAATACTAGCCCTTTGTGGGTTGGTGTAAGTCCCACACAAGTCCCATGCGGCTGGGAAGAATAGCCCAAAGGGAAAAAGGTGGAAAAAGGCAAAAAAAGGAGGAATCCTAGTCCTACTAGGATCGGAGGAGGAGTCCTCCTCTCCTCCCCACTTCGTCCTACCCAAGGAGGCTTGGCCCTTGCGCCAAGTCCTCTCCTCCTCTCCTCCTATATATACTAGAGGATTTTAGGGGTTTTGCACAGAATTTTCAGCCACGTGCTGCCCGTTCCTCTAGTGCATAGTTTCTCCTCTAGATCGGATTTCTAGAGTGCTTAGGCGAAGCCCTGCCGGAATAGCTCCACTACCATTGACGGAGCGCCGTCACGCTGCTGGAGAACTCTTCTACCTCTCCTCTACCTCTTGCTGGATCAAGACGGCGGATATCGTCATCAAGCCGTATGTGTGCTGAACGCGGAGGTCCCGTCCGTTCGGCGCTAGATCGGAAGGACTGTGATCAAGATCGCGAGACGGATCGTGATGAGTTTGCAGGACGGATCGTGATGAGTTCGCGGGACGGATCATGATTGGATCGCGGGACGGATCATGATGAGATCGCGGAATGCTCGGCGATTTAGATCGCGAAGACGTTCGACTACACCAACCGCGTTTCTTAACGCTTCCCGCTTAGTGATCTACAAGGGTATGTAGATCCACTCTCCCTATCGTATATGCTCATCACCATGGATAGGTCTTGCGTGAACGTATGAATTTTTTTGTTTCCCATGCGACGTTCCCCAACAGTGGTATCAGAGCTGGGTCTATGTGTAGATGAGATCTCGAGTAGAACACAAAGAGTTTGTGGGCGTTGATGCTTAGATTGCTTCCTCCCTTGGTCGTGTTTTGGTTCAGCGGTATTGTGAGATGAAGCGGACCGAACGAACATTACTCGTACGCTTACGAGAGACCGGTTCCCTCAAACGCAACTTGTCGCATAGATGGCTTGCGGGTGCCAGTTTCTCTCACTTTAGTTGGATCGGATTCGACAAAGGCGGTCCTTGAGAAGGTTGAAAAGCAACTAGGGTATCACCGTTGTGGTTTCTGTGTAGATGAGAATTGTTCTTGCTAGATACCCGTAGCAGCCACGTAAAACATGCAACAACAATTAGAGGACGTCTAACTTGTTTTTGCATGGTATGTTGTGATGTGATATGGCCAATTACATGATGTGATATATGTGATGTATGAGATGATCATGTGATGTATAGATTATCACGACTTGCATGTCGATGAGTACGGCAACCGGCAGGAGCCATAGTGTTGTCTTTAATTATTGTATGATCTGCGTGTCAATCATTAAGCGCTATGTAATGCTTTACTTTATCGCTAAACAGTAGCAATAGTAGTAGAAGCATGTTGGGAGCGACAACCCCGATGGCGACACGTTGATGGAGATCATGGTGTCTTGCCGGTGACGATGGAGATCATGTCGGTGCTTTCAAGATGGAGATCAAAGCACAATTTCATGGCCATATCATGTCACTTATGATTTGCATGTGATGTTAATCCTTTTATGCACCTTGTTTTTCTTTGGACGACGGTAGCATTATAAGGTGATCCCTCACTTAAATTTCAAGATGAATTGTGTTCTCCCTGAGTGTGCACCGTTGCGAAAGTTCGTCGTGTTGAGACACCACGTGATGATCGGGTGTGATAGACTCTACGTTCACATACAACGGGTGCAAGCCAGTGTTACACATGCAGAACACTCAGGTTAAACTTGACGAGCCTAGCATGTACAGACATGGCCTCGGAACACAAGAGACCGAAAGGTAGAACATGAGTCATATAGTAGATATGATCAACATGATGATGTTCACCATTGAAACCACCTCAACTCACATG
The DNA here is from genome assembly GCA_022496015.1 of Hordeum marinum. Lineage (NCBI taxonomy): Eukaryota > Viridiplantae > Streptophyta > Magnoliopsida > Poales > Poaceae > Hordeum > Hordeum marinum. The sequence goes on from CM039673.1 coordinate 413,435,545, forward strand.
ATGATCGGACTTGAGTTGGTGAAATTGGATCATGTATCACTCGAATGACTGGAGGGATGTCAATTTGAGTGGGAGTTCTTAAGTAATATGATTAATTGAACTCATTATCATGAACATAGTCAGTAGTGTCTTTGCAAACTGTGTTGTAGATTACTAGCTCACGTTGTAGCTCCCTTGAATTTTTATATGTTCCTAGAGAAATAGAGTTGAAAGATGATGGTAGCAATATTGCGGACTGGGTATGTGATCTGAGGATTGTCCTCATTCCTGCATAGAAGGCTTATGTCCTTAATGCACCACTCGGTGCGCCAACCCCTCTAGCGTCATCTGTAGATGTTGTGAACTTCTGACAGGCACGTTCTGATGACTACTTGATAGTTTAGTGCGTCATGCATTACGGCTTAGAATTGAGGCTCCAAAAATTTTTGAAACGTCACGGAACATATGAGATGTTCTAAGAGCTGAAATTAGGATCTCAGGCTCGTGCCCGTGTTGCGAGATATGAGATCTCCAACAAGATTCTTTGCCTGCAAGATGAAGGAGAATAGCTCAATCGTTGAGCATGTGCTCAGATTGTCTGGGTGCTACAATCACTTGAATCAAGTGGGAGTTGATCTTCCAGATAAGATAGTGATTGATATAGTTCTCCAAGTCACTGTCACTAAGCTACTAGAACTTGGTGATGAACTATAAAACGCCAGCGATAGAAATAATGATCCCTGAGCTGTTCGCGATGTTTAACACCGCGAAGGTAGAAATCAAGAAGGAGCATCAAGTGTTGATGGTTAGTAAAACCACTAGTTTCGAGAAGGGCAAGGGCAAGGAGGGAAACTTCATGGATAGCAAGTCAGTTGCTGCTCCAGTGAAGCAACCCAAACCGGAGACTAAGTGCTTCGATTATGAGGAGAGCGGTCGCTAAAGTGGAACAACCCAAGATACTTAGTAGATAAGAAGGCTGGCAACGTCGACAGGAGTATATTTGATATACGTGTTATTGATGTGTACCTTGCTAGTACTCCTAGCAGCACCTGGGTATTGGATACCGGTTCAGTTGCTAAATGTTAGTAACTCAAAATAAAATCTATGGAATAAACAGAGAAATAGCTAAGGGTGAGGTGACAATGTGTGTTGGAAATGTTTCCAAGGTTGATGTGATCAACATCGCACGCTCTCTCTACCTTCGGGATTAGTGACACACCTAAATAAATGTTATTTGGTGTTTTGCATTGAGCATGAACGTGATTAGATCGTGTTTATTGCAACACGGTTATTCATTTAAGTTAGAGAATAATGGTTATTCTGTTTACATGAATAATACCTTCAATGGTCATGCACCCAGTGAGAATGGTTTGTTGAATCTTGATCGTAGTAATACACATGTTCATGACATTGATGCCAAAAGATACAAAGTTAATAATGATAGTACCACATACTTGTGGCACTGCCACTAAATGTCATATTGGTATAAAGCGTATGAAGAAAGTCCATGCTGATGGATCTTTGGACTCATTCGATTTCGAATCGGTTGAGACATGCAAACCATGCCTCTTGGGCAAGATGACTAAGGACCCCATTTCTAGATGGATGGAGCGGGCAAGTGATTTATTGGAAATGATACATGTTGATGTATGCAATCCAATGAGTCTTGTAGCATGCGGTGGATATCGTTATTTTCTTACCTTCACTGATGATTTGAGTATATATAGTGTATATTTACTTAATGAAACACAAGTCTGAATCGTTTGAAAAGTTCAAGCAAATTCAGAGTGAAGTTTAAGATCATCGTGACAAGAAGATAAAATGTTCACGATATGATCATGGAAGTGAATATCTGAGTTACGAGTTTGGTATACAACTTAAGACAATGTGAAAGTTGTTTCACAACTCACGCCACCTGGAACACCATAGTGTGATGGTGTGTCCGAACGTCATAGTCGTGCTCTATTGGATATGGTGCGAATTATGATGTCTCTTATCCTTTTACCACTATCGTTTTGGGGTTATGCATTAGAGACAACTACATTCACTTTAAACAGGGCACCATCTAAATCCATTGAGGTGACACCGTGTGAATTATGGTTTGATAGAAACCTAACCTGTCATTTCTTGATGTTTGGGACTGCGACGCTTGTGTGGAAAATGTTTCCACCTAATGAGCTCGAACCCAAAGCGGACAAATGCATCTTCGTAGAATACCCTAAGAACAGTTGGGTGAACCTTCTATCTCAGATCCAAGCATAAAGTGTTTGTTGCTAAAATGGGTCCTTTCCCGATAAAAAGTTTCTCTCGAAAGAATTTAGTGGGAGGAATATAGAACTTGATGAGGTTGTTGAACCTTTGTTTCAACCAGAGAGTAGCGCAGCGCAGAAAGATGTTTCTGTGGAACCTACATCAGTTGAAGAGGAAGTAAATGATGATGATCATGAAGCTTCAGATCAAGTTACTATCGAACCTCGTAGGTCGACAAGGATGTGTAATGCTCCTGAGCGGTACGACAACCCTGTCTTGGAGGTCATGTTGTTGGACAACAATGAACCTACGAGCTGTGAAGAAGCGATGATGGGCCCGGATTCTGACAAATGGTTAGAGGCCATGAAATCCGAGAAAGGATCCATATATGAAAACCAAGTATAGACTTTGGTAGACTTGCTCGTTGGACGGCAGGTCATTGAGTACAAATGGATCTTTAAAATGAAGACAGACGCTGATGGTGAATGTCACCATTTATAAAGCTCGACTTGTCGCAAAGAAGTTTCCGGCAAGTTCAAGGAGTTGACTGCGATGAGACTTTCTCACTCGTAGCGATGCTAAAGTCTGTTAGAATTATGTTAGCAGTTGCTGCATTTTTCAATTATGAAATCTGGCAGATGGATGCCAAAACATCGTTTCCTTTCTTGAGGAAAGGTTTTATGTGATACAACCAGAAGGTTTTGTCAGTCCTAAGGATGCTAAAAGGTGTGCAAGCTTCAGTGATCCTTCTATGAACTGAAGCAAGCATCTCGGAGTTGGAATATACACTTTGATGAGGTGATTAAAGTTTTTGAGTCTATACAAAGTTTATGAGAAACTTGTATTTACAATAAAGTGAGTGGGAGCACTGTACAGGTTCTGATAAGCATATGTGGTTGACATATTGTTGATTGGAAATGATATAGAATTTCTGGAAAGCATAAAGGATTTCTTGAAAAGAGTTTTCCAAAGGAAGACCTAGATAAAGCTACCTAATTGTTGAGCATCAAGATCTATAGAGATAGATCAAGATACTTGATGAGACTTTCAATGAGTACATACCTTGACAAGATTTTGAAAGAGTTCAAAATGGATCAGTCAAAGAAAGAGTTCTTGCCTGATTTGTAAGGTATAAAGTTGAGTAAGACTCAATGCCCAGTGACTGCAGAAGATAGAGAAAAGATGAGTGTCATCCCCTATGCTTCAGCCATAGGCTCTATCATGTATGCAATGCTGTGCACAAGACCCGATGTCAGCCTTGCCATAAGTATGGCCGGAAGGTTTCAAAGTGATCCTGGAATGGAGCACTGGACAGCGGTCAAGATTATCCTTAGTAACTAAAACACTAAGGAGATGTTTCTCGATTATGAAGGTGATAAATAATTCGTCGTAAAGAGTCACGTCGATGCAAGCTTTAACACCAATCCGAATGACTTGTAGTAGCAATCTGGATACGTATAGTGGAGCAGCCATTTGGAATAGTACCAAGTGGAGTGTGGTAGCAGTGTTTACGGTTTGACATAGAAATTTGCAAAGTACACTCGGATCTGAATGTCGAAGACTCGTTGACTATAAGACCTCTCTCACATGCGAAGCATGATCGAGCCCCAGAATTCATTGGGTGTCAGATTCATAACAATGCGTATCACATGGTGATGTGAAATAGATTATTGACTCTAGTGCAAGTGGGAGACTGTTGGAAATATGCCTTAGAGGCAATAATAAATTAGTTATTATCATATTTCCTTGTTCATGATAATCATTTATTATCCATGCTATAATTGTATTGATCGGAGACTTAGATGCATGTGTGGATACATAGACAAAACCATGTCCCTAGTATGCCTCTAATAGACTAGCTCGTTGATCAAATATGGTTAAGGTTTCCTAGCCATTGACATGAGATGTCATTTGATAACGGTATCACATCATTAGGAGAATGATGGGATGGACAAGACCCAAACTACAAACGTAGCATATGATCGTGTCAGTTTAATGCTACTGTTTTCTGCATGTCAAGTATCTGTTCCTACGACCATGAGATCATGCAACTCACTGACACCAGAGGAGTGTCTTGTGTGTATCAAACGTCGCAACATAACTAGGTGACTATAAAGGTACTCTACAGGTATCTCCGAGGGTGTCTGTTGGGTTGGCATGGATCAAGACTGGGATTTGTTACTCCGTGTGATGGAGAGGTATCTCAGGGCCCACTCAGTAATACAACATCACAACAAGCCTTGCAAGCAATGTGACTAAGTGTTAGTCACGGGATCTTGTATTACAGAACGAGTAAAGAGACTTTCCGGTAACGAGGTTGAACTAGGTATGGAGATACCGACAATCGAATCTCGGGCAAGTAAACATACCGAAGAACAAAGGGAACATCTTACGGGATTAACTGAATCCTTGACATAGAGGTTCGACCGATAAAGATCTTCATAGAATATGTAGGAACCAATATGGGCATCCAGGTCCCGCTATTGGTTATTGACCGTAGAGGTGTCTCGGTCATGTGTACATAGTTCTCGAACCCGCAGGGTCTGCACACTTAAGGTTCGGTGACGTTTCGGTAGTATAGAGTTATGTATGGTGGTGACCGAAGGTTGTTCGGAGTCCCGGATGAGATCCAGGACGTCACTAGGAGCTCCGGAATGGTCCGGAGGTAAAGATTTATATATAGGAAGTCCCATTTTGGTCGTCGGAAAAGTTTCGGGCTAATCGGTAGTGTACCGGGAGTGCCGGTAGTGTACCGGGAAACCATCGGGAGGGGTATTTTAACCCAAGAGGCTACATGGGCTGTGGGAGAGTAAATACCAGCCCTTTGTGGGCTGGTGGAAGTCCCACACAAGTCCCATGCGGCTGGGAAGAAAAGCCCAAAGGGAAAAAGGTGGAAAAGGGCAAAAAAAGGGAGGAATCCTAGTCCTACTAGGATTGGAGGAGGAGTCCTCCTCTCCTCCCCACTTCGGCCTACCCAAGGAGGCTTGGCCCTTGCTCCAAGTCCTCTCCTCCTCTCCTCCTATATATACTAGAGGATTTTAGGGTTTTTGCACAGAATTTTCAGCCACGTGCTGCCCGTTCCTCTAGTGCATAGTTTCTCCTCTAGATCAGATTTCTGCAGTGCTTAGGCGAAGCCCTGCCGGAATAGCTCCACCACCATCGCCGGAGTGCCGTCACGCTGCCGGTGAACTCTTCTACCTCTCCGGGACCTCTTGCTAGATCAAGATGGCGGAGATCGTCATCAAGCCGTATGTGTGCTGAACGCGGAGGTGCCATCCGTTCGGCGCTAGATCGGAAGGACTGTGATCAAGATCACGAGACGGATCGTGATGAGTTTGCGCGACGGATCGTGATGAGTTCGCGGGACGGATCATGATGAGTTCGCGGGACGGATCATGATTGGATCGCGGGACGGATCGTGATGAGATCGCGGGACGCTCGGCGATTTGGATCGCGAAGACGTTCGACTACACCAACCGCGTTTCTTAACGCTTCCCGCTTAGCGATCTACAAGGGTATGTAGATCCACTCTCCCTCTCGTAGATGCTCATCACCATGGATAGGTCTTGCGTGAACGTAGGAATTTTTTTGTTTCCCATGCGACGTTCGCCAACAAGAACTTCTTAACATTTTTCTGTATATATTTATACAAGGGTTAGAGCATCTATAACCGGACCTCATACCCATCTCAAACGTCCGGACAGGCCGCCCGGTCACTGAACGGTCATGAAATTCCCACCCAGACGAGGCTCTTAAACCGACCTCAAACGCCCGGGCAGACCGACACCGCCCATATCTAACCCAAATATGAGGCGGATATGATGGCTCCTTGGCACACCCACCACGTGGGACACGACAGCCCAACACCACCGCAAATTGCATCAAATCCACCCAGAGCTGCCGGATCCATTTGCTCTCTCCTCTCTTCTTCATCCTTCGCGCCGTCAGTCTCGCAGCTTCGTCACCGCGCACGCTCCATGCCATCCGTGTGTCTCGTAGCTCCGTCGCCATGCGAGCTCCGCAGCTCTCCCGCCCATGCCACATGGTACGTCATCGCTGGCCCGGAAGCCACTGTGGTACATTTGGCAACTCTCTGGCTCCGCCTTGCGCCTGATGTGTTTGACACAATGTTTGATCGGATTTTTTATGATTTTATTAAGGAAAATGATGAATTCCGATGCTTCGTCCGACGAGGAGTATGGACCAACGGAGCTTGATCAAATGTTCAAGTTGAGTTCTTCGATTCCACAAATTCAGACGAGGAAATGGATATAATCATGCTCATGACCATGCAGGAGGAAATGGACCGGTAAGTTGAGCATATTATCAATTTTAAATGCTCATGACCATGTTGTGTTATTTTGCACAATATAATTGTCGAGGAAGGGTGATGGTGTAGTCCAAACCAATGATTTTGAAGCACTTGAGGAGCAAATTGAAATCCTGAAATACGAAGATGCAGCTCAGATTATGAACTTTCTCTAGATGCATCAGAATATTGAAGATCTTCAGGTGCACGCGCAACTACTCAATAATCTTGTGGAGCATTTGTGGACCCACAATAAAAATCAAAGATCAGATGATTGATTGCACACTTAAAATCAATTTTATGTAAATACTATTTATGTTCGATACCAACATTTATTATTTACGTGCGACAATAGTTTGTATGATCGATGTGCATCGTTTTGCATGGATTTAAGGGTCCGAAGGCTACTCATAGTGGGGAGTATCATACAGTAGTATCATGCATATGATACTATTGTATGATACTACCTTCATATAGTATAGCATTTAACATGATACGGTATCTACCTGTGTTACTCTAACTCACTCTCTCTTCTTTAATTGTCTGCCACATCAGCATTTTACTAGTCCCAAGTGCATGGTACTAATTATGTTAGTCCCACTATGGCCAACCGAATATAAGGTATGCGGATGCATAAAACGAAATATGAGGGCCATCCGGACACTGCGGGCGCGCCCGTAGACGTACATGGCCGGTTTGTCCAATCCTATTAACTATAGTATATCTTTACCTAATATTAAAGAAATAATTGTTTCTCCATTTTTTGTCCATATCAATGGTTTTTCGTACGTCCTTTCAGTTTTTCGTACGTCGCTCCGTTTTACTTTTCATTAATATTATTCTACGAAGGACTCGAAACCCGGCCGCCGGGAATGAGGCCACACGCACTAACCAGTTCAGCTAGCAATGAGTTGTACAAAATCAGAAGGAATATATCCTTTTATTTGATATAAATACGAGTTTTGTCAAAAAAACAACTTAGTAGCCAGACCAACCCTGATCCGGTCGCTCATCTCTTCCTCAACGCTCGTAAAGTCCTGATGCACCTCATCGCTCCGCTGCCCAAGCGCCCCGGATCACCGCTCCGCCGCCCTTCATCTCCAGCCAACCCTATGCTAATCGTCCTCGCCTCCCTTAGCGTTTCCTCGCCGCCGCCGCTCCGTTCCGGGACAAGACCAACCAAAAAAACAATCTTGGCAGCAAACAAGGCAGGAGATGAAGAAGAACGAGGATCGGGTACATGGAGGTGGACCGCATCATCTCCAGCTTAATTGTCAAGAGGGTCGTGTTTGCAGAGGATGGCTCGGCTATCACCGTCACGACTCAAGGCCACGGAATACCTCGTCGAGTAAAGGATGGGCACGGGTTGACCTGTTTCTCGATGGAGGTGATAGCGATTGGTCATTGGCGAGGGCAAGCACGACCACAGAGAGGCGACGGGTGAAGATGCAATGCTCGGGGAGGCCTTGTAAAGATTCAGGAGGATAGGGATCATGAGGCGGGGGTCCAGGAGCGGGGGCGGATGACGGAGTTCGTACGCCCGCTACCTGTCGATGCTCTTCGACCCCATGTATGGCGTGTCAGGTGGAAGAACTAGGGAAGAAGAAGGGCAGGGAAAGCATGCCCGAGAGGCTCTCACAGATAAGGCAGAGGGCGAGGACACATTGGGGAAGTGTTCTAGGGGAAGAGAAGCGACCTCGAGCGCTGTGAGCGCGGGCTGGCAGAGCGAACGAGCGGCCCGGTCAAGCACGTACGTGCGCGAGTGGGGGAAGCTGGGAGAGGCAGGGGGGCATCAGCAGGTGACATGTAGCAGCGGCCATAGCCAGGTCTTGGCAAAGGTGGCTGCGGTACGGTGCATCCTTTGGTCGGTTGTTTCCATGTCAGGCTTGGACGGTGATATTGAGGTTGTGTAGAGATCGAGTTCTTTGCCAGCAACCATATCAGCTAAATCACATGGTGTACTCGTGTTCTTTTGAGGAGTAATCTTTTTGTTTCTCCAGGCCATTTTGCAGCATTCTTGTCTTGAAGAGCTTATTGAAGCATGTGGTTTGCACATAAAACTGCCTATTTCAGAGTTCAGGCCCTGAATCTCATCTTGTTCGTTAGATTTCACATTCACAACAACTGAACGTTGCTATCAACGTTCATCAGCAGTAGCCTGGGCTACATCTGATGGGAGGCTTGTAATTGTTGTATTCTACCACATCTCACTTTATCACCATTGTAAAATAACTTTTATTTTGAGAAAACCATTCCAAAATAACTGACTACACAAGTTGCATAAAAGGATAGGATAGAAAGAAAATGATGTGACAAACAGCAGAATAAGCTCAGCCAAGTCAAAATGATAGACCTGTATACCAAAAATAATAATAATACAATGATGTTTTCTTTCTTGCAAGATGACGTATTATCTTAATGATGTTCCATTCACGAGTTAAACAGTACAGTTTTTTTTTGTCTATTTCATTAGGCTAAGCTTCATCCTGATACTCGTGACAAAGCCTGTAATTGATTTGCTCTTGGGCTCATTGTTGTATTTGTCAATCGCCGAGTAGGGTATTTTGGAGACCGAGCTCCCTAGAGGCCTTAATTTTTTTAAAAAAATTCAAACTTCTACTTACAAAAAATTCTAAAAAATTACACATGTATGCAAGGATGTAATGTGTATGTGTGTAAAATTTCAGGATGAAATCCCTTGAATTGCGAGCTGTAGAAAAGAATTTCATAAATTTTGAGGTTGAACAATATATTTTCTTTTTTTTAGAAAAGGAGGATACACCCCTGGCCTCTGCATCTTGGTGATGCATGCAGCCATTTTATTAATTATTCACAAAGACCGTACAAAGTAATACATTAGTAAGCCTGAAGCCATCATCTGGGCAACAACTTTCGCTACTCCTATTCCGTTGATGAAGTGATGCCGAATATCCGAGCCGAATACCAAACAGATATCACACCAAAGCCTAACATCTAAAGCCGGATGCCCCAGCCCAGCCATATACCGGGATTGTGTCACACACCGGTCCGGCGCACTCTCAGAAGCCGCCGCCGCCGTCTTCCACCGATCCATCTTCAGAGCAGATACTGACGCACCGACCTTGCCAGGCCTGCCGTCGGTGCCACCACGGCGCCAGACAACGCTACCATCCTGCACGTCTCCATCCGTCCGCGCCCGTCGCCGAAGCTCCGTAGCGCCATGCCGCCGGGATCCGCCGTCGGCCTTGCGGTAGATGAAATACCGCTCCTCCTGTAGTCCTCTCCATCCAGCACTTGCTCCAAAACGATGCCCATAGGAGGGAGAGCGACACCAAAGGCGCCGTCATCGTCCGATCCGGGAGACCCAGATCTAGGGTTTCTCCCGGAGCATCCCGAGTCTGATGACGCAAACAGCAATGACGATGCCTCAACAAGGAAACGACATCGGAGACGCCGCCATCGTCTGCCATGACCGGAGTCGGCGCGATTTTCATCGGCAATCGCGCCACCAGGCCATGCGCCGCTGGCATCGCCCGTCCCTTCAGTCTGAGCAAACTCCAAAGACGATGCCATCAAGAGGGACTACGACGCAGAAGCACCGTCATCGCTCGATCCCAATGGGACCTAGGGTTTCCCCTGGAGTTGCCCACGGTGTCAAGGACCCAGGCCAGGATCCCGACGTGATCAGAAGAGCCCGTCAAGATCCGCCATTGTTGCCGACGTGCCGCACCCGCCACCGCGTCGTCCGCAACCCGGTGACCATGGACAGTCACCGGACCTCACGAACGCGTCCAGCCACCAGCCGCGGCCAGATCTGGTCGAAACTAACGACCCCATCCAGCGATCCCGTGCCGCCGCAGTCCTCGTCGCCAACCGCCTGGATCTGATGAAGCCGCCGCCGAAGCTAGCTGCCCTGCCTTCACCACGCGCCAACACGTCCCACCATGTGATCCGCGCAGCCGTCGCCGCACCGTCGCACCGCCGCGCCCGCAGCACGGCCGTCCGCGTCACCCAGCGCGAGCGCCGTGCTCCTCACCGGTACGCCGTGTCCCACGCCGTAGAGAGCCAGTGGAGGAGGGGAGATGGCCCTGCCGCCACCGATGTCAGCCGGGCTTTGCCCGGCGGTGCCCTCCGGTGGCGGCAAGGAGGAGGGTGGGCGAGAAGGAGGCGCTGGCGGGCGGCGGCTAGGGTTTTGCCTTGCCGCCCGCGAGAGCGGCTCGGGCGAGTCGGGAAGGACGGGCGAGTGTTGGCAAACAATACATATGCTAAAAAAATCACATGTTTGTTTTTTAGCTCTCATTTGAACGTATTTTGACTTGAAAATGTACACACATGTACATTATGTCTCTAGGTATATGTGTGTTTTTTTCAGAATTTTCTGGAACTGAAAAGTTTAAATTTTAAGCTTTTCACTATTTTGTATTTTCGTCAGTCGTCCTCGACATCCTTTCAGAAGAGGTCCTCCATGGAACACCTTCCTTCATAAACCTTTCGAGGAAGGCAAGAACATTGTTATTAATTAATGGGGATAAAAAATAGAGTTCTGATATCAAAATGCCCTTATACAACAAATGCTGCAACAAAGACAAAAAGCGGCGACACATGCACCTTACACAGGTAAGATGGTGGTGGTGCCCAGCATCCTTACAATTACTTACAAGTATGTGTGGGAGGGGCTGTTACAGTAAGGAGGAGGGGCGACATGAGTTAGTTAGTCTTGAAATAGGGACATAAGTGTGAAAATAGTTAAAGGAGCAAATGTAGATAAGCGAGGAGTGGTACTCACTATCATCATACATCCGCAAAATTAGAAGTAGAGGGGCTCAAGAAGCACATGCTAGAGTATGATGATCAAGTGCATTGCCTTGGGATTGACTATGTTTATCATGAATAGGTGGACAACGTGATCACCATCCACTATGGTGAGCTGGTGGGGGAGAGAAGTATCAACACAAACGGATCGCTTGAAAGTGGAAGAATTTATTTCTTCCGTTATAATGCACGGACACATTTTTTAGTGTGTATTTTAAGTGATGCATGGTGCGTTGGTCACTCGATCTTAAGATGGTACCCAGTGTAACCAGTGTTTGCCCTTGCACGGCGCAATCCTGTTCCCAAACCGAAATCTTAAAATTCGACAGATCGGATAGCTCCAGCGAGTCGGTGAGCCGAAACCAAGTACAGCTGGGTCTATTCAGCCCCCCTCCCTCGCCTCTTGAATTGTGCATTTGGTCTGGCGCACGTACCACGTACCATTCGCTTCATGCGTTCATGCGTGTCCATATCCATGTGCGGGTTCAGTTCTAAGTAGGAGTAGGTCGCAGAAGTTATGACCCCCGGACTTGGGATCCGCCAATGATTACGAGGATCGATCGCAACCTCCGCGCTGTACGGTCATCACTAGCTCGTCCGCTGTCTACTCAACATACAGCAATCTGGCACTTTCCGAGACCGACTTCAAGCCGGTGGTTGCGGTTCAAGTGCTCCGGCAGGTCCGATGCGTAGAGGTAGAGGTAAACGTTTTGAGTTCATCCCCAGGTTTGTGATGATGCCATTATTTGTTTGTTTATACCACCACTGGAATGGCTCATGGTTGGCACATGTACCTTGGATGAGCACGACGGGGGGCCGAATTGCGGGTCTCTGACGATCAGGGCTGCGACGGAGAAGGGGAAAATACGCATGAACGCATGATGAACACATGTTACAGTCGGCGTGCCATTTTGGTTGACGCGATCGGTCGTCTGTTCTGTTTTCACCCCAAATTCAGGCGAAGCTGACGGCAACACCCACCTTCGGCTCTGTTTTCTGCCACCTGAGATGAGAATGAGATCCGCCTTTTCTTTTCCTGCTCGCAATCGCGTGCGTGCGCGTCGATCCACCGCGCGCCTTTCGCTGCGGCTCCTGCGCTCGCTCGTCGAGTTTCGTCGCCGATGCGATTTCCTGACCGCCGCACGGGACGAGGGATGACCCACCGGCCTTTTTTATTCCAGCACCGGAGTGGGCGGAAGGAGGAGTGGAGTAAAGCGCCGACGTTCCCTGCCTTGCAAGTTTACCTCGCCCGGAATTGACCCCGACATACTCGATCGATCCATGGAGCGAGACGTGAGCGTTGCACTGCAGCGGCGGTTCCTTTCAGGAACGGCAACGACAAGGGCCAATCGATTATGGATGGATTGCCAGGCCGGCCCCTGGTTCCTCTAGGCTGAGCTGACGTCTGGTCTGACCACGGGGCGATCGTGTTCTGCTAGCTTCACTGATTGACCTGTCAAGCTGTCATTGTGCTCTGCGTCGTACAATATTAGTATTCTGGTGTTCACGCGTCTCCTCACCATTGATCATCTGAGCACGCGGGCGAACCTCCATGCCAAGGACTGCTCCCCCATTCCATCATGCGAGTCATGTGACGCTTACGAGACCACCGATCACCTCTTCATCCCATGTGCACACGCAGCCTAGGTTTGAAGGCGGCTCAACATGGGCTCCCTTCATGGCGTCAGTGAGGTCCTCTCCTTCCTCCCCCCCCCCCCCCCACCTCTCCCCACGTTTGTCTCTCGGCCGTGCTGGCGAAACGGACAACTTGTTCTCCTGACACGTCTGGAAGGTCAGGAATGACGGTGTTTTCTGTAACCGTTGGTGTGCCGCGAGTGTGGTCCTTCAGAAGGCGTCCAATGACCTTCTTATGTGGAGCAAGCGGTTCGGTGACCAAGGAAGTCATCAGTTGCTGGCCGTACGCACCTTGCTCCTTGCCTCGGCCTAGCATAGTTGAGTTTGTTTCTCCCTCGCTCCTTGGTGCTGTTGTTGTTTTTCTCTTACCTTGTTGTTTTATCACTTTTTATGAAAACATTGTATGACTCTCACGTCTTTCGAGTAATATAACAACCGGGTGGAAATCTCCCTCCCCCCGCGTCATTCTCGGAAAAAAATGAAGCTGGCATCTCGTATTGAGCAGCCTATCCGGTGTTTTGAAGCCATAGATTTCCAAGAGAAACTCCAATGCAGCGACCCAAATTCAAAAAGCGTCCACTTTGCGTCCGTGCGGATCCATTTCCGGCTCAAAAATGCGTCCTGGCACGAACCGGACATGTCCCGCGTCCGCCTTGTGTCTGCATGTCGGCCGCACAACTACCACCCGCGGTCCTATTAAACGCGATCACCAACCTCGGGCCCACCTGCCAGCGGCAGGAAGCTGCTGGTTGTAGTCCTTTTTAATCCAAACGTGTGGCCGGGGCGGCCTCATCCACTTCCCCTTCCTGTCCACATCCGGCCACTTTTGCTCCCCGACGACGACCACGAAACCCTAGCCAGCTATCATCACCGTCCGCCATGGGCTTTTTCAGCAAGGGCAAGGGAAAGCTCACCGTGGGCGCAAACTCGTCCCGGACGCCAGCGCCACCTCGCCGTGGTGCGCCACCACCGCGGGAGCGCCCGTACATCCCAGTCCACCATGCCCGGTGGCACTGGTAGTATAGACAAGCTCTGTCCTACCCAGATATCAACCTCCCCCATGGTTGGCATCTAGACCCCCACCGCATCCCCATCCCAGCAGTGTCGTGGTCTGCACGCACACACGGAGGAGGTCTGTCGGCGGCGCGAGCTCCTCACCCCCAAGCAGCGGCACGATCCTGCGTACGCGGCCATCTCCCCTAACTGGGAGGTCTGGTTTGCCCTGGAGCACATGCAGGAGCGCCTTCACGGCGTCCAGTTCGATCCCGCCATCCCATCGCCACCCCTGAAGTGAAGCCAGAGGAGCAGCAAGGAGGAGGCTACCTACCAGGCCGCCCCTTGAGGAGGCAATGGCCTACGCTATTGAGCAGAGCAAGCGCGACGAGGACACGCGGTGGGAGGGTCTCGAAGAAGCCATCGCGTTGTCTGCATCGGGCGACTGCGTCCTGCCTCCTCCTCCAACTCCGTCGACGCCTCCGGCGATTCACGAGCCCAAGGTTGAGGCGGAGGAGCGCTAGCCAGAGAGTTACAAGTGGACCGGCCAGCTTCGGGAGTGGGTGTCCGCGCCTCTCATCTGGCTTCAGGCCACGCCGGAGCTGGAGACGACATATCTCCTGCACTGGAAGTCGTGCACGCTGGCGAGAGAGCGCATCGAGGCCGAGGAGCAGATGAAGCTGGAGCGCCGGTGGACGCAGGAGGAGGAGGAGAAGCGTCGGGAGTGGGAGGCGTAGGAGCGAGCCCGTCAGGCCGCGCTGCCGGCGTAGGACGCTACTCAAGCGTGGGAGGCCGCGTTCCCCTGGGCTGGGTCGGCGTCGGAGCTCATCGACTTCACCGCCCTCGACGATGATGCATAGGGCAGGCGACCTAGACTTTTTTAATTATGTTTAATGAAGTTTTATGTGGAATTGGACCGGCTTTGATCGGTGTTTTAGTGTTTAATTATGTTTAAATATCGTTGTTTGGACAGTCTTTTTTTAATGCGAGTTTGCAATTTGCGTCCACGTCTACGTTGGGCGAACTAACCGACTCATTTACAAAATCGAACACCAACGTCCGCTCGGCCGACTAAATAGACAAAAAACGAACAAACCACGCGTCCGTTTATACCGCTGTCGCGGTGGAGTTGCTCTAAAGAGTCGGATACTAGCGAGTAGCAACAAATCGATTCTTCAGGGGAGTTTGTCAATGTTACAAACTCGGCTGACCACGACCTCGGAGCAATATTTTGCATTGCTCCGAGATACACTTTCTCATCGACACTCTCATGTTTCAGTGTACAAACTTGTTTTTCCTTTGCGGTTGGTAAATTTTAGCTGACTGCCGCATTATTTTTTTGCGAGATTGGCAAACTGTTTTGGTGTGACTGAAAGTTTACGAACTTTGATTGTCCTTGACCAGCTTGAAATGGATGAGCTGGTGGGCCTGCTGCTTTATGCACTTGCTTTAAGATTACTTCTCCGGGATGACGGCGTCAGCATTGGCTGGCAAAATCCAGTATAGCACGGGCGGCGGCACAGCTGTTTTGCTCGTTCATCGCTCGTGAAGATAAAAATCCACCATGGTACAGTCATTGTTTTTGCTATAGTTCCATGGTGGGATCACAGGTCACAGAGCGTCTGCGCTCAGCATTCTCTCGAGTGGAATCACCTATTCGATCCAAAAAAGAAAAAAAGATCCTTTCAAAATGGAGACAAAAGTTAGTGATGGTTAGAGATAGAGCATCTCTAACCAACCCTTTAAAACTTTTAACTACTCATTTTGAGAAGCTAACCACATCTAGTCGACCACTCAAACCGTTGGGGGAGTAAAAATTGTAAGGAGTCGGCCCACGTCACCCATTCTCGTCGCCTGCATCGTGATGCCATGCGAGATTTAATATAGGTAGCGAAGGTTCCCTGTCTTTTCTCAAAGAGCGGCCTTGAATTATCCAACCCATGAGAGGATGTGCAATGCGACAAAGGCTCAAGTCTTTGTTAACGAATTAAATTTCAGTTCTCAACCAAACCTTTAACAAGCTTAGGGTGTAAACACTAGTATTAAAAATAGGCATGAGTATAGGCTAAAAAAATAGGCATGAATACGAGGTCTTACTCTCACAAACTTATATTTATGATCTGATATTAATTGGTGCTTTAAAAGACAACCATTATGATGTGCTTGCAACACCCATATGTGGGGGGGGGGGGGTGGGTGTCCAAAGTAAGTCTTGACCGGTGCGCGGTCTGCATGAAGAGTCAGTTACCCAACCAATGGCTCTTACCGTCGTGCGGGATTATCTTGGATATTAAAAACCAAAAAGTTGCTTTTCATTGTCGTACTAACCATTTCCTCCGTTGTTGTTTAGGGTAGCATTCCACATCCTCCTCACTCTTTACCTACTCCGTGATCAATCTACGGGGTCATGTGTACCTACAGGGCCTTTTGATCAAGAACAAGACAAGAGATAAATCCGTTACAATCCAACACATACAATACCATCAAATATAAAAAGTCATTTTAACAATCCCTCCACGAATACACTTGGTTGCAGGGTGGTGTCTAAACCCACTGCCATACTGAATTACTCACACATGGCTATTGAGTTGCAAAATAAACTCATTGCAGACGACATAAAGATGAATGATCGATTATAACATGTCTTGTAATAGTTGCGGATGTGATGCGCATTGTTTCGGTGATGATGATGGCGGTGGCTATGAATATGAGATGGGAAATGGTGGCTCCTAGGGTTGGAACATGGTTTTGGTGCTCTGTTTCGCGAATCGTGCTCTCTTGTTGGGATTTTGGCGTCTCCTCATTTATAACTCTTGGTGAGGAACCTCCTCGTGCAGGCAACGACTAGTACGACAGCGGGTAGCGGCTACAGTCGTATCAAGCACCGTCTTGCACTCTGTTTCTTCTGGTGCGCCTCCAATTCCTTCCTCTCTCGCACCAAACTTCTTGTTTCCTCATATGTGATGATTTCCTTTCATGTTCTAGACTTTTTTTATTATGGAAACAACAGTAAACAAAGGATTCCATGATCTCTCGCATTCATTAATTAGTCATTAGTGGTAACATCAAAGTGAATTTCTTGGAAATTCTGGGATTATCTAGTTTAAACAACAGTGTGATGGGCGCAAAAAATATCAATCATCACACCACCAATGCCCCTTGATTCCAGACGGAATGTAACTGTCCTTCTGCCACTCCGCTGCAATGGACACGCGCGACATTGGCCTCACCAAGGAAGAGGTTGGGGACAGAAAACTGCTCTTGGCCGCCGCGTCGTTATCCAAGGCGAGCAGCAAAGGCGGTGCCAAGGCCACAACGGCCCCGACAATGACAGGTCACCCTCTCCGTGCTCCAATCGATGGCGACCATGACGGTACTCGCCGAGGAGGATGCGAATAAGAAGAAGGCGATTGGGGCACCTCGTCCGGCTGCTTGTACCCCGTCTCCAGCAACCCTTACGCCCCCACGCCCCGCACGTTCGGCCATCGCAACCGCCGCCAAGGACCGTGGCCGCCAAGTGGTTGATGAAATGACAAAGAAGTAAAGTTTTGTGCCTTTTATCTTTGGCAGATATATTGGTGATTGCTTGCTGACGTAGGGTGATGAGCTTTATTGTTGTTGATTGTAGCGTGGAGGAGTTGAATGCAACCAAATTGCCATCTCGGTTGGAGGAATCACACATTGTTGGCCTTGATGATCTACACTATGAAGAGTCGATGTTTGTTCAACAAGAAGATTTGGAGGAGGAGGAGGATCCAGAAGTGGAGGAGGGGGATAAGGAGGTGGCCGATGAGGTCTATGATCCCATGGAGACACAAGGAAGTGTGAAGAGATCAAGGACACACAACTATTCCCAAGAAGAAGACATTGCTTCTTGTCGTGCCTAGATGAACATGTCGCTTGATGCATTAGTTGACACAAATAAATCGAAGGTCATTTTTGGGGTAGAACTGAAGAGTACCATAGCAACATTGTGGGCTTCCTATGAAGCCAAAATCAAAGCTCGCTTGGGCACCGTTGGGGCACCATCGAAGAGCAATGCAACAGATGGTCCAATTGTATTAATCAAGTCAACCATTCACCACCGGGTGGGGAGCAAATCACGACGTACCTATCATCCAATAGTTATACAAGCAACACAACAAGAAGAACAGTGACAAGGGTATCACATTGCACCATTGCTACAAAGAACTTTGCAACAACGAGAAGTGGATTAGGAGGAACTTTGATACGACTTTTTCGATTGTGTGACTCTACACATGTATCCTCACAATTAGTGGCGCCTACAAGAATGTCAGGCCCCGCACCCTGACCCACACCCATGTCGCTCTAGCGGGTGGTCGGGGCGGGCCAACTCTAGCCGTCGGCAGAGGCCTCCTCCTCTCACTCCCTCTCCTCGCCGCCGCCAGGGCGTGCTGCCAGGCAAAGCCCGGACGGCGTCGGCGGCGCGGAGCTCCTCTCCCCACGGCTGGCGGGTCTGTCGCGAGCGGGCTTCTCTTGCAGGTGGTGGCACGCTGGCGGTAGGGCATGGCGGTGCAGCCATGGGCGTCGGCAACGGGATCACGTGCGTGCCGCACGCCCGCGGCGACTCCTGGTAGCGGCGTGGGGGGCCGTCCGCTGTGCGCCCGGGGTGTCCGTCGTGGCTCAATCTTGTGCGGCCAGATCTGGTCGTCGGCACCTCGGGTGGCCCTGGGCTCCCCACCGACGGCAATGGTGGCCCCTGGTTGGGATTTCCCTCCAGGTGCTTGCTCCGGCTGGGTCTTCCCGTGCTTCGGGTTGACGCGATGGTGGTAGCTCGTGGGGGCTGCACGGGTCGTCAACAGGGGCGCGACACGACGTTTGGTGCTAGACGACAGGCTACGGGTGGTGGTTGCGACCTCCCTTCTCCTAGGTGCGGGTCAGCGGCACGCGTCTCGCTCTCGTCAAGGTGACTCCTACCTAAGGTTTGTGCTCGGGCGGACCAGATCTGGGCCCGAGGCAGGTCGGAGCTTGTGCTGCTCTCGTTAGGTGAAGTTCGGTGCGGTCCGGATGGTGCTTGCTGGAGGTGCTCGTGCTCTTCTCGTGGGTGCGCGGTTGATGGCGATGGTCGTGATTCCGTTGCGTCGTTACACGGGTCAGCGCCGTGGCCACGCACATGGCGTTGATGTCTACTACACAACCTTCTTCATGTAGACTCGTGTTGGGCCTCCAAGCGTAGAGTTTTGTAGGACAACGGCAATTTTCCCTCAAGTGGATGACCTAAGGTTTATCAATCCATGGGAGGTTTAGGATGAAGATGGTTTCTCTCAAACAACCCTGCAATCAAATACAAGAAATCTCTTGTGTCCCCAACACACCCAATACAATGGCAAATTGTATAGGTGCACTAGTTCGGTGAAGAGATGGTGATACAAGTGCAATATGGATGGTAGAAATAGGTTTTTGTAATCTGAAACTATAAAAATAGCAAGGTAACAAATAGTAAACAGCAAGCAAAACATTGTATAAATGCTTGGAAACAAGGCCTAGGGTCCATACTTTCACTAGTGCAATTTCTCTCAACAATATCAACATAGTTGAATCATATATAAGTACCTCTCGTGCGACAAAGAGTTCACTCCAAAGTCAAAAATAGCGGAGAACTAACGAAGAAATTATTGTAGGGTACGACACCACCTCAAAGTTATCTTTTCTGCTCAATCTTGTGAGCTATCCCTATAAGTGTCACGAACAACCCTAGAGTTCGTACTAAAATAACACCTTAAGATACACATCAACCAAAACCCTAATGCCACCTAGATACTCCAATGTCACCACAAGTACCCATGGGCTTGATTATACGATATGCATAACATAATTTCAGATTCATCATGTTCAATCCAACACAAAGAACTTCAAAGAGTGCCCCTAAGTTTCTACCGAAAAGTCAAGACAAAAACCTGTGCCAACCCCTATGCATAGATTCCCAAGGTCATGGAACCCACAAGTTGGTCACCAAAACATACATCAAGTGGATCAATAGAACATCCCATTTTCACCACGGATATCCCATCACAAGACATACATCAAGTGTTCTCAAATCCTTAAAGACTCAATCCGATAAGAAAACTTCAAAGGGAAAACCCAATTCATCACAAGAAGATAGAGAGGGGAAACTCTATATGATTTATCTATATCAATAATGCTCGCGGTACATCAAGATCGTGCCATCTCAAGAACACGAGAGAGAGAGAGAGATCAAACACATAGCTACTGGTACATACCCTTAGCCCCGAGGGTGAACTACTCCCTCCTCGTCATTGAGGCCGCTGGGATGATGAAGATGGCCTCCGGTGATGGTTTCCCCCTCCGGCAGGGTGCCAGAACAGGCTCCCAATTATTTTTTTTGTGGCTCTGGAGGCTTGCGATGGTGGAACTCCCGATCTAGGTTTCTTTTCGGAGGTTTCTATATTTATAGGAATTTTTGGTGTTGGAATCACGTCAAGGAGGTGCTCGAGGGGCTCACAAGCTTGCTAGGCCGTGCCTAGCAGGCTTGTGGCCTCCTCGTCCACTTCCTGGCCCAACTCTTCACTCCAGTATCTTTTATATTTTCCAAAAAAAATCTCCGTAAATTTTTAGCCCATTCCGAGAACTTTTATTTCTGCACAAAAAGAACACCACGGTAGTTCTGCTGCAAACAACATCAGTCCATGTTAGTTCTAATAAAATCATACCAAAATCATATAGAATTAGTGTAAACATGGCATGAATACTTTCTAAATTATAGATACGTTGGAGACGTATCAGGATCCCCAAGCTTAATTACTGCTCGTCCTCGAGTAGGTAAATGATAAAATAAATAATTTATGAGTGAATGCTAGCATAGTGCATAAATTTGATCAATGATAGGTCCAAACACTTTTTCTAGCATCATTATATATCATAAACAGTATGTCATCTCATAAAACTTCTCATGATGAAATAACAAGCTATCCACATGTTAAAGTATAGACTAACAAACTATGCTTTCAATCACCAAACAATTGCAATTCATCTTATTTTCAGGAAGGGTCTATGTAAGAGCTTTGATTTAGCAAATTCCACATACTCAACTATCATACAGTCTTCCATGATTGCTAACTCTCAAAGCATATTTTTAGAGCAAATGGCATCCGTCGAACACAAAGAAATACAGGAACTTAAAGTTTCGCCTCTCAACTTATTTACCATATAGATAATTGTCAACAATATTAATTCATGATCAAATATATTTGAATGGACATATATGCTTGGATCTTTCCCTAACACATGATGCTTGCCAAGAGAAAAAGGCGAAATATAGGAAGTGGTGAAGATCACCATGACTCATGCATAAAGGTAAGTACTATAAAGTAAAAGATAGGCCTTCGCAAAGGGAAGCACTGATTTGCAGAGGTGCCAGAGCTCGAGATTTTAAAACAGAGATGAATAATAATTTTGGCGCGGTATGCTTTCATTGTCACCATAACAACCGAGAGATCTCGGTATCTTCCATGCTAGATACATTATAGGCGGTTCCCAAATAGAATGGTAAAGTTTTTACTCCCCCTCCACCAATCAATCACACTCCACAGTGAGTCGAATCCACGGGTACTGTCCATACCAACAACATTCCTGGGGGAGTTTTGTTTAATTATTTGCATTTTTTTCTTTGATTTCGGGATTGGGAATCCCTATTACCAGCCACTTTCTCGTGAATGATAGTGAATCAACACATATCGTGAGAATAACCCACCTAGCATGGAAGATACTGACAACCCCTAGTTACTATATGAGCAATTCGGGCATACAAAACAGAATATTATTTTTAGGTTTAGAGTTTGGCACATGCAAATTTACTTGGAACGGCAGCTAAATACCGCATATAGGTAGGTATGGTGGACTCATATGGAACAACTTTGGGTTTAAGGGTGTTTGGATGCACAAGCAGTATTTCTACTTGGTGCGGAAGTTTTCGCTAATATGAGGTGGAAGCAAGTACCACATGTTGGAGGATCCATAACAATATAACTTCCATACAAATATGCCCAAGCATAACCCATTACGTTGTCTTCCTTGTCCAACTTCAACTAATTTGCTCAAGTTTGAAAATAATTAATGGGTATTCACCATCATAGAAGAAGTCTAAGATAGTAAATTTATATGTGAAATCTCTCTTCCTTCAATATTCTTTCATGAATGGTTCAAGTGACCAATGTGATGTTTGCTAACTTTCAATAAATTTTACCACCTATACTTCTTATAGTGAAGTCATTACTCCCAATGGGATAAGCATATAAAACATGTATAATCTCAGATTTAAGATATTCGATTCATTCAACCATTTACTCATAGGATATAAGTGAAGCACGAGAGTAAAGGACAAAATTACTCCAAAACAGATAAGTGAAGATTAATGAGTAGTCAAACAATTAAGTAGCTATGTGAGGACTCTCTCCCCCTCAAGAAATATTTTAATATCTTAAGTGCTTTATTCAAACATCAATAAAAAAATAGCACTCCAAGAATAGCACGCATCATGTGAACGAATAAAAATTTAGGCTCAACATAGGCTAATCGATAATTGTTGATGAAGAGAGGTGGGATGCGTAGCATCCCCAAGCTTAGATGCTTGAGAGTTCTTGAAATATTTACTTGGGGTGCCTTGGGCATCCCCAAGATTGAAATTTTGTATCTCGTTCAATCCTCTCATACCACGGTTTCACCTATTCTCAAAAACTTCATCCACACAAAACTCAAAAAGAACTCGTGAGATAGGTTAGTACACATAATAATAAATCAACTCTTTATGTACTGAAAAGACAAGTTGCATAATAATTTTCAAGCATTAGGTACTATCATTTCCACAATTTATATCTACCAATATAGGTTATGGAAACTATAGGGTAACTAGATAGCGAAACTATGACAGCAATCTGTCTAAACAGAACAGTCTGTAGCAACTTATGAAAACAGTGTACTTATGTAACTCAAACAATTATGAAAATTTAGGACATTCTATAAAATTTATATGACCATAATGTGTAAAAAATTTAGAAACTTTCCACGTTCTAGTAAATATGAAAATTCAAATGCTACAGCAGAAGTTTCAGTTTTCACACAGCACACATCAAAACATGCAATGCAAACATCCTAACGCACTTATTGGAGATTTTTATTGAAAAACAAGATTATAAATAACACCTAACAGAAATTAACAAAATATAATGACGACCGAAGCAAAGCACATATTGTGTGACGAATAAAAATATAGCTTCAAGTAAGATATACCGATAGTGTTGAAGATGAAAGAGGGGATGCCTTCTGGGGCATCCCCAAGCTTAGATGCTTGAGTCTTCCTTTAATATTACCTTGGGGGTGCCTTGGTCATCCCCAAGCTTAGGTTCTTGTCACTCCTTATTCTCCTCATATAGGTGTCTCACTCAAAACTTGAAAACTTCAATCACACAAAATTTAACGGAACTTCGTGAGATGGGTTAGTGTAGGAAATATAGATCATTCACTTAGGTACTATCAAGACAAGATTCATAATTGTTACCAAATGATACCTACTGCATTACATCATTCCCACAATTTATATTACTCAATATAAGCTATAGGAACACTTGAAACAATCAAATTGCATGCAAAACAGAATCTGTCAAAAACAGAACAGTCTGTGAAGATCTGAATCATCACCAAACTTCCGTGACTCTAAAAATTCTGAAAAATTATAAAAACTCAACGAATTTTCATATAAATGTTTTGTAAACATTTCAGAATTTTTTGATGCTCCAGTAAAATCAGATAACTCATATACTAGACGCAAAACTTTCCGTTTTTGCACAGAATCAAACAAGCAAGCATCCACACTATCCCAAACGATTTACTTGGCACTTTATTGAAATAAAATACACAAAACATGATTAATACAGTATATTAATCATGTGAACACATCAAAACAGAAAGTAAAAGTGTTGGGTTCTCTCCCAACAAGCGCTTTTCTTTAATGCCTTTTAGCTAGGCATGATGATTTGAGTGATGCTCGTATAGGAATAGTAGTTGAAACATGCAAAAGAGCATAATGAATCTCATGACAAGCAAATTTAAGTCTAACCCACTTCCTATGCATAGGTATTTTGTGAACAAACAATTTATGGGAACAACAATCATCTAGCATAGGAAGGCAAAACAAGCATAAATTCAAAACTTTGAACACATAGAGAGGAAACTTGATATTATTGCAATTCCTACAAGCAGATGTTCCTCCCTCATAATAATTTTCAGTAGCATCATGAAGAAATTCCACAATATAACCAGAACATAAATCATTATTTTTATGATGCACAAGGATAGAAAATATGTCACTCTCCACATAAGCAATTTCCTTCTCATTTAAAATACTGGGAGCAAACTCAACAAAATAACTATCATGACATACTTGATTGACATAACCACTTTGAATATTAAAATCATGATGACACGTTTCATGTTTACCATTACTCTTTATAGCATACGTGTCATCACAATAATCATCATAAATATGAGGCATGTCATAATCACAATAATCATCTTATGAAATTCCTATAAGATAAATAAGTTTGGAGGCAAAATTTTAAGCCCCTATCTTTCTCTGTGTTCGATGGATGATATTTGTTCTAAAAATATGCTTTGAGTGCTAGCAATCATGGAAGACTATATGATACTTGAGTATGTGTAATTTGCTAAATCAAAGCTTTTAAATAGACCCTTCCTGAAAATAAGATGAATTGCAATTGTTTGGTAACTGAAAGCATAGTTTGTTAGTCTATACTTTCAACATGTGGATAGCTTGTTATTTCATCATGAGAAGTTTTATGAGATGAGCTACTGTTTATGATATATAATGATGCTAGAAAAAATGATTGGAATTGCCATTGATCAAATTTATGCACTATGCTAGCATTCACACTTCATATATTATTTCTATTATCATTTACCTACTCGAGGACGAGCAGGAATTAAGCTTGGGGATGCTGATATGTCTCCAACGTATCTATAATTTATGAAGTATTCATGCCATGTTTACAATAATTCTATATGATTTCGGTATGATTTTATTAGAACTAACCCGGACTGACGCTGTTTTCAGCAGAACTACCATGGTGTTGTTTTTGCGCAGAAATAAATGTTCTCGGAATGGCTGAAAATTTACGGGGAATATTTTTGGAAAATATAAAAAATACTGGAGCGAAGAGCTGGGCCAGAAGGTTCTCGAGGAGGCCACAAGCCTCAGGGGCGAGGCCACCCCCGCTAGCCGCGACCACCAGGCTTGTGGGCCCTCGGGAGTCCACCGACCTCCCTCTCATCTCTATAAATCGTCATATATTCCAGAAACCCAACGAAGAACCTAGATCAGGAGTTCCGCCGCTGCAAACCTCCAGAGCCACGAAAAAACAATTGGGAGCCCGTTCTGGCACCCTGTCGGAGGGGGGAAACCATCACCAGAGGCCATCTTCATTATCCCGACGCTCTCCATGACGAGAAGCGAGTAGTTCACCCTCGGGGCAGAGGGTATGTACCAGTAGCTATGTGTTTGATCTCTCTCTCTCTCTCTCTCTCTCTCTCTCTCGTGTTCTTGAGATGGCACGATCTTGTTGTACCTCGAGCTTTGTTGATATAGATTGAATCACATGAAGTGTTTCCCCTCTCAATCTAGTTGTGATGAATTGAGTTTTCCCTATGAAGTTTACTTATCAGATTTAGTCTTTAAGGATTTGAGAACACTTGATGTATGCCTTGCGATGGGATAGCTGTGGTGACAATGGGATGTTCTGTTGATCCACTTGATGTATGTTTAGGTGATCAACTTGCGGGTTTCGTGACCTTTGGAATCTATGCATAGGGGTTGGCACACGTTCTTATCTTGACGTTTCGGTAGAAACTTTGGGGCACTCTTTGAAGTTCTTTGTGTTGGATTAATAAATCTAAAATTGTGTGATGCATATCGTATAATCAAGCCCACGGGTACTTGTCGTGACATTGGAGTATCTAGGTGACATTAGGGTTTTGGTTGATGTGTATCTTAAGGTGTTATTTTAGTACGAACTCTAGGGCTGTTCGTGACACTTATAGGGATAGCTCATAAGATTTATCAGAAAAGATAACTTTGAGGTGGTTTCGTACCCTACAATAATTTCTACGTTTGTTCTCTACTATTTGTAACTTTGGAGTGAACTCTTTGTCGCACGAGAGGTATTTACATATGATTCAACTATGTCACTAATGTTGAGAGAAATTACACTAGTGAAAGTATGAACCCTAGGCCTTGTTTCCAAGCATTTATACAACGTTTTGCTCACCGTTTACTATTTATTACCTTGCTGTTTTTATATTTTCAGATTACAAAAAACTACATCTACCATCCATATTGCACTTGTATCACCATCTCTTCGCCGAACTAATGCACCTATACAATTTACCATTGTATTGGGTGTGTTGAGGACACAAGAGACTCTTTGTTATTTGCTTGCAGGGTTGTTTGAGAGAGACCATCTTCATCCTATAGCTTCGACGGATTGATAAACCTTAGGTCATCCACTTGAGGGAAAATTGCCGCTGTCCTACAAAACTCTGCGCTTGAAGGCCCTACACGAGTCTACAAGAGGAAGGTTGTGTAGTAGACATCAATAACCAGCACATAAAGCATTATTTTCATGATCTACAAGCATAGAAAATTTATCACTCTCCACATAAGCAAACTTCTTCTCATTCATAATAGTGTGAGCAAACTGAAGAAAATAACTATCATGTGACACTTGATTGACATAACCACTTTGAATATTAAAATCATGATGACAAGTTTCATGGTTGTCATTACTCTTTATAGAATACGTGTCATCACAATAATCATCATAGATAGGAGGGATGTCATAATCATAATAGTTTTGCTCATCAAAACTTGGGGGACTAAAAATATCTTCTTAATCAAACATAACATCCCCAAGCTTGTGGATTTGCATATCATTAGCATCATGAATATTCAGAGAATTCATACTAACAATATTGAAACCATGCTCATCACTCAGATATTTAGTGCCAAACATTTTAAGAACTTCTTCTTCTAACACTTGAGCACAATTTTCCTTTCCATCATTTTCATGAAAGGCATTAAATAGATGAAGCATATGAGGCAACCTCAATTCCATTTTTTTGTAGTTTTATTTTATAAAACCAATCTAGTGAAAAACAAGAAACTAAAATATTTAATTGCAAGATCTAAAGATATACCTTCAAGCACTCACCTCCCTGGCAACGGCGCTAGAAAAGAGCTTGTTGTCTACTACACAACCTTCTTCTTGTAGACTCGTGTTGGGCCTCCAAGTGCAGAGTTTTTTAGGACAGCGACATTGTATAGGTGCACTAGTTCGGCGAAGATATGGTGATAAAAATGCAATATGGATGGTAGATATAGGTTTTTGTAATCTGAAAATATAAAAACAGCAAGGTAACAAATAGTAAATAGCGAGCAAAACGTTGTATAACTGCTTGGAAACAAGGCCTACGGTCCATACTTTCACTAGTGCAATTTCTGTAAACAATATTAACATAGTTGAATCATATATAAGTACCTCTCGTGCGACAAAGAGTTCACTCCAAAGTCACAAATAGCGGAGAACTAACAAAGAAATTATTGTAGGGTACGAAACCATCTCAAAGTTATCTTTTCTTATCAATCTTGTGAGCTATCCCTATAAGTTCACGAACAACCCTAGAGTTCGTACTAAAATAACACCTTAGGATACACATCAACCAAAACCCTAATGTCACCTAGATACTCCAATGTCACCACATGTACCCATGGGCTTGATTATACGATATGCATCACATAATTTCAGATTCATCATTTTCAATTCAACACAAAGAACTTCAAAGAGTGCCCCAAAGTTTCTACCGGAAAGTCAAGACCAAAATGTGTGCCAACCCCTATACATAGATTCCCAAGGTCATGAAACCCGCAAGTTGATCACCAAAACATACGTCAAGTGGATCAATAGAACATCCCATTGTCACCACGGATATCCCATTGCAAGACATACATCAAGTGTTCTCAAATCCTTAAAGACTTAATCCGATAAGAAAACTTCAAAGGTAAAACTCAATTCATCACAAGAAGATAGAGAGGGGAAACTCCATATGATTCATCTATATCAATAATGCTCGCGGTACATCAAGATCGTGCCATCTCAAGAATAAGAGAGAGAGAGAGAGATCAAACACATAGCTACTAGTACATACCCTCATCCCCAAGGGTGAACTACTCCCTCCTCGTCATGGAAGCCACCGAGATGATCAAGATGGCCTCCGGTGATGGTTTCCCCCTCCGACAGGGTGGCGGAACAGGCTCCCGATTGGTTTTTCGTGGCTCTGGAGGATTGCGGCGGCGGAACTCCCGATCTAGGTTTCTTTTCGGAGATCTCTATATTTATTGGAATTGTTGGCGTTGGAATCACGTCAAGGAGGTGCTCGAGTGACCCATATGCTTGCTAGGCATAGCCAGGGGGTGGCCGCGCCTAGCAGGCTTGTGGCCTCCTCGTCCACTTCCTCGCCCAGCTCTTCACTCTAGTATTTTTTATATTTTCCAAAAATATTCTCTGTAAATTTTGAGCCCATTCCGAGAACTTTTATTTCTACACAAAAACAACACCACGGTAGTTCTACTGAAAGCATCATCACTCCAGGTTAGTTCTAATAAAATCATACCAAAATCACATAGAACTACTATAACATGGCATGAATACTTCATAAATTATAGATACGTTGGAGACGTATCAGGCGTCGTGTGAGCTCGCCTCAGTATGACTTGAGGCTTGCTCATCGACGACCGTCAGCAGTCATGGAGTCATGCCCCCTGTTAGTGCATCTAGTGCCCCTTAGTGACTTTGGTGTATTGAAGACATAGGTTAAGGTACTAATGTGTCTGTGAGTGTACACAGGCTCTATAAGTCAATGAGGAGTTTGATACATCTGAAGATTACCGACCCCTAAAAATGTATGTCTTCAACTAAAGACTTTGGTGAAGACTTTGCTGAAGACTTTGGTATTCCCTGAAGACTTTGAAAATGAAAAAGTTGGTGTGACCTTGAAGATATGAACGAGGACTATGAAGCGTGAAGACTTTTGTTTTCGTAGTTTCATTTCTTTATCTGAGTCATAGGAAACACTGTACTGTTAAAGGGGGCCAAGGAAATCCTAAGGAAAATTTCCAACTAATGCTCAACTCCAAAATCCTCAACCTATTCAATCCTTCGAGTGAAACCTTTAGAAATCTCTTACGGTTCATTCAAGTTCTTCAGTGATAGAGACAAAGTTCTTCTGGTCTATGAGGAAATTGATCTGACTAAGGAGTTAGGATTTCGCCAGTGCGAATTGCCTACAAGTGAGGAACATGATAAACCTGAGGACTTTCATAGTTCGAAATTCCGATCGTTGTTGTGCTTAGCACCAGCTGTCCCCAATCATAACATCCACATAACGGTCATATAATTGGGGGCATTTATGTCTTATCATGTCAGGTTGCACCCTGGCTATAAATAGCCACCCCCCACAACCACTAGTTGGTTGGCTGCTCCGAGAGAGAACTAACACTTGTCATTTGAGAGCAACCCATCCTCCAAGGACTTTGAGAGAAAATCATCAGTGAGGAAAAACCCACAACCCAACCACCGAACCCAAAGTGATTGAGCATCACTGAAGAAATTCCTGTGTGGAACCGACGCTTGTTATCTTTGAGGACTGTGCATCCTCTAGACGGTTAGGCGTCATGGTCTAGTGCATCCTGTAGTCAATTGGGAATCATGAAGTGACCTTGGTCTAGAGCATCCAGCAGTAAATTGTGGATCACCGGGTGACTAGTTTGTGAGGGTTTTGGAAGTCTACCCTGAAGACTTACCACGAGTGTTGGGCGAGGACTATGTGACCTTAGCTCAAGGAGAATACGGTAAGGACTATGTGTCCTCTGGTTTAAATACCAGGCCACTCCAAACCAGATGTATGACTGTCACAACAGTTGGAACTGGGTCATCAAACCATTGTCTTCATCAAGCTACCTGGTTCTATTTCCTGCATCAAAAAGTCATCATAAAGCTACCTGGTTCTATTTCCTGCATCAAACCATTGTCTTCATCAAGCTATCTGTCACAACAGTTGGAACTGGGTCATCAAACCATTGTCACAACAGTCTAGAAGTTCTCAAGGAGAGGTGGATTTGGAAAGTCATCAAAAAAGTGGCTTGAGGAGATCAGACTCCTCAGAAGACAACAAGAAAAGAACCTATCATCGTTGCAAGAAGCCTGGTCGCTCTATCTCTGACTGTCCTCTTTGGGAAAAAGATATAATGAAGAAGAAGAAATACAAGGATGATAGTTCTGATGACTCTAAGAAAAATAAGAAATCTTCAAAGTCCTCATCTGCAAAGTCCTCATCTTCAAAGTCCTCAAAGAACAAGAAGAATGGTTCGAGAAAGGCTCGAGCATTCATCGGCAAGGAAATGGATTCTGAGGAAGAATCTGAAGAATATGAAGAAGAGGAAGAATCTGAGGTGGAATCAGAATCTGGTGTCACTAGCCTTGCTCTCGCTACTGCTTTCATTAGCAAGTCCATCTTCAACGATGAAGAATATGACCTCTCCAACGACTTTGACGTCAGCAATGATGATTATGCTCCTACCTATTGCTTCATGGCAAAAGGATCAAAGGTACACAAACATCATTCCTCGTCTGAATCAAGTGAAGGTGAATCTGATGAATTTGTGAAACCTAGCTATGCTAAACTTGTTAAACTTGCCACTAAGCAACAAAGTGCACTTGAAAAGCTTTAGAAAATGCTAGACAAAAGCGATGATATGTTGAACAATGAAGTGGATCGGACTCAAACTCTATCTGACGATCTCAAAAGTCTTCAGATAAAGTATGATAACCTTCAGATTCATCATAACGACCTCTTAGCCGATCATGAGAAGCTTTCATATGAATTTCTTCAAAGAAAGCAAGATCTTGAGAAACTGAGGGTGTCACATGAGGTTCTCCAAAGGGAAAACGATTCCTTACGGGCTCAACAGATCAGTACTTCTTAGGAAGAACTTGTTCCACCTTGTTTGAAATGCATCGAACGTGAAACTGCTAATTCTTCGCCTGAATGTTTAAATGCTTCTATCACTGCAAATTCTTCAACTATTCCGGTGGTCTCAAATTCCTCATCTGAGGATACCACAAGTATCACTGACGGCAATGCAGGGTTGAAGGAATTGTATGTGACAGGCATGTACAAAAGTCTCAAAGGGCATCAAACCCTTTGCGATGTCCTCAAAAAGCAAATTCTGAACAGGAACCCTAGACAAGAGGGTATTGCCTTTGTGAGGAAACTCAACGCTGATGGTTCCTACTGGACACCTGAACAGTACCCCAAAACCTCATGGGTTGCTATGAAAGGACCTCCTGTAGATCCATCCACTTTATCTGGCTTTACTTGTGAAGCTTCATATTCCTTTGATGAGTCACTTGACTCCAACTACAAATTCTTCAAAAATCAGAAAGGTGAAGTATTTGCTAGATTTGTTGGATCTAACTGCAGGAATGGCTCTCCTATGAAGAAAATCTGGGTTCCCAAGAGCTACCTACAAAATCTTCAAGTGAATTCCCTCACGACACCACTCATGAAGAATAGGAACCCCAGATCAAATTCCTCATATGGACCAAAGTCTTCACTTGGACCAAATTCCTCAAATGGTCAAAAATATCATTCTCGTGCTAATGCATCTGTTTCGCAAGGAAAATCTAAGAGTTCTGAATATGCGCATTATTCTTCAAATCATTATATTCATAAGTCCTTGAAGAATTTCTCTGCTTATTCATTTGAGTACTCTAACCCTCACCCAGTGAAACGAAGTGCACTTGCTTCAATGCCTTCCTTCTCATATGGTGCTCGCAGAATGATGAACTCTTTGCCACCCCTCCAGATGTGGGTGGTGAAGAAATTGAACTAATATCTTATGCGGGGTCAGGTCTCCAGATGAATTTAAACATCTCATGAATTTGTTGGAGACTTGAGGAAATGCTTGAAAGGACGCAAGCTAATCTTGTAGAAATGAATTCTTCATTTCTCACGTCCTCACACTACTTGCTTACTATCTTGTGTGATGAAATCCTGTCTGATGAAATTTATGTCATATTCTTCACTCTGAATCATATGAGTTCATAAGTTGTACTAATTCATCTGCAAGATGATACTCCAAAAGCTACCGAGTGGGTCCTTGACAGTGGATCTACAAACCACATGACTGGTGACAACAATCTACTACTGAATTTGCCACTTGCTCCATCTTCTCTGAAGTATATCACCTATGCAGACAAACGAAAAAAGCAAGGTATTGGGACTTGGTAAGGTTGCAATCTCAAAGGACCGAACCATGGATAAGGTGATGCTTGTCGAATCCCGTGGGTTCAACCTTACGTCTGTCCCAATGCTTTGTGATCTTGATATGATTGTCGTATTTGGAAAATTTCGTTGTGTCGTCATCATGGAATCTGACAATTCAAAAGTCTTCAAAGGCTTTAGGAGAGGAGACTTGTATATTGTTGATTTCTCTATAGGTCCTCAGCCTGCCACATGTTTACTTGCAAAGTCCTCAGAAGGATGGTTGTGGCATCGAAGACTTGGGACATGCCGGTATGAGGAACTTGCACACACTCGTGAAGAAAAAGCACGTCATTGGCATCGAAGGTGTCAAATTCCTCAAGGATCACCTCTATGGTGCATGTGAGTCTGGAAAGATGACCAGATCCAAGCATCCCTCGAAGACAATCATGACCACAACACAACCTTTTGAATTTCTTCACATGGATCTCTTTTGCCCCACTCATTACTCCACACTAACAAATCCTTGAAGTTTGTATGGCTTTGTCATTGTTGATTATTAATCTCGATACACTTGGGTGCATATTATTCTGTACAAGACTGAAGTGCAGGATGTCTTCAGACGATTTGCTTCAAGGGCCTCCACCAACTTTGGCGTCAAGATCAAGCATATTAGGAGTGATAATATGACTGAGTTCAAGAACACTAATCTTGATGAATACCTTGATGAACTTGGTATTACTCATGAGTTATTTGCCCCTTATACTCCTCAGTAGAATGGCGTCGTGGAGCGCAAGAACTGGACTCTTGTTGAGATGGATCGCACCATGCTTGATGAATACAAGACTCCTCGTCGCTTCTGGCCTGAGGCAATTTATACTGCATGCCACATCATCAACATGGTATATCTTCACAAATTCTTCAAGAAGACTTTGTATGAACTTATGACTGGCAAGAAACCCAATGTAAGTTATCTCAAAGTCTTCAGTGCAAAATGCTGGATTAGAGATCCTCACCACAGTTCTAAATTTGCATCAAAAGCACATGAAGGTTTTATGCTTGGTTATGGAAAGGACTCGCACACCTACAGAGTCTTCAACACCTACCACCACAAGGTTGTTGAAACTATAGATGTGCGGTTCAATGAAACTGATGGCTCACAAAGAGAGCACCTGCCTTCTGTGCTGGATGAACAGTCTCCTGAGGAATCCATTAAGCTGAAGGCTACTGAAGACATCATACCCACTGAGGAAGTCATTCCAACGAATGAAGACATTCATGTTGATACACCTGAAGAAAATGGTGTTGATGAAAATCCTCAGCCACGTCAACCTGCTCACCCAAGAGATGCCAATGAAGTGCAGATTGACAAAATCATCGATGACATCAACGCACCAGGTCCCCTCACTCACTCAAAAGCTTCACATTTAACTAACTTTTCTGGGAACTTTGCTTTTGTCTCTACCATAGAGCCCACCAAAGTTGATGAAGCATTCAAGGAGCCTGAGTGGATTCAAGCTATGCAAGAGGAATTGCATCAATTCAAGCTCAACAACATGTGGGAACTTGTCAAACAGCCAGATCCTCGCAAGCATAACATCATAGGTACCAAGTGGATCTACCTAAACAAGCAAGATGAAAATGGCCTTGTGGTAAGGAATAAGGCTCGTCTTGTAGCTCAAGGCTACACACAGGTTGAGGGAATTGACTTATGCTAACCAACATGATATCATCTTATATCAAATGGATGTGAAAAGTGTGTTTCTCAATGGTAAGCTTGAGGAAGAAGTATATGTTGCTCAACCCCCTGGTTTTGAAGACCCTAAGCATCCTGACAAAGTCTTCAGACTCAACAAGGCCCTCTATGGTCTCAAGCAGGCCCCTCGGGCGGTATGACACTCTGAAGGAATTCCTCATGAAGAAAGGCTTCAAACCCGGTTCACTCGACCCAACTCTTTTCACCAAATCCTATGACAATGAACTGTTCATATGCCAAATATACATAGACGATATTATCTTTGGTTGTACTGACAAACATTACAATGATGAATTTGCCTATATGATGAGTGAAGAATATAAAATTTCTATGATGGGAGAGTTGAAATTCTTCTTAGGTCTTCAAATTCATCAGCAAGACAACGGCATCTTCATCTCACAAGAGAAATACCTCAAGGATGTTCTGAGGAAATTCAACATGCAAGACTGCAAAGGCG
The DNA here is from genome assembly GCA_022496015.1 of Hordeum marinum. NCBI lineage: Eukaryota > Viridiplantae > Streptophyta > Magnoliopsida > Poales > Poaceae > Hordeum > Hordeum marinum. The sequence continues at coordinate 413,470,084 of CM039673.1, forward strand.
TCAAAACTCCAATGCCATCAAAAGGACACCTCTGCACTAACGAAAATGGTAAAGATTTCGATCAGAAGGTATACTGCTCCATGATTGGCTCATTATTGTATTTATGTGCATCTAGGCCTGATATTATGCTGAGTGTGTGCATGTGTGCCCGATTCGAAGCAACACCGAAGGAATCACACCATAAGGTTGTGAAACATATTCTTCGATACTTAGCTCACACACCAACGCTTGGATTATGGTATCCCAAGGGCTCAAATCTTCACCTTATTGGATACTCTGATGCTGACTATGCTGGAGATTATGTGGATTGCAAGTCAACCTCACGCACATGTCATTTCCTCGGACGATCCTTAGTCTATTGGTCCTCGAAGAATCAGAATTGCATCTCATTGTCTACTGCTGAAGCTGAGTACATTGCTGCTGGTTCATGCTCCGCTCAGCTGCTGTGGATGAAGCAAACCCTCAAGGAATACGACATCAAGTTGAAGAATGTGCCTCTCTACTGCAACAATGAGAGTGCCATCAAGATTGCTTACAACCCAGTTCAGCATTCCAAGACCAAGCACATCCAGATTCGTCACCACTTCCTTCGAGATCATGTACTCAAGGGCGACATCTCCATCGACCACATTCCCACTGAAAAACAACTGGCCGATATCCTCACAAAGCCCTTGTATGAAAAGAGATTTTGCAAGTCGCGGTGTGAGCTAAATATCTTAGAATCTTCGAATGTTTTGAAGAAGGACACATATCCTAACACTTTTGCAAAATTGATGACTTAGATGTGCAACACACGAAGTAACGTTTTTCTTCAATCAATGAAGAATAACCCCCTAAGTGTGAAGAAATTAATAAAGAATTTGATTCTCAGAACCCTACGACAATTGTACGCGGTGTCTGAAATCATCATTCTTATACGGTGGGTCACACCACCAACCAAAGTTGAAATTCTTCAAAATTGAGTTTTTCATCATTTTGCAAATTCTTCAAGTATTCAAATTCCTCAAGTTTTCAAATTCCTCAACTTTTCAAATTCTTCAAACTTTGATACTCATGTTCTTCATTGACTATATATATATATATTTGAGTTTTCAGTGTTCTCAACAACATTCACTTATTGCTAATTCTTCAAGTTGATTTTCATCTAAGTGAATGTGATCGGACCCCTTCCCCCTCTATGCTAAACTCAAACAAGTCTGTTCACAAATTCTTCATATGCGTTCTACTTTGAAACGCGTTCAAAGTCTTCACTCTGTCCTTGACAGCTAAAGAATTTGCGAACGGAAACTTTGAAATTTTCACTATCAAAAATTTCGGCGGTTCCCGCTAAAACGGTTCCGATTCCCGCGACTGGATAACCCACGATCCCCCACTATCGCCACTTCTCAGTACGTGGGTGACACCTCTCGCGTGGAGAGCAAGGGTCAGGGGCAATCCTGTCCAAAATCTTCGGGCAGATTGGTTTTCACTTCCACTATAAATACCCCCTCCCCTTCCACAGTGCTCGGTTACTCCTCATCTCTACTCTCTCCCGAGATCCAACCTAGCGCTGCCGCTAAAGTCATCGACGCCGGTGTGGAAGAGCTTCACTGCCTCAACCTCATCGTCGTCGTACTCGCATCGGCCGCAGAAGTCTTCATCCCGCCGCCACTGTAGTTGTCTCCCTCTGTCAAGCTAGGGCACGGGAGATTTGGACTGGCAAACTTCCTTAATCTCATCTCATAGTTCATCATGTTCTTCATCAGGGTAAATAAAATTTATTTTTACTGCCCTTATTTGATCTTCAAGATTTCCCAAATCTTCAGAAAGGTGTTTATTCTTCAAGAACCTCATTCTAAAGCACCTTACATGTTCGTACTCTTGATGACTTTCTCTAAGTTATGATTTTCTTCAAGATTCCTCAATTGTGTGAATCCTCAAAATTTGCACAACCCTGGAACCTAAGACAAAGAACACTTACTGAAATTCCTCAAGACACCAATGGTCAAATTCCTCACACCTATTTTTATTGAAAAATTTCTAAGAATGCATATGACCTCTTCAAATTCCTCGCACATATACTCTGTTCACACGTACAACATGTCCGCTGATGAATCACTAGGTGCTCATCAACTTAACTCATTTACAACGTTCCTTGAGGAAAAACTGTGTACTTCTTCAGAGTCCTCAAGAGTTCAAATTCCTTAGGTGAAGAAAATGGTTGACGGAAAGAAACCTCAGAAAGGTGGAAAGAAGCCAAATGTGCACACTGCTTTTGAGATTCCAAATGACTTGTATGAGGAATATTGCACACCCGATGAAGAAACTCATGGCAAAGAGACAACTAAGTAGAAAAAGATTTGTCTGCAGAAAATTGAGAGGAGATGGGCAAAGGAATGGAAGGAATATCATTATGTAACTCCAAAATACATGATGAAATTCACTGTGAAACCTCCATGCAGCAGGCCACCTTTGGCCCAAAACCAAATTAAAGCTCCCACTAGTCTCAAAACTGGTGAAGACTTTCCTCATATATGGGAAAAACGGCAAGCCAAGCTCGCAAGGAGAGCCAAAGAGGCAGTGAGGAAATTCAATGAAGACTCTGCCACTGCTGCCACTGTCGGAGCCACATCCAGTGCTCCTAAGAAAATGATGATGAAGAAATCTGCTGTGAAGCCAATTTCTTCAACCTCAAAGTCATCACAGTAGATTCCTCAAGTCCAAAGGCCTCAACTTTCAAAGGCCTCAGCTGCTGGTACTATTGCTGCTCAGTCTTCTGCTGCTACTGCAATGTCCTCAACTCCTATGCACCTGACATCATGTAAGAGGACTGAGGGATTCTCAAAAGTTCCAAAGATCTTGACAAGCCCCTCTGAAAACGGCTGGACAAGGTCAAATACCAAGTCCTCACACAAGTAAGGTTGTGGTAACCATACCCTCAGGGTACGATAATGATGATGATGAAGCTAATGATGAAGAATTGGAAGAAATCATCAGACAAAGTCAGCACAAGGCTGCAACAGCCAAAGGCAGCTCTGTTCCTCTCATGCTGGATCCCAAGATGATCCTCAACTTCATTGATATATGACATGAAGATCCAAACACCCCACTTTCTTCATTAAACCTACCCCTTGGTGTGGATCATGTCCTCACCCACTTCATTTCTGAAGAAAAATGGAAGAGAGAACAAGCTTAGAGAGCTAAGAGGAACAGGACTCGGAAAGAGAAGTTCCTGAGGAACAACGTGATGAACTTGACCCCAACTCAACTCGTCACAGTTCAGTCTAAAATTCGCACACTCTCTGAGGATCAAGAAAGGTATGATGCTGAATGGAAGGGCACCAAGGTGAGATTCGTCAGGGCTGCTCAAGCTATTGTGAAGGATCACAACACAAGGGTTGCAGCTCGATCGCAACCACAAAATCCTTAGACTGTTGAGATTCCTCAGGGTGATGAAATTCCTCAGGCTGCTGATGAAACTACTCAGCCTGATGAAACTGCTCAGCCCGATGTGATTGCTGATGAGAATGCTTCTGCACCAGAAGCAACAGCCAGTGATGCTGAGGAAACTCAGACCACTAATGACTATGCCAGGACAACCACCACAGTTGTGCCTGAAGAAACTGAAAGGTCAGCTGAAGCTTTTGTTGTGCCTGAAGAACCTGAACCCACCAGGGCGACTGCATCAGTCGTGCCGGAAGAAGCTAAAACTACAGCGGAAAAGACTCTTAAGAGAAAAGCATCAGATTCAGAATCCTTAGCTGTGAACAAGTTGAACACTATGCCAAGTTCTTCAACTAGACCCATTGATGCTACACCACTCTCCTCTACACCGTCTTATGAACTTGTACCATTTGGGATTTACTATGTCATCCCAGATGAAGAAGATGAAGATCATTCTCCTGCTTCCATAGAGCAGATTGATGAAGAAATTGATGTTGAAGACATTGCTTCAACTCCAAAGGTATCATCGCCCCAGCCTCAGTTCACTGCTGAAGAGGCTGGTGTTGAAGAAATTGATGAGGATGTAGACATTGGTAACACAACTCCTGTCATCAACGATGAATATTGGGAAACAACACACCTAAATTCACCAATGACTACTCCTCTGACACAGATTCCTCAGTCCCCTGCCCAGACTGAAGAAATTCATGAAGAATCTACTGACCTGACCACACAAGTCACTAAAGAAATTCCAGCTGCAACAGCTGATGACATTGCTGCTCAAGCTCACCCTGAGGAAACAGTTCTACAAATTCTTCAGTCTCAAGAAATTCCTCCTATGCCAAAGGAAATCAAAGGCCGCTTCAAGCCAAATCTTCAACCTAAGCCCAGAATGTCATTCAAAGGCTCAACGCGCCCCAAATTCCTCAAGAGCAATTTCTTCAATGAGCACATGTTCTTCATAGGTCCAACTCCATGTGACTCAGCGAGGGCTGGACGAAGCAGATTCTGGACTGCCACTCAACTGAACTACTATGCATCAGTTTTGTTCGAGAAGAAGAAAGTCTTTGAGCATCACCAAATTCCTCATGCGGACATGGAAACACTTCCATCGTTCACACCGGTGCTCCAAGTTCTTCACGATGCAGGCATTCTTCCTTTCTGCGTCGACATCTGTGACTGGAATGAAGAACTCATCCTTTAGTTCTATGCCACACTTCATATTAGTGGAAATGCTTCAGACATCAACTCCTGGGTTTTGAACTGGATGACAAGATCAACTCACTTCACTGCTCAAGCATCTGAACTACTTCAGTGTGTACCAGTTCCAATTCCCTCAGATGAAGCTCGCAGACTGTTTGATGAACCCGCACTTCCAAATCAACTGATGCAAGTGCTGATGAAGACATTGCCTCCCGGAAAGCCTCAACGGAAAACCTACCTTGTGAAGGATTTGCTATATGTGCCCAGGACGGTCTACCGCATACTCACAAATACTCTATGTCCTCAGAAGGGCCACAATTCTGAAGAAGAAGAAGTGGAGGGAGTCATGAAGAATATGCTCTTCAACATCATTCATGGGATTCCCATCAACTTCCACAATATCTTCATGAGGACATTGGCCAATGCTGCGTTAGCTCCATTTGAACAGAAGCCTTATGTGCCTTGGATCATGAAATTCATCAGGGCAAAGTCCTCAGTTCCCTTCAAGGCTGATTTCCAGAATCACTTTGGTTTCCTGCCTCCTATCGAAGTCATCAAGAGCACAATTGACTCAGTAGAAGGAAAAGGCAAGGATGTCATTGATGAGGGCACTCGTCCATTGGATGTATAGTTTCGCAAAGCTGCTTCCTTCTCCACCAATGATGACACTACAACTCAGGACTCAGAAGCAAAAGCCTCAGCTCAAAAACCTCAAGAGTCTGCCCCTCGTGTGATGACTGATCGCGAGCTTCTCATAAGTCTTCATCAGAAGGTCGATCGCAATCACAAGCGGGTGAAGCGTCAACTTGGTTACATTGTGCAAAACATGACTGTGACACAAAACATTGTGAAGAGGAATCACTACTATGCGCATGAAAACCTCAACCTCACTTGGGCCATATTGTCTCACCTCAAGTCTTCTGAAGAACTGAATGAGCTGGATCTTGAGGAAAATCCTGATTGGGCTCGTCAACCAAACAAGCAATTCAAGAAAGTCCAAGTTCCTCTAATGGTCACAAGTTCATATTCTTCATCACGTGAGAGAGATGAAGATGAAGACATTGACGATACTGCGGCAGGCCCTCCATCGACAAACGACCTCAACAACGCTAGCGCTCCTTCCTCACCAACACGATGAAATTCCTCAAAGGGGCATTAGTCCTCACTTTTTTGTCCCTTTTGGTCTTCGATGACAAAGGGGGTGAAAATTTGAGTTAGTCTTCAAGCGGGTCTATATATATGGGCTGTTTTTGTTAAGTTACAACTCTCGCTCTTCTGAAGCTTTTGTTGGTTGAGTTGTAAACTTAAGTCCGATGGTGGTCTGACACCTTTGAACTATTTCCTTGCATGTTTATTTCCTCAAGTACCTTAATGCATACATGCTGAATTTCGTCAGACACCATTTTCCTCACGCATTTCAAATTCTTCATATCATATGTTCAAATGCGTGTGTGAATTACAAGATATAGGGGGAGTTCTCCATGTTTTAACCTGCCATGTGCATTTGCAGTCCAAAGCAAATTCCTCAAATATGCACATCTTCAGGGGGAGTTCTTCTATATCTTGCAATCAAATTCCTCAAACTCAGTACTTTCACTTCATATGTTTATCCCCGTTGAAAACTTAACCTATTTGTCATCAATCGCCAAAAAGGGGGAGTTTGTTAGTGCATCTAGTGACCCTTAGTGATTTTGGTGTATTGAAGACTTATAGGTTAAGGTACTAATGTGTTTGTGAGTGTACACAGGCTCTAGAAGTCAATGAGGAGTTTGATACATCCGGAGATTACCGACCCCTAAAAATGTATGTCTTCAACTGAAGACTTTGGTGAAGACTTTGCTGAATATTTTGGTATTCCCTGAAGACTTTGAAAATGAAGAAGTTGGTGTGACCTTGAAGATATGAACGAGGACTATGAAGCATGAAGACTTTTGTTTTCGTAGTTTCATTTCCTTTATTTGAGTCATAGGAAACACCGTACTGTTAAAGGGGGCCAAGGAAATCCTAAGGAAAATTTCCAACTGATGCTCAACTCCCAAATCCTCAACCTATTCAATCCTTCGAGTGAAGGCTTTGGAAATCTCTTATGGTTCAGTCAAGTTCTTCAGTGACAGAGACGAAGTTCTTCTGGTCTCTGAGGAAATTGATCCGACTGAGGAGTTAGGATTTCGCGAGTGCGAATTACCTACAAGTGAGGAACATGATAAGCCTCAGGACTTTCATAGTTCGAAATTCCGACGTTGTTGTGCTTAGCACCAGCTGTCCCCAATCGTAACATCCACATAACGGTCATATCATTGGGGGCATTTATGTCTTATCATGTCAGGTTGCACCCTGGCTATAAATAGCCACCCCCACAACCACTAGTTGGTTGGCTGCTCCGAGAGAGAACTAACACTTGTCATTTGAGAGCAACCCATCCTTCGAGGACTTTGAGAGAAAATCATCAGTGAGGAAAAACCCACAAACCAACAACAAAACCAAAAGTGATTGATCATCACTAAAGAAATTCTTGTGTGGAACCGATGCTTGTTACCTTTGAGGACTGTGCATCCTCCAGACGGTTAGGCGTCATGGTCTAGTGCATCCTGTAGTCAATTGGGGATCACGAAGTGACCTTGGTCTAGAGCATCTAGCAGTAAATTGTGGATCTCCGGGTGACCATTTTGTGAGGGTTTTGGAAGTCTACCCTGAAGACTTACCACGAGTGTTGGGCGAGGACTGTGTGACCTTAGCTCAAGGAGAGTACGGTAAGGACTGTGTCCTGGGACTGTGTGTCCTCTGGTTTAAATACCAGGCCGCTCCAAACCAGACATATGACTGTCACAGAAGTTGGAACTGGGTCATCAAATCATTGTCTTCATCGAGCTACCTGGTTCTATTTCCTCAACCCCTCTATTCCTCATAAACTTGTTGATGAAATTGATTGTTACCGTTTGAAGAATTTGACTGAAGACTTTCACAATTTCCTCACCTCAAATTCTTCAAGTTATCTTGTTCATCACTGCTTATACTGTGTCACGCTACTTACTATTTGTGCATGTTTCATTTCATCATGAAGACTATGTTGTTACTGTGTTCCTCATGCACTTGAGTACTTATTCCGCTGCTAGTTATTCATCACATTTCAAATTCCTCAAAGCTGAAATTCCTTAAGTGATGAATTTGTAAAAATCGCCTATTCACCCCCTCTAGTCGATATAATGCACTTTCACCCCCTAGTCCACTGGGATTGGTTGGGGACACAGGCGTGGGCGCCTCCTATGGTGGAGGCACTCACCAAGACTCGATGGTTGATGTTGGGCAGAGAGTATGTGGTGTGCATAGATAGCTGATACGTCTCCAACGTATCTATAATTTATGAAGTATTCATGCCATGTGTACAATAATTCCATATGATTTTGGTACGATTTTATTAGAACTAACCCAGACTGACATTGTTTTCAGCAGAACTACCATGCTGTTGTTTTTTGTGCAGAAATATAAGTTCTTGGAATGGGCTAAAAATTTAGTATGATTTTTTTGGACCAAAAGAGACCCCTGAAGCATTGGAGTTGGGCCAGAAGAGCCATGAGGAGGTCACAAGCCTACCAGGCGCGGCCACCCCGTGGCCGCACCTAGCGAGCTTGTCACCGCCTTGCGGCCCCCTTGACGTGAGATTGACGCCAAAAAATCCTATAAATACCCAAACCTCCGAAAAGAAACCTAGATCGGGAGTTCCGCTGCCGAAAGCCTCCTGAGCCACAAAAAACCAATCAGGAGCCCGTTCTGGCACCCTGCCGGAGGGGGAAACCATCACCAGAGGCCATCTTCATCATCCCGACGGTCTCCATGACGAGGAGGGAGTAGTTCACCCTCGGGGCTGAGGGTATGTACCAGCAGCTATCCGTTGGATCTCCCTCCCTCTCTCTCTCTCTTGTGTTCTTGAGATGGCACGATCTTGATGTACCGCGAGCTTTATTGATATAGGTGAATCATATGGAGATTTCCTCTCTCTATCTTCTTGTGATGAATTCAGTTTTCCCTTTGAAGTTTTCTTATCTGATAGAGTCTTTAAGGATTTGAGAACACTTGATGTATGTCTTCCGATGGGATACTCGTGGTGACAATGGGATGTTCTATTGATTCACTTGATGTATGTTTTGGTGATCAACTTGCGGGTTCCCTGGCCTTGGGAATCTATGCATAGGGGTTGGCACATGGTTTCGTCTTGAATCTCCGGTAGAAACTTTGGGGCATTCTTTGAAGTTCTTTGTGTTGGATTGAACATGATGAATCTGAAATTGTGTGATGCATATCGTATAATCAAGCCCATGGGTACTTGTGGTGACATTGGAGTATCTAGGTGACATTAGGGTTTTGGTTGATGTGTATCTTAAGGTGTTATTTTAGTACGAACTCTAGGGTTGTTCGTGACACTTATAGGGATAGCTCATAAGATTGATCGTAAAAGATAACTTTGAGGTGGTTTCGTACCCTACAATAGTTTCTTCGTTAGTTCTCCGTTATTTTTGACTTTGGAGTGAACTCTTTGTCGCACAAGAGGTATTTACATATGATTCAACTATGTTAGTATTGTTGAGAGAACTTGCACTAGTGAAAGTATGAACCCTAGGCCTTGTTTTCAAGCATTGCAATACCGTTTGTGCTCACTTTTGTTACTTGCACCTTGCTGTTTTTTATTTTTTTCAGATTACAAAAACCTATATCTACCATCCATATTACACTTGTATCACCATGTGTTCTCCGAACTAGTGCACCTATACAATTTACCATTGTATTGGGTGTGTTGGGGACACAAGAGACTCTTTGTTATTTGGTTGCAGGGTTGTTTGAGAGAGACCATCTTCATCCTACACCTCCCACGGATTGATAAACCTTAGGTTATCCACTTGAGGGAAAATTGCCATTGTCCTACAAAACTCTGCGCTTGGAGGCCCAACACGAGTCTACAAGAAGAAGGGTGTGTAGTAGACATCAAGCTCTTTTCTGGCACCGTTGCCGGGGAGGTGAGTGCTTGAAGGTATATCTTTAGATATTGCAATTGAATCTTTTATTTTCTTGTTTTTCATTGGTTTGGTTTTATAAAGGAAAACTACAAAAAAATATGGAATTGAGTTTGCCTCATATGCTTCATCTTTTTAGTGTCTTTCGTGAAAATTATGGAAAGGAAAATTACGGTCAAGTGTTAGAAGATGAAGTTATTAGAATGTTTGGAACTAAATATTTGAGTGATGAGCTTGATTGCAATGTTGTTACTATGAATTCTCAGAATATCCATGATGCTAATGACATGCAAACCCGCAAGCTTGGGGATGCTATGTTTGATGAAGATGATGTTTTTAGTCCCCCAAGTTTTGATGAGCAAAACTATTATGATTATGGCATGCCTCCTATCTATGATAATTATTATGATGACATGTATGCTATAAAGATTAATGACAACCATGAAACCTATTATCATGATTTTAATATTCAATGTGGTTATGTCAATCAAGTACGTCATGATAGTTATTTCGTTGAGTTTGCTCCCACTATTATGAATGCGAAGAAGTTTGCCTATGTGGAGAGTGATGAAATTTCTATGCTTGTAGATTGTGAAAAAATGCTTTGTTTGCTGGTTATATTGTGGAATTGCTTCATGATGCTACTTAAAATTATTATGAGGGAGGAACATATGCTTGTAGCAATTGCAATAATATCAAGTTTCCTCTCTATGTGTTGAAAGTTTTGAAGTTGTGCTTGTTTTGTCTTCCTATGCAAGTTGATTCTTGTTCCCATGATTTGTTTGCTAAAAAAATCCCTATGCATAGGAAGCGGGTTAGAATTAAATATGCTTTTCATGTGGTTCATGATGCTCTCTTGCATGTTTCAACTACTATTCCTATACGAGCATCATTGAAATCATCATGCCTAGCTAAAAGGCATTAAAGAAAAGCGCTTGTTGGGAGATAACCCAACACTTTTAATTTCTGTTTTTCGTGTGTTCACATGATTAAGCTACTGTAGTAATCATGTTTTGTGTCTTTTGTTTCAATAAAGTGCCAAGTAAAGCCTTTGGGATAGTGTGGATACTTGCTAGTTTGATTCTGTGCAAAAATAGAAAGTTTTGCGCCCAGTATATGAATTATCTGATTTTACTGGAGCATCAAAAAATTCTGAATTTTTTACACAACATTTATATGAAAATTACTTGAGTTTTTCTAATTTTTCAGAATGTTTAGAGTCACGCATATATGGTGATCATACAGATCTTCACAGACTGTTCTGTTTTTGACAGATTTTGTTTTGCATGCATAGTTTGCTTATTTCAAGTGTTCCTGTAGATTATATTGAGTAATATAAATTGTGGGAATTATGGAATAAAGTAGGTATCATGTGGGAATAATTATGAATCTTGTCTTGATAGTACCTAAGTGAATTGTCTATCTTTATTACACTAACCCTTCTCACGAAGTTTCGCTAAGTTTTGTGTGATTGAAGTTTTCAAGTTTTGGGTGAGCCACCGATATGAGGAGAATAAGAAGTGACAAGATCCTAAGATTGGGGATTCCCAAGGAATCCCCAAGGTAATATCCAAGGAATATTCAAGCGCCTAAGCTTGGGGATGCGCCGGAAGGCATCCCCTCTTTCATCTTCAACACTATCGGTATATATCACTTGGAGCTATATTTTTATTCGTCACATAATATGAGTGTTGCTTGGAGTGTCATTTTGTTTTATAGTTCTCTTTTAGGTATTATTTATATTCTTTTTTTTTCAATAAAAGGTTCCAAGAATTTCCTTAGGATGCTTGCATTGCATGTTTTGATATGTGTTGGGTAAAAAGAGAAACTTCTGTTGTAGGGTTTGAATTTTCATATTTTACTGCAAGGTGGAAAGTTTCTGAAATTTGTACACAGTATTTTCATATAATTTTTTTAGTATGTACTAAATTTTCATAATTTTTTGAGTTACATAAGTACACTGTTTTCATAGATTTCTACATACTGTTCTGTTTGAACCATTCATGAAAGAATATTGAAGGAAGAGAGATTTCACATATAAATATACTATCTTGGACATCTTCTATGATTGTGATTACCCATTAATTATTTTCAAACTTTAGAAAATTAGTTTAAGTTGGACAAGGAAGACAACGTAATGAGTTATGGTTGCGTATATTTGCATAGAAGTTATATTGTTATGGATCCTCCAACATGTGGTGCTTGCTTCCACCTCATACTACCCAAAACTTCCGCACCAAGTAGAAATACTACTTGTAAATCCAAACACCCTTATACCCAAAGTTGTTCCATATGAGTCCACCATACCTACCTATATGCGGTATTTACTTGTCGTTCCAAGTAAACTTGCATGTGCAAACTCTAAACCTTCAAGTAATATTCTGTTTTGTATGCCCAAATCGCTCATATAGTAACTAGGGGTTGTCAGTATCTTCCATGCTAGGTGGGTTATTCTCACGATATGTGTTGATTCACTATCATTCACGAAAAAGTGGCTAGTAATAGGGATTACCAGCCCGAAATGAAAGAAAAAAATGCAAATAATTAAACAAAACTCCCCCAGGAATGTTGTTGGTATGGACGGTACCCGTGGATTTGGCTCGCCGTGGAGTGTGATTTATTGGTGGAGGGGGAGTAAAAACTTTACCATTCTGTTTAGGAACCGCCTATAATGTATTTAACATGGAAGATATCGAGATCTCTCAGTTGTTATGGTGACAATGAAAGCATACCGCTCAAAATTATTATTCATCTCCGTTTTAAAAGCTCGAGCTCTGGCACCTCTGCAAATCAATGCTTCCCTCTGCGAAGGGCATATATTTTACTCTCTAGTACTTACCTTTATGCAAGAGTCATGGTGATCTTCACCACTTCCCATATTTCGCGTTTTTCTCTTGGCAAGCATCATGTGGTGGGGAAGATCCAAGGATATATGGCCATTCAAATATATTTGATCATGAATTATTATTGTTGACAATTATCTATGTGATAAATAAGTTGGGAGGCGAAACTTTAAGCCCCTATCTTTATCTGTGTTCGACAGATTCCATTTGCTCTACAAATATGCTTTCAGTGCTAGCAATCATGGAGGACTATACGATAGTTGAGTATGTGGAATTTGCTAAATCAAAGCTCTTACATAGACCCTTCCTGAAAATAAGATGAATTGCAATTGTTTGGTGACTTAAACCATAGTTTGTTAGTTTTCAAGAAACTTTATGGTCTATACTTTAACTTGTGAATATCTCGTTACTTTATTATGAGAAGTTTTATGAGATGAGCTACTGTTTATGATATCTAATGATGCTAGAAAAAGTGCTCGGAATTATCATTGATCAATTTTATGCACTATGCTAGCATTCACACTTCATAAATTATTTCTTTTATCATTTACCTACTCGAGGACGTATATATAATTTATGAAGTTTTCATGCCATGTTTACAATAATTCTAAATGATTTTTGTATGATTTTATTAGAACTAACCCGGACTGACGTTGTTTTCAGCAAAACTACCATGGTGTCGTTTTTTGTGCAGAAATAAAAGTTCTCGGAATGGGCTGAAAATTTAGTATGAATATTTTTGGATCAAAAGGGACCCCAGAAGCATTGGAGTTGGGCCAGAAGAGCCACGAGGAGGTCACAAGCCTGCCAGGCGCGGCCACCCCCTGGCTGCGCCTAGTGAGCTTGTCACCGCCTCGTGGGCCCCCTTGACATGAGATCGATGCCAAAAATTCTATAAATACCCAAACCTCCGAAAAGAAACCTAGATCGGGAGTTCCGCCGCCGCAAGCCTCTAGAGCCATGAAAAACCAATCGGGAGCCCGTTCCGGCACCCTGTCGGATGGGGAAACCATCAACAGAGGCCATCTTCATCATCCCGGCGGTCTCCATGATGAGGAGGGAGTAGTTCACCCTCGGGGCTAAGGGTATGCACCAGTAGCTATGTGTTGGATCTCTCTCTCATGTTCTTGAGATGGCACGATCTTGATGTACCGCGAGCTTTATTGATATAGATGAATCATATGGAGATTTCCCCTCTCTATCTTCTTGTGATGAATTGAGTTTTCCCTTTGAAGTTTTCTTATCGGATTGAGTATTTAAGGATTTTAGAACACTTGATGTATGTCTTGTGATACGTCTCCAACGTATCTATAATTTTTGATGATGTCATGCTATTATATTATCTGTTTTGGATGTTTTATATGCATTAATATGCTATTTATATTATTTTTGGGACTAACCTATTAATCTAGAGCCTAGTGCCAGTTTCTGTTTTCCCTTGTTTTTTTTGTTTTGTAGATATGGAATATTAAACGGAGTCCAAATGGAATAAAATCTCCGGAATGATTTTTTCTGGATGGAAATAGATCCACGAGACTTGGAGTGCATGCCAGGGGACCTACCAGGAGATCACAAGCTTGGTAGGCGTGGCCACCCCCTGGTCGCGCCTGGCAGGCTTGCCGTCTCCTGGCAGGTCTCCTAACTCTATTCTTCGTCCTATAAATACCCAAATATTCCCCCAACACCAGAGGGAGCCACACAAAAACTTTTCCGTCGACAGAAGCCTCCGTTCCCCAGAGATCCAATCTTGGAGCCTTTTTCGGTAATTTGCCGGAGGGGGTTTCGATCACGGAGGGCATCTACATGAACTCCATTGCCCCTCCGATGACGCGTGAGTAGTCCATGAATCTTATTAGAATCTTCTCTAAATTCTTATATGCATGATTTCATATCCTTGCAAGTCTCTTTGAGTTATTGGTTTGGTTTGGCCAACTAGATTGGTAATTTTTGCAATGGGAGAAGTGCTTGGTTTGGGGTTCAATCTTGCGATGTCCTCACCTAGTGACATAGTATGGGTAGCGAGGCACGCATTGTATTGTTGCCATCAAGGGTAACAAGATGGGGTTTTCATCATATTACTTGAGTTTATCCCTCTACATCATATCATCTTACTTAAAGCGTTACTCTGTTCTTCATGAACTTAATACTCTAGATGCAGGCAAGAGTCGGTCGATGTGTGGAGTAATAGTAGTAGATGCAGAATCGTTTCGGTCTACTTGACACGGATGTGATGCCTATATGAATGATCATTGCCTTGGATATCTACATGATTATTCGCTTTTCTATCAATTGCTTGGCAGTAATTTGTTTACCCACCGTGATATTTTCCTTCAAGAGAGAAGCCTCTAGTGAAATCTATGGCCCTCAGGTCTACTTTCCATAATATATTTTCAGATCTATAAACCAAAAATAACAAAAATACCTTGTTGCAATTTACTTATCTTTTACTTCCTATTTTCGTTTATCTATCTCTATCAAATCTAATCCTTGAAAATAACCGTGAAGGGATTGACAACCCCTTTATAGCGTTGGGTGCAAGAGTTTGATTGTTTGTGTAGGTGCTTCCATTGGTGACTTGCTTGTTCCTCCTACTGGATTGATACCTTGGTTCTCATCAACTGAGGTAAATACTTATCTACTTCGCTGCATCACCCTTTCCTTTTAAAGGGAAAACCAACGCAAGATCAAGAGGTAGCATCTTGCGATGGGATATCCGTGGTGACAATGGGATGTTCTATTGATACACTTGATGTATGTTTTGGTGATCAACTTGTGGGTTCCGTGACCTTGAGAATCTATGTATAGGGATTGGCTACATGTTTTTGTCTTGAATCTCCGATAGAAACTTTGGGGCACTCTTTGAAGTTCTTTGTGTTGGATTGAACATGATGAATCTGAAATTGTGTGATGCATATCGTATAATCAAGCCCATGGGAATCTATGCATAGGGGTTGGCTACATGTTTTCGTCTTGAATCTCCGGTAGAAACTTTGGGGCACTCTTTGAAGTTCTTTGTGTTGGATTGAACATGATGAATCTGAAATTGTGTGATGCATATCGTATAATCAAGCCCATGGGTCCTTGTGGTGACATTGGAGTATCTAGGTGACATTAGGGTTTTGGTTGATGTGTATATTAAGGTGTTATTTTAGTACAAACTCTAGGGCTGTTCGTGACACTTATAGGGATAGCTCATAAGATTGATCGGAAAAGATAACTTTGAGGTGGTTTCGTATGCTACCAATAATTTCTTCGTTAGTTCTCCGCTATTTGTGACTTTGGAGTGAACTCTTTGTCGCACGAGAGGTATTTACATATGATTCAACTATGTTTGTATTGTTAAAAGAACTTGCACTAGTGAAAGTATGAACCCTAGGCCTTGTTTTCAAGCATTGCAATACTGTTGTGCTCACTTTTGTTACTTGCTACCTTGCTGTTGTTATATTTTCAGATTACAAAAACCTATATCTACCATCCATATTACACTTGTATCACCATCTCTTCGCCGAACTAGTGCACCTATACAATTTACCATTGTATTGGGTGTGTTGGGGACACAAGAGACTCTTTGTTATTTGGTTGCAGGGTTGTTTGAGAGAGACCATCTTCATCCTACACCTCCCACGGATTGATAAACCTTAGGTCATCCACTTGAGGGAAAATTGCCACTGTCCTACAAAACTCTGCGCTTGGAGGCCCAACACGAGTCTACAAGAAGAAGGTTGTGTAGTAGACATTAATAGCGCGCCTCTGTTCTCCCTATTGTGGTTAAGTGTGTTGTGAAGTGTGCGGTGAATGGTGTCTTGCGATAGGGATGCCTGGGCGGTGGCCCCGGATGGCCGTCCGCATGTCATGCTCTTCGATGGGCAACATCGCGGCGGTGGTGGCTCACCTTCCGGGCCGTGTGGGCAACAGGAGGTGTAGCGCTGGGTGGCCCGAGTGTGCCCTCTGTCTCGCAGGGGTGATGCCTTGATCCAGATATGTGGTTCTATCCTCGCCATGCTTGTCTTGAAGACCTCATGATGGCACGTGTGAGTTGCCGAGCAAAAGCTCTGCGTCTTGGCGCCGACGACGGGGACACCCGCGGGTGCCTCTTTCTTCTTGAAGACATCGTCGTGGTTCTTCTATCCATGTCAAGGCTCCGAGTGAAGTCCTTTGTCTGTGGTAGACTCGGCAGCGACGATGCTTTGCGACGTTCTCCTTCCTGAGGGCATTGGCGTGGAGCTTAGGTGCACTAGGGCATAGCGTGGCGTGCTCAGTTCTTCCTTTGTTCTCTTTCGGCGGTGTAGTCGCGTGTGTTCTGCGTGAGCCGATTATTGTGGGATCACTAGAAGAGTATGTCTAGAGGGGGAGTTGAATAGACTACTAACAAGAATTTAAAATCTACACAAGGTGCAAAGATAAGTCTTGGCAGATTTTAGCAATTATAGCAAGTCTAGCACACCCTACACATGCAAGTCATCAAGTATAGCAGTGGAAAGTGAAGACATTGCACATGGAAGTAAGGAGTAGAGATAGGAAGATCAAACACATGAAGGACACGAAGATTTTTCCCGTGGTTCCGATAGGTGGTGCTATCATACGTCCATGTTTATGGAGTCTTCAACCCATGGAGGGTAACGGCCGCGAGAGTCCACGAAGGGCTCCACCCATAAGGGTACACGAAGTAGCAATCTGGACTATTCCATAACGGCTTCCGTCCACGAAGGACTAGCCTCACTATGGGTAGATCTTCACAAAGTAGGCAATCTCCTTGCCCTTAAAAAACTTCTTAGTTCACTCCACAACACTAAGTAGGAGGCTCCCAAGCGACACCTAACCAATCTAGGAGGCACCACCCTCCAAAAGGTAATAGGCTTGATAATGTCGATGAACTCCTTGCTCTTGTGCTTCAAGATGATAGACTCCTCAACACACAATCACTCTCTCACATATTTGGCTTTGGTGGAAGAGATTGATTGGGTGGAAAGCAACTTGGGGAGGCTAGAGATCAAGATTCATATGGTTGGAATGGAATGGCATGATCTCAACACATGAGTAGGTGGCTCTCTCTTAGAAAACCTGATATGATAGGTGGGGATCTGTTCTGAGTGCTTCTCTTGCGAGTGAGTGGTGGTGAAGGGGTATATATAGGCATCTCCAAAAATCCAACCGTTACACCTAATAAGTCAGACTCGGTGACACCAATGTGTTAATCTTGGTGGTACTGAGTTGCCTCAAAGGTAGCAACTTTTGAATCTCGGTGAGACCGATACATAGAACTTGGTTGCACCGATAAGGTGACCAACGGTCAGATTGCCAGACTCGGTGACGCCGATTCAACAATCTCAGTGATACCTATTTTCTGAATTTGCGTAACAGAAAGTTGGCAACCCAAACTCGGTGGCACCAAAGCAGAATGAGTTGCATCGAAGGGCTAGGGTTTGGCTGAGTCCGTGTGAGGCTGAGAATCGGTGGCACCGAGTGGAAAGTGATGGTTGCACCGATTTTGAGTGTTTGGCTTTGGACAAACTTTTGTGGAAGAGCTTGTGGGTGTATGAGGTGACTATCACTTGTGCACGTATGAGCATTTTGTTCACCAATAGTACCTTACCCCCTTTTGATAGTATTGTCTTTCCTATGGACTCAAATTGATTTCTCACAAAGTAAAATGTAGAGTCCTTTTGCTTGAAGCTTGTCTAATGCTATCTCTTCTCCTTCTTCTTCATGGGGATACTCTTCACACTCCTTTTTTCCAACCCATCTCTCTATGGACTTTAACTGAAATGTACTAGATGAAAGTATTAGTCCAAGAGACAATGTATGTTGTCATGAATTATCAAAACCACCAAGGGAGCATATTGTGCTTTCAATTATCATGGGATCGGCTTGGTAAGAGGGCTACCTCACCATCCATGTACTTTCTTTGGTTGTTGCTTTATCTATAAAGCGGGGCGAA
Source organism: Hordeum marinum (assembly GCA_022496015.1). Lineage (NCBI taxonomy): Eukaryota > Viridiplantae > Streptophyta > Magnoliopsida > Poales > Poaceae > Hordeum > Hordeum marinum. The sequence goes on from CM039673.1 coordinate 413,488,497, forward strand.
AGCCTGTTTCTAGGAACTTCGAGACCACACTAAAGAGGTCAAGGATTAGCATATTCGTTGAAGCCGATGAGGAGGAGGATGCAAATCCCAACAAGAGGTTGAATGGTAACAAGATTGCAAAATATAGGAAGAAGAGAGGAAGTGTCAGCGCCTACAAGTAAGAACTTTTGGCTATGGCTGAGACCAAGAAAGCATTGATGGACAACCGCAGAGAAGATAATGTGCCAAGGTGTAATGAGTTCAAGTCCTTGGAGAACAAGATATGAAGGTCCAAGATGGTTGTCGAAGAGAGGAAGGTGAAGGTGGAGGAGCGTAGGCTTGGACTTGAGGAGGAGAGGCTTGTGAAAGAGAGAAAGGCTGACAAACATAATATCATGGTCATGAACCCAACCATGTTGGATGCCACGACAAAAGGTATTGGGAGATCACTCATGTAGTGATCATGAACAAACGGGGAATGGTGGTGGTGGTCATGGGGATAGTAGTGGACAAAGAGGTGATGGTGGTGGCATTGGCGATGGTGATGATTTTGTTGGTGGTGACGGTGCTTGAGTTCTTGTAGTATGCATTTGGTAGGGATCGATCCACAACAAGACATGCTATGTTGTGGTGATTTTGGATCAAATTTTATTGACTTGGTGCCTCTTGGATGAACTCTATGCATGTGTTTTAATTTGAATTGCTCAATGATATTACCTATATGCATGTTTATGGTTGATTTTATGTGTACGTTGATTTGCATCATTCGAATGATTGATGAAATAGGGTGCAATTGATTGAAATATATGAACAATTGAGCAATTTCTTTTACAAAGATTTAAATAGAAGATATCAACAAGGAACGACCACCCTTTAACTCCTTGAATTATAAGGAGATAAAGATAAGGGGACAGATAAAGAGTTAAGTTATTTAGTTATTTGTTAGAGATACATTTAGAATTCTCCTACTCAGGTGCAGCGGTAGAATTTCTAAACAATAGTTTTGCAAAATGTTAAACTCGAGTCCAAATGTTGATTGGGTTGCCATCTTAAAATTCTTCAAAACCGGTTGAGGCATAAGAGCAATGGATAAAACTGAGTGTAGAATCCATGAAATACAATAACGTGTTGGTAGTGAATGAAGGTCAAGGATGGCGGTAAAACCTGTGATGGCAGTGACTCGAGTTGTGAACTTAACCATGGTTAGAACTGACATACAACATGGAATTGATGCTTGTGGACAATAATCAACATGGACCATCTTCACATAATAACAATAGTACCCATCAGTGGAGAGAATCAAGTTAGCTAGAAGGGATGTGGCAGTCAAGTAGACATTTTCGTGACACTGGCGTGGAAGATTTTAGGAAAGATTTTGCCGTCTGAAAAGGAAAAGCCAAGTCCATCAAGCCTTTTTGTATCACACAAAAATGGGTAAACAAAAGGAGATCTTATGTAGGGGCGAAACTATGTGGACTTTTCTGCGGTATATATGATAGAGCAGATGAAGGAGAAGAAAAGGTGACAGTTGCTACAAGATATCCGAAGAAAAAGTATTGAAGTGTGTTTCTTTTTTTCTCGAATACGCACAAGCCTGTGTATCATTCATTAAAGGAGGGGGGTAGACTCCCCAAGTCCAAAACATCATGAGTTATTTACAAATATGTACACACTTGGGCTTTACCCAAGGCCACCTCTGGGACATGGCTAACTACTCTCCATCTGCCCGCGCCGAGCCCTCTGCTCCTCTGATTAGGCCTGCTCTCATCCAAGCACGTCCCTCATCTTCGATCCGCTCAATGCATTGGCGCACCGATGGCGTTGCTCCATTGAAGACGATGTTGTTTTGGTGTTTCCAAATCATCCATAACCCAAGCAAGCACATGACGCGTGTGGATTTCCGGTGCTCCCTACCTTGGTCCTACCTCACCCACCAAGCCTCTAGAGTTTCCACATTGGCCGGTTCAAAGCCTCGCCTACCCGTAATCTCCGCAAACCAGTGCCAGACTTGCCTTGCAAATACACAGTTGACGAGCAGGTGCTCGATGGTCTCGTCATGTTGATTGCACAGAGGGCATGTCGCCTGATGTCCAACATCGGTTCTTTAGGGCGAGCCAGGCAAAGAAATGACATATCAATGGCGCTTTTGACTCCCATGTGAATGATACGGTTGGCGATGTCTCCAATCCCATGAACTTTGCCGCATAGACAGAATGTGTCGAAAACTGTCCATTTGTCTCCCAACCCGAGCGTATCTTATCCTCCATGTCCTCAACGATGCTGACGGTATCCACTCTCTGCCAAAGTCTCAAGAACTCCTCCAAGTCTCCTGGTGCTAGGTTCGGACCGATGTCCCTTGCCCATGCGCTTCCTGCTAATGCATCCGCAACCATTCTTGTATTTCTAGTGCGCTTTGAGATCCTCTTGTATATGTTCAGGGCCAGCTCACATATCCTGTATCTATCGAGCCATCTGTCCTGCCAGAATAAGGTGCTTCTCCCGTTCCCGATAGTTGTGACCGCTGCAGCTTGGTATAGGGCCAGGGACTCCGCCGACACATGCATCTCAAACTCCGCCCAAGGCCTCATCGGGTTTGATCTCTGCAGCCATGGCCACCTTGTGCACAAAGCCTTGTTCAACCAATGTAGGTTTGGGATGCCTAGCCCGCCAGCCCACCTCGGTCGACATACCATGTCCCATGCAACCGCACAATGTTCTCCGTTAGCTTCTCTCTTCCCACAATAGAGGAATCCGTGGCAAATCTTTGTCAGCGTCGCCAAAGTTCGTGGAGGTATGTCTAGTGCTAGCATCGAGTGTATCGGGATAGCGCATAGCACATATGTGATGAGGATGAGCCGTCCACTTTTTGGCATCATGTCTGCCTTCCAGTTCGAGAGGTGTAAAGCAAGCTGATCCACCAACCCTTGAAGCTGTTGCACCGTCTGCTTCCGTAGCGTCAGTGGTAGCCCTAGGTAGGTGCAGGGGAAGTCTGCAGCTACGCATCCCAGCGCCGCACAGGTCAAGCTGATTTCTTCTTGGGAGCACTTGAACGGTATGGCCGCACTCTTGTTCATGTTGGCGTTTAAGCCGGATGCCTAGCCAAATATCCTCAGGATACTCCGGCACGTCTGAGCCTCCATCTCTGTTGTCTTGATGAACACCATCACATCATCTACAAACATGGGCATTCGTTGGTGCATTCTGCGCCCTGCCAGTGGGGCAAAGAGTCCTCTATTTGCGGTGTATTTGAAGAGAGCGTGGAGGGGCTCCATGCAAAGGATGAAGATCATGGGCGATAGCGGAGCTCCTTGCCGCAATCCTTGACAACTTAGGATTTGTTTGCCAGGCACGCCATTTGTCATAATTCTTGTAGAAGATGTGGCAAGCAGGCCACAAATCCACGTTAGCCACCGCTCCCCAAAGCCCATTCTCTTCAGCACTTCCAACACAAAAGGCCACTGTAGCGAGTCAAAGGCCTTGGATATGTCTAGCTTCAGCATGACCGTAGGATTCCGTAGTGCATGAAGTCGTCTCGCTGTGCCTTGGACGAGCATAAAGTTATCATGGAGCGATCTCCCCCGGACAAAGGCACTCTGGTGTTGCCCCACGAGTTTTGGGAGGTCCTCCACTAGTCGTGTGGCAAGCACTTTGTCAAAAATCTTGATTGCCCCATGTACGAGGCTTACCAGTCTAAAGTCCCTTACGTCAACCACGCCTTCCTTCTTTGGCAACAGCGCTACTAGAGCCTTTTTCACCGCGGCCATCCCCCTCGTGCCCCCCCCCCCCCGTGGAAGTGATCGAACGCTCGCATGATGTCCCCTTTGATTATGGGCCAGCACGAAGCGAAGAATCGGCCCATGAATCCATCAGGGCCCGGTGCCTTGTCCATTGGCATTCCTTTTATCGTCTTCTCCACTTCCTCCATCGAGAACTCTACTTCTAGGTGCGAGAGGTCGCGCGATGGGAGGTCAAGGATGTCCAGATTGAGCGCGCTCGCCCTTGCTGCCACCGAGCCAAACAGGTCCTTGTAGTAGCCATCAACCGTCTCAAAAATGCCGTCTTGGCCTGCGAAGATTGTGCCATCCTTCATCAAGGACGTGATGATGTTCTTCCTCTGCCTATGCCGTGCCTGGCTGTGGAAGAGCCACGTATTCGCGTCTCCATCGCGTAAGTTGAGCATTTGTGACCTCTGCCGAGCAATCATCCTCTCGAGTGAGCTAAGGCCGAGTAGTTTCCTCTTTAACATCTTCTGCAGTTCATGTTCCCTGCTCTCAAGGGTTCTCGTCTCTGCCGCAATGTCGAGGCGGCTTATCACTTCCATTGCGATGGCGAGCTGCACGCGTACGTTCCCAATCCAGTGGTCACTCCATCGTTGTAGTGCCTTGGCAGTCCCGTGTAGCTTGTTATCTAGTGCCACGAAAGGGTTCCCCTCAGATGGAACGGAGTGCCATGCTTGCTCTACAATCTCCATTTATCCCTCCACCTTTGGCTAGAAGCACTCAAACTTGAAGCGTCGTCCCATGCGGAACTCGGCGTCCAGGTCCAGAAGAAGCGGACAATGGTCCGATACAGCCGAGCCAAGCATTGTGAGCATACTGGCCGGGTATGAGTCCTCCCATGAGCTAGTGACGAAGACATGGTTGATCTTCTCCATGGTTGGTTGGCGCCTCTCGTTCGACCAAGTGTATCTCCTTCCGTTTAGGTATATATCCTTTAGCTCAAGTCTGTTTAGTAGTGCCCTGAATCTTGCCATCATCCACCGGTTTATCGTGGCTTGTTTTTGTCCTCCGGGTTGACAAGGAGATTGAAATCCCCTAGAAGGAGCCACGGCCCTACATGTAGGTCTCGCACATCGCTGATCTCGGTCATGAACTCAACCTTTTTGGTGTCCCCTTGGGGGCCATACACACCAGTGATCCACCAAGTAGGGCCCCCATCCTGCGTTGCTAGTGTCGTGACTATGTTCTGCGATAGGTGGGGGTTTGACAGTGTCACGACCACGCTATCCCAAGTGAGGAGAATTCCACCACGAGTGCCTACCGCCGGAAGATAAAAGAAGTTTTCGAATTTATTTCCAAGGAAACTTTTGACAACATCGCCCGAGATTGTTTCCATCTTTGTCTCTTGGAGACATACATTGCTTGCGTTTGTCGACAACACTACCTGGAAGATAGCACTTCGCCTCGCCTGCGAGTTTAGTCCATGGACATTCCACACTAGGAGTTGGGGGGGGGGGGGTTGTGCGGTCATTGCTTTGTGCCCACCGATCCACTGTCGGGGGCAATTCTACTACTCGTGCGCTTTCGCTGCAGAGTCATCCTGCATTGGCAGGATCGACGGGTCCCGGCCAAACAGTGCCAAGATGGCCTTGATGTGGCAGTCCTGGAGCGGTCTGTCAAAGAGTGCTGCATAGGCCTCCAGCGCGTCATCTCTGATCACCTCCCCCTCGTTTGCGATGCACAGTTTCCTGATGATCATTGCTTGCTGCTTCGACGCTTGTGAGCCCTGTATTCCTTTCGCCAGCCTAACACTGCGCCTTGGCGTGGTGACTGGTGTTCATTGCTGCCTTGTCTTTCTCTTTGTTTTAGGGGGTCCCTAGACTTTGTCTGCTGTAGTATAGGTGAGAGGGCCCGGCGTAGCTCAGTGCATAGCTGCGATATTTGGCTGCGTGGGGATGTTGGGGCGTGTGGCTTTGCTGCTCGTGTTACTGGTTGCGTCTCCTTCTCCACTTGGTCCTCGGACAGGCTTACCTGAAACCATCCTCCTTCACGTGTGCATGGGGGTGTTGCCTCGCCATGCAAGGTGGGTCCCAATGCTTTTATTGATCCACCCGGTACGGGGCCAATATTGGGATCGGTGCTGGCAGTTTTCATGTGGGGATGGCCCTGCAGAGAGACCTCTTTTGTCTTTTCCACGTCTTTACCTGGCAGGCAAAGGGCCGATGAGCCAACCCGCACCATGCCAGAGGCTTCTAGCCCCGTGTGTGGCATGGCAGCGTAGAGTTGTCCCTCACTTCCGACCGTTCGTTGCCTCGGATCCCCCCAGCGTAAGCCACTGTTGTGATTGGTTTACAGGTGTTGGCGAAGCTGCCAGGGGGGCTTGCCTGCCCTTATCCTCTGCAAAGCCGCACAACGTCTGAGTCCTGCCGATTCTGGCCCTGGGACCCGCCACGATGCTTTGCGCAAAAAGCGCCTGCCATTCTCCTTTGGATGCCAACACGTGTCCGTCCGCGGCTGGGGTCTTCACACTTTCCACGCCCAAAGTGCAGTCCAAGCCTAAGCCTATGACCACCTCTGCCATGCTGCTGGGATCTGGGTCCCGCATGTTTGACCGCTGGTGGTGCCTGTCCATGAGTCCAAACTGGAGGCCAGCCTGGCCGGCCGGCGATGGCGCCGAAGCCGACGAGCTCTCCGGCTGCGCTGACGAGGGCGGCTCTGGGTCAGCCCGATCACCGCGGTGTCTCTCCTCCGGGCACGGCCCGCGTGGCGCGTCCTGCCCCCCGCTCGGGCCCTCCTGGTCCGACGGCGACGAAGGGGGTGGCGGCGACAATGGCGAGGCATCATCCGCTGGGGGGACCACGCGCACCGCAACAGCTTCCTGAATGATGCTGATGGGGTAATAAGAATGGCAATAAGATTGTCGATAGATCAAAGGTTTTAGATATAATGTGGTGCACGTGATCTTTTACTCATGATGGATCCTCATGGAAACATGGTTAAAATCAGAGGTTCAGTCCATGTTAGCCAAGCAATTTTGGGAACATTGTTGTCCCTATTTAAATTCAACAATGTTGGCCCCCATCAAAACTTTTACGAGTACCATGAAGAATAGTGTCAATAGTCAATAACATAAGGTACTGAAATCCCATCCACAACAGCCTAGATTTTTTTTTTTTGAGACAAACAGCAGCCTAGATAAAATAGGTCAATGCCACTATGCTGCCAAGGTCCATACATCCGGTGTCAATGGCTACAGAGTCCAGCCCAACGTCACAGTAACTCCTGATTCCTGAAGCCTCGATCCAGCCCTCACCATAGCCGTCGAAAGCCGATGATCGGGCTCCAGATGAAAATTTTCAAATCTCAAAGGAATTTACTGTGGACGGCAGAGCAGGTGACACGCGGCCGCGTGAGTCAAACCATCTACCCAACAGTAAAAAAAATGCACGAAAAGGTTTCAAAGGCCCCGATGCATCTCCCACCCGCCAATTAATGCCCCCTCGGGACCAGCGCATCACTTCAATGCGACGAACCAAAAAGACCCGAGCCGAGAAGGAGGAGGAGAGGAAGAAAAAAACGGAGAGAGCTTCCACCGCGAGCAGAGTAGCAGAGCAGAGCTAGCTGCTAGCGCGAGGAGGCGGGCCGTGGTGGGATCCCGCATGGCGGCGCCCTGAGGGAGCCCGCGCCGCCCACCGGGCTCCGGCGGAGATGCGGCCGCGGGGAGCGGCCCTGCTCCTCCTCCTCGCCGCGCTCTCCTCCGTCTACGGTATGCACACTCGAGATTTTCTCCCCTCCCTTCTCTGGCTCTCTGCCGTTCTAGCGCGGGTGGTTTATCTTGCCTTCTCTTGGATTCGAGCCGCAATGCCGGGTGGAATTCTGGCCTGGGCTCGCGGCCCTGCAATGGGTGGGATCGCCCGCGAAAAGCGGCGGCCATGGCGTGCGTCGCAAGTGAGCAAGTCCCCCACTTGTGCGGGGAAAAGGCTTTTGCCTTTGCTTCATGGAGCTAGCTCCTGCGGATTTGCCTGAGCGCATCTGAATCCAGGCCGGGCGGACAAGGCAGAGATGGCCGTCTCCTGCCTCCTTCCTCCCTCCCTCTCTCTGTTTTCATGAGCCAAATCAGGCTCAGTACACCGAACCTGTAATTTCGACGCAAATTTGCGGTTCGGATTTCTTGCATCGGCGGTTCCAGCAAGCATTGGTACCGAAATTTCTAGGTTTTGGTGCAATGCTGGCGAGGGTTTTTGGCCTTTTGGGCAGGTTCCGTTCGGTCCTCATCTTCTTGCATACAGCAGCTGTCATTGCACTCGGCGGCACCAACTAAACTTTATGCATAACGCCAAGCTCCAACCGCTGGGGAGAACATGGCCGCGTTCGCATTTTCGAGCCCATTAAACACATTGCCGTTTCAGCTATGGTGAATGCAAGTTTTGTATTATCTGCTTTGGTGTTTGTATATGCATTGCATGGGTTCAAACTTCAGACACCTTTTCTGAATACCCTTACCTTGTGCAGTGCCACTGGGAACGGCAAGCTCAACAACCATCACGGCCTACTTACTTGGATTATGGAGTAGAGCGCATCGGCATTCGGATCTTTCCCCTGCACCAGCCCCTTCTCCCGGACCTCAAGGTAAGTAGAACTACTCATCATGTCTCTGCATACAAATGGTAATTACAGGTGTAGCATAGCAATCACACAAGTACTTTTCTGTCTGTGACATAAGATACTTTTCTGTGTTTATTAAGAATCATTTGTATAACTTATCTATCATTTGGATAATCAGGTGCCTCTGTTAACCACCCAGTGCATAGGCATCACAGAAAACGACCTCTTGTTGCCCCACCGTCTTCGTCACCGTCATTTGAAAGACAAGGTTTTACTTTTTCTCCTAAGACCAATAGAGACTGCATCTTACTATTAGTACTGAATGAGACAACACTAATATGCCTGCCTGTCACTGAAAATTGAACAGATTGCAGTGGAATAACTTGTTCCGCTCCGCTCACTTCTACTCCAATTGGTTCCCCTTGTGGTTGTGTATATCCTATGCAAATCCAGCTCGATCTTAGTGTGGCACCGTACCAGCTGTTCCCTAGAGTTGATGAGCTAGAAATCGAGATTGCCGCAGGTACATTCCTGAAACAGAGTCAAGTTCGGATAATGGGTGCTGGGGGAAGTATTCAAGATCCGGATAAGACTACGGTCACCATCGATTTGGTGCCACTAGGTCAGAAGTTTGATAGGACATCAGCCTTGCTGATTAGCAACAGATTTTTGCGAAAGAAGGTTCCTATAAAGCCATCTATTTTTGGTGATTATGACGTAGCTTATGTTCATTATCCAGGTGAGTGACATGATTGTTGTTCACACATCCATTTCGCTAGCATAATGGCCCGTTAGATATGTTTCATGATTAAAATTTTAATCACAAAAACATTGCAGGCCTTCCTTCTTCAGTACCTAATATCCCAGGATCCTTGGGTCCAATAAGCAGCAATGAGTACCCCTTCGGTGCAAATGTACACAATGGAAGCCATCCGAAGATTAGCTCCAAAATTGTCGCCATAATTGCTCTATCAGCTGTTGTGCTTGTTTTGACATGTTTTGGCATCTGCGTCATATGCAAATACAAAGGACGCCAAAAGCCTCATGGAATTGGTCATGCTTCAAATTCGCCAAACACCAGAAAAACAGGTAATTTTGGTAGCAGCTATTGTATAACACACTACACTTCTAATTTCTGCATTATAGCAATTTGTACTTAAATTAGTTAAGCTGAAAATTAAACACCAGGCCTTGACTGTACAAATTGTGATCTTGCTGCAATTTCCTAGCCAATATGCACCAGGGATACTAAAGCTTAATTTTCAGATCGTTTAAGGTCCAAATATGTTTGAAATGACACCTTGTTACTAAGTGACTGTTTCAGGTATTAGGTCATCATTCTCCAGTATGACTAGCTCGACAGCATCTTTTCCTTCGACAATAGCGACCTGCCCACCCACGGTTAAGACATTCTCAATTTCTGAGCTTGAGAAGGCAACAGACAAATTTAGCTTCAACAGGATAATAGGCGAAGGAGGGTATGGGCGTGTTTATCGCGGCATAGTTCAAGATGGGGTTGAGGTTGCTGTCAAATTGCTCACAGGGAAACACCAAAACAGAGATCGTGAGTTCATCGCAGAGGTTGAGATGCTGAGTCGTTTGCATCACCGCAACCTCGTCAAGTTGATCGGTATATGCGTTGAACGGAGCACGAGATGCCTAGTATTTGAGCTAGTGCCAAACGGAAGTGTGGAGTCTCACCTGCATGGTATGTGAGCTATGTTAATCTGCATAACATCACTTTCATATCATCTGCTTCTTTTTTGGTCGTCACATAAAAACCTCAGGAAATTCTCTGGTGTAAATATGTAATATGCTTCTGCTTTGTTATTTCAGGTTCGGATAAGATATATGGCCCACTTGACTTCGACACCAGAATGAAAATAGCCCTGGGTGCAGCAAGGGGTTTGGCCTACCTGCATGAGGACGCCAATCCCCATGTTATTCACCGTGATTTCAAGGCTAGTAATGTTCTCATGGAGAACGATTTCACCGCCAAGGTTGCGGATTTCGGGTTGGCCAAGGAAGCATCAGAAGGAATCGAGCACATTTCCACTCAGGTCATGGGCACTTTCGGGTAAGATGTCCTGCTGTTACTGCCATCATTGTTGTAGAGTAATACACACACCGCGCTAAGTTTCTTTGAATCCTTGTGAGTTTTGACCGGATTCTTTACAGGTACGTTGCTCCGGAGTATGCCATGACCGGGCATCTCCTTGTGAAGAGCGACGTGTACAGCTACGGCGTGGTGCTCCTGGAGCTCCTGTCTGGCCGGAAGCCGGTGGACATGACGCAGCCACCGGGGTCCGAGAACCTGGTCACCTGGGCGCGCCCACTGCTGACCAACCGGGAAGGCCTGCAGCTGCTGGTGGACCCGTCGCTGCCGGCGGCGAGCCGGGACATGGAGAAGCTGGGCAAGGCGGCGGCCATCGCGTCCATGTGCGTGCACGTGGAGGCGGCGCAGCGGCCGTTCATGGGCGAGGTGGTGCAGGCGCTGAAGCTGATCTACAGCGGCGGCAGCAACGAGGAGACCTGCAGCGGCTCCCAGGGCGGCGGCGCCACGCCCACGGAGGAGGGGGGGTCCCCGTGGAACGACGACGGCGGCAGGAGCTGCTCGTGGAACGGCGACAGCGACGCGCCGTCCTGGCCGCGCGTCCCCGGGGCGCCCCGCCCGGGCTACAGCTCGGACCCCGCGGAGGATTCGTCGTCGGCGGCGCGGCGGCCGCGGTCGACGCCGAGCGCCGTGCTGGACAGGATCGAGTCCCTGGCGACGTACGACTGGTCCGGCCCGCTGAGGACCAGGGCCAGGAACTTCTACCGGCTGAGGGGCAGCATGAGCGAGCACGGCCACCGCCCTTCCGACGACGGCAGCATCGAGGGCGACTGGATGTAGCTAGCTAGCAGCTTAAAGGGTTCGTCGTATTCCACCATCCCATTCTGTAATTGTATAGCCCGCGAGAGGTAATGCTTCTTGTGGATCCGATCCGATTTTTGATGCCAAAACCCCTCGTTATGGTTCTATATAGATCATTTTAATGTAGTGGATGATGCATCGTGCATGCGTTTTGGGCCAGAGGTTTGTTTTCTTCCTAGGACGAATACCAAGCAGATATGGTCAAACGGGCCGACCCGACACGGCACGGCACGGCCTGGCTGTAAATGGGCCTGGCCCAGCATGGCCTGTCCAGGCATGTTTAGTAAACGGGTCGTGTCGTGTCGGCTGCGTTTCTAGGCTCAGGCACAGCCTGATTACTAAACGGGCCGGCTTGTTGGTCCGTTTAGCACGATAGGCTACATTTTTCAGCCTGTTAGACTCATATTTAGGCCTATTGGGCTGTATTTTAAGTATATGTATATATATATATATATATATATATATATATATATATATATATATATAAGTACATAAAAAAATAAACGGGCTGTGTCGTGTCGGCTCGCGTGTCCAGCCTTCAGGCCCAGGCATGGTCCGAGGTGTGTCGCGTGCCGTGTCCGGCTCGTTTACGGTCGTGCCATGCCTGGCCCATGGCGGGCTGTGCCGGCGTGCTCGTGGGCTGGCCCGGTTAGGCCGGCCCGTTCGGCCAGCTATAATACCAAGTAGGTTCATTCTTCACAAAGCTGCAAAGTTAAAGCTTGAGATAGGGACACGGAGTTTCTACCTTCGCCTTGTCGAGCATTCACTCGCAAGCTCATATGCTCCCAGATGAAAAGTAAATTAAAGAAAAATAGAAGATAATTCTGATTATTCTCTGGCAAACTTTAAGGGATGCTCGGAGTGCATGCAAAATTTTATCATGAAATCACATTGAAGGAAGGCATGACAAAAACAAATCAATGCCATGGAACATGTACTTTCAAATGCATTTCGGAGTTTTGATATTTTTTCCAAGACTTCCACCACCAATGTGATTTCTTGATGAAACTTTGCATGCTCTTCAAATCATTGCTTAAAGTTTATGATAAAAAATATTTAGTTTTTTTTATCTATTTTTTTATTTTACCCGCCATACCAAGAGCATTTTAAGCTCGAGCTTAGAAAGGTACTTTTGCCTTACCTCATTATTCACAGACTTGCAAAGTTAAGCTTCGTAGGGACGCAAAGTTTTTGTTCTCAAGCTTAGATGCGTAAAACGGTAAAACTGAAAAAGTAATAACAAAACAATAAAATAGTTTTGGTTATTTTGATAACAAACATTGTTGAATGTTCTACAAACTTCCCTGATGAAAAAACATTCTAACGCTTTTGAAAAAATCGATGCTCAAAAAGGCTAGTACCGAGCATTTTTTAGTACTGATTTTGAATTCTGATTCAATGCCACCGAAGGGTTTGTGAGACTTTGTGTCGCCATATTTGATGGCTCTCTTCGGATATTGGCAGTTGATGCGTCTATCAAGGAAAGTATCAGGTGGTTATTCATGCGACAACTTCATCATGTTCTTCCTTGTTGTTCTACGAGACGGTCTGGTTTCTCTAACTCTCTCGACCAGTGATGCTGAATTGCATGCCTGTATTGTGTGGGGTGATGCTCCAATCGATGTTTCTTCAATGACTTCTAGATCTTATTTCAACCGACGAGTGACTATTGCGGTTTTAAAGTCTGGTATGGCAAGTGTGTTTGCAAGTATGTCTCATTGTATTTCGCCTTTTCATTTTTTGTTTGAATTAGAGGATAATGTTTGGCTGTGTGCATCTTAGTTATGCAGAGGCCGGGTGTAATGCTTAAACCTTTTAAGTAATAAAGCGCCCCTTTTCGAAAAAGGTGTCCCTTACTACTATTGGTTCAATGTAATTTTCATTCTTCGATGGACGGTAATCGATTAGAGAAAGAAAAAGGCTATTATAATTTTCAACTCCAGTTGTCTTTCAATTGTACTGGTTGTTTTCCCTGATAATTATAGAGCTAAAAATACCCTTTGATCGTCTTCCTTGAAATAGGGGGTTAGGCGTTTGGTATTTACTTTGGTATGCGCCCGGGGCGCAATCTTCCATGCGCATCGCCCATTCAACCATCTATCCGTATAGAAAAGGGCATTGTGACCATCTACAAAAGGGTATCATGACCATCTTCAACCTTGAAATGCACACTGCCAAATGTCATACATATCTGCGTAACGGAGGTGACGCGCATCTCAGACATAATGTGATGTAGGGTAGAGACACTATGTGACACAATCTTCACGAATTGGAGGGGGGGTCGAAGGGGGACACGAAAAACACGGGTAAAAACATGAATAAATCAAAGGGGTAAACACTTTATTGGACAAGATCCACATCCAAGTACTCCTCAAATCACAAACAATACATGAGATGCATCAAGATCCAAGAGCAACAAATTAAATAAAGATACATGGTACTTCATCCAAATCTCTATGAGAGATGAGTCTTGACTTCCATGGAGGAATCTTCCCCTAAGGGCCTTGGCAACCATAGATGGTTCTTCTCACTAAGAGGCCTTGAATCCACTCATGGATCTTCTCCTAAGAGGAATCCCGCAAGGGGGGGGGGGTACATGAGATAAGCTCTATGATATGATATCTATTCTTAGCTAACCCTAGAAATGAGAAGGGGGAGAAGTATATATAGGTCCAAGGCATGAAGAGACAATATAATCGATATAAGTATATCTTTGAATGGATTTGTTTTCAGCACACATCAATACAAATATAAAAACTTGCCACTTCGACGAGGTAAATGCCCTTAGCTAGACCTATATGATTGGAAATGATGTAGAATGGCATCATCATCAATACTTGCAAATACATCTTCTATGTCTACAACATGAAATGATATTGGAAAATACATCAATTTTAATTGACAGATACCCTACCTATATGACTGAAACATACACACACACACATTGTTCAAGGTAGTTCATACACAAACAGAGGTTACATTATAGCAGTCCCATGGACTGTAGAATGCAATACATGTGAAAGGAAAAGGTCAAACAAGATTACCAGACCAAGCAGCCAGACAGCAAACAGGGGATGGAAAGAGGCAGCGAACGATGCACTGGACTACAGAAGGGTGGAGATCGGCCTGCAAGCGCCTGCCTAGAAGTGGGTGATGGGTCGGTGGACGACGGCCAGCGGCAGCTCAACCTAGATGGCGGCCGAGCATGAGCAAGGATGCGACGACATGAGCGTTGAAGCCAGCCGAGTGTGTGAGCCAGCCCATGCAGTCTTTGGGCCGCGTTTAATTGGGCTACACACCGGGCCTGTACAAAAATCCATATAGATAGTAGCTAGATTTTTTTCCACGCCCGGGCCTAGGCCCTGGGTGCCTAGGGCCAGCTCCACCGCTGCCTCCAAAGGTCTTCTCGGTTCATTCTCCACGTCCATGCTTGCCTCTTGGATGACGTAGTTGTTCTCTCGCGCTTGCAATCCTCCTCATTATGTGTGGAGCTCCGCTCAGATCTATGCATGCACATGAGAGAAGGGTCAAGTAGTATACCATCCTCGAAGGGGACAAGAACACACATGTAAAGGAGAGGATTCATCTTCATATGTTTGCTCTGCATCACAATGCTAAACTATGTTCATGCGGACAAATTACTCAGAGATCGCCATATCATTCGGGTTCGCACATGTTTTGCCAAGACACCGAGCTTTTGTTGTGATGGATCTTGTCACAACCATCCCAATGAAAATCAAGTGTTTCTGCCACCAGGTAAAGGTTGCAGTGCTTTATCAATAACCAACCGCCACTAGATGTGGTCAACTGGCCATTTGAGAGTTATAGTCCCAAGTACTTAGATGGGAAGATTCACATCTGTCACGGTAGAGCTAAAGACACCACATCCTTGTCATGTTCCTCCCCTCAAATGGTAACAATCAAAAACTCAAAAATATAGGTAATCTTTATGCAAGACGGTTTATGTGAGGCCTTTCAAAAAAAGAGTGGCCTCTCTGATTTACATTAATATAAATTGCCATGTTCATAATGAAACTAAGAAAAGGAAAATAAAAGGACAAACAAGGTATAGATATGATGTAAACTGGACTTGCATAAATCCTAGTACAATAGTCCACAAACTGGCAAATGGGAAGTTCATTGGATCAACCAGGACTAAAACAACAAACAAACTGGTGACTCCGCCACACAAACATAAAAGAAAAGGAAACCTCCCCAACTAATGGAGCTCCAACAAAGAGTACAAAAGCTATGGCCAAAAGAGGGAAGAAACTAGCAAGAGGTAGACCAGCTCGTGGTGATTCTGCTCGTCCCTATCCGTCACCTGCACCATTCTAAAGACCTCACATGCTATCACTTTGAACATTATTAACCCCCCCAACACCCCCAGTGCCTCTTGATTTTTCTGTTTTGTCTACAAAACAATCCAGTCATTGAGCCATCGAGCAACCATATTAACAGGAACAATCGCAGGGCAGAGGTTGGGGGCAATCCTCATTTTCGAAGAAAATATTAACAAGAACAATAGGATTACCAGTTATTTCTTTCAAAGACAACACTATGTGGACACTTGATCTTATCCACAGCTAGCTCCCTCCATGTAGTAAGATGGCACATTATCCATGCCATTTTTGTTAAGGTCCACTTGATAGAATCCTCTTGGCCATTTTAATCATCTCCATACATACCTCTTCTATATGATTCCAAAGTTCTAAAGAATCCCCAGAGGGTTCTTCTAAATTGTATATTATCAAGTCCCTTGTTTAAAACCTCAACAACAGAGACAATAGCAGCACCATAAATTGACCAGGACCTAGGCAACCTTTGCATACTGCAACACTATAGCTACAATACTTGCTATAGTAAACAAAGGAATTGTCCCACACGCCCCAAGCAACGGCCCGAGGCGTAGTGCCACCAGTGAATAGAAAAGTTCTTACAAAAAATTACTATAAAATCTAGGATAACTGGTCTTCAAAGGTTTACCCTCAATTCAATTGTCTTGTCATAATCTTACATTTTTTCCATTAACCACCATGAAGTTGCATAAAGAGAGAAAAACATTTATTTATGATTGAGCAAGCCACTCCAAAATTGATAATTTCCCTGCATTGTCTAACCCCGGTAATGCACTTATTTTTTTCATATTTATTCGGAAATTATAAACCCCAAACTTTCGGGGTTTTAGCATGGCAAATCAAGCATTTTTGATGGCAAGTTTAGTGGCGCAAGGATGACAAATTTAGTTGATACGCATGGAAATTTTATTTGGCAAAAAATAGACTGAGCACGAAGTTGTCATGCTTGCCAACTAAACTTGCCATCGTTGTGTAACTAAACTTGCCTTAAAAAATGTTCAATTTGCCATGGTCAAATCCTGAATGTTCGGGCGTTATCAGCGTCCTTTTCAATATAGTTTTCCACAAGCTGCGAGTGTTAAAGATCTTCTACCACCATTTACATAGGAAAAGTTGATTCATCAAGGCCAAAATTTTAATTTCCAAACCCACCAAATCTTTTGTTCTACAAACTCAAACCATTTGACCAAGTGATATTTATTTTGGTGGCTTATTCTTGCCACAAGAGTTTGGCTCTAAAGGAAATCCAACCTCTTATTAACTCCCACAAGAAATCCATAGAAGCACATCATAAAATTTGGAATCCCTGAAAAGATAATTTTATCAAGGTGATCCTTGTAGCACTGGCAAATGGCGTACATTGATTGCTACAAGATTTGTTCCTAATTTTATCTTCAGGGCTTTTCCACTATTTATTCCTAATTCCTTTTTCATCCATTAGTAGTCCTAAATATTTCATAGGCACAGATATAATGGGGCATGAGAATATATCAACAAAAGAGTTTGCCTTATCAACCCACCCAAAACGAAACAATTCAATTTTGTGAACTAACCTGACATTTGCTAAAAAACACAAAATGAATTTTAATTTGTGAGCACTATCAAAATCATCATGCAAGAGGAACATTGTGTCATTTGTATATTGCAACATGTCAATTCCCCAATCACCATTATGTTCCAACACTCCTTTAACCAACCCATTATCTCTAGCCCTATCTATAACAATGGCTAGATTGTCACCCGTCAGATCAAAGATCAAAAGGGATAACGAGCCTCCTGCCGTACACCTTAATAAATAGGAAATAAAGGGTCAATGTTATCATTAACCTTGATGCTAAAATTTCCCCCTCTAATTATAGACATCACCCAATCAATTCATTTCGTTGGAAATCATGTCATGTTAAGAATTTACAATACAGAAGGCCATTTGACCTTATCATATTTTTTTTTGAAGTCAACCTTAAAGACAATAGTACTTTATGTTTTTTTGGCATGAATGTTATAAAAAACTTCATGAAGAATTGCTACTTCTCGAGCGTGCGTTGGTTTTTTCCCTTGAAGAGGAAAGGGTGATGCAGCAAAGTAGAGGTAAGTATTTCCCTCAGTTTGAGAACCAAGGTATCAATCCAGTAGGAGTATCAAGATGAGGCACCAAGAAACCTGCACAAACACAAACAAACTTGCACCCAACGCGATAAAGGGGTTGTCAATCCCTTCACGATTACTTGCAAGGTGAGATCTGATAATGATAATGAGTAAATATAAATAAGTAAATAAAATTGCAGCAAGGTATTTTTGGTGTTGTATGTTTAGATCTGAATATATAATATGTAAAATAGACCCGGGGGCCATAATGTTCACTAGAGGCTTCTCTCATGATAGCAAGTATTACAATGGGTGAACAAATTACTTTTGAGCAATTGATAGAATAGCGCAAAGTCATGACGATATCTAAGACAATGATCATACATATAGGCATCACGTCCGAGACAAGTAGACTGATACTGTCTGCATCTACTACTATTACTCCACACATCAACTGCTATCCAGCATGCATCTAGTGTATTAAGTTCATGACAAACAGAGTAATGCTTTAAGCAAGATGACATGATGTAGAAGGATAAATTCATGCAATATGATATAAACCCCATCTTTTTACCCTTGATGGCAACAACACGATACGTGCCTCGCTACCCTTTCTGTCACTGGGTGAGGACACCGCACGGTATGAACCCAAAACCAAGCACTTCTCCCATTGCAAGAATCATAGATCAAGTTGGCCAAACAAAACCCATAACTCGAAGAGACTTACGAGGATATGAAATCATGCATATAAGAAATCAGAGGAGACTCAAATAATATTCATAGATAAGCTGATCATAAATCCACAATTCATCGGATCTCAACAAACACACCGCAAAAGAGAATTACATCGGATAGATCACCATGAAGATCATGCAGAACTTTGTATTGAAGATCAAAGAGAGAGAAGAAGCCATCTAGCTACTAGATATGGACCCGTAGGTTTGATGTGAACTACTCACGCATCATTGGAGAGGCAAGGATGTTGATGAAGATGGCCACCGGAGATGGATTCCCCTCCGGCAGGATGCCGGAACGGTCACCCGATTGGTTTTTGGTGGTTCTGGAGGCTTGCGGCGGCGGAACTTGCGATCTAGGTATAATTCTGTGCGTTTGGCTATTTATAAGACCGTATGGTGGCATAAACAAGTGTAGATGGGCCACGAGGAGGCCACGAGCCCCCTAGCCGTGGCCTAGGGGGGCGCCTCCCAGGCTCGTGGCTCCCTCGGCCCACTTCTTTGGTATTTCTTCCTTCAGGTATTTTTGATATTTTTCATAAAAAATCACGGCGGAAGTTTTATTCCATTTGGACTCCGTTTGATATTCCTATTTGAAAAAGATCAAAAACACGGAAAAAACAAGAACTGGCACCGGGCACTGAGTTAATAAGTTAGTCCCAAAAATCATGTAAAATAGCATATTGATGCATATAAAACATCCAAAGTTGATAATATAATAGCATGGAACAAACAAAAATTATAGATGTGTCGGAGACGTATCAAGCATCCCTAAGCTTAACTCGTGCTCGTCCTCGAGTAGGGAAGTGATAAAGACCGAATTTTTGATGTGGAATTCTACCCAACATATTTGTTTTATGTAATCTCTTTATTGTGGCATGAATGTTCAGATCCATAAGATTCAAAACAATAGTTCAATATTGACATGAAAACAATAATACTTCAAGCATAATAGCAAAGTGATCATAAACTTTTGAAATAACAAGGCCAAAGAAAGCTATCCCTACAAAATCATATAGTCTGGCTATGCTCCATCATCCCCACACAACGAATTTAAATCATGCACAACCTCAGTATTGGCCAAGTAATTGTTTTCACACTTTTACTTTCTCAAACATTTTTCAACTCTCACGCAATATATGAGCGTGAGCCATGGATATAGCACTATAGGTGGAATAGAGTGTGGCGTATCAACAGGCTATGAAGATGCCCATCAATAGATATCAATGTGAATGAGTAGGGATTGCCATGAAACGGATGCACTAGAGCTATAAGTGTATGAAAGCTCAAAAATGAAAACTAGTGGGTGTGCACCCAACTTGCTTGCTCACGAAGACCTAGGGCAATTTGAGGAAGCCCATCATTGGAATATACAAGTCAAGTTACATAATGAAAATTTCCACTAGTATATGAAAGTGACAAAACAAGAGACTCTCCATCTTGAAGAACATGGTGCTACTTTGAAGCACAAGTGTGGAAAAGATAGTAGCATTGTCCCTTCTCTCTTTTTCTCTCATTTTTTTGTTTGGGCTCTTTGGCCTTTTTTTATTTGGTGGGCATATTTGGCCTCTTTTATTTCCTCACATGGGGCAATGCTCTAATAATGATGATCATCACACTTTTATTTACTTACAACTCGATACTTAGAACAATAATGACTCTATATAAATGAAAGTGATGGCACATGTCATGAGACAGAACGGTGAAAGTTGCATGGCAATATATCTCGGAATGGCTATGAAAATGCCATAATAGGTAGGTATGGTGGCTGTTTTGAGGAAGATATATGGTGGGTTTGTGCACCGGCGAAAGTTGCGCGGCACTAGAGAGGATAGCAATGGTGGAAGGTGAAAGTGCATCTATACCATGGACTCACATTAGTCATGAAGAACTCATATACTTGTTGCGAAAGTTTTATTAGTAATCAAAACAAAAGTGCTAAACGCATACTCCTAGGGGAAGGGTTGGTAGGAGTTAACCATCGCGCGATCCCGACCTCTACACAAAGGATGACAATCAATAAATCAATTATGCTCCGACTTCCTAACATAGCGGTTCACCATACGTGCATGCTACGGGAATCACTAACCTCAACACAAGTATTTCTAGATTCACAACACCCTACTAACATTACTCTCATATTACCATATCCATATCTCAAAACTAATCATGGGGAATCAAACTTCTCTTACTAATCAATGCACTTGAATATGAAAGTTTTTATTATATCCTCTTTGGATGCCTATCATATTTAGGACTAATTTCATAACACAGGCCAATTACCAAGTTTCTTAGAGAGAGAGAGCACTCTCAAAATGATATAAGTGAAGATTTAGAGAGTTTTGATTTCTACAAAATATGATATTGCTGTGCTCTACAAAGATTTAAGTGAAGCCCTAGAGCAAAATTTATTTAGCTCAAAAAATATAAGTGAAGCACCTGGGAGCAAAATCATCAAGCTCAAAAGATATAAGTGAAGCACATGTGAGCTAATATTACCAATCTAAAAAGATATAAGTGAAGCACACGTGCACAAAATCATCAAACTCAAAAGATATAAGTGAAGCACAAGTGAGCTAATATTGCCTAACTCAAAAGATATAAGTGAAGCTCATTGAGTATTCTAACAAATTCACGATGAGTGCATGTCCCTCTAAAAAGGTGTGCAGAAAGGATGATTGTGATAAAACAAAAAGAAAATACTACTATAACACACAACTCTCCAAGCAAAACACATATTATGTGGTGAATAAAAATATAGCTCCAAGTAACGTTACCGATGGATTGAAGACGAAAGAGGGGATGCCTTCCCAGGGCATCCCCAAGCTTAGGATTTTTGGTGTCCTTGAATTTGGCTTGGGATGCCTTGGGCATCCGCAAGCTTAGGCTCTTTCCACTCTTTATTCCATTGTCCATAAGAACATCACCCAAAACTTGAAAACTTCACACAAAACTTAAACAGAAACTCGTGTTAGCATTAGCATAAGAAAACAAACCACCAACTTTTCATTTTTACTATAGTAAACTTAATTTCCATTTATATTGATGTTATATTACTGTATTATCACTTTCCCATGGCTTGTACCCCCGATACTAACCATAGTTTCATCAAAATAAGCAATCAACACAACAAAAACAGAACCTGTCAAAAACAGAACAGTCTGTAGCAATCTGTATATTTCGAAAACCTCTGCTAACTCAAGAATTCCGAAAAATTTATGAACATTAGGTCAATTTGCATATCAATCAGCAGAAAAAAGAATCAACTCAAAATCTCCTTCTGGATAGGAATGAAAAATAATTTCGTGAGCAGAAAGTTTCTGTCTTTTTCCAGCATGATTAAACAACTATCACCAAAACTAATCATAAAGGTTCTACTTGGCAGAAACACTAATTGAAACATAAAAACACAATCATAACAGAATCATGATGGTGTTGACTCAACAAAACAGAAAGTAAAAAGCAAGAATAAATTTATTCATTGGGTTGCCTCCCAACAAGCGCTATCGTTTAACGCCCTTAGCTAGGCATAAGGCAATGGAATCAAGTATTATCATCTTTAGTGCTCAAACCATAAGTAGCTCTCATGATGGATTCATAAGGAAATTTTATTCTTTTTCTAGGAAAATTCTCCATGCCCTTCTTTAATGGAAATTGGAATTTAATATTCCCTTCCTTCATATCAATAACAACACCAATAGTCCTAAGAAAAGGTCTACCAAGAATAATGGGACATGTTGCATTGCAATCAATCAAGCACAATGAAATCCACGGGCACATAGTTCCTATTTGCAATAATAAGAACATCATTAATACTTCCCATAGGTTTCTTAATAGTAGAATCCGCAAGATGCAAATTAAGAGAGCACTCATCAATCTCATTGAAACCTAGAACATCACATAAAGATTTTGGAATTGTGGAAACACTAGCACCCAAATCACACAAAGCATGACATTCATAATTTTTAATCTTGATTTTTATAGTGGGTTCCCACTCATCATGAAGTTTTCTAGGAATAGATATTTCCAACTCAAGTTTCTCTTCAAGAGATTTCATCATAGCATCAACGATATGTGTAGTAAAAGCCTTATTTTGGCTATAGGCATATGGAGAATTTAACATGGATTGCATCAAGGAAATACATTCAATCAAAGATCAGCTATCATAATTAAATTCCTTGAAATAAAAAGTAGGAGTTTCATCACTACTCAAAGTTTTGATATCCTCTACTCCACTTTTAGTATTTTTAGCATCAAGATAGATAGACTCCGAATCATTGGGGCGTTTCTCAACCAAAGTGGGCTCACATCCAGCCCCATAATCATTAAGATTGACATTAGAAAACAAGGATTAAATAGGAGTCACATCAATCACTTTAATATCTTCATGGTTTTCACCACGGGAACACGCCTTTTTGAGCCATTCATAGCACGAATTTGGGCGGTTCTTTCTTTACTCTCATTCATAGAAACACACATAGCTTTCAAAGTTTCATCCATATTAATCTTGGGAGGAACACATCTTAATTTCAAAGCATCAATATCAAGAGACGTTCTATCAACAGTCCTAGCCAAGTCATCAATTTTAAGTAGTTTTTCTTCTATGGAAGCATTGAAAATCTTTTGCGAATTAATAAACTCCTTAATGGTACTCTCAATATCAGAGGGTATTTTATTATAATTTCCATGAGCATTGTTGTAGGATTTGCCAAAATTATTAGAGGGATTACTAGGAAAAGGCCTAGGATTAAAGTTACCTCTATAAGCATTGTTGTTACCAAAATTATTCCTACCAACGAAATTAACATCAAAATTTTCATGGCTATTCTCAATAAAGGAAGACAAAGGCATATCATTTGGATCTAGAAGAACACTTTTACTAGCAAACATCTTCATTAACTCATCCATCTTAGCACTCAAAGAGTTGATTTCTTCTATAGCATGCACTTTTTTACTAGTAGGTGACCTTTCGGTGTGCCATTGAGAATAATTTGTCATGATATTATCTAAGAGTTTTGTAGCTTATCCTAGTGTGATTTCCATAAAAGTTCCACCGAAAGCGGAATCCAAGATGTTTCTAGAAGCAAAATTCAAACCAGCATAGAAAATTTGTATAATCATCCAAAGACTTAGGCCATGAGCGGAACAATTTCTAATCATCAATTTCATTCTCTCCCAAGATTGTGCAACATGTTCATGATCTAGTTGCTTAAAATTCATAATATCATTACGGAGAGAGATAATCTTAGCAGGTGGAAAATACTTGGAAATAAAAGCATCTTTACATTGGTTCCATGAATCAATACTATTCTTGGGTAAAGATGAAAACCAAGTTTTTGCTCTATCTCGTAGTGAGAACGGAAATAGCTTCAATTTAATTATATCATTATCCACATCTCTATTCTTTTGCATATCACATAACTCAATAAAGGTATTAAGATGGGATGCGACATCTTCACTTGGAAGGCCGGAAAATTGCTCTTTCATAACAAGATTCAACAAGGCAACATTAATTTCATATGATTCCGCACTAGTGGCGGGAGAAATTGGAGTACTAATAAAATCATTGTTATTAGTATTGGAGAAATCATACAATTTAGTGTTTTCAGACATGGTGATCTAGCAAGCACACAAGCAAACAAGCAAACGAAAGAAAAGGGCGAACGAAAAAGGCAAATAAAGAAAGGCAAATATTTTTGTAAATTTTTGTTTCAGAAGTGGGGGAGAGGAAAACGAGAGGAAAATGGCAAATAATGTAAATGCAAGAGATGAGTTTGTGATAGGTACTTGGTAGATCTTCACTTGAATACTCCCCGGCAACGGCGCCAGAAATTCTTCCTGCTACTTCTCGAGCGTGCGTTGGTTTTTCCCTTGAATACGAAAGGATGATGCAGCAAAGTAGAGGTAAGTATTTCCCTCAGTTTGAGAACCAAGGTATCAATCCGGTAGGAGTATCAAGATGAGGCACCAAGAAACCTGCATAAACACAAACAAACTTGCACCCAACGCGATAAAGGGGTTGTCAATCCCTTCAGGATTACTTGCAAGGTGAGATCTGATAATGATAATGAGTAAATATAAATAAGTAAATAAAATTGCAGAAAGGTATTTTTGGTGTTTTATGTTTAGATCTGAATATATAATATGTAAAATAGACCCGGGGGCCATAGTGTTCACTAGAGGCTTCTCTCATGATAGCAAGTATTACGGTGGGTGAACAAATTACTGTTGAGCAATTGATAGAATAGCGCAAAGTCATGACGATATCTAAGGCAATGATCATACATATAGGCATCACGTCCGAGACAAGTAGACCGATACTGTCTGCATCTACTACTATTACTCCACACATCGACTGCTATCCAGCATGCATCTAGTGTATTAAGTTCATGACAAACAGAGTAATGCTTTAAGCAAGATGACATGATGTAGAAGGATAAATTCATGCAATATGATATAAACCCCATCTTTTTACCCTTGATGGCAACAACACGATACGTGCCTCGCTACCCTTTCTGTCATTGGGTGAGGACACCGCACGGTATGAACCCAAAACCAAGCACTTCTCCCATTGCAAGAATCATAGATCAAGTTGGCCAAACAAAACCCATAACTCGAAGAGACTTACGAGGATATGAAATAATGCATATAAGAAATCAGAGGACTCAAATAATATTCATAGATAAGCTGATCATAAATCCACAATTCATCGGATATCAACAAACGCACCGCAAAAGAGAATTACATCGGATAGATCACCATGAAGATCATGGAGAACTTTGTATTGAAGATCAAAGAGAGAGAGAAGAATCCATCTAGCTACTAGCTATGGACCCGTAGGTCTGATGTGAACTACTCACGCATCATCGAAGAGGCAAGGATGTTGATGAAGATGGCCACCGGAGATGGATTCCCCTCCGGTAGGATGCCGGAACGGTCTCCCGATTGGTTTTTGGTGGTTCTGGAGGCTTGCAGTGGCAGAACTTGCGATCTAGGTATAATTCTGCGTTTGGCTATATAAGACCATATGGCGGCGGAAACAAGTGTAGATGGGCCACGAGGAGGCCACGAGCCCCCTAGCCGCGGCCTAGGGGGGCGCCTCCCAGGCTCGTGGCTCCCTCGGCCCACTTCTCCGGTATTTCTTCCTTCAGGTATTTTTGATATTTTTCATAAAAAATCACGGCGAAAGTTTTATTCCATTTGGATCCGTTTGATATTCCTATCTGAAAAAGATCAAAAACACGGAAAAAACATGAACTGGCACTAGGCACTGAGTTAATAAGTTATTCCCCAAAATCATGTAAAATAGCATATTCTTGCATATAAAACATCCAAAGTTGATAATATAATAGCATGGAACAATCAAAAATTATAGATATGTCGGAGACGTATCAAGAATCAACACCCTTCCATAGTATATCTTGCTTTTACAAAGGCAATTTGCATAAGTGAAATTACAACCTGAGTAACCCCATTAACTCTATTCATCAAAACCTTTGTAAAGATATTAAAACTAACATTCAAAAGACATACATGTTCGAACTGTGAAATTTTTAGGCTTCTTTGATTTTGGGAACGAAAATGATAATCCCATGTTTTAGCCTAGAGATGTCCAAATCCCCCTTATGAATATCAAATAGGCTTTTCAGGTCAAATTTAGTTAGCCACAAAAAATGCCAATGAAATTATGCAGTGAAATTATCAGAACAACTGACCTATTACGGGCCATGTCAAAAATTGCCACCTTAATTCCTTCCAGAGTGAAGTTTGTGGATAATTTTGTCAACAACTCCAGGATTATAAATATCTAAGGAAATATTAGATAACTCGGGGTGCCCAAACAAGTTTTTATAAAAATGTAATACAAGTAAAATTTATTTATCTCCTTGAGTATGCCCCTCATCCTAATCAAGAGATAAGATCGTATTTTCCCACGCCTCCCATTAGCCTTGGCATGAAAATACTTAGTGTTACTATCTCCTTGCAATTTCTGTATCTTAAGCTCTGAATTTCCATTTTAATCCTTCCCTGCTTCATGATCCTATCTAATTGTGATCTCAGATCTTTTTGCTCCCACCTCATGCGAGTAGCAAGGCCATGTAATTCACTAAACTTAGCAATATAACATATAAATTGTTAGTAATATCTTTTGAAGTTTGCTATACCAAGCGTTCATATTTCTATTCCATCCTTTTAGTTGGGCTCTAAGCTTCCCAAGCTTGTTTTGCCACCTCTCAATATTAGATCCCGTGATATTAGGATCAAGACACACATCAATAACAATTTTATATATCCCATCTCTCAAGCCAAGAGTTGTCAACATATCATCTATCTAAGAATAAAGGAGTATGGTCAGAATTCTCTCCAACGAGAGAACTCACTAGAGTGAGAGGGTAATTTTCCTCTGAATTTGTACTACAAAGGATCCTATCCAACATTTCAAAAGTATGGTTAGGGAGATTGTCACCCCAAGTAAAGTTCCTACCATTCATTTCTATTCCCCTCAAACCCACTTGTTCAATGATTTCACTAAAACAAAGCTCCAATGCCTAGGAGTGTCTTGTTTAATTTTTTAAAAGTTTCACAATAATGTTAAAGTCATCTCCAATCAAAAAATGTTTAACGCTGCCTTGACGAAGTTGAGATACTAGGCAGTGGCGGAGCTAGCTTTTCACATCAGGGTGGTCCGCTCCCAATTTTTTTGACAAGAAATTCGACATGCAAACGTTCTAACTAGTTATTAGTATTGTTGGAAATATGCCCTAGAGGCAATAATAAAATGGTTATTATTGTATTTCCTTGTTCATGATAATTGTCTATTGTTCATGCTATAATTGTATTAACCGGAAATTGTAATGCATGTGTGAATACATAGACCACAACATGTCCCTAGTGAGCCTCTAGTTGGCTAGCTCGTTGATCAATAGATGGTCACGGTTTCATGACCATGGACATTGGATGTCATTGATAACAGGATCACATCATTGGGAGAATGATGTGATGGACAAGACCCAATCCTAAGCATAGCACAAGATCGTGTAGTTCGTCTGCTAAAGCTTTTCTGATGTCAAGTATCGTTTCTTTAGACCATGAGATTGTACAACTCCCAGATACCGTAGGAATACTTTGGGTGTGCCAAACTTCACAGCGTAACTGGCTGGCTATAAAGGTTCACTACGGGTATCTCCGAAAGTGTCTGTTGGGTTGTCACGACTCGAGACTGGGATTTGTCACTCCGTGTGACGGAGAGGTATCTCTGGGCCCACTCGGTAAGACATCATTATAATGAGCTCAATGTGACTAAGGAGTTAGCCACGGGATGATGCATTACGGAATGAGTAAAGAGACTTGCCGGTGACAAGTTTGAACAAGGTATAGGGATACTGACGATCGAATCTCGGGCAAGTATCATACCGATAGACAAAGGGAATTATATATGGGATTGATTGAATCCCCGACATCGTGGTTCATATGATGAGATCATCGTGGAGCATGTGAGAGCCAACATGGGTATCCAGATCCCACTATTGGTTATTGACCGGAGAGGTGTCTTGGTCATGTCTACGTGTCTCCCGAAACCGTAGGGTCTACACACTTAAGGTTCGATGACGCTAGGGTTATAGGGAAATAGTGTACGTGGTTACCGAAGGTTGTTCGGAGTCCCGTATGAGATCTCGGACGTCACGAGGAGCTCCGGAATGGTCCGGAGGTAAAGATTCATATATATGAAGTGAGGTTTTGGCCACTGGAAGAGTTTCGGGCATCACTGATAATGTACCGGGACCACCAAAACGATTCCGGGGGTCTACCGGGAGGGGCCACCAGCCCTCGAAGGCTGCATGGGCCGAAGGTGGGAAGGGACCAGCCTCATAGTGGGCTGGTGCGCCCTCCACCCTGGCCCAAGGCACAACAATGATATAGGGGGGCAAACCCTAGGCCTAGATGGGCCCTAGGCCCACCCTAGGGTGGCTAGGGCTGCCGCACCACCTCTCCCCTCCCTTGGTCACCGCACCAAGTCCCATCTAGGGCTGCTGTCGGCCCCTAGGGTGGGAACCCTAGGGCGCAGCCCTCCCTCCTCCTCCTCCTATATATAGTGGAGCCCTTGGGGCAGCCGAAGAGACGCATCTCTCTCTCCCACGGCGCAGCCCTACTCCTTCCTCTCCTCGTTCTCCGTAGTGCTTGGCGAAGCCCTGCCGGAGACCATGTTGCTCCACCGTCACCACGTCGTCGTGCTGCCGGAGCTCTCCCTCAACCTGTCCTTCCTCCTTGCTGGATCAAGGCATATGAGACGTCATTGGGTTGCACGTGTGTTGAACGCGGAGGCGCCGTTGTTCGGCGCTTAGATCGGATTTCACCGCGATCTGAATCGCCGCGAGTACCACTCCACCAACCGCGTTTTAGTTACGCTTCCGCTTTGCAATCTTCAAAGGTATGAAGATGCACTCTCCCCTTACTCGTTGCTGGTTTCTCCATAGATAGATCTTGGTGGTCATAGGATTTTTTTTGATTTACTACTACGTCTCCCAACAGTGGCATCATGAGCTAGGTCTATGCGTAGAATCTATGCACGAGTAGAACACAAGTTGTTGTGGGCGTCGATCTTGTTAATTTTCTTGCCGTTACTAGTCTTATCTTGATTCGGCGGTATTGTGGGATGAAGCGGCCCGGACCAACTTTACACGTACGCTTACGTGAGACCGTTTCCACCGCCTGACATGCACTTGTTGCATAAGGTGGCTAGCAGGTGTCTGTCTCTCCCACATTAGTCGGATTGGATTCGATGAAAAGGGTCCTTATGAAGGGTAAATAGCAGTTGGCATATCACGTTGTGGTTTTGGCATAGGTAAGAAACGTTCTTGCTAGAAACCTATAGCAGCCACGTAAAAACTTGCAACTACAAATTAGAGGACGTCTAACTTTTTTTGCAGCATATGCCTTGTGATGTGATATGGCCAAAGGATGTGATGTGATGCATTGTGATGTGTGAGATTGATCATGTTCTTGTAATAGGATTCACGACTTGCATGTCGATGAGTATGACAACCGACAGGAGCCATATGAGTTGTCTTATTTTATTGTATGACCTGCGTGTCAATCATAAACGCCATGTAATTATTTTACTTTATTGCTAATCGTTAGCCATAGTAGTATAAGTAATAGTTGGTGAGACAACTTCATGAAAACACGATGATGGAGATCATGATGATGGAGATCATGGTGTCGTGCCGGTGACAGTGATGATCATGGTGCCCCGAAGATGGAGATCAAAGGAGCAAGATGATATTGGCCATATCATGTCACTATATTGATTGCATGTTATGTTTATCATGTTTACATCTTATTTGCTTAGAACGACGGTAGTAAATAAGATGGTCTTGATAACCCACAAGTATAGGGGATCACAACAGTTTTCGAGGGTAGAGTATTCAACCCAGATTTATTGATTCGACACAAGGGGAGCCAAAGAATATTCTTGAGTATTAGTAGCCGAGTTGTCAATTCAACCACACCTGAAAGATCTAATATCCGTAGCAAAGTGTTTAGTAGCAAAGTAGTATGATAGTAACAGTAACAATAGTAGCAGTAGCGATAGTGATTTGTGTAGCAAGTGTGACAACAGTAGCGGTAAAGTAACATAGCAAAGACCAGTATAGGAAAAGCTCGTAGGCATTGGATCGATGATGGATAATTATGTTGGATGACATTCATCATGTAACAGTTATAACATAAGGTGATATGTAACTAGCTCCAGTTCGTCAATGTAATGTAGGCATGTATTCCGTATATAGTCATACGTGCTTATGGAAAAGAACTTGCATGACATCTTTTGTCCATCCCTCCCGTGGCAGCGGGGTCCTAATGGAAACTAAGGGATATTAAGGTCTCCTTTTAATAGAGAACCGGAACAAAGCATTAGCACACGGTGAATACATGGACTCCTCATACTATGGTCATCTCCGGGAGTGGTTCCGGCTATTGTCACTCCGGGGTTGCCGGGTCATAACACATAGTAGGTGACTACAACTTGCAAGATAGGATCAAGAACACACATATATTGATGAAAACATAACAGGTTCAGATCTGAAATCATGGCACGCGGGCCCTAGTGACAAGCATTAAGCATAGCAAAGTAGTAGCAACATCAATCTTAGAACATAGTGGATACTAGGGATCAAACCCTATCAAAACTAACTCGATTACATGATAGATCTCATCCAACCCCTCACAGTCCAGCAAGCCTACGATGAGATTACTCACGAACGATGGGGAGCATCATGAAATTGGCGATGGAGGACGGTTGATGATGACGATGGCTTCGATTTCCCCTCTCTGGAGCCCAGAACGGACTCCAGATCTGCCCTCCCGAGGAAGAACAGGTGGTGGCGGCGGCTCCGTATCGTAAAACGCGATGATTTCTTCTCTATGATTTTTTCCTAGGCAAATAGGGTTATATGGAGCTGGAAAAGAGGTCGGAGGAGCCACGTGGGCCCCACGAGCCTGCTAGGCGCGGCCAGGGCGGTGGCTGCGCCTCCTAGGTTTGTGGGCCACTAGCACCTCCCCTCTAGTTGATTCTTTCTCCCATATTTTTTATATATTCCACAAAAAATCCTCCTAAGTTTTCAGGTCATTCCGAGAACTTTTATTTATGCACAAAAACAACACCATGGCAGTTTTGCTGAAAACAACGTCAGTCCGGGTTAGTTTCATTCAAATCATGCAAATTAGAGTCCAAAACAAGGGCAAAAGAGTTTGGAAAAGTAGATATGTTGGAGACGTATCAACTCCCCCAAGCTTAAAGCCTTGCTTATCCTCAAGCAATTCAGTTGATAAACTGAAAGAGACAAAAGAAAAACTTTTACAAACTCTGTTTGATCTTGTTGTTATAATTATGTCTAACTCATATTCAGATTTTCAGCAATATCATAAGCTAACCAAATAAGCAATGACATTCAGGTCTCACAGTATACTCACATCAATGGCATAATTAACTAGCGAGTAATAATAATAAGTTTCAAACGTCAACACTTCAATCAAAACAACCATGATACAATATGAATAGACGGTATCTTGCTAGCTCTTTCTGAGACCACAAAACATAAATGCAGAGCACCTTCAAAGACCAAGGGCTGACTAGAAATTGTAATTCATGGTAAAGAAGATCCAGTCATAATCATACTCAATATCAATTAATAGCAAAGCATATGAATGACAGAGGTGCTCTCTAGCTGGTGCTTTTAATAAGAAGAGGATGACTCAACAGAAATGTAAATAGATAGGCCCTTCGCAGAGGGAAGCATTGATTTGTAGAGGTGCCAGAGCTCAAGCTTTTTAAAACAGAGATGAATAATTTTGGGGTGGCATGCTTTCATTGTCAACGCGATGACCAAGAGTTTTCACCATCTTCCATGCTACACATATTATAGGCGGTTCCCAAATAGAATAGTAAAGTTTTTGACTCCCCCCCCGCCAATCAATCACACTCCACGGCTAGCCGAATACTCGGGTGCCGTCCATACCAACAACAATCCAGGGGGAGTTTTGTTTGCAATTATATTTTTATTTGATTTGAACATGGAACTGAGCATTCTGATTACCGGCCCCTTTCTCGTGAGTGATAGTGAATAAACACATATCGAGGATAACACGCCTAGCATGGAAGATACTGACCGCCCCTTGTCACCACATGAGAGGTTCGGGCATACAAAACAGATTATTATTTGAAGGTTTAGAGAGTGGCACATGCAAATTTACTTGGAACGGCAGGTAGATACCGCATATAGGTAGGTGTGGTGGACTCATATGGAACAACTTTGGGTTTATGGAAGTGGATGCACAAGCAGTATTCCCGCTTAGTACAAGTGAAGGCTAGAAAGAGACTGGGAAGCAACCAACCAGAGAGCGATAACAGTCATCAACATGCATTGAGATTAACCAACATTGAGTGCAAGTATGAGTAGGATACAAATCACCATGAACATGAATATCATGGAGGCTATGTTGATTTTGTTTCAACTACATACATGAACATGTGCCAAGTCAAGCCACTTGAATTATTCAAAGGAGGATACCATCCTATCATACTGCATCGCAATCATCTTAAAATTCATGTTGGCATCCAAGACAAATCATTATAAACTCCTAGCTAATTAAGCATGGCATAAGAAACTAGGATCTCTAAGTTGTCATTGCAAACATGTTTCTCTCATAACAAGGCTGAATTAAGAACGATGAGCTAGCCATATTTACAAAAACAAAATAGGTCGAGTTCATACCAGCTTTTCCAGGCTCAATCACTTCATCACATATCATCATTATTGCCTTTCACTTGCAACTTGCACGACCGAATGATGTGAATAATAATAAGAGTGTTTGTGCATTGGACTAAGCTGGAATCTACAAGCAAACTCAGAGGAGAAGACAAAGTAATATGGCTCTTTGACACATAAACAATAATGCATATGAGAGCCATTAATCATTTTAATCATGGTCTTCTACCTCGATCCAAAGAAAAAAGAAAACTATTTACACGGGAAAGCTCCCAACAAGCAAAAGAAGAACAGGAAATCTTTTTGGGTTTTCTTTTCTTA
Organism: Hordeum marinum; assembly: GCA_022496015.1. Lineage (NCBI taxonomy): Eukaryota > Viridiplantae > Streptophyta > Magnoliopsida > Poales > Poaceae > Hordeum > Hordeum marinum. The sequence continues at coordinate 413,521,479 of CM039673.1, forward strand.
ATTACTACTAAGCATGCAAGAATATAAAGTTACAACTATTTTTTTTGTTTTTCTCATTTTTATTTTTTTTGGATTTTCTCAAGTTAATAAAGCACACAAGAAGAATGCGAGAAAAAGAAAATAAACTAGCATGGATGATATAGTGAAAAAGTGTGAACACCGACTATCAAAGTGAATGTGTGAACATGAATATAAAGTCGGTGAGAAACACGTACTCCCCCAAGCTTAGGCTTTTGGCCTAAGTTGGTCTACTCCCAAGGTGGAAAGTAACCGGCTTCGAGGTACTCTGGGCGATATCCAAAATCATAGTGTGGGTTGTACTGGGACGCGGTAGCTACCGCCTGAATAGCCGCCTCATGGACGCGAGCAGCCTTCACCTCTCTCTCATACTCCTCTACCTCTTCTTTGGTTATGTAATATCTCCGCTTACCCTAAAAATCAAAGAAGGCATGAGCAGGAAGGGTAATATGAAAAACACGTTGTCGGTTAAATATTAACCGGTATAGGAGGGACTCATTGCTCCTCTCAAGGCACTGGAAGCGTATCATAGCAGCACGATCTAGGAAAGCACTGTGAAGCGGGGGATCTCCTATCTGGATGGGTATTTAAAAATAATTAGCTAGGCGAGTGGCATAGATCCCACCAAAGAAATCTCCTTCACTAGCATTGTTATTTAGTCTCCTAGCAATTATAGCCCCCATGTTAAAACTTCTATCACCTGTTACTGCACTATTAAGTATACTGAGGTCAGGTGCGCAGAGGTGGCTATGGTCGCGCTTACCATTAATGCATCTACCTATGAAGAGGGCAAAATAATGTAAGGCCGGAAAATGAATGCTCCCCATGGTAGCCTGCGTAATATCTCTAGTTTCTCCAACAGTTATACAGGAAATAAAGTCTCTAACAGAGGACTTAGGAGGGTCATTGGGACTACCCCAATCAGGTATCTTGCATATTCTATTGAAATCCTCTAAGTCCATAGCATACGATTTATCATAAAGATCAAACAATATGGATGTGTCACGGCCAACTGAAAATTTGAATCTACGAACAAAAGAGGCAGTGAGTATAGTATACTGTTCACATCTATTGGAGATGAACTCTTCGAGCCCGGCGTTGTGAATAAGTGTATCAAACTCGTCCTTGAAACCTGCATCAATCATGAATTCGTCAGAAGGCCATTCACATGGTTGCACCAGTGCGTCCCTCGGCTGATAATGATCGGGCTCCCGAATCGCGAGACGGGGACCCCTCTTGCTTGAGGAACCACCATGATAGCTCTTCCTAAACATTTTCCTTTTTCTGAAATAATTCTGAAATTTTTAGTGACTCAAAATAAAAGTAAATAAAGCTTAACAAAACTCATAGAAACTACTCCTACAAGTGCCTAGAGGCCATATCTTGCATCAAAACTACTAGGGACCAAATAAAATTAACATGCAAAGCTCAAGAATAGGGTCACCAGGGCAGCAATAATATGCAATGAATAAAGCACTAGAACAAAAACTAATTGGACCAATGGAGGAGTCACATACCAAGGAACAATTTCCTCAAAACAGTTTGGTGAATGGGGCTTTGCACAAGGAGATCGAAAAATGCAGCAAAATGAGCAAGAACACGGGTTTGAGCTGTGGGGTGATTTTTCTGGAGGAAGAAGAAGGAGATGGGTGCTAGAATAAGTGGAGTGGGGCCACGTGGGACCCACGAGCCTGCGAGGCGCGACCAGGGGGGTGGCCGCGCCTCTTGGGCTTGTGGCCCACTAGTGCATCCCCCTGACTAGTTATTTATTTCAAAAATTCTTAAGTATTACAGAAAAAATCATACTAAAATTTAAAGGCGTTTGAAGAACTTTTATTTTAGGTCATTTTTTATTGGACGGATAATGCAGAAAACAGGAAAATAATGCTATATTTCTTATTTTTCTACTAAATAACAGAAAGTAAAAGTTGGGAACAGAAGGTTGTGACTTCTAGGTTCATTCGTCTCATGGTCATCAAAAGAAATCCATCAATGAGGTTGATCAAGTCTCCTTGACAAACTTTTTTCGAATCACATAAAACCGGAGAATCTTCGAAAAATCACTAGGTTACCTCAATGGGGATGTGCATATCCCCAACAATAAGTATATCATATCTCATCTTGACAGTAGGTTTGGGGCATTCAAAGCTTCCAACAATAATGGATGAAGGTTTTTCAATAGAATTTATGCAATGAACCCGATATTGTTTCTTCGGAAAGTGCACCGTGTGCTCATTACCATTAACATGGAAAGTGACATCGCCTTTGTTGCAATCAATAACAGCTCCTGCAGTGTTTAAAAAGGGTCTTCCAAGGATGATTGCCATGGCATCGTCCTCGGGAATATCAAGAATAACAAAGTCTGTTAAGATAGTAACATTCGCAACCACAACAGGCACATCCTCGCAAATACCGATAGGTAAAGCAGTTGATTTGTCAGCCATTTGCAAAGAAATTTCAGTAGGTGTCAACTTATCCAATTCAAGTCTACGATATAAAGAGAGAGGCATAACACTAACACCGGCTCCAAGATCACATAAAGCAGTTCTAACATAATTTCCTTTAATGGAGCAAGGTATAGTGGGTACTCTGGGATCACCTAGTTTCTTAGGAGTCCCACCCTTAAAAGTGTAATTAGCAAGCATGGTGGAAATCTCAATATCAGGTATCTTTCTTTTATTTGTCACAATATCTTTCATGTATTTAGCATAAGGAGACATTTTAAGCATATCGGTCAAACGCATTTGCAAGAAGATGGGTCTAATCATTTCAGCAAAGCGCTCGAAATCCTCCTCATCCTTTTTCTTGGATGGTTTGGGAGGAAAGGGCATGGGTTTCTGAACCCATGGTTCTCTTTCTTTACCATGCTTTTTAGCTATAAAATCACTCTTATCATATCTTTTATTCTTAGGTTGTGGGTTATCAGGATCAATAGCAGGTTCAATCTCCACATCATTATCATTACTAGGTTGAGCATCAATATGAACATCATTATCAATATTATCACTAAGCTCATGTTCATCACCAGATTGTGTCTCAGCATCAGAAATAGATATATCATTTTGATTCTCAGGTGTAACAGAAACAGGTTACTAGCATGCAAGTTCCTATCATCTTTCTTTATCTTCCTATTACCGGGATGACTAGGTGCATCAGTATTAATTCCTTGAGAATCTTGCTCAATTCTCTTAGGATGGCCCTCAGGATACAAAGGTTCCTAAGTCATTCTACCACCTCTAGTAATGACTTTAACAGAGTTATCATTCAATTCATTAAGCAAGTCATTCTGAGCCTTAAGTACTTGCTCTACTTGAGTAGTGATCATAGAAGCATGTTTACTAATAAGCTTAAGATCATTAACATTTCTATCCACACAAGCACTTATATGATTAATCGTACAAGCATTTTGTTCTAGTTGTCTGCTAACACAATCAATAAAACTTTGTTGTTTGACAACAAAGTTATCAAATTCATCTAAACATAAGCTAGCAGGTTTATCATAAGGAATATCACTCTCATTGAATCTACGGAGAGAATTTACCTCTACTACCTGTGTCGGGTTATCAAGACCATGTATCTCTTCATTAGGTGGTAGATTCTTAACATCTTCAGATTTAATACCTTTCTCTCGCATAGATTTCTTTGCTTCTTGCATATCTTCAGGACTGGGGAATATAATACCTCTTTTCTTCGAAGTTGGCTTCGGAGGTGGTTCGGGAATAGTCCAAGCATTATCATTGCTCAAGATATTATTTAATAGAATTTCAGCTTGTTCCATAGTTCGTTCCTGAAAACACAACCAACACAACTATCTAGGTGGTCCCTAGAAGCATTGGTTAGTCCATTATAAAAGATATCAAGTATTTCATTTTTCTTAAGAGGGTGATCAGGCAAAGCATTAAGTAACTGGATAAGCCTCCTCCAAGCTTGTGGGAGACTCTCTTCTTCAATTTGTACAAAATTATATATATCCTGCAAGGCAGCTTGTTTCTTATGGGCAGGAAAATATTTCTCAGAGAAGTAGTATACCATGTCCTGGGGACTACGCACACAACCAAGAGCAAGAGAGGTAAACCAAGTTTTAGCATCACCCTTTAGTGAGAAAGGAAACAACTTAAGGATATAGTAATAGCGAATTTTTTCCTCATTAGTGAATAGGGTGGCAATATCATTCAGTTTAGTAAGATGTGCCACCAGATTCATAACCACGAAAAGGATCAGATTCAACCAAAGTGATTAACTCGGGATCAACAGAGAACTCATAATATTTATCAGTAACAAAGATAAGTGAAGTAGCAAACTTAGTTTCATATTTCATTCTAGCATTCAGAGATTTTTCTTTCCACTTGCGCAATAATTTCTCAAGATCATAACTATCCTTACAAGCAAGAAAGTCTTCAGCTACCTCTCCTTCCATAACATAACCCTTAGGTATATTAGGCAATTCATATCTAGGAGGGCTAGGTTTAACAGGTGTAACAGCAGGTTCCATTTCAATAATTTCATCAGTTTCAGAAGTATCATTTGATTCAGTAGTAACTCTAGCAATTTGTGCATCCAGAAATTCACCAAGTGGCATCTTATTATAAAGCAAATCATCATCATAATTATCATGTATAGAAGAAGTAGCATCATCAAGCACATGTGACATATCTGAATTAATAGCAGGTGGCGGTGTCACAAATTTACTCATAACAGAAGGTGAATCAAGTGCAGAGCTAGATGGCAGTTCCTTACCTGTCCTCGTAGTTGAGGGCAGAACTTTAGTTTTTGGATCTCGCAATTTCTTCATAGTGATCAACAGATATAAATCCCAAGTAACTCAGAGAATAGAGCTATGCTCCCCGGCAACGGCGCCAGAAAAAGGTCTTGATAACCCACAAGTATAGGGGATCGCAATAGTTTTCGAGGGTAGAGTATTCAACCCAGATTTATTGATTCGACACAAGGGGAGCCAAAGAATATTTTCGAGTATTAGCAGCTGAGTTGTCAATTCAACCACACCTGAAAGATCTAATATCTGCAGCAAAGTGTTTAGTAGCAAAGTAGTATGATAGTAACAGTAACAATAGTAGCAGTAGCGATAGTGATTTGTGTAGCAAGTGTGACAGCAGTAGCGGTAAAGTAACGTAGCAAAGACCGGTATAGGAAAAGCTCGTAGGCATTGGATCGGTGATGGATAATTATGTTGGATGACATTCATCATGTAACAATTATAACATAAGGTGATATGTAACTAGCTCCAGTTCGTCAATGTAATGTAGGCATGTATTCCGTATATAGTCATACGTGCTTATGGAAAAGAACTTGCATGACATCTTTTGTCCAACTCTCCCATGGCAGCGGGGTCCTAATGGAAACTAAGGGATATTAAGGTCTCCTTTTAATAGAGAACCGGAACAAAGCATTAACACATGGTGAATACATGGACTCCTCATACTATGGTCATCTCCGGGAGTGGTTCCGGCTATTGTCACTCCGGGGTTGCCGGGTCATAACACATAGTAGGTGACTACAACTTGCAAGATAGGATCAAGAACACATATATATTGTTGAAAACATAATAGGTTCAGATCTGAAATCATGGCACTCGGGCCCTAGTGCCAAGCATTAAGCATAGCAAAGTAGTAGCAACATCAATCTTAGAACATAGTGGATACTAGGGATCAAACCCTATCAAAACTAACTCGATTACATGATAGATCTCATCCAACCCCTCACCGTCCAGCAAGCCTATGATGAGATTACTCACGAACGATGGGGAGCATCATGAAATTGGTGATGGAGGATGGTTGATGATGACGATGGCTTCGATTTCCCCTCTTCGGAGCCCAAAACGGACTCCAGATCTTCCCTCCCGAGGAAGAACAGGTGGTGGCGGCGGCTCCGTATCGTAAAACGTGATGATTTCTTCTCTTTGATTTTTTCCTGGGCAAATAGGGTTATATGGAGCTGGAAAAGAGGTCGGAGGAGCCACGTGGGCCCCACGAGCCTGCCAGGCGTGGCCAGGGGGTGGCCACGCCTCCTGGGCTCATGGCCCACTAGCACCTCCCCTCCAGTTGATTCTTTCTCCGGTATTTTTTATATATTCCACAAAAAATCCTCCTAAGTTTTCAGGTCATTCCGAGAACTTTTATTTCTGCACAAAAACAACACCATGGCAGTTCTGCTGAAAACAGCGTCAGTCCGGGTTAGTTTCATTCAAATCATGCAAATTAGAGTCCAAAACAAGGGCAAAAGAGTTTGGAAAAGTAGATATGTTGGAGACGTATCAGATCTCTCAATAAAATTTCAAGAAATGTGTTCACCCTAACTGTGCACCGTTGCTAAGGATCGTTGTTCCGAAGCACCGCGTGATGATCGAGTGTGATAGGTTCTAACGTTCACATACAACGGGTGTAAGCCATATTTACACACGCGATACACTTAGGTTGACTTGACAAGCCTGGCATGTACAGACATGGCCTCGGAACACGGAAGACCGAAAGGTCGAACATGAGTCGTATAGAAGATACGATCAACATGGAGATGTTCACCATGGATGACTAGTCCGTCTCATGTGATGATCGGACACGGGCTAGTTGACGTGGATCATGTATCACTTGGATGACTAGAGAGATGTCTATCTGAGTGAGAGTTCATTAAATAATTTGATTATGTGAACTTAATTATCATGAACTTAGTCTAAAATCATCTTTACAATCTATATTGTAGATCCAATGGCCAACGCTAATGTCACCCTCAACTTCAACACGTTCCTAGAGAAAACCAAGTTGAAAGACGATGGAAGCAACTATGAGGACTGGGTCCGTAGCTTGAGGATCATCCTCATAGCTTCCAAGAGATTGTATGTCCTTGATGCACCGCTAGGTGACCCACCCATTTTCCCAGCGGACCAAGACGTTACGAATGCTTGGAAGTCACACTGTGATGATTACTCCCTAGTTCAGTGCGGCATGCTTTACAGTTTATAACCGGGGTTCCAAAAGCGTTTTGAGCAATATGGAGCATATGAGATGTTCCAAGAGAGATACGACGTCTCCGACAAGTTCTTCAGCTGTAAGATTGAGGAGAATAGTTCTGTCAGTGAGCACATACTCAAAATGTCTGGGTTGCACAACCGCTTGACTCAGCTAGGAGTTAATCTCCCGGATGACTTGGTCATTGACAGAATCCTCCAGTCGCTTCCACCTAGCTACAAGAGCTTTGTGATGAACTACAACATGCAGGGTATGGAGAAGTCCATTCCTGAGTTGTACTCGATGCTGAAATCAACGGAGGTCGAGATCAAAAAGGAGCATCAAGTGTTGATGGTGAATAAGACCACTAGTTTCAAGAAAGGCAAGGGTAAAAAAACTTCAAGAAGGACGGCAAAGCTATTGCCGCGCTCGGTAAGCAAGTTGCCGGGAAGAAGAACAAGCATGGACCCAAGCCTGAGACTGAGTGCTTTTATTGCAAGGGTACCGGTCACTGGAAGCGGAACTGCCCCAAGTACTTAGCGGATAAGAAGGCCGGCAACATTAAACGTATATGTGATATACTTGTTATTGATGTGTACCTTACCAGCGCTCGTAGTAGCTCCTAGGTATTTGATACCGATGCAGTTGCTCACATTTGTAACTCCAAGCAGGAGCTCGAATTAGCGGAGACTGGCAAAGGACGAGGTGACGATGCGCGTCGGGAATGGTTCCAAGGTCGATGTGATCGCCGTCGGCATGCTACCTCTACATCTACCTTCAGGATTAGTTTTAAACCTCAATAATTGTTATTTAGTACCAGCTTTGAGCATGAACATTGTATCTGGATCTCGTTTGATGCGAGATGGCTACTCATTTAAATCTGAGAATAATGGTTGTTCTATTTATATGAGAGAAATGTTTTATGGTCATGCCCCGCTGGTCAATGGTTTATTTTTGATCAATCTCAAACGTGATGTTACACATGTTCATAGTGTGAGTACCAAAAAGTGTAAGGTTGGTAACGATAGTCCCACTTACATGTGGCACTGCCGCCTTGGTCATATTGGTGTCAAACGCATGAAGAAGCTCCATGCTGATGGACTTTTGGAGTCTCTTGATTTCGAATCATTTGACACGTGCGAACCATGCCTCATGGGCAAGATGACCAAGACTTCGTTCTCCGGAACAATGGAGCGAGCAACTGACTTGTTGGAGAAAATACATACCGATGTATGCAGTCCAATGAGCATCGAGGCTCGTGGTGGCTACCGTTATGTTCTCACCCTCATTGATGACTTGAGCAGATATGGGTATGTCTACTTAATGAAACACAAGTCTGAAACCTTTGAAAGGTTTAAGGAATTTCAGAGTGAGGTAGAGAATCAACGTGATAGGAAAATAAAGTGCCTACGATCTGATCGTGGCGGAGAATATTTGAGTCACGAGTTTGGCACACACCTAAGGAAATGTGGAATTGTTTCACAATTCACGCCGCCTAGCACACTTCAGCGAAATGGTGTGTCTGAACATCGTAATCGCAATCTATTGGATATGGTGCGATCTATGATGTCTCTTATCGACTTACCGCTATCATTTTGGGATATGCATTAGATATTGTCGCATTCACTTTAAATAGGGCACCGTCAAAGTCCGTTGAGACAACACCGTATGAATTATGATTTGGAAAGAAACCTAAGCTACCGTTTCTAAAAGTTTGGGGATGCGATGCTTATGTGAAGAAACTTCAACCTGAGAAGCTCGAACCCAAAGCGGAAAAGTGCGTCTTCATAGGATACCCCAAAGAAACTATTGGGTATACCTTCTACCTCAGATCCGAAGGCAAAGTCTTTGTTGCCAAGAATGGATCATTTCTTGAGAAAGAGTTTCTCTCGAAAGAAGAAAGTGGGAGGAAAATAGAACTTGATGAGGTAATTGTACCTCCACTCAAACCAGAGAGTAGCGCAGCACAGGAAGTTGTTTCTGTGGAGCCTGCACCGGATCGAGAGGAAGTTAATGATGATGATCATGAAACTTCAGATCAAGTTACTATTGAACAGCGAAGGTCCACTAGGACACGTTTCGCACGAGAGTGGTATGGCAACCCTGTCATGGAGATCATGTTGTTGGACAACGGTGAACCTTCGAACTATGAAGAAGCGATGGCGGGCCTGGATTCCAACAAATGGCTTGAAGCCATGAAATCCAAGATAGGATCCATGTATGAGAACAAAGTATGGACTTTGGTGGACTTGCCCGATGATAAGCGAGCCATAGAAAATAAATGGATCCTTAAGAAGAAGACTGACGCGGATGGTAATGTGACCGTCTATAAGGCTCGGCTTGTCGCTAAGGGTTATCGACAAGTTCAAGGAGTTGACTATGATGAGACTTTCTCACCCGTAGCGATGCTGAAGTCTGTCCGGATCATGTTAGCAATTGCCGCATTTTATGATTATCAGATCTGGCAAATGGACGTCAAAACGGCATTCCTTAATGGTTTCCTTAAGGAAGAACTGTATATAATGCAGCCGGAAGGTTTTGTCGATCCTAAAGATGCTAACAAGGTATGCAAGCTCCAACGCTCCATCTATGGGCTGGTGCAAGCATCTCGGAGTTGGAACATTCGCTTTAATGAGGTGATTAAAACGTTTGGATTTATACAGGTTTATGGAGAACCCTGTATTTACAAGAAAGTGAGTGGGAGCTTTGTAGCATTCCTCATATTATATGTAGATGACATATTGTTGATGGGAAATGATATAGAAATCTTGGAAAGTGTAAAGGCCTACTTTTCAATGAAGGACCTTGGAGAAGCTGCTTACATATTAGGCATCAAGATCTATAGAGATAGATCGAGATGCCTCATAGGTCTTTCGCTGAGCACATACCTTGACAAGATATTGAAGAAGTTCAATATGGATCAGTCCAAGAAGGGGTTCTTGCCTGTGTTACAGGGTGTGAGATTGAGTACGACTCAATGCCCAACCATGGCAAAGGATAGAGAAGAGATGAGTGTCATCCCCTATACTTCAGCCATAGGCTCTATTATGTATGCCATGTTGTGTACCAGATCTGATGTGAACCTTACCATAAGCATGGTAGGGAGGTACCAAAGTGATCCCGGAGCGGAACACTGGACAGCGGTCAAGAATATCCTGAAGTACCTGAAAAGGACCAAGGACATGTTTCTCGTATATGGAGGTGCCGAAGAGCTCGTCATGAAGGGTTACGTCGATGCTAGCTTCGACATAGATCCGGATGACTCACAAACCGGATATGTGTATATTTTGAACGGAGGGGCAGTCAGCTGGTGCAGCAGCAAGCAAAGCGTCGTGGCGGCATCTACATGTGAAGCGGAGTACATAGCTGCTTCGGAAGCAGCAAAGGAAGGAGTCTAGATGAAGGAGTTCATCACCGACCTAGGAGTGATTCCCATTGCGTCGGGCCCGATGACTCTATTCCGTGACAACACTGGAGCTATTGCCCTTGCCAAGGAGCCCAGGTTTCACAAGAAGACAAGACACATCAAGCGCCGCTTCAACTCCATTCGTGATTACATTCAGGAGGGAGATATAGATATACGTAAAGTACATATGGATCTGAATGTCGCAGATCCATTGACTGAACCTCTCTCACGAGCGAAACATGATCAACACCAGAACTCTATGGGTGTTCGATTCATCACAATGTAACTAGATTATTGACTCTAGTGCAAGTGGGAGACTGTTGGAAATATGCCCTATGGGCAATAATAAAATGGTTATTATTGTATTTCCTTGTTCATGATAATTGTCTATTGTTCATGCTATAATTGTATTAACCGGAAACCGTAATGCATGTGTGAATACATACACCACAACATGTCCCTAGTGAGCCTCTAGTTGGCTAACTCGTTGATCAATAGATGGCCACGGTTTCATGACCATGGACATTGGATGTCGTTGATAACGGGATCACATCATTGGGAGAATGATGTGATGGACAAGACCCAATCCTAAGCATAGCACAAGATCGTGTAGTTCGTCTGCTAAAGCTTTTCTAATGTCAAGTATCGTTTCCTTAGACCATGAGATTGTGCAACTCCCAGATACCGTGGGAATACTTTGGGTGTGCCAAACATCACAACGTAACTCGGTGGCTATAAAGGTGCACTACGGGTATCTCTGAAAGTGTCTGTTGGGTTGGCACGAATCGAGACTGGGATTTGTCACTCCGTGTGATGGAGAGGTATCTCTGGGCCCACTCGGTAAGATATCATCATAATGAGCTCAATGTGACTAAGGAGTTAGCCACGAGATGATGTGTTATGGAACGAGTAAAGATACTTGCCGGTAACGAGACTGAACAAGGTATAGGGATACCGACGATCGAATTTCGGGCAAGTATCATACCGATAGACAAAGGGAATTGTATACGGGATTGATTGAATCCCCGACATCGTGGTTCATCCGATGAGATCATCGTGGAGCATGTGGGAGCCAACATGGGTATCCAGATCCCGCTGTTGGTTATTGACCGGAGAGGTGTCTCGGTCATGTCTACGTGTCTCCCGAACCCGTAGGGTCTACACACTTAAGGTTCGATGACGCTAGGGTTATAGAGAAATAGTGCACGTGGTTACCGAAGGTTGTTCGGAGTCCCGGATGAGATCCCGGACGTCACGAGGAGCTCCGAAATGGTCCGGAGGTAAAGATTCATATATAGGAAGTGAGGTTTTGGTCACCGGAAGAGTTTCGGGCATCACCGGTAACGTATCGGGACCACCGGAAGTGTTCCGGGGGTCCACCGGGAGGGGCCAACAGACCCAGAAGGCTGCATGGGCCGAAGGTGGGAAGGGACCAGCCCCAGAGTGGGCTGGTGCGCCCTCCACCCTGGCCTAAGGCACAACAAGGAGAGAGGGGGGCAAACCCTAGGCCTAGATGGGCCCTAGGCCCACCCTAGGGCGGCTAGGGCTGCCGCACCACCTCTCCCCTCCCTTGGCCGCCGCACCAAGTCCCATCTAGGGCTGCCGCCGGCCCCTAGGGTGGGAACCCTAGGGCGCAACCCTCCTTCCTCCTCCTCCTACATATAGTGGAGCCCTTGGGGCAGCCGGAGACACGCATCTCTCTCTCCCACGGCGCAGCCCTACTCCTCCCTCTCCTCGTTCTCCGTAGTGCTTGGCGAAGCCTTGCCGGAGACCACGCTGCTCCACTGTCACCACGTCGTCGTGCTGCCAGAGCTCTCCCTCAACCTCTCCTTCCTCCTTGCTAGATCAAGGCGTAGGAGACGTCACCGGGTTGCACGTGTGTTGAATGCGGAGGCGTTGTTGTTCGGCGCTTAGATCGGATTCCATCGCGATCAGAATCTCTGCGAGTATGACTCCACCAACCGCATTCTAGTAACGCTTCCGCTTTGCGATCTTCAAAGGTATGAAGATGCACTCTTCCCTTACTCGTTGCTGGTTTCTCCATAGATAGATCTTGGTGGTTGTAGGAATTTTTTTGATTTACTACTATGTCTCCCAACAAGTATCACGTCAAAATAGATCAATATGGTATTACAAACACACTAGAATTCTCAATTAAGATTAAGTTTTGCATAAAGAAGCGTACATAGTACATACTACATGGACCATAGTCATACCTTGAGAAGTTCAACAGGGCCATGTTTTCGACCTACGCTTATGCATTGCCATGAAGGTATCAATTATATCATCTTCATTCACCTTGGAGAAAGCATCCCTCTCAATGTATGTGACTAGGCAATCATCCAAAAGACTATTACCCATCTTATTTCTCAATTTGCTCTTGACTATGCTCATGGTAGAAAATGCTATCTCAACATTTGTTGTTGCCACCGGTAGAATCAATACCAATTTTAGAAGCAAGTACACCAGATGATGAACTATATGTCTCCCTGTTTGAACAAGCTTAACCGAGAGATCAACAATATTTCTAAGGCCTCGGAAGTTCTCATCTTTCCTCATATCATCTATGTAGTTATCAAGTTGTAGTTCGAGTTGTAACAAGTCAGCACCTGAAAAATCTTTGGGATAAAACTCAGCAAGTCTGTGGACCTTGCGTGCATCAAAAGAAACAAATGAGTTGAAGGGATTCAATACCAATTTTAAAAACAATACAAATTTTAGAAGCAAGTTCACATACGTTTTGTGCATCAAAAGCAGCAAATGAGTTGACGGGATTCAAAGCAGACATACAAGATAGCAACTCCATATTGATCTCATCAAATTAATTTTCAAGCTCCCGATCATTGACAAGATAACTTGCAATGGGTATCCTTTCTTCGGGATCATGTTTAAGACGGCTAAAATCATAAACTGGCGGTGACGGCGATGACACATCTTCAGTTTGTTCTATGGTCACATTTGACATAGACAATGTTGGTTCTTCGGCTTGCTCTTCGATCACAACCGGCGCACAAGCAAGTTCTCCGGTTCGCTCTTCGGTCACATCCGATATATTCTCCGCCTTCTTTTTCTTCTCTATCATGATAGCTTCTTTCTGGAAAAGAGAAACAATGTCTCCACCCCTCATCATTTTGCAACTAATCTGCAAGAAGAAAACTTTCTATCAGTATAGCTAATTGAGGCCTAAATGAGTCCACTAGCCTAAATGATTTACAGATTATGTATATGTTCAAAAACACAAACCCTAAAACAGAAAATTTATGCATTTCTATACCTAAATTAGGTCTGATTTTGACCAGTGCAGACTGCAGAGAAGGGGGGGGGGGGGGATGCCGCAAGGGCAGGACGCTGGCTGGCGGTAGCCGCGCGCTAGAGCAGGGCCGCCCCGCTCGGCGCGTACACACTTTGGTCGTCAGCTGGAGCAGGGGCAGGCCGTGGTGCCACGGGCGGTTGTCCGGGCCCGGGTGGGAGACTGCGAGGCAGAGAAGAGGCAGGACCGCGCGCGCGAGGCGAGCTTCCTAGCCGGCGGCGACAAACGGCGAGGCGGTTGGGCGCTTGCGCGAGGGGGTTGGGGTCGGGTGACTGTGCGTGGCCAAGTGCGCGAGGGGGTCGGGGTCGGGCGCGTCATCGAGTAGTACTGGTCTGGCCTTTTAGTTTTTGGCCCAAGTAGTAGTCGGGTGTAAAATCCCAGGGCGGGCCGCCCTGGCCACCCTGTACGTCCGCCACTGATACTAAGTTTTCAACTTTGTTAGAATATACTCCCTTCATTCATAAATATAAGATGTTTTTATCAGTATGGACTACATACAAAACGAAATGAGTGAACGAAAACACTAAAATATTCTTTTTTTTAGAAAAGGAGGTTAAGACTCCCGGCCTCTGCATCAATCGATGCATGCGGCCAACTAAAATATTTTACTCCATTTGTTTCTAAATATTTGCCTTTTTGGAGATTTCAATACGGACTACATACGAATGTATATAGACATAATTTGAAATGTAGATTCACTCATTTTGCTCCGTATGTAGTCCATAATTAAATCTTTACGAATATAAATATTTAGGAATGAAGAGAGTATATACATTTCATTCACAACAAAGTTGAACTTTTTATATTTGTGAACCGAGGCAGTACGTGATTAGACCATTGCACAAGTAGACATGGTCTCCTTGGCACAATCCTCTGGCATGACCAAATTTGTTTCCGGCATGCACAACCATTGACCGTGACACGGTTGCTCGCTGCGGATAAAAGGATAGCGAGCCGCGCCCTCGCTCCGAGGCACCATTTGGCGCAGAATCTCGAACAGGTAGCGCCAAGAAGCTACCTGTCAAAGGACAGAGCTTTGCTTGAGCGTGCAATGGAGTATCTCGTAGCCTTGAAGAAGCTCCGAACTAAACGTACGTACTTGTAGAACCTAAGCGTATCACACGATCCAACATCACCGTACGTACCAACAAGAAACGTAGTAGGTGTTTCTTGCATTGTATGTTTACTAGCAAAAAGGCCCGTGCGTTGCAACGGAAGAAAAGAAAAATCATAATCTTCAATAGTGATGATCACATCTCATCGCATGATTTTAAAAAATTATGCACAAATGCAATAAAATGTTTTTACTTTAAAATTTATTCACAAGTTGAAGCAAAGAATATCTTTTCAAAAAATATCATGATTGTCATAAAACTTGATAATTCAAAGAATTATTTTGAATTTCAAGAAAGTTGTTTTAGAAAACATACAATAATATTCTGATCCACCCTGACAGTTAACTTCCAAATTAACACGGGTATATTGTCACAAAGATTCGGAAACATTACTGTTTAACCACATACCTTCGATAATTCATGACTATTTTTACAAATTGGAATACATTTTTAAAATCAATAACATTTTTTACAATTTACAAACATTTTAAAAAAATTCTGAACATTTTTTTATTGTGAACGGGTTTCAAGTATTTTGTTTTGAATTGGCAAACAATTCTAGAATAGACGAACATATTTTTAGAATTTGGTGTTCTTTTTTTTGAAATTCACGAATATTTTTTGAAATGCATGAACATTTTCTGAATCAACAAGCATTTTCTTAATCAATAAAATCTTTTGTAATTCACGGACTGTTTTTAAATTTTTAGGACATTTCTTGAAATACATGAACATTTTTTGAATGAGCAAACATTTTGTCAATTGAATTAAAACATAATACACAAACTTTCGTTCAAAATCATGGACTTTTTCTTTTGCTTTCACCAACATTGTTTTCAAGATTGCGAACATTTTTTTGAATATGCGAACATTGTTACAAAAACTGTGAGCATTTTTTCAATTAAAAAAATTGTGTTTTCTTCGACATTTTATTTCAAAGTTCCCAGTTTTTTTAAATTGCATCTTTTTAAGTTCTAAATTATTTAAAGTACAAAAAAGGAAAAAAGAATATAAGAAATGAAACTAAACAAACAGGCAGACTGTTTTCAAAAATTTAGGACATTTTTTTAAAATGCATGAACATATTTTGAATTAGCAAACATTTGGTTAAATTTATTTAATACTTTTTAATACAAGGAATTTTTTATAAAATGATGCCTTTTTTATTTTACGAATAATTTTTCAAATTTGCGACCAATTTTTTTGTATATGCAAACATTATACAAAAATCCCGAGCAGTTTTTGAATTCACAAACATTTTACATTTTCCTGAATATCTCATTTCAAAATTCTCAGTTTCTGAAAATTTGAAATGTTTCTTGAAGTTCTAACGGTATAATGTATCAATATTTCATCACTGCTAAAATAAAGAAATTTGAGGATATGTTATAAACTTTAGTGTTACTACATCTACGATCCATATGATAAACAATAGTGGCCCGTAGCTCGTACATGTACAGTATCCATGTTAGAAGAATAGAAGGATCATCACTCGTTCATGCTTAATCCTTGCTACAGTTAAGAGAGAGAATATGCATACAATGTGTTATCCCTTGCAAGGTGAAAGGCAAAGTACACCTACAACGGTATTTCAAATAGGCATAAGAGAGAGAATATATTGCATTAATTCTATAAAAAATATAATGGTTTCGATAAATTGGTATCCAGGTCTAACACTTAAAGAAACATGTTTCCTGTAATCTAGACACTTGAAGCGGGCAAGCAGCTAAAATAAACTGAATATGAAGCTCTACAATTCCCTCGTTGTTCCTGACATATTGGATCCTTCATCATGCATCGTGGGTTGAGGGGCTCATTCTTTCCAAGAAATTAGAAAAATCTTGTTGCTTATAATGTCTTATCTCATCCCAACCAATACTGGAGGACTAATAGACATAGTCCTGGGCTAGTAGAAGTGGTTACTGAAAAGGAAAATCATGATATTACAAATTCCAAGCTGTACAAAGAGAAAAATGGGTTGAACTTGACGATTTGACGGAGTTACAATACTGGAGAAACTGGCATTTACGAAGTCAACTGGTACTAAATAATAAAGGAGAATCAGGTTATACATCCACTTCCTTCTATTGTGAAAAATCAATTGTGAAACATATTTTCTTCTACTCGGGTGATAGTTATACTCTAACCAACATGTATTTTGACAAACTGATGTGCATTTTACCCACTTTTTTGCAACCAGATCGCCCTTCAAGGCAGGCAGGCAGACGCATACAAGGGCTTAGTGGCGTTGGCCTGATGTAATGTAAATGCAGAGGTGCCAACTATTATTTACCTGGGAAAAAAGTGTGTTCGTCAGAGCCTAGACTACTCATTTCCCCAATTTTATAGCCAATTCAGGCTAGAAAATCATGAAAAATTATTCAGTCATCATCTACAGGAGTCACTCAATGAGACATAGCATAGCATGAGCCATTACCTGGGAAAAAATAGGATGGGCGAACAAAATAATTCTTTCTTCTCAATCTGACACAGGAGAGCATGAGTACACCCAAATACTTACATAATTTGCCTGTTGTTCCATACTACGTTTCTAATTAGATTTCCTTGAATGCAGAATCTGGAAGAAAGGAATATGTAGAAATCAGAAAACCAACATAAAGGAAACTGATATTGTTCTAAGAATGTGAATCTTTCGTGAGATGTTGAAGCCAACATTAGAAAATCTATTCTAATACAGAATCTGTGCAGGCAGTGTCACTCCGAATTTAATTCACCCGAATTTAACTCTACATGAAAACTAAACATATGTAAAGCAAAGGATAAAATCAGGCCATTTGCAAGTTGTAAACATAAAGGTAGAGCACACAAGCGGGTTGAAGCCAATAGATTTTAGACTTTGATTCATACCATACAATTGTGAAATCATTGACTTTGTAGCTGCTGCCACATCCTCTTGTTTCAGTATTGCCGGCACTTGACACCACCGGGCGAGCTATGTGAGTCAAATCCGGCCGACGCACCGCGATCAGGTGTTCGTCGCTACACATTTGTACTGCCTGCCACTGTGCGCCTTTGTGCAGACCTGAGACGGAAAATTCTACGCGGTCTGCAGCTAGAACTATAAAAATTTAAATGATATTTGAGGGAAAAATTCGCCATAACAAATCTGATGGTACTGAATCAAAGAGAAATAGTACAGAGGAAAAGAGAGATTGCATAGGCACGTACCTATCCATGTTGACATTTACACAAAACAAAATACATGCAGTAGAGAAGCAAGTCTCAGAGCTGGGCATCAGTTCAGAAACAGTTGGATGCAAATTCAGTACACCACGGACAAATAGGAGATACCAAAAACAACACACGAACACATGTTCAGGAACTGCAGTTCGGCAACTCAATCCAACCTGTCACTTAAGCACGGTAGCAGCTCGCACTCCCACATCTGCTTGCTGCCGTAGCTTGATCTATGCTAAGGCATATAGAGAGAAGATTCCAGATCGATGGATGAATCTATGGGGGCTCTGGATCGGGTGGATCGATCTGATGGAATGCTAGCGGCTAGGTTGGGTAGTGGCGGAGAATATTACGAGCAGATGGGGAAGGGAAGGAGAGCAAGGCGGCGGATGGCCGAAGAGGAATACCGACAGCGCGGCCGCACGTGGCGGCGGCGGCGGCGGCGCCATAATGCCGTAACCGCATCGAGGAGGCTTCCTCCTACGCCTCCTCGACCCCGCCTTC
Source organism: Hordeum marinum (assembly GCA_022496015.1). Lineage (NCBI taxonomy): Eukaryota > Viridiplantae > Streptophyta > Magnoliopsida > Poales > Poaceae > Hordeum > Hordeum marinum. The sequence continues at coordinate 413,539,989 of CM039673.1, forward strand.
TCGCGCCCACACGCCGCACCCTCGGCCTCGTGTCGCCGACTACAAGGCTCGGCCGGAGCTCCCCGAGCTCCCTCGCCTCCTCGCCGGAAGCCGGCGGTCGGCGTGCTCCTGCGCATCCTCGACCCCGCCTCCTCACGCGTGCGCCGCCCCTCCTCGACCCCGCCTCCTCGAGCCCGCACACCACCACCTCGGCCTCGCGTCGCCGCCGACAAGGCCCCTCCGGAGCTCCCTTGCCTCCGAGCTCCATCGATCGCCTCCTCGCCCGTCAGCCCAGCGGTGGAGGACGGGAATGGATAAGCCCGTCGGTGATTGCTAGGGGGCGTTATGTAAAAACGAAACATTTTTTAACTTAAAGAAAGGACTGCGGGTTGAATTCCAAAAAAACATAGAGACTTTTTTTGCAAATTGGCCGAACGTACGAAAATATCTGTGATGGACGAAATAATGTGGAGATATATATATATAATATATATTACGTAAAGATATATAACTGGTACAAATTACCTAAGCGTACCACACGATCCCACAGCACCGTACGTACTTGTAGAACTTACGGAGAATAGTATAACTTGAGGGATACCGAGGCTGTTCTCCGCAAGCAAGCAAGCATGCACGTCCAGTCCGTTGGTTAAACCATCCATTCTCATCCGTGCATGCCATGCAGTGCAATGCAACGCGCCAACTTAGGCTGTTGAATCTTGAATGCCCTGCGAGTACGTAGCACTCACGCATCTTATCAGCAATTAGTCGCGCTCTTGCTCTTTAATTAATTACGGCCAACCGACGTAAATCATTGGGGGTGGCGCCAAACGCAAGCTCGAGAGACCCGTCACTGGTCACTGCCCCGGCCCGGCCGCTACAAATACCCCTGGCTAGGTGCTCGTCTAGCCACCACCTCCGCTTTGCTCTCTTCTCCATCCAGCAACTGGCAGCTCGAGTTGTGTAGCTCGATCCAGGCCGAAAATGGCGGTGATCGCGATCCTTGTTAGCGCACTGGTGTTGCTCTCGCCGGTGGCGGCCGAGCTGCAGCGGGTGCAGCACTCGCCCAAGGAGGACGGGTCGCTGACCGTGCTCGCCGTCGGGGACTGGGGAAGGGGTGGACAGTACAACCAGACACTGGTCGCCGAGCAGGTACCAAGGAGGAGTATATGCGAGTGTTGGGTTAAAGAATAATTATATAGCCACGTCGCCTCGTCATTAAGTACCTATATAAATTTCATCAGCTACAATGCAAACCTTTCGTGTTGGTGCTTAATTAGGTAATTTGTACAGGTTAAATACATAAACACCTACGAAATATTGGTGCTTATAATTGACAATGTGCTTTAGCATCACTACCGTATATAAATTTTCTTTTCTTTCTTTCTTTTGCTTTGGTTAGTTGCTGCCCTGGATTGCTGGTGGTTAAGTAGCCGAAAGTTGATCCTCAAAAAAAAAAAGTAGCCGAAAGCAGAGAGGCCATTTAATTAGTTGTACTTACATCTTATCTTAGTTGTGTACTACCCTGATTAAGTGAAGTAACAAAACTCCCGCTCACCCGCCAAACAGATGGGAGTGATCGGCGAGAAGCTGGCCGCCGACTTTGTCATCTCCACCGGCGACAACTTCTACAACGACGGCCTCGCCGGCGACAACGACACGGCCTTCTTCAAGGCGTCCTTCACCGACGTCTACACCGCCTCCAGCCTCCAGAAGCCATGGTACATCGGTATGCATGCGTCCATAACTGCTGCTGCGACTATTCCTCCCTTCTTCTTTTTTTGAGGGGAGACTATTCCTCCCTTCTTCTCCATCGTCACACATGCACATGCATAACGCAACCGCATGCAGTCCTGGGCAACCACGACTACACGGGTGACGCGCTGGCGCAGCAGAGCCCGGCCATCCGCGAGGTGGACAGCCGGTGGACCTCCGTCAACAAGTCCTTCATCGTGGAGGCGGACATCGTGGACTTCTTCCTGGTGGACACGTCACCCTTCGTCCTCAAGTACTGGAACGAGAGCAAGTTCGACTGGAGGAACGTGGCTCCCCGCGACACCTACATCGCCACCCTCCTTCAGGACCTGGACGACGCCCTGGCGGCGTCCAGCGCTACGTGGAAGGTCGTCGTCGGCCACCACCCCATCAGCAGCGGCTGCGAGCACGGCAACACCACTGAGCTCCGTGAGAACCTCCTCCCGGTCCTGAAGGTACGTACTAGGAATTCGATCACCATGTTCTAACTTATGTCGCGCGTGCATGCATTATTGCGGCTGACCATGGCAACCACTTTTCGTGCAGGCCCATGGGGTTGACATGTACCTCAACGGCCACGACCACTGCCTGCAGCGCATCAGCAGCATGGACAGCCCGATGGAGTTCGTGACGAGCGGCGGCGGATCCAAGGCGTGGGCGGGCAAGTTCAAGGCCACCTCCGACAAGATGGAGTTCCTGTACGACGGCCAGGGCTTCCTGTCCATGCAGCTCACCGCGGCCGAGGCGCACCTCGCCTTTTACGACGTCTCCGGCGCTGTCCTGCACAGCTGGGGGCTCGCCAAGTCGGCGGCCGCCAGCATCATCTCGTGAGCACATCAATGGGCGGACGGCCTCGCTGCTAACCAGCTGTTTAAACCGATCGGATGCAAATGCTTTCTGTTAGTGTCTTGTGCGTGTGGCACCATGTTCCTCCGTAACAAAATGTTATACCAAATAAATTAACAGACTTTGAGTTCGAGTCATCAAGTGTATGTATGTTGTTCATGCATGCTTCTATACAACGACTCACAAGTACGCAAGATACTAGTAGAATGATTTTGAGCTTTGCCGTACCCACATTCTAAAACTTAACTAAACAAATGTATTTGTAAGTTTAGAAAAATTCCATATAAAATCAATTTAATTCAAAATTTACTAAACTATCACAACTCATGTTTTTTCTCTCGCGAGAAAAACTTTTGATATATTCATCAATTACCATAGCAATACAAAGAACATAAAAAAATTACAAAAATTACATCCATGACCTTGGTCATTTGTCAAGTACTCTCAACATAGACATCCCACATTAGACATGTAAGTCCGACACGTCTCAGTGCAGGTGTCGACCCGCTCCGTCACTCCCATGGGCGCTCCTAGGGGAGGCGTCAATCCTCGCCCGACTCCGTCTCCGCCCATCGTCGTAGCTTGGCAAAGTGCCCACCTTGGTTGATCCAGGGACGCTTCGGGCAGCCGCACGTCGACAATCCTAGAAAAGGCCACCATGCGCGCGACGGTTCGTTACCTTGATCCAGCACTGACACTTGCTCACTAGGTAGAGGGATCAGGATCGACTCGGCCGGATGCTAGACGCTCTCCAGCTTACGGCTCAACGGTTGTCATTGCCAGTTCTTCCATGATGATATGATCTTTGGTGTCTTTTTGTGCTTTCTTTTGTATTTTATTGGGTGTTCCTGTGTTGTGGCCCCAGCAAACTTTGTCGGATGTCGTGATGCTACTTGTGATGCACTGTTAGCTTTATTTATAAAGTGGAGCGAAAGACTATTTCATAAAGATCCCACCGGAGACCTCAGAGGAGAACGAGAGCTCCAGGTTGTGTACATGGAGCTCTAGCTGAGTCTTTGGTGTTTCCTGAAGGCTCCATCGAAACTTAAGAGCTATGCCACCCTAATACTTCCCACCGCCCCTTTCCCCTTTCAGCCACCGATGCCAGCGAGACCAACGACACCAATCATGCCCAAGGGATAGGAGTGAAATGCATACAATCACGACAATTGTGTCACGACTTGTAAAAGACCACCATTTTTTAAATCGTTGCAAACTGCATTGAACACGATCGTGGCAAAAAAAGAACACCGACGATAAAATTGAACAGTTTTTGACTTGGCTAAGCGCCCACGTAGGGTCAGATTTGACGGCAAGTCGTTAATGACTGTTAATGCTTGGTTAGGACGGCCCGCTCGTTTGGAGCCTAGGGTTCGCTTGGTTCCGAGTGGGCGGCCTCACTCTCTCCTATTGCTCTCCGATCTCGTGATTCCTCTCATCTCTCCCATGGCAGCTGAAGAACTAGTAGGCGACGACGAAGAGGGCACAATGGCATCCCAAGCGATGATGGTGACAAAGGTGGCAGAGCATCTGATGAGGAAGATTTTTGTGGCAGCAACATTTTTTGTTCTTTGGCGCCACTGCCAGAGGATGCGACAACGACACTAGCCCATAGGATGTTCGATACCTTAGCACGTAGCCATAGTTGGACTACAGGAATAAGAGGTGCACGATCCTTTTTGCAATCTTTGGGTTCTCAATATAGTTTGTTTTCCTCCAACTACTTACCATTGGATTTGTGTATTTCTTTGCACACATATTTTCAGAAATACAAACCTTTTGGAGGAACACCTATTATATTGGCTTTCTAAGCTTTTCGCCCATTTTAGCAATCGATGCCAATGGAGGAGAAGTTTAGAGAGTTTAGTTTAAAAAGCTTAGAGTGTTTTGCTTTTATTGCTTAAGCATTTGCATCTCATATCCATGCATTGCATTTGTGTGTGCTTGGTTGTACTTATTTCCTTATATAAACTCTCTTGAAAGGGGTTGTCATCAGTTACCAAAATGGGGGAGATTGTAAGAGCACATTTCTCCATGTGTTTTTTGGGTAACTGATGACAACCCCTATGGACTAATGGTTGCCTTGAGTTATATTCGAAGGATTTTCCTATAGGTACTTCTTGGAGTCCATGTGTTGGTTTCAAGGAGTTTATATGGTGACCAAGGTGGTATTCAAGGTTTATCCAAAGATTGGTCATGTGGGAGTTGAGCTTATTGCAAGCATGTCTTGAAGAAGAAGATTGTGTAAGCATTCATGTTTACCTTCAAGACATCACCTTTATGAAGAGAGAAGCTAAGATACAAGGTTGATAAAGACTAAGTCAAAAAGTGAATCAAGTTGATCAACACACAAAGCATACAAGATGTACCGAGAGGGATCAAGTGATCCCATGGTGTGGTAAGCATTGTTCATTATGCTTTGTGTAGTAACCCATGGTCTACGTGAGAGTTCTTTGTGGGGTTAGGTATATTTCCATGGGCTTGCATCAAGATAAAGATCCCATACATCCCATGGAAGATGACATCAAGTGGAGATCGTCATCAAGGTTGTGATGTGCAAGCTCAAGTGAAGCATCACGGAGAGATCATGCTTGAGGCTCGCCATTCATTGTGGTGACATTGGACTTGTGAAGATGTGCCGAAGAGTGGATCACCCATAGTGGAGTATGGGGGAGCAATCATCTATTCTTCATCAAGCCAACGCAATCAAGAAAGGTGGTCCATCTTGAGAAAGTCAAGATCGTCATCATCTAGCTCAAGTGGACTATGCGCAAGGCTAAGGTTTGACCTTGATAGGGTTTTCTATTTTACCGGTCTCATGGTGGTATTTGAGAGACCGGGTTATAGGATTGATTGTCGTACTACCAAGGGGGTTCTCAAGTGAGTAGCTTGATCGTATCGTTCATTGAGAGCTCAAACCATTGCATTCTTGGCATCATCATATTTCTTGGTTCTTGGTTGGCTTTTCTCTATGTGGGTTCTTGAGCTTGTGGTTATCTTAGTGACAAGCTCTAGTACATCGAAAACGGATTTCATATGCTTCGTCTATTGCGTTTTCGGTGTTGGAGGTTTTACCGGTCTTATTCGAGGAAGGGTTCTCACCATTTTATTATAGGCATTTTGTCTTTTGCTTCTTATTGATATTTCAATCAATATTTTGTTATCCCATGTCGTTAGCTTTCCAACAAACTTTGTTTCATTGAATTCGGAGTCCGTTTACAAAAGTTGTGGCAGTTTTGGTGTTCTTAAAAGGCTGCAGCAGTACTACCGTGGCTAGAGCGGATGTAATTTTTTACTACCACGGCTCCAAGAGCGATACTAACGCTCCGGACCAAAATCTCGTGTTTTGTCCATTGTTGGTAGGCACAGATGTATTTTTTTAGTACCGCTCGCAAGCAGTAGTACCGCTACCCTTTGCGGTAGTACCGCTATCCCTAGTGGTAGTACCGTGAGGACGAGCGGTAGTACCGCTCCGGCGGTTCTACTGGACTTTTGCCTCCTCGTTTTTATTTTTCATATGGCTACTACCGCCCTAGCGTTAGTACCTCTCCTTGGAGCGGTAGTACCGCTCTGTGCGGGTTGTGAGGATAACGGTTGGCTTTTTCCCCACGTATAAAAGGGGGTCTCATTCCCCATTGAACCTTATCCTTTGAGCTCGTGTTCTTCGCCCATTGTTGACCTTCTTCGATCTTTCTAACTCTCAATCCCTCCAATGATTCTTGCTAGTTCTTGAGGGAAAATGGAGAGGAGATCTAGATCCACATTTCCTCCAATCACTTTCTCCTGTAAGTGAGGGGAACCCCTTGGATCTAGATCTTGGAGTTCTTCGTGTTCTTCTTCGTTCTTCCTCTCATTTTCCTCCCTAGCATTAGTTGCTTTGGTGGGATTTGGGAGAGAAGGACTTGGGCACTTCGTGTGTCCCTTGCCATTGCATTTGGTGCATAGGGTTGAGTTCTCCATGGTGATACGTGGAAGTGAGAAGTTGAGAAGCTTATTACTCTTGGGTGTTTGAGCATCCTAGAGCTTGTTCCTCTTGGGTGCTTTGGCGCCCTAGACGGTTGGTGGTGCCTCGGAGATCAATCATTGTGGTGCAAAGCTCCGAGCAAGCTTTGGGGTCTCCAATTCGATTGTGGAGATTGCCCCGAGCATTTGAGTCACCTCGGAGCCACAATCCATTGCGGTGAAGCTTCGTGGTGTCATTGGGAGCCTCGAATCAAGTTGTGGAGATTGCCCCAACCTTGTTTGTACGGGTTCGGTGACCACCCTCAAGGGTCCCTTAGTGGAATCACGACATCTTGCATTGTGCGAGGGCGTGAGGAGATTACGGTGGCCCTAGTGGCTTCTTGGGGAGCACTACGCCTCCACACTGCTCCGAACGGAGATTAGCATCCGCGAGGGTGTGAACTTCGGGATACATCGTCGTCTCCGCGTGCCTCGATTATCTCTTACCTGAGCCCCTTTACTTATGCACTTTACTTTGTGATAGCCATATTGTTTCTTGTTATATATCTTGCTATCACTTAGTTGTTTCTCTTTCTTAGCATAAGTTGTTGGTGCACATAGAAGAGCCTAGTTGTTTTAAGTTTTGTGCTTGACTAATTAAACGATAGTTTTATTCCGCATTTGTTCAAGCCTAATCCGTAATTATTTTAAAGCGCCTATTCACCCCCCTCTAGGCGACATCCACGTCCTTTCAGATGGGTATATATTCGTTGGACCATGATGTTTTGAAATTCATTCTTCAAACGTCGCGCCTCCACAATCCTAGCTGCCGCCCCGAAGACCCCTGGTCATCGTCTTGCCTCCCCGAGCACTTCCGCCATTGGGAATCGCCGCATCGACAGATTCAACTCCAATGTCGTCGCCGTGGCGGATCCATTCCCAAATTAGAGTATGGATTCGGCCCCCTCTCGCGCTCCTCTTTCTGATTCATGTGCATTAGGGACTTTTCCTAGTCTATCCACTATTTGAGATCTTTCCATCCAATAGAAAACTCCATAGATTAGAGAACACTTGATTTTCTAGGGTTTGCCTTCCGCCTGATGAAACTCGGTGGAACCGAAGTGGGCAAATCAGTGTCACCGATTTGTATGTCTATGTTACTGAGAACTTTCTTGGTGAAACCGAGTGCACCTTTCGGACTCACCGAAAGGGGTGCCAAGTTTCTGCTAAGGGGAAAGTCTGTCTCGGTAACATGGATATCCTTTCTTTGGCCGTACCGATTTTCATGTCATGGAATGTAAAACTTTGAAAATATGTTGTTCAAACTTTAAAAAATCTCTACATTTTGTGATAACTTATCCTATTCCACTCTTCTATATTGTATTCACATGGCCAGACATGTCTGGCTCAGAAGATAGTTAGAATTTGCCGAAGCGAAACGTTGAGATGAGTTCAGGAACTAGTCCTCAATCCAGTTCTTCCACAGATCCAGGCACTCCGAGTTCTCATGGGTTGCCTAAAGCTGCCACTAGGACAAGGAAGAGACTCAACTCAAAAGAAGAAGATTCTGGTTTTGTCCCAAAAGAGATTCTTGCTAAGAAGCAAGAGAAGGCTGCAAGAAAGTTTGCAACTGAGGCCACCTCATATTGGAGGGTGGTCAGCAAAGTTTATGCACCTCCAGAGACCTTTAGAGCACCTGAGAGTGCTAGGGAAACAATGGCTGTTGAGATCCCGAGGAAGTCCTTGCCTAAGAAGGCAGGAGAAAAGAAGACAGCCAGGAAGAGGATCATCCGTGTGATGGACAGGCCTACCTCTATGTATGAGGATCCAGAGGAGGTTGCTGGTGCTAATGCTGAAGAGGAGGAAGAGGAGGAACCTGCTGCTCAGGCCCCTCCTAAGAAGAAGGCTAAGAAACTTTTGGCTGATGCTATGCCTAAGTCTGGTCCCTCCAAGAGCACCAAGGCTGCATCCAAGAAAGCTGCTGCACAGAAGTCCAAGAGGACTACCAGAGATATTCCTGCTTTTGAGAAGAACAAGAAGTCCACTTTCAGAGAAGCAGATGATGATGAAGATGCTATGTCTGTTCTGATGAAGCTCAGACCTCACCTTCAAGTACATGATGCCAGTCATCCTAGAGCTGCGGATATGAAGAAGAGGAAGGATTCAGGGTTGAGGGCATGGAGAGATATTGATCCATATGCCTAGAGGAGGAAGACTGCTGTGGACTACATGTTTTACACCAAAGAGCAGCAAGACTTCTATGAGACAGTTTTGCTTGATAAGAGCCCTGTAGTCAGTGACATGAGATATGTGGACTCGAAATACATCAAGGATAATGAGGACTACTTTCCATGTGTCCAAGACAACTTCCACTGCATTGGACTTGACAAAATTGTTGGCAAGGAGTTCACTGCTTGGAATAATGAAATTATCTTGCAGTTCTATTCCACTGCTCATTTTTATGGAGATGGCAGGATTGTTTGGATGATTGAAGGAGCAAGATACAAATCTACTGTTGATGAGTGGGCTACCATCTTAGGAGTCCCAGAGGTTCGGGATGGAGATTTGAATGTCTACTCAGAATCCAAGGAGAGCCACAACGCTATGAACAATATGTATAATCCTATTCCAGTTGCTAACTTGCAATCTCACAAGTTAGGATCTATTTACTGTTGGAAATATGCCCTAGAGGCAATAATAAATTAGTTATTATCATATTTCCTTGTTCATGATAATCGTTTATTATCCATGCTATAATTGTATTGATCGGAGACTTAAAATGCATGTGTGGATACATAGACAAAACCATGTCCCTAGTATGGCTCTAATTGACTAGCTCGTTGATCAAAGGATGGTTAAGGTTTCCTAGCCATGGACATGAGATGTCATTTGATAACGGGATCACATCATTAGGAGAATGATGTGATGGATAAGACCCAAACTACAAACATAGCATATGATCGTGTCAGTTTATTGCTACTGTTTTCTGCATGTCAAGTATATGTTCCTATGACCATGAGATCATGCAACTCACGGATATCGGAGGAGTGCCTTGTGTATATCAAACGTCGCAACGTAACTGGGTGACTATAAAGGTGCTCTACAGGTATCTTCGAGGGTGTCTGTTGAGTTGGCATGGATCGAGACTGGGATTTGTTACTCCGTGTGACGGAGAGGTATCTCAGGGCCCACTCGGTAATACAACATCACAATGAGCCTTGCAAGCAATGTGACTAATTGTTAGTTGCGGGATCTTGTATTACGGAACGAGTAAAGAGACTTGCCAGTAACGAGGTTGAACTTGGTATGGAGATACCGACGATCGAATCTCGGGCAAGTAACATACCGAAGAACAAAGGGAACATCGTACGGGATTAATTGAATCCTTGACATAGAGGTTCGACCGATAAAGATCTTCGTAGAATATGTAGGAACCAATGTGGACGTCCAGGTCCCGCCATTGGTTATTGACCGTAGAGGTGTCTCGGTCATGTCTACATAGTTCTCGAACCCGCAGGGTCTGCACACTTAAGGTTCGGTGACGTTTCGGTAGTGTAGAGTTATGTATGGTGGTGACCGAAGTTTGTTCGGAGTCCCGGATGAGATCCCGGACGTCACGAGGAGCTCCGGAATGGTCCGGAGGTAAAGATTCATATATAGGAAGTCCCAGTTTGGTTTCCGGAAAAGTTTCGGGCTCATCGGTAGTGTACCGGGAGTGCCGGTAGTGTACCGGGAGACCTCCGGGAGGGGTACTTCGACCCCAAGAGGTCCATGGGCTGTGGGAGAATAATAACCAGCCCTTAGTGGGCTGGGAAAACAGCCACAAAGGCCCATGGCGCAGGAGAGAAAGTCCTAAAGCAAAAAGTGGAAAATCAGCCAATAGGAGGCAATCCTACTCCAACTAGGATTGGAGGTGAAGTAGGATTGCTCCCACCTCCTATTTCGGCCGACCCAAAGGCCTTGGCTGCCTCTCCTCTCCTCTCCTCCTATATATATACTAGTGGATTGGGTGGTTTTTGGACAGAATTTCCGGCCACGTGCTACCCGTTTCACCGGTGCACAGTTTCTCCTCTAGATCGGTTTTCCGCAGCGCTTAGGCGAAGCCCTGCCGGAATCACTCCACCACCATCACCGGAGCGCCGTCACGCTGCCGGTGAACTCTCTCTCCTCTCCACCTCCTCTTGCTGGATCAAGACGGTGGAGATCGTCATCAAGTTGCACGTGTGCTGAACGCGGAGGTGTCGTCCGTTCGGCGCGAGATCGGAAGGACCGTGATCGAGATTGCAAGACGGTTCGTGATGAGATCGCGGAACGGATCGTGATGAGTTCGCGGGACAGATCGTGATCAAGATCGTGAGACGGATCGTGATGAGATCGCGGGACGGATCGTGATGAGATCGCGGGACGGATCGTGATGAGTTCACGGGACGGATCGTGATTGGATCGTGGGACGGATTGTGATGAGATCGCGGGACGCTCGGCGATTTGGATCGCGAAGATGTTCGACTACACCAACCGCGTTTCTTAACGCTTCCCGCTTAGCGATCTACAAGGGTACGTAGATCCACTCTCCCTCTCGTAGATGCTCATCACCATGGATAGGTTTGCGTGTGCGTAGGAAATTTTTTGTTTCCCATGTGACGTTCCCCAATAGTGGCATCATGAGCTAGGTTGATGGTTCGATGAGATCTCGAGTAGAACACAAAAGGTTTGTGGGCGTTGATGCTTAGATTGCTTCCTCCCTTGGTCGGATTTTGGTTCAGCGGGATTATGAGATGAAGCGGCCCGGACCAACATTACTCGTACGCTTACGAGAGACCGGTTCCCTCGATGAAACTTGTTGCTTAGATGGCTTGCGGGTGACAGTTTCTCTCACTTTAGTTGGATCGGATCCGACAAAGGCGGTCCTTGAGAAGGTTGAAAAGCAATCTATGTATCACCATTGTGGTTTATGCGTAGGTGAGAATCGTTCTTGCTAGATACCCCTAGCAGCCACGTAAAACTTGCAACAACAATTAGAGGACGTCTAACTTGTTTTTGCAGGGTATTTTGTGATATGATATGGCCAATTACATGATGTGATATATGTGATTTATGAGATGATCATGTGATGTATAGATTATCACGACTTGCATGTCGATGAGTACGACAACCGGCAGGAGCCATAGGGTTGTCTTTAATTATTGTATGATCTGCGTGTCAATCATTAAGCGCTATGTAATGCTTTACTTTATCGCTACGGTAGCAATAGTAGTAGAAGCATGCAGGGCATGACAACCCCGATGGCGACACGTTGATGGAGATCAAGATGATGGAGATCATGGTGTCATGCCGGTGACGATGGAGATCATGCCGGTGCTTTCTAGATGGAGATCAAAAGCACAAGTTCATGGCCATATCATGTCACTTATGATTTGCATGTGATGTTAATCCTTTTTATGCACCTTGTTTTGCTTAGGACGACGGTAGCATTATAAGGTGATCCCTCACGTAATTTCAAGATAAATTGTGTTCTCCCCGAGTGTGCACCGTTGCGAAAGTTCGTCGTGTTGAGACACCACGTGATGATCGGGTGTGATAGACTCTACGTTCACATACAATGGGTGCAAGCCAGATTTGCATGTGCAGAACACTCGGATTAAACTTGACGAGCCTAACATGTACAGACATGGCCTCGGAACACAAGAGACCGAAAGGTCGAACATGAGTCATATAGTAGATATGATCAACATGATGATGTTCACCATTGTAGCCACCTCAACTCACGTGATGATCAGACTTGAGTTGGTGAATTTGGATCATGTATCACTCGAATGATCGGAGGGATGTCAACTTGAGTGGGAGTTCTTAAGTAATATGATTAATTGAACTCATTATCATGAACATAGTCAAAGTGTCTTTGCAAATTATGTTGTAGATTACTAGCTCGCGCTGTAGCTCCCTTAAATTTATATATGTTCCTAGAGAAATAGAGTTGAAAGATGTTGGTAGCAATATTGCGGACTGGGTCCGTGATCTGAGGATTGTCCTCATTGATGCACAGAAGGCTTATGTCCTTAATGCACCGCTCGGTGCGCCACCCCCTCTAGCGTCGTCTATAGATGTTGTGAACATCTGACAGACACGTTTCGATGACTACTTGATAGTTTAGTGCGTCATGCATTACGGCTTAGAATTGAGGCTCGGAAAACGTTTTGAACATCATGGAACATATGAGATGTTCTAGGAGCAGAGATTGTGATCTCAGGCTCGTGCCTGTGTTGCGAGATATGAGATCTCCAACAAGATTCTTTGCCTGTAAGATGAAGGAGAATAGCTCAATCATTGAGCATGTATTCAGATTGTCTGGGTACTACAATCGCTTGAATCAAGTGGGAGTTGATCTTCCAGATAAGATAGTGATTGATATAGTTCTCCAAGTCACTGTCACTAAAGCTACTAGAACTTAGTGATGAACTATAATACACCAAGGATAGAAATATTGATCCCTGAGCTGTTCGCGATGTTTGACACCGCGAAGGTAGAAATCAAGAAGGAGCGTCAAGTATTGATGGTTAATCAAACCACTAGTTTCGAAAAGGGCAAGAGCAAGGAGGGAAACTTCATGGATAGCAAGTCAGTTGCTGCTCCAGTGAAGCAACCCAAAGTTGAACTCAAACCCGAGACTAAGTGCTTCTATTATGAGGTGAGAGGTCGCTGAAGCGGAACAACCCTAGATACTTGGTAGATAAGAAGGCTGGCAACCTCGACAGAAGTACACTTGTGGAAAAAACTAGGTGCACGTGTGTGGGATGCGCACACACAGAAGGAAATTGACCTACGAGCGTTGCTGTTTGTAACCATCAATGATTGACCTGCTCTTAGTAACCTTTCAGGACATACAAACAAGGGATACAATGCATGCACACACTGTTTAGATGATACTGAAAGTATATGTTTGAATAAATGTAAGAAGAATGTGTACCTGGGACATCGTCGATTTCTACCGATCAAGCATATCTTAAGAAAGGCACGCAACCATTTAAAAGGTGAGCCAAATAACCGAAAGAAGCCTGGCCTCCGTAGTAGTGAATATATATTTGATATGGTCAAGGATGTACAAGTAATCTTTGGAAAGGATCCTGGCAGACAATCTATTCCGAATGATGCCAACGGACACGCACCCATGTGGAAGAAGAAATCTATATTTTGGGAACTTGAATATTGGAAAGCCCTAGAGGTCCGCAATGCAATCGACATGATGCACATGACGAATAATCTTTGTGTGAACCTTCTAGGCTTCTTGGGCGTGTATGGAAAGACAAAAGATACACCGAAGGCACGGGAGGACAAGCAAATAATTAACGAAAAAGACGGCATGCCTCCAAAGCAGTATCAAGGTCCTGCCAGCTACGCTCTTACGAAAGAAGAGAAGGAAATATTTTTTGAATGCCTGCTCAGTATCAAGGTCCCGTCTGGCTTCTCATCGAATATAAAGGGAATAATAAATATGGTAGAGAAAAAATTTCAAAATCTAAAGTCTCATGACTCCCACGTGATTATGACACAATTACTTCCGGTTGCACTTAGGGGGCTGCTACCGGAAAATGTTCGATTACCCATTGTGAAGCTATGCGCATTCCTCAATGCAATTTCTCAGAAGGTAATCGATCCATAAATCCTACCAAGGTTACAGAATGATTTGGTACAATGTCTTGTCAGTTTTGATTTGGTGTTCCCTCCATCCTTCTTCAATATTATGACGCACGTTCTAGTTCACCTAGTCGAAGAGATTAACATTCTGGGTCCTGTATTTCTACACAATATGTTCCCCTTCGAGAGGTTCATGGGAGTCTTAAAGAAATATGTTCATAACCGTGCTAGGCTAGAAGGAAGCATCGCCAAGGGATATGGAACAGAGGAGGTTATTGAGTTTTGTGTTGACTTTGTTCCTGACATTAAGTCGATTGGTCTTTCTAAATCGCGGCATGAGGGGAGACTGGGTGGAAAAGGCACATTAGGAAAGAAAGAAGCAATAAATATGGATGGGCATTCTTTCACTCAAGCACACTACACGGTTCTACAAAATTCCACCTTGGTGACTCCATATATGGAGGAACACAAGGATATTGTACGGTCCAAGAAGCTGGAGCAGTCTGACCCCTGGATTGAACATAAACACATGGAGACTTTTGCCAGTTGGTTGCAAACAAAGCTCATCAATGACAACGATGTTCCAGATGAATTGTATTGGTTGGCCAAGACACCAAGTTCTACCGTAACGACTTTCAAAGGGTATGAGATAAATGGGAATACATTTTACACGACTGCCCAAGATAGAAAGAGCACCAACCAAAACAGTGGTGTCCGCTATGATGCAACCAACTTTCAAGACACATATTATGGTTACATAGAGGAGATATGGGAACTTGACTATGAACCTGATCTTAAGGTCCCTTTGTTTCGGTGCAAATGGGTCAAATATACTAGAGGGGTACAGGTAGACCCGCAGTACGGAATGACAATAGTGGATCTCAACAATCTTGGGTACACAAATGACTCATTTGTGCTAGCCAATGATGTGGCTAAGGTTTTCTATGTGAAGGACATGTCTAGCAATCCGAGGAGAAAAAAAGATAAGGAAGCGAATACATCATACGATGAGCCAAAGCGCCACATAGTTCTTTCAGGAAAAAGAGACATTATGGGAGTGGAGGACGAGACAGACATGTCAGAAGATTATGAAAAGTTTCATGAAATCCCTCCCTTCGGAGTGAAGACTGATCCAAGCATCCTGTTAAATGATGAAGATTCTCCATGGTTACGGCGCAATCATAAGCAGGGGACAAACATGCAGAAAAAGTCTTACACTGCGAGATCCCACTCTAGGATGTCACCGGCTTCACCGTCATCACTTTCTATGTGAAGGACATGCATATGCATTTTCTAGCATGGTATCTTTGTAACAGTTTGTACATGAAGTGCATCTAGTTTGTACACAAAGTGTAATAGTAACCCTCTCAACTCTTTAGAAGTTGCTATGTGGGTGAAATTATGATGTCATGCCAAGTTACAACCTTTTCAGAGTTCATTTGTACTGCTTTTCAAATTTAGAGTCATTTAGCTCAAAATAAATTGAAAAATATCAAAGGAAGTCAAAAGGGTTGAGATTGATGATATGCCTTTGAATGGTGCATATTGAACACACAAAAAGTATGGAGTTAAAATAAGTTATTAAAAATGAAATCCCTTTGTAATAGACGAGTTTTCGTCCGAAACCCTCATACTTCGAAAGAGATTGTCCAATTTGTACACGAAGTGCATCCAGTTTTTGCCGTAACCCTCTCAACTCTTTAGAAGTTGCTATGTGGGTGAAATTATGATGTCATGCCAAGTTACAACCTTTTCAGAGTTCATTTGTACCGCTTTTCAAATTTAGGGTCATTTAGCTCAAAATATATCATTAAATGCATGAAAAATATCAAATGAAGTCAGAAAGGGTTGAAAATTGATGATGTGCCTTTGAATGGTGCATATTGAACACACAAAAAGTATGGAGTTAAAATAAGTTATTAAAAATGAAATCACATTGTAATAGATGAGTTTTCTTTCGAAACCCTCATACTTCGAAAGAGATTGTCCAATTTGTACAAGAAGTGCATCAGTTTTTTCCGTAACCCTCTCGACTCTTTAGAAGTTGCTATGTGGGTGAAATTATGATGTCATGCCAAGTTACAACCTTTTCAGAGTTCATTTGTACCGCTTTTCAAATTTAGGGTCATTTAGCTCAAAATAAATCATTAAGTGCATGAAAAATATCAAATGAAGTCAAAAAGGGTTGAAAATTGATGATGTGCCTTTGAATGGTGCATATTGAACACACAAAAATTATGGAGTTAAAATAAGTTATTAAAAATGAAATCACATTGTAATAGATGAGTTTTCTTTCGAAACCCTCATACTTCGAAAGAGATTGTCCAATTTGTACAAGAAGTGCATCAGTTTTTTCCGTAACCCTCTCAACTCTTTAGAAGTTGCTATGTGGGTGAAATTATGATGTCATGCCAAGTTACAACCTTTTGAGAGTTCATTTGTACTGCTTTTCAAATTTAGGGTCATTTAGCTCAAAATAAATCATTAAGTGCATGAAAAATATCAAATGAAGTCAGAAAGGGTTGAAAATTGATGATGTGCCTTTGAATGGTGCATATTGAACACACAAAAAGTATGGAGTTTATTAAAAATGAAATCACATTGTAATAGATAAGTTTTCGTCCGAAACCCTCATACTTCGAAAGAGATTGTCCAATTTGTACACGAAGTGCATCAGTTTTTGCCGTAACCCTCTCAACTCTTTAGAAGTTGCTATGTGGGTGAAATTATGATGTCATGCCAAGTCTTCATTTGTATAGCTTTTCAAATTTAGGGCCATTTAGCTAAAAAATCATTAAATGCATGAAAAATATCAAATGAAGTCAGAAAGAGTTGAAAATTGATGATGTGCCTTTGAATGGTGCATATTGAACACACAAAAAGTATGGAGTTAAAATAAGTTATTAAAAATGAAAATCACATTTTAATAGATAAGTTTTTGTCCGAAACCCTCATACTTCGAAAGAGATTGTCCAATTTGTACACGAAATGCATCAGTTCTTGTCGTAACCCTCTCAACTCTTTAGAAGTTGCTATGTGGGTGAAATTATGATGTCATGCCAAGTTACAACCTTTTCAGAGTTCATTTGTAATGCTTTTCAAATTTAGGGCCATTTAGCTCAAAAAAATATCATTAAATGCATGAAAATATCAAATGAAGTCAGAAAGAGTTAAAAATTGATGATGTGCCTTTGAATGGTGCATATTGAACACACAAAAAGTACGGAGTTAAAATAAGTTATTAAAAATGAAATCCCTTTATAATAGATGAGTTTTCGTCCGAAACCCTCATATTTCGAAAGAGATTATCCAATTTGTACACGAAGTGCATTCAGTTTTTGCCGTAACCCTCTCAACTCTTTAGAAGTTGCTATGTGGGTGAAATTATAATGTCATGCCAAGTTACAACCTTTTCAGAGTTCATTTGTACTGCTTTTCAAACTCGAGATATGACATTTCAAATACCATTTAATCAAATTGTCTTATACAGCAGTTTAAGTTGTTCAAACATGCATGAAAATGCCATAAACACATTCTTTATATTTTTCTGATTTTTTTCATATATTAATTATTTCCATTGGAGTCATAGATTTTTTCCTATGATTTTCTAAAGTTTAGGGGTTTTTCTGAAAATAATAAAGAAATAATGAATTAAATAACCTTTAGTACCAGTGCGAGCCACGCACCGGTACTAAAGGTCCACCGCCCCGCGCATTTTTTGGGGTGGACCTTTAGTACCGGTGCGTGGCTCGCACCGGTACTAAAGGGTCTTTAGTACCTGTGCGAGCCACGCACTGGTATTAAAGGTCCTCCATGTATAAATAGTGGAGGCCTCGTCCCGATGCGAGCCACGCATTGGGAGAAGCTCATTTGCGCGCTGCCAGGCTGCCGGAATCCGCTGTCGCCGCCGCCAGGCTACCCTCTTTTTTAAGGTTTAATTTAGATTTTGTTTATATTTTATCTAATTTAGATTTTGTTTAAATTAGGTTTGGTTTAGATTTTGTTTAATTAGGTTTAGGTTTAGGTCTAGTTTTAGGTTTTGTTTAGTTTTAGGTTTTGTTTAGGCCCCCACTAGATTTTGTTTAGGTTTATTTAGTTTAGGTTTAGTTTACCCCCCCCCCCCCGCTAGATTTTGCCCCCCGACACGACACCCTGACCCCGACACGACATCCCCCGACACCCCGACCCCGACACGACACCCCCGACACCCCGACCTCGACATGACACCCCGACACCCCGACACGGCACCACCGACCACGACACGACACCCCTACCCCGACACGACACCCCCGACACCCCGACCCTGACACAACACCCTGACACCCCGATCCCAACACGGCACCCCCGACACCCCGACCCCGACACGGCACCCCCAACACCCCGACCCCGAGACGACACCCCGACACCCTGACACGGCACCCCGACCACGACACAGCACCCCTACCCCGACACGACACCCCCGACACCCTGACACGACACCCCCGACACCCCGACCCCGACCATGACACATCGCCCCTATTTAGTTAGTTAGTTAGTTAGGTTATCAGGTTAGTTTAGTTAGTTAGGTTACTTTAGTTAGTTAGTTAGTTAGGTTCTTAGGTTATTAGGGTATGTGTTAATTTTGTTAGATGCTAAGTGTTATTTAATTTGTTAGATGCTAAGTGTTAATTTTGCTAAGTTTTATTTAATTTCTTTTCATAATTAAGTGTTTCTTCTCGACATCGACGATGCCGATCCCGCATCCTCGTCTTTGAGTCGGCGGAGGAGGTCACTTGCTTGAGCCGAGGGGCCCTGTTAGGGACTGGGCTCCGTCGGGCTAGTACTGGGAGGTGGTGCCTTCTGGGCGCCGCAGCTTGGTGAGGAGCCAGCCCGTCGTCGACCCGAAGGTTCTGTGGTGGCGGCCTCATGGGCCACGGACGATTCGGAGGCTTGAGTCACCCGCGGAGGTGGTACAGTACCATATCAGCAAGGAGAACGAGCACGCCTGTCGCTGCATGGCAGCTTTGGAGGCCAGGTCCGACAATACCTGGCAGATTCTTTAGGGATCTCACTGGAGCTATGTTCCTTTGATGGTTCCTTCTCTTTGGGTGTCCACCGCCCGCCCCGATATCCGCCGGGCACTAGGGTTCTAGCTAGATTGATATATTAGCTACTGTATATGTATTATTATGATGTATTAGCTAGATCGATGGATTAGCCGATGTATTAACAATTATCCGAGATTATGAGATGAGATCTTTTCTAAGAACTACTATATATGTATTCGATGATGCATTATTAATTAACTATCAGTTATTTTGCTTCTTGAATGCATGCTAATTTGAATACTAATTTGTTTTATCTATATTATTATGGATTAGTTATTAAGCTATGGACAATACCGTTAGAGCTCATGAAGAGGACATCTTTGACATGATACACTCCTCCAAAAACCCAGCGGACCTTCTGGGTGAATCACATGATGATGACGGCTCACAATATCTGAACGATTACGGTGATGGATGTAAAGCCGAGGAAGAACAACTTATGTTCGAAAATTCAGAACAACTAACAATGTACGACGAGGTATATACACATATTAGCCTCTGGTGATCATTACATGTGTATTAATTGATTTGTATATATATATTAACAAATCTTTTTTTCTTTTAATTATCAGCCCTCCGGATCGAGCCAATCTAGTAGAAAGGTACGAGACGGTGCCAAAATATTGGACGGCAACGTAAATCTCAGTCTTGATGCTTTCAAACATGATGGCGCACCGACTCACCCTGAAGCCAATGCCAAGACATTTGTGCGTCAATGCGGAGTGGTTGTTAGGGATGGAGTCTCGATCACAATGCTAGAATGGATTCAACCAAACAACCCAAAACCAGGAGTGAATTATGTCGATACAAGAATTAAAGATACCCTTTGGCGAGATCTCATGGAGCATTTCATCCTACCAGATTCTCTCTCGGAGCGCCAAAGGGACAAAGTCAAGGAGTTTGCTCTCCATAAGATGGCCGACGCGTTCCAGACTTGGAAGAAAAGATTATGGACCGAGTACAACTCTAGAGTCCAGAAGGCGCTCGAATTCAGAGGAATATACGAGAAGGTAAGGAATCACTGGGATGCATTTATCGAGTACAAGACATCGGGAGCTGCTATGGAGAAGTCGACAAAGAATAAGATAAATGCGGAGAAAAAAGTATCACCATAAACTAGGGATAGGTGGATACAAGTCAGCCATTCCTAAGTGGGATGCATTAGAGAATAAGATGCATGCTGAAGGGATCACTCAAGTAACCTTCAACTGGCCCCAGAGGTGCGGGAATTGGTTTTTTGCGCATGGGGGAAAGTTGGACCCAACAACAGGGAAGATTATTGCACTGGACAGTCTGAAGCATGCATCAGATGAGTTGATTGAAGCAATAAAAGCTGCCCAAGAAGGACGGTTTCACCCCGATAGAGAGAATGACGAGCTTACACGTGCCCTTGGGAATCCCGAACACGGAGGACGAACATGAGGCATGGGTGTTGTTTCGTGGTACGAGGGGTTTGCGGGATGGAAGGACAGTTATAAAAGCCGTTCGAGAAAAAAGAAGGTGGAAGCAGACCGACTTTCAAAGTTGGAACAGAAGTACGACCAGCAGCAGCTGCAGATACAGGTACTGACCCAGCAAAGGGAAACTCCGCAGCAGGAGGCATCGGAACCCGTCCCATCTACACTACCGAAAAGCAGCATGGGCACCGCTGGGTCACACCCCCCGTGGATGATATCACCGAGAAGACATCTTGTGAGCTAATCCAGAAAAAGAAGAACATACCCGTGCGGGTCGCGACGGGCTATGCTTTACCAAATACACCTGATGTTCTCTGACATTGCAATCCGGTTCCAGCTGGGTATGCTCATGTCGCGGTGGACGCAATAGAGCCAGGATATGATGAACTATTGCTTGACATCCCTGGAGGTGAGGGGGAGTCCACACTGGCAGAAGCCGGCCGTGGTCTCATTCTATAGAGTAAGGACTGCATCGTCTTTCAACACTCGGCGCTAAGGCCACCGGCTCCTCCGACTATCAATGTCCAGCGCGAGGGATCCCAGCCAGAGGCATCGCAGCACCAGCAATCCTCCCCACCTCGCCAGCAGTTCTCCCCACCTCGCCAGCAGTCCTTCCCACCTCGCTAGCAGTCCTCCCCATCTCGAGAGGCGTCCCACTTCGATATGGATCCCAGCGTGAGTCCACCCAACCTTAGGACGGATCACGACGCGAGTCCATATCGTCGATATCGATCTCCGCCGCGTGAGCCGACTCCACCCCGGCAGCGGTCCCGCCAGCAGGGATCCCAAAAGAGGAAGGCCACCAACAGTCCTCTTCGGAAGAAAGCAAAGAAGAAACCCGAGCCTCCGGCCAAAAGGAAGCTGCCTTACGACATGACATCATAGGAAAACAAAATTGAAAGCGGTCGCCAAGTGAAAGCCTTTTTTGCGAAGATGACCGTGCCACCAAAGGAGGTAATACCCAAGGAAGTCCAAGAGCACTTTATGGATCGACCCCCAGCATATGTCGAGCGTATGCCGACAGACTATGAGCGACAGATTCAGACGACAAGTGAGCAGAGAAGTCGGCCCAACCCAAGGAAGAAGTCGGGAAGTACGGCATCAACAACAGCTGGTACTACTAGCGGGAAAATATTTCCCCAGCTCGGAGAACAATCCAAGCAATTGATCTCTTTGCTCAAGGTGACTACCAATCCAAGCAAGCAACCGATCCAAGCAGTCGATGTGCAAGGCAACCCAATCGACCTCGAAGAAGTAGAGGTTGCAGGTCTCACTCTTGGCTAAATCCTTGGCACCGAGGAAATCCGCGGGTATGGTGCAGCTGAGTATGCAATGCAATATGCCTTCGGAAAACCACTTGTCACACCCGAGCAGTGCAAGGAACTACCAACTGCGATGCGACGGTTGCATGATTGGTACCTGCGTGAAGCAAAGCAAGGGGAGACGGTGGTCATGGTCAAAGTAAGGAAAGAGCATTACGTCAATGGATGTGACATATGTCTTGAGTTCTCAGAACTTTTCCAGTTATACCACATGAACTCTATCGACAAAACTCTCATCAGTTGCTATTGTTTGTAAGTGATTTATATATTTAATAATTTAAGTCTCTAGCTGAGATATCGTTCATTGGCTTATCCTCACTATATATGTTCTTTTCTATGCTATTATGCAGATTGAAGATGTGGGAATTGAAACAAGAGGGAATCGACCCAAGTATTGTTAATGGTCATGTGGTAAAACATTATGCCAAGGACACAGAAGATATCTTGGAAAATTTTCTAGAGGCACTAATGAATACCAAATCTACTATAATATTTCCTTACAACATGGGATGAGTGTTTACTCTCTTGTATACTACAAATTCTATTTTTGCTTGCTAGCTCGCTGTCAAGTGTAGTTGATGAGTTATATGCATGCCTGCTTAATTATACAAACTTCTGCGCAGAGACCACTATATCCTCCTAAATATTATCCTTGCAGATGGACTTGTTCAAGTGCACGACTCACTAGATACACTAGAACAATCATACGTGGACTTGTATTTTATGATAGAACGGTAATGTCAATCTTTATCGACCTCACTTTCTTTCATTATTTCCTGATATCAAAAGTAATGATAATAACTCTTTTGTTCTTTTTCTTTGCCGCGTAGTGTTTGGAAAAAGATGATAGAAAAAAAAACATCACAGTCATCAGTGGAAACCGAAGCTGAAGTGGAAAAAGATGCAGGTAATTTAGTACTACTAGGTCCGCACATCTCTTTAATTCTAGTTTCAATACCATTATCATGCTAGATTATTTATTATCTTATTGAATTCTATTCTTTTGCAAAGTGCGTGAAGCAGCCACAGGGGACAAATTTATGTGGATACTTCCTCTGCGAGAACATTTGCATCCAAACTGAAGGTCGTATACGTCGTAGAGGAGCACATGAAAGACAACTCTAGGTTTGGCAGATAATGTCGAAGCTCTCACCCAAGAAATGCTTTGTAGCACTTCAAAAAGAATTTGCGGCATTTCTTTTTCGACATGTCATTGATGTAAACGGAGAGCACTATTACTTACCGCCGCCTCAATAATGCCAGCAAATCAGTAGTAGAAAACTGAGGTTTCATCCGGAGCACTACCTAGCTAGTCCCGGCCTGGTTTTGGGCCTTAATTTATAAGTCCAGAATATATTTGGATGTGTAATTGTATTTGTATATATATTGTGTACGATATATTGTATATTATATTACATATATATATATATGCATCAACTTGTGTAATGTTTACAATATGTAGCACCGTAAAATAAATTTAAAATGAATGGAAAACACAATAAATAGAGAGGAAAACTAAAACCTAATTAAAAGCTAAAACAAAAAAAATGAACACTTAGTACCGGTTGGTATCACCAACCGGTACTAAAGGTCCTCCACCACTAGTCCACGTAGACAGCCACGTGGTGGGCCTTTAGTACCGGTCCGTGGGCCAACCAGTACTAAAGGTCTGGACCTTTAGTCCCGACTCTTTAGTACCGGTTGGGGAACTGGTACTAATGGCACATCTCGACTGGGACTACTGATCGACATTCTACTAGTGTTCTACGCACCCATGTCCATGGCTAGTTCTTTGGTGATACTCCAGTCCTTCAAATCTCTCTTTACGGACCCCTCCCATGTCAAGTTCGGTCTCCATTGGACTCTCATGACATTATCAGCATGCTTTAGCCGTCCGCTATGCACCGGAGCTTCTGGAGGCTTGCGCTGGATATGCCCAAACCATCTCAGACGATGTTGGACAAGCTTCTCTTCAATCAACATTACCCCAACTCTATCTCGTATATCATCATTCCGGACTCGGTCCTTCCTTGTGTGGACACACATCCATCCTTTTGGCTTTGAATCAGTAGAGACTCCATTGCTAGAAATCCTATGACCCAAGTTATCTATTTGAGGAACATCGAAGACACATTTGGATAACTTGGTCGAGAGTTGGTGTTCTTGTAAGAGCTGAAGCACTATTTTCTGGTGAGCAATGTGTTCTTCCGTGGATTTGCTAAATAACAAGATATCATCAAAAAAAATACTAGGATAAACTTTCTCAAGTACTTTCCAAATACCCTGTTCATGAGAGATTGGAAGGTGCCAGGGGCATTTGTGAGACCAAAGGGCATGTCCAGAAATTTGTAGTGTCCAAATATGTCATAAATGTTGTCTTAGGTATGTCCTTTTCATCCATTCTTATTTGGTGATATCCTGACCACTAGCGGAGCTAGGAAACATCTATTAGGGGGGCAAGCATAAATATGAATGTTTGGGGGGGGAGACGCTTCTCTTTCTAACATTTTTCTCTAAAAAAATTCCTTCACAAATTTTACAAAAGCCCGGGGGCATGGCCCTTGCAGCTTACAACATAGCTCCGCCACTAATCCTGACCTCAAGTCCAGTTTGGAGAAAATTCTGGCTCCATGCAACTCATCAAGCAAATCTTTAATCACTGGAATTGGGATTTTTCTCATTGTAGCAGCATTCAAATTTCTATAATCAATACACAATATCCATGTTCCATCCTTTTTCATAACCAATATTGTTGGAGAGAAATAAGGTCTTTGACTTTCCCTGATGACTTTGGATTTTAGCAGCTCGACAATTTGCCTTTCTAGTTCATTTTTCTGCAAGTGAGGCACTCTTTAGGGCCTAGAATTAGGTGGTTTCATCTTCGACCAACGGGTGGCCGATTATGGGGGAGGCTCTATCGAGCGCCTCCATCTCCGAGGAGCATCACATCCTTATGGGTGCGGTGTTGTAGAGCATTTAGTCCGTCGACATCAGACTGAAGGAGGCCTTCAACAGTCTTCTGACGGGCTTTCAGGTGAGCCACATAACGCTCTATTTGTGAAATATTATTTTCTTGTGTTATCATTATGTATATGGCAGCCCTCGAACCCTAGGCGAGTTTGGAAAAAATCTCTTGGGGATCAATCATAGATCATTATCCGAATTATGTACAAGACTATATATGTTTGGAATGTTTCAACAACCTTTAAGAGGACCAGCCATTGGATCATATTGATGACAGTTCGGAAGTTTTGAACCCATGCAACCTGATAGGGATTTGTTTTTACAGGCTTCGTCGTCAGTGGCAGCTGTGAATGCCGCCGAGCTAGAAGATCTGAATCGGAAGCTCAAAAGCTCCGAAGACGAGCTTGATGCTCTTAACAAGAGATTTGACAAGGCGTAAGGTAAGCCAGACTCAATATCCGGAAAATTTTGCCATCATACTGTTAATGTAGTATTCATATTTTGACGCTTATACAACCTCGGCAAAGGAAATAGAGAACCTCAAGGCCGAGCTGTAGCGTGCGAAGGAGGAGGAGGCGGTTGAGAGGGTGGCGGCCGAACAAGCGGCCACCACGCTTTCTGTCTTAAGAGCCACCAGCGACAAGCATGAGGCTCGGGTTGAGGAGATCCAGTAGGAGCTCAAAGACGCCGGCCAAAAGTGCAAGGACCTCGAGCTGAAAAGCAAGGAGCACGCTGCCGAACTATCCACCCTAAAAACTGATCTCCAAAAGGAGCGGGTGGATAGGCGGTTCTTTGAGGAGCAAGTCCGCCAAGCGAAGGTTATCATGGATGGTAAGCCGTACTTATTGTAGTGTGTCTTCGGGGATAGCAAGTTCGAGTTGCTTACCCAGGTGTGGCGTTCCTCAGGCGCCTGCTCCGACCTTCAGAAGAGCGCAGCGAGCGCGGATCATTTCTATGCTTCGCGGGGAGAAGGAGATGAAGCTCGTCTATTCTGGGTGCAATTTGAAGCCGCTCTCCTATCCTTATTGAGCAGCTGAAGCAGCTGATGGAGCTACACCGGATGGCGGCGCCGTCCATGAAGGATATCTGTATCCGGCTATGGCCCAACGAGCCACTGCCGGGCAGCTACTTCGGCCTGATCCAGAAGCTGAGCGACACCTCGCTCCGGATGGACGTGCTAAGGCGTTCCTCCTGTATCGAGGGATCTCGGATGGCCTTCGCGAAGGCCAAGGTGCACTGCCCGGGGCTTGATGCTATGATGATAGCCACCGCCCCTCGACCTCCTAGAAAGGAACATAGGTGCCCCGAGCTATAGTTCTCCGGAGTAATGGAGGGTACTCGGGCGATAGAGTCGCAATGTTTGAAAGAGAACATGTGCGATTGAGTGCGTTATAATATGTTCGAAGACCTTTGAATGCTTGTATATTTATTATGCATGGTTTATCATGTTTTTAATGTTTTGCATTCCTTTATAACTCTTATGTGGCCGTTGAAACTGAAAGCTGCGAGTCGTCGGCTTCAGCCCCCATGTAGATACTACATGGGGTGTCTCTAATTACGCACTATAACCCTTAGCCGAGGTATCGACACCCAAAGGCGGTAGTGTGCAGACCAGGCAATCAGACCATAATGCTTTATTGCTTTCACTTAGCCGTAGGGGCGTGAAAAGGACCACGGGAGGCTGGTTACTAGCCCCCGGCGACTTGTGATGTTCGGATGAACCGCGGCTAAAGCCGATATCACATGGTTTGTACGAATACCAAACCCATCGTATGACGCGGAATGACCTCTGACGAGGTCTTGCGTATAACACTTAAGCTCAAATTCGCAGACCGGTTCTTGCATACCATGACAGTCAATTTTCCTCTTTCTCCTCTAAGCTGTTTGAACAGGCTAGCCGAAAACACAATCGCAGAGGTTATCCCTTTGCCCTTTTAGCCGAACGAGCGGAACATAAAGGGCCAAGCACAAGAGCCGGGCAACCCAACTATTGACCCAGACATAGTTTGGAACGAATGCATGTAAAGCGAATTCCAAGATGCCAAACGCGTAAGTAATTGTGCATAAGACATTTTTTTAAACTCGAGCCCCTGGTCTATTAGCCGGTTGCGTGGCAATATACCGAACAGTTTCGCGAGAAGAGGGAGAAAATAGAATATGTGCCAAAAAAGGACAACGAGACAACCATGTATAATGATTTTTTTATTTTTTATCAACGACTCTTATTGCTCGAATTGCCGAAGCAACTGTTTATAGGTATTTGAAAAAATGGAAATTTTACAGGAGTAGTTGTACCAGGGGTCTTCAATTGGTGACCTTACGTCCTCGATGTGCCCTGCCGCTTGTCTACTCCTGCGCCTTGTAGGGAGAGGTGCACCTCAATGGGTTGTATTGTTCGATAAACGGATCTTGCGAACAAGGTCTTGAGAAGTCGCCAAAGTGTGGATGAGCTTTACGCCTTTAGCAAGCCCTTGATGGTACCTGTAGTGTGTCCGAAGACGTTTGATGGTAGTAGTTCAGTCCAGCCGAACACTTACCCTTTTTTCCCCACTGCCGCCCACGGAATTTTGAGCGCGAAGTTGTGCCTCCTTGGCACGTACTTTGTTGGTCCTAGGGCTGCACGATGGGGGCGAGTCCCTATTTATGGGGAGAAGAAGGTTCGGAGAGTTTGGGCTGAAGCCGAGCTTGCTTCCCAACCTTCCGTGCCTTGACGGCAGGTGCCGGCATTTGCCGGTCATCATTGTAATGGGATTCAGCCGCCAAGGCCAACACATGTTCCTCAGTTCGAAGGGAGCACTCTGTGTTGCAGTTGACAGTGATGACCCCCTTGGGGTCGGGCTTCTTGAGCTTGAGGTATGCGTAGTGCGGGACGGCGTTAAAGCGAGCGAACACCATATGGCCGAGCAGGGCGTGATAGCCGTTGTGGAAAGGCACAATGTCGAAGATCAAGTCTTCGCTTCGAAAATTATCGGGCGAGCCAAAAACTACTTCGAGGCTTACGGAGCCCGTGCATCGAGCTTCGACGCTTGGGATCACTCCTTTAAAGGTAGTGTTGTTGAGTTTGATCCTTGATGGATCTATGTCCATATTTTCCACCGTATTTGAGTAAATCAGATTTAGGCTACTTCCTCCGTCCATGAGGACTTTAGTGAGGTGATACCCATCGATAATGGGGTCTAGGACAAGGGTGGCCGAACCTCCATGACGGATACTGGTCGGGTGGCCACATCAATCAAAAGTGATCAGGTATGCCGACCATAGGTTATACTTCAGGGCTACAGGCTCTAGGGCATAGACCTCCCGAAAGGCATGCTTCCTCTCCTTCTTAGGTATATGGGTGGTGTATATCATATTTAATATTTTCACCTCTGGGGGGAACTTGTTTTCTCCTCCACCAATCGGACCCCGAGGCTCATCCTTGTCCTCGCCGTGTGGGCCTTTGCCTTGGTCCTCGGATGTGAGTTTGCCGGCTTGTTTGAATACCCAACAGTTATGGTTCGTGTGGTTGGCGGGTTTCTCTTGAGTGCCATGGATTTGGTAGGGCCTTTCCATGATCTTCTCGAGCGGGGTGAGTCCGTCGCGATTGCCTTTAGGGGGCTTCTTCCGCTGCCCGGGTCGGGAATTACGGAAGCCGGCGTTAACCGCTGTGTCATCGGCATCATTATTGTTATGACAACGCTTATTATTATTGCGCTTTAGTTCCCCATTTCCATCCCGAACTTCGGAGATTCTGGGGTCTTTGGGGTTGTGGCTTTGTCTTGCGAGTCAATTATCCTCGCCTGCACAAAAGCGGGTCATGAGGGATGTAAGGGCGGACATTGTCCGAGGTTTATCCTGGCCGAACCAGCAGGCCAACCATTCATCTCAAATGTTGTGCTGGAAGGAGGCTATTGCCTCGGTGTCCGGGCAGTCGACAATCTGGTTTTTCTTGGTCAAGAACCGATTCCAGTATTGACGCGCGGACTCTCCTGGCTTCTGGACAACGTTGCTCAAATCGGAGGAGTCCGGCGGCCGAACATAGGTGCCCTGGAAGTTAGATCGGAATGGATCCTCTAGGTCATCCCAGCATCCTAAGGAGTTTTCGGGGAGGCTGTTAATCTAGTGCTGTCGGGGATATTAGCCTGCGGTATAACCCGGACGGAAGTATGACCCGGCCAGCACTTGGCGACTCACCGGTGACCCGGTGGAGACTTGGCGGTTCATTGGTGACCCGGCAGGCGGGTCAGACGAGCGACAAGGCCGAGGGCCCAGCAAGCAAGGCGGTGCAAGGCGGCTCATGGACGGGCCTGGATGGGCGGCTCACAAGAGAAGGCCCAAAGAAGAGAAATGATTCCCTCACAAAGGAAACGAGACCCGCATTAGGATTCAAGAGAAACTAGTCCTAATCCTACTCCTAGTAGGACTCTACATGTAAACCTACCCCTTTTACTTATATAAGAAGGGGTAGAGCAGCCCTAGAGGGACAGGCTAAGACAGACTCAAGTCATTAGAGATCGACAGATTAGAGACTCTCGAGATTAGAGGTAGCAAGACAACGCCCTTGTAATCGAGATCGCCCTCATCATCAATATAGACACAAAGCAGGACGTAGGCTTTTACCCCTTCCCGAGGGGCCGAACCTGGGTAAACTCGCGTCTCTCGATTCCGACCAACCCCTCTCAAGCCGCCACATAGTTGCGATGGCCTCACACCTAAGTCCGTTAACCCGGACATCTTGCCGTGACAAATCCACGACAGTTGGCGCCCACGGTGGGGCAATGTGCGGTGGTATTGTGTTCTTGGAGGGATTTCTTTAAGAATCGAGAAGCTCGCAATATGCTGGATGAAGAAGAGATGACACGGAGTAATCACGCGGGATAAACCGACATGGAACAACCCCTGACAGAGCCGGCAAGTTCATATTTTAGTGATCAGAATCGTAAATCGTCAAGTTCTTCAAAAATTACGTCGCCTGCCGGGTTAGTTAATTTTGGGAGTTAGTACCACGAGATTTGAGTTCAAAGATTGCTATCGGTCCATCACTGCTCGTGGGATTCATCAAATTGCATAGTTTGCAAAGTTTGGCAGATATTTTCTTGAGGCCTGCTTCGGTAGACCCCCCTCCACAAACCGTATAAGGGCACTCTAGTCATTTCATCTAACGTATACCATTTACATATGTGATACATATACGAGACATCATACCAATTTATTCTATTAAAATTTCAAAAAATAAACCAAGCATGTATTGAACTCTAGACCTCTTAGTCTAAGGAGAACCACACTAACCAACTAGGACAACCTATTGCATGTGCATATTTTCTTCCTTTTCTGCTTTTCTACCACTTGAAATCGCGGCTGGGCCGGCCCATTGTTCAAAACCGGCCCTTTTATCACTATTTCTTTTTCTTTCTTTATATTAGTCTTTTTTTCTTTTTTCGTTTCCTTCTTATTTTTCAGAAAATACTCACATGTAGAAAATAAATTAAAAATTAGAAAAATGTTCATTTTTAAAATTTGTGTTCATAAAGTACAAATATTTGTATTTTAATAAGTAAATATATGTTGAAAAATTGTTCGTTTAAACAGGAAAATGCTCACATCAATATAATTAAAATTTTGAACATATATTAAATAGAAAAATGTTTATTTAAACAAAAAAATTCGTTTAAATAGGAAATTCTCACATAAAAATCGAACACTTTTAATTTTTTTGAACATCTATTAAAAAAAATATAAAGTATATCAATCAGTGACCAGTTTATTGTTCTTTCTTGTTTCTTTTCCATTCTTGTTGTTTTTTAATTTCCCTTTTTTTGTTATTTCTATTTTTCTTCAGAAAATGCTCACATCAATATAATGGATTCAAAATTTTCAACACAGTAGCATAACGATGCCAAGCATCCATGATAAATTACATTGAGTTCCAACATTTTATACATTTCCTATGATTTTCTCGATGAAAACCGCTAAAACACTAGCCGAATGTGACGCAACAAGCGTTCGGTGTCTGAATTCCTTCAAATTTTGAAGGGAGGCCTGCCATGAGCATGCCCACAAGATGCAAAATTTGGTGTCATTTCATGCAAGACAAGAAGCAAACCATGTTCAAACGTGATGATTCGGGTAGGCCGGTAGGACAAGTGTGGATGCACTTTTTCTTCACATCAATAAAATGGACCCGGTTTTTTTGCACACACTAGCTTCACCATGGTAAGTATCCATAATAAATTTATTTGAGTTATAAGATTTTATTCATTTTCTACCTTTTTCCTGGTGAAAAAAATCCTAAAACACTAGCCAAACGTGACGCAACATGCGTTCGTTGTCTAAATTCCTTCAAATTTTGCGTGGAGGCCTGCCATGATCATGCCCACATCTTGGCAAAACTTGGTGTGATCTCACGCATGGCAATAAGCACACCATGTTCATAGGTGATGGCTCGGGTGGGCCAGTAGGGCAAGTCTAGATGTACTTTTTCTTCACATCAATAAAATGGACCCAATTTTTTGGCACACACTAGCTTCACTATGGAGGGTACCCATGATAAATTTATTTGAGTTGTAAGATTTTATGCATTTTCTACCCTTTCCCGGTGAAAAAAATAATCCTAAAACACTATCCGAACGTGACGCAACGTGCGTTCGGTGTCTGAATTCCTTCAATTTTTGTGTGGAAGCTGCCATGAACATGCCCACATCTTGGCAAAAAAATTGTGTCATCTCACGCATGGCAATAAGCATACCATGTTTAAAGGTGATGTCTCGGGTAGGCCAGTAGGGCAAGTCTAGAAGCACTATTTTTCACATCAATAAAATGGACCCGAATTTTTTCCACACACTAGCATGACCATGCCAAGCAGCCAAGATAAATTTTATTGAGTTATGATATTTTATGCATTTTCTAGGGTTTTTAGGTAAAACAAATCCTAAAACACTAGCTGAACGTGACACAACGACGTTCGGTATCTTAATTCCTTCAAATTTTGTATGAAGGCTAGCCGTGAGCATGCCCACATGCTGGCAAATTTTGGTGTCATTTCATGCATGGCAAGAATCACACCACGTTCAAAGGAGGTGGTTCGAGTAGGCCGGTAGGGGAAGTCTGGATTTACCTTTTTTTACATCCTTAAAATGTAGCCATATTTTTTCTAGGGCCTTGTATCGCCATTCAAAGGCGCTATGCCAAGTTTTTATGATGTCGACAATTCTGCATTTTCAAATAATGTTTGTGCTTTCAAAATTTATTTGGAATTTAGAAAATAATTTTGTGTTCTAATTTTTCTACACAAATACAGAAAATTATTGCGGAAATTCTAAATAAATTGGTTTCAATTTTTCTTATTTTTATTTCCTGACTTTTACTTGAAATTTCAAATTTTGTAGTGTTTTCTAAAAAATGTTCGTGTTCAGAAAAAATCGCTCTATTTAAAATATGTACGTGTTATAACATTCTGAGCAACTTTGAAAGACACAAAGTACTTTTGACTTATCTATACAATTTTTTAAAATGCAAATATTTGTGCTTTATAAACAAAATATTAAAAGGTGAACATTTTTTAAAAATTTGAACAAAATTTAGTTAGCGTGAGAAATTTTCAAAAAGAAAACAGAAATAAAAAATAAAAAAGAACGAATAGAAAAATAAAAATAAGATAATGTTAAAAGGACCGATTCAACAATGGGCTGGCCCAGCCGCGAACCGAAATAGAAGAAAACAGGAAAAATAGTAAATATTGACAAGTTTAAGGATGTCTTGGTTGGTTATTGTGGTGTTCCTTATATCAAGAGGTCTTAAGTTCGAATCACGTTACCTGCTTTCTATTTTTCTTGTAAAAAGAAGGCGCAAAAATGCTAAGGACGTTGTGGAAAAAAAAGACGCCGTGAGAAAAAAAAGATGGCCCACATGTACTTATCGATACGGGTGAAAAAACAATTCTATTCTTTATTATGAAAAGGTACATAAAGAAATCTAAGTCATCAATGTGTTTAGAATCTACTAAAGCAAAAGTGTATTTTCTTTTCTCTGCTGGATCGCTGATCTTGGCAGCAGCCGTACACTGCGGCAGTACAGACCAAGCTAAAGTATTGGATCAAAGTCCGGAGGACCGATTCGCGTCGCTAGCGGTTACAACTTTACAATGCTACAGTTTTAAGAGGAGACTGAATCCATGAGTCAGTCAATATCAAATTGTTATGCTAGTACTATATCATGTGGATACCTTCTTAAGAGGACAAATGTTACAGTATTTTGGCTTACACGGATCGATGAAAGTATACTTAACTTATACACGGATCGAGGGAAGACACGGAGTCGGTTCTGGTAAGGAATTTTTGGGCGACAATGAGACGGCCAGAACTACAACGATTTCGATGAGAAGGAGGACCCGGTCGTGCCCGAGTCGACGACGACATGGCAGCAGTGCCGGCAGTGAGGAAGCAGAAGCATACAATCATGTGCACTCTCCAGGCTGACTACGTCCGGGTCGCCGATCACATGCAGAACCCGCCGGTGCTCGCGATCAGCGACTCGCCATGCCGCTACAGCCACGATCCGAAAACGAGTCAACCATGGACTCGACACCGGCTGGTCTCACCTTCGCCTGCCTCCGCTTACGACCCGCCGGTTGCTGCCTCGCCGCTGTTGAACCTGTATTTCCTAACCCGGTTCAGTATCTAGCTTAGTTTTTTCGTTAGCAAAATAACGATCAAGTCACGTGTGCACGTATACGTTGAAGCCGATTCGTAGTTTCAGTTAGTAGTTAGCTAGCTTGGTGTGGCCGTTAGCTATGCATGGGATGGCATGCAGCAAAGTGCACGGCACGCACGCATCACTCGCACGTCGAGCGTCGTGGGATGGCACGGCCGGTCTGCTCTCGCGTGTGGAGTTGATCTTTTCCTTTGTAATCGCAATACAAATAAGAGGATAGAGAGAACAGCTGCAACGCAGTACGCAACAAATAAAACACCTGAGTCATTCTCCTCCTCTCGCCATTGTTGCCGTGAGCTAGAGCTTGTAGGTGTTCTTGGTTCCAACAAGTGGCATCAGAGCCGCGTCGTTCCTTGGTGACCATGACCGGCTCGACCTCCCCGGGGGGCACTCCGGTGACCGCTGACGCCGCGGCGGCGGCGCGCGCTACAGCCCACAAGGGCGACGACAGCGGTAGTGGGGGCGCGTGCTCGCCGACCCCCGACCGCAATCGTAGCCGTGGTCGAAGCCGCAGCCGCAGGCGCGGCAAGGAGATCGTCATGCATGAGCGCACGGTCCAGGAGCGCGTCGTCCCGAGCGGCACCACGGTGTGGCCGATGCTCATGCCGACGAACTATTTCGAGCGGTCCATGCTGATGCAGATCAACATGGAGGCCAACTTGATGTGGGACGCCGTGGAGGGAAATCCGTCGAGCGTCCCCAACGACAAGGCGGCGCTGGCGGCCATCCTACGACCCATACCGCCGGAGATGGTGGGTGCGAAAGTGGTGAAGAAGACGGCGAAGGAGGCTTGGGACACGGTCAAGACCATGCACATGGGCGTGGCTCGCGTACGCAAGGCGATGGCATAACGGCTGCGCTCCGAGTTTGAGGCGATCGCATTCCGCGACGGCGAGACGCTCGACGCGTTTGGCATGCGGATCACCTCGCTTGTCAACAACCTGCGCTCGCTTGGCGACACCATGGACGAGGTGAGAGTGGTTCAGAAATTCCTCCGCGTCGTCCCGTCTCGGTACATGCATATCGCCCTCGCCATCGAGACGATGCTCGACCTCAACACGCTCTCCGTTGAGGAGTTGTTGGTCGCCTGCGCTCCGCGGAGGAGCGCTACCTCACCAACGATCAAGGTGGAGGCGGCGGGGCATAGATGTTGATGACGGAGGCGTAGTGGAACGCGTGGAAGAACCCGCACGCCCAAGGCCAGAACAGCGGCCAGGGCGGCTCCGGCGGACCAGGCGGGTCTGGCGGACAGGGCGGCGGGTCAAACCGTCGCCGCGGCAAGCAACAAAACCGTCGTGGCGGTGGCTAGGGTGGTGGAGGAAATGGCGGGCGCGACGGCGTGCCGAGCGAAGAGCGTGACATGTCCCAGGTCAAGTGTTACAACTGTAACAAACATGGGCACTTCTCCAAGAACTACACGGAGCCACGACGCGAGCGCAAGGAGCAGGCAAACTTGGGGTGTGTTGAAGGGGAGGACACGGAGACGTCTCTCCTGCTGGCCACGATGAGCGCGCTCTCGATGGTCACAGAGCGCCCGGTCGAGCACGTTCTCCTGAACGAGGAGCGCTCCCAGGCACGCGCCGCCTCTGCCAACGGCCGCTGCGACATGTCCTGGTACCTGGACACCGGGGCGAGCAACCACATGTCCGGGTGCCGGGAGATCTTCTCCGAGCTCGATGTCGGGGTGCGCGGCTTCGTGAGGCTCGGTGATGGCAACGACGTGCAGA
Source organism: Hordeum marinum (assembly GCA_022496015.1). Lineage (NCBI taxonomy): Eukaryota > Viridiplantae > Streptophyta > Magnoliopsida > Poales > Poaceae > Hordeum > Hordeum marinum. Next base: position 413,575,388 of record CM039673.1, read on the forward strand.
TCGAGGGGAGGGGCACCATCCTCTTCGAGTGCCGAAACGGTGAGCACCTGACTCTGCCAAAGGTGTACTTCATACCTCATCTATGCAGCAACATCATCAGCTTGGGTCAGATGGACGAGCTCGGGTGTGAGACCAACATCCACCACGGGCTGCTGCAGCTTCGCGATCAAGAAGGCCGCCTCATCGCACACGTTAAGAGGAATGGCGGACGATTGTACGTTCTGCACCTGACAGCGGGGCGCCCTATCTACCTGCTATCGCGCGGCGCAGACGAGGCGTGGATATGGCACGACCGCTACGGCCACTTGAACTTCCACGCGCTACGTAATCTGGGCCGCCTGGCATGGTGGATGGCATCCCCGTTATTGACCGCGTCGACCAAGTCTGCGATGGGTGCGCCCTGGGCAAGCAGCATAGGATGTCGTTTCCCTAGGCCACAACGTACCGCGTGGAGCGTGCTCTGGAGCTCGTCCACAACGACCTTTGTGGTCCGGTCAAGCCGGCCACAACGGGAGGTAATCGGTATTTTCTCCTGATCGTTGATGACTACTCACGATTCATGTGGCTTGAGTTGCTCCAATACAAGGATGAGGCATTTGATCACTTCAAGAAAGTCAAGGCTCGGGCAGAGGTTGAGTCGAGCTGCAACCTCCTGGCGTTTCGCTCGGATCAGGGCAGTGAGTTCAACTCGATCGCCTTCCACAAGTACTGTGACGACGGCAGCATCAAGCACTGCACCACCGCGTTGTACACGCCCCAGCAGAACGGCGTGGTCGAGCAGTGCAACCAGACAGTGTTGATATGGCCCACTGTCTATTGAAGGCCATGGCGGTGCCGGCGACGTTCTGGGGAGAGGCGATGAAGACCACGGTTTACCTCCTAAACCGTGCGCCCACGTGCAGCCTCGACGGACTGACGCCGTACGAGGCCTGGCACAAGCGGAAGCCAGCAGTGCACCATCTTCATGTCTTTGGGTGCGTGGCGCACATGAAGTGGCTCGGCCCCGACATCGACAAGCTGGACAACCGTTCTATGCCGGCAATCTTCGTCGGGTATGAGGACGGCGCCAAGGCGTACAGGGCCTTCAATCCGTCGAGAAAGCGGGTGATCATAACCCGCGATGTCACCTTTGAGGAGCAACGGAGGTGGGACTGGACCACCACTGCCAACGGAGACGCCGCGCTCCCGGATGAACACCTTGTGGTCACCTACAGTGACGAAGACCACGATGTGCAGTCCTCGCAGTCCTCGCCCGCACGCACTGGCTCTCCGGCGTCTCCTACTACTCCAACCAGTGTCGGATCCTCATCCTCCGAGGCACCAGGATCGCCTCCCGTGGCGTCAGAAGGCGGCTTGCCCATGTCCATGAAGGACGGCCGGGCCACGCCACCAGACGATGACCACGAGCGCCACGACCTCGACCACACTCCGATCCGCTACCGCAAGATGAAGCATGTACTCGCGGAGCTGGACACGGTGGTGAAGGAAGAGCACGTCGGGCTATGCCTTGTAGCTGCGAAGGAGCCGGATAGTGTCAACGAGGCGTGCTGGAAGCGCGCTATAGACGCCGAGCTCGCGGCGATCCGTGACAACGGCATGTGGGAGCTCGTCACGCTCCCGTCTAGCCACAGAGCTATTGGGCTCAAGTGGGTTTACAAGATCAAGAAGGACACCGCCGACAACACTATGAAGCACAAGGCGAGGCCGGTGGCAAAAGGATACGTGCAGCGGCAAAGCGTGGACTACGACAAAGTGTTTGCTCCGATGGCACGCATGGAGACTGTGCGACTGCTGCTAGCACTTGCGGCACATCGAGGCTGGCAAGTCCATCACATGGACTTGAAGTCGGCATTCCTGAATGGTGATCTTCGCGAAGAAGTGTACGTGCACCAGCCGTCGGGTTTCGTTATCGGCGGCGACGCGTCGCTCGTGTCCCTCGGCTTCGAGCGCAGCCCCCTTGAGCACACGGTGTATAGGAGGGGCACGGGCGCGTCGACTCTTCTTGTCGGCGTCTACGTTGATGACTTGATCATCACCGGTGCCGGCAACGAGGAGATCGCGACTTTCAAGGAGCAGATGAAAAATCTGTTCGACATGAGTGATCTTGGACTGCTGAGCTACTACCTCGGCATTGAAGTTCAGCAGAAGGGCGGCGCGATCACCATCTGCCAGAGCACGTATGCGGCCAAGGTTCTAGATGCTGCAAGGATGAGGGGGTGCAACCCTGCCGACACGCCGATGCAGAACCGGCTGAAACTTGGCAAGACTGGCGCCGACGCGGCCGTGGGCGCCACACGGTACAGAAGCATCGTCGGGAGCTTGCGGTACCTCTGCAACACGAGGCCAGACATCTCGTTCTTTGTTGGAATGGTGAGCAGGTACTTGGAGGCGCCAGCGGCGGCGCACTGGGCTGCTGTCAAGCAGATCCTGTGCTATGTCAGCAGTACACTAAACCATGGCTGCCGCTACAAGCAAGGCGGTGCAGCAGCGCCGGAGGTGATCGGCTACAGCGACAACGATCACGCCGGCGACGTTAACGATCGGCGGAGCATGATGGGAGTGGTCTTCTTCCTCAACTCCAGCCCGATCACCTGGAGTTCTCACAAACAGAAGGTCGTCGCCATCTCGTCTTGCGAGGCTGAGTACATGGCAGCGGCAACCGCAGCCTGCCAACAAGCACATTGACATTCGATATCATTTCATTCGTGAGTGCATCAACGATGGCAAGGTGGAAGTCGACCAATTGGCACTGACGGACAACTTGTTGATTTTCTCAGCAAGGCACTGGGCCGGATCAAGTTTGTTGAAATGAGAAAGAAGGCTGGCGTCGGAGTGGTGAGCACCGGGCATCAGAAGTAGGGGGTGAAATGTTGAAGCTGTATTGCCTAGCCCGGTTCAGTAGCTAGCTTAGTTTTCTTCAGTTAGCAAAATAACGGACAAGTCATGTATGTATTTCCTAGCCTGGCTCAGTAGCTAGCTTAGTTTTCTTCAGTTAGCAAAATAACGGCCAAGTCATGTATGCATGTATACGTTGAAGTCGATCTGTAGTTTCAGTTAGTAGTTAGCTAGCTTGGTGCGTCCGTTAGCTGTGCATGGGATGGCATGCAGCAAAGTGCGCGGCACGCACGCATCACTCGCACGTCACGTCGAGTATCATGGGATGGCACGGCCGGTCTGCTCGCGTGTAGAGTTGATCTTTTCCTTCGTAATCGCAATACAAATAAGAGGAATAGATAGAGAAAAAAGCTGCAACGCAGTACGCAGCAAAAAAACACCCAAGTCATCCTCCTCCTCTCGCCATTGTTGCCATGAGCTAGAGCTTGTAGGTGTTCTTGGTTCCAACAGCCGCACGTGGCTCCCAGCCGCCACGGCGCCTGCAAGCCGCCACACCGTGCTGCCACATCTCACCGCGCCTCCACGGCCAAACCACCTCGCCGCTGCACCGCGCCTGGCCGGCTCAGCTGCGCCTTGCGTCGCGGCCTCACCTCGGCCCTACCGCCGCGCCTCCGCGAGCCACCGCGGCCTCCGAGTCGCCCTGCCGCCCGGTTAGTAGCCGCACCGCGAGCTGTCACGGCCTCGGGTCACCTCACCCTGTCTTCGAGTCGCACCACCGTTGGGTCAACGGTCGCACCGCGCGCCACCGCGGCCTCCGTGTCGCCTTGCCGCCGGGTAAACGGTCGCACCGCAAACCGCTGCAACTCCAAATTGCCTCGCCTCACCCCCATGCCATTTTGCGCTGCCTCGCCCGCTCCTCGCATGTAGTTGAGTGGCCCGCTCTTGCCTCGCTTGCTCGCCGAGCCGCTGCTCTTCTTCGCACTCCCCGCTCCGGCTCCATTTTGACCCACTCACCTGTCGGTTGACCAAGTCTAAAAAGAAAGGGACAGAGAGAGAAATGTGTTGGCACGCTTTGGCACTACGTACTACATATTACGTAGAGTTAGAAGCTAGTGCTATTAATTCATATACATATCAAAAGGAATTCAGAAACTGTATCAAAAGGTGATTTATAGACGCTATATATGGATCATCCATTGTCCGGATGAGTAAGGTGAAACCCATCCGATTCATTTTTATTTTTATTTTTTTAAAGAAACAATTACTCTGGCCTGCGGTATTTTTTGATGCAGGACAACTGTTCACTACAAGGAGCGATGGTTGTGTTATGGATATATAGCTCACGCAAACATTATCATGTGCTAGCATCCATCTATGACGCACTATTCGACGAACAAGTGTGCTAGCCACCGCTCCTCATGATCCGGTCAACATCAACATGCTGGTGTCACGCCTATGTGCTCGAGTCGCCCAATGAACATTCGTGAGACGCTGCCCCGCGGTCTAGGCTACATCAACATGCCACAAAAGACCCGCGCGTCCGTGCCGGTTTATAAATACCACAGGTGACTCACCGACCGCGCTGGCTTAACAACGCTACGGCGACTCGCCGTCCATGCTGGTTTTCAGCGCCACGGGCAACTCACCGTCGACACCGGCTTACAACGCCACGACCGACTCACTGTCTGCGCTGGCCTATAACACCGTGGGCGACTTGCCGCCCGACGGTTCGGTCTATATCGACACGCTAGGGACCGCAGGCACCAGTATGAGCCGCCCAATGGACGGTTCTGAATCGCCGCCCTGAGGTCCAATTTACATTGACATATCGGTGCGGTGTTCGCATGTACGAGCTGCCCTGACGAACAGGCGCATAAGTTGTCGTCACTGTAGTTTGGTTAACTTCAGCAACCAGCCGGGACGAACCATCGACCGGATTATTGAAACAATTCATGCGGGATCATCTATAAACCGCCACGGTCAACCTCAACCTTCAGTGGAGAATCTCAAGCCAACTCTTCGAGTCGACTTAAGACCCGGGGGCTACAGACATGGCTCGACATATTTGGTCGTTTTCAACAAGAACCCTGGGTCATCGAAAGAAAGTTAACCCATGTATTACATTATTCACGGAAGAATTAAAAGTTGCCCAAGAGGACGAACCGCCATGATGCACCATTCAAACATGGGTGTCCTGATTTATTGGATCATCATAAAGACGGTGGCTTACAAGTTGGCGGTCCACAAGACGGCGGCTTACAAGATGATGGCACCCCGTAAGGCGGGTTGTATACCCAAAAAGTTGACTCCGTCAACAAGGTCATTTGTGGGCTTCCAACCCACCGGGTTTAGCTTACACACCCTCTTGATCGGCTTTTCAGCCACTGCAAGTTTGGGGTTGGACCTGCCTGTAAGCTGTTGCTGCTCCGCCAAGTGACCCGTCGAACTCTTGCTAGTTTATCTCGACTAGAGACCCTGAGTTGTTCAAAGTACTTGACACTCACTCTCATTAGAGACCCTGTACTGGTCAAGGTTAAACCGGTAGATCTTGTCACGTGAGGGCCGGCTTCCAGAAAGCGAGGATAAACTCCCCCATCAGCTGCCAACGCTCCGCGATGTGGCCCCGTTCGTACTCTTAAGAAATTACTCTTTTAAAGACCCTACACTATTTAAGGTTCAAACGACGGATTTATGTCACATGAGAGGTAGCTTATGGGCCGTGGAGGTACTCATGCCCTGATGCGTCTCTCGCTGGTTCGTTGCACTCTTAACAGTTAATCTCGCTTAGAGACCCTGAGCCGCTCAAAGGTGTTGACGGTCAATCTCGCTAGAGACCCTGTACTGTTATGAGTTCAAGCAACGAGTCCACCCAGAAGAACTAGCGTATGTGTCTATTTCTGGTTCATTGTGCTCTTGTTAGTTAATCTCGCCTAGAGACCCTGAGCCGCTCAAAGTAGTTGACGGTCACTCTCATTAGAGACCCTGCACTATTAAGAATTCAAGCAGCGAGTCCACCCACAAGAACAATCATATGTGTTTTTTTGAAAACAAAAAGGAAGGAAAAGCAAGGTCATCAAGGATTTAACATCTCCGGGTTGTGCTTTTCAAGCCGCCCTCAGAATGATACATAATATACTATGTCTTGTTTGTTTTTGCAGGTCTTGTCTCCTAAGATAAGATGCTATTAAGTGTGAAGAAAGATGGCTATGGCCATACATTGAATCTTGCATTATATCATCCTGCATTGCATCATCATACATGCATATCCATATTTGTTTATGCTACAGAAAGCCGGTCACCAAACCGGGTTACATCGTAACCTTTGCAGGAACAAATAGATCTTTAATAGACAACATGGGTGGATCTTCATCATGGTTTATCATAACCAGTATTAAATGATCGGGGTTTTTCAAACTAGCTTGGAGAATTGATTATTCTTGAAGAGCCGACCTATCAGATATAATGTTGTGCCATTTAATTGACCAACTCTTGGATTTCTTCAACCTGTCCTCTGTGGATATTCATTCCGAGTTATATTACAATCACGGTCAAGGATTTATTCAAATCAGATCAATACCAGTTCCAGAGAACTTCTGAAGGGCATTATGATGGGCTATTCTCATATAGTCCCAATTCGCTGCAGGCATACAACCCGACACTTGGGGCCTACATTGTTCAAGTATGCAAGTCCCATGTCGCTACAAGCATGCACCACGGCACTTGGGGGCTAATGCAAGTTGCTTTTCAAATCATTACATGGTCAACAGATCCTGTTGTCTCAAGGAGACGAGTCAACCTTTCTATGTTTTCTAAGTCCTAACCTAGTACTTCTTACTGACTCGGCACTTGGGGGCTACAATATTCAGCTATTTAACAGATTATGAGGTTCAAATTGAAGACCCGGCCCATCACATACTGATGAGCCGGCCCTTGAGGGCTACACCAGCTAAAGCTTTATAAGGTATAAGACAGTTACAAGTCCCAGGGTGCTGCAGGCAAAACAACCTGGTACTTGGGGGCTACATAATCATAGATATTATTGCAAAGCACCAAGTCATCATGGATAAACTTGGAGCTTGGGGGCTACATGTAATATGGATATATCAAAAAGTTGAAGAGAGTTTTCAAGATGCGAATTGTGAGTGAGTCCGGTTCAACAGATTCTTATCTAGCCAAAGCATTGAAAGACCAACTCAGCATCACACAGATTTCTTTATTCCCAATAGTTTTATCAAGTTAGCTGGAGTCCAATTGTTTAACCCGACGTCACCAACAATCATGACCCGACATTATCAAAAGATCATGACCCGACAGATTCTATATGAGCAACCCGGCTTCATAGGTTCAAGTGGTGTAACAATGGATGAAGTTCTATTCTCAATATTTTATTCAAGCCGAAGCAATGGAAGCCGGCTCAACTTCATATGGTTTTCTTATCTCTAATAATTTTATCAAGCCAAAGTTTTGGAGGCAAACTCAATGGCATATGGATGTCTTATTCTCAATATTTTTATTGCAAAGGACACGTACCTGCAAGATGATGGAGCTTAGCATGAATAAATTCAAGCTAACCTAGGGGCTAATGTTGGGGATATTACCCCGTGGTATAACCCGGCCGGAAGTATGACCCGGCTAGGACTTGGCGACTCATTGGTTACCCGGTCGAGACTTGGTGGTTCATTGGTGACCCGGCAGGCGAGTCAGACGAGTGACAAGGCCCAGGGCCTAGCAAGCAAGCCGGTGTAAGGCGGCTCATGGACGGGCCTGGATGGGCGGCTCACAAGAGAAGGCCCAAAGGATAGAAAGGATTCCCTCACAAAGGAAACGATACCCGAATTAGGATTAAAGAGAAACTAGTCCTAATCCTACTCCAAGTAGGACTCTACATGTAAACCTACCTCTTTCACTTATATAAGGAGGGGTAGAGCACCCCTAGAGGGACATGCTAAGACAGACTCAAGTCATTAGAGATAGACAGATTAGAGGCTCTCGAGATTAGAGGTAGCAAGACAACACCCTTGTAAGCGAGATTGCCCTCATCATCAATATAGACACAAAGCAGGATGTAGGCTTTTACCTCTTCCTGAGGGGCCGAACCTGGGTAAAATCGCGTCTCTCAATTCTGACCAACCACTCTCAAGCTGCCACATAGTTGCGATGGCCTCACACCTAAGTCCGTTAACCCGGACATCTTGCCGTGACAAATCCATGACAAGTGCCGAGCTAGCCCCTTAAGTTTTAGAGGTAGATATTTGATGGCATGGAGGTCATCTCCTCGTGCCATGTGGATGTGGAGGAGGAAATCCTCAATCCATACGGTTGGGTCAGTTGTCCCATTGTACTGCTCTATGTTTATGGGTTTAAACCCCTCCGGGAATTGATGATGCATCACCTCGTCCATGAAGCATAGTGGGTGGGCGGCGCCTCTGACCTGAGCTATGTCGCACCGGTGATCGACGTCTATTCTAGCCCGGTTTTGTTCCCGGCCTCTACTATTGCAGTCAAGCCAGGGCCGGTACCCGTCCCGTTGATCCGAAGATGGATCTTGTGCGACCTGTCCTATGGTCTAGGTCGTGTTGCAGGTCAAACCTGACATCGGGTTCTATTGACTCTTTGCCCCGTCTTCAGGGAATTGCCGGCCTATAACCGGTGTAGTTAGTCGTTTTGTCACGCCCTCGAGGGGGCGGTCTCGCTTATCGTATGGGGTATGTTTGGGAGACGGCATATCAGTGAGCTCGTAGTCGAATTGTGGCAGTAGCCTTTTGCATGGATAACTCTTAGGTTAGTTTGATAGACCGGTACCGTATCGTTCCTCAGCTACGAGGACTCTCGTCCACCGATCATGGAGGTTATCTTGTTCGGCTATATGTTGTCGCTCTTTTGTTTTCAGGCTGTGGCCATAAGTTGTTGCCTGGACAGTTCCTTATCTTCATGGTTATCGGGAATGTCGAAGTCATCGTCTTCCGAGATGTCCTCCTCCTCGACAGGTGGAGGTAATTACTGTCCTCGGAATCATTTAGGTCGTCGGGGTTACGCTGGTCTTCAGGCCTCTCCTGATCCTCTAACGGGAGTTTGGGGATATCGGGATCATCGAGGTCTTCCGGGGTATCTCCATCCCCGGTACCGGTGATAGCTTTCCTTCCTTTTTTGACTTTTGACCGTTTATGCGGTTTTTGGCGCCTTGACGGTGCTTCACCGGACTTGTCGCCATCATTTTTAGGCGTGTTCTCGCCATAGTGGCTAGAGTGTCCACCATGTAGCCGTCGTATGTGGAGGTGGTGGCCCATCGCCCCGTGTTAACCTGGGTGGGAGCCCAATCTTCCTCATCCATGTATTCTGCCTCTTCGGAGGCATAGTCCAACATGTTGGTTAAATCTTCGACTGTTGCTATCAAATGGGTGGTGGGTGGGACGAAAAAATCGTCCTGACCCGCCCCGAGACCAATCTGAGCATGGATCGGGGTTGGGTCGTCGGTAATCTTCATCGACGAGATCCAATATAGGGCCTCATTGAGTATTGAGAGCTCGATCGGATCAACCTGCTCGGAGCTTTTGGAGTTGACCTCCGCTCTGTCCGTGATAGGGCAATGTTCGGCAGGAACGGGTATCCGGTCATCTGGCACTATGGACGGATCCGGACTAAGAGTCAGGTCATTGTCGGGGAAAATCTCGTGGACATGACCGAAAGAGGGATCCGAGGTTAAAGCCTCGGGGTCTTCAGGCGTGGCAGGCGAGACAGTGAGCCCGGTTAGTGAAAGATCGCCCCGAGAGTCCATAGAGAACTCTAGGTTCCCAAATGTGACTTCTTGATCAGGGGCGAAGCTCCTGACCCGTCCTAGATGGCTGGTCGGGTCAGGTGCAACACAATGCTGCCAAAAGCGAAGATCTGTTCGGGGACAAAGGTGTCCATGTTGCGGACCTCTTCATTGATAACGACGTGAGCCATCGATTCCTTTGGTGATCACAGTGGAACTCTCAATGAAAGCACCAATGTCGGTGTGGAAAATGGCCGATCTCGGGTAGGGGGTCCTGAGCTGTGAGACTAGAATCGATGGTAATACGAGAGGAAGGAGATGATGTTTACCCAGGTTCGGGCCCTCCTATGGAGGTAGTACCCTACGTCCCGCTTGATTGTATTGAAGATATGTAGGTTACAGAATCGATCTACCTCGAGATCAAATAGCCAAACCCTAGATGAGTTGTTCTCTGTCTACAACCGAGGGTACCTAGGGTTTACATATAGTCGGTTACACATCGTGGGGATAAACATGCCTATTCACTACTCCAAATGTGGAAAATACGCCACGATTCCCAAAGCTTCCTTCCTGGAGACAGGGCCTTCGATTGATCAAATGCTTGGCAAACAACCCATACAGTCCGGCCCATAAGAAACAGGTTGGCCTCCCGAGGACCCCTTAAACCAGGACTCCCTCACCTTCCCCCTTGTCCTTATAACCCCAAGGAGGTGACTAGCCTGCACCCCCTCACCTTTGCTGAGAGGGTGCAGGGCTAGGAGAAGTGATGGTGGCCCCGCACCGTGCACGGGCTCTGTGTCAAGGTCAGGCGGTTACATAGGAAGCATGTGGAAGTGGAGGCATCCCGCACCCCGTCGCGTGCCACGCATCGAGCTTAGCCCGCAGGCGGTTGGAGCCCACACCATTTCGCTCTCCCAACTGGCTGGGTCATGCATGCCGCAATCTCGGGAGCAATTGTCGGGCCCGTGGGATCGGGGGTACCGAGGCCTGTCTACCTACGGCCCAAGGCACGGCGCATGTCGCGGGCCCAAGATGGCTTAGTGCTGGGCCTCAGGAACCAGTCCCTTGTGATGGCCCCCACCTCGCGAGGCGCACACTGCTGAATGCCGTTAGGAGGCCGGTAGGTCTCCTTCTCGAGGCTATCTTCTGGAGCCCCCGACGTGAGGTCATCTTCCGAGGTTGCCCCCGAGGGCCCACACGGAGCGGACTAACCAAGGGTGTCTTGGCGGTGTCGTGCAGCCCCGCCCCTTCAGGTGGATGACGCGGGCGGCGTCAGGAGTCGTACCAATAGGTGTAGAAAGGGAAGCTTTCCCCTTTCGTGCTATGGGAGCAAGGCCAGCTTGCGAGTTCGCAAGCAATCCCCAAAGGTTTCCTATTTTGTGTAAGAAGACCAAGGCTAGGGGCTTGGCAGGACGAAGGTCATCCCCGAGCCCACTGGCACGTCACGACAAGTGGATTTGGCAGGCGAAGGTTGCTTTTGATAGGATAAGCTACAGTCTTGTCCCCCTTCAAACTAGCCATTGTGGCAACCCTTCCCGCCTGGTGTTTTGGGGGGAAGAGGACCAAGGCCGGTATAAAAGGGGGGAACCGGCCACGGTAGAGGGGATGGACCCCCGAGTGGGCAAGAACACGCCTTGTACTCATTCCCATCCTCAAGAAATCTAGATGAGCAGGAGTAGGGTTTTACACCGCAAGGTGGCGCGAACCTGGGTAAACTGCGGTGTCCTTTGTTCATCTTCCTGAGCTCGAGCCGCCGGAGAGTCGTCATGAGGTTGTTAGGTAGACTAGGGTAGGAGAACGAGTGCACCCCAGAGTTCAAACCTTTCTGGGTCCCCAGAGCCCCGATTCCGACAAAATCAAATACAGAAATTCTACTCGACAATAATTTCATGGTGGCCCTTATTTGTGTTCAAAAATATGATCCTATGATCAACCAGAAAATGTAAATGAAAGATCTTGAACTCATATAGGGACATAGCATTACAGTCCCAATTCGCTGAGTCATACAAAAACATATCCACAATTGACTAACTAACTGTCACGATGAAACAGAATGTAAAGACCACATCACACAAAGCTGAATGGTACACAACTTTGTCTGGTTCATCGTCAACTCATACTGTATGTAGCCATCAGAGTTCTGCTTCCAGATCCTACACAGAAGAATATAATAAATCTCATGTACATCAATAATGAGTAAAAGACCTGCAAAAATAAATAGGAACATCTTTCATACCTCGAACAATTTAACGCGTCTACGTCGATTGTGACCTGGCTCCTTGCAGTAGCCATATTTACCCTGTGATCTTGACTTCTTCGTCTTTGCCTGTAGCCTTTTCTTCGGTGCACCTCGGCCTGGCACATGCACGAGATCTAGAACCTTATCAACGTTCTCCGATTGCGGCATTAACGGGCTAAACCTAATGTTGTTATGTTGAGCATTAGTTGACTCCTTGCTGTGAGCTTGTTCAATAGTTGATTGCTGGCCATGATGTTGTGCCTCCAAAAGCATCTTTCGATGTCGATAGTCCTTATCAAAGTGGCATGCCTTGAAACATGCGGCGTGACTAGAATTCTGCAACTCGCGGTACCTTTGTAGGCTTGCCAAATAGTCATACATCTGGTTTTTTCTGGTCGGTGAGTATGCACATTTTTCATTCATAGTCCATCTAGTGGGAACAAAACAACTAGGCGGATTTTTTGCTGTAAAATCCCCAATATGTAAAAAATGTGGAAACATGGTGTGCGTGCGCATTCCAGCTTACGACAACAACAACTGGCCCTGTGCAAAAGACCTCCTTGCTCCTCAATGCGCACTCCAAAAAATTTATTCATTCTTTCCTTCTTAGACTCATCATAGGTGGAAACTTCTGTTGCATCTAGTACCACTCTGATCTGACATTTGCTGACAGCATTTATCTCCATAAGACTATCTTAAAGACAGCTGGAGTGAAAATTGTTGCGACGTGTTTCTCAAGCGGCAAAGAATTTTCCTCTATAAATGGAAGGGACTACAAGGCTGCGAAATCGTGGAGAGCTTCGTTAATCCCTCGCATCACAAGGCAACACTCATAGTGCTCTAGCATTTCAAACAACGACATCTTACCCTCAAGATGCGTATGTAGCACTGAGTTCAAGCTCTCACTCATCTGATTGCTGCTCAATCCTAGGAAACAACGCCCCTCAAGATATGGAGCACACCATGACTTTCTCATCTGATACATCTCATGCAGCCAAGACTCCTCAGTGGTTACTTTATTCCGTTGTAAGAATTGTATCCATCTTATCTCATGCTCTTCAATGGAAGAAGTATCATATATGAAAGATCAGAATTCCTCCTTTATATTGTCATCATGTGGATGGCGTACAATGTTGTACTAAATGTGCCATATACATAGCCTATGGTTTGAACATGGCCAGACCATCCTGATTGCTCTCTGCATTGCAAGGTCCCCATCTGTGATCACAAATATCAGATGCTTCTATGTCATGCATTGTTTTAAATAGCGAAGATAGCAACCACTATTGTGTTTGCAATAGTGCCACCGTAATAGCGACCGCTATCACTCAAATTAAATATCATGACTTTTTCTTTAGGTTCTAGTGATATACATAAGAAGCTAATGTTTTTATAAACCCGCTACGTGGACATAGCGCCCGCAATATCACCTGTTATCGGCATTCCTCTACGTGAAACACAATCCGCTAACAACCCACTATACTCTATTTAAAACCATGGTGCCAACCAAAAATAACAGTGCTACGGTGGTGATTCAACCCGACAAACGGCACAAATGGCGGATTGTATTTATTGGTTATGTTTGTGCTATCAAAAACAATGAAGTCTCCAAAAGCCTCGTAGTCAAGTCGGGATTAATTATCAGCCCAGAACAATCCCTTCAGATGGCCAAGTTCGTCAACCAAGTACCTGAAGAAAAAGTCTGGATCTCGCTCTCGCCGAGCCATCATGTGCATGATCACCATTTTAGCATCACCGACACTCATTGTCTCCTGCTTATTAGCATGACAGAAATTGTAAATGTCCTCTTTATGCATCAAACATTATCAAATCCATGGTATTGAATGCACAAAATATCCATAATATGGTATTTGCTAATACCATATTTTTCCATGTCCGCTTTCTGCTCATCACTAATTCGTCTGTGCGAAAGCAACAGACAAGAAAGATCACGTGGGGCTAGTGAATGGTTGTGCTCATCGATGAAATCCTTGACAAACCACCGACCTGTTTCCTCCTGTCTCGCCATTATCAATTTAGCGTTACACCCAACACGAGTTAAACTTCGTGGCCTCCTCTTTCTATCTTCCATATTTATTTTCATGTGCTTCTCTTTGCAAAATCCTTGATGACTACACACAAATTTCCTCAAAATTATGTAATTGTTGGATCCATCCCACTCAATGTAGCTTTTCCTAACACTAGAACCTTTTTCAAGAGCATATTTTTTGTAGAATTCATAGCCTTCAGTCTCACTATCAAACATTTTGCTGACAACATAATGGTACTCAAACATACACTCATCACTTACATCCGCCATGTCTTCCTCCATATAACATACAAAATAACAGTTGGTGTTTATCAATGTTGCGGGCGTAAAATAGCTCATAGGCAAATACAAGTGCATGGAAAATACTTTGCTTGTTTGACGTGTGCGGGCAACCGATCATCAACGTCCAAGAAGTACTATCCTATGATGGATGATTGAAAACCTGAATTATAGTGCATGCACTATGGAAACCTAAAGTGATGATGGCTAGAATAAACTAAATTAAGTAGGAAGGAACCAATATCTCATCTTCTTTCCATATGCAAGCAATCCTACAACGCCATGACGAAGCTTTCATCTCAAACATCAAGTAAGTTACTTTTTTTCTTCGATACGAAAGGTAGTAAGCAATGGCCTCAGCATGTTAGTTAAACACACATGATGCGATAAGATCAAGGAAAACTATGCCACGATGAAACTTTTCATTCGTTGTTCCTACCCATACAAATCTTGCATGGCAAATACTGCTAAAGTACATAATCATGTAGGGTTGAGGTGCTACTGCATGCACGATGGATGGGCGCAAGAGCCAAGAGAACGAGCAGAACGATACTATGGATCCAAGCCGGACTCATACCTTAAGGATGGTAGGCAGGAAGAGATGGGATCGCCTGCCGCCGTCGCTGCCGATTCAGTCGCCGTAGATGCGACCTTTCTCTTCTCCTCCTTGTCGGGCTAGTCGAGGACAGTGACGGCGTGGGGTGGGGGTAGTAGGGGGTTGGTGGGGTGGAGCACGAGGACGATGAATTTATTTCTATGCCGGGGACGGTGAAGGTCAGTTGCACGACGGCGAGGAGTAGATCGGACGAAGACCTCGAGCTGGATCGAGTAGATGTGGATATGGTGCTGAGTGATCGGCTGACAAAAAGATATTTTTTCCTGGACCATTACGCCCTTCTCGGAATTAACATATTAAATTTAATCATTTTTAATACCCCACCAGATCGGACGGCTAATAAAAAATCTGAGGAGTAAGTACTGGTTAGTACTCCGAGTACTAACCCAATCACCATAAAACAGCTCATGTGTAATATGTATGAGTCAACTTCATAATAAATGAAAAAATGGTTTCGAACTAGGAAATCTGGAACTGTAGGGTCGTATAGACGTATAGTCTCTGCCGTAGATTGTCTTATTTTATAATGTATTTTGTTTAGCGAATATATATTCCGAAATTTCCCATGTACGGTTCCTACAGAGAGGGAGAAAGGAGCTGATTGCAGGGAACTAAAATATATCTTGCCTGCCAAAGCTCCATGATCGCTTACAGGTGTATATTATCCATGTAGTCTGGGTTGTCTGGGATCAATGACAACAAGGCACTTGGATATTGTTTATAAAGGTGGTATATTTTGTCAATTTATATACTTCAATCTCAACGTGTTGATTTATTCATGCTATTTTGATGAGGATGGCACCAATGCCAGTTCATGGCTATGCAAGGCATCAATGCTTGATGTTTGGTCATACAGTGATGTGTTACTCGTTGGGGCCTTAATTTACAGCAGAAGTAGATGCAATAAGTTTTGAATACTATATTGTTTATGCTCATATGACAAGAAGGCAATGGGAATTTTTTTTGAGGGTGTTAAGCATGCTTGCCTTTTCCTGAGCTTCAGCTATTCATGCTACTGTATATAATATCCTTTGTAGCTATAGGACTTGCCATCATTATGCTATTAGACATGATCTGGACAACTCCCCTGTGAAAGGGTACAATATTTTTTTAGTCATGTACCGTTCTGTAATGTTGTGCCAGAAATAAATTGTAAAGTTAAAACAATGTTTACCTAAGCGCATCACATGTTACTATTTTTATTTATTTAATTTAAAACCTACAAATTCTGCACTTTGATTAAGTTTGTCAAAATTTAATATTCCAGTTTTGTAGCTTGGTTTATTTAAATTTACTTTAATTATATGAGCTTATGAGTAAAATTAATGGCCAGATGCCACATATTTAAAAATACCTATCATTTTATCGTCAAAATGAATGGGTGCGGCAAACCCCTGCCTTCTCCTTCCCCAAGCCGCCAAAGAGAGCCGTCTTGGTCACTTTGACCCCGGACGGAACGCCACGCGCGCCGTCAGCCTTTGGCCGACAGAACCCCAATGGGCGGGCCCTACATGTTATAACGGAGCTTAATATGTAACCATTCGGTGACTATGTTTTTTTGGAACAACGAACCAAAAAATGGTAGTTTTTTAAAAGATTAATAAAAGTGATAGTTTTTTGTTAACCTAACGTGTAATGTGATAGTTTTTTTGCTATATACTCAAAAAGTTGCCTCTGCACATTGACTGTGCATGCTGGACCATGAAATGCACCACATCAAGCTGTCAATTATGGCGAAGGGAGTCGTGTGACCGGGACGAACATGGAGTGGAGTGGGAATCTAGAAATCTCTAGCAATGCTATGCTTACCATGTAAGAAGAGTGTAGTTTCCTTATGAGGTGGTAGATTGCATTCCCTTCTCTTTGTTGTAAGCTTCTATGACCATTACGAGAATTTATTTGTCCGGTTGGGAAATTGGCTGCTATTTTTGTTAAGTTGCAACTTGCAAACATCTGTCCTTATAGAGATCTATAGAGATCTTATGTTGCGTGTGAAGTTTTAAATTGTCGTGGCTTGTGCAAACATCTGCCAAACTTACAGCATCCAAATATGCCTTTTTCACTACTCACTCTTGTCTGTTTCGCGCACGCGCTTTTTTTCAGGAAAGGTTGAAATAAATATTCTGTTCTAGTATATTTCCATGCAGTATCTCTTCCCCTATTTTTGAATTTTGTAACCTCTTTTCTTTTTACTGTTATTTTAAACCGATTTTTCTTTTGAACCAAAAAGGCACTGTACAAATAAACAGGAAAAAGGTTGCGGTCCACGCCGCCGCAACGTGAACAGAATCACCAACCAGGCTCTTAACCCATTTCGCATGGCCCCGCATGTTGGCCAACGCAGCCCATCCAAATCAGGCAGCTGCGCGTACCACTCTCACTATCAAATCGGGCAGGAGCGTATACCACTCTCCCTATCATACTTTTTGAGGTTAACCTTAATCCTAAACCCTAAACCCTAAATCATCCTAAACCCTAAACCCTAAACCTTATTCGTGTGTGTGGACGCTCCGGTCATTCACTTTTGAGGCTAGCTGAGATCCATGAGTCGGGTCATGATGACGCACGGTCACAATCAGCGCTGCTAGGATTTGTTTATTTGTGTGCCAACGCCAGGAGCGGAGGCAGCATACAACCACTGAACCCAATCATTTTTTCGTGACACGTATATGTACATAGTTTACGGGGTAATATGAACCCATCAATTTTTCGAGACTGAACCCATCAAAAAGTAGCTACAACTCACAAGCAAATAATTTAGTCCATTTAAAA
Organism: Hordeum marinum; assembly: GCA_022496015.1. Lineage (NCBI taxonomy): Eukaryota > Viridiplantae > Streptophyta > Magnoliopsida > Poales > Poaceae > Hordeum > Hordeum marinum. The sequence continues at coordinate 413,592,933 of CM039673.1, forward strand.
TATTCTAACTTGATTAGCCCAATCAAAAGCACAATAGTAGCATTTGATTAACTTATCAATTTTCATGGTTTGTATTGTACGTCCGTGTGCAGCAGGCCGCAAAATGCCCAAGCTCCCAACTTGACTAGATCGCTCGATAACTCCTTCACCGCGATCTCGTCTCGTTCTGTCCCTCCCGACCCTGTTTGTTGGCCCGTCATTCGATTGCCAAAGATACCGCCGGCAACAGCATGTCCAGTCCAAATTTAAGGCACGGAAGATTACATCACCAGTTTACCACATCTTACCTCCTTTTGCATGTCTAATCTAATCTAATCAAGTAGCTTAGTTCGGTAACAACATTTGCCCTATTTTGTCATTTGCATTTTCCTAATCTAGGTTATGGAGCGGTATACTTCATACAAATGAAATAGATCACCAAATTCAGATAACGATATTGGCAGTTCAAGGCCACTCTATAAGTGAAGTCCATCATGTCATTATCTTAGATACTCTCCCAAACCATTCTATCCAGAAAATAAACTAGTTTAGATAACTTTTATTCGCAAAAAAGACGGTCTAGGTCTTCAACTTCGCTATCAAAGGAACAATATACGAGTAGATTGGAGGTTCATCAATTTGGATAGGATTAATGATCTTCATATATTACTCATGCTGACAAAAAAAATTATATTACTTGTTTTTTGGTGTATCAACCTTAGAAGGACTGAAACTAGTATTGATAATCCACAAGTAAAATGAAGCAATCCTATACAGAACACATATTCGATACGAGATTCGTATTATCACACTCATAATATATTTCCTTTGAAAAAACGGCACACACACTGACTTTTCACTAAGGAGAAAATATGTAGATTCTGGCATGTTTCAAGAAGGACATGCTGAAAACCACACACCAAAACTAGATGTGAACTACTATTGGATTTTAATAACTCTAGGCCTAAGGGCCAAATCTCGCAGCGCAATTTTTGCAAAGGTGAGATGGACCTTGATTTATCTAGATCATCTCTAAAATGATGCAAGCACTTCATTGACACGCAAAAATCAAAAGCAATCAAAGAAAAGAAAACTTTTAAATGTTTTGCTTAATGTAGTTGTTAAAAGCTTGTCAAATTTACATGTTAATTTTGTTAAACTTTCTAGAAATAACGAAGCTGCCTATAAAGCTGCAAAGTTATTATTTACTACTTATTAGGAATATGTAAGCAAGTGGTGTGAGGATTGCATTAAATTGGTATGTCTTCGTTATTTTGTTATAATGTAAGAGTATTATGTGATTATATATTTTGATTGTTCATACTATCTTTGAATGTTATCTATAGTCACCGGTGGAGCTAAAGAAAATGGAGACATAGTAAAATATGCACATATGAGAGGGGCAAACAATAAAAAATGAAATCGAAGCCCTACAATTTTTCTTAACTTTACATTATTTTGAAGGTTGCGGGCAATTGCCCCCTTCCTGCCACATACACATATATTTGACATTATTTATAGTCTTGCTATGAGATGCCTTGAGATTATACAATGGTTAGTTCATATTCAAATCAGAAGTGCACCCACTGAAAAAAGATCCTGACTCTGCCACTGGCCAGCCCTAATCCATCTTCCTCGTACCCCCAGTCCAGTTCTGCCATCTCTCTTTCCCTCGTCTCGTCACCTACCTACTTAGGCCAGATGAGACCAGGTGCCAAGGTGAAAACATATTTGCTCCCTTGGTGGGTTTGGTAATTAATAACAACATATATGTCATTGAACTAATGTTTCCACTAAGTATATTTCAGGAAAAGTTCAATGATGGGTTGGCACAAGGATTGTGGAATACCTCAAGATGCAAGGAAATAGATTGGCAAAGCTTCAAGCAAAGGACTCTACATTTTTTCTTTTGTGAGAAATCACTTTGAGTCCATAGGAAAGCCAATACTATTAAAAGGGGGTAAGGTTTTGTTGTTGAACAAAATGCTCATACGTGCACAAGTGATAGTCACCACATACACCCACAAGCTCTTCCACAAAAATCTGTCCAAATCCAAATATTCAAAATTGGTGCAACCAACTATTTCCACTCGGTGCCACCGATTCCAAACCTAAGACAGACTCAGCCAAAACCCTAGCTTTTCGGTGCAACCGATTCTGCTTTGGTGCCACCGAGTTAGTGAAAGGACCACGATGTCGCCTAGAGAGGGGGGGGGGTGAATAGGCGTTTTAAAATCTTTTACGGATTTGGCTATATCCTAATGTGGAAATAAACTAAGTGGATACTTTTCAAGCACAAATCCTAAATATACTAGACTCACTAAGTGCACCAACAACATAGGATAAACAAGATGAGAACAACGAGGATATGAGTAAGCACAAGTAAGTTACACAAACTTACTCAATATATATCACAAGATATGAAAATGAATGTTACAAGCTAGCAATTCATACTAAGCACAAGATATATCAATAGTAGCAAGTATGAATTGCGGACTATAAAGTGTTGGCCTAAATAATCTCTACGATATGGTAACCAACACAATATAATGAGGAAAACAATATATATAGTGAATGCAAGGTCAAGTGTCCAAATTAAACCACAAGTTGTGGCTAGGGTTAGAAATAACCGAAGACGCGGAGATGAGGATGTATCCCGATGTTCACTTCCTTTGAGGGAAGCTAGTCACCGTTAGAGAGGTGGATGTTACCACGAAGGCACACCAACGCCACGAAGGCTCACCCTATTCTCCCCTTGATATATCAACACAAAGGCGATTCTCAACCACTAGTGGTAGACCTTGAGGCGGTCTCCAAACATTCACACACTTTCCGAGGGACAAATCACAAGTTGATTCCTCACCGAAGCACTCCTACCGCCTAGGAGTCTCCAACCTCCAAGAGTAACAAGATCAAGGGGGAAATGCTCAAGACTTGCTCAAATCACGAATTCCTTTGGTCAAGAGAGGGAGAGGGAGTGGATCTATCACTTGATTGGAAAATCTCTCAAGAACTCTCACGAATCTCTCCAGGATCTAAGATTTGGTGTAGGAGAAGTGAGAGGGAGCCTTTTTGTGTTCTAGGGTTCATATGAATGTGTTGCTCAACCCCTCCACGAAGTGGTGAAGGGGTATATATATAGTGTGGGTACAAATATGGCCGTTGTAGTGTAAGTGGCTGTGTCGGGCCGGACATCCGGGCCAAGGGCCGGACATCCGGCGGCTCTGAAGTGTGCACACGAACATAGAAGAACATAGTCAAGGTACAGGGCCCAAACATCTAGCCAAGGCCCCGAACATCTGGCCAAAGTTGAGGCCCCGAACATCCGGGGGACAAAAACAACACTTCGTTATAGTTTCTGAACATCGGCGGCCCGGATTTCCAGGGAAGATCCCGGATATCCGGGGGACACAAAAACTACAGGCACCCGAAAAGTAAAACATGCATAACTTTCACATCCGGACTCCGATTTTGATGATCTTGGGCTCGTCTTGAAGCTATGGAAAAAGCCCAAGTCTTCACATAGAGAACCATCCAAGATGAACCAAAATGGAGGATGCAAATTATGCAAAGCTTTAATCATGTATTTGGGTAACCTATTTGGCTTTGGATTTTTTTTGATAGATGTATAGGCATATTGTATTTGTACTGGATAGGAGTGAAATATGCCTATGTTCGAATATGATGTGAGGAAGTAGAAATAGAATATGTTGACTTGAGCAAGTCCATCACAAACCCCTTTGATCCCCTCTTAATAGTGCGGGATCCCTATAACTCAAGAATCATAAAAGAGCTACACTACATAGCTATCGAGAATCCATACTTGAGTGTATATGTTTCTTTTGTGGTCATCACCCAACAACACTAACACCAAAGGAACTAATACCTTTGACTTGAGCCTTTCACTTGAGCTTGATGTTGATGTTTCTTGTTGGCTCAAGTTGAAGGCAAGACATTGGTGAAGTCTTCAAGTAGCTCTTCCATACACAATGTGGGAAGCTTTTCTTTGTATTCATCTTCACTTTGTCCATGATGTGATCATCCACAAGCTTCAAGCATGTGATCCTTCGGGATGGTCATCTTGAACTTGCCCTTGTCAACCATGGTCATGAACACTTGATGTCATCCTCTCATGGACACTTGGAATCTCTCTCTTGATGCGAGCCCATGAGAATAACCTAACCCTCATAAACATATACAACACATAGCATGGGTTAGTACACAAAGTGCAATTGACAATTTCTTATCATACCACAAGATCCTATATGATGCATCATTTGCACTTGTGTGTTGACCATTTAAAGTTTGATTTTTTGATCTTTATCTTGGTCAACCTTTATCTTTACTCCATGCTTAATCTTGATGCCTTGAAGGCCATATTGAATTCTTCACTATGCTTCATTTGTTCAAGACATGATTACCCATATCTCAATTATCATATGACCATATAGATTTTATCCATGAATACCATATTGGTCATCATTTGTTCTCCTTCATGATCCATCACAATCTCTTGATAGGCACAACGAATTCTTCACATGAATTACTTACTTCAAGACATAATCATCCATGACTCAATATATGAGCACATCATGATCCTATCTTCAAGCCATATGTAGAGTTCTTCTCTTCAATCATTCTCTCAAGATCATGATCCATCATGGCTCAACCTTGATGCACAACTATATGTATATGGCATTCATTCCGAATCCATTCAATCTCCTTCTTGCATCAACCATGGAACAAACATCTTTCAATTCATCCAATATTCTTCATGCATTACAAATGGAACTTTCCTTCAAATGTATAACTTAATGCAAACATTAGTCCATTAGGACTGTCATCAATTACCAAAACCACACATGGGGACTACATGCACTTTCAGTTAGGCTGCCAACTTTCTTCTACGCAAATTCACAATATAGGTTCCTTCGAGATTGTTGGATCGGCATTACCGAGATTGGGCAATCTAACCGTTGGTCACCTTATCGGTGCAACCTGAGTTTCCTATATCGGTCTCACCGAGATTCAAAAGTTGCCACCTTTTGATCACTTCGGTACCACCGAGATTAACACATCGGTGTCACCAAGTCGATCATTTTGTGTGTAATGGTTGGATTTTTGGAGAGGCCTATATATACCCCTCCACCACCACTCACTCGAAAGAGAAGCACTCAGAACAGTTCCCCACTCATACCTACTGATTTTCTGAGAGAGAGCCACCTACTCATGTGTTGAGATCATGCCATTCCATTCCTACCATATGAATCTTGATTTCTAGCCTCCCCAACTTGCTTTCCACCCAATCAATATCTTCTACCAAGCCAAATCTGTGAGAGAGTGATTGTGTGTTGAGGAGTCTATCATCTTGAAGCACAAGAGCAAGGAGTTCATCGACACTATCAAGCCTTTTAAAGTTTGGTGGGTGGTGCCTCCTAGATTGGTTAGGTGTCACTTGGGAGCCTCCTACTTCGTGTTGTGGAGTGAACCAAGAAGTTTGTAAGGGCAAGTAGATCACCTACTTCGTGAAGATCTACCCCGAGTTAGGCTAGTCCTCCATGGACGTAGGCCATCATGGTATAGTCAAGCTTGCTTCTTCGTGGAACCCTCCATGGGTAGAGCCCTCTGTGGACTCTCGCGACCGTTACCATTTGTGGGTTGAAGACTCCATAAATGTGGATGTACGATGGCGCCACCTATCGGAACCACGGGAAAATCATCGAGTCACCAAATGTGTTTGATCTTCCTACCCTTCCTTTACTTACATGCTTGTCTTTACTTTCCGTTGCTATACTCTTAGACATGCATTTTTAGGGTGTACTTGACATACTATGAATGCTAAAATCTGCTAACATTTAAAATTGGAAAAAAGTAGACTTTAATTTGGTCAAGTAGTCTAATCACCCCCCTCTAGACCTACTTTCGATCCTACAAGTGGTATCAGAGCTTTGGTCTCCATTGCATTGGTCTCACAACCTAGGAGAGTATGGCATCTAGTGAGGGAAATTATCACCGTAGAGGTTTGTACTTTGATGGCACAAATTTTGCTAGTTGGAACCACAAATGAAAATGCATTTGCTTGGTCATAACCCCGCCGTTTGGGCTGTTGTTCATGTTGGTGTGCAAGGTGAATTCTTTGCGGAAGTAAGGGAACCAGATCACGAAGCGACTGTGGATCAGTTGAAGATGTTGCAATTCAATGCTCAAGCATGTGACATTCTCTTCAACTGCCTATGCCCCGAAGAATTCAACAAAATCAGTCGTCTTGAGAATGCAAAAGAGATTTGGGATACTTTGATTGATATGCATGAAGGTACAAAATCTATGAGAGAATCCAAGTTGGATGTTCTTCAAAATCAACTTGACAAGTTCAAGATGAAGGATGGTGAAAGAGTTGCTGAGATGTACTCTAGACTAGATCTCATCACCAATGAGATTGTCAGCTTAGGAAGCAAAGAAATGACTGACAAATTCATCATCAAGAAGATACTACGAGCTTTGGATGATCGATATGACACCGTTTGCACATTGATTCAAATGATGCCCAACTACAAAGATATCAAGCACACGGAAGTGATTGGAAGAATAGTTGCTCATGAGATGACACTCAAGGACAAGGAAGAGCACCACCACAAGTCTAGCGGTTCTTACAAAGCCACAAGTGATGCTCCCGCTACCTCAAGCAACAACCTTGTCACAAATGAAGAGATAAGCCTCATGGTCAAGAAAATTCAACAAGTTCTACAAGAATAGAAGCAAAGATCGAAGCTCCAACTCAAGATATGAAGAGAAGCGTTCATCACGTCGTGACCGAAACTGATACAATTGTGGGAAGCCCGCACACTACTGCTGAAAGGACGTGGATGTCACCTATAGGGGGGGGGTGAATATGCGCTTTAAAATAATTACGGTTTAGGCTTGAACAAATGCGTAATAAAACTATCATTTAATTAGTCAAGCACAAAACCTAAAACAACTAGGCTCACCTATGTGCACCAACAACTTATGCTAAGCAAGATAGACGACTAAGTGATAACAAGATATATAACAAGAAAGAATATGGTTATCACAAAGTAAAGTGCATAAGTAAAGGGGCTCGGGTAAGAGATAACCGAGGCACCCAGAGACGACGATGTTGTTGGGAGACGTAGTAGTAAATCAAAAAAATTCCTACGTGTTCACGAAGATCCATCTATGGAGAAACCAACAACGAGTGGGGGGGGGGGGAGAGTGCATCTTCATACCTTTGAAGATCGCTAAGCGGAAGCGTTACAAGAACGTGGTTGGTGGAGTCGTACTCGCAGCGATTCAGATCGCGATGGATTCCGATCTCAGCGCCGAACAACGGCGCCTCCGCGTTCAACACACGTGCAGCCCGATGACGTCTCCTACGCCTTGATCTAGTAAGGAGGAAGGAGAGGTTGAGGGAGAGCTCCGGCAGCACGACGACATGGTGACAGTGGAGCTGCGTGGTAGTCCGGCAGAGCTTCACTAAGCACTACGGAGAACGAGGAGTAGGAGGAGTAAGGCTGCGCCGAGGGAGGAAGAAACTTGTGTGTTGGCATCCCCCCAAACCCCCACTATATATAGGAGGATGGGAGCAGGGTGTGCAGCCCCTAGGGTTCCCACCCTAGGGTGGTGCGGCAGCCCTAGATGGCCATCTGGCCGACGGCCAGAGAGGGAGAGGGGAGGGGCGGCGCCCTAGGTGGGCCTTAGGCCCATCTGGGCTAGGGTTTGCCCCCTCTCCTCTAGTGCTGCGCCTCGGGCCCTTGTGGGGGCACACTAGACCACCTAGGGGCTGGTTTCCTCCCACTTGCGGCCCATGCAGCCCTCCGGTGCCTGTGGCCCCACTTGGTGGACCCCGGGAACCCTTCCAGTGGTCCCGGTACGTTACCGATGATGCCCGGAACACTTCCGGTGACCAAAACCTCACTTCCTATATATGAATCTTTACCTCCAGACCATTCCGGAACTCCTCGTGACATACGGGATCTCATCCGAGACTCCGAACAACCTTTGGTAACCACATACGTTATTTCACTATAACCGTAGCATCATCGAACCTTAAGTGTGTAGACCCTACGGGTTCGGGAGGCACGTAGACATGACCGAGACACCTCTCCGGTCAATAACCACCAGAGGGATCTATATACCCATGTTGGCTCCCACATGCTCCACGATGATCTCATCATATGAACCACGATGTCGAGGGGTTCAATCAATCACGTATACAATTCCCTTTGTCCACCGGTATGATACTTCCCCGAGATTCGATCGTCGATATCCCTATACCTTGTTCAATCTCGTTACCGGCAAGTCTCTTTACTCGTTCCGTAACACATCATCCCTTGGCTAACTCCCTAGTCACATTGAGCTCATTATGATGATGTCTTACCGAGTGGGCCTAGAGATACCTCTCCATCACATGGAGTGACAAATCCCAGTCTCGATTCATGCCAACCCAACAAACACTTTCAGAGATACCCGTAGTGTACCTTTATAGACAACCAGTTACGTTGTGACGTTTGGCACACCCAAAGTATTCCTACTGTATCTGGGAGTTGATAATCTCATGGTCTAAGGAAATGATACTTGACATTAGAAAAGCTTTAGCACACGAACTACACGATCTTGCGCTATGCTTAGGATTGGGTCTTGTCCATCACATCTTTCTCCTAATGATGTGATCCCGTTATCAATGACATCTAATGTCCATGGTCATGAAACCGTGACCATCTATTGATCAACAAGCTAGCCAACTAGAGGCTCACTAGGGACATGTTGTGGTCTATGTATTCACACATGCATTACGGTTTCCGGTTAACACAATTATAGCATGAACAATAGGAAATTATCATGAACAAGGAAATACAATAATAACCATTTTATTATTGCTTCTAGGGCATATTTCCAACAGTCTCCCACTTGCACTAGAGTCAATAATCTAGTTACATTGTGATGAATCGAACACCCATAGAGTTCTGGTGTTGATCATGTTTTGCTCGTGAGAGAGGTTTAGTCAAAGGATCCACGACATTCAGATCCATATGTACTTTACGTATATCTGTATCTCCTTCCTGAATGTAATCACGAATGGAGTTGAAGCGGCGTTTGATGTGTCTTGTCTTCTTGTGAAACCTGGGATCCTTGGCAAGGGCAATAGTTCCAGTGTTGTCATAGAATAGAGTCATCGGGCCCGACGCATTAGGAATCACTCCTAGGTCGGTGATGAACTCCTTCATCCAGACTCCTTCCTTTGCTGCTTCCGAAGCAGCTCCGCCACGACGCTTTGCTTGCTGTTGCACCAGCTGACTGCCCCTCCGTTCAAAATATACATGTATGCGGTTTGTGACTTCGAGTCATCCGGATCTGTGTCGAAGCTAGCATTGATGTAACACTTTACGACGAGCTCTTTGGCACCTCCATACACGAGAAACATGTCCTTGGTCCTTTTTAGGTACTTCAGGATATTCTTGACCGCTGTCCAGTGTTCCGCTCTGGGATTACTTTGGTACCTCCCTACCATACTTATGGCAAGGTTCACATCAGGTCTGGTACACAGCATGGCATACATAATAGAGCCTATGGCTGAAGCATAGGGGATGACACTCATCTCTTCTCTATCCTTTGCCGTGGTTGGGCATTGAGTCGTACTCAATCTCACACCCTGTAACACAGGCAAGAACCCCTTCTTGGATTGATCCATATTGAACTTATTCAATATCTTGTCAAGGTATGTGCTCTGTGAAAGACCTATGAGGCGTCTCGATCTATCTCTATAGATCTTGATGCCTAATATGTAAGCAGCTTCTCCAAGGTCCTTCATTGAAAAACACTTATTCAAGTAGGCCTTTACGCCTTCCAAAAGTTCTGTATCATTTCCCATCAACAATATGTCATCCACATGTAATATGAGAAATGCTATAGAGCTCCCACTCACTTTCTTGTAAATACAGGGTTCTCCATAAACCTATAAAAACCCAAATGCTTTAATCACCTCATTAAAGCGAATGTTCCAACTCCGAGATGCTTGCAACAGCCCATAGATGGTCCGCTGGAGATTGCATACCTTGTTAGCATACTTAGGATCAACAAAACCTTCCGGCTGCATCATATACAGTTCTTCCTTAAGGAAGGCATTGAGGAATGCCGTTTTGACGTCCATTTGCCAGATCTCATAATCATAAAATGCAGCAATTGCTAACATGATTTGGACAGACTTCAGCATCGCTACGGGTGAGAATGTCTCATCGTAGTAAATTCCTTGAACTTGTCGATAACCCTTAGCGACAAGCCGAGCCTTATAGACGGTCACATTACCATCCACGTCAGTCTTCTTCTTAAAGATCCGTTTATTTTCTATGTCGCGCTTATCATCAGGCAAGTCCACCAAAGTTCATACTTTGTTCTCATACATGGATCCTATCTCGGACTTCATGGCTTCAAGACATTTGTTGGAATCTAGGCCCGCCATTGCTTCTTCATAGTTCAAAGGTTCATCATTGTCCGACAACATGATCTCCAGGAAAGGGTTGGCGTACCACTCTGGTTTGGAATGTGTCCCAGTGGACCTTCGAATAGCAACTTGATCTGAAGTTTCATGATCATCGTCATTAACTTCCTCTCGAGCCGGTGTAGGCTTCATAGAAACAACTTCCTGTGATGCGCTACTCTTTGGTTCGAGTGGAGGTACAATTACCTCATCAAGTTCTATTTTCCTCCCACTTACTTCTTTTGAGAGGAACTCCTCGTGACGTACGGGATCTCATCCGAGACTCTGAACAACCTTCCGTAACCACATACGTTATTTCACTATAACCGTAGCATCATCGAACCTTAAGTGTGTAGACCCTACGGGTTCGGGAGGCACGTAGACATGACCGAGACACCTCTCCGGTCAATAACCACCAGAGGGATCTAGATACCCATGTTGGCTCCCACATGCTCCACGATGATCTCATCATATGAACCACGATGTCGAGGGGTTCAATCAATCACGTATACAATTCCCTTTGTCCACCGGTATGATACTTCCCCGAGATTCGATCATCGATATCCCTATACCTTGTTCAATCTCGTTACCGGCAAGTCTCTTTACTCGTTCCGTAACACATCATCCCTTGGCTAACTCCCTAGTCACATTGAGCTCATTATGATGATGTCTTACCGAGTGGGCCTAGAGATACCTCTCCATCACATGGAGTGACAAATCCCAGTCTCGATTCATGCCAACCCAACAAACACTTTCAGAGATACCCGTAGTGTACCTTTATAGACAACCAGTTACGTTGTGACGTTTGGCACACCCAAAGTATTCCTACTGTATCTGGGAGTTGATAATCTCATGGTCTAAGGAAATGATACTTGACATTAGAAAAGCTTTAGCACACGAACTACACGATCTTGCGCTATGCTTAGGATTGGGTCTTGTCCATCACATCTTTCTCCTAATGATGTGATCCCGATATCAATGACATCTAATGTCCATGGTCATGAAACCGTGACCATCTATTGATCAACAAGCTAGCCAACTAGAGGCTCACTAGGGACATGTTGTGGTCTATGTATTCACACATGCATTACGGTTTCCGGTTAACACAATTATAGCATGAACAATAGGCAATTATCATGAACAAGGAAATACAATAATAACCATTTTATTATTGCCTCTAGGGCATATTTCCAACAGTCTCCCACTTGCACTAGAGTCAATAATCTAGTTACTCGCTCCATTATTCCGGAGAACGGCTCTTGGTCATCTTGCTCATGAGGCATGGTTCGCACGTGTCAAATGATTCAAAATCAAGAGACTCCAAAAGTCCATCAGCATGGAGTTTCTTCATGCATTTAACGCTAATATGACCAAGGCGGCAGTGCCACATGTAAGTGGGACTATCGTTATCAATCTTACATCTTTTGGTACTCACACTATGGACTTGTGTAACATCATGTTCGAGATTCATCATAAATAAACCATTGACCAGCGGGGCATGGCCATAAAACATTTCTCTCATATAAATAGAACAATCATTATTCTCAGATTTAAATGAGTAGCCATCTCGCATCAAACGAGATCCAAATACAATGTTCGTGCTCAAAGCTGGTACTAAATAACAATTATTGAGGTTTAAAACTAATCCCGAAGGTAGATGTAGAGGTAGCGTCCCGACGACGATCACATCGACCTTGGAACCATTCCCGACGCGCATCGTCACCTTGTCCTTTGCCAGCCTCTGCTTATTCTGCCGCTCCTTCTTGGAGTTACAAATGTGAGGAACTGCACCGGTATCAAATACCCAGGAGCTACTACGAGCGCTGGTAAGGTACACATCAATAACAAGTATATCGCATATACCTTTAACGTTGCCGGCCTTCTTATCCGCTAAGTACTTGGGGCAGTTCTGCTTCCAGTGATCGATACCCTTGTAATAAAAGCACTCAGTCTTAGGCTTGGGTCCATTCTTATTCTTCTTCCCAGCAACTTGCTTACCAGGCAAGACAACTGCTTTCTCATCCTTCTTGAAGTTCTTCTTACCCTTGCCTTTGTTGAAACTAGTGGTCTTATTCACCATCAACACTTGATGCTCCTTTTTGATCTCGACCTCCGCTGATTTCAGCATCGGGTACAACTCTGGAATGGACTTCTCCATCCCCTGCATGTTGTAGTTCATCACAAAGCTCTTGTAGCTAGGTGGGAGCGACTGGAGGATTCTGTCAATAACTGAGTCATCCGGAAGATTAACTCCCAGCTGAGTCAAGCGATTGTGCAACCCAGACATTTTGAGTATGTGCTCACTGACAGAACTATTCTCCTCCATCTTACAACTGAAGAACTTATCGGAGACATCATATCTCTCGACCCAGGCATGAGCTTGGAAAACCAGTTTCATCTCTTGGAACATCTCATATGGTCCGTGTTGCTCAAAATGCTTTTCGAGCCCCAGTTCTAAACTGTAAAGCACGCTACACTAAACCAGGGAGTAATCATCACAGCACGACCGCCAGGCATTCATAACATCCCGAGCCGTTGGGAAAATGGGTGCGTCACCTAGCGGTTCATCAAGGACATATAATCTTTTGGAAGCTATGAGGATGATCCTCAGGCCATGGACCCAGTCCATATAGTTGCTTCCATCATCTTTCAGCTTGGTTTTCTCTAGGAATGCGTTGAAGTTGAGGGTGACATTAGCATTGGCCATTGGATATACAATATAGATTGTAAAGACAATTTTAGACTAAGTTCATGATAATTAAGTTTACATAATCAAATTATTTAATGAACTCCCACTTAGCTAGACATCTCTCTAGTCATCTAAGTGACACATGATCCACGTCAACTAGCCCGTGTCCGATCATCACGTGACAGGAACTAGTCATCAATGGTGAACATCTCCATGTTGATCGTATCTTCTATACGACTCATTTTCGACCTTTCGGTCTTTCATGTTCCGAGGCCATGTCCGTACATGCTAGGCTCATCAAGTCAACCTAAGTGTATCGCATGTGTAAAGCTGGCTTACACCCGTTGTATGCGAACGTTAGAACCTATCACACCTGATCATCACGTGGTGCTTCGGAACAACAATCCTTAGCAACAGTGCACAATTAGGGTGAACACATTTCTTGAAATTTTAGTGAGATATCATCTTATTTAGCTACCGTCGTTCTAAGAAAATAAGATGTAAACATGATAAACATCACATGCAATCAATATAGTGACATGATATGGCCAATATCATCTTGCTCCCTTGATCTTCTTCTTCGGGGCACCATGATCATCATTGTCACTGGCACAACACCATGATCTCCATCATCGTGTCTTCATGAAGTTGTCTCATCAACTATTAATTCTACTACTATGGCTAACGATTAGCAATAAAGTAAAGTAGTTACATGGCGTTTATGATTGACACGCAGGTCATACAATAAATTAAGACAACTCCTATGGCTCCTGCCGGTTGTCATACTCATCGACATGCAAGTCGTGAATCCTATTACAAGAACATGATCAATCTCATACATCACAATGCATCGCATCACATCCTTTGGCCATATCACATCACAAGGCATATGCTGCAAAAACAAGTTAGACGTCCTCTAATTTGTTGTTGCAAGTTTTTACGTGGCTTCTATAGGTTTCTAGCAAGAACGTTTCTTACCTACGCCAAAAACACAACGTGATATGCCAATTGCTATTTACCCTTCATAAGGACCCTTTTCATCAAATCCAATCTGACTAAGGTGGGAGAGACAGACACCCGCTAGCCACCTTATGCAACAAGTGCATGTCAGGCGGTGGAACCGGTCTCACGTAAGCGTATGTGTAAAGTTGGTCTGGGCCGCTTCATCCCACAATACCACCGAATCAAGATAAGACTAGTAAAGGTAAGCAAATTAACAAGATCGACGCCCACAAGAACTTGTGTTCTACTCGTGCATAGATTCTATGCATAGACCTAGCTCATGATGCCACTGTTGGGAGACGTAGTCGTAAATCAAAAAAATTCCTACGTGTTCACCAAGATCCATCTATGGAGAAACCAGCAACGAGTGGGGGGAGAGTGCAACTTCATACCTTTGAAGATCGCTAAGCGGAAGCGCTACAAGAATGGTGGAGTCGTACTCGTAGCGATTCAGATCGTGATGGATTCCGATCTCAGCGCCGAACAACGACGCCTCCGCGTTCAACACACGTGCAGCCCGATGACGTCTCCTACGCCTTGATCCAACAAGGAGGAAGGAGAGGTTGAGGGAGAGCTCTGGCAGCACGACGGCATGGTGACGGTGGAGCTATGTGGTACTCCGGCAGAGCTTCGCTAAGCACTACGGAGAACGAGGAGTAGGAGGAGTAGGGCTGCGCCGAGGGAGGAAGAAACCTGTGTGTTGGCAGCCCCCAAAACCCCCACTCTATATAGGAGGAGGGGAGGAGGGTGCGCAGCCCCTAGGGTTCCCACCCTATGGTGGTTCGGCAACCCTAGATGGCCATCTGGCCGGTGGCTAGAGAGGGAGAGGGGAGGGGCGGTGCCCTAGGTGGGCCTTAGGCCCATCTGGGCTAGGGTTTGCCCCCCTCTCCTCTAGTGCTGTGCCTTGGGCCCTTGTGGGGGGGGGGCACTAGCCCACCTAGGGGCTGGTTACCTCCCACTTGCGGCCCATGCAGCCCTCCGGTGCCTGTGGCCCCACTTGGTGGACCCCCGGAACCCTTTCGGTGGTCCCGGTACGTTACGGATGATGCCCGGAACACCTCCGGTGACCAACACCTCACTTCCTATATATGAATCTTTACCTCTAGACCATTCCGGAATGCCTTGTGACGTCTGGGATCTCATCCAGGACTCAAAACAACCTTCGGTAACCACGTACACTATTTCCTTATAACCCTAGTGTCATCGAACCTTAAGTGTGTAGACCCTACGGGTTCGGGAGGCACGTAGACATGACCAAGACACCTCTCCGTTCAATAACCAACAGCGGGATCTAGATACCCATGTTGGCTCCGACATGATCCACAATGATCTCATCGGATGAACCACGATGTCGGGGATTCAATCAATCCCGTATACAATTCCCTTTGTCCACCTGTATGATACTTGCCCGAGATTCGATCGTCGGTATCCCTATACCTTGTTCAATCTCATTACCGGCAAGTCTCTTTACTCGTTCCGTAACACATCATCCCGTGGCTAACTCCTTAGTCACATTAATCTCATTATGATGATGTCTTACCGAGTGGGCCCAGAGATACCTCTCCGTCACACAGAGTGACAAATCCTAGTCTCGATTCGTGCCAACCCAACCGACACTTTCGGAGATACCAGTAGTGTACCTTTATAGCCACCCAGTTATGTTGTGAAGTTTGGCACATCCAAAGTATTCCTATGGTATCCGGGAGTTGCACAATCTCATGGTCTAAGGAAACGATACTTGACATTAGAAAATCTTTAGCAGACGAACTACACGATCTTGTGCTATGCTTAGATTGGGTCTTGTCCATCACATCATTCTCCTAATGATGTGATCCCATTATCAATGACATCCAATGTCCATGGTCATGAAACCGTGACCATCTATTGATCAACAAGCTAGCCAACTAGAGGCTCACCAGGGACATGTTGTGGTCTATCTATTAACACATGCATTATGGTTTCCGGTTAACACAGTTATAGCATGAACAACAGACAATTATCATGAACAAGGAAATACTATAATAACCATTTTATTATTGCCTCTAGGGCATAGTTCCAACAGATTTATCCCAAAGTTCACACCCTTGCGGATGCTAATCTCCTTTCGGAGCGGTGTGGAGGCACAATGCTCCCCAAGAAGCCACTAGGGCGACCGTAATCTCCTCACGCCCTCGCACAATGCAAGATGCCATGATTCCACTAAGGAACCCTTGAGGGTGGTCACCGAACCCGTACTAACAAGGTTGGGGCAATCTCCACAACTTGATTGGAGGCTCCCAACGACGACACGAAGCTTCACCACAATGGATTGTGGCTCCGAGGTGACCGCAAATGCTCGGGGAAATCTCCACAACCTAATTGGAGACCCCGAAGCTTGCCCTGATCTTTGCACCACAATTATTAAGCTCCGAGGCACCACCAACCGTCTAGGGCGCTATAGCACCCAAGAGGAACAAGCTCTAGGGTGCTCAAACACCAAAGAGTAATAGCTTCTTAACTTCTCACTTCCACGTATCATCGTGGAGAACTCAAACCTATGCACCAAATGCAATGGCAAGGGAACATAGAGTGCCCAAGTCCTTCTCTCCCAAATCCCACCAAAGCAACTAATGCCAGGGAGGGAAATGAGAGGAAGAATGAAGAATGACACGAAGAACTCCAAGATATAGATCCAAGGGGTTCCCCTCACTTAGAGGAGAAAGTGATTGGTGGAAATGTGGATCTAGATCTCCTCTCTCTTTTCCCTCAAGAACTGGCAAAAATCATTGGAGGGATTGAGAGTTAGTAAGCTCGAAGAAGGTCAACAATGGGGGAAGAACACGAGCTCAAAGGATGAGGTCCAATGGGGAAGAAGACCCCCTTTTATAGGTGGTGAAAAATCCAACCGTTATCCCCACCCTCAGCCCTGTGCATCGCGGTACTACCGTAAAAGACCACGGTACTACCGCAAGGGCTTGCGGTACTACCGCTGCAACATGCGGTACTGCTGCTCGCACGGAAGTGACAGACACATGCCGATTGCACTAGGCAACAAGTGGTAGAACGGCCGGAGCGGTACTACCATGAGCCCATGCGGTACTACCGCATGGCCAGTAGTGGTTGTCACTGGAGATGCACAGAAGTAAAAAAATACTTCCGTGCCTACCTCCGCTAAGGGCGAAGCTGTGAAAAAGTCCGGCGCGGTAGTATCGGAAGTCATTTGCGGTACTACCGCTCAAGGGGCGGAAGTAAAAAATTACTTCCATGCAAGTTGCGGTACTACCGCCCTCGGGGCGGAAGTAAAAAATTACTTCCGTGCGACTTGCGGTACTACCGCTCCGAGGAGTGGTACTACCACTATCCACTGTACTGCAGCACCTTCAACTACTCAGCTAGGAAAACGGAAGGATACAGTCAAAACTAGAACTGCCACAACTTCTACAAATGAGCTCCGAATTGAGCAAACTCGAGCTTATTGGATTCAGGTTGACAAGACCTATATTGGTTCTTAAGAAGAGGCAGTATAAAAATGATAAAGGTATAGAGATGAGAAACCTCTTTCAATGAAGAATCAACAATAACTCCAACATTGAAAACATCATAGAAGATGCATATGGACTCCGTTTTCGATGAACTTGAGCTTGTCATGAAGTTGACCATAAGCTCAAGAAACCTCAAATAGAAAAACCAACCAAGAACCAAGAAAGATGATGATGCCAAGAATGCAATGGTTTAACCTCTAAACGAACGATACAGCCAAGCTACTCACTTGAGAGCCCCCTTGATAGCACGACTACCTACCCTATAACCCAGTCTCCCAACTACCACTATGAGACCGGTAAAATAGAAAACCCTGTCAAGGTCAAACCTTAGCCTTGCGCATAGTCCACTTGATCTAGATGATGATGATCTTGACTTCCTCAAGATGGACCACCTTTCGTGATTGCGTTGGCTTGATGAAGACTAGATGATTGCTCCCCCATACTCCACTATGGGTGAGCTACTCTTCGACACATCTTCACAAGTCCATTGACATCACAATGGACGGAAAGCTTCAAGAATGATCTATCCATGATGCCTCACTTGAGCTTGCACATCACAAGTGCATCTCGGTGGAACCAACTCCAAATTCTCGCTCTCATTGAATGCCTAGGGTTGATTTGGTTTTTCTATTCTCGGTACTACAGATTTCATATTCTCGGTGGAACCTCAAGTGATGTGCAAGCTCAAGTGAAGCATCATGGAGAGATCATGCTTGAGTCTCATCGTTCATTGTGGTGAAAATGTACTTGTGAAGATGTGACGAAGGGTGGATCACCCATAGTGGAGTATGGGGGAGCAATCATGTAGTCTTCATCAAGCCAACGCAATCAACAAAGGTGGTCCATCTTGAGCAAGTCAAGATTGTCATCATCTAGCTCAAGTGGACTATGCACAAGGCTAAGGTTTGACCTTGATAGGGTTTTCTATTTTAACGGTCTCATGGTAGTATTTGAGAGACCGGGTTATAGGATCAATTACCGTACTATCAAGGGGGTTCTCAAGTGAGTAGCTTGATCGCATCGTTCGTTGAGAGCTCAAACCATTGCATTCTTGGCATCATAATATTTCTTGGTTCTTGGTTGGATTTTATCTATGTGGGTTCTTGAGCTTGTGGTTATCTTCATGACAAGATCTAGTACGTCGAAAACGGATTTGATATGCTTCGTCTATTGCGTTTTCGGTGTTGGAGGATTTACCGGTCTTATTCGAGGAAGAGTTCTCACCATTTTCTTATGGGCATTTTATCATTTGCTTATTATTGATATTTCACTCAATATTGTGTTAGAACATGTCGTTAGCTTTCCAACAAACTTTGTTTCGTTGAATTCGGAGTCCGTTTGCAAAAGTTGTGCCGTTTTGGTGTTCTTAAAAGGCTGCAGCGGTACTACCGCGGCTAGAGCGGATGTAATTTTTTACTACCGCTCCGAAGCGGTACTACCATGGCTCCAAGAGCAATACTATTGCTCTAGACCAAAATCTTGTGTGTTGTCCACCGATGGTAGGCACGGATGTATTTTTTCAGTACCGCTCGCAAGCAATAGTACCGCTACCCTTTGCGGTAGTGCCACTATCCCTAACGGTAGTACTGCTCCGGTGGTTCTACTGTCCTTTTGCATCCTCGTTGTTGTTTTTCATATGGATAATACCGCCCTAGTGGTAGTACCGCTCCTTGGAGCGGCAGTACCGCTCTGTGCGGGCTGTGAGGATAACGATTGGATTTTTCTCCACCTATAAAAGGGGGTCTTCTTCCCCATTGAACCTTATCCTTTGAGCTCGTGTTCTTCCCCCATTGTTCACCTTCTTCGATCTTGCTAACTCTCAATACCTCCAATGATTCTTGGTAGTTGAGGGAAAAGAGAGAGGAGATCTAGATCCACATTTCCTCCAATCACTTTCTGCTCTAAGTGAGCAGAACCCCTTGGATCTACTTGGAGTTCTTCGTGTCATTCTTCATTCTTCCTCTCATTTTCCTCCCTAGCATTAGTTGTTTTGGTGAGATTTGGGAGAGAAGGACTTGGGCACTTCGTGTGCCCTTGCCATTGCATTTGGTGCATAGGTTTGAGTTCTCCACGGTGATACGTGGAAGTGAGAAGTTGAGAAGCTTATTACTCTTGGGTGATTGAGCATCCTAGAGCTTGTTCCTCTTGGGTGCTTTGGCACCCTAGACGGTTGGTGGTGCCTAAGAGCTCAATCATTGTGGTGCAAATCTCCGAGCAAGCTTTGGGGTCTCCAATTAGGTTGTGGAGATTGCTCCGAGCATTTGAGGTCACCTCGGAGCCACAATCCATTGTGGTGAAGCTTCGTGGTGTCATTGGGAGCCTCCAATCAAGTTGTGGAGATTGCCCCAACCTTGTTTTTATGGGTTCTGTGAGCACCCTCAAGGGTCCCTTAGTGGAATCATGACATCTTGCATTGTGCGAGGGCGTGAGGAGATTACGGTGGCCCTAGTGGCTTCTTGGGGAGCATTGTGCCTCCACACCGCTCCGAACGAAGATTAGCATCCGCAAGGGTGTGAACTTCGGGATACATCGTCATCTCTGCGTGCCTCGGTTATCTCTTACCTGAGCCCCTTTGCTTATGTACTTTACTTTGTGATAGCCATATTGTTTCTTGTTATATATTTTGCTATCACTTAGTCGTCTATCTTGCTTAGCATACGTTGTTGGTGCACATAGGTGAGCCTAGTTGTTTTAGGTTTTATGCTTGACTAATTAAACGATAGTTTTATTCCGCATTTGTTCAAGCCTAAACCGTAATTATTTCAAAGCGCCTATTCACCCCCCTATAGGCGACATCCATGTCCTTTCAGATGGGTATATATTCAGTGGACCCCGATGTTTTGAAATTCATTCTTCAAACGTCGCGCCTCCACAACCCTAGCTACCGCCCCGAAGACCCCTGGTCATCGTCTTGCCTCCCCGAGCACCTCCGCCGCTGGGAATCGCCGCCGTCGATGTATTCAATTCCAACGTCCCCGTCGTAGCGGATCCATGCCCAAATTAGCGTATGGATTCAGCCCCCTCTCGCGCTCCTCTTTCCGATTCATGCGCATTAGGGACTTTTCCTAGTCTATCCACTTTTTGAGATCTTTCCATCCAATAGAAAACTCCATCGATTAGAGAACACTTGATTTTCTAGGGTTTGCCTTCCGCCTGATGAAACTTAGTGGAACCAAACTGGGCAAATCAGTGTCACCGATTTGTATGGCTGTGTTACCGAGAACTTTCTCAATGAAACCGAGTGCACCTTTCGGTCTCACCAAAAGGGGTGCCAAGTTTCGGCTAAGGGGAAAGTCTGTCTCGGTAGCACCAATATCCTTTCTTCGGATATACCGATTTTCATGTTACAGAATGTAAAACTTTGAAAATCTGTTATTCAAACTTTCAGAAATCTCTGCATTTTGTGATGACTTATCCTATTTCACTCTTCTATATTCTATTCACATGGTCAGACATGTCAGGCTCTGAAGAGAGACAGAATTTGCTGGAGCGGAACGTTGAGATGAGTTCAGGCACTAGTCCTTATTCCAGTTCTTCCACATATCCATGCACTCTCAGTTCTCATGGGTTGCCTAAAGCTGCCACTAGGACAAGGAAGAGACTCAACTCAGAAGAAGAAGATTCTGATTTTGTCCCAGAAGATATTCTTGCTAAGAAGCAAGAGAAGGCTGCAAGAAAGTCTACAACTAAGGCCACCTCATCTTGGAGGATGGTCAGCAAAGTTTATGCACCTCCAGAGACCTTCAGAGAACCTGAGAGTGCTAGGGGAACACTGACTGTTGAGCTCCCGAGGAAGTCCTTGCCTAAGAAGGTAGGAGAAAAGAAGACAACCAGGAAGATGATCATCCGTGTGATGGGCATGCCTACCTCTATGTATGAGGATCCAGAGGAGGTTGCTGGTGCTGTTGCTGAAGCAGAGGAAGAGGAGGAGCCTGCTACTCAGGCCCTTCCTAAGAACAAGGTTAAGAAACTTTTGGATGATGTTATGCTTAAGTCTGGTCCCTCCAAGAGCACCAAGGATGCATCCAAGAAAGCTGCTGCACAGAAGCCCAAGAGGACTACCAGAGATATCCTGGTTCTGAGAAGAACAAGAAGTCCACTTTCATAGAAGCAGATGATGATGAAGATGCTATGTCTGTTCTGATGAAGCTCAGACCTCACCTTCATGTACATGATGCCAGCCATCCTAGAGATGAGTATATGAAGAAGAGGAAGGATTTAGGGTTGAGGGTATGGAGAGCTATTGATCCATATGCCCAGAGGAGGAAGACTGCTGTGGACTACAGGTTTTACACCAAAGAGCAGCAAGACTTCTTTGAGACAGTTTTGCTTGATAAGAGACATGCAGTCAGTGACATGAGATATGTGGACTCGAAATACATCAAGGATAATGAGGACTACTTTCCATGTGTCCAAGACAACTTCCACTGCATTGGACTTGACAAATTTGTTGGCAAGGAGTTCACTGCGTGGAATGATGAAATGATCTTGCAGTTCTATTCCACTGCTCATTTTTATGGAGATGACAGGATTGTTTGGATGATTGAAGGAGCAAGATACGAATATACTATTGATGAGTGGGCTACCATCTTAGGAGTCCCAGAGGTTTGGGATGGAGATTTGGATGTCTACACGCTGTGAAGAATATGTATAATCCTATTCCAGCTGCTAATTTGCAATCTCACAAGTTAGGATCTATTTACTTCCTCCAGCCAGGCCTCCATACCATGAACACTATCCCGAGGCATACCTTGATGCCCAAGTCCGGAGATGAGAATATGATTCATGGATACTCCGTCAACATGCTCATCCATCTTGATCGTAACACCAGGATTCGAGTGATGGATTTGATAGTTGCAACTATGAAGAGGGTTGCTGTTGACCAGAAGCTCTCATGCTGCTATGAACCCTATATTCAGATGCTTATCAATTCTATGCTTGAGAAGCACATATTTGCTCTGGATAGAACCCACTTGCCACTTCAGCCAGATCTCGAGGACAATGTTGTGGTGATGGACCCAAATCATCCCACATCAGCTGCAGCTCAGGCACAGGCAGAGGCATCTAGAGCCACTAGTGCTCAGGTCCCAAGATCCATGAACGAGCAGATGGATCTCTTGATCTCCACCATCTTGGATATGAAGGACATCAAGACCATCATGGACACTCAGGAGAGCATTGTGAACATCAATGATGATAGAGTGAAAACTCTAAAAGACAAGGTAGATGGGCTGACTAAAACAGTCAATGAGCTTAAGAAGGAGGTTGATGAAGCCACAATCCGTCGCACCTCTTAAGAGTCTGAGTCTTCTGATGATGATGAGGATAGTGCACCTATCAGGACGACTGCTCAGTTCACTACTAATGCTAAGACACCTACAGTGCCAGCTCCAGAGACGAGGCCTTCAGTTTCTGTTCCAGCAACAGTGACATCAGCTCCATCAGCTCTAGTGCCTCCAGTATCTACTCCACCTCCATCTAGGACTTCAGCGGAAGTCTTCGCCGACGCAGTTCTCTCGACTCCGACATCGACTACCGGAGGAGATCAGCCGTAGTAGGACGATTAGTTATATCTCTTCGAACTTTTTGGTAACTTGTTGCCAAAGGTGGAGAAGTTGTATATAGATCTAGGCTTCGAGTGAGAGAGCGCCTGTTTTTATTTGTTGGTTTTACAAAACATTTGGCTCTTTGGTTTTGTATGTGAGATACTTCTATTTGTGTTTGATCATATGCTTTAATTTGTGTTGCTACTATTTCCTATCTTTTGATGATTATGTGATGATCATCCACTTTGCTTGATGTGTTGTGCTATGTTGTTAACTCTTATTACTCGCACACCACCAAGATGTATGTGACATGGAAGAAGTGCCCCATGTACCTAATCGATTGTGCATTTGCATTCAAACGCAAATTTAAAATAATGCACAAAATTTAGGGGGAGCTCTTGCTTATCACATACTTCTCAAAGCGACGATTATATCATATGTCGAAGCTTTGATCTATATGTTGTCATCAATTACCAGAAAGGGGGAGATTGAAAGCATATTTGCTCCCTTGGTGGTTTTGGTAATTAATAACAATATATATGTCATTGAACTAATGTTTCCACTAAGTATATTTCAGGAAAAGTGTTGGGGAACGTAGTAGTAAATCAAAAAATTTCCTACGCGTTCACCAAGATCCATCTATGGAGAAACCAGCAACTAGCAAGGGGAGAGTGGATCTTCATACCTTTGAAGATCGCTAAGCGGAAGCGTTACAAGAACGCGGTTGATGGAGTCGTACTCGCAGCGATTCAGATCGCGGTAGATCCGATCAAGTGCCGAACGGACGGCACCTCCGCGTTCAACACACGTGCAGCCCGGTGACGTCTCCAACACCTTGATCCAGCAAGGAGGAAGGAGAGGTTGGGGAAGGGCTCCAACAGCAGCACGACGGCGTGGTGGTGGTGGAGTAGCAAGGTATTCTGACAGGGCTTCGCCTAAGCGCTGCGGAGGAGGAAGAAGAGAGGTAGGGCTTTGCCGTGAGAGAGAGAGATCAAATCTTGTCTCAAAACATCCAAAACCTCAAGTATATATAGGAGGAGGGACGTGGAAGGGCTGGCTTGGCCCCTCCTCCAAGGAGGAGAGGGTCGGCCGAATTAAAGGGAGAGTCCACCTCCCACAAGGGAGGTGGATCTCCTCCTTTTAAATCCCTTTTGCCTTATCTCCTTATCTCCAGCCACATGGGCCCACATAGATGGTCTTGGCCGACCCAATATGGGCTGGCACACCTCCTCTAAGGGCCCATGAGGTCCTTTGGTCGTCACACCCCTCTCGGGGGTCCTCCGGCACCCTCCCGGCACTCCCGGTACACTACCGATGAGCCGGAAAACTTTCCGGTGACCAAAACTGGACTTCCTATATATCAATCTTTACCTCCGGACCATTCCGGAGCTCCTCGTGACGTCCGGGATCTCATCCGGGACTCCGAACAACCTTCGGTAATCACGTATACCATTTCCCTATAACCCTAGCGTCATCGAACCTTAAGTGTGTAGACCCTACGGGTTCGGGAGACACGTAGACATGACCGAGACACTTCTCCGGCCAATAACCAACAGCGGGATCTGGATACCCATGTTGGCTCCCACGTACTCCACGATGATCTCATCGGATGAACCACGATGTCGGGGATTCAATTAATCCCGTATACAATTCCCTTTGTCTATCGGTATGATACTTGCCCGAGATTCGATTGTCGGTATCCCCATACCTTGTTCAATCTCGTTACTAGCAAGTCTCTTTACTCGTTCCGTAATACATCATCCCGTGGCTAACTCCTTAGTCACATTGAGCTCATTATGATGATGTCTTACCGAGTGGGCCCAGAGATACCTCTCCGTCACACGGAGTGACAAATCCCAGTCTCGATTCATGCCAACCCAACAGATACTTTCGGAGATACCCGTAGTGCACCTTTATAGCCACCCAGTTATGTTGTGACGTTTGGCACACCCAAAGCATTCCTACGGTATCCGGGAGTTGCACAATCTCATGGTCTAAGGAAACGATACTTGACATTGAAAAGCTTTAGCAAACGAACTACACGATCTTGTGCTATGCTTAGGATTGGGTCTTGTCCATCACATCATTCTCCTAATGATGTGATCCCGTTATCAATGACATCCAATGTCCATGGCCATGAAACCGTGACCATCTATTGATCAACGAGCTAGTCAACTAGAGGCTCACTAGGGACATGTTGTGGTCTATGTATTCACACATGTATTATGGTTTCCGGTTAACACAATTATAGCATGAACAATAGACAATTATCATGAACAAGGAAATACAATAATAACCATTTTATTATTGCCTCTAGGGCATATTTCCAACAGTCTCCCACTTGCACTAGAGTCAATAATCTAGTTCACATCACCATGTGATTAACACTTACATCACCATGTGATCATATCATCATGTGATTAACACCCAATAAGTTCTGGGGTCTGTTCATGTTCTGCTCGTGAAAGAGGTTTTTTTAGTCAGCGGGTCTGCGACATTCAGATCCGTGTGTACCTTGCAAACTTTCCATGTCATATTTGTAGATACTAATCCCATGCTCCACTTGGAGCTATTCCAAATGGCTGCTCCACTATACGTAGCTGGATTTCTACTAAGAGTCATCCGGATTGGTTTTAAAGCTTGCATCATCGTAACACTTTACGATGAACTCTTTATCACCTCCATAATCGAGAAATATTTCCTTAGTTCTCAAGTTACTAAGGCTAACTTTGACCGCTGTCCAGTGATCCACTCTTGGATTACTCTTGTACCCCTTGACAGACTCATGGCAAGGCACACACAGGTGCGGTACACAGCATGGCATACTATATAGAGCCTATGGCTAAAGCATAGGAGATGACACTCATCTTTTCTTTATCTTCTGCCGTGGTCGGGTATTGAGTCTTACTCAATTTCACACCTTACAATACATTCAAGAACTCCTTCTTTGACCCATCTATTTTGAACTCCTTCAAAAACTTGTCAAGGTATGTCTTCGTCGAAAAAACTTATCAAGCGAATAGATCTATCCCTATAGATATTGATGCTCAATAAAATAGTAGCTTTATCTGGGTCTTCCTTTGAAAAAACTCTTTTCAAACAACCCTTCATGCTCTTCTAGAAATTCTACATCATTTCTGATCAATAATATGTCAACTACATATTCTTATAAGAAATTCTATAGTGCTCCCACTCACTTTCTTGCAAATACAAGTTTCTCATAAACTTTGTATAAACTTAAAAACTTTGATCACCTCATCAAAGCATATATTCCAACTCCGAGATGCTTGCTCCAGTCCATAGAAGGATCGCTGGAGTTTGCATATTATTAGCATCCTTAGGATTGACAAAACCTTCTGGTTGTATCACATACAACTCTTCCTCACAGAAACCATTACGGAAACCTTGTTTTGTCATCCATCTGCCAGATTTCATAATCAAAAAATGCAACAACTGCTAACAAAATTTTAATAGACTTTTAGCATCGCTACAGATGAGACAGTCTCATCGCAGTCAACTCCTTGAACTTGGCGGAAACTTCTTTGCGACAAGTCGAGCTTTATAAACGGTGACATTTCACCATTAGCGTCTATGTTTATCTCAAAGGTCCATTTGTACTCAATGACCCGCCATTCAACAGGCAAGTCTACCAAAGTCCATACTTGGTTTTCATACATGGATCCTTTCTCGGATTTCATGGCTCCTAGCCATTTGTTGGAATCCGGGCCCACCATCGCTTCTCCATAGTTCGTAGGTTCATCGTTGTCCAACAACATGATTTCCAAGACAGGGTTGTCGTACTACTCAGGAGCAGTACGCGTCCTTGTCGGCCTACGAGGTTCGATAGTGACTTGATCCGAAGCTTCATGATCATCATCATTAACTTCCTTTTCAACTGAGTAGGCTCTACAGAAACATCTTTCTGTGTTGCGCTATTCTCTGGTTGAAACAAAGGTTCAACAACCTCATCAAGTTCTATCTTCCTCCCACTCAATTCTTTCGAGAGAAA
Source organism: Hordeum marinum (assembly GCA_022496015.1). Taxonomy (NCBI): domain Eukaryota; kingdom Viridiplantae; phylum Streptophyta; class Magnoliopsida; order Poales; family Poaceae; genus Hordeum; species Hordeum marinum. Next base: position 413,620,171 of record CM039673.1, read on the forward strand.
CTCTTTCTCAAGAAAGGACCCGTTCTTAGCAACAAACACCTTTTGCGCTTGGATCTGAGATAGAAGGTATACCCAATGTCTCATTAGGGTATTCTATGAAGATGCATTTGTCTGCTTTGAGTTCTAGCTCGCTAGGTGAAAAACCCATTTTCACATAAGCGTCGCAGCCCCAAACATTAGGAAATGACAGCTTAGGCTTCTGTCAAACCATAATTCTCACGGTGTCATCTCAACAGACTTAGATGGTGCCCTATTAAAGTGAATGGATTTGTCTTTAATGCATAACCCCATAACGATAGTGGCAAAATGATAAGAGACATCATAGTACTCACTATATCCAATAGAGCACGACTACGACGTTCGAACACACCATCACACTATGGTGTTCCAGGAGGCGTGAGCTGTGAAACAATTTCCACATTGTCTAAAATTGCATACCAAACTCGTAACTTAGATATTCACCTCCACGATCATATCGTAGACATTTCATCTTCTTGTCACGATGATCTTTATCTTCACTGTGAAACTCCTTGAACCTTTCAAACATTTCAGACTCGTGTTTAAGTAAATATCCCCATATTCACTCAAATCATCAGTGAAGGTAAAGAAAAATAACGATATTCACTGTGTGTTTTAACACTCATTGGACCACATACATCAACATGTATTAATTCCAATAAGCCACTAGTCCACTCCATCATACCGGAAGACGGGGTCTGAGTCATCTTGCCAAAAGGGCATGGCTTGCATGTCTCAACCGATTCAAAATCGAGTGAGTCAAAAATCCATCAGCATGGAGTTTCTTTCATGCGATTTATACCAATATGACATTACGTGGCAGTGCCACAAGCATGTGGTACTATCATTATTAACTTTGTATCTTTTGGTACCAACGTTATGAACATGTGTACTACTACGATCATGATTCGATAAACCATTCCGAGTGGGTGCATGACCATTGAAGGCATTATCCATGTAAATAGAATAACCATTATTCTCTAACTTATATGAATAACCGTATTGCACTAATCATGATCTAATCACGTTCATGCTCAACGCAAACACCAAATAACATTTATTTAGGTTTATCACAAATCCCGAAGGTAGAGAGAGCGTGCGATGGTGATCACATCAATCTTGGAAATACTTCCAACACACATCGTCACCTTTCACCTAGCTAGTCTCCGTTTATTCCGTAGCTTTTATTTCGAGTTGCTAACACTTAGCAACCGAACCGGTATCCAATACCCAGGTGCTACTAGGAGTACCAGCAAGGTACACATCACTAACATGTATGTCAAATATACTTCCATCGACATTACCAGCCTTCTTATCTACCAAGCATCTAGGGTTTTTCCGCTTCAGCGAACATTCTCCTCATAACAGAAGCACTTAGTCTCGGGTTCGGGCTCAACCTTGGATTTCTTCACTAGAGCAACAACTGGCTTTCCATTCCTGAAGTTTTCCCTTCTTGCCCTTGCCCCTTTTGAAACTAGTGGTTTCACTTAACCATCAACACTTGATGCTCCTTCTTGATATCTACCTTCGTGGTGTCAAACATCACGAACAACTCAAGGATCATCTTATCCATCCCTGGCATGTTATAGTTCATCACGAAGCTCTAGTAGCTTGGTGGCAGTGACTTGGAGAACTGCATTAATCACTATCTCATCTGGAATATTAACTCCCACTTGATTCAAGTGATTGTAGCACCCAGACAATCTGAGCTCACACTCACCGATTAAGCTATTCTCCTTTATCTTGCAGACAAAGAATCTTGTTGGAGGTCTCATACCTCTCAACATAGGCACGAGCCTGAGATCACAATCTCAGCTCCTAGAACATCTCATATGTTCCGCGATGTTCAAAACGTTTTGGAGCCTCAATTCTAAGCCGTAATGCATGACGCATTGAACTATCATGTAGTCACCAAAAAGTGCCTGTCATATGTTCACAACATCTACAGACAACGCTTGAGGGAGTGGTGCAGTTAGCGGTACATCAAAAACATAAGCTTTCCGTGCAGCAATGAGGACAATCCTCAGATCACGGACCCAGTCCGCATTATTGCTACCATCAACTTTCAACTTACTTTTCTCTAGGATTGTATCAATAAAACTGTGGAGCTACAGCGCGAGCTATCTACGACATAATTTGCAAGGACATTTTTAGACTAAGTTCATGATAATTAAGTTCATTTAATCAAATTATTAATGAACTCCCACTTAGATAGACATCTCTCTAGTCTTCCAAGTGATACATGATCCATGTCAACTAGCCCGTGTCCGATTATCACGTGAGATGGACTAGTCATCCATGGTGAACATCTCTATGTTGATCGTATCTTCTATACGACTCATGTTCGACCTTTCGGTCCTCCGTGTTCCGAGGCCATGTCTGTACATGCTAGGCTCGTCAAGTCAACCTAAGTGTTTCGCATGTGTAAATCTAGCTTACACCCGTTGTATGCGAACGTTAGAACCTATCACACCCGATCATCACGTGGTGCTTCGGAACGACGATCCTTAGCAACGGTGCACAGTTAGGGTGAACACCTTTCTTGAAATTTTATTGAGAGATCATCTTATTTACTACCGTCGTTCTATGCAAATAAGATGTAAACATGATAAACATCACACGCAATCAATATAGTGACATGATATGGCCAATATCATCTTGCTCCTTTGATCTCCATCTTCGGGGCACCATGATCATCACTGTCACCGGCACGACACCATGATCTCCATCATCATGATCTCCATCATTGTGTCTTCATGAAGTTGTCTCGCCAACTATTACTTCTACTACTACAGCTAACGTTTAGCAATAAAGTAAAGTAATTACATGGCGTTTATGATTGACACGCAGGTCATACAATAATATAAGACAACTCCTATAGCTCCTGCCGGTTGTCATAGTCATCGACATGCAAGTCGTGAACCCTATTACAAGAACATGATCAATCTCATACATCACAATGCATCACATCACATCCTTTTGGCCATATCACATCACACGGCATATGCTGCAAAAACAAGTTAAACGTCCTCTAATTTGTAGTTGCAAGTTTTTACGTGGTTGCTATAGGTTTCTAGCAAGAACGTTTCTTACCTACGTCAAAACCACAACGTGATATGCCAATTGCTATTTACCCTTCATAAGGACCCTTTTCATCGAATCCAATCCGACTAAGGTGGGAGAGACAGACACCCGCTAGCCACCTTATGCAACTGGTGCATGTCAGGCGGTGGAACCGGTCTCACGTAAGCGTACGTGTAAGGTTGGTCCGGGCCGCTTCATCCCACAATACCGTCGAATCAAGATAAGACTAGTAACGACAAGCATATTAACAAAATCGACGCCCACAACTTCTTTGTGTTCTACTCGTGCATGGATTCTACGCATAGACCTAGCTCATGATGCCACTGTTGGGGAACGTAGTAGTAAATCAAAAAATTTCCTACGCGTTCACCAAGATCCATCTATGGAGAAACCAGCAACGAGCAAGGGGAGAGTGGATCTTCATACCTTTGAAGATCGCTAAGCGGAAGCGTTACAAGAACGCGGTTGATGGAGTCGTACTCGCAGCAATTCAGATCGCGGTAGATCCGATCAAGTGCCGAACGGACGGCACCTCCGCGTTCAACACACGTGCAGCCCGGTGACGTCTCCAACACCTTGATCCAGCAAGGAGGAAGGAGAGGTTGGGTAAGGGCTCCAACAGCAGCACGACGGCGTGGTGGTGGTGGAGTAGCAAGGTATTCTGACAGGGCTTCGCCTAAGCGCTGCGGAGGAGGAAGAAGAGAGGTAGGGCTTTGCCGTGAGAGAGAGAGAGATCAAATCTTGTCTCAAAACATCCAAAACCTCAAGTATATATAGGAGGAGGGACGTGGAAGGGCTGGCTTGGCCCCTCCTCCAAGGAGGAGAGGGTCGGCCGAATTAAAGGGAGAGTCCACCTCCCACAAGGGAGGTGGATCTCCTCCTTTTAAATTCCTTTTGCCTTATCTCCTTATCTCCAGCCACATGGGCCCACATAGATGGTCTTGGCCGACCCAATATGGGCTGGCACACCTCCTCTAAGGGCCCATGAGGTCCTTTGGTCGTCACACCCCTCTCGGGGGTCCTCCGGCACCCTCCCGGCACTCCCGGTACACTACCGATGAGCCCGAAAACTTTCCGGTGACCAAAACTGGACTTCCTATATATCAATCTTTACCTCCGGACCATTCCGGAGCTCCTCGTGACGTCCGGGATCTCATCCGGGACTCCGAACAACCTTCGGTAATCACGTATACCATTTCCCTATAACCCTAGCGTCATCGAACCTTAAGTGTGTAGACCCTACGGGTTCGGGAGACACGTAGACATGACCGAGACACTTCTCCGGCCAATAACCAACAGCGGGATCTGGATACCCATGTTGGCTCCCACGTACTCCACGATGATCTCATCGGATGAACCACGATGTCGGGGATTCAATTAATCCCGTATACAATTCCCTTTGTCTATCGGTATGATACTTGCCCGAGATTCGATCGTCGGTATCCCCATACCTTGTTCAATCTCGTTACTAGCAAGTCTCTTTACTCGTTCCGTAATACATCATCCCGTGGCTAACTCCTTAGTCACATTGAGCTCATTATGATGATGTCTTACCGAGTGGGCCCAGAGATACCTCTCCGTCACACGGAGTGACAAATCCCAGTCTCGATTCATGCCAACCCAACAGATACTTTCGGAGATACCCGTAGTGCACCTTTATAGCCACCCAGTTACGTTGTGACGTTTGGCACACCCAAAGCATTCCTACGGTATCCGGGAGTTGCACAATCTCATGGTCTAAGGAAACGATACTTGACATTGAAAAGCTTTAGCAAACGAACTACACGATCTTGTGCTATGCTTAGGATTGGGTCTTGTCCATCACATCATTCTCCTAATGATGTGATCCCGTTATCAATGACATCCAATGTCCATGGCCATGAAACCGTGACCATCTATTGATCAACGAGCTAGTCAACTAGAGGCTCACTAGGGACATGTTGTGGTCTATGTATTCACACATGTATTATGGTTTTCGGTTAACACAATTATAGCATGAACAATAGACAATTATCATGAACAAGGAAATACAATAATAACCATTTTATTATTGCCTCTAGGGCATATTTCCAACAAAAAGTTCAATGATGGGTTGGCATAAGTATTGTAGAATACCCCAAGATGCAAGGAAATAGATTGGCAAATCTTCAAGCAAAGGACACTACATTTTATCTTTTGTGAGAAATCACTTTGAGTCCATAGGAAAGCCAATACTATTAAAAGGGGGTAAGGTTTTGTTGGTGAATAAAATGCTCATACGTGCACAAGTGATAGTCACCACATACACCCACAAGCTCTTCCACAAAAGTCCGTCCAAAGCGAAATATTCAAAATCTGTGCAACCAACTCTTTCCACTCGGTGCCACTGATTCCAAACCTAAGACAGACTCATCCAAAACCCTAGCTTTTCGGTGCAACCGATTCTACTTCGGTGCCACCGAGTTAGGCTGCCAACTTTCTGTTACGCAAATTCACAATATCGGTCCCTCCGAGCTTTTTGGATCGGTGTCACCGAGATTGGGCAATCTGACCGTTGGTCACCTTATCGGTGCAACCGGGTTTCCTATATCGGTCTCACCGAGATTCAAAAGTTGCCACCTTTTGGTCACTTCGGTACCACCGAGATTAACACATCGGTGTCACCGAGTTGGTCATTTTGTGTGTAACGGTTGTATTTTTGGAGATACCTATATATACCCCTCCACCACCACTCACTCGCAAGAGAAGCAGTCAGAACAGTTCCCACTCATACCTACTGATTTTCTGAGAGAGAGCCACCTACTCATGTGTTGAGATCATGCCATTCCATTCCTACCATATGAATCTTGATCTCTAGCCTCCCAGCTTGCTTTCCACCCAATCAATCTCTTCTACCAAGCCAAATATGTGAGAGAGTGATTGTGTGTTGAGGGGTCTATCATCTTGAAGCACAAGAGCAAGGAGTTCATCGACACTATCGAGGCTTTTACCTTTTGGAGGGTGGTGCCTCCTAGATTGGTTAGGTGTCGCTTGGGAGCCTCCTACTTCGTGTTGTGAAGTGAACCAAGAAGTTTGTAAGGGCAAGGAGATCGCCTATTTCGTGAAGATCTACCCCGAGTTATGCTAGCCCTCCGTGGACGTAGGCCATCATGGTATAGTAAAGGTTGCTTCTTCGTGGAACCCTCCGTGGGTAGAGCTCTCCGTGGACTCTCGCGACCGTTACCCTCCGTGGGTTGAAGACTCCATAACGTGGATGTACGATAGCGCCACCTATCGGAACCGCGGGAAAAATCATCATGTCACCAATTGCGTTTGATCTTCCTACCATTCCTTTACTTACATGCTTGACTTTACTTTCCGCTGCTATACTCTTAGACATGCATGTGTAGGGTGTACTTGACATACTATGAATGCTAAAATTTGCCAACATTTAAAATTAGGAAAAAGTTAAATTTGATTTGGTCAAGTAGTCTAATCAACCCTCCCCTCTAGACCTACTTTCGATCCTACACAAGGGCCAAGTGACTGCAAAAGGTGTGGCTTCTTCTTGTCAGGCAGGCAACCACTGCGTGAGGAAGGCCCCCTCGAGCATGAGGTCCATGGCGATGCGAGAGTTCGTGATGTTCGTCTTCGTTTGCAGTCTGCCCTCCTATTTTGAATAAATTGGATGCTTCGCTGTTTAGAAAAACTGAGCCATGTAATTTATAGACACGACACCATATTTTTTTTCTCTGTATGACCATCTTACGCGTACTATGTTGAAATTTCTTCTTTTTCAATTTTCCATTCCAATCATTTGGATGGTTAGCTATTTAGAAAAAAATGCACTACATCATTTATATACTTAATATAATAATTCTAGCCGACTTTATATTGTTGCATTTAGTTAAATTTATTTTAACTTAGAAACCTCAACCTTCAGATTGCACGACGATAACCTTGCACTACAAATATGTTTATCTTGTATTAAGAAAGTGTTCATAGTATATTATGAACTAGTTAACCTGTCACTACAAAATACTCTCTCCGTTCCTCCATGTAATGCGCATTATTTTTTTAAAAAAATTCCGCAATGTAATGCACAGTTGACGTTTTGGACCAAACTAACCCTTACTTGACTGGAAATGTGTGACTGAGAAGTGTGCATGGCTGAGCACATGAACAGGCTGAGTGGAAGTTATCAGGGTCCAAAGGACACACGAGCACACTTTTTGATATTGCAGCCGGACGAAACACACATTACATTACATAGTGAAACAGAGGGAGTATAATCATCCTATATTACACAGATTCTCATCGTATATTATAAAATAGTTAACCTTGCATTATAAAGAATGTTCATCTTGTATAACAAAAATGTTCATCAGATATTATTAAATTGTTAACCTTGCACTAGAAAAAAAATGTTTATCTTGTATTACAAAAATGTTCATTGTATATTATGAAATATTTAACCTTGCATACAAAATATATTCATCTTGTATTACAAAAATGTTCATCGTATATTATTAAATAGTTAATCATGCATTACAAAATATGGTCATCTTGTATTAATCCAATTTTCATCGTATATTATGAAATAGTTAACCTTGCATTACAAAATATGTTCATCTTGAATTACAAAAATGTTTATCCTATATTGTTAAATAGTTAAACTTGCATTACAAATATGTTCATCTTGTATTACAAAAATGTTCATCCTATATTATAAAATAGCTGACCTTGCATTACAAAATATGTTCATCTTGTATGATAAAAATGTTCATCGTATATTATTAAATTGTTAACCTTGCGCTACAAAATATAATCATCTTGTATTACAAAAATGATCATCGTAAATTATGAAATAGCTAACTTTGCATTACAAAATATGTTCATCTTGTATTATAAAAATGTTCATCGTATATTATTAATTTTTTAACCTTGCATTACAAAAAATGTCAATCTTGTATTACAAAAATATGTTGATCGTAGTATATTATTAAATAGTTAACCTTGCGTTGTAAAATATGTTGATTTTGTTTTACAAAAATGTTCATCGTCTATTATGAAATAGTTAAACTTGCATTATTAAATATGTTCATCTTGTATTATAAAAATGTTCATCGTACATTATTAAATTGTTAACCTTGTATTACAAATTATGATCTTGTATTAAAAAATGTTCATCGTATATTATTAAATAGTTAACCTTGCATTACAATATTTTCATCTTGTATTACAAAAATGTTCATCTTGTATTACAAAAATGTTTTGTCATGTATTATTAAATATTTAACTTTGCATTGCAAAATAGGTTCATCTTATATTACAAAATATGTTCATCTTGTATTACAAAAATACTCATCATATATTACTAAATAGTTAACCTTGCATTTGCAGAATATGTCTATCTTGTATTACAAAAATGTTCATCATATATTATTTAATAGTTAACCTTTTATTACAAAATATGTTCATTTTGTATTACAAAAATGTTCATAGTATATTATTAAATTGTTCAACATATATTAGAAGGTGTTCATGGTGTATTTAAATTTTTTTCATGATATATTATTAATGTGTTCAACATATTATATAAAATGTTCATTTTTGTATTTCAGATTTGTTCAGTATTTTGACAGAAAAGTTCACTGCATTTTAAAATTTGCTGAACGTATATTATAATTTTTTGAATGCTTAGACAAAAGATGTTGCTGCTGTATTTTATTCTTTAAACCTCACGTTGTGTTTATGACGTTCGCATTACGATTTTTCCATGATTTCATCTCCTCGTGGGTTTGTGCTTGTACGTTGGACTTTCTTTTGGTTTGCATGTTAAACTTCTGTTTTCCTTGTTTGTGTAACTCATTGATAGAAGATATACGCGTGTTTGTTTTTGGCTTTTCTGATTCATGTTTGTTCTTTTTCAGCGGCGGCGAGCAATCCAAAAACATGACGGTGCTGCCTGACACCGACGGCGATCGGCCGACATCAGTCATCCGCTGCACGGGGCACATGTGCCCCATCGGGGAGCATTGGCACGTGCAGCAGAGCTACCGGGGCTAATGGAGAGTGAAGGCCCTGATAACGAACTTTGTCGTGGTCACCAACTACAGCGACTGGAACCTTGTTGTCCGTAGTGGTGGAGTCAGGATTTTTTTCCATGGGTGCACTTATGATTTGAGTATGAACTAACCATAATATAATCTCAAGGCATCTCATAGTAAGACTATAAATAATGTCAAAGACATGTGTATGTGGCGGGAGGGGGGGGGCGGCAATCGCCCCCAACCTTCAAAAAAATGTGAAGTTGAGAAAATTTGTAGGGCTTCGATT